>CM055874.1:34389882-35681757 GCA_029582165.1 Portulaca oleracea
GAACACCGATGGGGATGAACATCAACGTATCACAACATGAACAACAATTTTAAGTCCGTCCTTACCTTGACCAACCCCATGTATTAAGCATATATTACACTAATCACAACAAAACACACATAATCCATTATTATATGTCTATCACAAAATCCTACTTGCACATCCCCCAAATATCCAACAATGAACATCAACAATACAATACATGAACAACAGACCGAAATGAACATCAAATGACCAAAAATAAGTTCTTGTAAGCCATAACGACAAGGACTTACATCTCGTCCTTCCTTTGTTCAACCTCTGATTCAGTCACTCCCTTTGACTCCATGAGCAATTGGCCAAATCTCTTTCTACACCGATAAAAACATACCCAACTATAATAATGAACAACAAACCCTTCCCGGACACCTCCAATTTCAAAAAAAAAGAAGGAAACAAACCCTAGAATCGTATACACTCACCCGTCGGAAAATTCGACTTCCATATCACTTTTCTCTGCCAATTGACCGGAAAATTCACCCACCGGAACACTCACTTGCTGAAAAATTGCACGCTCCTCCTCTGCAATTAACCGAAAATCCGTGAAAATCGTTTACGGTTTGCTTCAAAGCTTCAAGTTTTGGAAATTCAGTTATAGCAGACCTGGATGAGCATGGTGGGTTTTCAACAATTCAAATTCCAACCACACAAAACATCTACTCCCAATTTCAAACAGAACGAAAAAAAAAAAGCAAACATGCCGACGAATACCTTTCAAATTGCCGAAAATGGTTCTGGATTTCACCTTTTGCAGCAGATATCCACCAATTCCCAATCCCCGCTTTGTAAATTACCGGTTAGAGTTTCAAAAATTACAAAATGATGGTGGTTTTTTGGAACTTGGGAGCAATTAATTCTCCCCAGCTGCTGCGTGCATCAACATTTACCCTAACCCTCTCACTCTCTCTCCTCACGTGATGTAATCTAAAAAAAAACACACACACATAAATCCAACCAATCCCATTTTAAAGCCTACCATATAAATAAAGATAAAATACCTAATTATCACCATCCTTGATCTTTGAACCAAAGGCTAGGATTGTCCATGCTTTTATGCTCACAAAAAGTATCTTCTCATTATATATATATATATATATATATATATATATATATATATATATATATACACGCGCGCACACACACATACATACTTATATATTTATACATACATACATACATACATACATACATACATACATACATACATACATACGTGTGTGTGTCTATATATATACATATATATATATATATATATATATATATATATATATTGTATCAGTTTTCCCCACTTATTGTATCGGAGAGGAAATATTGAGAGAGATAGAGTTTCACCAATATTTTCCCAAAGAGTTCCACCATTGTTATACCAAGTGCTATTATGAGTTTAGAATTTATATTGTAATCTACATTGTTGATCGTTCACAACCTGTGATAGTGATTGTTTTGTACTCCTCTTTTTTCTCATAGTGGATTATTTCTGGTTGTCGTCGTCCATGAGTTTTTCTCCGAGTTCTTCGGTTTCCCACGTAAATCTGGTGTTCATTGTATTGTTTAATTTTCGTTCCTAAATTTTGTTGTAATCTCCGTCATCTCGTTTGCTTCCGCTATAACTGCAATTGACAATTATTTTCTCTTTAAACCCTCACATTACAAAAGCTCTCAACATACACAAATGAAGGTTGTATTCTATCACACCCTATCAAATACTACAACAAACTTTGGAGCTACATGAATAATAGTCATCCTAACAAGAGAAGACTATTATAAGTTATACAAAGTAGTGAAAAAAAAAACATAGAATCTTAACAGTGATCCAACTTCACAGGCTAATTGACAAATACATTTTCATGTTAGAGTTCAATTGATCACCAATTAAATTATTAGTTAAGGTCATTGGGATCAAAAGAAACTTTAATCCCCCAAATCACCCTAATGGATCATGACTGGGCAAAGAACTCTCAAGCAATAAATTGTTGGATAAATAAAAGTAGAGAAATGAAGTCCAAATGGGTATAACCTTCCAAAGCCACCATTTCCAAGGAGCCATTTTAGCAATTCTTGAAGCTCAGAGCCAGCATCGAAAGGAGGCCTTTTGGCAACTGCCCTCTTCAATTCTACATCTTTCAAAGTTATTGATAGTGAAGGCAACTTATTAGGTAGAAAATTCGAAGTGGGTTTGCACTGGTCCGAGGACTTTCCATACTCCATTATGGTCTGGGATTTTTTGATTCCTAATACTCTGATTAGCCATGATTATAAATAATATGCTAAATTAGAGAAAACAATGAAAACATGAATTTACAGTCAACACTTTGATTTAATGTAGAAATTATGTCAAAGAGAATGAATTTCTTCCTTCTCTACCCACCAAAATTACACACATAATTGAACACCCTATTGTAGAAATTGCAATTGAATCATCGCTAATTGGCATAATTTGATTGAGGAATTTGAACGGGAGGATGGTGTTAGTTCTGAAGGGGAAGAGAGGGTTAAGGAAATCAGTTCTTCTAAGAAAGAGAGTTGTAGAGAGAAAACCTTGTCTCTACTGCATTATTAGGTATTTTTTTTTATGACATTGGAGCTCTTGATTCAGTGCTTCCGTTGTGCTTCAATATTCGCTTTGTCTGCTCCTTTTTTTTGTTGAAAGGAAGAGAGAGACATGGGGAGAAGAAACAAGAAATGAGCTCTGCTTATATATGGATAGTAGAGGTTATAATATGAGAGAAAAGAATAAGGGCAATATTGGAATAAAGAAGCTGCAAATGCTATTCCTCATCTCAGACGTTAGTAATGGTAACGTCTGAAAAAAAAATCCAATCAAACATTGGTTGAGACGCTATATATTAATCTGAAATGCTCTTTCACCGTACAAGTAAAATTTCATAAAATAGAGTTTTCATCAATCAAAGCACTAAAAGCCCGTGCAAATGCTATTGTCGAACAGGTCCTAGATGTGCAATAACTAGTTTTTACAAGCTAGGTGTTGGGTTAAATGTGGAGACCAATTTTGGGTTGGTTTATGTGTCTTAGAGAGCAAGGTAGAAGAGTTTGAGTGGGAATGAAGTTGTTGATTTGTTATCCGCCTCTTTTTGTAATTCCTTGGCTGCAAGGATTCTATTAACCTTAAATAATTTTGTTAGCCTTGTACTATAAATAGAGCCTAGGTGTTAGGCTTATTGGTGTGCAATTGAGAGTGTTTCATTTGACCACAAGAGATTGACTTGTAATCTCTGTGTCCCTGGCGGAGTTGTATGAGACTCACCTATTAGTGTTGGGTTCTCAGGTTGTAACTCTAGGGAGGTTATAAGAGATTACAGAGGTCTGAGAATCTCTGAAACACTATTGTAATCCTCTGATACTGCATAGTTCGTGGTTTTTTCCCGGCTTCGGATTTTCCACGTTAATTTCTTGTGTCGTATCTTTATTTATATTTTGCTCTTATTATTGTTTGTCTGCTAACAATGCCCTGAGAATCCTAACAACAAGTATAAGAGCTTTGGTTGGAGCCTTGTTGATTTGCAGACTGAGAAGTGATGGCGGGCGCAATTGTGAAGATTCCCGAGTTTGATGGAAAAGTCTACGCATGGTGGAGGATGTGCGTTGAGGATGTGCTCCACTGATAAAAGTTGCATCTTGCGATGGGTGAAAAGCCAGAACATATGGAACCGAAGGATTGGGAAGAGCTTGATGGTCAGGCATTCAGTATCGTCAGGCTGACGTTAGCTCGAAACGTGCCTTTCAACGTCAAAGATCAGAAAACAGCGAAAGGTCTGCGTGAGGCCTTGCAAAACACATATGAGAGACCTTCGGTGATGAACAAGGTATATGTGTTGCGTCGTTTGTTTGAATTTAAGATGCATGAGTCTTGTGATATGAATGAGTTGAATGTGATACTATCAAAATTGACCTCTACGAGATTTAGTTTTGACGACGAGATAAATGCTAATATATTGTTGGCTACCCTACCTAAGTCTTGGGATAATTTTGTAACTTCTGTAACATCTTCAGTTAAGAAAGATGAGAAACTGAAGTTTGGAGAAATTAGAGACTCTATCCTAAATGAAAGTATTCATAGGAAAGATTTTGGTGTCTCTGAGTCTTTGGAGAATGCTTTGGCTGTCAAGGGTAGGAGGAACAGTGGGAGCTCAGTTCGGGGTTGATCTTAATCTAGAGGCCGGTCGAAACATGGAGCACGTATTGTGTTGGAATTGTAGTGATAGAGGTCATTTTCGTAGGGATTGTCCTAAACCCAGGAACAACAATTATAATGACATGACTCGGTAAATTCTGCTGAGGATTTGGGTGATGCCTTGATGTTGACAAGTCAAAAAAGAGTTAGGTGATAGATTCGGGTGCGTTGTTTCATTCTTCATCTAGCAGGAAGGCCTTTAGTAATTTTGTGAATGGGAGGTTTAGCAAGGTTAGGCTTGTAAACGGTCACAATCTAAAGGTGCTAGTAAGAGGTGATGTGAACATTAAAACTTCTAAGGGTAGGGCTTAGAGGTTGAAGAATGTTCAGTATATCTTGGGTATGACCAAGAGCTTTGTATCTGTGGGTCAACTGGATAAAGAGGGGTTCGACGAGATTTGGGGATGGTCATTGGAGGGTAACTAAATGATCTCTAGTAATTGCAAATGGCAGAAAGGAGGGGAACTGTATACTACCATTGATAATTCTAACAGGCATGTTCATGCCTGTCAAAGGCGTGTTAGCTTCTCTGATGAGAGAAGGGTACCAGAAACGAGGTTTTCGGTCGAGGGCCTCGAGGCTACGGGAACGGATGGTTAGTCGAAAAACGCATCTAACCTACACGAGAATTTGACAAGTTCAACACAAGATAAAATTCGAATCCATTATTCCCCGAAGTTGCTGACGAGGATTCCTATACTGAAGTTGCAGGTGCGTGATCAGTTCAAGTAGGAGCCTATTGATAAAAGAGGGGCTGATGGGAGGCCAATTGGGACCTCTGTTGATCTTTGCGAACAAGATCGAGATGGATGCACTAGGGGATTCGAGGAGGTGTTGAAGTGGTGGTTGATGATAATCAACGAAGGCTGCGTTTACAGTTGGTCACCAAGTGGGAGATTGTTGGGTTGAATGTGGAGACCAATTTTAGGTTGATTTATGTGTTTTAAGGAGCAAGGTAGACGAGTTTGAGTGGGAATCAAGTTGTTGATTGGTTAGCCGCCTCTTTTTGTAATTCCTTAGCTGCAAGAACTATTTTAACCTTACAGAATTGTGTTAGGCTTATTGGTGTCCAATTAAGAGTGTTTCATCTGACCACAAGAGATTGACTTGTAATCTTTGTGTCCTTGAGGGAGTTTTGTGAGGCTTATCTGTGAGTGTTGAGTTCTCAGGTTGTAACTCTAGGGAGGTTGTGAGAGATTGTGGAGGTCCGTGAATCTCTGAAATACTGTTGTAATCTTCTGACAATACATCGTTCGTGGTTTTCTTCCCGGTATGAGTTTTTCCACATTAATTCCTTGTGTCGAATCTTTATTTAATTTTTGCCCCTATTATTGTTTTTCTTCTAGTAACGCGCTGAAAATCCTAACACGAGGGGCATGCTTGATTGTTATTTCTAGTTCGACTAAAATTGCTAACCTGTGTACAATGTTAAACCACGCAAATATATTGGGACATAAGGAGTATAAGATTATATTTTTATGAAATTATCTTTTATTTTATGTTTAAGATACTATTTAATATGATAAATTATTATATATATTGAGAAATTTGTAATGTACGATTTATCATATACATTGAGAAATTTTAATGTACGTTTTCAAACGTTTAATTACTGCACATATTGAGAGAACCTTCTATTCATTTGACTTTTTTCTTAAAGTTGTTAATCCTTAACTAGTGTTTGTAACTTGTAATACATGGGTTAATTTGTCTTATTGGTCGATTTTTATTTTTTTATTTAAAGTTTATTTCCCTTTTGAATTCGTTGTTTGGTTGAATGGGCGATATGAAATTTACAAAAAGGTTTTCATTTTTTTATTTTTTCAAACACATCTTAAATATGTTCAGTAAACAAAAAGTTTGTTGTACTAAAACATATTTTAATATCCATGATCTAAAATAGAAAATCATATGTACTTGAGTTTCTTTTATGGAATTGTAGTTTTCATTTTATTGTGTTATGCTTGATGTCCGTCGTTGTCGTTGTCCTCCTGAGTATTGTTATTTTTTTTGCTATTGTGACGAATATTACTATTTTGATAATTTTAGCATAATAAAGTGATTATTATATTATAAACCTTCTCATCAGATTAATACAAATGAATTTTTTTATGAGGGAATACAGATGGATATATTAATCTACATACATCATGATACTAAGCCACAAATAGTAATTTAAGATAGTTGTCATTCACAAAATAAGCGTTGAATTGGTACAATTGATAAAGGTAAACATGAGTTTTGATAAACATAAATTTGATATTTTTTAGTAGTATATTTTATTAAAGTTAACACATAGGTAGCCTAGTAGATAAAAATGATATGTTTATAATAGTAGATCGATTGGTTTTGAGATAGTTTCTTCTATTGTATGTTGATATTGGGCTTGAAAATGAAGATTATAAGATATAAAATTGCCTATGTTCTCCGATCCTATGCCAATATTAAGCTTTAAGTGTAATGTTTCATAGGGATACATGAAAATATACTGTTAATATTAAAATAAATTATGAATGAGGTAGAAGATGAAACTAAAATTGAGTGCAAAATAAACGTGGGTCTTTTGGGATTTTGGTAATTAATGCATTAATTTACATAAAACAAAAAATTATTCATGAAATTTGTATGTACTTTTGAACGTTGGAGTTATTCATTTATTATTTATTGTGATAATAAAAAGTATTCTTGATCTTTGAGTTTGAGTTTTTACTGTTGTTTTCTCTTGTTATTTGCAGTCAGTGGGTAGTGGCAGTCCATAGGCCACCAACTGCTATAATTTTAATGTAAGTTTGAACTGTTGCTGATATTAGTATTCTGTGAGACATTTATAAAATTTAATACCCTGGGGTTCTGTTACAACTTATCGAACAATAATATGTGTAATAATTGAATTTTTAATAAAATTTTACTTTTTTATATGCTTCACACGTGGCGACTTCTTGTTTGTTTTGTTTTGTTTTGTTTTAATATATTTAATAGATAATTGATGCAAATAACTGGAAATTGTTTGTTAAATTCGCTACTGTTACGAGTAATGACACAAAACAACTCTTAAGTATTTTATTTTACCTTAAACGAATATTTGTTACAAATTTTGACAACACATTCTTTGCTTTTGAATAATCATCAATAATATTTGTTTGCTACACCAACAAATTTGTTTGTACACCAACAAATTTGTTTACTACACCAATAAATAAAATTAACTAGGATTTAGACCTCAGAATTGGTTGAGACAATAATAAAACTCACACATATATAAGAATGTATATAGATTATTATAGAATAATTGTATACTTATTTTCTAATAATTTTTTAAAAGGTAAAGATGTAATTATTTACAATATTTTTCCAATACTTTAAAAAAATACAGAGATTTAATTTATAATATATATGATGTAGTTAAAATAGTTTAATGACTCGTAATTTATGATATGATTATTTTATTTATATATTGATGTATATATCATTTTATATATTTTTTTATGTTTAAAAATAGCACTTTAGTAAATATATTTCTTTTACTAACTATCATTTTAAATTGAAGGTCATTTTCTTTTTAATTATATTATTGCACTTTTATAATTAGCTAATATTATTTATTTAATTGTTGCCCGTAATAACCTTACCTTTACTCATTTAAATCGGTTTTTAAATTTTAAGAACCTTACCCTTACCTGAGATTTCGAGTTCAGTTTCGGATATCCACTTATTATATGATAATTATATTTTTTTGACATGTTTTTTTTTAAAAAAAAAAAAAACTTGCTATGCTAAATTCTAGCATTTGTTTTGAAAAAAATAAAAGACTATGTTGGGCGGGGATTCCCTGCCCCTGCTTGGGGCCCATCCCGCTCTAGTGAAAAATCCCCGCACCCAATGGGGCCGGGGACGGGTATTGAGATGGATATTAAATACTCGCATGAGGACGGGGCGGGGATGGGGACAAAATTTTCCCGTCCCCGCTCACCTGTCAGGGAAAATAACTAGCCCATATACCCGTATACCCGTCCCCGCTATACATTAAATTTACATACTTACCATAAAATTATTACTTTCATATTCATAATTTGAAGAGTATGTCTGTATTTAATGGCAGAGTATGTAAAGAGGGTGATAATATATTGATTCAAATTTGAAATCTAATATTAAGTGGATAAAATGCTTTAATTTTTTATGAACTGAAGAACCTAATTTGATTCCACATACTTTACGCTTTCGCATACTAACTCTATTGAGTGGACGAGAAGAAGATATAATCAGTGTTGAATTAATCTAAAATCATAACAATAATTTAAATCCCCGGTGGATACCCGTTGGGTGCGAGGAACCCGCGGGGATAGGGACAGGGCCAATTTCCCCGCCCGCAGCGAGAATAGGGTGGGGATAGGGGTTGGGGCGCGGGGCGCGGGGCGGGCACGGGGAGTATATCCCCATCCCCGGCCCGCCCCGTTGTCATCCTTACATATGCCAAACCCACATTGCTCTAAACTCTAAAGTCCAAACAAATCAAACAATTAAAATAGTCTAACAAGTTGATTTTACCGAAAAAACGACGATAAAAAATTACAAATAGGATTACAAAAAATTAAGTCTCAATGAAAATTACAACTTCACGAAAAATATCATAACAAGCTTAAAATTTCATTCAATCTTCAAGTTCAGTGACAATACCCGAAACCTAACCATAATTGATAGGCTCCAAGTTCATGTTGTAAAAATCGGACCGGACCGGCCGGTCTGACCGGTTCAACCGTGAATCGGCAAGTTGACCAGTCCGGTTCCAGGTTTGACTCGGTTGACTGGTTCAACCGGGAAAAAAACGCCAAAACCGGTTCAATCCGTTTTGACCAATTCATGCCATGTTCGTGCCGGTTTAATTATTTTGGTAGTTTAATTATTCTTGAAGTATATGAAAATTTTTTAATTCGTCCGGTTCGTGCTGATTTTGATTGGTTCAACCGTCACCCGGTCTAATCCGGCCAAACCGGTCCGACCAGTTGAACCATTAACCCACCCTATGTTGTAAAAACCGGATCGGACCGGCCGGTCCGACCGATTCAACCGTGAACCGGCAAGTTGACAGGTCCGGTTCCAGGTTTAACTCGGCCAATTGGTTCAACCGGGGAAAAAACGCCAAAATCGGTTCAACTAGGGCCGGTCACGATCGGACTGGAAATTTGATGATTTTATTTTAAAAATTCCGGTTTTTTACCGGTTTAATCCGGTTTTTGACCGGTTCAATCCGGTCTTGACCAATTCATGCAATTTTCATGCCGGTTTAATTATTTTGGTAGCTTAATTATTCTTGATGTATATGAAAATTTTTTAATTCGTGACCGGTTCATGCCGGTTTTGACCGGTTCATGCCGGTTTTGACCGGTTCATGCCGGTTTTGACCGGTTCAACCGTCACCCAGTTCAACCGGTCTAATCCGGCCAAACCGGTCCGACTGATTGAACCATTCACCCACTGGGTCAACCGGTTCGGTTACCGGTCCGGTTCTGACAACATAGAACCCACCGGGTCAACCGGTTCGGTGACCAGTCCGGTCCTGATAACATAGCCAAGTTCTGGTTCAGGGTAGTAGTTTGAAAACCTTACCCTTACCCCTTTGATAGGTTCCTGAATTTTAAGAACCTTACCCTTACCCGTTTGACTGGTTCAGGTTTTGGAACCTATCCGTTTGGCCAGTCTGGTAAGGTTCTAGGTTCCAAATCTGGAACCGCTCACCCCTACTCGTAATTTTAGGTCATGTTCTTTTTTAGTGTAGGGAATGTGTAGGAAAGGTGATGTAAAATAAGGTTAGACAAAGAAAAGTAAGTAAAGTAATAGAGGTAGGTAAATATAACATCACCTATTTCTTTTTCATTTTAAAATAAATTCTTTGAGTTGAATACAGAATTTAAAATATAAATTATCTAAAAGTATAATTATATTTTTTTGAATAATAAGGTAAGATAAGGTAAGGCAAGGTAAAATAAAAGTTACCTTTCAAAAGAGCCTGAAAAATCACTATAACATAAACAAGATGGCTCCTCAACAATCAGCATTCATATGCAGTAAAGCAATATGCAAGCTTTAGCCATTGTGTGAATGTCTCACAATAACAATGCTTCCATTTTATTCCCCAAAATTTCTACTGCCAAACTTGCCATTAGAATCTTCAAGTGTTGCGTCCTTTGGGACAATCTAGTTACATTTACCAACGAGCTTTTGTGCAAAGATCCGAGCCTAAGATATAAGAGTGGCATACTACATCTGTTTAGCAGGTTAAATAACTTAATGGTTCAACAGTAGATCCTGTACAATGTACAAGAGGCCTGTACATTGTGTTTTACAGTTCAGAGGAACTAAAATCTCAAGTGGAGCAATACCAATGAATAAAAATCAGAATCGTTTACTGAAGAGATCTGAAATAATAACTGAAACTAGCTGGGTAAATCCTTACAATTTGTAGAAAAACTCATTTGGAGCTTACAAGGACATCTGAAATATGATTTGAACAAATCGCGAAAGATGAGTGAACAAAGCTGTTGGCAAAATTTGCATTTTTTGCTAAACCGATGTATACAGCCACAAGCAATTTTACAATAACCGAGTGGCATATTATTTATTGCTAAGGGTTCTAGGAAAATAATCATCAATTACAATAATCACTTCTTTGGATGCGTCTGATGGTCAGGTCCTACATCGCGTGAGCCTGTGTTGATATATGGTCCCCGGAAAGTAGCCTGGGGTGGCAATGGCTTTGAGGAATCAATCACAGGCTGCTTCTTAGCTGATAATCTAAAGAGAACACATCATCACATACAGACATAGCTGCCAGAAGACATGAAAAGGAAAACCCAAAACTGTGAAAAAAAACCAGTCCACTTACGCCATATAGAAAGGGAATGACAAACCAGCAGCTGCAAAAGCAAGAAGCCCTGTAGCCACTATGGTGTTGCGTCTCCGCGACATTATTTTCCTATTGCATTCAATGTACCTGAAAAGTGAAAAGGAGAACTGAATAAGAAGCTCCATGAACATGTATACTGTTGCCAAGTCACAGAATCCTGCCAGGATCAGAAGTCACTGGATAACCAACATTGATTTCTCTCCAATCCCCTTTTCCTTTTTTGTTTTGTTGTTGTTTTATTTTATTTTATTTAGTTTTTTTTTTTTTTTGGGGGGGGGGGGGGGAGGATTGGTTCTTGAGGACAGGATAATGTAAGTCAACTCAGAGACAAGGGTTGCTCCATTTGTACTGGTTGTAGAAAGACTATCTAATCAATAGTTTACTGCAAAAGTTCATTGAAAGTTGAAAATGGTTTCTGTTGGGTAGGGATAAAATAGCCAGCCTATTTACCTGGGCCATGAGTAGACCACATATACGCACATGCTTATATCCTAATTTGGAGGGATCTACAATCTGAGAAATGACTGCTCCCCAAAAATTTACAAAAAAGAGTTGTCCTCTAGCGATGTTACATACTACATCACTACCCATGCAGAGGGCCTCAACAGAAACTAAGCTATATGCTTCTGTAAGGAAACTCCAAGCTTTTCGTGATGCTGTACCAAAATCCAGATAAAGAAGCACATGTCAAACTCCAAGCCATGTCCACCCTCAGATAAAGTGCATAGCTCAAGCTTGGATCAACAAAACATAGTTAGCTAAAGTTGTCTCTCCTTCATTAGATCTACATCAACAAAGCCTAAATGATGCTTGGATCACATCAACAGTGCCCATACAGGAAGAGTTTCAAGGAAACAGTGTACAAAAATTAAGAAAAAAATCTAATTCAATTTTTCAAATTATATAGCCTACTTTTCAGTTCAGGAGCCAGACATTAAAGCCATAGCAGCACAAGTAGAAAGAAAAGGAATAATAAGCAGATCTGACATCCAGATTTGAAGTGTCAGTTTGGTTTGGGCAATAAATCAAGCAAGAATACACGGGTTTCTGTATGTTGGGATACTGCAACATCTAACAAAATAAATCATTGAAGAAATTATGTATGGGGTTCAAATCTACCAAGGGATTGGAAACGGTCGTTTAGACCCCACCCAGTTCCATTTGTCTTCCCTCTCAAGCCTCTGCCCACTAGGATGACCCCAAATGGTAGGCTAGACAAAGATTTACCCCCTTCCCCTAAAATACACACCATAGGAAAGGAAAAACGAAAAAGGGAAGATCCAATTAATCATTGGAAAGTAGGGAAGATCCAATTAGGTGCTTTAAGGATGAAGCATTGAAATATGTTCCCCCAAATTGTGGTAAATAATTTTTCCTGCCAAGAGAAAAAGGGAAGGGCCTCGCTTGAATAGCTGTGCCTGACACTATTTTAGACGTTTCTCCTGCAATGCATACAGGTGTACAGTGTATTCCCACAGCCCCTCATGACCATTGCAGCAACCCATTGACTAATCAAGCAGTTTAACTAGGGTCTAGGGGTGGATCTGGGCCATGAGATTAGGGTAGTCCCTTTTATAATATTCACCACACAATTAGAAATAACACTCAACAAAACGAGAAATGTTTCAATACTCAATAGTGTATTATTAAAATTGTCCCTTATGTGGTTTTGTATTTTGAAATTGAAGCATGATAGCCTCATTCGAGATTGAATCAAATACACCATTCTCAATGTAACTAAGGCTATGTTCGGCAAAAACAGCGGGCTTAGTAGCGGATAGTTGTTAAGGCCGTGGATAGATGTTGTATATTAACAGATAGCTGAAAGTTGTTAAATTGGCTATTAATAAAAAAAATGTATTCGGTAAAATTAGCAGTTGGAGCATAGTTACCAGGAACGCTTCCCGGGTTGTTGTTCCCGGAACGTGGGACACTAAATTTTACACAAATTTAGCCTAGTTTTGACTTCGGAACAATTGTTTTCGGAACGCGGGTCACAGGCCGACGTAGCGTTCCCGATAACTATGGGTTGGAGTTGTTGATGAAGGTAAAATAATGAAAGAAGACTCAAATATTATTTTTATCATTATGGACATTATCATCATTATTGCTATTATCATTATCATTATTGTTCTCATCATTATTCTTACGGTTTTGCTAATCGTCGCCCTTGAGGCAATGGTTAAGAAAGATCTCATCCATTTTTTTTATTTTACAAATCTTATCCACATATAACAAGAGATTATTTTTTTTAATAAAAATATATTTGTTATCTAATTAAATCTACATAATCTTTTTGTTGCCTAATTAATATTTAATAAACAAACATAACTGTTGGGATTCACCCATGAGTAAAAATGTCCCACATCGGAGAAGTAAAGAGAAAGAACATGGTATATAAGTTAAGTGGGCTACTCCTCTTAACACCAATTGGTTTTAAGATGGAACCTCGCTTCACTTGTGTACCATGGGCCTTGGTTGAAGTGAGCTCCCGCCTTGGATCTCCCCAACAACAACTATTAAAATCTGTGGAACCATTATTTTTTTTCCCCATATATCTGATTGATAAACTGTTCATATTTACCATATTCAATCATATTCTTTGTGTCGTTCATTTCAAGCTTTTGTTCTACTGTTCCTGTTCATTTCAAGCTCTTCTTATTCATTTTAAGCTCATGTTCGACTCTCCCTATTCAATTCATGCTCTTGTTCATTTCAAGCATGCCTCACAAATGTCAATGGCTTGCTAGCACCCCCCCCCCCCCGGTCCAAAGTTCTCAAAGTTTCTTACAAGGTAAAAAGAAAAAGTAACCCAAATAAGAACAAGGATTTTGAGTTGGATTCTAATAATCCCTACTTTCATCTTTTGTATATCAATAGTCCCTATTTTATTTTTGTATTCTGGTGATCCAAAAAAAATAAAAATTTTATTACAATGGTACCAAATCTACCTCCACATTTTTTTATATTTTTGCATTCCTACCCCTTATTATTTTTATTTTTTTCATTCCTACCTTCAGAAAGTCTATGAAGTGCAGTTACTAAAAAAAATTAAAAAATTATTTTTTTCAATCCAAGCAATTATTATGATTTTTGTTTTGAAGAATAAAAGTGAAAAAATCAAAAAATTTGGGACAAAAATTTTAAATCCATTAAAAATCGTGGGAAAGTGTTGTGTTAAGTTTTGAATCAAATGCAAGTTAAAATCTATTATATTTGGGATATACAGTCGGTGGTGTCCCAAAATAATGCAATTTTTATTTTTTTGGACCACTAGAATACACAAACAAAGTATGGATTATTGGTTTAGAAAAGTTGAAAGTAGGGATTATTAGAATCCAATTTTGCTAATAACAACCTTGGGAGAAAGGAGTGGTCTTTTGGGCACAAAGTCAAGTTAGCTTTCGTCTTAATCTGACGGAAGAACAACCTAGATCGATAATGTGAGCCGATTTATTTGTTATTAGTCCTAATCCAACAGGAGAATGAAAAAGCAAATCAAGCAAAAGTTTTCGGAGCAATTTTGCTCAACCACTGGCTGTGAAAATACAATGTAATTGCGGTTGATTTAATTAGATATGATGGTGGTTTGATTTGATTAGATATAATGGCTATGAAAATATGAAATTTATGCAGGTTTGATTAATGACGATTGATTTGGACGATAATCAACAAACTCCCTCCACAGTCTTTCACAACTCCTTTTCGTTGAATTATTAATCACATTGATTTTAGAAAACACTGTATAATCAACTTTATGTGGTCTTTCCAAATTTACATTTAAAAAGATAATTATAAAATGTTAATTAGGTAAATATAAGATTTAT
Source organism: Portulaca oleracea (assembly GCA_029582165.1). Lineage (NCBI taxonomy): Eukaryota > Viridiplantae > Streptophyta > Magnoliopsida > Caryophyllales > Portulacaceae > Portulaca > Portulaca oleracea. The sequence continues at coordinate 34,404,842 of CM055874.1, forward strand.
GTACATTTGATTAGATATAAGTATATTTTATCATATATGTATATATATATATATATATATATATATATATATATATAAGATTTACAATATAAAAAAGTGGATAAGATTCTTTATTAACCATCGCCCCTAGGCGACAAATAGCAAAACCGTTATTCTTATTACTCATTATTATTATTATTATTATTATTATTATTATTATTATTATTGGACTTTTTTCCAGTCCATAGAAAATTTGGAAACCCACTTTTGCTAGGAGCACCGACACTCTAGTCAATGATGATAAACATTGACTTGTAATTGAGTACCAGTGTACAAAAGGAGAACCAAAACAATACAGTAGCAGCAAACAAATAAGGGGGGGGGGGGGGGGCACCAACACTCAATAACTATAGCAAGATACCTTAGCTACCATACACAGTTAAGACTTAAGAAGACATGGATCTTTCCGGTACTCTACTCTTGCTCTCAAACACCAGCACACCACAGCAGCAAAAACAACTTGAATATCAGGGGAATAATGGATCCCAATAAATCGAATTAACAATATCAAACTAATAATCAGAGGCTCCCATAATATCATAAAGGAGGAAATTAGTGATTCTCATACACCAAAATTCACCAACCTATATTCCAAATTCACTCCCAAAATATACCTACAACCAAAGCATTTGTCTTCAGAGAAATCTAAATTTAATTGAAGGAATAAACATAAGAATTTACAGCAAATTCACCAATATATATATATATATATATATATATATATATATATATATTTGGCTGCTTATATTCTTCTATGGCTTCTCGAGGATTGGAAAATTAGGAGAACTTAAGTTGAGGTTTGGAGAGACGAGCAGAGAGAAGGAATACCAGGGCATATGAATTTGTGATGCCTTTTATACTAATGGCAAGGCCGCAAGGGGCACGAAATAGGCTAAAAATTTCTAGGCCAATAAAGGAACAAAATAGTGCAGTGTTGTTTATTCCTTCAGACACTAACAATTGCAACATCAGGGAAAAACTCTCCTAAGCGATATTTGTTAATTTTAAACACTAATTTTACCAAACATCTAAAATAGTGTTTTTACTAGTCTAAACGCTAAAAGCTCTTCCAAATGTTGTTGCCGATCAAAGCCTAACTAAACAATCATTTAAGAACTCGTCATTCATTCTATTGCATCGCGAAGTCTACGTTTGATGACTTTGATGGCAAAATATGTTCTTTCTGGCAGTTGTTGCAGATACCAGAAAAAAACAATTCCAACTTGGTTAAGACAAACAATTAACAAACCACATGAAACAACCTGTTTGGGAGGACTTTCTTAATAAAAGTTTCCACTCATTTTTTGAATAGCCATTCTTTTATTGACAAACTAAATAACGCTAATCATTAGGTTATTTCTCTAGAGTTCAATCATCATATCAGTGACTTTTACCTATAATTCAATAGCACCAAGGTTACATCTTTTAAACTATAAACTGCTTTAATTGCATACCGAAAGGAGGGGGACTTCTGCAAAGGGGCTGAATCGTAACAGTAAATAAATAAATAAATTTCAAACAGCTGCAAGAAGCAGCAGGTCTGAAGAAAACATAATTAGATGGTTCAGGCTCTAATCCTCCTTTTTCCCAAATCCTTTCCATCTGGAAGCCGACTGAATAAAGATCTCAATCAATAATTCATCACCACGCATAACAAATTAACGAAAAAATCTCCTTGTTTAAATCAAAAAGCACATTCCAGCAACATAAACTAGTTAATTTCAGCAGGAAATCACAACCTTACTTCAACAGTGTGAACTAACCTAGTGTTAATGGGTACTTAGATTCCAGAAGCAAAATTAGAAAAGGGAATCCCACATGAGTCTAAAGTCATCCATGAAAAGTTAGAAATTTATATGGAAGTTCTAAAAATGAATAAAAATCAGAGAATGGAACAGAGAAATAATTAGCAGGCAGAAGAAAACCCAAAAGACTGACCTTTTGATTGGATGAAGAGATGATGAAGAATGGAGGATCGAGTGGATGTGCCGGAGCTAGAAGCAGGTGGAGGGAGGTGGCGCGGTGGGTCCGGTAGCTGGAGGTAGACGCAGAAGGGGGCCAGGGGCTGCCGACTGGTGGCTTTACCGTTCCAGAGTTTCACTAAAAAGAGTTTGTTTCGATTGGGCTCAGGGGAGGGGATGGGAGGGGAGGGGAGGTGAAGGGAAGTGCAGGAAAAGCAAAGATGTTTGAATGTGTATTTGGTAGGGGCAAAAAATTGGAGAATGTTTTCCAAATTTTTTAGTGTTTGATACAAAAAAAAAGTTTAGAAAATCATTTTCAAAGAAAATCATTTTTCTCTAAAAGAAGGAAATTGATTTCCTTTGTTCAACTTAGAAAAATCATTTTCCACTACTGATTGTTGGATCGGTTTTCACTAACTAACTCTAACTGAAATTTGAGGTTGAAATTTAACATTAACGGTTTTGCTCGAGATTTTATAACTCGATAGATTTGATTAAAAAACCTCAAATATAAATTTTTAGCTCAAAATATTTTTATTTGATAATATTTATCACGATATATATCAGATCAAAAGTTTTTGCCGCTAAAACCAACCGGAACTTTTAAAATGAACTGTTTGAATCGAAACTTTATGATGTGATAGTATGGACTAAGAAAAGCTCAAATAAAAACTTTGAGCTCCAAATATTTTCATTTGTAACATAGATCGCCACTTTTGTCGACATTTTTTTGCGGTATACATATGACTGAAACTTAAAAGCAAAATTCAATTTTATCGATTTGTCGCAAAGCTTTACAACACGATAGAAATGGTTGAGAGAAGCTCAAATATGAATTTTAAACTCCAAATATTTTCATTTGTAATATATATCGCTACTTATATCAACATATATGGTCATTTTCCGAAAAGTAATTTGTCTCCTGTCAAACAAGGGAAAATTTGGCATGGAAAACCATTTTCCTTGGAAAACCATTTATCATGAAAAATAATTTCCTCAGAAATCATTTTCCTCTCAACTAAACACACCCTAAATAAATAAGTACTAAAATATACTTTCCCCAGACTTTTGTAAAATGAGGATTATATTTGAGAAATTTCAATTGCACACCCTAATGGAAAATGTTTGGTTGACCCTGTTGGTTGGCAACCCACATGACATGGCAATATGATCTGGAAAATAAAAAAAATTAAAATAAATATTTCTAGTATTTCAAAGCACTCAATAAATATCACTTCGTTCTCGATCACTCATTAAATTCCCTTTTTCTTCTTTACTGCCTCTTTATTATTTAGAGTTCAAATTCCCTATGTCATTTCTATTGCCTAACTCAACTACGTCATTTCCAAATTCAGTCCCCCATTTCCCCCCCCCCTCTCTCTCTCTCTCTCTTCTCTCTCTCACACTCCCTCATTTCCTCTCCACTGCCTTTTTCTCTCTCTCTCTCTCTCTGACTCCCTCATTTTCAGATTCAATTCCTCATTTATCTACCTTTTTAATTTTACCTCTCAAATAAATAAAAAAAATGAAAAGATGAGTGAATGGAGATCTATCTTCATCCTCTAAACCAAAGATGAAGAATAAACTAGTTCGGTCGATATCCAACGAGGACAAATTTGGGCTTTAAAGAAGAGTTGAGGAGGAAACAAGGCGGTTGACTGTCGATTTTGTTGAAAATATAGTTAGATATGGCCATGTTCTTTTATACGGTGTGTTGCGGTATGGCGCGATATGGTGTGGTGAAATTGTGGCGGGTATGGTGAAATTGTAGTGGATTTTTTGGTATATATAAATAAATATTGTATTGGTAATTGTGAAAAAGTAATTGGAAAAAGTGAGTTGAAATATTGTATTGTTTTTGGATGATTAAAAAAAATGGTTGAAAAAGTATTGTATTGGAAAAAGTGTGTTGAAAAAGTATTGATTGAACATTTATATTAAAGATATATAATAAATTTGAAAAAGTAATTTGTGGTGGAATGGTATGTTGTGGTGGGTTGTGCCAAAGTGTGGTGGGTTGTGGCACCACAGATTGCCAGTCGCATAAAAGAACAGGGTCATAGATTTCAGGTTTGTATGCATGTTAATTTTTATTTTATTTGTAAATTTTATGTTTTAAATCATATTACTTAGATTTTGGGTTCCAAGTTGAAAAAAAATTTACTATTGGTTTTTTGAGTTGGTTTACAAGTTGAATAATTTCATATTCATGGTTTTGGGATTAATTTTTCAGTACTTCTTGTCTTGCCGATTTTTAGGTCGCTCTTTACTATTTGATATTTTAGTGTTCTTTTTTTTCATTTGCCTACTGTAATTTTCTGGGGAGTTTTTTTTTCTTGATCAGTCTATAATATTTTCTTTTCTCCATTTTCTCCTTATTTCTCCCTACTTTTTTTTTATCAAGGGTAATACAACAAACATTAGGAAGCCTTCTCTCAAGGGATCTCCCAAGCGCATCATCACTTACAATAATGGACAAATCTCTATGAAAACTGAAATTAAAAAGACAAGGCGAATGCACAAATAAACCAAACTTAGCTAACCAATTTGCAGCACGATTTCCTTCACGAAAAATATGGTGTATCTCAACTTGTTCACACTTTCCCATAAAAGCTCGAATATCTTTAACTAATTGCGCGATCTCCCAAGGAATCTGAAAAGTGCCCTTCACTACATTAATAAGAGTGAGATTATCCCCTTCTCAGACTATTCTTCGGAAACCATTAGAGATAGCTGTAGGAGGCAAAAATTTATCGACCAATTAAAAAATGACACGTGGAAAATTAATTAAAATTATTTGGCCAATTATTATCCGCCACGTGTAAAATTAATTACGACGGTCCATTTAATTAAATTTTAAATGGAAATATATCCTGGCCAATACCATCATGGCACGTGTCAATTATGATGCAGAAAATAATAATTATTTCTTTATTTTAAAATTAAACGAATAATAATTAATTTGGGCCCAAGCCCAAAGTCGACTCAAACCCTAGGTAATCCTAAGCCTCCAGAGCCTATAAATAGAGGTCCTCTCCATCATTTTCAAGACACTCGGCAGTCTACCCCAGCGGCATTCGGCATTCTACACTTCAGAGAATTCAGAAGCTCGAACTACAAGCGGCCTCCAGCTCCCAAGCGCCAAGGATCAAGGTCGACAAAAGTTCAAAGCTCCAAGTTTCCTGCACGTCAAGGTATAGACCTACAGCCGAGTTCTTCAGCTCGACTTGCATCTGAGATCGAGATCAAGTGTTCGCGCCCTCGGCTCACCAAAAGTTTAGGAGATTGAATCAGAGGAATACTTTATTGTATTTAATACAGAGATTGTACCCGCATATCTTCAAATATTAATACAAATTATATTTGTTTCTCAATTTCTTGCCTTTATTTATTTCAGGTTCGAAATTTGTGTTTACAAATTTGGCACGCCCGGTGGGACCACTCTACCTCTCATCTCTTTCTCCAAGAAGTTCAAATTCATCTTCAACTCAAACGACGCAATGGCACCCAAGAAAGTTGTCTCTCAACCCTCAACAAAGCGGAGCGTTCAAGCTTCATCCCAATGGTCGACGACTATGAGTACTACATCAAGCAGAGTAATGACTCGAAGGATGGCGAAGGCTGCCGCCGCTGCTGCTGCAATTTCTGCTCTGCTGGAAGAACCAACTACCAAGGCACCAACCCCGTCACGGAAGAGTCTGGCTGTTGATTCCAACCTTCAGGGTGTGCCTCAAATGACTCCTCACTCTCGGAGGCCAAGCACTGCAAATACCTTCGGCTCAGTCATGACTACCCCGCGTGGAATGGACGAACTCCAAACTCGCAACAACCCAATCTTCGAGTCTGAGGACTTTGAAGGCCAAGACTACTCCAGCGAAGATTCTTCCCCAATGACTGAAGAAGAATCTATCTTCTCGGAGGCTGAAATTGAGTCTACTCAAACTGTCATCATGCCAGTGATGACAACTGGCGCTTCCAACATGGAAGAAAAGATTGCAGAGTTGGAGGCTACACTGAGAACACTTGTTAGGGAAAACGAAGAAAAAGACAAAAAGCTCAACGAACAAAGCGAACAGATCGTGAAACTGATGAGGAAGATAGAGAAGCGCCCTTATGAAGAGTCTGATGCAGAAACTGACAAGGAGGAATCTGACAAAGAGTCTTCTAAAGGTGATGGCGACGGTGAAATAAAGAAGATCTCGTCTTCAGGATCAATGACTGCGGAAGAGATCTAGAGTATGATTGCCAATGCAGTAAGGGCTCAACTCGGAGAGGCATCGAATAAGAGTCACTTGTACACAAAGCCTTACACGAAGAGGATCGATGCGCTTCGGATGCCACTCAGCTATCAACCCCCGAAGTTCAACCAGTTTGATGGAAAGGGTAACCCCAAGCAACACGTTGCGCATTTCATCAAGACTTGCAGCAATGCAGGGACGGAAGGAGACCGACTGGTGAAGCAGTTTGTTCGATCATTGAAAGGAACAGCATTCGACTGGGACACGGATTTGGAACCCGAGTCTATCAACAGCTGGGAAGAAATGGAGCGAGAGTTCCTCAACCAGTTCTACAGCACTCAACGTGTTGTTAGCATGACAGAGCTGATGAATACCAAACAATGGGAGGGGGAGCCAGTCCTTGAATACATCCATCGTTGGAGGGCTCTTAGTCTTGAGTGTAAGGATCGCCTCTCTGAGGCGTCTGCTGTCGACATGTGCACTCAAGGTATGCACTGGGACCTGCTCTACGTCCTCAAAATGGTCAAGCCAAGGACCTTCCAGGAGTTGGAAACCAAGGCACACGACATGGAGATTACCATAGAAAATCGACGAGGAAAATCTTCATCTTCGTCCAAAGCAAGAAAGGGTACTAACGAGTACAAGAAGAGTGTGAAGCCAGTGAAGACTTCAAAGAGGGAGTCCATGTCTACTTCAACTTCAACTGAGGAGCCAGTTCGAATCTCTGCCAAGCCCAAACAAGAAAGCAAAAAAACCACATTCTCGAGGAATGATGCTAAGAAACGTCCTACGTTGAAAGAGCTACAAGAGAAGAAATATCCATTCCCTGATTCAGACTTGTCGGGAATGCTTGATGACTTGCTGGAGAAGGGTGTTATCGAGCTCCCGCAACCAAAGAGGCCAGAAGAAGCGGGAAGGACAAACGACCCGAGGTACTGTCGCTATCATAGGGTAGTCAGTCACCCTCTCGAGAAATGCATTACCTTGAAAGAACGCATCGTGAGGTTAGCTGAAGAAGGGAGGATAATATTGGACTTAGAAAATGTCGAGACTAACTGTATTTTAGCTAGGGCCTCTCAAAGGAAACATACTGAAGCGACAGAAGGTCTAGAGGAGGAGGGAGGATGGACTCTCGTCACACGGAGGAAAGCTAGGAAGAACAAAGTTCAAGTACCATCGTCTCGCAAAAGAAAGCAACAAGGAGGGGAAAGAAGTTCCCAACCGGCTAAGCAAGGGAAGAGGGTCGACAGCGCTAGGAAGCAGTTGGTCAAAACCTCTGGGTCATTCGAGCAAGATTCACGTCGTCCTCTCACCTTAGGTAAATATTTCCCATGGTACTTCCTACAAAAGGCTGATGAAGTTGTGGTGAACATGGTCTCCTGTTCCGAGCTCGAAGATGAGGACAACGAAGTGAAAAACCAAGACTGTCTTCAGGAAGCTACTGATAAAACTCTAAGGGTTGTGGAGGCCTTACCAGCACGAATGGCATGGGAGAAAATCTTTCATCTTCCTGAAGAAATGCGTCGTCATGTTGCCACTGCATTGTAACATCCTGAGCTTTACGCCGACAAGGTCCAAGACGTGGGAGAATCGTCTAGCACTTTCACGCAGTGTGTTTCTTGCAACACATCTATCACCTTCACGGATGATGACTTACTTCTGGGCTCCAAGCTCCATAACCGTCCTTTGTTTGTATCCGATACATCCGCGACGTAAGGTCAAACGCATTCTGGTTGATGGAGGACCTGCGGTGAATATCATGCCAAAGTCAACGATGTCTGAATTGGGGATCACAATTGAAGAGCTCTCCAAGAGTCGTACAATGATACAAGGGTTCAACCTCGAAGGTCAACGAGCACTTGGGATGATTCAGATTGAGCTATCAATGGGTGACTTGTCTACAACTTCAATCTTCCACGTCATCAACTCCAAGACTTCCTATAAGTTATTGTTGGGGAGACCGTGGCTACATGAGCATGGCATCGTAGCTTCCACTCTACATCAATGTTTGAAGTATTATAGAGGCGGGGAAAGAAAGATAGACGGTGATGCTAAGCCTTTTAATAAGGCTGAATCCCACTTTGCAGATGCAAGATTCTTTGAAGAGACTATGACGTTTAAGGAGGCGATGCCCTCATCAATTGCCTCCACGGGCAAAAGGGTCTTGCAGAAAGATGTCCAGATTGCGATAGACAATACACGGGAGATGTCCCATAAAAAGGAAAGGCCAGTAGTTCTCTCTGAACTGGCCAATAAGCAAGTTGCTCCATCCTCTGGCGCAGTGCTACCAGTTCTAAGGTATATACCTAAGTCTCGCCGAAAGGAAGGGGAATCTCCTTTTTCCGAATATACAACTGGAAGCTCGAAGAACGTGTCTAGCAAGAAAGTCAGTGAGGAGGGTCTGAGTACACTCAAAGCAAATGCGGTCATCCCTATTCTCCATCCACAACAAAACAAGACAAAGAAGCCACCTCTCGCCGGGTTTATGGTGTCGTCTAAAGAGGGTGGTGACCTACCAACTCCAAGGACTAAGGAAGGGTTCGATCTGAAGGCATACAAGCTTATGGAAAAGGTCGGTTATGACTTTCAAAATCCGGCACCCTTAGGGGAGGTAGTTGAGGCCAAGCCTTATGGCCTTAATGACACACAGAAAAAGATCCAGGAGCAAGGGGGTTCGGTAAGGGTCTCTAAGGTTGGTCTCGGTTGTGAGCCGATACAGCCAGTTAGAATCTCGGCGCGAAGAAAGGAGAAAAGGTCTGAGGTTCAATACATCACAGCTGAAGAGGCTGATGTAAGTGAAGAGGAAAACACTCAGCCTAAGCCAAGGTCCTCTGTGTTCGATAGGCTACGACCAGCTACTTCTGGTGAACGCCCTTCTGTCTTCACTCGTATAAGAGACACACCTAGCAGAAAGAGATCTGTTTTCAGCAGAATCAAGGGTCATTCTCAATCAAAGCCTTCGGTGTTTGCTAGGATAAAAGCCAGTGAGGAATTGTTGGAGCCACAACTTTGTCAAGGAGACACTTCTGTGTTTGGACGCATAGGAGTCACAAACGACGTTCAAAGCTCCGTCCCTTCTCGCATGAAGCGTCTCTCTACCTTGGATATAAAGACAGATGGTTCCCTTAGAGTCAAGAGGCGTACTGTGGTTCTGACAGGTCACCAGGTAAACACCAAATCTGAAAAGGAGTCCAGCCAAGAAGAAGTTGTGTCAACCAATCATATTACCATCACAGAACACCAAGATCCTGAGGATGAAATAGAGCTTTCTGAAACTCCTAAGACTCTTGAGGATGGGGGGCAAGCAACGGTCGATGATTTGAAAGAGTTAAATCTTGGAACAGTACAGGAGCCTCGCCCTATCTATGTAAGCTCTCTGCTCACGTCGGAAGAAGAGGGGGAGTATTTCATACTCCTTTCAGAGTATAGGGATGTATTTGCTTGGAATTACAAGGAGATGCCCGGATTAGACCCGAAGGTTGCTGTTCACCGCTTGGCCATAAGGAAGGGCGTCTCACCCAAGAAGCAGCCTCAACGGAGGTTTCGCCCGGAACTAGTTCCAGAAATTGAAAAGGAGGTTGACAAGCTCATCGAAGCAGGATTCATTCGGGAAGTGAAGTACCCGACATGGATTGCAAACATTGTCCCAGTAAGGAAGAAGAACGGACAACTTCGCGTCTGTGTGGACTTTCGCGATCTTAACGAAGCCTGTCCAAAAGACGACTTTCCCCTACCCATCACTGAACTTATGATTGATTCCACCACGGGTCACGAAGCCTTGTCATTTATGGATTGCACCGCTGGATATAATCAAATCCAGATGGCACCAGAAGACCAAGATGCGACTGCATTTCGGACACCAAAGGGCATATTTTGTTATAAGGTAATGCCATTCGGCTTGAAGAATGCCGGAGCGACATATCAGAGAGCGATGCAAAAAATATTTGGCGACATGCTTCATAAGACGGTGGAATGTTATGTCGATGACTTGGTGGTTAAGTCAAGGAAGAGGGCGGATCACCTTCAGAACCTTCGTCAAATTTTCGAACGATTGAGGAGGTGTTAACTTAAGATGAATCCTCTTAAATGCGCATTTGATGTTACCTCTGGAAAGTTTCTAGGCTTCGTCGTTCGCCATAGAGGAATCGAGGTTGACCAAGCAAAGATTAAAGCGATCCAGGAAATGCCAGAACCTAAGAATCTCAAAGAGCTCTGCAGCCTTCAAGGTCGACTAGCCTATATTCGAAGGTTCATATCAAATCTCGCTGGTCGTTGCCACCCCTTCAGCCACCTCAAGAAGAAGGGTGCTCCTTTCAAGTGGGATAACTCGTGTCAAAAAGCTTTTGATTCCATCAAGAAATACTTATCAACCCCTCCGGTCTTAGGAGCACCAATCCCTAGCAAGCCCCTCATACTTTATGTTACGGCGCACGAGAGGTCATTGGGGGCATTGTTCGCTCAACACAATGAAGAAGGAAAGGAAAGAGCGTAGTATTACCTAAGTCGAACTCTGGTTGGAGCTGAGTTGAACTATTCTTCTATAGAAAAGATATGTTTAGCCCTGATTTTCGCTGTTCAGAAGCTAAAGCACTACATGCAGTCTCACACTGTGCACGTCATCTCTAAGGCAGATCCTATCAAGTACATCTTGTCAAGACCGGTGTTGAATGGTCGTCTGGCAAAGTGGGCTATGATCTTGAAGCAGTACGACATTGTCTATGTCCCGCAAAAAGCAATCAAGGGACAAGCATTAGCTGACTTCTTAGCCGAGCATCCGATTCCGGACAACTGGGAGATAAGTGATGAATTGCCAGGGGAGGACGTGTTCTTCGTAGACATCTTTCCATCGTGGGATATGTATTTTGATGGAGCTGCGAGGCATGATGGCGCTGGAGCAGGGGTTGTATTTGTTTCTCCTGAAAGACATGTTCTAACATATTCGTTTGTTCTTACTCAATTATGTTCAAACAATATGGCGGAATATCAAGCATTGGTCCTGGGACTTCAAATGGCTACTGAAATGGGGATAAAGGAGCTCAACATCTACGGTGACTCACAATTGGTCATTAAGCAACTTCTTGAAGAATATGAAGTTAAGAAGGAAGACTTGGTGCCGTATCACAAGCTGGCGTTGCAATTGTTAGAGAAGCTGGACATAGTCAAGGTAGAGCATGTTCCAAGAAGTTGGTTCACGACTCCTTGCGAGCGGTGCCGTCAAGGTGTTCTCACTGCCATCATCACCGAACATTTCTTCAAGCAGCTCCTTGCTCGTCGGAGTCAACTCCTGCACAGGCAAGAAAAATATATCAGTTCATCTACGTATTCGCCATCAGCAAAAGAAACAAAGGGAGAAAGGGATTGATTGATGAGTTATAGACTTGCCTTTGCTCTTTTTTTTTACTTAGACAAGCTAGTCGCGCTGTTTGATTTACCCCTCGACCTTGGCGCGTTATCTAAGCCTTTCAAAGCCTCAATTTTTTCCCTCCCAGGTGAATCATAAGAACTCTTTTGAGGAGACAAGTCCGGACCAATAGAAGAGCTACCATCTCCTTCCTCCCTAAGATCATCAACAGGAGGAACAACTTGAACAGTAGGGGGCATGACAGGCTTATGTGCTTTTGCTTTTCCATCAGTGACAACTGCAAGCAGGCATCGTCATTAACCTTCGCCCTACGAGCCTTAGGTGGCGTTGTATCGGCATGAATGAGCTTCTTAGTCTCCGAAGAAAAGAGATCCTGGCGATAAGATTTCCACCAGTTGGCATACTCTACTGTAACCAACATGGACTTTGGGTCTGGTGTACAGGGAATAGTCACTGTGGATCTCAGCCCATACTTTGTCAGATTATACCAGTAGCATGCCGCGTCTTCTAAAGTACAACCGCGAACAGTCTTTCTGGGATCACTAAGCACATCCTGATAAAAACCAAACTGACGCCCGAATTTACAAGGGAAGTACGATTCTATTACGATAGTCCTCCCCTGACGTAGCGTCAGAAAACCACTACGCATGCAGACCATGTAAGCCTTCCAGCCAGGGGACAATGCAGGAGTGTCAGTCAATTCCCGACAGGTATCCCTCAAATCAGCAGTACAATATACACGTGACACCTCAGGACGCCTTAGTAATTCACGTGACCTATGCCGATCAAATGTTTTGTCCATTCTTTCTCCTGAAAGTTTAACCATCTTGGGAGAATGCTTGTCATTGAACTTAGGATGCTCGAAATGAGTCTCGAAATAAGTGCCCAACCAGTCATAAACATACTGCACAGGGAAAATAACCTCCAGTTTACTTAAATTCTTAGCAGAGGAGATCTTGTACAAACCTTGGTAGACACTAGCCAAAGTTGGGATGGCCAAATTCACACATTGCCCATGCGCAATCCGGCTGGCAGCCTTGAACACACCAGGGCGGATGAGGTTAAGCTTGTTAGTTGGTAGTACGAAGCAACATAACCAGCAAGATATGAGGGCGGCCAGGTAGACTTCTTCAATCAGTGACTCGGGAACGCCAAGAAGAACAAAAGGATCATTTTCCTTCTTTGTCCGTGTTGGACGTTTAGCAATGGACCCAGGAGGACAGTAAGTCTTCGGTGGAACTCCTTTTCGTCTTCTATTATCTCGTGGGGGAGGGCTTGCGTAATTCTTCGAGCCACGATACCAGAAACGCATTCACTCGCTAGCAGGAAGTTGAACGATGCCATTGGCATCTTGACATTGATTACGGAAATCAGAAAAAAGATAGATGCAGGATTTTGGTATATCGCTATCTTCTTGGCCGGCGGACAACAACGCTTGGGCGGAAGGAACAACTTCTTCATAGTAAGACCCAGTGGCCGGAAGCCCAGCTATTTTCCACATGTCCCACAAAGAAATCGACATTTCTCCTTCATCTGTGCAGAAGGTGTTAGTAGTAGGCACCATAATTCACAGAAAGTCTTGAAAACATGGAGGCTGAGGTCATAGGAAAACAAAGACGCATATAACCCGTTGTAAATCCTCCAGTCCATGAGTTTGTCTTTATTACGACCAAGAACATCCTCAAGCCACTCCCAGTAACATGGAATATAGAAGTTGTCGATAGGCGAGAAAGTCCCCCATGTTATTGACCCGTCTGCAATACGATGGTAAAGCAAGGGCGATGGTTTTTGTACTGGGACTGAAGCTCCGAACAAAGGAGAAATAAGCTTGAGAGCTTTATAGTTGCGTGTGACGGTGCCGTCTGAGTTCAGTACATCGCGGGTAGAAGTGACACTCCAATGAGAATCCGTGAGCTTATCGTTGAGCAAGGATTTCTTGGAGGGTAGCGGCGTCGGCACATCAACTCGGAGTGTTATTCCATCCTCAATGGCGTCGTCTTTTTTGTCCAAAATGGTGACAGATGGCGATTTCGAAGACGAGTCAACAAAGTGCACCATGATCTCTATCAGCGATGACACTGTCGACCCAAACAGTCCTGAAGAGAGTAGTCTTGGACTACCCTACCTCAGTACGCTGAGGAGTAGCACAAAAAGCGGAGAAAACGACGCAGTCGACCCAGACAGTCCTGAAGAGAGTAGTCTAGGACTACCCTGCGTCAGTACGCTGAGGAGTAATCCACAGAAGCGAAGATGACGACCCTGTCGACCCAGACAGTTCTGAAGAGAGTAACCTAGGACTACTCTACGTCAGAACGCTAAGGAGTAACCCAGGAAAGCGAAGAAGACGACGCTGTCGGCCCAGACAGTCCTGAAGAGAGTAGTCTAGGACTACCCTACGTCAGCACGCTGAGGAGTAGACAAGAAGCCGGCAATGACAACGAACAACTTCAAATAAACAACATCAATTGGCACAACTCCCTACAAAAAAAAAAAAAAATGAATGACAAAAGGACAAGTGTTAGAATATATATATATATATATATATATATATATATATATATATAAATTCAAAAGATGAAATAAAAGAAAAAAAAACGTAAGAGTTTCCGAAAAAAAAAATGTGTGAAAAAAGAAAAATGGCGTATTCCATATTGTATAATGAAAAGGGGTGTGTTATGCTTATGTATATGGTATTTTTTTATTTTTATTTTGGTAGGACCCACCAAATAAATATAAAAAAATAAAGAGAGAAAGGATAAGATAGTCAAAGATAGCATAAGTCACGTGTAGCAGCTTTAAATTGCAATAAAAAAAAGACAAGGGAAAGCCAAAATTGGAGGCTTACTGTTTCCTTCATCACGTTGCTAAATCATCATCATCATCATCATCGCCTTTCTGTCCGTCTTCAATCCAGTTCCACCAACCCTTTCTGGCTTGTATGAAGTATCCGTTCTCTCAATCTTGAGGCCTCCAATTTTTTCTTTTATTGCGCTCCGTCTTCTTCTGCTGCTCATGGATGGAGATTCTCAGGGAGGAGCTATTTATATAGTGATTAGTCGGCCAAGTCATGGACTCCAAATCAAATTCCAATTCCGACTACATCTCCCGTTCCAATTCCAACTCCACCTCCAACTCCAAATCCAAATTCTACCCCAATTTCAACTCCAACACCAATTCTAACTCTGATTGTGATTTTAAGAATTTTATCTAATAAATATTTATTTACTTTGGATAAAATTTTATCCAATTTGAAGAGATATAGGAGAGGGAGGAGTCATACTTGCTACCAACTCATGGGAATCGTTGGCATCGGCTAAAACAAACAAACAAATAATATTATATATATATATATATATATATATATATATATATATATCTAGTTCAAATTGGTGTGGTCATTCAAATAGTTTGACAAGCAAATTCCTAGGAAGGCCCTAGATGCATATGGAGAGTGAAAGGTCATTGCCAAAAGAAATATATATATATATATATATATATATATAAAACAAAAAAAATATATAGAAAGAGGCTGATGAAAGACTTCAAATGATAGGCCTTGGAGGAAGATTCATTTCAGATGCCAAATGGTTAATCAAATGTTCGAGACCCAACCGCTTCAAATATTCAAGATTCGTGTTCGCGGCTGACTCTCGAAGGGGGGCATTTGTAGGAGGCAAAAATTTATCGACCAATTAAAAAATGACACGTGGAAAATTAATTAAAATTATTTGGCCAATTATTATCCGCCACGTGTAAAATTAATTACGGCGGTCCATTAATTAAATTTTAAATGGAAATATATCCTGGCCAATACCATCATGGCACGTGTCAATTATGATGCAGAAAATAATAATTATTTCTTTATTTTAAAATTAAACGAATAATAATTAATTTGGGCCCAAGCCCAAAGTCGACTCAAACCCTAGGTAATCCTAAGCCTCCAGAGCCTATAAATAGAGGTCCTCTCCATCATTTTCAAGACACTCGGCAGTCTACCCCAGCGGCATTCGGCATTCTACACTTCAGAGAATTCAGAAGCTCGAACTACAAGCGACCTCCAGCTCCCAAGCGCCAGGATCAAGGTCGACAAAAGTTCAAAGCTCCAAGTTTCCTGCACGTCAAGGTATAGACCTACAGCTGAGTTCTTCAGCTCGACTTGCATCTGAGATCGAGATCAAGTGTTCGCGCCCTCGGCTCACCAAAAGTTTAGGAGATTGAATCAGAGGAATACTTTATTGTATTTAATACAGAGATTGTACCCGCATATCTTCAAATATTAATACAAATTATATTTGTTTCTCAATTTCTTGCCTTTATTTATTTCAGGTTCGAAATTTGTGTTTACAATAGCATCTCTAAACCCATTACGCATAGCAACAACTTCAACAACTAACACAGAGGAGTTACTCAAATTAAAGGCGGCCACACGAAGCACCCTACCTTGAGCATTCCTGATAATGTATCCACCACCAACATGATTAGCATTCCTGGCTCCATCAGAATTGATTTTGATCATGCCCTCCGAAGGTTTTGACCAAGACACTCATCTTGCACCCGCCTTAGTGGGTGGCGTCTGTGTTACCACCCCACCTAAAGACTCAGTCAACCTCTCCCTAATCCTCCATTCAGCAAAGGCTTGCTTAGCACGCAACAACGAACTACCAGGAGGAGTAGATTTTTAACTGAATACCACCATATTCCTAGACTTCCAAACACTCCACAACAATGCAACTACTCTCTCAATAATAGACTTGGAAGGTTGTCTTAAACACCTGCTAAGAAAGGAATCAAGCGTATCATTGAAGTCCGGGGAAATTGGAATCCAAGCATGTTGGTTGGCCACATGCCAAACTTCTTGAGCATACTCACAATGCAAAAATAAATGATCCTCACTTTCATGACAAGAATTACAAAGAGGGAATAAAGTAAGAACGTTCATGCCACGATAAACAAGATGAGTTTTAACAGGAAGCGCATCTTGGAACATTTGCCAGAGGAACACTTTCAATTTAGGTTGAATATTCAACTTCCAAATCCACTTAAATTCCCTCGTATTCTGGGAATTAACGCAGTTATGAGCCAACCAAGTTGCAGATTTCGTTGTAAAAATTCCAGAGCTAGTGAGTCCCCAACAAATGGAGTCATCCATCTGGTTATACGGGATTGGAATTGTTTTAATAGATTCCAAAACATCTGAGGTGACCAGCGACCCAAGAAGTTCCTCATTCCAAGTTTTATCTTCCTTAATAAAATGAGTCACCCTCAAAGAGGTATCTATTCTGGACAAATCAGACTCGTGAATTTGATCCACAAGACTCGTTTGTCCACACCAATTATCCAGCCAGAAATGTATTTTCTCACCATTACCAACCTGCCATTGGAGACCCTTCGCAAAGACAGGTCTAACTTTCAAAATTGATTTCCAAACCCAAGAATCTGTAGCATTTGGTTTGATAGTAAAAATATCCTTATTCTTAACATATTTAGCCCTGACTTGGTCCACCCAGAATCACTCACCAAACATCACTTTTCAAAGAAGTTTGCATAAGAAAGCCGTATTTATCACCTCCGCTTTTCTTAGGCCCAAACCACCTAAAGCTTTTGGCCTACAAATCTTGTCCCAAGCGACCATAGGTAAACCTTTATTGGAGTTTAAATCCTTCCAAAAAAAGGTCCTATTGATCGAGTCAATCTTATTCGAGTAATGGTAGGTAACTTAAAGTACTACAAGACATGGGACGGAATAGATTCTAGATGAGACTGGATTAACACATTCTGACCCGCTTTAGACACAAACTTAGCCTTCTAAGGCTGTAAGCCTGCAACTTAGCTTACGCATTAGAAACTAGGCAAAAGTATCCTTTGACGGGCGTCCTTTAAAAATAGGACAACCCAAATACTTCCCAATTGCATTTTGTTGACTTATCCCAAAAACACCCACCACCATCTGTTTCTCTCGGTAGGTGGCATTCTTAGAAAAAATCATTGAAGATTTATGAAAATTAACCAGTTGCCCTGAGTTTGTACATAATTTATTCAAAATAGCATAGAGCCTCTGGCAGTCTTCCTGTTTGGTTCGACAAAAAAGCAAACTATCATCTGCAAAAAATAAACAAGGAATTTTTTTCCCAGACGGGGTGATTTTAACACCAATTCCACTATTTCTCGGTGATGCAGCCCGGGATAATTCCGTGATGAGTCCTTGCATACACAGTGGGAATAAATAGGGAGATAACGGGTCACCCTGCCGAATGCCCCTCGTAGGGAAGAAAAACCAGTTGATTCCCTATTGATCACTAATGAGTAAGAAAATGTGGTTACACATTCCATGATCCATGTGATCCATTGATTAGGAAACCCAAATTTGATCATTATTCTCCTTATTACTCCATATATATTTTGAACAGAGAAATGGATGTTTCATTAAATAAAAAGCAACAATTTATTCATTAATATTAAAATTGGATATCATATAAGATATCCTATTACATTTCTAGAGGGGGGGTAACCTGAATCTACTCCTCATCATCATCATCAACGTTGATGGGATGGAGAGCCTTCCATCTTCTTCTTCTTCTTCTTCTTCTTCTTCTTCTTCTTCATAAAAGAATTAGGGGAAGGCAGTGGCCGTTGCCTCTTGCAACTGTACTTAAAGGCTTTAGCTTGCTCCTGGTAGATTATATCAACCTCAACAAGGGGGTCACCTTGTCCAAGGACTTCAAAAATCTTACTACCACACCCAGCCTCAACCAACCGTTTCATAAATTCATTCACTTCATATTTGAAGTTGAAAAACTTGGGTTGATAACCCAAGTTTCTAGCAGACACAACAGACTTAGAGGATTCGGGAGTACTCATAGCTAGTGTTTCTTTTTTTTCCTTTTGTATCTTCTTTTTTTTTTTTGCAAAGTGAAACTAACAATTTATAGAGAAATTTGGGACTTTTGATATTCAACCATTAATAATCTGATGACTGTTGAGTTTTTCACCTTTAAATTCTATTGAATTGGAGTTTTTAGTTATAGGTTGAAAACCTTTGAGTTTCTAGCATTAAAAAAAAGGTTAGATAACAAAAAAAGTTGCTCTGTTAAAATAATATACTGATAAAAAAAGGGAAATTATGTCAGGTGAGTTGATTTTAAAAAAAATTCTGTGAAAATAATACACTGATAAAATACTATAATGATTAAAAAGGATTCTTTGTTAACTCCTAAAAAGATGTTAGATAATAAAAAAAAGGATTAGAATTTGAAAGAGTCATAGTTATCTAGGTTGAGTAGTTGAACGGATGACTGAGATAGTAAACAATTGATGCAAATTAATGCAAATTATGTGTGTTGAGTAGTTGACGGATGCAAATTTATTTTTTTACATTCTTTTAATTTTTAGCTTATACATTGTCTTGCATTATAATTAGTTCATTGTATAGATCTATACCCGACTTCTCATAATTTACCTCTTTGTTATTTTACTGTTTAAAGTTGCCTTTTACTATGTTTTTCGTTTTAATTTTTTATTAATCTTTGTATACTAATGTCATGGACAAATGACTACTATGTTGTATTTAGTTTTTATTTTCGTTAGCAGAAAAAATATTTACAATTTTATTTACACTATATATTTTTATAATTTTTAAAATTTGTTCCATTGTTTGATTTGTTTCATTTCATATTTGGTATCTGTTTTCATCATATTCTTCAATACAGTTGTTGCTCTATATTATTTGTATTTACATTCGTATTCATTAACATATATAATTAGATGGATAATTGGATTATTTTGAGAGTGGTGTTAGAGAGAGAATAGTTCTATAATAATAATAATAATAATAATAATAATAATAATAATAATAATAATAATAATAATAATAAATTATAAAAGTAAAAACGATAAGTTGGTTATATATAAATTGGACAAACAAAAAAGGGAGGGAAAAAATTCAATGGGATAGAATGACAATGACCATACTTGATGGTCTGTCATGCATGTTCTGGACAAAAAAGACAAAAACAGAGAACATGACAAGACGTATTATATTGAATGTATGGTTACCCGTGAATGGAGGCAAAAGCAAGAGGTGAAACTTTTGAGAAAGAGTGGAGTACAACTTCAATTGAAAGAAGGAAAAAAAAAAGGAAAGGAAAAAGGGGAATAAGGCATGGATGTTTTGATAATATCAACTAGCACCTAGCATTGTTGCGGTACAAAATTGTTGTTTTAATTATAAAAGGGTATGACATTTTCATTACTAGCACATGAAATTGTCGCTATGAGGAATTGAACATGTGACCTACTGAATGCAATTATGCTATTGTCTTGCCAGATGGCATAAGTCATTTCTCCCCTTAGTTCTAAGATCATTTCAATAATATTCAGTCGCATTGTCATTAATTAATTGATTTTATTCACATCCATTTTTTCTGATTAATTGAGTGTAGGATTATTACAACAACAACAACAATAATAATAATATTATTAATATTAATAACAATGAGAAATAATTGAGTTTTGGTAATATTCACGCTTATATTGATTTATTCCTCTCTTCTTTATTCATTTTAATTGAATTTAGGATTATTACGACAATCATAATAATAACAGTGAGTTATTTAAAATTTTTGTTATATAGAAGTAGAAAATAATATTCGAATAATCATAGTTATTAAATTAAATAAAATTTTTGTTAGGATCCCGATTTTAAAAACCTTGTGAATAATACATAGCTTTTTCATTTTTAGATTGTTCTATATGAGTAGAGTTTAAATTGAAAAATGTACACAAACATGTATTATATTGATTTAGTTACATTAACACTGTCGAAGAACTATGAACAAAAGTGACTAATATAGAAATAAATAGTGATTAATATTATGCTACTTGATTTATACGAACTAAAGTCTCGATTCGAAACTCTTTACATTTCAAATGGGAACTCCTTGCTTTTTCATTATATTAAATCTAAAAATGAAATTGACGTACCAAAACCTGGGGGACACATTTGAAACCCTTGTGGGTACAATGGGAACTGTTGGTGAGTAGCAAATCCATGTACCATGTGAAACCCTTGGGGAGCGGTAGATCCAGGTGGCATGTGAAACCCTAGGGGACCAGTAGATCGATGTGGCATTTGGAGTCCTTGGTGAACATTAGATCCATGTGGCATTTGGAAGCCTTGGGGAACATTTGATCCATGTGGCATTTGTTGTGAGCTTATCCTAGCACGGAGCCGATCATTACCATAACCTTTTCTCCTTGACTGTTTCCTACCTCGACCCCTTTTATCAGTAGGGTCATTCACGGGGTTAGAGTCATTGGTGTTGATATTGGCGTTAGCATCCCTTCGTGAAGTTCCCTCCTCGACCAGCCTCCTACCATATACTCTGCCGACCTTGTTCATGCATCGCGACATGGCCCCATTACTATCCCCTATAATGGATGTTGCTTTGAGCCACAGTCCCGAAATAGCAGTCATCACCTTGTCATACAGTTTCTCGTTCGTCATAGCTAAGGAGGAAATAGGCTCGAATGCACTTTGCAGTTTCTCGTACCTGATCATTTCTTTCGGTTTCTCTTTTACCAGTCCGTAGTAAGGAACTTGAATTTTGAGATGTTTTCTTGGCAAGTCCTTCCTCCACCGATCCAAAATGTACATCTCTGGGACGAAATCCAGCTCCTCCTCATGGAAAACACGCAATAAATGGCAGCACATAACTCCTCTGAACTCAAACTTCTTACAGTCACATCTCATTTCGAACGTCTCTTTATCTACTTCGACCAAAAATGTGGATTTTTTGATGGATCCTGATCGTGGCCTCTTGATAATGACCTCGTAAATATACATCTTCTCACCTTCGTGTGTCTTTTGGCCATATGTATAGATCATGTCTTTCAACTCCTTTTGGAACTCAAGGAGCTTATTTGAAGTGTATAACTGTTGAAATACTTGCTCAAAAATATAGTCTGTGGCACACTGGATTGGTTTATCCTTCAACCGGAATGTTTTCTTGTCCTCTTCTGTGACTCTCTTTGCTAAAGCAAATCCAAATTGCTCCACAAATTGTTTCAGGGTTGTGTTGACATTAACGAAACCTTTGAAAAAGAAGTTCATGCTCTCGCTTCGCTGAGTGCTGGACATTCCTGCCCATAACTCATTTTTGAAGTACACAAGTACCCACCTGTGCCTTTTAGCATACATATCATTGCATCAACTATAGTTCTGTAGACCATACGTGTCAACCTACTCTTGCTAAGAATTTTCAAATTCTTCAACAGTACTATAATCATAAAGTGTATGCGTGAGTCCTCAGAGAATATCTTTCCACTGGGGTTCTTGCACAGATGCTTCTTTCCATTCCTTATTACATGTCATATACACCATTATGTCTAGTGGTTGGAAATACCTTTCTCACAGCATTGCCTGGATCCCCAATAATTAACTTTTAAGAAATTCATATATAAACCCTATAACGTGGAATACTTAAACACGTATAACAAAAAAAATAAAAATTCTTACCAATGGATTGACATTGGTCAGTTAGGATTGCCTTTGGAGCTTTTCCTGAATGCACGTCAACCATATCTCAAATAACCAGATGAAGTTCTCAGCTTCTTCTCCAGCCAACAATGCACAACCAAGCAATATGGACTGGTCGTGATTGTTTACTCCAATGAAAGGAGCGAATGGCATCCTATATCGGTTAGATACATAAGTAGTGTCAAATGACACCATGTCTCCGAAAACCTCGCAAGCTGCTCTGCTCCTTCCATCGCCCAAAAAACGTTCCTTAAAGTTTCGTTGTCATCAGTGTCATACATGTAGAAAAAGTTGGAGTTGCTGGACATCATCTGCTAAAAGTGTAGTCTCATTGCCTCAAAGTCACCGTCTTGTAAACTCAGTCTCCTAGCCTTGCTGATTACGTGGCGACAATCTCTCTCATCAAAAGGAACTTCATTGTGGCCACCATATTGCACCACAAATGAATTGTAGTTTTTGGCGATTGGCACATCTGTTGTGTCGTTGTCTACAATCCTCTTATTTTGCACACTAACGTACTTGTAGTTCCGCATCAATCTAGAATCTTCCCTAGTACAAGTGTGGTTGTGTTCTAGGACGACTTTATTCAACTTCCATGAGTTGTTTGATTGGCGCGAGGCATTTACTCTAAATCCACATCCGGTTAGAGAAGTGATAGCTGCTCGATTTGGATTACTTTGACTTGAACTTTCCCTCTTTTGAGCAAACCAATCTCAGTTTGTTACAATTACTATAGTCTACTGACAGGGCCGCAAGCGCATGGTGTACATAGTAGCACGTCAAGGTCGATCCCACAGGGACTCAATTAGCAGCACAGAAAACTAATCCCTATCACGATTGCTAAGCTAATCAGGATTTGGGTTTTGAAAAGGTTTTAAAAAAAACAATAAAACTAATGAAGCAAGGAAAAAAATCAGTCAAAGAATCTATCAAGAGAGAAAGACTTCTAGGGAGATGTTAACCTAACAACAAGTTCGATTACTAAAACCTAGCCTGCACAATCATACATTCAAGAACGAATCAAGAACGACAACCTCTGAATCCTATCGCCATTTCGATGCTAAATAGAATTATTCTAAACAACCTAACCAACCACTTTCGTATGCCTTTTAGGTTAAACATAATTGACGGTCTTAAAAGTCAGGTTATCCAACTGATTCCCTAGTTTACTACTCCTTTCTCAAATTTCGCAAGCCTAGGTAGACAGGTTGGTAGTCAGATTACCCTAATTCACCTTTCAATACTTCTCAGGTTAATCTCTAACTCATGAATATTCGAGCGCTCAAAGAACACACATGAACATGGAAACCACAACCTTCTATTGATTCAAATCAAGAAATCATGCACAAACTAATAATATTCAATCAAACTACATTGTTTCGGGTTGCAAAATCCTAGAATTCAAGAAATCTGTTCACTCATATTCAACGAAAACACAAAACAAGTTCCAAGCATCATAATCGAATCTCAAAACTAAGAAGGAAATCAAAAAGAAAGAATAGAATTGCGAAGAATACAACCCGTCAAGCCTTTCGATCCCGGGGTAGAACCTTCTCCGCGAACGTCGCTCCTTTCCTTCGCGAATCTTGATCTTGGTTTCTCTTAAATCGATTCGAACTTGAATCGATTCGAACTTGAATCTTGATGGTGGGGAAGAGAAGTAGAATGGAAGTATTCGGGCTCTCTTTTCTCTCCTTGACGGCCAAAGAACGAAGGAAAAATGATAGATAATGAAAAAAATTCTCAAAAATCGCTGATGCCTTCCTTTTCTACTCATGAAAACAACCGACCTACATATGCTGTCTGCCACGGTCCGTACAAGTCCGTACACCACGGACCGTGGGGCTCACCATGGGCTGACCGTGCTGGCTTCTGTCCATGTGTTCCGAGCTCTGTTTTGTCCCAAATTTGTGCCACGGTCTACGTTTGACATGTAGAGGCCCATGGTGTATATATTCTTGCCAAAAGTTGAGACAATGTTGGTGTTTTGGCCTCAAAACCTACAAATTTGTATCAAAAACAACAACACCAAGCGTAATAGGGAAATTGGGATATAAATCAAGATTGACACATAAAATTATCTCTAATTCACTATCGAAAACCCACAAAAAACATAGTCATAAAATGCAGTTATCATCTACTATGTGTGCATTTCGTTCAATGACACCTTTTGTCGTTCCAAATCCTGCACTTATTTTCTCGGAACTTCTAACCCGTATTTGGAACCCTTTGACATGCGCATATTCATGCAAGTAGTTAAGAAATTCCTCAGGCGATGCGAATTCCATCCCTTGAAAAGGGTCAACGACGTCATTCGTACTGTCACACTTATGATGGTCGCTCGATCCATCATCTACCTCAACATCGGTCATATCATGAACCACGTCATCTCTGAATAACTCATGAAGGAGGTCGTCGTATTTACGACGATCACTCGACCCATCATGTACCGCAACATCGCTCGTATCATGGTCAAAGTCATCTCTCAACAACTCATCTAATTAATGGATCATCATCGTAATCAATGTCACTTGGAGGAATCTCATCATCATAGTACTCATTTAAATCTATTTGCCGAGATCCCATGACGAAGACGAAAATCTACAAAATAACACCACGAGACAAAAAACCAAACACATTATCAATAAAATAACTATAAAAAAAAACTAATCGATAAATTTACAAAACAAAAAGAAATAAATAAAATGGAAGGTCCTTGGTAATTATAATTCTCTAAAAGTTTCAAAATTATTTATATACAAGTTCCCTTTAGAAAAATGCAAGAATATTTAAAAACATATGTAGTAGTATCTTTCCTTTAGAAAAATGTTAATTTCCTCTAGAAAAATGCAAGAATATTTAAATTCCCTAAAACATATGTAAAACTTTTAAAAGATTACATAGGAGTTTCTAATAAAATTGTAAATTTGTTATTTATATGTGCTTTATAAATTTCAAAATTATTTTTAAAGTTTTATTTGTGTTAATAGTTTCAATTAATTAATGAAAATTATTACTGATTAATTTCTAACATTTTCACGTATTTGATGTGGAATAAAACATCTCAATATGATGAAAATTATTAGTGATTATTATTTTAAATTTATTTATTAAATAAAATAAGTTTAGTTTCACATTAATTGTGAATGACAAGTTATTATGTGGTACCAAATTGAGTTACTTTGATCTTTATGTTTTGTAAAACTCTTCCAGTAAAAGTTGAAAATACTATATTTTTCTATTTATAGTATGCAACAATATCATTTTTATGTTCTTTTAACCTTTTTATATTTAAAAAATTATTTTATTTTAAGAGAAAAGAGAAACAAACTAAAGTTCCCAAAATATATGATCTTAGGCAAAATATAAATGAGTATTAGTACTAAATTTAATGTGTATTAGTATGATTTTTAGTATGAACTGCTAGTATTCAAATTGATTTTTCGTGGGATGATGTTGTTGTTGTATGATTTTTAGTATGTAGTAGTATCTTTTTTGTATTCATCCTTAATATAGGTGTGCATATTAGTATGTAATAATAGTATTTTTGGTATGTATTATTAGTACAATTTTTGGTGTGCATGTGTACGTTATTTTGTTAATCAAAATAAAAAAAATATTTTAAATGGTTATTAATAAAAAAACAAATGAAACAAATGAAACAAACACCAAGGATAGATCATAAGAAAAACATTAATAATAACAAGTAATTTAAAAAGGTGGGGATCAAAAATAAAAACTAAAATAAAAGTACATAGAAGAAAAAAAATTATTAATTTCAACAAAACTTAAAATGATAAATTATGGGGAAGAAAATGAAAATACTAAAGATGAAAAAGATTTTGGTAGGATTGGAAGATATATAATATTTTTTAAAATGAAAGTATGATTGAAAGAATATTTATTTCAATTTACTATAATATCAATATGATAAAAATATTTAAAAGATTTTAAGAACATTTTATACAATCGACGGTTAAAATCAGCACATAGAAAATTATAGTAGACGGATCAATGGTTAAGAAATGATAAATACACCCTCACATGAATTGCTGATGTGTCAATCCAATTTGCAAAATAAAAATAAAAAATAAAAAAATTAATCTTAATACCAAGTTTCAACCCCTCGGTAAGTAAAAAAAAATAAAAAAGGGTCAGTTGGAATTATTAATGTGTGTTGCACGCCTCATCTTCCCCCCCCCCCCCCCCCAAGTCTCAGCAATTATACAGAAGGATCGAGTGTACTTAGTATGGTACACTCGGTAAAAATATGCATTCAAGGTGGGAAAATATGCATTTAAGGCGGGAAAAACTGCAGTGCGTAAGGGAAAATATACATCCAAGTTGGGAAAATATCCAAGTTGGGAAATTATCATGATACACTCATATCATGATAATTCTGCATCCAATGTGGGAAAAATTGCAATGCGTAAGGGAAAATATGCATCCAAGTTGGGAAATTAACATGATACACTCATATCATGATAATTCTGCATCCAAGGTGGGAAAAACTGCATTGCGTAAGGGAAAATATTCATCCAAGTTGGGATAATATTCAAGTTGGGAAATTCTCATGATACACTCATATCATGATAATTCTGCATCCAATTGTGCATTGTGTAAGGGAAAATATATGACGTTGCAATAAATATACATTATAGTGCTTGAATACTGCACCTAAGTATGGAAAACATCATTACATGATAGAAAATTAATCACCAACTGTGCATTGTGTAAGGGAAAATATGCATACAAGGTGGGAAAAACTGCATTGCGTAAGGGAAAATATGCATCCAAGTTGGGAAAATATCCAAGTTGGGAAATTATCATGATACACTCATATTATAATAATTATGCATCCAAGGTGGGAAAAATTGCATTGCGTAAAGGAAAATATGCATCCAAGTTGGGAAATATCCAAATTGGAAAATTATCATGTCGTACACTCCTAGCACGGTACACTCGGTGTTATATCATAATTTGCGTCATACCCCTGTCTCTTCTCTCCTCTCTCCTCTCTCTCCCCTCAATCCTCCCCAGTACCCAACCCCTCAGTATCTACACACCTCTTCTCCCATGTCCAAAATCATTCATTCAACCCATCTCTCTCTCTCTCTCTCTCTCTCTCTCTCTCTCTCTCTCTCTCTTTCTCTCTCTTCTTTTAGAAATCTAATTCATGGCAATACCTAAAATCTAATAATGATGTTGTATGACCATCCCTTTATATGGTCGACGTAATTCATGGCAAAAGAAGAGGTGGTCGACATAATTCATGGAAAAATTTCGTCTTCCAGGTTTATTTCATTTTAGGGTTTAGATTTTAGTTTATGGTTTATTTGTATAAGTTTAGGTTGTATGTTCAATTTTGGCTTTCGATCTATAAGTTTGGTTCTAATGTACATTTCAATTTTGGTTGAATGTTCAAATTTTAATGTATATATTCAATTTCGGTTTTTCGTGTTTTCAGTTCTAAGATTTATGGATTTTTTATTCTAAGTTTGGGTTGTAGTCCTTCATTTCAATTTCGATTTTGGTTTGGTAACAAAAATTAATTGAAAAATTTGGGTTATCAATTTGCCTTCTAAATATTTAACATCCTTTTAGAAATCTAATTTACTTTTTAAAACCTTAAAACCTAAATTCATTCACCCTACTAACAATATACTCGATTATGACATTACAGGGGAAAAAAAAACATTGTTTATTTTAGAAAAGGAAATTGAGATAAAAGGAAGAAACATACCTACCAATTACCAAATTCAAGCCTTATATTTAGAGTTAAATTCTTCGTTCTGGATTTTTTCCTTCTGAAGTTATTGTGTGTGTGTGTGTGTGTGTGTGTGTGTGTGTGTATATATATTATGTGGATAATTATTTTCTTTCTAAAATCTTACAGCATGGATCGAACGCAATTTATTTATAGTATTATGTGGATAATTTTTTTGTTTCTAAAGTAATTTGTGAGATTAAAGGCAACGGATAGTTTGAGAAATATTTAATTGTACATGCTATTGTCATTGATTATCGGTTGGGTTTTCAAGATAATAAGAAAAAGTTCTTTCTTTTATTGGGGGTAGATAGTATATGTGAGTGAATACAAATAGTATTGTTTATTTAAATAATAATTAAGATACATGCAATATTATTTGTTTGAACTAATTTAATCGTTAAAAAACATAAACTAGAATAATTGTTTTATTTTGATATCTAATTAAGTATTAGTTTATTTAAACTATAAACCTAATTATAATTAAGATACATATATATTTTTTTAAAGGCAAGAACATTTGACCCAAATTTCAATAATCTCATCACATTCAATTTCACCCATAGTTATTAAAATCCCGATCCTAATTTACGATCCTGCGATTTTATGGTCCAAAATCGTCGTTACGATTCTACAATTTACACACGATCCACGATCCACGATCCTACATGGGCTAATTTCCGATCCTAACTTCCCATAGTTTCGAGTTAGGATCCCGATTTTAACAACCTTGATTTCACCCCACAAAGATAAGTTCAAAAAGCCAAACAAAATCACTAAGTTGATTACAATACAATATGATACAATATGAAAAAAATATAAAATATTATACTACGTACAAAATCACTAACTATATGATACAATATGAAAATATTATAAAAATTTCACCAGACAAACAACCCATTAATTAGATATATGATACAATATGAAAAAAAAATTATAAAAATATTATAGTACATGTCTGACACATTAAACATATTTCCAAAATCATAAAATTTTATTTTATTCTACGTACAAAATAATTAAATGAGTCCAGATATCAATTATCAACTACAGATATCCATTACTAGTATATTTTCTACATACAAAACCACCAAACGAGAACGAAACCACATAAATGAGTTTGTTTTTTGCTTAAAACAATCAGTGTCACATTGATCTCCTCTCTTAACCAACTACAAATATCAACTAGCGATATATATCTCGTGCGATGCATGGGAAGATTGTCAATTATTAAACTATCGAGATTTATGTGCTAAACTTTTTTTTATAAGGATATGCGTGTTAAACTAACTAAAATTGAAATATTTATTTTTCATATATATAGATGATATATTAGAAAATATTTATTAAATAATTTATTTTTCAATTTAGTGAATTAAATATTATTATTAATATGATAAAAAAATCAAGAAAGATGTGTTATAATTTTGTCTTAAACACATAATAAAGAATAATAGTATTTTTTATTTTAGTTAATTTGAATAAATGCAAGCGACTACATAATTTGTTTTGATACCACAAATCAATAAAAGATAGTAGGTTACCATTAAAGAAAAATAAGAGAAAGATGTGAATGTGTAAATGACAATGCCTCTTTATTTTTTTTCATGAGGTGGATAGCTATTATTAATAGTAACTTATTTTATTAATTAACAACGTACTATTAATATTTAACAACTCTAATGAATACATTAAATACATGAGCTAATGAAAATTTTCCAACTCAACAAAAATGATATTTTTTTATATGCATGACACATGGCAACAGGGGCGAATCCAGAAATGAAATCAAACGAGTTCAAAGTCAAAAAACAAAAATTTAAAATAATAAATCAAAAAATTTACGGGTTGATGTGGTTCCGGACTATGCTCGCTACTTTTTTCATTCAAAGGAATATTGGTTCAACTTGAAGGAAATCGTGATTGAGTAGGTAATCTTTTGAAATATGTTTCCATTTGAACTAAATAAAAAAAGGATTACAAGAACAATTATTCAAGAAAATGTCATTCAAACTAATTACAAGTTTAGAAATATACTCTATATACTCTATTTGCTATACGTTAGTTTGAATGACATTTTCTTGAAAGACAAATACTATCAAGATAAATTTTCAAGTTTGAAAGACAAATTCCACTAAAAAAATACTATCAAGATAAATTTTCAAGTTTGAAAGACAAATTCCACTAAACCAACTAACGTATAGCAAATAGAGTATATTTCTAAACATTATACTATATAATCACACTCAAACCAATCTAAATTGAAAATCGAATAAATTACTCTAAAATTAAATTAAAATTTAAAGATAATTTTTAATTGATCACAATAAAACCTAACACAAGTTATTGAGCTAGCGGCTGAGCAGTGGGAGGATGTGGTGGTGGTCGCCGCGGGAATTGCGAAATTTGTGTTAAAATTTTTTAAAAAAAAAAGGCTTGATGGAGCCAAGAATCGAACAAGCGACCACTGCTCACCTTAATCATCTGGGATGTTATGCATGTCGTTAAACCACAACACGCGTCTGATTCATCATTGCCATATACATTATATATACATTAATTATCCAGGATTTGGGTCTTGGTTGTAGTGGGCTCCTGCCTTAGATCTCTCCAACAATGTCTTTCTCCCAATTTCTTACACTTGCTGCAGAACCTTCTCTTTACTTAGAACAAAAATTGATGAAAGAAAATGCAATTACCTCAGGAGGACAAGAAGATTGGGACTAAGACTGACGCAATAGCAGCTTCTCCAATTGACGTGAGGGTGCGAATTGAGGAAGATGAAGGATTTCAGGGCTGAAGGATGCGAATGTGGAAGATTGGGACTCCTGAGCAGAATAGTCGAATAGAGGAAAAATAGGGTGGGTGGACGGTGCGGGCAGGGGCATATGAGTTTGAAACATATTAGTTTTCATTTGCATTTGTTTATAGGGTCCCTTCAGGCCTAAAATCTTTTTGTTGCGCAGGAGCAATCATGAACCATTCCATAATTTTCAACTGGGCCCCCCTATTTTAAGGTAAATTTGTTTTAAAACCCTAGGCCTTGGGCGGTCATCCCTTGGGCCTACCCTCAGGGTTGGGCCTAAGTTCTGACATGTATTCGAATTTGCTAAATATTGTATTAATGTGTGCATGTTTTAATTAATCTAAAAATATGACCATGAACTAGACTTCATTAGTGAAATTCTCCAACTTGAACGGAAGTAAAAGCTTAAGAAATGAGGGAGTTATGGACATTTCTTTCAAGACCTTCAAATTGTGTTGTTGTCTAAAATCAGTTCTGACATGTGTTCGACTTTGCTATATACTGTATTAATGTGTGCATATTTTAATTAATCTAAAAATATGACCATAAACTAGAATCCATTAGTGAAATTCTCCAACTTGAACAAAAGTAAAAGCTTAACAAATGAGGGAGTTATGGACATTTCTTTCAAGACCTTCAAACTATGTTGTTGTCTGAAATCAGTTCTGACATGTGTTTGACTTTGCTAAATACTGGATTAATGTGTGCATATTTTAAATAATCTAAAAATATTTTCATAAACTAGAGTCCATTAGTGAAATTCTCCAACTTGAACGGAAGTAAAAGCTTAAAAAATGAAGGAGTTATAGACATTTTCCTAAGGATCATCACAGTGAGTTGCGGTTGGAAAATAAGAAAGAAATAGGCCCTCGTAAAGACGGGTATAAGAAAGTAGACATATCGGGTAGTAGGGATACACGGATACTAACCAACTCTCTTTAGGGAACCTTCTACTTTAGAACAAATTAATACTCGAAAGGAAACAAAGCTAAACCCATTTCTAACGAGAACAATTAAATGATTTCAGGAAATCTGCCACCAACAGAAGGTATGGGAAATACACACTTAGTTTATGTATGGGTTTTTCATAAACTAGCAAAGCAAATAGACCGCAATGCATCATGGAGAAGCTGGTGTTCCGAGGTTCACCAGTCAAAGCTCAGGAATCCGGAAATGTTTCATTAAAAGCATGCTAGGGGAAGCTGACAGACCGAGGTCTGTCAGTCAAAGCCCGAATATATATCCATCATGACCCGAGAGTCAAAAGGGGGTTAGCATTCTGGCCAAACGTTAACCAAATGATGGGTGCACCTAAATGATGAAAGGATAAGAATAAAGCTCTAACGGAATCTCGCATGTCTTTAGTTAATGATATACTTTAAGCGTTTGTCCTTGTTTTACGACGCCATTTCCCATACTTAGCTATTTTGCTAATATTGTTTGTTCCATGCTAGGTAGTACAACATCCCAACCGAGGGGAATCCGGTGAAGAACGAGTAGGCATGATGGAGCGGAATGGGATCGGTTGGGTTATGGCGGCCATGAGAGGATGTTGCCTTCCTTTCTAAACTCATTGTACTCTTATTGGACTGCACGACTATGGACCATTTACGTAACTAAGGCCGTTTTTGGCAACTAGCTGTTAGCTAATACACAGTAGTAGTCAGTATTTGCTTCATTTGATTAGCTCAATTTATTTGATTTAGCTGTTTGTAGGAAATGTGTTTGGTAAAGTAGCTGTTTGTGAAAAAGTATTTTTGTTAAATTCCATTTATGCCCATAGCAATATAATAGTTTCCATTGTACATTTAAATCTTTTAAAGAGGAATTATAAGTTTGCAATTATGAAATAAAATTTTCTTTAATTTACATTTGTGATATTTAATATTATGTACTAATTATATTGTTGGCGATATTTAATATTATATAATAATATTTCCTTTAATATTTATTTAAAATTATGATATTAACAATGATATTATATAACTAGGGTTACTAAAATGAGTAATTTGTGAACTCTACGGAAATTTTAATTGAAAAATATTAAATAAACATGATAATCATAACACGACACATGCAAATTTTGTTCAAACGAAGAAGAAATAAAAAAAAAATAGAACATAAACATACAACATGTATAAGTACTAAATTATGCTACAATATGTCAGCAAAATGTTGTCAAACTTGATAAGAATGTTACTTAAATCATTCTGTGTTGCCTAGCAGCCATCAAACTTGAAGCAATATTGTCACGAGTAGTTGACATTTCTCTAGCTCCCGAAGCTCGGGCAACATCTTCACTTGGATCTCTTACCACATCTCGAAGCGAATCAGTGGGGATAAACTCTGGATCTTGGTCAATTATTCTAAAAGCCGGATCTTGAATCTTACTTTTCCTAATATAATTATGAAGTGCAAAGGTTGTTAATATTATCCTCTTTTGGTCACTAATTGAATAGGAAGGCATAGAATGTAATATTCTCCACCGTGCTTTTAGAACACCAAAGGCCCTTTCTATGCAACTTCTTAGAGATGAATGAGTCTGATTAAATATTTCCTTATAACCTCTAGGATTTGCCGCACGAAACTCTGATTGATGATATCTTATCTTTGAATATGGCTTTAGAATCCCGTTTCGTTCTGGATAACTTTTATCAGCCAAGTAGTATTTTCCTAAACATAAATTCAAAGTGAACTAATTTAAAGAGATTTTATATTTTAAAAATATAAATAATAGAAGCGCAGTATTTTACTTGATGGTGGTTTCAGAAATTTAAGTCTTGGATTACCCATTCTAGTCAACAAGATTCTTGCATCATGAGTCGATCCCTCCCAGCCAGTTAACACATATGTGAACAACAAATCAAAATCGCATATTGCAAGCACATTTACAGTTGGTATTCCCTTTCTTCCTCTGTAACGCATTTGATCCTCCTCAGGAATACTTACGGCAATATGTGTTCCATCCAATGCTCCAATACAATCCTTAGATCATACATATTTAAAGTGAATGTTATCCAATGAATCAAACACGAACTAAAAATATATATATGAAACATAATCTTACCTTGAAATGAGGCATATATCGATTATCATTGATAATTTGCGGTGGCGTATCCTTAAATTCGGGATCTCTTGGCTTGAGCATATCTCTACAAAGACCCTCCATTGCATCCAAAACTTCTTTAAATACTCTACTAACAGTTTCTCTGGAATGTTGAAAACGTTCTTGGACATCTCTATTCGAGGCGCCTTTGCTAAGGGTGTACACAAACAACCCCACTTTTTCTAGTATTAACATTCTATCAGTACGCCGCAATCCATACTTGCTTGTAAATCAGCACATAAACGACGAAAAGTTATTTGATCCATTCTAAACATATTGAAACACCTTTTTTCATGGTTTTCTAGTAACTCATTCATCCACTTCTCTCCGGTCATATATGAGATCATACAAGGTTCCTTATAAATATGTTTTATGTAATAAAGAACGACACAACCTATAGAATAAAGAATTTTGTCCCAAAATTCATCATCATCTTCATCAACACCATCATCATTTTCTATATATTCTCATTGCATAACTTGGTCATTTACATCTTCTGCATCCATACCTACAAGTATAATTCACATATAACACCATAACTTACATACATTTAAATTGCACCAACATATCAAAAGTTTACCATTTATGCACCAAAATATGAAAGTTTACAACATAATATCAATTTCTTCAAGATGTCATAAATTCGATGTTTACACCAAAACACCAAAGTTTACAATTTCGGCATAGAAATTCTTGCCCAACCAAGTACAATCCACAAAAGATACATTTCATATGCACTTCAACATATAAAGTAGCTAGTCAATCATGTCTACTTCACAAAAGAAAATTAAAAGATAGAAAATCATCACTGACACGTGAAAATGCACTTGCTATGTAGTGAATGAACTATAATTTACAAAATATAGTATCAAGTCTAAACAAAGTTAGCCTAGATTCATAACTAGCTAACTCACAAAAGGGGATGACAATGAAACACATTTTACTTGTTCCCTTGCTTGGGATACAAGTACTTCATCCAATCAATTGCACGATCCGATGGTAGACAATTAAGGGTGATCTTGTTCTGTGGATCTTGCATAAGATCAACGGTAAAGGGAAATAAGGATGTCTCTAAATTAAGGGCAACCAATTTGGCCAAAGTTTCTGAAAGAAGAGGAGATGGCTCAATGGCACAAACTTTTTTGTTGTTTCTTTCATTTATGGTTTCAAGTATGCCATCAAGCCTCTCACACAACATGGCAACCGATCCCTTTTGTTTTTTACTTTCAATCTTGGCTCTCTTGTTAGCTTGAGAATTATTATTTTCACATGGCCTCTTTCCCCTTGATTTATTCCCCCCATCATTTTGTGTAGCTTGTGGAGTTGGAGAAGGAGTAGTTGCATGGGAACTTGCATTCCATAATTCTTGCCATGCACTAGCACTCATGCCTAAGTCAACCACACATGTCTCGTTGTTATCCTCAATAGTGTATGTCATATCATGAGAATTTTCATAGTTTGGTGGTGAAGTGATGTTAACTTCTTGTTGATCTTGTTCTACTTGCTTAGGAAGAGGATCCATGTTGGGAGTCATTACACCTTCACCAGTTGCAACGGAACCCCCAAACAACCTATCCATTTTATACTCAAGCTCGGGGTCAACTCCTTCATCTCGAAATGTCTTAAATTTAGCATCTTCCTATAAGATAAAATAACACATGGACTGAATTTCTTCCAATATTTTTATTATAAATAATTATAACATAAGCTTTACTCAAGTTTAATTATAAACAAAATTAACAACTTTACTAACCTCAATCTTCTTAGCCCACCACTCATCACTAGCCTTAATTGTTCTCTTCTCATGATCCCATCCTAGGCCGGTTTCTCTTCCCTTTAGCCTCTTCCATAAAGTCCATCTACCCCTCAACCAATCATGCTTGTTCTTTATTTGCTCCTTAGTCCTTTTCTTGTTAGTCTTAAGGTTAAAGAAGTCACAAACACAATCTCATTTATACTTAGTGGATGTCGTTCCTCCTTTTTTTTTTCCCCCATACTCTTCTCAATATATTCACTACAAATATCATATAATAAAAGCTCATCTTCTTTACTCCAAATAGCACGTCCCTCTTCACCCTCTTGTTTACTTTGCTTACCCTCTTTGTTAGGAGTCATCTAAAGCGAAATAAGTGAATTACATTTACTCAGTACATAGCAAAACGACGAAATCATTTTATTTAGTATGTTATTAAATACATGATATTCAATCATTTAACCTCTCCCCCCCCCCCCTTCCTTCAAATACTCATATGCAAAGGCTTTGTTGGGCTTCTTGGATCAATAGAGGTTGAAATGATATGACCTATAAAGTTGCAAAAAATTACTTAGAGGTACCCTAACTTTTGAAGAAACAATTTTTTGGTACCCTAACTTTTCAAAACTAATTTTGGGGTACCCTTACTTTTAGAATTAGAAATTGCTAGGTGAATTTCCGGCGAAACTTCGATTGATTCAAATCATTTTCGTCCACAAAAACAAAGGACATTTTCGTCCACAGAAACACTTAATCAATTTCCCGCTTAAAACTCACCGGTGAAATCAAATCATTGGCTGAAAATTCACCTAATTATTTCTAATTCTAAAAGTTAGGGTACCCTAAATTAGTTTTTAAAAGTTGGGGTACCAGAAAAACATTTTACCAAATATTAGGGTACCCCTTAGTAATTTTTTGATAAAGTTGTTAATTGGGGTGCATCAAAATGTACTAAACTTTTAATGTTTTTGCGTGGGTTGTTGGGCTGTTTGTCCACAAAAAAAAAAAAAAAAAAAAAAAAACCTCTAACACTAAATGTCTTTTGTTTATCATATTCAAGAAACATAACTAATAAATACCTGCAACATTTCAACACCTTGTAAAGCAATAAACACAGTAATTTGCACCCAATTTGATACAACAAAAGCAATATAATTCTACTAACTATTTAAATTTAATGTGAATATCTCAAAATCGGTAAACCACAAATGGTCGAATTAAACTCCCATTTTTACTCTCACATGTAGATTTTTTTGTCCTTTTGATTGTATTTTCCTCTCAAATTGACTCCCCCTCTCCCCCTCTCTATTTTTTTTTTTTTTGTCTTTTGATTGCAGTTCTTTTTCTACTAAAGCCTAACGTAGGCCCCCTGAGTTTTCAATACCACCACCACCTCCTTCCTACAGTGAGTTAATGTCCAAAAAAGTAGCAAATTGCAACAAATCTCCTTCACTTGTTTTCTTCCCCAATTTTCCTCACTTGTCCCCCTCAATCTCACCTCCATTATTAATTCATTTGTGCCTAAACTGTCTGCCCTACACTTTAACCTAACCCCTTTCACTTAAACTCAAATTCAAATATGTTTGGTTGACAACAATTACTCCAAAAATTACTGCAAATGTCTTTTTGTTAAATTTATCCAAAATTAATTGATTGCATTTTCATCAAGGTTGACAAACAGAGATGTTTAACAAATGAATGAGAAAAAGTAAAATTATAATTAACTATTTTACAAAGTTGGACAATTAGCATATAGAAATGAAAGCAAAAAAATCACATTTAAGAATTATTCTAAGTTATACTCATTAAATTGAAAAAAAAAATCAACAAATGACTAATCTTTTGAAGAAATATGGTGAAGGAGCCCTATCTTTTTACCCAGGAGATACGAACTAATTGGGAAAGCCAAGAGGAAAGAAGGGTGAAGGGGTCTTAGGGTCTCTTGTGGCTGAGAATTGAATGACAGTAATTGAAGGTAGTTGGGTTTATGAGGGTATTATGTAATTTTGTAGTTTTTATAAGGGTATTAAAGTAATTTAAATTTCAAACATCTAAAAGCTCCCAAGAAAAGCTTCCCTGGTTAGCTTTTTGAAAAAGTGCTTTTTTGGTCCAAAAAGCTAATACAAAAATCTGTTTACCAAACATCCTAGGTAACTTTTTTATTTTGGTCAAAAAGCTAACAGTGTCCAAGAAGCTAAAAGCTAGTCTAAAAAGCTAGTTACCAAACAGGGCCTAAGACTATGTTACTTTAATATGCTATAACATTATAACATAATTGAACCGAAGTCGTGGTAACCATCCGCGAGCCTTAAGTATCGAGAGGAGTCACGAGAGAAAAGCCCTCAACCGAGGCACACACGACCCATGCTAGAAACCCGAGTAATCTTTCTCAAGGGAATACCTATGGGAGTAGGAGATAAACCTTGCAATTAGTCAAATAAGGATGTAAAGTTCAAAGCTTGTCTACTTATGCATCCAAACTAATTGAAATTATGTACACTAAATGAAAGTTCCAGTCGTGAGACACTTTCATGACGCATAACAACTCCTTGATTTCTCGGGTGTTGAATCTTTCTAGAAGTCGCCATGTATGGCGGGGTAATCTTACCCAAGTGAGGGATCCCGGGCTATTTCATGTGGTACTCTTGAAATGGCGGGGGATTGTTGCAATATTTCAAGAGTTAAGAGGCATAAAAGTATAAGATATAAGCATAGGATCGACCCGTGTTGGTGTCCAGAGAGCACAAATTTTGTGCACTGGATCAACACGGTCAGTGTTGATCCAACACGGGTCGTGTTGAGTTCAACACAGACCATGTTGATCTAACACGGGTCGTGTTGATCACAGTCGGGATTGATTTTTGAAATCCCTTGATTTATGCCTCGTGGTCAAATCCTTTTGAGCTTTTTTTGGGATGAGATTTGACTGAGAAATCAATCTTGATTTCTCATCATTATGAGTCAACCATATCCCATGGATTAAGCTCTTGATTATTGGCAAGTTTGACTAGCTTGATGGCTCCTAAGCTCTCTAAAAGGTGGATGAATTCCACATTCATCCTCACACCCTAAATCATCTTCTTCTTCCTTTATAAAGAGTTTCAACACACTCCTAAGGTGTTGAACTGCAGCAACATTCTTGAGAGTTCATGAGAAATCTTGAACTTTGCTTACAAGAAGTTAGGTTTTACCCTTGAGTCTTTTCACGGTCTAGTGAATAAGTCTTAAGGGGAGACGGGCTTGCCCTCGACTCCTAGCCACCCAAGTGATCCCTCATCTTCCATGTGACCATGTTACTCCATCTCATTGTTATTTCCAACAATTACTCAACAGAGAAGACTCGAGTCTCTATGTTGTCAATTGCTCAAGCCCTTTAGATTTTTCCGGTTTGCCTCTTTACTTCTCGTCTATTGGTAACTATCTCTCAAAATTTGATGCGTCATTCATTTTTTGCAGTAATTAGCTTGTAATTTCATCTTAGACATTTGATAAATTATTTTTTGGGAATGATAACATATTTTTGTTATCCTGGTTCAAGCCAGTTTTGATCCATCCAACCGGCTACCACGGTTCAATAAGTTGTCCCGGCCTCACAACATAGTTCCAGTTTCCACCGCATATTTTATCAATAACGTTCCATCGGTTTCATTTCTTTAGAAGCTCAGGTCATTGAATGACCAACCATCACAACCCGCAGAAACAATAAAAAACGACTAATTGAGAAAAGCCAGTACATCAATGCATAAAATTAAACCCAAAAGTATCTACAACTAATTGAGAAAAGCCAGTACTTCATTGCATCTACAAAGTTAAACCCAAAAATAGACATTCGAATGGCTGATTTTACGTAGGAAGACATTTCGTAGTCCTAGTTTCCCAGCGGTGTATATATGTTCCAATTATAAATAAAAGAACCAAAAGATGAGCTTCCTCCAAGTTAACTGTGCAAAAAGGTAAGCAAAACACGATAGCCTTCAAACTCTTTCATTCTTCCAAAAGGCAAACATTCTTTCATTCCTTCCAAAAAAGTTTAAGCCCTTGAAAGCTGGAGACCACTTCTATTTCTGTATCTACGTCAATCTGCAAAAAAGGGGCACAAGCCCTTCTGAAAATTTTGTAATGTTGTCCCTGCTTTCTGCAAAAGATTGTATTGTTGCTACTGCAGTATATCGATTTCTCCGGCCCTATACAAAACCAAAAGATCCCCATCTGTACATTTCATAAAAGTAATTACATCGCTTGCGTCGGTCTTCTCAGCATCCAGGTACCGGCTTATGAAGCATTGCGGTGCCTTCAAAAATCATCAGTGCATATCGCCTTCTGAATTCATTAAACTGCAAAATAGCAGTAACATGTGAAAGTCAAGAAGGGCTTCTTTACCCTTTTTTCATTAGTAGAGCAGACATGAATCTTATACTTACATCCTGTTTTGGCATGACACTGAAACCAAATCTGTTCAACCACAAGGATCTCGCTTCTTCAGCAGCTGGGAGCAATATATTACTGACCTCCATACTTCTAAGCAGCGTCTCAATACAGGAGTACAAACACTGGAAATAACCCTACAAAAGTTTGAAAAGGTATTAGTTACCAGAGTAAGCACAACCAACACATGACAAACCACATCAACTATTACACTGCTATGTGGCTACCGGCCCACAGCCAACTGGCTATGCTCATTAGCGCAATATGGGATTGTTAACTAAGCTACATCCTTCTACATCACATTATGCAACTGAGTTGAAAAACTAGCAATAGGTTCATATAGCAAACTAGCAATAGGTTCAAATAGCTAAGAGAGCTTCCAAAAGCAATGTTCAGCACATGCTCACCTTTCCTTCACAATCCTTGCTTGTCGCCACCAAGGGAATTTCCGCAATCTCTTTCCCAAATACACGGAAAACACCAGCTGAAACGATTGTCGAGCTGGGCAAGTATAATAAAAGGTGTAAGAAATTAAAAGGAAAGAAAGGATAAGGCAATCAATACAGATAAACAAACACAGAGCAAGGAAAATGGGGGGAATCACAAAGTAGTGCTACATACTTTAAGCTTAACACTGCACAAAACATGCCACCAAATTCCCTTTCCTTCAAATCCCTCCTGTGACAACCGAAATTAACTGACTTGGTAAGGGGAACAAAGCTGAGTGAAGGAGCTGTGACATGGTGAAAAGAGACAGGGATACGGGTTAACTCTACTCACCCATACACCATGTGAGGAATAAGATCTTGTCCAAAATCACCATAGCAAATTGGATCGAATTGCTCCTGGAGAAAATAGAAAGACAGCCATTACATTCACGCCATAGTAAACTCATGCTTCAGTTTTGTTGCACATAGAAATTGATTTGGCGTATAAAAAAAGACACAGCTTCAATAGATGTTTGGACACGAAATATTCGCTCTTCCCATGAATCTTAACAGTACAGCCTACAGGTGATAGAAGTTAACAACCTCTTGCAACCCCAAAATAACATATTCAATATAGTCCCTTCATAATTTATCAATTAAAATGAGGGTAGTTTGTTGGTAGGGCACAAACAAGAAATTAACTACAAAGCTCAATATGCAGCTATTTCAGATAGCTAGCAGGAACTTTAACCTAGCTTGCTTGAAGTTTTGAAAGACTACCCCAACAGGACAGCATTTGGATGCTAAACATACAGAACAATACTCCAACAATCGTATCTTCATTTTCATCATACTGCTACTGACAACATGGATAACCAGATTGCTAGAGTTGAGAATTGCCATATATATCCCAGTTCATACATTCTGCTGGGATGGACACAAGTGTTGATACCGCTTACACAATCATTTCCCATTTAAGCACAATCATAATGAAAGTATGAAACCCATCTCCGATGACTGATGTTAACAAGCAAAATCATTTGCCAAGTAACCAAAACTTCATTCGAACAGCACCCCTTAGAAAATCCCTAATCATAGCATCTCAATCAACACATTGAAACAAAATAATAAGCACCATCCATGAATCAATGCAAAAATCCTTATACCAATTTGGTCAAGCAAGAGAGGGAAAGAAGATAATGGAGGCAGACCACAGCTAATAGAAAGAGCAGGGGGTGATATGGAAAAGAAATAAACACTCACATGGAATACAGAAACGGCCTTTGAAAGCTGAGATCTTATCTCATCGAGACATGATATTCTCCTATTGAAAACCCTCCATTTTAAATCAAGATTGTCCACACTCAAACCTTTCTCCATGTGTTTTTTCTTTATAATATCAATGAGATGATCTGGCAGCTTCTGCTCACCATTCTCCACCAAACTTTTAAGAGTGGAATGAACACTTGCACAATCAGACGAACATAGCCAATCTCCAACAGGCAACTCCTGCAACAAGAATTATAACACCTTCAGAATTGAGAACTTATATATCAACTAACAGTCAGGGAATTATCAGAACCTTCAGAAACTGGATCTTGTGCTCCCTTAGACAGCCCACGTGATACTCTTTCTCGCACTGGCAAACAAATGACTGTCATTATTAGAAATATTTATCTACTAGATACAACCAAGTACAACATAGGAATAGACAAACACCTGATCACAGATGAGGACAGTGCGAGGTCCAAA
Organism: Portulaca oleracea; assembly: GCA_029582165.1. Taxonomy (NCBI): domain Eukaryota; kingdom Viridiplantae; phylum Streptophyta; class Magnoliopsida; order Caryophyllales; family Portulacaceae; genus Portulaca; species Portulaca oleracea. The sequence goes on from CM055874.1 coordinate 34,447,016, forward strand.
TCCTGAGTTGCAAAAATCATGGGCTCTGCGCATTACAGAAGATTGCTATTAATGCATCAATTGAAATGTCCATAATTCCAGTCATGAGGAGATCATGATATCAAGTGATGACCTTATACACACGGTAGGGAAAAGGAAACATTAGCCTGACTCGTCAATAACATTAAAACTACATTTTACAACTTTGCCATTTCACGTCAAAAAGGAATGCACTTATAGGAAATAACACAAATTAGATAATCTATTGTTTTAAGGAAGCAAGCCCTAGACTTGTTTCAGCATACAGAACCACTGGCTGCCAGCTTAGCTAAGGGCCTGTTTGGCATGTTGGATGGGAATTTGTAAAAAAAATGGAAATGGGAATTAGGAACAGGGATGGGAATAGAAATACGTTTATAATTTTCAATTTCTTTGGTATGTGGTAATTCAAAGTGGGACCAAGTAAGTAACTAGTTACTAACATATCCTCAATAAGTTGTTGTATACCCTTGGGTAAAATTGATGATCATAATTTTATGCAGGGAAAATATGGGTATTTAACAATGACTAAAGATTTTTCATTTCAATTACCACTCCCCCAATGGTAATAGATTAGTGGTTATTGATGGCTTTTATGCCCATTCTCATTCCTTATTTTATTAACTCTCATAAAATAAACATGGGAATTCTATTACCTATTTTTCAATTCCCATTCGCACTCTCTAACTCCAACATACCAAACGGGTCAATAATTATGACTGGTACAGTCCCAACTCCCAAATTAGGCGACTAAAACCATTTTCATCCAAAAATATTACCTGCATAATGCACAACCACCACCATCTAGAGTATCAAGGGTTTTGACAATCCGAATGCAACGATTAGTAATCTGCTCAACAGGGTCAATTCCGGGAACTCGACCAGCAGCAATGGCATTAGGATTGCGTTCGGCAAATTTCTCTTTCTGGAACATATCCTCACAGTATCTGCAATACCATTTGCCCCCTGGAATAGCTTGTAGAAATAGGCAATCTGCAAGCAGAAAAGATGGAATTAGGTTAGAGAGTGAAACCCTCGTTTTGTGTAGCCGAGACATGCGCTTAAGGAGGGGGAGAGAGAGGATTACAGATTAGATGCTTAATCCTCCAAATATAATAAGAAGGCTGACTAGGTCACCCAGTCCGACGTCACAAAGCTGACTTGGCGCCCTTGAAAAGTTCGGACTTCACTAAAAATAATATAAACATACTGAACCAGATATCAACCCACTGCATCTATGACATTTTTAAGGGTGTCCAGTCAGCTTTACGACGTAGGAATTCAAGTCTAGTTTAGTCAGAGTAAATAGGTTAAAAGTTTGACACATTCTCAGCCAAAAAGTCAGTTTAGATTATTTTCAGCCATTCACCTCTGACTTCAAATTATTTTGAGCCAAAAACCCTAGATTTAATCTATCATAATATTAAATAAATATATTTTTAACCATATGAACATTTGGTAATTAAGTTAATTTTCTTGATGTAAATTAGAATATTGATTAAGTATAATTGTATAAATATGTCACTCCTCCACCCATGTGAAAAACAGAAATGTGTTAAAAAAAAGTGAGATAATTAAAATTCATAATTTACAAAATGATCATTATAAAACTATTCACAAAATTAATAATGCAATATTCTTATGTAATTTTGAGGAGTAACATTTCACGATTTGGAGAATGTCCCAAAGGTTGTTAATTATTAATCACCAGATAACTAATAATGCATTAATGCATCCCGTGTTATCCAAAAAATGCATCATGAGGTAATTAAAATTGATAGCATCATCAACCCATTTCTTAATCTATATATAGATATAAGTAAATGATTAGAATTGAACATGTAATTGGAACACGTGTTGTTGGGATTGACTGGAAAAATGGAAGAAATTATTCTACCAAATTTATTTTTCTATAATATGATTGGTTAATTGACCTACATTCACTCGGATGACTTTATTTCAAAATTTTAATATATTGCTTTTATATTATATAGATTAAAAGAAAACAGAGTTAACGTTGAATAATAATTACCATGGAATATTCAATATCAAAAATTTATACTAAAGTAAATATATTACATAATTATAAAATTGTAATTCATTTTCAAACACTTGTAAAAATTATATTGACAATAATTACATTACCATGGACATAAATATAAATTCAATGCTCATATTTTCACAAATAGTTAATTTTATGAAACACTTTTCCTGCTAACAGCTAATCGCAACAGCTAAGTCAAACAACAGACACAAACAGCTAACAACTAACAGCTAGTTCAAACAGCTGACAACTGATTGCCAAACAAGGTTGATAACTAGTACACTAGAAAGTCAGTTCTGTCAATACAAAACCACATGGGAAAGGAGGGTAGATTGCATCCTAACATGGGATTACCAAAAGTTACCCAACAACTTGAAATGCAAAACATGAAATAAAAGCAGAACCGGAGCTAGAAAATTACACTGTTAATTTTTGGTGAAATAGTTCTCTAGGAGCAGTGACGTTTTGGCTACTATCATATTTCAATATTTGTGGACAAATTACCGCATTCAAGCTATAAAAAGGAAGCAACATCCATTTTGCCACAGTTGTAAGCAAGCATACTAAAAGCTCGCGGCGCACGAAAGGGTAAAGAGACCTAAAGCCTGGCGTGCGAGATTCAAGGCAAATGCGCTAGCTTTTTTGACACATATAGCACTTGTGCTAATGCTTAAAGATCATTCCCATCTCATAATTTTCTTTTTCTCAATAAGTTAGATATGGCGACAAAGCGATTAGACATATTTATAACGACGAAAAATTACCACAAGCTTTGCATTCTTTTTGGGCGAAGGAGGCAGAAAGGATAAAAGCGACACACACAGAGATAGAGAAAAATGAGGTTAGAAATATTTCAAAAATGGAGACAAATCATGACAAATAAGAGGGGTTGATCGTTGATGTCTTCATTTAGTTAACTTTTAAATTTCAACCATCAGCTTAAAGAAAGAAGAACCAAGCTTTCCCGAGCAAGGTGCAAATGTGAAATTGTTAATCACATCAATATGATTCGTCACCCTTTTTACTACATTTCCTAATAGAATATAAATATGAATGATGCTGATATGACAAGTGTAAAAACCATCCATCTTATAAAGATGGAGGACCAAGCTTCCGCACTTCCTTTTCCCATTTTCTATTAGACTGAAACATAACATCATTATTACCATCTCTCTCTCAATTGGCAAGATGCAATTACTTCAGAACTTCCTAGAATTTGAGGGATCAGTAACTACACAACGAGGCCTTTTTATCAACCCACCCCCCCCCCCCCCAAAAAAAAAAAAAAAAGACAAGTAGCAAGTAACAACCAAATTATCACAGAATATCAGAAGGAAAGCCTGACTTGCCTGTGTGGAATGCTCTAGGGCACCCATCGCAACATAACAGATCCCCAGCATCATAGCAGATACTGCAAAGATCATCATTCTCATCGGTTGAGAATTTGCGAGTTCTTGACAACGTGAGGGATAATTCATGCAGTGAAGCACCATTAGATGTGTATATGTTGAGGTAACTGTCAATACAATGGAAAGAAAACAAATCAGCATGCTAGCAAATAAACAATGACATCAGGGAAACAGCTCTGATAACTACAGCAATTTTGCTTCAAAAGCACCCTTACAAGGATAAGTAACGCTTTGAGCAAAACTTGAATTGATCGGCAATCATCTACAAAAATGACTGACATGGGTACAATGGAAAGTCTAATAAACATATATAATGTGGAACAAAATCTTGTCTCCAATCATTTCAGAGCGACGCCCAAAACCTCCCAAAGGGTGGCCCACTTTGCTTGAATAAAAAAGATGGTAGTATCATATCATTGTGATGCTGATATAAACTCATTTTGGGGAGGGAAGAGATAATTCAGACACTTAAAACCAACAAATGGCCCATTATCAAATGTTAAAGTTAACCAACAGAACTATTGCAATATCAAATGCGCAACTTAATGACCAGCACACTACTACATATTCCATACATTATCCTAACTTAATCTCACTTTTCACAGATGATGAAGAAGAGGCAACATAATATATGGCACAAAGTCTAAGGGGATGTCCTTTATATCAAAAGAGCACAAAGTGCAGAGAGTGCATGGTCCCTAGGGCTCGGTGCACGAAGCAAAACTCGGGCTTTACAAACTCAGAGCACACTTCAGCAAAACAAAAAAGGAAATTCAACAGTGACTCACCAAAAATCAAGAAAAAACAGAAATTCAAGCGGCTAGAAAACATAACAAAGCTAAAATATACAGAAAAAACACACAACTACTTTAACAATGTGAACAGAGGAAGAGAACAAGAAGACAACGAAGAAGAACAGAGGAAAACATGCATGAAGCATACAAAACTTGTGCCTCGCGCCCCAGAGAAAAGCACAGAAAAGCACATGCTTCACAATTGCGGTGCACACCAGCACAAAAAAAGCGCATGGTTATGTCCTCCGTGCCTCAGCATATTTGTTTCTGCCCTTTGTGCGCTTTTTTAAACTAAGGGTATGCCTGAGAGGGTCTATTTAATTCTCTACCTTGTGACCAGTAAGCTCTTAAGAATATCTGAACTCCAATACGAGCATTAGTTTCAAATTAATCAAGAAGATTGAGGCTATGCTCAGCCATCCCAAAAAAGCTGACACTCTCACATAATCATTGGAGTGCCAATTTGCAGTTTACTTGCATAGGGGCTAGGGCAGTGACAGAGATGGAGAATCTAGTCCTTTTTTATTGCTACAGAAAATCTAGTCCTTTTGAGAACTTTCTCAAGGCCTATTTTCCCATCATCTTCAAGGAACTCACATTCCATCATAGATGAAATCAGTAACATGACCTTCCACATGTAACCAGAAAAAAACTAAGAGATAGAGTTTCAGTACTCACGGCTTCCTGCGAGAAGCACAACCAGCATGCGCCTCAAACTGAGACGGGCTAACCTGTTGATTAATTTACAAAGAGTATAAGTAAAAGGAAATTCATCCTACCAAGTACCCAAAAGACTAAGTGGCATTCCTACCTCCGTACTACAGCAATAGCAGAAAATTCCAAAACCTTTCTTGTAGCCAGATAGAAGTTTCTGTCCAAGAAGAGTCAAGATTTTAGTGACAGATAGACAGCACAGACCAAAGTAAATAATAACAAACAAGGCGCATACACATCAAGTACCTTTCCACGCACATAATATCCAACTTCTGTTCCATCAGGCAGAAAATCATCCTGAAATACCAACTTATGCAACCGCAAGTCCCTAAAGTAATAAAAAAATGCACCGAAAGGTACAACGCACAAGAAAGTGTCAACATAAGACATGAGAAAGAAAGGGAAAATGAAAACAGAAATAGATCCAATGCACACTCACTTCCGCGTTAACCTGCCCTGGCTTTTAGTTAATGATGAGCTGCTTTTTGAAGAAGTATTAGCTGGCTTTTGTGTCAGAGTAGATCCAGCACATCTGAAATAACAACTTAGAATGAAAAATGTAGTATCAAACATGAATGAAGTAGTTACATTGGGCTCCATTTCATTTTTGTGATATGAAACGAAAAGGGCCAAACAAATTTCAGGGAGAAGTAGCCACTATTGTCATGCACCTGATATACTAATACAATAATCTATTCCAGGCATAAAAGTAAGGTGTTTTGCCCACAGGAATGCCATATAGGAATCCTCAGGTTTGGAGCTTAAAATGAGGATCATTCTGTTATAGGCACTACAAAACTACAGCACACACCCTAAACTGATGAGTAACAACAGAGTATGAATTGATCACCCAAGGTCAAATAGCCACTGTAGCGTAAAATGGAAGAACTGCTTGGAGAAGAATGAACACAAGGATGGATCAGCTAACTTTGTTTCCTGGCCAGCTTTCAATTTGAACATACACTATAGATTGCTAGTGCAAAACTAAAGTTAGGAGGAGGGGGGGGGGGAGTGAAGGAATGTGCTCTACTGCTCATACCCAGGGGTAGTCTTTGACTATTCATTGGAAACTACACCATGATTTTTGTCTTACTAGTGCTGAAAGCAGTGGGTAAAAGGTGATTCCAAACACAACTAAAATTTTTCACTGTTCTTAAACTAGTTTGAACTATAGTTAATATTCTTGGATTATGGACTTTAACGATATCAAACTGATGGCCCAACAATGCTCATAGACTGGAAAAGCACTTGTACACTGCAACAAAATGCATCACTGCTCCACCCACCCACCGAGAATCCCAGAACGACGAATATGAGATGTTAATAGAAACTATAACATATTCTCCTCAAAACTAAATGCAATATTTACACATGTTATGTCCCATGTATCAACACCCCCCCACCCCCCCCCCCCAAAAAAAAAAGAGTAAATCCACAGCATGTCCATGTAAAATTCACATATAAAGGTTACATACAGCTAGAGAGCTCAGAATATAACTCATATTGAAATTTAGATCTCCAAGGAAGACGAGTAATTTCTGGAAAAGCAGACTTCTCAGTGTACGGATCACACCAGGAGAAGCCTAAAAACCATCACTTGAAGAACAATTGACCAATTCATTTATGAATTAGAGTTTCCCAACTACAAAGTTGAGCTCAACATACCTTTCACTAAGGTCTACTTTGTTAACAGGAGTTGTCTGGGTGGCTTTTTCTGTACACAAACTACAAAGCAACGATACTCTTCCCACAGTGGCATCAGAAATGGACTCTGTAATCAAAACACATGGCTATGAAATTGTTTGCTTCAAACAAAACAAACGAATAAAACAGAGTAAATGACAACAGATACCCTTGCAATTAAGACAGAGAAGGGGTTTCCTAGAAGGAGAAGATCTGATCGAATTAAGAACAGTCTCTGACAAATAATCCAGGTTAACATGCTTGCATGCATTTAATATATCACGAAGGGTCTGTCCATTCTCCAGGTATATATAATCTGCTGGGCGTTTGTTTGCACTCCCAGCATGTAACTCAAACTGATTAGGACTAACAACCTGCAATTTAGAAAATCAGAATGAGCAATTATTACAACAAAACCAAAGAGAAAGGTTGAGCAACAAGTCGGCAAAATAAACAGCATATCAACATCATGCATGAGCAACGTCAAACTATCGACTCAATATCAATATTCAAAGGTGAAAGTAAAATTTGAACCTTCTCCATAAATAAGGAAAATTGAATCATAGTGCATTGTATTTTAGGCCTTGGGATTGTGATAAGCTGAACTTTAAAATTGTATCACAGTAACCAAATTTTTAATTGTGAAATTAATGGACTACAACAGTGCACCACCACCGAGTTAGGTGAAACCGACTCGGTGAATTGTCATAGGTCGGTGTACCACAATCTAATTGTTGGAATGTTTGGACTATTGTAATCAAATCTATCATACTATGGTGTACTAAACTCCAAGGCATGAAATGTAGGGCCTACTGGAGTCCAATATATCATACTTTCATTTCACCGAACTTGGTGGCAGTGCACTGTAATCCAATAGTTTCACAGTGTATAGTGCACTACATTCCAATTTTCCCATAAAGAATGGTAAATCACTTATACTAGACACATCCACTTCATGCACATTGTACGCAGAAGTGCATATTAACACCCCTTAAGGATGGGAGTTTACTAACCCTGAAGTAAAAAAATATCCCAACCGAGTTGACTTTTCACCCAAAAAATTTACAGAGTCCATGTTTAACTTTTTGTTCGTGTTCGGATCAAAAATTAATTATAGCTTTTTATGAAACAAGAAACTAATTACACACCTTGAATATACCAATTGATTTCCGTTTGATACTAAGATTCTTGAAATTTACATATAAATTTGAGTCATTGAAAAAAAAAAAAAAACTCATCAAGAAACCCTTACTTGAGAGCCCTTGCAATCAGCGCAAAAGCACAAGATCCCTAAGCCTCTTACAATCCCAGCAAGCCCACTATCCAATGGAGCTTTCTGTGAAAAGCATGAACAAATAGCAATGAAATAGAGAGCAAACACTATGATATAAAGAAAAAGAAGCACAAATTTGTCCATTTTCAACCTTAATCCCACGAATGTACTTCACAGAGACACCTTCCATCAACCCAGTTGCAAGCAGCTCTTTCAACTTTCTAGGGACCAGTTTCCCACCACGCTTCTTATTCTTCTTACCCAACAGATTATCACCATTACTGAAGGCTATCATCCCTTCGTCCTCAACCACAGGATCAATCCCATCGTCATCATCATCATTGTCTCTCCTCCTACTCTCAACAACCACATGATTCCTCTCCTCACCATCATCAACCACGTCACTCTTCGGCTCATCCTCGCTCTCTGCCCCAATCTCAGGGCTCTTGTTCTTCCTAGGGCGGCCGACGGGCCTCTTGAGTCGCTTCGATGGCTGCACAGGGATCGCCGGGACCTTCCTAGACCGGGTCCGGCCCAAAGAACCAACGATTTCATTCTGAGACTTCAACGCAAACTCAAACTCGCGCTTATGACCTGTTCGAACCTTGGATAAGAGTACGAAATTCTCGGTCCCGCCACCTTCCGCCATTGAAAATAGATTGAATTAGGGATGTGAGAGGAATGATGATTGTCAATGGAATTTCTAGGGTTTGGGAATCGGTTGGGGCAAAGAAAAGAAAGCCCTAATAAGGAGACACTATTTGTTTTGAATGGATTTTGGATTATGATGGAGGGAAAAAGGAAAGAAATTACAGGAAGATGAGGAGGCGAAGAGATTAGAGAGAGAAAGAGGGGGGCCGGAGGCTTGTGTTACGGTTAATCCAAAATTAGCCCTAGGGGTTGAAACGCGGGAAGGAAGGCGGTTGTAAATTAGATGGATAACAAAGGGTATTTTGGACATTTAATGGGGTTGCTCTTCTCGCGTAGAGACATTTGAAACGTCCTGAATGTTCGCTGGACAGACGATTCGGCCAATTGGACAGAGCGGGAGGAACTTTTTCTCTTTTTTTTTTTTTTTTTTTTTTGAGCAGAGCCAGAAAGAGAGAGAGAGTGGGGAAATCGGGCAAACCAAGTGACATTGGTTGTGGAATTTGGATTTTTTTTCTGCCCTTTTCGGGGTGTGAATGAGAAGTGTGATACCGTCACCATTGACATGGCAAAAGGATTCTTTTATCAACCAGCAAATGCTTACGTGTAGGGGTGGGCAATGGGCCGGGGTCTTATATGGTCAATACTCAAGTGGGTTGGCCGGTTGATTCTGAAAAATAAGGGTTATGAAAGGGTTGGATTGGTGAAGGTCGAGTCATTATCAAGTCAGCCCGTTTCACAACGTTAGAGAATCAACCGGACCGAGTCGGCCGTCAATAACTCAATGTAAATAGTTTTTCCTATTATTTTAAATGTTAACCTTACTTTTTTTTTGATGGAAAATGTTAACCTTACTTAAATATATTATAAATACTACATATTAAATAATAATTACCATAATATTTTTTTAGTACAAATACACTTAATTTTAACTTTAAGGTTAAATGGACTGGCTCATGAGTTGACCCTTACTTTGCACCCCTACTTGCGTGTCATTGCACAATTAATTAAATAAATACCCAAGGGTTTCTTGATATAATGTTAATCATACATGATGGTGCAACTCAAGAGATGCAAACCAAAGAGAAGGAATGGTTGGAAGGTCTAACAAATCGACAATAAAAGCATTTGTTTGATTAAAGAAAACATATATCATATAGGCCATATTCTTTGCATCGATTAAAATCAGGTTTTGATGGGTCGGATTTGATTGGATTGGTTCAGATAAGTGTGGATAAGTTATGATACATTTTTAGAGAATTGTGTTTTTAGAGAGGATTTTTTTGGGGGAATTATGTAAAGTTTGGATAAATTTAGATAGGTTTGGATTGGATTGGATACGTTAGCTGGACCAATCTAAATAACAGGGCCTATATCATTGAGCTTCCGACTCTCGTAAGCAATGGGATGGCCATCTTGCATTAAGACTCCACCAATGGCGAAGTCGGAAGTATCAGTGTGTAGCTCGAATGGCTTGCCAAGATCGGGAAGTGCTAGAACATGTTCTTTCGTGACAGCCTTCTTTAAAATTTCAAAGGCTTGCTGACATTCTTCGCTCCAAGCCCATCCTCTTCCCTTCGGGTACCCAGTAGATTCGGTTACGATTACGGTTTGAGGGTTTGGTCCGAATTTTCGGGTACCCGGAAAATTTATCCAAGCGGTTCGGGTACCCGCCCCGTAAACACCCCTAGTAATCATATCATACTCTATAATAAAAAGGACAGTTCCCCCTCCCCATTTTGTTGTTGTTGTGCAGCTAGATTGTTTGCTTGCATTCACACTGCAAATTACTATCCTAACCTCAGTCTTCTCCATCCTTCATTCTTTTCTTGTTTAGTTGTGAAGCTGCCTGTGTGCCTGATTGTGTTCACACGGGAAACTCCTCTTCTCTCCTTTGCCTCTTATGTTTTGACAGCTACACCAACAAGTGCAGTGGATTCACATCAAACCCACACAAAATTGCAAGCCTTTCCTTTACTCTTTCCCTCATGTTATCATTTCATAGCCCATAAAATAGCACCGATTAAGGTAAAAAATAACAAAAGTTATGAATACCCCATCATCATATATCATAATTTCTTCTAGAAATCATCAATCAAAAATCAATTTCATGAAAAATCAAGAAAATTCGAACAGTAGAGTACAAAATCAGACTCTCAACTGTACCTAAAACAACCATAAATTCAAATCTACACTTATTAAACTCGAAATCTATGACATGCAATTGGCACAACCAAACTGTAGTTGAAATGAGGAAAATAGAAAAGTCAAAATCAAAATTAAAACATAATACCAATAATTGGACAGGAATATACGAATGGGGAGCAGTATGTGTATGTAATGACTGATGATGATAACAGTGTGGACTATCAGCATTATTGATGCATATTTGCCTGATTGAAAAACCAAAAGAAGTAAGATGGAATGATGGGTGTAAATGGAGGAGAGATGTGATGAGGTTGATGAACTGGTGATGGTGTCTGATGAATTTGTAGGAAAGGAAAGAGGGAAGAAGAAGGCAAAGAACAGGATGAGGAATAGAGAGAGAAAGGAGAGATAAAGAGAGTGCAAATTATTGTATGCTCCTGGAGCACATGCTCCAGGATGTGACATGGCAGCCATGTCATTTTATTTTTATTTTTATTTTTCAAATGCAGCGGTTGAGATAGCGGTTACATAGCTTCAACAGGTAGTTTTGAAGCTTCATCAATATTTGCGGTTACAAAATTCCATCATGCGCATGATTTCGATCTTAGAAATTTGATTGTTCACTCAATATAACATCATTGTTCACCATTCAAAATCACTACTGAGTAATTGTACACTATTGTTTTCAAGTCAGTGAATAATTATGGGTAATATAGTGAACGATAATTATATTTAAGTGCACAATCTTTGAGTGTTCTGATGAACAATGATGTCGATGCGATTGAATATTGTTGAGTATTATCGTGAACAATGCTGAGAAATGCAGTGAACAATACGTAAATTATGAGTTGAGATGACTTAAGCAATTGAGATGACTTCGCAATAATGCACAATAGTTTTCAAGTTAGTGAATAATTATGAGTAATACAGTGAACAATAACCATACTTAAGTGCACAATGCTGAGTGTTGTAGTGAACAATGATGTCTGATGCAATGAATACTGTTGAGTATTGTAGTGAACAACGCTGAGAAATGCAGAAAACAACAATGCTTTATGTAGTGAACAATGATGACCAATCTAGTGAACCAATTACGTATTACTTAGTGAACAATGTTGACACATGCATTATTCATGTTGAAAACATACTAAAATAACAAGGGAGACACATTTGAGTGGTCAAATAAATCGTACTATAAAAATGGAGTGATATGTTTGTTCATTTCATTACAAGCATTGGGCAGAAAAGAATGGCATACTAATATACTAAAAATTTCTATACATTTTGCTTTCACCAAAAAAAAAAACAAAAGATATGGTAGTTTCAACTCAAGTCTAATAGATGAATGTCTTCAGTTGCAGGGAAGAATTTCCGGTGAACAACCATTAATTATCTAATGAACAATCGGAACACATCAAGTGAACATTCTAAACCTATTAGTGAACAATGACATTCCGCTTGAAAAAGCTCCCATCAAACCCGAATTCAGTGTCTTCGATCTCCTCACGATGACGCTGATGATCACAATGGCGATGATGATGATGATCTGGGCTCCTATGTCTCTGCTTTTTCTTTTTGACGATGATGATTCAAAGAAGGCCAACAATCTCCAAAACATCAGTATCTCAAAGACCCAATTATGGGTAGAACTCTGATCGATGAAGTACACCGTGGGTCACAGAATTCTTCCACGGTGGAAGCTTTTCCATCTGCCTGAAGAAAACTGTTGTATGGGGTTGTGGAAGGGAGGAGGAGGGAGAGCGGCAAAAAGGCGACGGTGGGTGGAGAGGGAAAATGAGAGGGGAGGCAGTGGTGGTAGTCTTCCCGGCGGTCATGGTACAAATAGGTGGTTAGCAAGGGAGAGAGAGAAGACACTGAGGATGGAGGGTCCAATTAATGTAGTTGGGGTTGAGACGTTGGTGAGACAATTTTTTCTAAAAAAAAGATTTGTTGATAAATCTGAAATGCCAACCTGGAAAATGAAACGCCACGTAGGACCTGGAGCATGTGCTCCAGGTGCATACAATAGATATTGGAAAGAGAGAGACAATGAGAGAGAGATGGAGGGGACGGGCAGGGGATACAATGAGTCAATGACATTGTGTCATTGTATGGTGATATTTGGCTAATTTTTTTCTCATTTTTTATTACTACTTTTTTCATATTTTTTCATAATAAATAAAATTAAAATAAACTATACAACCGTGTGGGCAATATGGCTGGTTATCATAAAATATAATACATTACCTCGTTATATGGTTTACAAATCATTTTATTAGTATATTCTGGATCTGTGAATAAGTGCTCAATTTGACTGGACATACTTTTTTAATGTTAGGCTTGTGGTGAAAAATTAGATTGCTTCATCCTTGACTTGGTTGAATTTTCAACTACCAAATTTTAATATTACTTAGTATTTTATTTTATAATTAGTACTCTTGGTTAATGTTAGGCTTGTGCAGTCAAATTAAAAAATTTTGATCATAAATTTCTTAATATATATAATGATTTGTTAAATAACATTATCACCATTAGATTTGTAACGAAAAATACTATTCTAAAAGTATAATATTGCAATTTTTAATAAAATATTATATAAACAATTATCAATCAAAGAGTGATATTAAAGATCGTGACATTCAATAAAAGCGCAAATGATATGAAACGAAGGGAGTAATACATATTGATAATTGATTAATTTTTAATAATAATTCATAAAAAAGTCAATTTAAAGGCATTTAAGCCTTATTTGTTATGAGTGTAGGGAATGTGTAGGTAAAAATAATATAAAATAAAGTTAGGTAAACAAAGGTAAGTAAAGTAGCCGAGGTAGTTAAGACCCTATTTTTTAAGGGTGTAAGATTAAACTTTAAAGTAAAGTTAGATAAGGTAAAGTTATGTTAGGAAAGTTATGTAAGAAAGTATGCAGTTATGTTAGGAAAGTTATGTAAGAAAGTATGCATATATCACATAGCTTGTTTCTTTTTTATTTTTAAATAAAATTCTATGGGTTAAATAAAGAATTTTAAATGTAAATTACCTAAAAGTCACTCATGTTCTTTTGGATGGTAAGGTAAAGTAAGGTAATGTTAGGTTAGTATAGATAAGGATAATCCTACCAACCTAAAAAACATGTACTGAGTGTTACATTACCTATTTCATTTCTATATTTAAATAGATTTTGTGAATTGAACAAAGAATTTTAAATATAAATTATTTAAAAGTAACGTCTTGTTTTTTTGATGATAATGTAAGATAAGGTAATACAAGGTAAAATTTTTGCTTACTTGGCAAAAGAACAAGACCTTAGTATTTTTTTAAAATCATTTTGATAATAAAAACTAAAATATTACAAAAATACCCCCTTCATTTTAAAACATCAGTCGACTTTTAAAATAAGCTAAAAAATTAATAAAATATAATTGATTGGGTATTTGAAATGCTTTTGATAGTCATGTTAAAAGGAAAATGATGAGGCAATAATAAAAAGAAAAGCATAGAATTAGTTAAATAAATAAAAGGGTTTTTGGATGCTAATATACTGAACTTTTGGGGTATTGAACAATAATGTACTGAACTTTGACCTTGGATAATAATACACTGTACTTTGGGGTGTGTTGAACAATAATACTTTGTATGATTTTGGCATTGTCTAACTTGGTGGCAATCCTATGTAGCGGGTGGAGGAGATGAATTGGTCCAAAAGTATTTGTCTTCTCGGTTTGTCACGTAAGATTGTCACCAAGTTCGCCACCGTCGAAATTATCTCGAGTGCATTATTGTCCAACACCCTCCAAAGTTCAGTGCATTATTATCCAAGGTCAAAGCTTCAAATCGATATATTAGCGTCAAAAATTCCTAAATAAAATAAATTGCATTATATTATTAAAGATTCTAAAAGAACATATATTATAGAAAAAAGTAACTAAAATGACATATTTTAAAATGGACCATGGCAATTGAATGACCCCGTCCATAGGATGGGCATATTCACTAGTGTTCTTATAAATAGCAAGGCGTATGTCTTCCGCCATTTTATAATGTAATTTTTTTCTCTGTTTGATTACAATTTTAATTTGAAACATTCTTCTTTCATAATCATTTTGCTCTTTTCACAACTTATATTTTATTTTAATTCATGTAAGGTCTATAATACTGTGTATAACAAATAATTTCATGATAAAATTACGATATATTCCATACAATTTTCCTTCCTTAATCTAATATTGAATAATGTTATTGTTAATTAATTTATAAACTAATTTTATGTTCCTTTTACTTAAATGTATTTCTGAAATTGTCTGACTAATTAAGTCCCTTTTATTTTCTTACATTTAAAAATAAATGCATTTAAATTTCAAAGTGTTCTTAATCAAAAAAATTAAGTAAATATTATTATATATTTACATATTTAGTTAGACAATCTAAATTTTTAAATACAAATATTAGGGTATATATATATATATATTATAAATATTTCTTCTTCTTCTTCTAATGTTTTGTAAAATTCATAATTGTTAATTTACAAACTAATCAAATTGCATTTATATTAGCACATGTACAAGTGATCACTCACCATATACACGAAATGAAGAAAATATTTTTATGTTCTAAATTAACTTTTATTAAAAAGTTAAAATATATCACGATTTCACACATTTATATAATAATGATGATGATGATATGATTTGTTTAAGTTATTATTCAATTAACTTATTAACAATTACTATTCTCTCCATTTTGTTTTTTTTAAAAAAACTAATACTATTCATAATGATTATCAATCTTAATTTTTTAAGTTGTAATAGATTTATAATTACTTTTCTTTTCTTTTTTTTTTTTGGGTGAAAAACTCATCATAACATCTATAAATTTATTCATGTTTAATGGTTTGGTTTTATATACGGTTTGGATATTAGTTATATGGATGAGGATTGTAGTTTTTTTCTAATAATTTTGTATTGTGTCAATTTTTCTTTTTTAATCATATGGAAAAGCCATACATGTAAATGTCGAAAGATTTTTTTTTAAATTTGAGATCTCAAAGAAAATTAAAATATTCAACATTTGATTGGTTATCCATGGAAAATTAAGATGTACTAATAGTGCTAAATGGTTGTCCATAATTTAATCACCACTAAGTTGATGATAGTAACATTCAATGGTTTCTATTTGAAACCTACATTATTTTCATTTAATAATTATATATATATATATATATATATATATATATATATATATATATATTATTACATGGGTGCTGCTGTGTGGCAAACTCCCTGTGAAAGCGAGAACATTTCGCTGGGATGGTAGGGGGGAAACATGTCCCCTATGCGACAGGGAATCTGAAACACTATACCATCTCTTTGTGAACTGCACTTACACTCGAGAAATCCATGGGTATATCAAGAGATGGACGCACTGTGATATGTTCGACAATCCTCGCAGCAAGACGAGATTGTTTGCAACCTCACGGCTAGTGATAGCCCCAACCGGATTCGACACTTCCAATCAATGCTCTTCGGTGTCGCATGCTACAATATCTGGAATGAAAGAAATGCAAGAATGTATGGAAAAAGGAACAATACCCCAGAAGAGAGCATCCACTGCATCCGGGATAATGTTCGAACTAGATGCCTCATTGTTGCTAAGCACCATCTGGTGTATAGTAGGCTCACTGATGATGTACTAACCATGTATTAGAGGTGGCAAGGGCCATCTCCCTGCCTTTGTATTCTCCAGTTGGTTTAATATACTTTGTCTTCAGTTGCAAAATATATATATATATATATATATATATATATATATATATATATAGGAAAATTGGATTCCAATAATCTCTACTTTTGTAAATTGGATAATGGTGGTCCCTATTTTCTCTTTGTATTCTGGTGGTCCAAAAAAAAAATTCTCCAGTTGGTTTAATATACTTTGTCTTCAGTTGCAATATATATATATATATAAATAGGAAAATTGGATTCTAATAATCCCTACTTTTGTGAATTGAATGATGGTGGTCCATACTTTCATTTTGTATTCTGGTCGTCCAAAAAAAATATAATTGGATTTGAGTGGGACGCCGCCGAGTTGAGTGGTGGTGACTCGGTGGTTTTCTGACATGGCACATTCGCCATGTGTTTGACCGGGTTGACTTTAATTTTTATTACCACGTCACCTATAAAACACATGCCCAAAGCTTTTCCTTTTTTTAATGTCCAGCATGGAAAAAATTTTCATCCCCCTTTTCCCCTTCTTTCTCTCTCTTCTTTTTCCATTTCCACTTCAGTTTTTCCGATTCTGCCTCTCTCTCTCTCTCTCTCTCTCTCTCTCTCTCTCTCTCTCTCTCTCTCTCTCTCTCTCTCTCTCTCTCTCTCATCCATATCTGTCCACCATCTTCACCTTCACATTTCAAAAGATCGAATTAATCCAGGACGAAATCAAATCAATGAAATTCATACTAGGAATTAGGAGTATCATTAACTTCAAACAACTCAAATGCAGATCTACCCATAATAGCAGCAAATTCATTAAAACTAATGACCCCATCCCCATTTGTATCAGCCTCTCTCATCATCTCGACGAGCTCAACAAACGAAAGCGGCTGGCCCATCTTGGCCATCGCTCCGGCGAGCTCGATGGCGGTGATGTAGCCGTTGTCGTCCCGGTCGAACGTCCACAACACCTGGAGGAGCTGCTCCTGGTTGATCAGCACCTGCCGCTGGCTCAGCTCCGGTAGGATCGCGGCCACCAGCTCGTCGAACTCCATGTACCCGTTCCCGTTCGAGTCGAGGTTGGTAAGAAGGGCATGCATCAGTAATTCGTTTCCCAGTAATTCGTTTGATCTTATACTTGAAATCTGTTCGCTTTGCTACGCTATTCTGTGTGTTTCAATGATAGATTTTTATGTCGGCGGTTGTTTTTAATAGTAAAGTTTCAATCTTTTCCCATGTGCATTATTAGGTAGTCCTTGTTTGGAGGGTTTTCTGGGTTTATGCTGGCGCCCTCTAGGTGTTTGATAAAATGCTTCACTGTATTCATCATTGGGGGCCTTCAGATTTGCCTCCATTTTCATGGCCTCTTGTTTTAGTTTTAGGGAATGCTTATAGTTTTGGGCACTGTATTCATCATTCTGGAATCATGCAACATTCCTTCACTCTTAGGGATGCCAAAAATGGAGATAAACAATGCTAATCACCAGAGACAAACTCAACTCTACAAGAGAGACAGAGAGAGGAACAGGACTCTAGAGTTGCTCATCCTCTAAAGCTTTAACATATTCCACTGTTTTACACACCACTTACATTAAACTCAACACCACTGCTCTGTTTTTTTTTTTTTGGTAGTGAAAGAGAAACAAAGAGGGGGAGGGTGGTGGTGGTGCATCAAGGTAGTGGTGTTGGTGGTGTAGCGGTGGTCGGCGAGGTTGGAGATCGAGGAAGAAAGAAGAAGGGGGAAGGAAGGAAGGAGGAGGAAGGTGGTGGGGTGTTGCGTCGGGTAGGAAGAGAGAGAGAGTCTGAGAGAGAGGGAGGCACAAGAGAAAGAGAGAGAGAGAGAGAGAGAGAGAGAGAGGGGGGGGGGGTTGGGTGCCAAATAGGAAAATAAAAAAAGAAAAAATATGGGTATATATATAGTCTGACATGGCATTCACATAGATGGTCAACGCAGTCAAACACATGCCCAACGTGCCATGTCAGCAAACCACCGAGTCACCGCCACTCAACTCGCCGGCGTCCCACTCAAATCCAATTTTTTTTGGACCACCAGAATACAAAATGAAAGTATGGTCCACCATTGTCTAATTGGTGAAAGTATGGATTATTAGAATCCAATTATCCTATATATATATATATATATACATATATATATATATATATATATATATATATATATATATATATATATATATATATATTGCACGAAAATCAGGATATATTAACTGAGCAAATGTTGCGTACAAGAGGGTGAGGGGAAACCTCAAGATTACATATTGCACTATGTCTATTAGTCGGGTATATTTCTTCCTAGTTTTCGCCACAAAGAGAACTTTATGCGTAACTTCCTTGTTGATACTCTTTGCGACCACCTGAGGATTTGCACCACGTTTTTTGTGGACACGAGTATTTCTCTCCTCCAAATGTGATAAATGTATGCAGTGAGAAGAGCACAGTCCAGTTGTGCGTTTTTACTATTCCTGCAGAGGCCGCCAGATGTCGCTTCGATCTTGGCATCGGTCGATGGCGAAGCCCCCGTTCCTTCATCGATTGCCTCACTTCGCTCCCAAAAACACAGTCTAGGAATAAATGGTCTATAGTTTCAGTATCCATTCCGCAGATAGGGAAAGAGGATTATCACCAGTCTTCCAACGCATTGTCCGGCCCTCACAGGAAGCTTGCCGTGCATCAACACCCAAGTGATGAAAGCATGATGCGGGATTGTCAAAGGGTTCCAAATGATCGAGGATATATATATATATATATATATATATATATATATATATATATATATATATATATATATATATATATATATATATATATATATATATATATATATATATATATATATATATATCTGAGTACAAAGAGTGATGATCGAAGTATATAATATTAATATGTGATCTTAATCTAATGAGGACATTTTGAGAAACCTATAATTAATTCTACTTAATTTTATATATAAAAAAGATCATGTAATTTTAATATGTGCATTAATATGTGTATGTGTGCATTCATGACTCTTCTTTCTTTCTTTTTTTCCTCATATGCACTATTCTTTTTGATCCAATCCGTAGGAATCAATAGAAAAGGCAAATCCCTTATGATACATCAGATCCGGCTCGGTTATTGATAGAGTGAATAGATCTGCCATTTCTTGAAATCTCTCTTCGGATTCAAAATCGTTGTGTAATGTGTACCCCCCTGTTCCGGTTATGGAATAGACGAAATAAGTAAAAAAATGAATTTTTGTTCAAGAATGAAATCTTATCGGAACTGTCCATATCCGGTTCATCCTTCGGAACCATATCACATCCCGGATCTGATGAAATAGGATGAATTGAGACTGTATTAAACTCTCTCCCTTCGGTGGAGAATAAAAACCCTCTGCATCTATCATTCTGTAAAACCCAAGATTTTGATTAGGATTGCTATTTGTTCCGTCTGGCAAACCGTTGGTTTTGAGTTTAAGTTTTGAGGACGAAACTTCTTTTAAAGGGGTAATGATGTAAAACTCCGAAAAAATCCAAAGGTGTTGACTGTTAGGACGTTAGTAAATTAGGGTTGACTCCGTTAACTGTTAAAATTTCGTTTGTGATTATTTTTGCTAACACTTGAGCTCATAGGATCGTTGGGGGAATAACTAGGGTATATTAGTAATATCTTGTGGGTTATTATTTGTATTAGTATTATTCCTTTTATTATTATTATTATTATTCATTATATGTATTATGTGAATAATTATGTGGATATTATTATTATTATTATTATTATTATTGTTATTAGATGAGCATTACAGTGATATGTTTAGTATTTATATTATATAACCATTAGTATCATGTGTTTTATTAGTTTACTATTAGTAGTTATTATTATGGTTAGTCTGGTATTAGTATTAGGTGTAATTAGTTAGTACTAGAGTCCTATTGGTATTAGAATTGGTTAGGCCTAAATCTTGTTCAGTTAGAAGAATTGGGAGTGAATTAGGGTGAGATTAGAGTTAGATTAGTAGAGGATTAGGGTTAAGTAAGTCTTGTAAAAACCTAGATAACAAAAACCCTACGTGACTCCTCCCTCCTTCCCTCTCCCTAATCTCTTCCACTCTCTCCACCATCTTCTCTTGCCGCCGCCGCCGACCGCCGCCAGTGACTGCCGCCGTCCTAATCGTCGGTACTCTCCCCTTGCGTAGAACCCTTCTGTGAGTTTAGCATAGTGGTATTTTGTTCCTTTGTTTTCTTGATGATCATAGTATTCTGATTAGTAGCATGATGGGTTTTAACCAATTATAATTAGCATTCTTTGTTTGGTTCTTGGTTCTTGAAGTGGAATATGATTCTTTTACACGTACATGAATTGGAGTTAGGTAATTAGAATGTTTCTGTTCTATATAAGTTAAATAATTGTGATTGTAGTTTGATGATTTATGTGTGTTATATGATTAATATAGTATATTATATGTAAATCATGTAAGGGTCTTGTTAGTATTATTTCATGTATGTATTATAGTTAGGTTACTTTGTTAAATCTAAATTCTTTGGTTATAATTGAGTGATGTTACATGTGATAGTTTAAGTAAGGTTGATTTTAATTTTGAAAGATATTTATGCATATCGTTCATAATTGTGAAGTGTAATTTATTTGCTAATTCTTTAGTTAAAGTATTTAGTTATATTTGTTGCTAGGTTATAATTCTTAAAAAGAGTTTTAAAATCTTTCCTACTGTTTTACAATTTTAATAATGTATTATGTATATTAAAGTTTCAAACATTACGTATTTATGTGACTATTATGTATTTATATTATTATTACGTTATTATCGGGTTTTCTTTATATACAAATTATTTTGTAGTTAACTAAAGGGTGGTTCTAAAACTCCTTGTTGGTTTCATAAACCGTATAATATATTATGCGAGTAAAGTTTCAAACGTTAGGTAGTTCTTTTATTTTTATTAATGCGTGGTTATATTATTATTACGTTATTATCAAGTTCTTTACCTAAAAAAGTTTAAAGTGTTTGTTATAAGTGGTAGCTTTTAGACCTTGGTTGGATCAGGGTAGAAACTTTAACCTTAGCCACTGTTTTATGCCCAAATTAGGACCCCAGGATCGAATGGTGAAAACTTGAACCGAAATTATTGACCATATGGGAACTGGGAACGGGACAGTTTCGATAGGGTGTAAAGAACGGGTATCCATAAGTGGTATAGTCATCTTTTGACTGAACCGTTTGAACTGAAGGTTCCTTAAGATGTTAGCTTTCATAGGAATTTTGTGGATCGGACTTTGGAGTTGTATAAGTCGAGTTATACCCCAATTACCAGACCTAGGTCAGATCTGGACAGTTTGAATTGATGATTATTTTTGAGGACCTTAGAGTGTGCTTTTAGTCTTGAGTTCAACATAAGAGTTTTAGTAGACATCCTGAGATTTCCAGAAAGTCTAAAACTAAGACCATAGAATGTCGGGAAGTCAAGTTATGGACCTTACTATGAGAGAGATACAATCTGGTCCTGTTTCTAATTGTCAATAAATGTGTTGCTATGTGAGAATGTTGATTGGTTTTAATATGTTGATTAATTGGATTGTGTAAAGTATATTTAAAATGTTATTCTTGAATGATGGGAACCTTATAGTGTTCCTAGGGGAGGGTTAGGTGGAAGGTATCGTGTACTAACTTCGAGAGCACGCTATTGATTATAGAACTTATTCTATTTATAGGAACGATCTAGTTCGCGTCATTAGTGAGCGCAAGTGTATTCGTTATTTGAAGTGAAGTGAAGCGAAGATAATCAGGTAATGTCTATGCCCTAATCCCTACTGGGATGCACTTTAAATGTTTTATTGTTTTCTAATATGTTTTGGAATTTGCGTCTCGAAGGGGACTTTCTATGGAAAATGTGACCATCTGTTTTGGATAATTGTTTCTGATTGTGGATTTATGAGTTGAGAAATTGGGATGGTCTTTTATAAGTAGTTTTGTTACTGGTTTTTACTTGAGAGCTGTGAGCTGAGTTTTGCATAAGATACTAATAATTCAAAGTGAAACAATAAGCGGGTTTTTATGCCTTTGGTGGACGAATGTTTTGATGCCTTTGGTAGGCGAATGTTTTGATTCCTTTGGTAGGCGAATGTTTTCGCGGGTGATAACCCCGAGACCAGGATTTGGTATTGTAGGACCCGAAAAAAAATCCCCTTTTAGGAAATTGTTTCGGATGTGCTACTTAATGATCGGGAGCCGACTAAGGTTGCTTAATCCTTAAATAAGGATATTTTTACTTTATGAAAATCGTTTTCGGGGTGACGAAACTTTATTCATTTACGAACCTATTTAAATCATGAAAATACTCGAAATTACACAAAAAAGTATCTTACCAATGATTTACACTTAATCCATCCATAAACTCGGGCCGAAGAGGAAAGACGAGGCCCACCTAGAAGAGTCATAGGCCGCTTGATCGTTGACGATTCCTTGGATGGGTCTGTCCCTCCTCAACCCAAGGGAAAATGGGTAGAAAATGACAAAGGTCATGCGGCCCATGCCATTTTCCAGGCCCTTTTCTCTTGGCCGGTTCCTTAATCTATAAAATGAAGTGTAAAATCATTAATAATTATTTTTTCAGTAATAACGTGTATTTTTAATAATAAAAAAAGTTTATAAAAGAGAAAGAGTCGCCAATCGATTTAAGGGAATCGACAAACCAAAATAAAGAAATAACTCTGGTCTATGAACCCGAATTCTAAGTCTGGGGGTAAGGTTACAAATTCGAGAATTAAAAGAATTCTCGAATCCGCCTGTTAGAAAAAAGACTCTACTAAAATCGAACTTGAAATGAAAAGAGCGGGGAGAAGTTTAATGTATTTCACAACGTCATATTCTTGATCATGCAATGTTAAAACAAGAGATTTTTTCTTTACAAAATATGTACAAGTAAAGAAATTAAAGCGCAAATTACATGATTAAATACAATAGCAAAGAAAAGTTGTTCGGTTGTTGTTTTTGTGGTTTTCTAAGTAGGGGTTGTCGAATCCAAGGGATGGGTGTTTAGACTTGTTTAGGTTAATGGCCTGCTAAAGTTTTCCCAATGTAGAAAGCAATAACAATTTAAGGGAAACAATTAAACTATACTAACATGAGATTATCATATAAACCATCAAGCAAAACATGGAAACAAGAGAAATTAAGCTAAATCAATCAATGGAAAGAACTAAACTAGCAAAGCAATTAAGAGCAAGTAAGGAAAATAATAAAACTAATCTAATTATAAAATTAGGAACAAGAATCCATACCCTTGAAGCACCAAATGAACTCTCTAATCTTCATCTTAATCTCTAATCTTCATTTTCATCTTCTCCCGAACAATCAAGAAGGTGTGAATAAGATTATCAAGAATCCCCAAATTCTCACTTAGAGTAGAATTTGTGACTCTTGATCCCCCTTTTCACTAAAATGGATTGAGTTTGGTGGCTAATCTATGAACTAGTAATCACAATCAACAATGAAAACAAGAGAAAACAAGAGAACAAGGGAAGGAATTCTGAAATTACTTGCAAGAAGTGTTGATTACAATCAAGAACTCAAGTATCTTGGAGAACAATCAAGCTTAAAACCCTAATTAAGAGAAGAGCATAATGCTAAAACTTAGAAGGAAAATGTAGATAAAACTAACAAAAAACCTAGTTGTCACTAATTTTGTTGCTTAGAGTATATATACAACCCAAAACTGTTGCACAAAACACAGCGTTTTCATCCCATAATTAGCGTGAAAAACAGACCGTCGCGGGCGCGGCGGTCCCTCTCGCGGGCGCGACCGACTTCTGTCCGCTGGTGATTCCTGTCTCCGTCGCACGTGGCGGGCGTGACAGATTTCGTCGCGGGCGCGAGGACTTCCTAGACTTCCTTTCCTTGGCTGAAATCTTGACATCACAGGGGCCGGTGACGGGCGTGACTAACTTATCACGGGTGCTACATTTATCAGCCCAAACTCTTCCTTGGCTGAAATCTACATGCCACAGAGGTGTGTCGCGGGCGTGACAGTTCTGTCACGGGTGCGACGCTCGGCTACCCACTTGCCTTGGCCATAGTCTTGACATCACAGGAACGTGTCACGGGTGCGACACCCAGTGACTCGGGTGCGATGCCCGGCTGTCTAAGGGTTTTTGCTGCTGCACTCAACTCTTGTAGATTTTGCTCAGTTTTTGCCATTTTTGCTCGAGTTTTGGCTCTAACACATTATTAACCTACAAAACTAAAAATCATCATATCTAACATATAATTAAGGGACTAAAACAAGCAAGACACCCTATAAATGATATAAAATTCGGCTCGGAACGAGACCGAACAAAAGCAAACCTTGCTAGATGGTGAATAAGATAGAAATGAAGATCGATCCCTTGAATTGAACTCGGTTTGGAGCTTGAATGAAAGGATCAGTGTAGGAATGGTGAGAAAGGTGGTGTATGGATGATGATGTGGTGATAATGAGGGTGATTATGTGAGAGAATTAGAGAGGTAGAATAATATGGAAAGAGTTTTGGTAGTATATTGATGATAGTTGATGATGAATAAGTGAAAATAATGAGGTATTTATAGGTGGAGAGGTGAGGGATTTGGAGGGAAATATGAGAGACACATCCCAAAAATCATGCCTCCCCATGCAAGCTTATAGGTCAAGCGGCCTTTGACACTATTATGGTCAATCCGAGGTCAACACACATGTGCTATGATCATGGGATTGCTTGGGAAAACTGGTGCCAATTTTAAATAAATGTCAAAGGCTAAGCGTCCTATGATATTTAATCACACGGATTGCTGACTTGGCAGTCAGCAATGGGCCGGTGATTAAATATCAAAGACTAAGCGGCCTTTGCATTTTAAAATGGACCAAAGTTTGAGCTGGGCCAGCTTGTGAATTGATGTAGGCTATGCGACCTATGTGATTTTCATGCGGGCTGACCTAATCTGTTGGGACTGTTTTGACTATACCGTGGGCCCAATGACCCATTTTAGTATCTGGCCCAATGACTTGCTGAGTTTTGACAAGTCGAAAATTTGTCGGTGCAAATCCTGGTGTCTACAGAGAGCCCTCACTTTGATCGAGTCCGAATAGGACGAAGGTCAAAGTAGCCTGATATGCAGATGACCTGATACTTGGTGTAAATGCTGGCGGTCTCTGAGTAGCAAGTGGAAGAGGTTGGTGCCTTTTATTGGCGTCCTGAGTGAAGATGGTCCCTTTTAGCGGGTCCGGACAGCAGCAACCTTTTAGCGGCAACTTGGATGATGATGGTCCCTTTTAGCGGCGACCAGGCGACAACAACCTTTTAGCGGTAGCTGGGTGATAGTGGTCCCTTTTAGCGGGTCCGAAAGACATCAACCTTTTAGCGGCAGCTGGGTGATGGTGGTCCCTTTTAGCGGGTGCGGGCAACAGTAACCTTTTAGCGGCAGCTGAGTGATGGTGGTCCCTTTTAGCAGGTTTGGGCAGTAGCAACCTTTTAGCGGCAGCTGGATGATGTTGGTCCCTTTTAGCGGCGACCTGACGACAACAACCTTTTAGCGGCAGCTGGGTGATGGTGGTCCCTTTTAGCGGCGATCGGATGATGTTAGCCCCTTTTAGTGGTGACCTGAAAATCACAACAAAGTGTTAGTTTTCCTAAAATGTAAGAGAGAATATTGGTTCAGATTTTTACCTGAGAGGATTATGGGTCTCGGGAATCCTTGCGCCACGAGCTTTGGGCCAATAGTTTTGGGATGCGTGGGTCAAACGACTTTAGTTTGATGGACTGCAAAAAGCTTGGGCCACATATTTGGGCCATGGTTGAGTCACAGGCTACACGACCTATACCATTTTTGTTGGGCTGATGAGGGACTTTGGGTCGCAGACTTGGGCCATAATCGCCACGAAGGCTAAGCGACCTTTGATTTTTTTTTCTTTTTTCCTCGTGAATGGGATCTAGGTGGGGCCCGACCCACATGTGGATGCAATTGAGCCACATCGCCTTGTCTCCTTCTTGGGTGGCAAGATGATGACCTTTGGATTTTCAACCAATGAAATGCATTTAGAATCTCGAGGCGGGTCCTAGAAACGAATGGTTCACATTCACCAAACTTTTCTATAAATTCAATGCATTCTTCATTCATTTCATTCACACATCCTTCATTCCTCTATAGCTTCTTCTTTCTTTTTAAAGAATTTGCTCCTTTGAAGAAAGAGTTCGGGTTTTCTTAGAAGATGCAACCCCGAAGCCAAAGAAATCGTCCTCTTCCCCATGCGGCGGCACGGCCTCATGAAAGGGCCTCTCGGCATAACTTTGTACCCGGTGCGGAGGCAACCCCTTCTGATCTCACTATTCGGTCCTGGAATCATGTTTGGTACTACCGTTCTCACGGCAAGGTGACTTCTGAACTTTCTTTTATGCTTAGTTTAGTGTAAAAATGAGCAAGCATGAATTTGTATTTTTCATGTCTTGTCGATTTTTAACTATTTTAAGCATGTTTTTGCTGATGCATATTTGTGGCTTAGGATATAGAATAATCCTTTTATTTATGCATCCCGACCGAAAACCCGACTCGTATTCTATAAAATGGACCAAAATGCCTTCAAATCGAAAACCAAAAAAAAACTCGGTCCATTTGTAAGATAAGTGGCCTAGATAAAACAAGACCCGTCTCAAGTTTCGGCCCAAATGACGGGCAGCGACCCATCTGAACAGATGAAGGCTAAGCGACCTTTTTCCATTTTCGTGGGCTTCTGGAGTGTGCTTGGGCCGGGTCAATGGGCCATTTGTCAATAAAGGCTAAGCGACCTTTATGAATTTCTGTTGGGCCTCTGATGCGATTTGGGCTGAAATGTCGCAGACTTGGGCCATAATCGCCACGAAGGCTAAGCGACCTTTGATTTTTTTTTCTTTTTTCCTCGTGAATGGGATCTAGGTGGGGCCCGACCCACATGTGGATGCAATTGAGCCACGTCGCCTTGTCTCCTTCTTGGGTGGCAAGATGATGACCTTTGGATTTTCAACCAATGAAATGCATTTAGAATCTCGAGGCGGGTCCTAGAAACGAATGGTTCACATTCACCAAACTTTTCTATAAATTCAATGCATTCTTCATTCATTTCATTCACACATCCTTCATTCCTCTATAGCTTCTTCTTTCTTTTTAAAGAATTTGCTCCTTTGAAGAAAGAGTTCGGGTTTTCTTAGAAGATGCAACCCCGAAGCCAAAGAAATCGTCCTCTTCCCCATGCGGCGGCACGGCCTCATGAAAGGGCCTCTCGGCATAACTTTGTACCCGGTGCGGAGGCAACCCCTTCTGATCTCACTATTCGGTCCTGGAATCATGTTTGGTACTACCGTTCTCACGGCAAGGTGACTTCTGAACTTTCTTTAATGCTTAGTTTAGTGTAAAAATGAGCAAGCATGAATTTGTATTTTTCATGTCTTGTCGATTTTTAACTATTTTAAGCATGTTTTTGCTGATGCATATTTGTGGCTTAGGATATAGAATAATCCTTTTATTTATGCATCCCGACCGAAAACCCGACTCGTATTCTATAAAATGGACCAAAATGCCTTCAAATCGAAAACCAAAAAAAAACTCGGTCCATTTGTAAGATAAGCGGCCTAGATAAAACAAGACCCGTCTCAAGTTTCGGCCCAAATGAGGGGCAGCGACCCATCTGAACAGATGAAGGCTAAGCGACCTTTTTCCATTTTCGTGGGCTTCTGGAGTGTGCTTGGGCCGGGTCAATGGGCCATTTGTCAATAAAGGCTAAGCGACCTTTATGAATTTCTGTTGGGCCTCTGATGCGATTTGGGCTGAAATGTCGGACCATTTACCCAGTGTAGGTTAAGCGGCCTACACATTCTGTTGGGCTGCGGGTGCTGTCTTGTG
The DNA here is from genome assembly GCA_029582165.1 of Portulaca oleracea. Taxonomy (NCBI): domain Eukaryota; kingdom Viridiplantae; phylum Streptophyta; class Magnoliopsida; order Caryophyllales; family Portulacaceae; genus Portulaca; species Portulaca oleracea. The sequence goes on from CM055874.1 coordinate 34,475,351, forward strand.
GGTCGTGGCAGTGAGCCTAGTATTCAAATTTAGGCTGGGTCTTGCTAGAGTCCTGCAGACTGTATTCGGGCCCGAAATGCTATATGAGCCCCCATTTTAGGTAGCGTTCTGAAATTCTGTTTGCTGCTTTTTAGGAAGATGCCTTGAAAACTTGCATTAATTTAAAAGACCCTTAAAAGTTGCAGCATCGATCCCTGGGAATTTTGTGAATGATACATTGACCGCGACGGGTTTTATGCCATTTTGGAAGTGTTTAGTGGCATGGAACTGTCGGACCTTTCGTATCATAGGTCGAGCAATCGCTGAGAGGTTTTGGGACAAAACCAACACCCTCGATCTGCCTATGGGTGAAATGACTGTAACACTCAAAGACTTTGTTATGATCACCAGTCTTCCTTGGGGTGGGCAAAATGTGACATTCCATGTGGATATTCCTCTGACAGTCCTGAATATGCTAGGTCTAGTGATAGCACGCCTTCGTCATGGACAAGGCCTATCAAACCTATCTTATGCGCATTTTGAAGCGACCCTTCGTGATGCGAGCTTCCAAGATTTACCTGACGAGCAACGACGACTTCATTTTGGGGCAAGACGGCTTATGCTAATTTTATTCATGGGCTTCGCTGTGGTGTGAGAGTTTCACAAAATGATGAACCCATCTTTCTTCATTCGGCTCAGACTCGTTTCCAGTATGGCCCCTCCTTATGGAAGGTGCTCGAGGTATATACCTGAGACTCTTCTCACTTTGATGTCGATCCCCTTTTTAGCATGATGCGAGATAAAACGTGGCCTGTAAGGGGTTTACTCTCCCAGCGTGGTCTTTCTCCATACATAAACAAAGTGCTTAAGGGGTGAGGGGTCGTCAACCACCCATGCCAAACCACGTTGGTGAACCAACAGACAAGCATATGCTTTTTTTCTCATCATTTTTTTTTGCTTTTAGTTGTCATACCGGGTTTTTCGGGAATTTGCACGCCCCTCCGAAAAGGGGTTAACCTCCCAATTCAGGTTGCTCCATACGTATAAGAAGTACTTTAGGGGTGTAAGTGTCGTCCACTCACACCACCCCTTGTTGGTTTTGCCAATTTATTAAGGGCATGAAATGCAAGAATAGCCAAAACTAAGACTTTCTAAGCGAGGAAATTCTTAAAACATATTCGAGGTGATTTAATGTAAGGGTGCTGCTTTGCAAAAGGTAAAGGAGATATCGAAATTCAAAGTCTCGCCTAAAGAATAGGTTTGGCATGCACATAATGATTGTTTTTGGCTAACTAACTCAGCTATCTGGACAGCTAAAGCATGAACTGCTCCTTAAAGACAAAAACGAAAACTTTTTAGGGATTTTCACTTGGATTTTTCTTTTTTTTTTTGGTTTTTCTAAGCACAAAAACAGAAACAAAACAAAAACTAAACTAACTACCCTAAACAAGAATTATTTCCCCCCCCCAACACTCAAACTTCACAATATCCTCATTGTGAGGGAATAGTTCTAAAAGAGTCAAAAACTCACAAAAGAAATAAGCAACACACAAAGGTGGTGGTGACCTGAGCCCACACGACTCAAACATCCAAAGTTTCCAACACAAACACTTAAGGGCACACCACCGAAATAAAAACTCACGCATACAGCATGTTAAATATACACAGCAAAGGGAAAGAAAAGAAAAGAAATGAAGGAAAAGTAGAATACGCTTACCAGAAGGTCTTCAAAGTGCAGAACCCGAAGCTTAAGCCACGAAGAGAGAAAACAAACAAAAAGGGTTAAGAAAAACAAATACATCCTAAACTACATTCCCAGATCGCGACTGATTTCCAAATCGCCAATTGAGCACGAGATTGAGAAGCTTCCCAAATCAGCTACATTCTACATCCGTTTGTTGTCAATGATGGCGTTGCATTCCACGGTCTTTGGAAACAGAGCATGATCATTGACCTTCTTCTTGTTGGTTAGGAGCCCTTTCAGGAACTTCTTGTAAGTCGCCATATCACTAATAGCATCAATGAAAATGATGTTGATATGCAGCTGTAGGAGGCAAAAGTTCGACTAATTAAAAAAATGACACGTGGACAATAAATTAAATTTATTCGGCCAATTATTGTTTGCCGCATGTTAAATTAATTACGGCGGTCCATTTAATTGAATTTTAAATGAAAATGCATCTTGACCAATAATATCATGACACGTGTCAAAGATGTTGTAGAAAATATTAATTATTTCTTTATTTAAAGTTAAAGGATTAATTAATTAACTTGGGCCCAAGCCCAAAGCCGACTCAAACCCTAGGTAACCTTAGGCCTCCAGAGCCTATAAATAGGGGTCATCTCCCTCATTTTCAACACTCTGCAGTCTACCCCCGGCGGCATTCGACAATCTGCATTCCAGAGGCTTAAGAAGATCAAACTGCCAGCAGTCTCCAGCTACCAAGCGCCAGGGATCGAAGTCTGTAAAAGCTCAAGATCGAGTCTTCAAGCCTCTACTGCATCAAGATCAAGAACTGCTTTAGAGTTCTTCACCAAGACCTGCAAAACCTTCAAAAAATCGAACTACAAGTGACCTCCAGCTACCAAACGCCAAGGACCAACGTCTGCTAGTTCGACAGCTTCTGTTCTTCACATCAAAGGCTGCAGTCATCTTCTTCGTTTGGTTCGTCGATCGAGATCAAGCACTCAAGCCCTCGCATCCAAGAACCTGAAGAACTACTGCTTAAGATCTTCAGCTATCAAGCAAGGATCAACGTTCAAGACCTTCAGCTTAAGAACTGATACAAGAGTTCTTCAGCTAGACCTGCATTTGAGATCGAGATCAACCGTCCGCACCCTCGGCTCACCCAAGTTTCAGGAGATTGAATCAGAGGACTATTTTATTGTATTTAATACATAGATTGTACCCGCTTACATTCAAATATTAATACAAATTAATTTGTTTCTCAATTTCCTGTATTTATTTATTTTAGGCTCGAAATTTGTGTTTACAAATTTGGCACGCTCGGTGGGACCACTCTGCCTCTCATCTCTTTCTCCAAGAAGTTCAAATTCATCTTCAACTCAAGCGACGCGATGGCACCCAAGAAAGTTGTCTCTCAACCCTCAACAAAGTGGAGCGTTCAAGCTTCATCACAAGGGTCGACGACTACGAGTGCTACATCAAGCGGAGTAATGACTCGAAGGATGGCGAAGGTTGCCGCCACTGCTGCTGCAATTTCTGCTCTGCTGGAAGAACCAACTGCCAAGGCACCAACCCCGTCACCGAAGAGTCTGGCTGTTGATTCCAACCTTCAGGGAGTGCCTCAAATGACTCCTCGCTCTCGGAGGCCAAGCACTGCAAATACCTTCGGCTCAGTCATGACTACCCCGCGTGGAATGGAGGAACTCCAAACTCGCAACAACCCGATCTTCGAGTCTGAGGACTTTGAAGGCCAAGACTACTCCAGCGAAGATTCTTCCCCAATGACTGAAGAAGAATCTATCTTCTCGGAGGCTGAAATTGAGTCTACTCAAACTGTCATTATGCCGGTGATGAAAACTAGCGCTTCCAATATGGAAGAAAAGATTGCAGAGTTGAAGGCTACACTGAGAACACTTTCTAGAGAAAATGAAGAAAAAGACAAAAAGCTCGACGAACAAAGCGAACAGATCGCGAAACTGATGAGGAAGATAGAGAAGCGCCCTAATGAAGAGTCTGATGAAGAAACTGACAAGGAGGAATCTGACAAAGAGTCTTCTAAGGGTGATGGCGACGGCGAAATAAAGAAGATCTCATCTTCAGGATCAATGATTGCAGAACAGATCCAGAGTATGATTGCTAATGCAGTAAGGGCTCAACTCGGAGAGGGATCAAACAAGACCCATTTTTACACAAAGCCATACACAAAGAGGATTGATGCCCTTCGAATGCCGCAAGGATATCAACCACCAAAGTTCAATAAATTTGATGGGAAGGGTAATCCTAAGCAGCACATCGCGCACTTCATCGAAACATGTAACAATGCCGGCACAGAAGGAGATCGACTAGTCAAGCAGTTCATTCGCTCTTTGAGAGGAATCTCGTTTGACTGGTATACGGAGTTAGAACCTGAATCTATCAACAGTTGGGAACAAATGGAGCTGGAGTTTCTCAACAGGTTCTACTGCGCTCAACGGGTCGTCAGCATGACAGAGTTGACAAACACCAAGCAGTGGGAGGGCGAGCCGGTACTTGACTATATCCATCGTTGGAGGGCTCTTAGTCTTGAATGTAAGGATCGCCTCACCGAAGCTTCAACTATCGATATGTGCGCTCAAGGTATGCACTGGGATTTGCTCTACGTCCTCAAGATGGTCAAGCCGAAAACCTTTCAGGAGTTGGCAACTAAGGCACATGATATGGAGATCACCATAGCAAGTCGACGGGGAAGGTCTTCATCTTCATATGATGCAAGGAACGACGATAGGTATAAAAAGAACGACAAGTGGCCAAAGACTTCAAAAGAAGAGTCAATGGCTATTTCAACAAGCGAACCAGTGCGAATCTCTTCTAAACCTAAACCCAAAAGGGAGAAAGTCACTTCTTCGAAAGATGCTGAAAGGAAGCGCCCTACACTGAAGGAGCTTCAAGAAAAGAAGTACCCATTTCCAGACTCCGATTTGTCAGGAATGCTCGACAACCTGTTAGAGACGGGAGTTATCGAACTTCCACAACCAAAGAGGCCGGAAGAAGTGGGAAGAACCACAGACCCAAGATATTGTCGCTATCATAGGTTGGTCAGTCACCCTCTTGAGAAGTGTGTCACACTTAAGGAGCGGATCATGAAGCTAGCTGAGGAAGGATAGATAATATTGGACTTAGATGACAACGCGTGAAGCGATTATGTTTCAAAGACAAACATTCGGCCAGAGAAATGAATTCTTGATGATCCAGTTTGGATGTCAAAAACCAGTTCAACTTTCTGTACAAGTGCAGGCCCCTCAAGATGAACATGAACAAGTCTCAAAAGCTTTTAGTGAAGAGGGAAAATGGAGCTCAGTGTCTCGGAATAAGACTAGGGGGCAAAGTGAAGTCCAAACAACATCGCTTCGTCAAAGTAAGCAACAAAGGAGAAGTAGCAATCCTCAACCTTCGATGGAGAGCACGAGGCTTGGAGTCATCAAGAAACAAGGAGTGGGTTCAACTGAGTTGCATGAGCGTGGCCCTCGTGTTCCTGTCACGCTGGAGGAATACTTTCCGAAGTACTTCTTTGGAGAAGTTAACAATGTTGCAGCTGTGAATATGGTCTCCTGCTTCGAGATCGAAGAAGATGATAGCGAAGGAATGGAGTATCCTCCTAAGTCAAAGCTCTCTGTGTTCGATAGGTTGGGACGATCTGCTTCCCACAGACAAACTTCTATCTTTGAGCGGATACGGTATCGAGGAGAGCGTAAAACCTCGGTCTTCAACAGGATCAAGGATGGTTCGAGATCAAAGTCTTCTGTATTGTCAAAGATCAAACAAGTTGAAGAGGTGGCAAACTCACAAACCGACCAGGAAAAGAGCTCCGCATTCAGCTGCCTTGGAGTCATCAACGAAGTTCAGAGCACCATCCCATCTCGCATGAAGCGGTGTTCAACATTGGACGTAAAGACTGAAGGATCCCTTAGAGTGAAAAGACGCATTGTGATCTTCACCGGTCATCAAAGCAAAAACAACGTCGACGAAGAGCTTGAAGGAGAGGAGGTGTTTTCTTTTTCCCAAGTCAAAATTTAGGAAAGTGAAGATGTACCTCCTGAACAAGAGCCTAAACTGTTCACCAAAAAGGAAAAAAAAATTTCATTTTTTAGTTCATTTAATTCCCATCATTGTAATACTCCTGGTCCGCAAGAGTATAAATTGTGTACGGCTAAATTAATAAATAAAATTTTCATTTCTCTATCTTTAAATTTGAACTACGTTTGGCTTGATCTTTATGGTTATCCTATCCCTTAAGGTACGTAGGCAATTTGGGTCTAGACCCAAATACAGTCATACATACATAAAAATAAAAATAAAAAATCATCCCTGGTCACCAAATTTTGCAGACTTTCCTGGTCAACAAACTCCAAGACTTTCAAGTCAACAAACTTTAAGGACTTACAAGTTAGCAAATTCAAGACTCACAAGTCAAAGTTCAAGACTTTCAAGTCAAAGACTCTCGAGTTGTACAAGTAGAGCTCACAAGTCCAAACCCAAAGCTTTCAAGTCGGACTCTCAAGTCACCAAAGTTAAAGACTCCCAAGTCGAAATTGAAGACTTTCAAGTCAATGACTCCCAAGTCAATCAAATAAAAGACTCTCAAGTCACTAGATTCACTGACTTCCAAGTCAACAAAAATCAAAGACTTCCAAGTCAGCAAAAATTCAAGACTTTCAAATCAATAAATTTCAAGACTTTTAAGTCACCAGGTCCCTTGACTGCCAAGTCAACAACAAGACAACGACTTCCAAGTCAATCAAACTCCCTCATCAACGAGCCTCATGATTCCCAAGTCGACAAAATAAAAGACTTACAAGTCAATCAAATTCAAATCAACAAAATACAAGGACTCACAAGTCAAGATCATGACTTCCAAGTCAATAAAATTCGAGATTCCCATGTTAACAATGCATATGACTCTTATGTCAGCAAATCCAAAGACTTTCAAGTCAACAAACTTCCTGACTCTTAAGTTATCAAACCCACCGACTTCCAAGTCAGCAAAAAGAAAATAAAAAAATCGAAGACTTCCAAGTCAGCAAAAATTGAAGGCTTCCAAGTCAATCAAATTCAAGATTACCAAGTCATTGAAATCAAATTCTAAGATGAAGAGAATTAATTACTTGTAGGTCATCAAAAAAAGACTATCAAGTCGCTCCCACACAAGATTCATGAGTTCACGACTCTCAAGTCAAAGCGCATGACTCATACGTCAATAAAATTTTCTAACTCACAAGTTAATAGGAATGCAGGATTCCCAAGTCAAGACAAGCAAAGACTTACAAGTCAATACCAGACTCTTAAGTCAGTAAAGTCATAGGTCACACATGCAAGACTCCAAAGTCGACAAGATTAAAGACTTCTAAGTTATCAAAATTGTGGGCTTTCAAGTTGTACTTTGACATGTTAGGATCCTCATGTCGGTGGTTTGCTTAAAGTCAACACCATCAATGGAATACTCAGGATGGTCGAGAACTTCCTTCAAGCATGCAGCAGGGGGCATCGTAATCGTGTCGGCCGACTTCAGCTCCAAGACGACGTCATCATCCTCCAAATCAGCGGCGCACTCCTTGGGCTCTTTCAAGCTGGCGACATCGACGTCTTATTCAAGTCAATACTGGGGGCAAGCCAGCTGTCGATGTCCTTTTTCTTTAAATCGATGACGCTTGTAACCGAGAATAGATCAGTTGGCTTATCGTGGATCTTCATAAGAAAGTCCGGCTGACTCATCATGGCTAGACAAAGAATTCAAGTTCGCTCTTCATAACACATAGACGATAGAAAGTTCAGGAGGAGTAAACCACGGAAGCTAAGGCGGAGTGGTGACTCTGTTGACCCAAACTCTACTGCCGTTTTTGAGAGAATTATCTAGGACAACTCTAGGCCAGTAAGATGGGGAGTATTCCACTTGCGGCGAGGCGATAACTCCGTCGACCCAGGTCAGTTCTGAAAAGAGACACCTCAAAGATGTCTAATACATCAGAACGTCCCCGAGGAGTAAACTCGATGATCGATGACGTCCGTCGACCCAGGTCAGTTCTGAAAAGAGACACCTCGAAGATGTCTAATATATCAGAACGTCCCCGAGGAGTAAACACGATGACGACTTTGTCGACCTAGGTCATTTCTGAAAAAAGACACCTCAAAGATGTCTAATACATCAAAACGTCCCCGAGGAGTAAACCCGATGATGACGTCCGTCGACCCGGGTCAGTTCTGAAAAGAGACATCTCGAAGATGTCTAATACATCATAACGTCCCCGAGGAGTAAACCCCACGACGACTCTGTCAACCCATACTCTACTGCCGTTTTTGAGAGAGTTGTCTAGGACAACTCTATGACAGTAAGCTGAGGAGTAATCTGCAGAAGCGAAGATGACACTATCGACCCAGACAGTCCTGAAAAGAGTAGTTTATGACTACTCTACATCAGTACGCTGAGGAGTAGCCCACGGAAGCGAGATGGTGACACTGTCGACCCAGACAGTCCTGAAGAGAATAGTCTAGGACTATTCTACGTCAGCACGTTGAGGAGTAAGCAAGACTCTGACGGTGACGAAGGACAACTTCAAGCCCACGATGACAATTAATCTCAGCTCCCTGTACCCATGATAGGCCGCAAGCGCACGGGTGTACGTGTAGCAAATATCAAGGTCGATCCCACAGGGACTTTTCCTTTCAACGCACTGAACTAGCCTCCTAGTTGATCGCTAAGTCGATCCGTTTTTGGTTTGAAATAACTAATTCTAACTCTAATCACAAACAAGGTCTAAACAAACGAATATTCACTGAACTATTCTGATGAAATCAAGGGAAAAAGGTGTTCAGGGGATGAAACCTAAGTCAAATAACGAATCAACGATGTGGATTGAACTCTCATTTCATTAATTTGCACGATCAGGGTTCGATAATCGCATAGAATACTTCCCAATGAGATTTTGCCACTAGAGCGAATTGCCAAGACTAACCAAGCACCTACTTTCGTGGTTATTTCGATTTTGTCAAGGTTAAAGATCTAATTATCTCAAGAACCCTAGTTAAAACTTCTATGTCTAGATAATTTTAACTAGTTTAATCTAGGTTTTCGGGTAATCAAACTTCTCCTTTCGGTACTTCATTCAACAACCTATTAACATGCAATTGGTGATCAAGAAAAAGCAATAACGATTCAATTCAAAGACCAAATAGATTGAAACAAACTAAATTCATGATTATTCAATCCAACAAAGTCAATTCGTCAAGCAACTTCAAAGGTTCATCCCCTAAACTAAAAGAACTACTCACGATTCATGTTTAAAACTACAAAGCAATTAAAATCTAGTCTAGAAAGCATATGAAAATCTATGAGAGAATGAGAAATAAACCAAAGTGAAGAACAAACTTGCTAGGAATCAACAATGGAAGACTTTTGCTCCTCTACTTCAAAATGTATTCAAGATGCTCTTCGATCTTCAATCTTCTCTCAATCTTCAATGATGGAATGGAATATGGATGATGAATGATATGATTAGGGCATGAAATGGATGATGGTGGATGATTCATTCCCTTTCTCGGCCAGAAATCCCCATAATATAGGCAAACATCACTTCAAAACCGCCGAAAATGAAAAGACAGGAGAGACACGGACCGTGCCAGGGTAGGCACGGACCGTGCCCCATGTGACACGGACCGTGCTCCCTGTGACACGGACCGTGTCAGCTTCCTTGTTGAATTTTCTCGCTCTCTGGCCATAGACACGACCCGTGCTCTTCCCGCACCGTGTCACTGCTTGTTTCGAGCCTAGGGGTACTTTGGGCCATTGTTTGGGCCTTGGATGATCCAACACCTCACTTCTTGGTCCTTTAAGCTCATAACTTGGATCTACACTTGCTTTTTGGGCTCGGTTTACATCGATTCTTCACAAATTCCCTACAAAACTCACCAAACTCCAAACCAAGTGTAATATGGGAAATTCGGGTATAAAATAACACAATCAAATCAAATATTTCCCAAATTCTCATCAAAACAACCAAGTATTCATATATACAAGAAGCACTTATCAACCCAAAAGATGGCAAAAAAAAAATGAACAAGAGAAAGAAAATGTCAAATTATATGAAAAAAGAGAAAAAGAGAATAAATAAAAAAGAAGCAAAAAAATAATTTTGAGAAAAAAGTCTCGTGATAACAACATGATCAGCATTGTTGGTTTTTTTTTAAACAAAGAGGCAGGGCCCACATATATAAAAACAAAAAAAAAAGAAAGTGAAATCATTGATCAATATGATTATGATAGTGGATGACCCCATGTTTGGAAATTCATGGGGGATTCAGAAGCATTCAACAGATGCGCATATGGGCGGTTCGATTTGATCGAGCAGAATCGCAATAAGAAAGTAAAATCGGACAAAACAACAATTCTTGATCACGAAGAGATTGCGATGATGATAATCGATCAGAGGCTGTAATTGCCGACAGGAAAAAATTTAGGGCGGCGCTTTTGGCAGCGATCGCGGCAGTGGCGGAGATGATTGGGAGAACATTAGTGAGCGTAGCGATGAATGAAAGGAGCTATGAAGACCTATATATATACCGATTTATCGGTTGTATATTTGCATCGTACTCAAACTCCTAGTCCAACACTAACTCCAATTATTATTTGACTCCACCTCCATCTCTAACTCCAACTCCAACTCCAACTCCAACTCAAACTCAAACTCCAACTCCAACTCCAATTCCAACTCCATCTCCATCTCCATCTCCATCTCCTTCTCCTTCTCCAACTCCAACTACAACTGCCAAAAACTTTATCCGATTAAATTTCTAATGAAATTTTATCCAACCTGAAAAGTTGTGATAAAAAAATATTGTCCTTAAATATTCGAGATTCAACCGCTTAAAACACTCAAAATTCGTGTTCGCGGCTGACTCTCGAAGGAGGCATCTGTAGGAGGCAAAAATTCGTCGACTAATTAAAAAAATGACACGTGGACAATAAATTAAATTTATTCGGCCAATTATTGTTCGCCGCATGTTAAATTAATTACGGTGGTCCATTTAATTGAATTTTAAATGAAAATGCATCTTGGCCAATAATATCATGACACGTGTCAAAGATGATGCAATAAATATTAATTATTTCTTTATTTAAAGTTAAAGGATTAATTAATTAACTTGGGCCCAAGCCCAAAGCCGACTCAAACCCTAGGCAACCTTAGGCCTCCAGAGCCTATAAATAGGGGTCATCTCCCTCATTTTCAACACTCTGCAGTCTACCCCTGGTGGCATTCGACAATCTGCATTCCAGAGGCTTCAGAAGATCAAACTGTCAGCAGACTCCAGCTACCAAGCGCCAGGGATCGAAGTCTGCAAAAGCTCAAGATCGAGTCTTCAAGCCTCTACTGTATCAAGATCAAGAACTGCTTCAGAGTTCTTCACCAAGACCTGCAAAACCTTCAAAAGATCGAACTACAAGTGACCTCCAGCTACCAAGCGCCAAGGACCAACGTCTGCTAGTTTGACAGCTTCTGTTCTTCACATCAAAGACTGCAGTCATCTTCTTCGTTTGGTTCGTCGATCGAGATCAAGCACTCAAGCCCTCGCATCCAAGAACCTGAAAAACTACTGCTTAAGATCTTCAGCTATCAAGCAAGGATCAACGTTCAAGACCTTCAGCTTAAGAACTGCTACAAGAGTTCTTCAGCTAGACCTGCATTTGAGATCGAGATCAAGCGTCCGCACCCTCGGCTCACCCAAGTTTCAGGAGATTGAATCAGAGGACTATTTTATTATATTTAATACAGAAATTGTACCCGCTTACATTCAAATATTAATACAAATTAATTTGTTTCTCAATTTCCTGTCTTTATTTATTTCAGGCTCGAAATTTGTGTTTACAGCAGCTTATGAAGTACCTCCAGGAATCGGGCGAAGTTGGCATTCTCCTTGGCCTTAGCCTGCCTCGATGGAAATGGAAGGGGCGGCGTATAGTTACGAGCTTACTGGGCAACAGGCTCGCGAGATTCATTCTCGATTGACCCCTTCTTCCCTTGCTCCTTCCCCTTGGCCGCTTTCTCAATTGCACTTCTTCCAAAAGCTCTCTCCTCTACCATCTCGTTAGTTGCGACCTCCTTAAGACACCTCTTTCTGCGTGACGTGCTTCATTGGGTCACTTGACCTTGCTAGTTCGGTGCCACTCCGCAATGTGATGGCATTCAGCTCCCCCCTCGGATTCGGTTAGGGTTGGCTAGGAAATCCCTTCGAAGAGGTAGCTTGCGGTTGGGTAAACTGTTGAGCGAGCTACGCAACTTGAGTCTCCAATAGCTTTTGGTTGGTTTACAGCTGCTCATTCTATCTCAGGAGCTACTCATTGCGTTGAACCTATTGCTCATTGTGGTTGAGCGGAGAGGCGTTGAAGGCCTCTTGGTTCTTAGGTAAGCCTGGACACAGTTTTGGTCATAGGTTATTTGTTGAGGTGGTGGCTGAGGAATGGGATGCAACAATGGCGGTTGATGAGAGATAGGTGGTTGATGAGGTGGGGTTTGCTAGTTTTGGGCACGGTTTTGGTTCGGCAGCCTCCTCTGGTTCTGTTACTGGAAATCAGGAGGGTTGTATGCTGGATTGTCTTGGGGGCGGATAGGAGTTTGGGTGGTGTATGAGAGGTTGTTGTGATACATCGCATTGGCCTGCTCGTTGGCCACCATCTCTTACTGGGACATGAATGACGCGTGGGCGCCGCCGCAAATCTCATACCCCAAGGTTTTTGTGGCTGATGGTGAAGGGGAGGCTTGCACGCCCATAACTGACTTCAGTTGATGGGCGGTTTTGAACTCTACCATATCTTGAGATAGTCTATCGATTGCTTTGAGAATGTAGTTCACATTCTTCCCTCCTAACTACTCCTGCACATCCCTTGAATCGCTCTCCTAGTAGCATGTGCTCTTAGCCATCGGCGCCAGGAGAGCATTTGCCTCAGCCGGAGTGTTGTTGAGGAACTGGCCACTAGATGCATTGCCGATCATATATCTAGTGGCCATGTTAACTTCGTTGTAAAATGTGTGAGTCAGCAGATGCAGCGGTAGCTCGTGATGCGGGCATGCTCTCTGGAGGCTCTTGAAGCGCTCCCACGCAACATAGAGAGACTCCCCAGGCTCCTGAGTGAAGTTCATCAAGAGGATCCTGAGCCTGGCGGTCTATTGCGGTGGAAAAAACCTCTTTAGGGAATGCAGAACTGAGGGACTCCCTAGTGGTGAAGGAATTCCTCGGGTAGTTACATAGCCATGCCTTCGTCTTCCCGGCCAGAGAAAATGGAAAGAATCGTATTCGCAGGTATTCATCGAAGATGTCGTTCATCTTGATCATTCCACATCTCTCCAAAAAGTTGCAGATGTGCTCCAATGGCTTCTCGATTTTTAGCCCGTAGAATTGGGCTTGCTCGATGTGGTTTAGGTAGGCCGGCTTGAAGTCGAATGTGACGTTGTCGGTCAAGGTGGGCAAAACTATAGCAGAGTCGCCCACGACGGCTATATGTGAAGCATACGAAAACAAGGTACGGGGCGGTGGTGGTAGCGGTAATTCCTCCATGGGCTGTCGTTAGTGTCTCCTACGAGCGTTGGCTAGGTTTTATCGAGTTGTACGTTCAATCTCGGGATCAATCGGCAAAACCGGTTGATCTCTCCTGCGTATACACTCAAATAACAACCAAAATAAAACTACTCTAGGGTCTACACTACATCTACAATAGGGACGAACCGGACTCGAAACTAACAAAGACCTAACAAAAACACTATGGGGCGCAATCCCCGGTAATGGCGCCAAAATTTGTTTTGTGTTTTCCTAACAACTAGGACAACGATTGTTATGACTCTAGGAGTTGGGGGCCCTAATATTCAAGCTTGGTCTTTGGTCTCAAGGAAGGTTCTAAAAACAAAGATTGGTATTGGTTTCAAGTGAGGTTTTAATCAAATAAGGATAAATAAAGGGCTCGGGGGTAGTACCGGACCAACCCAAATAAGGACTAAACACGGATTTTGTGGCTTTAGAGGTAATCGGTATTCAGTGATCAGGTGTGAGGATTGCACGTATAGCTAGCATCAATTTCCCTTTCTTGAGTGGTAAATTGATGCATACTTCCCAAGGTCTGTCATCACTCCCGTGTATGACGACCCTTAATAGTATTCGAACGCAATTCAAACTGATCAGTTCCAAAATCCCTCTCATCAGAGTTAGGATTAGGAACCAATCACTCCGCCCTAGAGTCCAAATTCGAAGTTTGAAAGGATTTATAACCTCCAGGCACCAAAATCCCCCAATTATCGAATGGAAAACTAGGGTGGAACACCTAATTACCTCATTAATCACCCTAATCCATTAATCCATACCTAATCCCCCATTAAGGGCCCTAATTACCCCCTAATGTTAATGTGCTTAGCTACTCATAGTTACAATGAACATAAACTCAGAACTCATGACAATATCTAACCTAATTCTAACACAAAGATCAAATACTAGCATAAAAGCAATAATTAAAGTAACTAAAAATAATAACAAAAGAAATCACAACAATCAAAGCATATAAATATGAGAAAGAGAATAAGAAAACTCACTAATTAGGGTTTGAAGACAAGGAACGAGAGAAAGAACTCAAATTGCAAAGAAGAACTTCAATAATCCAATAACTCAGGAGTAAATTGCATTAAATTCAATGGAAGAGTGATTAACAACACCAATCTTTAACTAAGAGAAACTTAAAAACTCAAAATCATAAACTATAAACCCTAGATAAGAATGTTACTATCGAAAATAGAAAAGATACAATATATACTTGGGAGAAAATTGGCCAAAACGAAGTCGTTTTGGCTAGAAAAAGTCGGCAGATCAGGGTCGTCACAGGCGTGACATGGGATGTCACGCCCATGACGCCTGGAGATTTCCGAAGAGATTTGTTTGTTGTGTCGCCCTCATGGGCGTGACACCAGAGGGTCACAACCGTGATGGGTCTTCTAGTTGGAGGCGTTCTCTCAATGTCACGGCCGTGACCATGATGTCACTATTGTGAGTCCTAATTCTAGTGGAAGGACTCCTCATCCCTCACGGGCGTGACAAGTGGATGTCACGGCCGTGAGATCCCTTCTGTCTGCACATCTCCTGGGTGTCACGGTCGTGAGTAATGTTGTTACGACCGTGAGACTTCTTAAACCTGAATTCTCCTTCTTGCTATGTCACGACCGTGAGAAATGGTGTCACGGCCGTGACACCTAGAGGTGGACATGGATCGGTTAACCGTATGTTCGGATAGTTAAAATCATGATCCCTATCCAATCCGAAAGTTTCGGTTAATCGGATTGTCGGATAATAAAATTTACGATCCGTATCCGACCCGAAAGTTTTGGTTAACCAAATTTCGGATCGGATAACCGTATATCCGCAGATTATAAAGCACTCGTACAATAATAATAATTGTCCTTACCTTAATGAGTTCAAAATTGTAAACTTTATGTATTGTGTTACATTTCTACGCTAATGACTACTAATTTACCACAAAAAATAACATCTGAAGGGTTCAAAGTTGAAAATTAATTATTTTCGGATAACTAGTAGATTATTCGGATTTTTCAACCCCCGATCTGTATCTGATCCGTGATCCGGGGAAAAAATCGGATCGGATCGGATAATCTGATTTTTGGATCAGATCACAAATTACGGATTTTTTGCCCACCCCTAGTGACACTCATTCTGCCCAGAGACTTCCTTCTCATTTTTTGCTGCCAAGGTCCAATGGGGGTCATGACCGTGAGGTCTTGTGTCACGACCATGACCCCCCTATTGATGACCTTGTTTTCTTGGTTCTCCCCGGGATCAAGGCTCAGGTTCTTTTGGCCTCGGGTCGGGTCTACTCGGGATGTCTCGGCCCGTCTGCATATTGGCCCAATTTTGCCTCGTTTTGTGCACTGTTTCCTCTACAAGCATTCAAAGGTCAAGATACCTACAATTGAAGGAAAATAACATAAAAATACTAATATTTACACACGGAACTGAGGAAAATGCCAAAGGAAAAGGGCGCATTTAGGCTCAAAACTGAGCCTAAATTGCACGTGGGCAAAGCCAGCGGCGTCTTTTCTGATCGATTACGGGCCTTTATCTTTCGCGGGCTTGGTGGCTTTTATTTGCGGCTGGTGGCTTTTGTTTGTTAAAAGCTTAGTGGGTATTGACCCATTTTATTTTTCTTGCTGTCCTCAGTTTTGCCTCGATGTATTTTCCAGTACAAATCCGTTGTCTTCAACTCTGAACGGTAGTGGGAATCAAATACCATGAAGAAGGATGAGGAGGCAATAATCTTGTATGGAGACTCACAAGACTATCTCCTCATGACATGTTGAGTTGACTGCTGCGAAGATTGTGTGGGGATATGGTTTGTTCTTCGTTTGAAGGTTTGCCCCTATTTTTTGTTTCTTAAACCATTGTGGGACTAGGTAACCCATGAGCTGAATATGAAGTGATGTTGTACTAATAGCTTCTGGGGTTGAGGTGTGGTGAGCCCTAGTTGGGCTTATACTCTGAATGACAACATAAATTAGAGATCATTAAGGAGGACGAAGAAGTTCCTCCTATTTAAGAGTGGGCTATGGTGTTGTTGTGTATTGGAATGACTGTCTTGAAGGCATCAAAGAAGTCTGGGTGAACTCTCACTTAAGTGGAAGCTCTAGAAGTGATAGCCATGTGGTTGATTTCCTTGAGTCGGAACATGATTATAGCTGCTGCTTCCAATTGGTCATCAATTGGATGTAGTCAACTTCTTGGTCTTGCTGAAGGGTGATCCCCACTCAAGTATACTGAAAGTGGGCATCTGTAGGACCCGGGAAAAAGGGTGGACCCTTTTCCCATGATGCGCTACTTAAACGATTGGGAGCCGACTAAGGTTTCTTAATCCTTAAATAAGGATATTTTTAATTTTCGAAATTCGTTTTCGAGGTGATGAAACTTTATTTATTTACAAATCCATTTTTTATGATTTAAACTATCCGAAAGTTACACAAAAATAATCTCATAACAATTTAATTCCGGCCCAATTGATAAATCAGGGCCCAAGAAGTGAGCGGGCCGCCAGAACTCATCAAAACCCGCCTAGGCTTTGACGAGTCCTGGGCCGGACCCCTCACTTCTAGGCCGAGGGAGATAATGGGTAGAAATTAGTACAACCTGCCTAGGTTTTACTAATTTCTGGCCCTTTTCTCCTCGGACCAAGCCTATCATTATCATTGGACTAAAATTAAATTTTCTTAAATTAATTTTCTGTAAGAAGTCGAATACTTTATATAATTTAAACGAATTTATAAAATTGTTTAAAGAGTCGCCAGCCGATTTAAGGAAATCGACAAACCATAAAATAAAAAGAAAGACTCCGGTCTACGAACCCGATTTCTAGATTCGGGGGTAAGGTTACGAATTCGAGAGTTATAAGAACTCTCGAATCTGCCTGTTATAAAACAGACTCTACTAAAATCAACATTGAAAAGAAAGAGAGCGGGGAGAAGTTTGATTAATTTCGCAGAATTATTATTCAAATCATGCTATATAAAACAATGCGATTTTTATTTTACAAAATATGTACAAGTACGGAATTAAATAAAGGATTACATGATTAAACACAATAATTTAAACAAAAGGATCGAACCTTGCTTAAGATGTAGTGATGACGGATTTGATCCCTTGAGTTGCCCCTTGACTTGAAACCCGGATGAGATGATGTGGGTGGTGTAGGAAAAAGATTGGTATGTGGATGGTTGTATGGTGGAGAAGAATATGATTTGAGAAAGGGATTATGGGAGATGAAAAGTAGTATAATATGGATGTGGTGTAGGAAGGTGATTTTGTGATGGAGGACGATGGAAGTATAATATTGGATATAATAGGAGGATAGAATAATGATAGGAGATGAAGAGAATTTGAGAGAGTGGAAGTATAATATGGTGGGAGAGTAGAGTAAGTGTATTAGATGATTATTGTTGGTGAAATGAAGGTGAAATGGAGGGGGTATTTATAGGTGAAAGGGTGAAGGATTTGGAAGGAAATGGTGGGGGACATACCCCAAAGATCAAGCCATCTCGGATCAAAACCCAGGCGGGTTTCATGGGGTCAATGGCAAAGTCAAGGCACGTGGCTTTTATCAAGGGATTGCATGGAATCAAAAGAAATTGGTGCCAGAATATTGAAACCCAGGCGGGTTTTAATTCTCCTTCGCACGGATTGCTGACGTGGCTCGGCCAAACAACGCTGTCGTCGATCTCAAAACCAGTGGTTTGAGAATTTCGCCAAAGCGCGATCGGGCTGTTTCGCATGGGCTGACAAAAGCTAAAACCCCAGTGGGTTTTAATAATTATTTGCAGCTTGTTTATTTTCCTTGGGCTCGGCTTATTGCTCTTTTGGGCCCAATGACCCGTTTATTACTTGGCCCGTCTGACTTGCATATTTTCAAGAGGTCGGGATTATTTCGGTACACATTCCGGTGTCTACAGAGAGCTCCCACTTTGATCGAGTCCGAATAGGATGAAAGTCAAAGTAGTCTGAAGATATGACTTTGGATTGCGAAGCCTGGGGTGATGCTTGGAAGCTGAGTCCTGCATCGCAGTTGCGGGCGGCATGTGCCTCTTTTGAGATGATCTCAAGCAAGCATGATGCTCTATTTGACTGTCGATGATTCGA
This sequence comes from Portulaca oleracea, assembly GCA_029582165.1. NCBI lineage: Eukaryota > Viridiplantae > Streptophyta > Magnoliopsida > Caryophyllales > Portulacaceae > Portulaca > Portulaca oleracea. The sequence continues at coordinate 34,493,715 of CM055874.1, forward strand.
TGTTGATCTCGGGCGAGAATGACGCCTTACCTGCTATCGGACACGATGCCGATAGTTGATGGAATTTTCTAGTCTTTCCCAGTGTCGGTCCAAGTCTTTCCCGGTGTTGGTTCCAGTCTTTCCCGGTGTCGATTCCAGTCTCTCCTGGTGTCGGTTCATATTGGTTCCAGTCTTTCCCAGTGTCGATTCCAATCTTTCCCGGTGTCGGTTCCAGTCTTTCCCGGTGTCGGTTCCAGTCTTTCCTGGTATCGATTCATATTGGTTCCAGTCTTTCCCGGTGTTGATTCCAGTCATTCCCGGTGTCGCTTCTAGTCTTTCCCGGTGTCGGTTCCAGTCTTTCCCGGTGTCGATTCATATTGGTTCCAGTCTTTCCCGGTGTCGGTCCCAGTCTTTCCCGGTGTCGCTTCCAGTCTTTCCCGGTGTCAGTTCCAGTCTTTCCCGGTGTCGGTTCCAGTCTTTCCCGGTGTCGATTCATATTCGTTCCAGTCTTTCCCGGTGTCGATTCCAGTCTTTCCCGGTGTTGCTTCCAGTCTTTCCCGATGTCGATGTTGATGATGGTGGGCATTTTTGATGCCAAAGGACTTCATCAGGCGCGTTGCTGATGGCCTTGGGGTCGAGACTTCATCGGGCGCGATGCCGATGGCTCGGAGATTGAGACTTCACCGGACGTGATGCCGGTGGCTCGGGACTGCATCGAAACTCTGCCGGTGGTCCGGAATAATGATGGCAGCGACCTCTTGTTCGGTAGCTGAGTGATTGTGGTCCTTTGTCAGCGACCTGAAAATCATGAGAAAAAATCGAGCATCAGCTTTATTGAAATAAAATGAAGGAGATTCGATTTTCACTGGAAGTATGGCGAGTGTGTGCTCATTGTGGTAGAAAATTTGGGATGTAGGCGCTCCAAAACCCAGGCGGGTTTTGGCGTCCTCCACTCGGTCGTGTCCGCTCCTGGACCGCGTCCTCTGGGCCGCTTCTTCTGGGCTGCGCAAAGCCTAGGCGCGCTTTGTGCATTTTTTCTCTTTTTTTTTAATTTTTTTTCACCTCGTGAAGGAATCAAAGTGGGTCCGTCCCACTTGTGGTCATAAAGGGGCCACATCACTCTGCCTCTCTTTTGGGTGACAAAGGGATAACCTTTCAGATTTCCGACAAATGAAACGCGTTTGGCATCTCAAGGCGGTTACTAAAAACGAACGGCTCACATTCACCCGACCTTTCTATAAATTCAATGCATTTCCTTCATTTCCTTCATATCTTCATCTCCTTCATCTCTCTAGCTTACTACCTCTCTCTATAGAAAAACGTTTTGTCCTTTTGAAGCAATTCTCGGGTTTAAAAAGATGCAACCCGAAGTCACAAAAATCCACCTCTTCCTCATGCGGCGGCTTGGCCTCATGAGCGGTCTTCGCGACGCAACTTCATTCCCGACATGGAAGTGGCTCCCTCTGATCTCGTTGTTGAATCTTGGAATCATGCTTGGTTTTACCGTTCTCATGGCAAGGTAACCCTTAAACTTCCCTCTTGTACTTAGTTTAGCATAAAAATGAGCAAGCATGAATTTATTTTTTCATACTTTGTCGATTTTTAGCTATTTTAAGTATGCATGTTAGGGTGTAGAGTGACCCATTTATTTATTTTTTTGTAATTTGACCGAAAGAAAAAATCTGCAAATCGCTTTGCAAAATTAGACCAAAAACATTTTACATGCGTTCTGGGCCAATTACCCGAGTAGCGGCCCACTAGGCGGAATAAAACCTAGGCGAGTTTTATGTCCGGCCTACTGGGTCACCGCGCATTTTGGGCCGGTCAACTGGGCCTGGCGAGGTCAAAACCTAGGCGAGTTTTGACTCGCGTATTCCCCCTTTTGCTGGGCCGCTTCATGGGCCTTGACTGTGGGCCTGATTGAGTCAAAGCCTAGGCGGGTTTTGGACTCATATATCCCCAATTTTGTTGCTAAACCGGCTCGGGCCGTGATATTGGGACTTGTTTGTTTGCTTCATGAGTCGTGGCTGTGAGCCTAGTGTCCGCGCTGGGTCCAGCTTGGGTCCATAAAATTATGCTTAGAGCCCCCATTTTAAAATGACGCCTTGAAATTCTACCCTTAGGAGGATAACCTGAAAACTCCTGGTGCCTTAAAAGAGCCACTTAAGGCAGCGAAATCAATTCCGGGGAATTTTGTGCAAGAGACTTTAACCGTGGCGGGCTTCATGCCATTCTGGAAATGCTTGGAGGCTTGGAAGAAAAGGACGTTCCGGATTATTGGTCGAGCGATGGTGGAGAGGTTGTGGGATTCCACTAACTCATTCCACTTCCCCGTGGGTGAGATGACAGTCACGCCTAAAGATTTTGTCATGATCACCTGTCTTCCTTGGGGCGGGCAGGACGTGGTCTTCGACGCAGATGTTCCTCCTGTAGTTGTGGATTTGCTGGCTCCAGTGTCTGCGCGTTTGGGGCGTCGTCAAGGTCTCCCTAACCTTGCCTATAAGCACTTTGAGATGACCGTTCGCGATGCGAATTTCCAAAACCTGCCTCTAGAGCAACGCTGCTTCATTTTCTTGGCATATATCATCTCTGCTACCCTCTTTGCCAACCATGGGGATAATATTTCCCTGACCTGGTTTCAGAACCAACTCAATTTTGATAATATCCGAAACTTGAACTGGGGCAAGGCGGCCTATGCAAACTTCATCCATTGGCTCCGTCGTGGCGTCCGTCTTTCAATGGATGCGGATTCGGTTTACCTCCATGCAGCCCAGGCTCGCTTCCAGTACGGTCCTTCCTTGTGGAAGGTGCTCGAGGTATGTGCTCGATCCTTCTCTTTTAATGTACTTATTCATCTTTCGTTCCCGGTTTGACCTACTGTGCATGTAGTCGTGGGCAAATGAGTATATCTTGGCCCTGGGAATTCGCTCGAAGAAGGACAAGATGGTGCCAGCTGCCGAACGCTGGACCATCGAGGGCGTACATGATAATAAGTACAAGTTGCGGTGTCTCGACCTTATTCGCAACATCTTGGATAACTTGCGGCCGGTATCTCCTTATTCATGATACCTTTTTTTTATTTTTAGTGCATACCATACTTAAATGTATTCTTTTTCTTGCAGGATCAAATAAATTGGCGTCCTTGGGCCGACATCGACATCAGAGGGTTACCACAACCTCTGGATCGGGTAGAACACGACACCCGTCTTCACCTCTTAGTTGAAGGGCCTTATGGCTATGTGTGGTATTTAGGGGAGAGGGCCTCGAGGCAGATTTTGGAAGGTTACCCTGGTCTCATTCCCCTAGATTCTCTAGTGCAAAAGTTTGAGCCATGGCGGATTGATCCGACCATTTTGAGGGATCTAGTTCGAGGTCAAGCATTTGACGACTTTGTGCACAACGTTCCCCAGGATCAATTCATTGAAGAGTTCCAGCGTTATCTTAGCCGTTTGGCTCCTCGAGTGGTATGTATCTTCCTTCTTCGTCCTTGTCATGTTTTAGCCATTTTCTAACCGGAAAATCTACAGTTGGGACCTTACGCTAAAGCTGCCGAAGTGTGGGCTCCTCAAGAGAGACGAAAGATCGGTGGCTTCCTGGGAGTGGAGCACAGTAGTGAGTGCTCCGCGTTTCAAGAATTCGACCATAAACCTGTAAGACTCGGCTTTATGTTGCCTCCTTTTTATCCTGTATACCACTTGTGAGTGACCCTATGTTTTGTTATTTTCCAGCCGAGGTGGGCTTTTCTTCGGCAACTGACTAAGGAGTGGAGCACCATGAGGAAGTTCATTGATCGGGGCTTCACTGGTTCGGGGAGATATCAAGGTGGTGCTGCCAGAAGGGACGATATGGAGGACGACGCAGAGTTTGTTCCTAGAGAACCATCTTGACGCTCCACTGCAGGCGCTCCTCGCACAAAACCCCCACGTCGCTCTTCAGTTGGGGAATATTCCACTCGAGGTCGATCTCGAGAGGAAATTGGGGGGACTTCTCGTCCTCCTCTAGCATGTTGTACCAGAGGATCGGGGCAAAGGCATTCTGATCGAGGGTCAACACTCCACTGGATCCCATCGTAGCATGTCTGGTAGCAGAAGTCGCCGCCCTCCGAGCATGGCCGACGACATGGCTCAGATGTCCTTGGAGGAGTCATTGGGTCATGGAGGGTCATATCACAACACTGGACATAGTAGTGATACTCAGCCCTATTCTTACTGGGTGGAGGATGCTTCTGAATCGAGCGCCACCCATCGGCCTCCTCCTTCTCGTCATACCCCGGCTTCAGTGCGCTCTGCTCGTCGTGGTCGTGAAATGGTAGTGAGGGACCGTGACTCAGGTGCATCCGTAGGGTATCCTGGCGGTTAGGCCCTAGCGGATGACGCTATTTCACGTCCTGCACCTTATGATGCTTCATCTTTTGGTTCTGGTTCTGCGAGATGGCCTACCCCTGCCCCTGATATGGGTCCGTCATGGCCCATGGGTTCCCAAGAGTGGTCTGTGCCTCAACACTCTTGGCTGGGTGGATCTGCTTCTTCCAGTTGGCCTGTCGTTGGTTATGGAACTGGTCCGGTATGGCCTACTCCATCTGCTGAATGGCAGGTTCCTGATCATTCCTGGCTGGCTGCTTCGCAGGAATACTCTGTGTCTTCGCCGTTGAGTGTGCATGCTTCGGAAATGCCCTTGATCGGGCCATCGCCTCCTGTGCAGATTGCTCCTGGACCTGACTATTACTCCTGGGATACCTACTTTGGCACGGCCGGTACTTCCAACGCAGGAACTTCACATGCAGGGGGCACCTTGGCGAAGGACAGCGGCGATTCCGGTTCCCTGTGGTGATCACCTTTATGCAATGCAAGACTCTTCTTTTTTTTTCTTTTTTTTAAATTTTATTTGAGACTCTTTGTAATGTATTTTTTATTTTATGCAAGACCCGAACCTGGTGTATGTACAACTTGACGCTTTTATTTAATGCAATTTCGAATTATTTTCTACATGATGGGATTAATTCCAATTAATCCCGCTTCCCCCAAAAGAAAAGAAAACAAAAACAAAATAAAAACTTAAGTGTCGGAGTTACTCGAGCAAAATTTCAGAACTAACAACATTGGGTCAATAACAAAACCCAGAACATCAAAGAATACACAAATGGGCCAATCGAAACAAAACCCTATACAATACTACACAAATGGGCTGCGGAAACAGGAAAACGGGCCTAGACCGCTTAAAACCTAGGCGGGTTTTAAGCGGTAGAGGAGTCGGGCCGAGTCGGGTCAAGACGGTGACTTGGCGAGGTTAAAACCCGCCTGGGTTTTAACCCCTTTTTTTTCTAGCCGTTGGAAAAAAGCTTGAATCATGGGATGTGATGGCAACGGCTATGTGATTGCTTGCTGGCCGATTTGTTCCATTTTGATCATGGATAAAGGTGTATAAATACCTCAACCTTTGCCATGGATATCACTCACCATCTTCAATTGCATCTTCCATCTAAAAGAGCCTCCTAAAATCACAAAAACCCTCCTATCATGGCTTTCGAGAAGAAGCTCGCTACTTGGATGAGCACCTTGTCCAAAGACGAGAAGAAAGAGCTCGGGAGATATAGCCTGACGAGATTGCTAAGTCTCCGACAAGCGAGAGTTAACCATGACTTTATTCGAGCGGGAGCTTTTGGGATCCAAGATGCATGTTTTCTCGCTTTCCTTGAAGGAGCTATGCCCATTACCCGAAGAGTGGTCGTCTATTCTCGGACGAATCATTTCCGCACGACATCACCTCCAATCAAGCCGACAACACCAAGCGATCTGAAGAGTTGCTATGTCTTTCGAACCGAGTCATAGGAAACGCACTATTCGGTGATAAGGTACATTTTCAAACCATTGTTGAATACTTTCAATCGCCTGACACGTTGGAATATGGTCCCGTGATACGAGTGCGAGCACTCGTATTATGTCTTCTTGGAGAATTTTGCTTTTATCATGGCGGGCGAAGAACCGGGCCGGCGGGCCTAATTCAGATAGTTGAAGACATGGCTCGAGGTTTTAATCCAGTGCCGTTGATGCTGGTGGAAACTATGATGGGTTTGGACAATCCGGATCCGGAATATGAGCTTCGTGGGAGCCCCCTACTTCTTCAGGTACATTTCCTCCTTCCTCTCTTTTCCTCATTTTTCTTCAAATCACTTCATCGCCTTCAAAACCCAAAGTGAGTTCTGATTTTTTTTTATATATATTTTTTTTTATTATTTTTTTTCGTTAGTTGGGAGAATAATTGGTATGCAATCATAACCCGTGCTAACTTTATGGGCAGATATGGCTCATGGAGCATTTGGGCCTTATCGAAGATCCTCGTAACCCCTCGGCGCTTGCAAATTATTGTCAAAGGAGGCGCAAATATACTCCGTCGGTAACTGAATGGATCGCCTTTCTGAAGGAACCTCATGACATCGCGTGGTGGATCGAGTGGTGGCATGTTCCTGAATATGTGACCAGTGATTATCGCAACGCCTATGTGTGTATCGCCAGCTTAACACACATGACTTTCTATTTTCCGGAGTGAGTATTGCGACAAATGGGCCATAAATAGACCATCCCCGAGCGACTATGTGAAGCCCCCGAGCAACTGAAGCTTCGTGGCTCGGTGATAGAGTCTTGGCTGAAGTATTAGGCAAGAAGGCCAACCCTTAAGGCTCCGTCAAAGGCTCATGTATCAGAGATCGCTGACTCTGAATATCACGGGTGGCTGATTGCGACTGTCGAGTCTCGCCGTGCTGGAGAGGCGCTAAGAAGTCGAACATCTATAAGGGAGAGGTTGGGTCCTCGTTCCACGATAAAGGATCGTCTCGATGCGAAGGTGACGGCAAAGGATCGGCTTGGTCCGAGGGTAGAGACACGGAAATCACATAAGCGAGCCTATAAGCCTAAAAACAAAGAGACGGACCCAAATGAGCCTAAAGACATGGAGATTGATCATAAGACCACTGGCGACATAGAGAAGGTGAAATAAGACTAGAAGATGGACGGAAGCGAAGGAACTGAACTGCTTTGCTAGAATAAACTTTTATTTAATTACGCCTTTTGAATTTTCTTATTTACAAGCAGTGTACTTGCATTTTAATTAGTAATAAAAGAAGAATTATTGTTTACAATCATTGTGTCCTTGCAAACTTTATCTTTCCTTCTTGTTATGAGCGTAGATTGAATATTAACCAAGTGTCTGAAAATTGGTTTTCTAGTTGCTTGGCTATATTAAGCATAATATCTCTTGAGCTGATCCAAATTTGTGGGTTGAATCACATCTTCTCCATCCATAGTCGCAAGTCGAGCTGCTCCTCCCGGTAAAATTTCCTTGACCATATAAGGACCTTTCCAATTAGGTGCAAACTTTCCCCTTGGGTCTTGTTTTGGTGCCCTCATTTCCTTAAGCACCAAATCACCTTCTTGAAGTGAACGGCTTTTCACCTTTTTATTAAAGGTGCGAGTGATCCTATTCTGGTATACCTGAACATTATGCAACGCCCTTAATCGCCTTTCATCCATCAACATTAACTCCTCGAACCTTGCCCTAGCCCATTCTGCTTCTGTCAATTGGCTTTCTGCCACTATTCGTAATGACGGGATCGCTAACTCGATTGGCAGGACTGCTTCCATCCCATACACTAATGAATAGGGTGTTGCTCCTATGGCAGTTCGAATTGAGGTTCGGTATCCCCATAAGGCAAATGCTAACTTGTCAGGCCAATCCTTGTAAGTAACGACCATCTTCTTAATGATCCCCGCCACCGTTTTATTGGCCGCTTCTACAGCTCCGTTGGTTTGTGGTCGGTAAGGTGAAGATCGATGGTACTGAATTTTGTAATTGGTGAGCAAAACCTCCACCTCCTTTCGAAAGTGACTCCCGTTATCACTGATGATCTCATGAGGTACTCCATATCGGCATATAATGTTCTGAAGGATGAATTTGGCCACTTGCTTGGATGTGAGTTTGGCAAAAGAGGCTGCCTCTACCCACTTAGTGAAGTAATCAATAGCGACCAGGATGTATTCATGTCCTCCTGTTCCGGTTGGGTGTATTTTGCCAATGATGTCAATACCCCATACCGAGAATGGCCATGGAGAGGTCAGTGTTGTCAGATATGAAGGAGGTTGATGCTGCAGATTGGCATACTCCTGACACTTGTGACATTTTCGAACAAAATTCAATCAGTCTGCTTCCATAGTGGTCCAGTAATAACCAGCTCTTTGAATCTTCTTCGCCAGCATGCGCCCGTTCATGTGAGGCCCACACTCTCCTCCGTGTACAGTAGCCATAATTTCTTTTGCACTTTTGGCATCGATACACAACAGATTGATGCATGTAGGTGACTTCTTGTACAACCAATCTTGGATCAAGCAATATTGTGCTGCTAAAGCCCTGATCGCTCGTTGTCCTCGAGCATCTAACTCAGCTGGATATTCTCCTTTCCGAAGGAAATTGTATATGTCAAGAAACCATTCATCAGTCTCCTCTTCTTATGTTTCCATGGCACAGACATATGCGGGTTCAGACTGTCGCCCTACAATTACTGGTAGCTGGAGCGTGCCCGATGGGATTGATATTATTGAGAATAACTTAGCCAAGGCATCGACCAATTCATTGTGATCCCTAGAAAGATATTGGAAGTTAATCTTCTCAAATTGGTCAGCCAGTCCCAAAAGCTTTTGCTGATAAGCTAAAAGGCATTCACTTCGAACTTTCCATGCATTCTTGGCCTGGTTAATGATGAGGCTAGAGTCTCCAAAGACCTTTATGTGGCGTATTCCTAAAGCCAAGGCAGCTTGTAGGCCTTTGATGCATGCTTCATACTCCGCCACATTGTTAGTAGCATCAAAATCCAATTTTACAGATACAGGGACATGTGCACCTTCTGGAGATATTAATAGGACTCCTATTCCACAACCCATTTGGTTAGAAGCTCCATCAAAATACATTTCCCAAGTAACTTCATCAATCAAGAACACGTCTTCGTCTGGGAATTCCAAGTGAGTGCTTGGAGGTTTCTGTGATGGTGAAGCAACCAGAAAATCTGAAACAACCTGCCCTTTAATAGATTTCTGGGGTAAGTATTGAAGATTGAACTCAGAAAGCATGGCTACCCATCGAGCGATGCGGTTGTTGATGGTTGATTGCTCCATGATGAATTTGATGGGATTGTTCTCAGCTATTACATACACCATGTGTGAGAGCATGTAGTGCCTTAATTTCTTGGTGGCCCAAACTAATGCGAGAGCCATTTTCTCTATGTCTGCATATCGACTTTCGTAGTCGGGGAACTTCTTGCTCAAGTAGTAGATGGCGCTCTCTTGACCTTTCACCTTTTGAGCTAGCATGGCCCCCATGGTTGAGCTAGTCACTGTAAGGTAAAGGAGTAGAGGCTCATCTGGTATTGGCGGTATGAGAACTGGAGGATGTTGCAAATATTCCTTGATTTTATCAAAAGCAGCTTGACATTGATCGTCCCATTCTAATTTGCTTCCTTTCTTTAGCTTCTTGAACAAAGGTTCACAAGTCATGGTGAGCTTTGAAATGAACCTGCTAATGTACTGGATTCGGCCCAAGAAACCTCTTATCTCCTTTTCTGTCTTAGGTGGCTGTAACTGTTGGATAGCCTTGATCTTTGAAGGATCAACTTCAATGCCCCGTTGGCTGACCACATAGCCTAGTAACTTCCCAGAGGTAACACCGAAGGTGCACTTAGCTGGATTGAGCCGCATCTTGTATTTGCGAAGTCGCAGAAAGAACTTCTGGAGGTTAGGAATATGACCCTCCCTTGTCTTGTACTTAACAATCATGTCATCGACATAAACTTCTACTTCGACGTGCATCATGTCATGAAGTAGGGTATTGGCAGTTCTCTGGTAGGTTCTCCGGCATTTTTAAGACCGAAAGGCATGACGACATAACAGTATGTTCCCCATGGTGTGGTAAAGGAAGTCTTCTCCATATCTTCTTCTGCCGTTTTTATTTGGTTGTAATCGGCATACCCGTCCATAAAAGATAAAAGCTCATGTCCGCAAGTGTTATCCACTAATACATCGATGTGGGGTAGAGGGAAACTATACTTGGGACTAGCTTTGTTAAGGTCTCGGAAGTCCACGCACATGCGCACTTTCCCGTCTTTCTTGGGTACTGGGACAATGTTAGCAATCCATTCAGGGTATTGGACTGCTTTGATAAACTTAGCGTTAAGCTGTTTGATCACCTCTTCTTCAATTTTCTTAGCCCATTCAGGTTTGATCCTCCTAGCCTTTTGTCGAACCGGCTTTGCATCAGGGAGCAAAGGTATGGTGTGCTCTGCAATTTCCCTGTCAATCCCTGGCATGTCCTCATAAGACCATGCGAATACATCCACAAACTCCTTGAGAAGCTTTGTAAATGCTACCCGTTCTTCTGCTGTGAGTGAACTACCTAACTTCAACTCCCGAGGTTGTTCTTCCGTGCCCATATTTATGGTGATGGTGTCTTCCAACACCGCCATCTTATGCTCATGTTCGTTAGAAAATTCTTTTAAGGGTTTATTACATTCCAGATTATTATTAGCGCAGCAGTTCAGGGAAGAGGGGAAAGAAGAATCAGAGTAAGTAGAAAGGTTCATTTTATTGAATGCAGAAATGAGTACATCGCCAGCAGACTCAAGACCAGACTCACTTGACTCTAGACTCTTAGGACCAGACTCTATGTCCATAGGAACATACTCTCCTACAGATAAAATAAAGCTATTCTTCTCAGCATCGACCCATGAGACCGCCTTGACTTCTTCTTCAGTGATTATGAGACTTGGGTCAAGGCTTGGGTTGGATAATGCAGCAATAACAACGTCAGCTTCAGACTCTCCCTTAGCAACTTCTTGTCCGAACAGCATGCCAAATATGTTGCTCCCAGCAAGATGAGTTCATTCCAACGGTGGTTGTTTATCCCGAGCGGGGATAAAAACAGTAGCCATATTAATGGTACAGTCATTGAAAACCTCCAATCCAGTAACTTGAACTCCCTTGTTCTTCAGGTAATATGGTTCAGGGAACCCATAGTAAGGGAAGTCATCACCTTCCCCAACAAACTGTCCATTCAGGGTGAGTGGATAGGGCTTCATTTGGAACAAGGTAGGTGGATTGTCCATCCTCTTCTGCTCAGCTATGGCTATCTTGGCGACCCTAACTTCCTTCTCAGTTGGCTTCTATCCTAAGCCAAACCTTCCCTTCTGCTTAAACGTCTTGAACACAGGAGGAATCTTTTGGCATGGGTAGCGTTTGTATGCTCGGGCATCGAGTTGCTTTAATTATTAGGCTTTTGGGCAGCTTTTGGCATGGGTAGCGTCTCATCCCTTATCATATCTTCTATTTTGTTCTTGAGAGACCAACATTTCTCAGTATCATGTCCTCGGTAATGATGGTAGCGGCAGAATTGATCCAAATTCTTTCCTCTTGTTGCTGATTCTTCCCTCGGCAAAGGTAGGACCAAAAAACCCTTCTTGACCAATCGATCAAGAGCTTGTGAGTAAGAGACGTCCAATGGCGCGTAAGTCTCATACTTTAGTATGAATGGCCCCTTGCGCTGGATAGAGTTAGTTTCCATGATCTTAGGAGGGTGGCTAGACACACTAGTGGCCCTCCTGTTGGAACTAGACCCCTTCCATCCAGGCGAAGTGGTCTTCTCATTATGCATTGCCTCTAATTGGACACAGATGTCCTTCAAGTAGTCAAAGTCTTTGATGACGTGGTATCCCAAGTGTTTGGATAAACTGCCTTTCAGCCCTTGCTTGAAAGTAGACAGTTGTAGGCGAAGAAGGATTGTCTCATTGATGTGAGACAGCTTGGTATGCCATCGCTCAAAGTAATCCAGGAAGGATTCGTCATCTCGTTACTTCATGGTGGTCAAGTCATCCACCGTAGCCTGCTTCCTCTGGATGCGACTGTAGTGATTGATGAAGGCTTTGAACAGTTCATTCCAATCGGCCTTAGTTTGGGGTGGTAAAGCGTGATACCATACCTTGGCTTCGCCATCTAGAGTGGATGGGAAAACAGTAGAGTATAATCCAACATCAATCCGGTTTAAAGGTGCTAGCCTCATGAACTCTTCGATGTGATGAACTGGGTTCTCAGAGGGTTTGAACCTGATGTTTGGTACTTCTACTTTATCAGCTACCTTCAGAATTGGCTGAACAGGCAATGACACTTCCAGATATTTGTCAGCAAAAGCCAACACAGTGCTCATTGCTTTGGTAAGGCTTTCTAATTTTTGTTCAAGCGCCTTAACAGCAGGGTCCTTCATGAATTTAGACACCCCAGGGGTATCGACCTTTGTCTTGGATATCCCACTTCCTCCAGAATTTGGGGATATCTTGATGATTTCAGGTTCGGACTCATATCCCTGTATCTCTTCATCGTCTTCTTCAGCATTCAACCCCAGTTTGGTGTTGATCTTAGTAATGGCTTGCAATATTCCGTCCATCACTTGTTGTTGTTCATTCAGTCTTTTGCCCACCTTCTGCTCTTGTTCTAAGGTATTGGCAAATACCAGAACTTGCATTTTGGTGTAGAGGTCATCCAAATGCTTTGTGATGTTGGCTTCGGTGCTCTGGACCAGGATCTCTTGGAATTGTTCTCCAGACATAATGTTGTCACTAGTTGCAGATGGATCGTAGCAAGGGTTCGGGATCAAACGGCCTGTTCGTGGATCTCGAATGCGGGCTCGGAGTAGATCACTAATGATGCATGCATGGAAATTCAAAGTTAAGACACTCGATGACATAATCCGACACGTTCTACCCGATGCATGCATGACCTAGATGACCTATATGATCCTAATCAATCTTGACACATATATGCTGACACACAGGACTCACCCACTTTTTGGGAGTGCATGACCTAACTCTATATGGAGCTAAAAACAGAACACTATAAAGGGCCGAATAAAGTCAACATAGCGAGCGGGTCATAAGTTGGCAGGCTATAGTCAGTGTTTCTCAATTCGGATGAGCCCAATCCACTGGCCGGCCGTTTTAAGGAGAATCCGTAACTTAGCTCAATAACTCAGACAACTCAAACCATATTGGCTATTATGCGGACTAGAATAATGTTCAACAAGACCGACAACCCACTTTTTTTTTTATTCCTCTTTTTTTTTAACTCAGGGAAAATGGGTATTGTAAAGGACTGGATAAAGTCAACAATAAGCGAGTCATAATCAATTTATGGGCTTAATTGACAAATCCTATATGGTTGGGCCTAACAACGGGCCGACCATAAGTGTGATGGATTTATTAATTAAATCGATAAATTAATTTACTCAAGCCTAGTGACTATTGTGCAGTCTAAGACGCTATCCATTAAATTTGTTAGCCTTTTAATTAATTTTTGGACCTTTGTTAAGAGAATTTCATAAAGGGCCATATAATACCATCAAAGGTGAGTCCATTTTCATTTATTAATCAAGATAATCAACTTTCGAGCATAAACGGGCCCTTCCACTTGGGTTAACCAAAATGCCTTTGAGTTAATTATATTAATTAATATTTAATCATTTTCTCAACCCAATGAATTTTATATGGACTAGAACAAAACCTCCAAACTAAGGTCGACTTTTTACAAAAGACAAGAAAAGGGGAGGGATACACATAGCACATAGCATACACATGGAAAGGGTATCCTAAACCAAGGCTCTAAATTCATGGACTTTTATGGTTGGGTACATAGCCTACCGCATGCCTTCGCCCCGGTTCTTCATACCATAAGGTAAGCAGTTAGGGTATTTCTCAAAGAACTTCAAGGAAGCTCTCGGAGGGTGACATCGGGAGAGGAGCGACCAAATGCTTAGAGATGTAGAGTTCATCCCCACAATAGTGGCCTCCCGCTCTCAAGGGGAATCTTAGGTAACTTAAAACCGTCGCCTTTGTGCTAACGTGTCAAAAGACCCGATTAGTGGCCCGGTATGCAAGGGATGTCTAAAAGAATAATAAAGCCGCGAGATAAATTAACTTCTCCCTTTTACACTTTCAAATCAATTTGATTTTTTCAAGTTTTACCCTCTTTTTAAAGTTTAAGTCCCCAGTGGAGTCGCCAATCTGTAGGACCCGGGAAAAAGGGTGGACCCTTTTCCCGTGATGCGCTACTTAAACGATCGGGAGCCGACTAAGGTTTCTTAATCCTTAAATAAGGATATTTTTAATTTTCGAAATTCGTTTTCGAGGTGATGAAACTTTATTTATTTACAAATCCGTTTTTTATTATTTAAACTATCCGAAAATTAAACAAAAATAATCTCATAACAATTTAATTCCGGCCCAATTGATAAATCAGGGCGCAAGAAGTGAGCGGGCCGCCAGAACTCATCAAAACCCGCCTAGGCTTTGACGAGTCCTGGGCCGGACCCCTCACTTCCAGGCCCAGGGAGATAATGGGTAGAAATTAGTAAAACCCCCTAGGTTTTACTAATTTCTGGCCCTTTTCTCCTTGGACCAAGCCCATCATTATCATTGGACAAAAATTAAATTTTCTTAAATTAATTTTGTGTAAGAAGTCGAATACTTTATATAATTTAAACGAATTTATAAAATTGTTTAAAGAGTCACCAGCCGATTTAAGGAAATCGACAAACCATAAAATAAAAAGAAAGACTCCGGTCTACGAACCCGATTTCTAGATTCGGGTAGATTTAATTCGAGAGTTATAAGAACTCTCGAATCTGCCTGTTATAAAACAGACTCTACTAAAATCAACATTGAAAAGAAAGAGAGCGGGGAGAAGTTTGATTAATTTCGCGGAATTATTATTCAAATCATGCAATATAAAACAATGCGATTTTTATTTTACAAAATATGTACAAGTACGGAATTAAATAAAGGATTACATGATTAAACACAATAATTTAAACAAAAGGATCGAACCTTGCTTAAGATGTAGCGACGACGGATTTGATCCCTTGAGTTGCCCCTTGACTTGAAACCCGGATGAGATGACGTGGGTGGTGTAGGAAAAAGAATGGTATGTGGATGGTTGTATGGTGGTGAAGAATATGATTTGAGAAAGGGATTATGGGAGATGAAAAGTAGTATAATATGGATGTGGTGTAGGAAGGTGATTTTGTGATGGAGGATGATGGAAGTATAATATCGGAGATAATAGGAGGATAGAATAATGATAGGAGATGAAGAGAATTTGAGAGAGTGGAAGTATAATATGGTGGGAGAGTAGAGTAAGTGTATTAGATGATTATTGTTGGTGAAATGAAGGTGAAATGGAGGGGGTATTTATAGGTGAAAGGGTGAAGGATTTGGAGGGAAATGGTGGGGGACATACCCCAAAGATCAAGCCATCTCGGATCAAAACCCAGGCGGGTTTCATGGGGTCAATGGCAAAGTCAAGGCACGTGGCTTTTATCAAGGGATTGCATGGAATCAAAAGAAATTGGTGCCAGAATATTAAAACCCAGGCGGGTTTTAATTCTCCTTCGCACGGATCGCTGACGTGGCTGCTCGAAACGACGCATCTGGCTGATCTCAAAACCCAGGCGGGTTTTGAGAATTTCTGGGCCAAGGCGCGCGACTGGACTTGTTTCTGCATGGGCCTGTTCAATAAAAGCTAAAACCCCAGTGGGTTTTAACAATTATTTGTAGCTTGTTTATTTTCCTTGGGCTCGGCTTATTGCTCTTTTGGGCCATACCCCAAAGATCAAGCCAGGCGGGTTTTAATTCTCCTTCGCACGGATCGACGTGGTCGTCAAACGACGCAGCGTCTGGTGATCTCAAAACCAGCGGTTTTGAGAATTTCTGGGCCAAGGCGCGCGACTGGACCTGTTTCTGCATGGGCCTGTTCAATAAAAGTTAAAACCCCAGTGGGTTTTAACAATTATTTGTAGCTTGTTTATTTTCCTTGGGCTCAGCTTATTGCTCTTTTGGGCCCAATGACCCGTTTATTACTTGGCCCGTCTGACTTGCATATTTTCAAGGGGTCGGGATTATTCCGGTACAAATTCCAGTGTCTACAGCATCGAGTAGTGAATCTTATACTTACATTAATGACCAAGCCCAAAAGCTCAAAAAGGATGGAGCGGTATAGAGAAAAGCTGGTTAGAAAGTATAAGGCTCATGATGGTCAAACAGACGTACATGTCTCGGATAAGGGGAGATGGTCAGAAGGAATGGGGTCACCTTACAGAAGAAGAGAGGATAAGATAGTTGTTTGAGTATAGCGGTGATCCAAGTCTAACGAAAAAAAGTTGAAGGTTTATGATGGTCGAGTATGAGAATGCTTGTTCGTCTTTAAAATCAAGGCTTTGCTACCCTTTTCCCTAGCTCACTCGAATTGGATTTTCAAGCTAACATCTCTTTATTCTCTCGCTCAAAGACCAATTTTTTTGGTGACGGGTGTTCTCTTAACTAAATCATAATGGTCAAGCCTCATAGAGGTTCTCCGACGTATGCAGTGTGGAAATAGGTGAGTCGTAGTTCATGAAGGTGTAACTTCGAATGGTTGCCTCAAGGAGGGTTCAGTAAGGTAAGGTTGAGGCTACAGATAGATGGCTTGTGTAGGCTTGTATGTGAGGGCTTGAGGATGTAACAAGATGGTTTAAGGCTACACTAAGATGGATGTGAAGTTTTAGAGGTTTGTACAGATGTATAGATATGAAGGCCTAGTGGTTTAAACAGGTGTATGGATACGAAGACTTAGGGGTTTGAACAACTATATAAATATGAAGGCTTTGAGGGCGGATATGGATATCTGAGGGATTGCAAAGTGTGTATGTCATTGTAGACTAACAATTTCGCCTTTGACTTCTACTTCCTTTTCTTTCGTGTTTTTTCTTCTATCTATTTTCTTCTTCTTTCTATTTTTTTTTTCCTTTTTTCTTTCTTCTCTTGATTTTTCTTTGTGAGTCCAATCTTCACTCTACTTCTTGATAGTGTTTGTCACAACACACTTTAGTCTCAATTTTGGTCAGAGATCGTCACAAGAGGACTAGGTTGATGAAGGCGAAGGCTAAGGCTTTCAGATGGCAGTTGCAAAGGTAATATGAGGAAAAACAATGTATGGGTAAGGAAGAGACGAGATGTTGATGTAGATGGTAAATGTGATGTAGCTGTAGGTGACGAATAAGGATGTGATAGTGAGGTAATGTTAAAAACTAAATAGTATACCTAAGACCATCTTTCTTCATGATTCCAAACTAAATTTAACACTCAACCCAAATTTCATTAAACCCAAATAAAATCAAACAGTTTGTTTGTATTGGAGGTTAAAGGAGGGTAGGGAAAGGGGAGAGAAGGGAATTGCCAAAATTTTCATGTTTGGGAATAGAGTTAGAGGGTGAGGGAAGGAGAAGGCTTGAGAACACTTAACCTCCATTCCCCTTCGCTTTCTTAACCCTCAAAATGAAGGAGACTGAGTGGGAAAAGAGAATTTTAATTTTACCCTCCCTTCGCCTCATTAATAAATCCAAACAAGGTTAATCATAACCTTTCCTTTCCCTTTCCCCTCTCTAAACTGAATCCAAACACGCCGTAAAGGAACTCAAAATAGAAACTAGATGAGCACGGGACCAAATGCTTCATGATCATTGGTGCATCATCCAATGGCCAGGCCCACCTCAGAAGCAATATAAGACAAGGGAAGGGGACGCAGCGGCAGGAGGCGAAGGGGAGCAACAAGCAACTATCGGAACGCAACATAGACAGTAGCGGAAGCCATCAGTACCCTCCATACCATCTTAAATTTCTACCAATTTCTCCTTCATACAGGCCCGACCCTAGGTGTAGGCCCAAGGGGCGACCGCCCTGGACCCGCAACCAAAAATAAATGTTAGCTCTGTTTTGGGGCCCCCAACTATTTCCCCGTTATGTAGCTTTTGGGCTATCAGCAATGACATATTTTTGAGGTAAGAATGGAGGAGAGAGAGTGTAAATAAAAAGGGAAAATAAAAAAAGAAGGCATACCAAGTATGCTCAGGCGTTCTTGGATGCAGGAGAGAGAAAAAGTGAAAAAGGAAGAAGAAAACCAGATGAAAAATTGGAGCGTGTGGTCCAATTATATGGGTAGAAATCTAGCGCGTGCCCCACACACACAAAAAATACGTATGAAATGATTCCCCACCCCCCTGACACCCTGCCATGCATTTAATGTTTTTGTTTTCTTTTTCCTTTTTTTCCTTTCTTTTTTATTTGCTTTTCTTCTTTTTTTGTTCTTTTGTTTTCTTTTCCAGTTTTTGGGTTTTATTTCATTTTCTTCTTTTTTTTTTGCTTTCTTTCATTTTTCAAATGGAAGAAATATTCTTGATAATTGATTTTGTAAAATATTTTATAAATATTTTTTGAATTTGTTGCAAAATTTTAATTAACTTTTTATCTTTAAGGTTTTTTTAAATAATTTTTAGCCAAAATTGATTAGCTTAAAATTAATTAGTTTTATAAAATCTAATGTTATATTTATCTATTATGAGAATTTCAAAATTAGTTGTTATTTTAGAAATAGTTGTATGATAATTTTATTATAATATTTTATATGTAATATTTTATCTTCTATTTCATATTTATCCTCTATGCGAATTTTAAAAATAGATATATTTGATATTTTTCATGGTTAAATTTAATATATTTGGTGTATTTTTTAAGTAGTTGTATGATAATCTTTTCTAATATTTTATAATAATTTGATAATTATATTTACAACGACTACTTTTACAACGGTCACTCTTTACAACGACTACTTTTTACAACGACCACTTTACAACGGCTACTTTTTACAACGGCCACTTTACAACGGCTACTTTTTGAAATCAAGTTGTATATAAATATGCATGTGTTGTTGATGAATCACACAACCCTCAAAAATTCTCTCCCTCTACTCAATTCATCTTACTAGCTATAAAAAAATTCAACCTTGTCCAAATGGATAGGAGATTTGGGAATAACCAGCAAAATTCTCGAAGATCTCATCCTACTCGAAGTCTTGAAGATTATTATCCTCAATATGGTAGTTACTATGAAAACGATCTAAATGCGGATTACTACCACAATCTTTCCCAAACTTCCAACCCACAAAATTATTTCCAACCAAACAACCCGACAATTTCTCTTCCTCTTTCTAGGTCATTCATTAGATATTTAGCTAACGATGAGAATGATGTGGTTCACTTGGGATCTCAGAGTCAGGCGTTCGTTGTTCTAGACGAAGGAAACGAGGTTATTCCATCCCAACCCTCGTTAACTAAAACAGTCTCAGAGCTGTGGATCGAGGAGGAAGACAAATTAGTGATCAGCGTATAGTTAAATGTGAGTAAGGATCCTATTACCGGTGCGGGTCAGAATGCAGCAAATTTCGAGAAAAGGATGTGGGAGTACTTTTGCAAAGCCAAGATGTCATACCCGAATGTTAGCTGGCCAACCGGTAGGACCGCAACAAGCATGATGGGACGCTGGAAAAGGATGAAAAACCTGTGACAAAGTTCTGCGCCCAGTACGCAGAGCAAGTTCGTCACAACTCTAGTAGTTGTAATGAGGTTGATTATATCAGAGAAGCCATGGTTACATACAAAGATATTCATGGGCATAGCTTCACGTTTCTCCACTGTTGGCAATTATTGCGCGATAAGGAGAAATGGAAGATGCACCTTAGCGAAGAAGATAATGGGCCAGCACCATCCAATAAAAGAACGAAGAACACAACTAGTGGAGCATACACAAGTTCGGGTTCAAATTCAAATTGTATTCCAATTGATGCGGATGAGGTAGAACAACCTCTTACCGAAACACCTACTAGCCGCCTAATTGGAAGGGATGTTGCAAAAAGAAAGGGGAAGGGTAAAGGCAAGACTTCATCTTTTAACAGTGGCGCTCCACCGGCTGAGGTTATTTGACAACTGAATTTAATGTCAAGACAGGACGAGACTAGGGCAGAGACACTTACAAGGCTTGCAGAGTTGAAGGCTCAAACTTTGAAGTTAAAGGAAAGAGAGATGGATCTGCGAATCATTAATATGGACATGTCTCAAATATTGGACGACCAAGAAAGAGAGATGTATATGAAACAACGGAGACAGGCCTTTGAGCGATTAAGCAGGAACAACGACTGAAGAAGATACCACTATAGACTTTATGTTAGTTTATTTTGTTAATCACTTGCATCATTTTCCTTTATGTTGCAAGTATGTATGACTTGTTTCACTTTATTGTTGTTAACTCGATTTATTTTTCAATTGGCAATTTATCTTTTAATTACGTTTAGTATTGACACACTGTTGAATATAGTTTTGCAATATACCCTACCTATGACAATAAATGCATGGTGTTGTCAATTACATCCAAAAAAATGTCATAAATGCATGGTGTGGTCAATTCCGTTTGAATTGTCAATTATATACAAACTTGACATAAAACTTCAATGTATTGTCAATTCTTTCTGAAAAGCAAGCAATTATGCCAATTTTTGTCATAAAGTTTCATGTGTCGTCTGCTCAAATTGTGAAATTAAAGATCAATGTACACTTATCACAATAATGCAGACTTTGAAAACATATTTCACCTACAACTACTTCCTTTCTATATATACTACTACCAAAGGGGACAACATATATCAATCATAAACACTTTGAAAACACCTATCCACAAACTACCTTCTAAATCCTTATCAAAAAATGTCTAACCATCCATACGAGGATGATGAAGATCTAGAGCTTGATGCTGCAATTGATGAGGCTATTGAAGAAGAGGCTGCCTCTGGTTCGACTTTCCAGAGAGCACAACTATTAGTGCAAATGTATTATCCTAACTACAATGTGAATAGTCCCCTAGTGCCCAATTCTATTAATTTATGTCGAAGAAACATCAAACGTGACCATGTAGCGTAAATAATCGCCTATACATGGACTACTTTTACGAAAATCCGGTGTATACTGATGAAATGTTTCGACGACGGTTCAGAATGCGCTGACATTTGTTCTTTCGCATTGTGAACACCCTCCGAGAACGTTTCCAGTTCTTCACTCAAAGGAGAGACGCCACTGGGAAACTGGGGCCATCCCCACTTCAAAAATGTACTGTTGCGTTGCGGGCATTATCTTATGGATCATGCGCAAACTCATTAGACGAGTACTTTCGTATGGGGGAGACAACTATCCTTAAATGCATTAAGAAATTCTATGCAGCAGTTGAAGAATGTTTTGGGCCTGAGTACTTGCGGAAACCAAATGAAGAAGATATGCATCGTCTTCTTCGAGTCGCAGAACAACGTGGCTTCCCAAGTATACTGGGAGTGTTGATTGCATGCATTGTGAATGGGACAGATGTCCTGTTGCATGGCAAGGTCAATACCATGGTGACTACCAAGGCACAACCACTGTAGTGCTCAAGCAGTTGCCTCGTTTGACACTTGGATATGGCATGCGTTCTTTGGCGCCGCTGGATCAAACAATGACATAAATGTGCTTAAGCAGTCGCCATTATTTGACGATTTACTTGAAGATCGAGCAACAGAAGTTCAATTCACTGCTGGCGGTGAATATTTTAATTATAGATATTACCTTACCGATGGGATTTATCCATACAGACCCACTCTCGTCAAATCCATATCAAGACCACAGTTGCCCAAGCACAACTTGTTTGCAGCTCACCAAAAAGGAGCTAGAGAAGATGTCGAATGAGCATTTGGCGTCTTGAAAGCTCGATTTACTATAGTTCGACGTCCAACTCAGTTTTGGGATGTTCCAACAATGCAAAAAGTTATGAGAGCATGTGTCATACTCCATAACATGATCGTTGAGGATAAGCGAGACATGTTCAACTATAGCTTCGGTGCACCACAATATGATATATCATTAGACGAAACAAGACTTACAGCACCAACCATTGGTCGAACTCCAGCTTTCGAAGAATGATTGAGAAAGAAATTGAAGACCCGTGATAAAAAAGAAGGTATGCGCCTCCAAAATGCATTGGTTAATCATATATGGAACCGTTATGGGGCTACGCACAATCACAGCTAATATCTCCATTTACGTTATCTATTACTATGTTTAATTAATTAGCTATGACAGACTCAATATTTATTGTAGTTTCATTTTTTGTATTTTCAATTATTGTTATGTGTGTTTAATCATGTTTTTATATTGTATTTATATATTTATATTTTGTTTAGATTTGTATTTGGAAGATTTTTAATGTAATTTCTAAATTGTGTAAAGCCTTCTTGGTGCATTAATGTAATTGAATTTTCGTTAACAGTAAATTGTGGCTACCTTTTATATTAATTTTAGGGTTACTTTTCGACTTCTAGTTGTAATTTTTTTTTTCGGTTTTTAGAAGTAATTTTGAAAATATTACAGCATATTTCTCGTTACATTCTAATTATATATAATTGTATAATAATTAAATATTATGTTTTAGTAAAAATAAAATATTACTACTATTTTATTAAAAAACATTTATTAGTAAGTGCTTTTGGTAATTTATTTATTTGTTTATATTTTATCTATGGTGAATTATTCAATTTTGTCAATAATTGAAAATAATTAAATATTACAAGTGGATCCTACAATACAATAAAATATTATCTCCTACCCTACTTGTTCTTTACCTTATTGTTCAACCCATTCTCCACCATTAACAATACTCATTCTCCACCATTAACAATACTCATTCTCCACTAGCTATTAAAATAATATTAAATCTACTATTCATATACTTGGTGTTCTCAATTTTGGAAAATGCCATTGTGGATAGCCTTAGAGCATAAGCAACGTGGAATGAATTGGTGGAATTATTACCCCCATTCCAAGGTGAAACACTGCACTCAGGAACACAAATTTACGTTCACATGAGAAGAAACATTGTATCATTCTTTCCGATGTTCCTCATTTTATTATTTTTTTAATCCCACATTCACCTACACATACCTTTGAGAGATATGATCGATTCATTTTTTTATTCAATTACAAATTATAAAAAAAGGAAAGATACTATATTAAATTCTTTTAAATTTAAAAGGTGGAACGGATTTCTAATAAATGTAGGATAGATAAATGAAGTTCTAAAAAATTAAAATTGTATACTCTTAATAGCATAAGGGCCTAAGGTCCCTACTAAAATTCCAAAAATTTAAAATGCACATTGCAGATGCTCTTAATATCATCAGGGCCCAAGGTCCACCGCCTAGGAGATAGCCCTCGTGTATGCCTTAAAAAGACGGCCTAAAATCCCCCAAAAGGCCAAAGTTCACCATCATCAGTCTTCAAAAAATAAAACTGCAATAAAACGCTGCTACAGTGCTACCATTACCATATATTGTATTTGTAGATAATTATTTGAAGCAGAGCCGACCACAACCACCGCCGGGAAAAAAGTCCGGTCACTCGCCGATGAGCACCGCCGCAGTGACTGCCAACTGCGGTTGAAGGCCGACGTCCACCACCACCAGCACCACTTCAATTCAGAACTCATTCAATTTGAAGCCTTCTAGGTATAAATAAATCATTTGTTTTCTCAATTTTACAGTTTTGAAATTCGGATGGTGAAGCCCAAAATCATTTGTTTTCTCAATTTGAAGTTCTCAATCAGGTTTACTAGATTTTCAGATTAGCTATTGAGAAGTGAGAAGCAACAACAGTAGCCGCTTAGGAGGAAAGAAGCACTATCCTCATATTACCTGTTGCCCATCTTACCATCTTAGTATGTTCTTCTAGGAACCCTAATTTCATTACTTTGTTGCTTTCGTGTACTGTGTTTCAATTATTAATCAACTTTTTCAATTGATTTGAGAAATGTGCAATTATATGTAATTATGTGTAATATTGAGGTTTCTTATCTGATTTCATGTCTGCAGTGCAATTATATGTAATTGTGAGTTTTCTAATCTGATTTCAATGCAATTACAGTGAATTTTTTCCCCAATTTGATTACAAGCAATTACAGTGAACTTTTTCCCCAATTTGATTTCAATGCTAGGCAATTATATCCTTCCAGTTGGAATTATTAGAATAACAAAGAATTCCAGCCCTACTGAAATCATATTGAGATTCACTTTTCTGGATAATTATAAATTTTTGTGGTGAAGCTTCAAATAGTTATTCTGATTCACAAAATTTTTTCATAGATTAGGTATTCTGATTTTGTTGATTAAGTATATAGAGGCTTGTACTCAGATATATGAGTTCGTCAATTAGGTAGTTGGGAGTAGATTCTGGATATGTATATTTTGATCTGTCATAGTTGTTAATATATACTTCTTTTCTTTTTATTTAATTGAAATTATGTGAATGTTCAAAAGTATTTTCTGTGACAATATTTTTATTTATGCATAATCGAATGACAAATTTTCTATTTTTGATGCATTATTGGACAGAGAGAGCCACATTTTGTATCAATTTCGTGGAATAAAAGTTAGTCTTTTGTAGATACGCGTTTGATTTAATTTTTAGTATCGTTGTTTAGATAAATGTCGATATATTTTTCTAAAAGGGCCCAGTCTAAAAATTTGTCTATTATATTGCCCGGGGCCCCAAAAATGTCAGGACCGGGCCTGCCTTCATATCTAACACTTTCAGCTGGGTAACATCTACCCCCCAAATTGTTAATTATTTATAAACCATAAATTTTGTTTGCTACCTGATTACTTCACGCATCTCCTAGCTACGGATTGGAAGTCAACGAATTCCGATTGAATATCAAAAATTTTGGAAATATCTGAATTACAAATAGAAATTCCAACTTCCTTGGGATAGTGCTTGGGCAGTAGTGCTTGGGCAGCGGTAGCCACTGAGTTTCAATATTGCTGAAATTGTGCATTACTGCATGATTCCTGTGTTATGTGTTTGCTGTTTTGCGTCCCTGGATTGATTAATTTCAATTAGTCGTTGATGTCCTTGAGTTGTTTGTATGTGAATTAGGACAATAGTATTGCTCGTTACAGTGGGAAAGTTTGGTAAGTTGTGGCCATCCTAAATGCAGGGCTTCTTTAAATATCGTTTGGTATGAGTAATTGCCACAACTTCTAAAAAATAGAACCAGCAGCCTGCAGGTCTACTGTAAGACAAAAAGCTTGAGCTTTGCTGTATCTGTAACCCATGCTGTGTGTTTTTGCTTTCAGCCAATTTAGTATTTGAAGTGGGATTTATACTTAAAAGTGAAAGGAACTGCATGAAAACTGTTCAATTTGCAATTGGTTTCAACAACTCCCAGAGTAGGTCCTGCTTTTGCTAGTTCTAAATATAGGCGGCCTACCTCGACAAGCATCATTGTTGTTTTTTTGCACAGTAAAAGTTATCATTTTGTTTAAAATTGATCCAGGTGTAGAGTGGTCAAATAGATGAAACTGATGTTGACCAAAAATATCATTTTGTTGAATGTAAGTGGGGTATGGTTGCTGTGACTTGCAACATGCAACTTTGCCTAAGATTTTAGTTTTCAAGTTGTAGCTCAACTTCATGCTGCTTCGTTGAATTTTCTGGAGTTCAATACGTCCAGAAGCGTTGTGACTTTAGTTAAATTTTTGTTTTCTGATTCTTCAATAGTTTGGTAGAAGAGAACTCTGAAGATCCTGTGTTCCTTGAGGTTTTAAAGTGCTTAATAGTTAATACTGATTCAAGTGATTTTAGCAGGCTAGGTGCCTGGTACAGGCTAAGGCTTCGGTCTTCCAGTCGTAAGAGTACCATGTGGCTTAGGAGTCTCATGTTGCTTGTACAGTCCAAGTCAAGTACTATCCTTAAGAGGGTAGGGCTTCTCATTCATTTGATATGCACCTGGGATAACTAAGACAAGGGTTGTGCTTATTCAAATGTGGAAAGTGCTAATTTATTTTATTCAATGCCCGATTGTGTTATCATCAACAAGCCCTCATGGACAGAAACAGGTGACTAGACATTAATACCAGAAACATTCTCCCCAGTTCCGATAATCATTAATCAGCAATGGACAAATTTTTGTGCGCTGTGAGAACAAAAAGAGAATGGAAAAATGTCTTTCAAACGCTAACTTAATACCAGCGGTCCAGTGTACTGCCAAAAGAAGATGGTGGGCCTCACTTACTCTGAAAGAAAAGTGACGAGAAATATTGTGTCACCTTTGAATGATATATGGTGAATGATATACCTCCAAAGAGTACACTGTACACCCAAAAGAGGCCGTTTAGTGAAGAAGGAAACCACCTGAATCTAGTTTCACCACGTGGTTACCAGGAACGCTAACCCTACCATTGCGCATCTTGGAATGTGCGTTCTAAAAGGTGGGTCGTTTTCGTACTGGAATGAAGATTTGGGTGATCCCAGTGATCCGTTTTCAAGAGGACAAGGGATGAGAAATTTGGAGGAAGTAACTCAAAAATCAAAAGCCTAATTGAATCTACCCAATTAACAAAATACTTGAATTTTCTAGATTTGAACTTCTAGGCTTATGGAGTAGCTTTGCTTCATTGCTTGGATATTGAAGAATCGGATCCATATGCTTGAATCTTCTAGCACAAAAGGGAGAGAGATTGGTGAATTGAGGCTATTGTAACTTGTGGGAGCAACCATGGAGGTGTCCTCTAGTTTGTTCGGACTCCAGAGATGAAGAAGAACCGAGGGAAGAAGGGGTTGTGTTCATGGAGAGAGACGTAAAGAGAGAGAGGAGAGAGGAGATAGAGAGAGAGAGAGATAGAGAGTGGAAAACAATTAAACAATTGACATGGTGGAGTGAACAAATGAGAAAGTAAAGGACGAGAAAGGAGCCATGTATTTATTTTTTGGGGAGTAGTTGGCCTTCGGAAGAGGTGAAGAGCGAACATGTACTATAAGACTCTGTATATGAGCATTCTTTTTTCTTTTCCTGTTTTTAATGACTTCCCCTCTCAAATACAAAAGCTAATATTATTGATAAAGGTTTCTACAAAATATTGAATTCTTTAGTGAATTTATAGTAAACTAGAGAATAGTCTAATAAAAATAAAACTTTTTAAATTTAGTATTAGCGATCGAGAAGTACGAATTTCGTTATGAAAATCATTCCAAATCGCGTAGCATTTTTTTAATTTTTTTTTTTTTTTGGGGGGGGGGGGTTGTGGTGACCCCGTTCCCGTTCCATATTCTGTGAACCAAGCGTTCCAGGATCCTGGTGATTTTGTTTCACCATACATAAAGCTAGTTACCTCTCCTTTATTTAAAAAAGTGCGCCTTAGGTGGGCCTAGGCTTAGAAAAGCCCCAAGCCCAAACCATTGCGCCTTGATAGGAAAAGCCCATGCTTTTTGGTACTTTCAACCAAGGTCAAAAAAGTTTGTCTTACAGTGACATTAACCCCTCTTATTTTTTATGAATTTTCTCTATTTTTGAAATATTTCTCTTTTCCTTTGTCTCTATCACTCCCTTTCTTTCTTTTATTGATTTATTCTTCTTTGTGTCCCACGCAAAAAAGAATGCAAAGTGTGTGTTGTTTTTCATAGTTATTATCACTTCTTTGATATCGTGTCTGACTTATTTTCAAAAAAACTATGGTATGGGAATAGTTTTAGGTATTTGTATAGGTGCACCTCCCATCCACAAAGCCCGTGCCTTGGGCTCTAGGACCCTCTGCATTTTGTACGCCGTGATCTTGTTTAAACTAAGTCACTCCAGTGACTGCCGCTCTCATTCATGAATCTCCATAGCCACTTACCTAGGAGAGCTTTATTAAAAAGTCAGTTAATCTCTCACCCCTAAACCTGCCACATAGAGCAGCTTGTTCACAATTTTCCATTTCCCTAAGTGCTACTCTCAAAGACACTCCTAAAAGAATCCTATAGGAGGTTTCTTTGAAGCGCTCCCTACTAGTTAGCCACATAAGACAAACCAAAATCGATGCTCTGAAATGCTGCCGAGGCAAGGGAAAAGGGATTAATTTTTATAGGATGGGGAAAAAGGATAAATGTATGAGGGAAGGATTTAAACGTTACGTATGCTACTAAGGTTGGCTTGCTTCTTGTGCGCCTTGTTGGGAATATCCCTTATCTTCGACCTCTTAGAAGATGCTCCAATGTTAACTTTTTGGGCGGGGAGTGTTTAATACATGCTGTTATGTATTTTGCCAATTCCTGTCTATGTGCCATTTAATATATATGAGTATTATATGAAACTATTAATTTTTAATGTCTGCCATGCAATAAGGGCATGGTTTGGCAACCCCTTCTCATTCCCTTTATTACTGGCTCAATGCGGGTTCAAGTTGGATTAGAAGGATCTATATTATGGAGTTCTCAAAATCAAAGAAAGTATGTACTAATGGTTATGTTATAAAATTAGATAAGCCCATGTTAAGTTTACCATATGCATGTATAGTATTAGTTGCTCCACACTAGAGTGGCTTTGCTTGGCCACACCAACCATCACTATTGCTCTGCTGTTATGCTATGTTGTGGTGACATACATGTACAGGAAACAATGAACACTGAGTCAGCTGGACCCGATTTATTTTATTAGTCGGTTCATAGATTATGTTGCTATGGATATGTAGACATGTGGTGTTTTGAGCAATGAGTGTAGTACTTGGAAGTGTTGATGTTGATTTTGTGTATAATCTTTATAATGTCCAAGTTTTAGGTCAAACCCTATTTGCTTTTCCCTAAAAGTTAAAGGAAAAAACAGTTGGTATCTTTTATTTTCCAACCTTGAGGAGGTTAGAAACACTTAGAATAACTGGCTTGGGGAGCAAGCTTGTTACACCTGTGACAGGACAATTAGATTATTAGATGTGCGTTTGACAATAATTTTAGTTCATTCTTATGACTTGTGTTAATTAATCACTTGAAAGAGTTCTTGTGTTAATTAATTCTTCTTGTTTCTGTAGCACTTATTGCAAAGCGGAATTAGTGATGCAATAAAGATGTGGCGCTATTTACCAAAAGCCTTTATAAGCTGCAGAAGAGTCAATATATACTCAAATGTGGTATGTTACTTTATTTTAGCCCCATTTTCTAAAACTGTGGCTTTCTTGGCAGTCTGAAGTTGCAATAAATATGGACTTTGTATTGCTTTCTGAATTGGATTTGGTTGGCCGATGGGTTGCTAAAAATGGTTATAGTGTATGTTACTTGGACTTGGCCACATGCATGTTGAATTATTGAAGGGTTTTCTGTGTGGTACTCAGCATTTTTTCTTTTTGAGAAACTTTCTACATTTTTGCTTAAAATGAGGGCTGAGTGTTCATGTCCATGTCCTACTATCAAGTTTCTAAATGAGCGCTTGAGGCAAAATGAAGAATCCAACATAGATTATTATCGTATATAAAATGGTGACATCTTTCATGCCTTAATTTCCCACTTGGTTTGGTGCACTTTTGCAGTTTCCTTTTCTTCACGTGTCCAATTGTAAATCTTCCATTTGCCGACATATGATCATGTATTATATCCTTTATATGGAGAAATTCTTTCCTTCTCTAGTTAGTTCTTCTTTAGGACTCTCACCATTTTTTGCTTTTCTTCTCCCTCCATCTTTTAAGCATTGGCATTTATGTACGAAGTTCATAACACATTTGGAATTGATGTCTGCTAGAGAAGGCTGTACGCAGTGTATGCGATGTATTTTTAACATTTTTTCCTTTTCATAATTGAATTTAAAATGCTAATCTTTTCCACTGGCTTAAATTACACAATATTTGCATAATATTCAAGCAATCCACTGATGGGAAGAAAAGGATTATGTGCATAGTGCAAACATGGGTGTGGATACTAGGTCTTTGAAAGATATTTGTGCTCTTAAATACAACAGGAAGACTGGAAACTTCAAACTAGCCGTGCAAAAGATTATGTTTTTCAACTTAGATTGTAATGGATTAAAAGAAAAATGTCTCATTAAACCTTACTCTAATTTTGTTCCATGAAGTAGTAGGTACAAGTAGTAAACTGTTTTTAAATCTTGGGTCAATTGGAACCGTCTCTCTAAATGGCAAAATTTAGGGCTAAGATTGCTACATCGGATCCCTCCTTAGTCCTTACCCGGCCCTATGGCGGGATTCCTGAGTAATGGTTTTGGTAAACTAGCTTTGCAACCACAGTACATTTTGGCATCGGAAATAAATATGCTCTACGTGGTTCTGGTTATGAGACCATATAATCGTATCATGTGTGAGATAAGCTTGTTGACCTATAAATATATTTTCAACTTTCAACCTAACAGTATATTATTGGTTCAAGTGCTAATATGAAATGTAACTTAAAATCTTGACAAGCAGGGTGTTTTTGGAAGAGGAGCCTATTCTTCAATCTCAAAGGGTTCCTACAGAGGTTCAGTTGACTATCATTTCAGTGGGTCCATTTCACGCATGTATACGACTATTTGTACGACGATGGTTGAAAGATCTACTAAAGGTAATCTGACTTCTGACACATTGGTTGATTCATTTGGGAGGTTGCATACTTACTTGAGGATTTCCTTGACGGAACGTTGCAACCTAAGATGTCAGTATTGCATGCCATCTGATGGGGTGGAGCTCACTCCTGGCCCTGAACTCCTCTCGAAAAACGAGATAGTGCGGTTGGCAAATCTGTTTGTGCGCTGTGGTGTAAATAAAATACGTTTAACCGGCGGGGAGCCTACAATTAGGAAAGATATTGAAGAAATTTGCTTGGAGTTGTCTGGATTGGAAGGCCTGAAGACACTAGCTATGACTACCAATGGAATTACTCTTGCAAGAAAACTACCTAAGCTGAGAGAGTGTGGTCTCACTTCCGTGAATATTAGCTTAGATACTTTAGTCCCTGCAAAGTTTCAGTTCATGACGCGGCGTAAAGGGCTTGAAAAGGTTATCCAATCGATCAATGCTGCTGTAGACCTTGGTTATAATCCCGTTAAAGTATGCTCTACACTTATTTGAAGATGCTCCATATCTCTATTGACTCTGCTAGCTTGGACCAGTGTCTAAATTTCTGTTTTCCTTTCTAGGTGAACTGTGTTGTCATGCGCGGTTTCAATGAAGATGAGATGTGCAACTTTGTAGAGTTAACACGAGACAAGCCTATTAATGTTAGATTCATTGAGTTCATGCCATTTGATGGAAATGTTTGGAACGTCAAGAAGCTTGTTTCTTATTCTGAAATGCTAGAAACCGTGGTATGCCATTTGAATACTGTGTGATATGTGGATATGTTTCAATTGGAATTCCTCATTCGCGTAAATTCTTCATATTCATCTATATCATTTTTGTGGAATTTTGTTTCAGGCTAAGAAATTTCCAGGTCTGAATAGGTGTATGGATGACCCCACAGACACTGCAAAGAATTTCCAGATAGAAGGGCACCATGGTTCTGTTTCATTTATCTCATCTATGACAGAGCATTTCTGTGCAGGTTGCAATAGATTGCGACTTTTAGCCGATGGGAACTTGAAAGTTTGCCTCTTCGGTTCTTCAGAGGTGATTGTTTAACTCAACTCCAAAGTTTCTTGCAACATTCATTCTGTATATCTCCACTGTTTTAAGTAAAGTTTATTTTGTGCTTTAGGCTTCTTTCACCTCAATGCTTGAGTCCCTTGTGGGTGTTTTCTTCCTTTGTTTTTTTTGGGATCCTTTTCAAATTGTTATAATAATTATTCCTTTGATGAGAAAAACTCTTGAATCCTGTAGACAATGGAAGAACATTCCATTGAAACCTACAAGTGATTGGCTACAAATATTTATTTCCTCTTGCTTTTTGCAGAAACAGATATTAGATGTCTTGCAAGACTGAGGTTCGCCCACTTAATTGTTTATGTGAACATACATGCCTGCTATATTATGCTACTCTTGTGTGTCATTCTCTTTGTATCTATTATTATATTTTAAAAGCAAATGGGTACCCTAAAATTTCTTCCCGCCCTCAAATCTCATATCTCATGAACTGGAACATGTGAGCCATCGATTTCTGTCGAAATAAAATCTCGACTATTTAATTTTTAAAACTAACTGCCAAGCAGTTATAGAAAATTTAAGATCTCAATCTTTAATTTCTTTTTAAAATAATTATTTGATAACATCCCCTCTCTTTTCTTCGTAACTGCTCCTCTGTTTATTTGACCCTTCATCTCCAGTTTGCAGTTCACTTTTAACATGTTTCTCTCTCCTCTCTTTTCCTTCTTTACTTTATCTGCATCAATTAAAGGGTTGAACTGAGACCCACAATCATTCTTCCTTCAATTCTCACGTTACTTTGAAAAAAAATATAGTTCATCTTCAATTTTTAGTTTGAATGACAATTTTGGACGGAAATTCTGATTTAGAGATTACTTTGTTCAAAGGTTTGATTTCTTTCCATTAATCTTTGATTCCTTCCTAATTTCACTTATAATCTTAGCTCTGTATCCTCTTAATTTACATATTAAGTTCCTAATTTAGTTTTAACATATGAAATTTTTGCTATGTGTATATTTTTTCGGTAAAAACATTTAAAACCAACGAAATTCCCACCCAGATTTGTCAAGGACAACCTCCATTAACAAACCCAGAAGGCTAGAACTTCATTGCCCTAAAATATCCTCCTTTTTCAGGGTTTTGCTTTCAAATTTGAAACCCAGTTGAGAATGGATTATGCAAAAGAGAAGCTATACATTTGGAATATTTCTTAGTAATAGACATTCACAATAGCAAAGGAAGACTTGGATCTTTGTTGGATTGAAGAATTAATGAGATTGATTGAATTTAAGAGATTACATTGCCTTTATTTTGGGTATAATTGCTTTTTGTAATGATATGATCATATGGGTGCTAAGAAGAAAATTTAGTACATTGTTGATATTTATAATATCCCATGAGACGTTCTACTTTGACATTTTATGATTTATATTTAAACAATTTCTTTGTTTTCATTCATTCACTTAATATATATTTTTGTCATATTCTTTAATATTTTTAAGATTAACATTTAAATTACATTTCTACTCTGAGATTGTATTTTCCATTACAAATTATTACATGGTTTGGATTCATATTTCATATATGCTTCCATTACATTATTTGATTTTTTAAGGATTTTTGGATCGTAATATACCCATCTTTTGGGGTATTGGATCATAATATACCTACTTTTACTATTGGATACTAATATACCGGCCTTTATTCCTAGGTGATTTTAATGTTCTTACCATGACTTAAGTGTTGGTGAGCCGGTTTCAAGGATCATGTGGCAGGCGGTGGAAACTTCCTGAGACCCATAAGGAACCAATGCAAACCCTTTTAAGTCATCCTTGAGACCGGTTCACTACCATCAAAGGCATAGTAAGTACATTAAAGTCACCTAGGTATAAAGGTCGATATATTATTCTCTAACAATAAAGGTGGGTATATTATGATCCAATGCCATTTATTTCTCTATACTATTTACTTATATTTGTTATCCTAAATTGACACCCACTTAGAAGAACTAGAAAAAAAAACTAGTAAGTTAAAATGTATAAGGTGAGAGCCTGGAGCTGTTGGCTTATATGAGATGCATGGGTAATCAAATTAGACTACCTTAGACTATCTAAAAACTTGCCTTATGTTTACCATGTATCTATTGTGGATGTTATGTAATAGTAGCTTATTGTGAAATACTTATATATGCTAGGAACCTGGATGCACTTACGTGTAAATTGTGAATGTCAAAATGTCATATTCAATTCACAACTTGGAGATGTTACCAAAGCATGATAAGCATATACGGAAGATTGTGGCGTTATATGTAAATTTCATTCTCAAAAAGCAAAACCTAAGCTCTGAAATCTAGAGTAATCACAGGATTCATGTATTTGATTTTTTTTTTTAAAAATTATTTAAATAAGTAAACAAAAGATGTATTGCAAATGACATTGAAGGGATGTCACCCACTTACAAAGGAGGCAAATACAAAAACACTTAATCACTTGAGAGGATTCATGTATTTGTCATTATTTGTAATAAATCATTAGAGATCGTACCCAATTAAATTGTGGTGCTAATTCAACCTTGTTCTTTACATGGATAGTTTTTTTTTTTTTTTTTTTTTTTAAAAATTGGAAATTCGAATTATGTGACATTTGAGTATATTTTATTTCTTTTTAACTTTTACCAATATTTGCAATCATAACACAACCTTGTTTTACCCAACCTCAGCTTACATTAAGCCTGGTACTTTAATTTGAGACAACAATGAGAATGGATGCTTTGGAATCTTCTTATAAGTCGAGTTAACACTTGCGACTGGATCGCAATATGGAACTTACTACTATCTTAGAAACCCATTAACACAAATGGAAAGCTAACAGACAGAAATCACCTATGTATTCAACTTCACGAACATTGGTTTATCTTCCTTTCTAAAAAAATGGCAATAGGGTCAAGCTAAGGTCGTACAAATGTTATAGTTTCTCAAAGTACGCCTTTAGGAGTTAAGGTGCTTTCCTTGATTTCTTTCCGGAATCCTTGGCAGTCAGTAGTCTTCATAAAAGTGAGCATGTTCTATTCCAAACCTAGATTACTAATCTTATCTAAAATGATAATTCCCTAGTTCTTCTATCATCTTCAAAGTGGCATTGCTTTTGGCCTTACATTATTTTTCTTCCATTTGATTGGTGACAAAAATCTAGTGAAAGAAACTCAGTTTTCTTATATTGAAAGGATCATTATAGAAGAAGAAAATGTTGTGAAAAGAAGAGGACACATAGTATCAGGAACCACTAATCCATTCATTTCTATGGGGATTGTGGGGATAAAGTAGGCTACATGATCTTAAAAGGAGGGTCAGATCGAATTCATGATGAAAATTAGGGAATAAGAGAGATAAGTAGCTAGTGTATTGCTTTGAATTAAGATTAAGATGATTCTTGGATGCATGACGCTACTTTATATCCAAAACACTGTACTACATTATTTTTCGGTAACTTTTTAATTAACTTTTCTCATTCCATATGATCTAATCTAGTCTCTCCATTCCTC
This sequence comes from Portulaca oleracea, assembly GCA_029582165.1. Lineage (NCBI taxonomy): Eukaryota > Viridiplantae > Streptophyta > Magnoliopsida > Caryophyllales > Portulacaceae > Portulaca > Portulaca oleracea. The sequence continues at coordinate 34,528,568 of CM055874.1, forward strand.
AATATCTGTCACTTTAACCAACTTTCTATTTTCCACAATATCTGTCACTTTATAATTTCAATGCAAATATTAACTAATACTCTCTCTGTCCCAAATTAATTGACACTTTGACTAAAGTTTGACCGTTAATTACTCACAAATTACAATGAGTTGCAATATGAAATTACTGTCATTAGAAAGATACTTTACTAAAAATTACAATGGAGGTAATTTCATATTGTAACTCATTGTAATTTGTGAATAATTAACAGTCAAAATTTAATCAAAGTGTCAATTAATTTGGGACGGAGGGGGCACCTCCGTTTTTTTTTAATCTGACTTTGTAACTAATTTTTCCTATTTCATGTTATCAGTCACTTTACAATCCCAATGACATATTAATTACTACTTATTTTACCCATAACATTTATTGAATGAAACACCGAACCTTAATTTTAATTGAGGATATTTATGTAATTTTCTTACTAGTTACTGCATAATTTTTTTTTTTTTTGTGATTTTGGTTTCCCTTTACCACCTCCATAAGTCACTTACAAAAGAATGGAGGGAGTGCTGTTTTACTGTATTTACCATTTTATTATTTCCAATGAAATATTTAGTTAAAGTAGGGGTATTATTTGTCAATACTCCGCTGACTACTATTTGCTAATTACTCCCCCAAACCATAAAAATGACAATTATTTAGGGATGGAGGTAGTATTACTTGACAATCCCAGTTATCTACTCCCTCCGTCCCTTAATAACTGTCAATTTTCCTAACTACCTTGTCTCTTTTTATCTGCAATTCCAATAATTAAAATACCCATCCTTAATTAATGAATTAGATTTGTATTTTACCTTTTAAAATTCTTCTTTATTCCTTGCTTGGATCTAAATTTGTGTTGACTAAAATGGTGGAAAGGAGAGTGGTATACTTGTCCATGCACAATTTTTTTTTTACTCTATTTCCAAGGGACATTGGTTTTGTAAAATTAGTTAGCATGACACTTGTAAAATTAGTTGGCAGTTAGCAGTCTTCATAAAAGTACGCCTTTAGGAGTTAAGGTGCTTTCCTTGATTTCTTTTTCTTTTTATCTTACCCATAACATTCATTGAATGAAATGCCAAATATAGATTTTAATTAAGGTTATTTAAGCAATGTTTTTACTAACTACCCCATATTTTTTTTTTTTGATATTGGATTTCGCCCACCACCTCCAAAAGGCACATAAAAGGATATGGAAGGAGTATATGTTAACAGTTTATTTTGAATATAAAAGAAGATAAGTACCAAGGTGCACCTCTCTATCCTTGCTTATAGGAGTTTGCACATATGCATTATCTAGTCTGGTTAATTTGATTCAACTACAAAAAGTCATCATTGGTAGGCATTCAAGTGTGCACCTTTAAAATGAAGCGTCAAGTGTCCATATTTGTGTGTGTATCAATATCAAGCATCGGATGTGTGAAATTGAGGTGATTTTGAGAGTTTGAGTACCATTGATTGTGTTGCGATATTGAAAGTGCATTCTTCTTTAGCAGATATTGACCGGAGATATTAAGGGCAATAGATGCTCGTGAGGTGCTAATGAATTTTGTGCTCCTCCTTACTTTTTCAGCTTACCAAAGATGATATGTTCAATTGTGGTGGTTGAATGTTGGGATTTGGTCCTTGCTACCATCAGATCTTCAGTATCTATCTTTGCTGATCAACTGGTTAACCTACCTAGGTGGTCACAGACTGCCAGGTTAGCTGCCTTTCTGGAATGTGAGGAACCTGGCCAGTTAGTCTGGTAGTTAGGAAATGGAACTTATGCTATCTAGAATGCTCACTTCGTAGCTAGTTGTATGCCTTGTAGCCATGGTAAATTGTAATCGGGGTGTAGTTCAACCATAAACCTCTTATCTGCCCTTCTTCCAGTGCTGCCCAGTTTTATAGTGTTGGCCCAAGACTGAGCTGAATATACCCTATGATGGAGTACACAGAGATTGACAGTTTCTTTTAATTTGCAGGTCAGCTTGAGAGATCCAATCCGTAGTGGCGCTACCGATGATGAGCTTATGGACATAATTGGAAGAGCAGTATCTCTCTCTCTCTCTCTCTCTCTCTCTCTCTCTCCCCCCCCCCTCTTTGTGCGTATGTGCATCAGGGCATGTTTTTTTTTTTTTTTTTTCTTTTTTCAACTTAAGGCATCAGATCTTGTTACTGCTTGGAATCCTCTAATTCTAGAGTGGAATTAATGTCTTCAAGCAGTAATTCCTGTGTTTTTCGACGCAGGTTAAGAGGAAGAAAGCTTCTCACGCTGGAATGTTTGACATTGCAAAAACCACAAATAGACCAATGATACATATAGGTGGCTGAGGCTTAATGGTATTGCTGGTTCCTTCTGATCCCATCAGGTAAATTTTTTTTATGTGAAGCTGCTCTGTATTAGAATGATGCATTTTCCATCAAGGATAAGTGTCATGCTTCCTGTCTCTCCCTCCTCTTTTGTAAGTACTAGTGTACTTGATTTCGGATCACAAATTCTTGCTTAACCACAAATTCTTGCTATGATTAGCCTTCCATTCTCTTATGGGATTATGCCAGAGTGCCATCATAACAATTGATCACAACTAGCACGAAAAGATTGAAATCTAAATTAATAAGATTAATAATTATATCTCTTTTCGACAATATTTATATCTTCTTAATAAAGTGTGTTATGAAAATGTAGCTGCAAAAGGCTTGGTGCTATGCATTTAAATAGCTTAGTACCTCACAATGGTTTATGATCAAACCCCTCAAAAGGAAATGGGTTTTGTTATTTATTTACTTTTTGTTTTTTGGAAACTCATCATGTTCAAAGGATACTTGAACAACATATGCTGAAGCCATTGCTAAGGAAGCATTCAAACTTATATAAGCAATTGAAACCACTTTCACAGGCAATTTGTAGTGGTCTGGTCTTGATTCTTTATTTACTGTTCACTAATGGAAGAGGAGTAGAAAAGGCAGATGCGTTTTAAACTCTATCCCTTTTGAGGCATTTGTCGTCTTGATTCTGCATTTTTACGCATTGTCCTGGCTGGATTTTTGGGTTTGCGGGTTATTTAACCAAGTTCATACAAGGGTAAATCAGAAGGATTTTTTTTTCCCTCCTTTTTCTATGAGAGTTTTCTTCTTCCATTGTTCATACATTTCCAGCCGTAACGTTGGTCCTGCTCGCGTTCTCTTCTGCTTCTATGTTTCTTGTTATTTAGGGCCATTGAATATTGTGATTGTTTCATTTTCTTTCTTTCTTTTTTTCTTTTTTTCCCCTTCTGTGAAACATTAAGCTTTTCCCCAATTTAATTTAATGTATCCTATGGAACTTCTACTTTGAATTAACCATATAATGAATCTTTCTTGGGGAATAAATTGAATCCAAAATCTGTCTTGATTTCAGCACAAAGGACGGCCTCAAGATTGCGCTGAAAGCTTCTGCATCTATCCTACACGATTTCAATGATGACAGATGAACTATCAAGGAGCACACCTAATCAACAAAGCAAATGCCTTGATTTGATGCTTATGTACAATGTATAAAGATATAAATGCATTTTCCTTGTAATTTTTTTTGTAGTTTCAATAATAAATAGCTTTTGCTTTGTAAAATCATCGGTGCTCACCGAAAAGAAAAACAAAAAAGTTTACCAAGTATCACATTTTTCCTCTAATTTGTATTTGACATCTATAACATGAGTCTACAAAGTTGCACAAGTCCATGACTTTTCAACTCCCTGCGAACCACTGCTGGAGTATTTCAAGAGTTAAGAGGCATGAGGGTGTAAAATATAAGTATAGGATTGACCGGGAGCTCAAAAGATAGCTTAATAAGCAAAAGGGACCAAACACGGACCGTGTCAGTTATGACACGGGTCGTGTTGGCGTCCAGAAAGCAAAGAAAGTCTGCATTGGATCAACACGGATCGTGGCTGATCGCCGCAGACCGTGTTGTGGCCAACACGGTCCGTGTTAGTCTAACACAGATCATGTTGATGTCCAGTCAGATTTCTTTTTGAAATCCTCTGATTCATGCCCTGTATTGATTGTCTTGAGCATTATTAGGGATTATTATTGTTGACTGAGAAATCAGTCATAATTAATCCTTAATGACCATTAAACACATTCCTAAATAATATTTCATGATTTGGCTAATTTGAATGGTTTGAATGCTCCAAAGACCTCTATAACTAGTGGCTGAATTTCATTCATCCACACCACCTCAATCACTTCTATCTATCTTCCTAGAGAGCTTCAACCCACTTTTAAGGTGTTGAACTGCAACAACATTCTTAAGAGTCCTTGAGAGGTCTTGTACTTTGCTTACAAGAGGTTAGGTTTTACCCTTGAGTCTGTTCACAGTCTTGTGAATAAGTCTTAAGGGGCGACAAGCTCAACCTCGACTCCTAGATACCCAACTGATCCCTCATCTTGTGCTAGTGACTGTGTTACCCGATATTTCCAACAATCGTAAGACTTATTTTCATCATGCATGATCAAGTTGAGGATCATACCGGACAATTTGAGGGATAGAAATCAAGATCAAGATGCTATAGAGTGAAAAAAAGATAAGTTTATGTTACTTTATACAAGTTTTGTTTATCCAAGTTTATTAATTTTGATTATCAAGATTATTAATCAATCGTATTTATTTGATTGGTTTAGTTAGAATCTTGATTGTTATTGTTGGCAATGGTGATTGGTATTTGTACTCAAGAGGTTCAAGGAGTATGATGTGATAACCTTCATCGAGATAAGTTATTTATTTTAAGTTGGCATTTATTTGAATTAAGTGGCATAAGTTATCTTGGCGTGATTAGGACTAATTTCCACAAATTAGAAACATGTTGAGATTTATTTATACACCTTGTTAAGTCACCATTTACAAGTTTTTTTTTTTTTTTCAAAAAAGTGGTGTTTTAAGGTGGTTTATAAGTACATGTTTCTTTGTCATTATTCCTATTGCCATGTTTATAAGTGTGATTTTATTAGTGTCAAGTAAATCACAAAAGTGTCATGTTAAGTGAGTTTATGGTTTTTATGACATGTTAAGTACATATATGTGTTGTTCATATATGGATTGTCTTGTTGAATGTAAAGCATGATAATTGTTTGGTTATGCTTATCATGATTATTTATATTTGAATACTTGGCATTATCAATTTGTTGTTAACTGATGAAATGACAAGCATGTGTGTTTTTTAAGTAGTCATTTATGTATATATGCAAGTATGTATGTCAATCTATCTGATTCACATGTTTATGTTTATGTACATGACTAGTATTATTCTCCGCTTGAGATATAAACATGCTTGAGCTAAGATAATGTTTATTCATGGAAGTTCTTGCTTCTTTAGTATATATAATTTTAGATATATACTCGTGTTATCTTGTTTATTTCATGTCTTGTTAAACATACATAATATGAATAAGGTGCAAGTGCTCATGACATGTATGAGTTTGACATGGAAATTTATAAGTTGTAAGAATGTGGATTCATGGTAATTTATTTCAAGATGAATTCATGTGATTTAATGTCTAATTAGTTGATTAAGCAAATAAGGTTTATATGCATGCTCATATGTCTCAAGTCTTTGCATTTAAGTTTAAGCTGATTGTCTAATGTGAGTCTATGTTTATGATGCTTAAAGTTTTGACAATTATGTGTTTTTTTAAGTGCCTGACAAGTCTTCATGATTATAAGTTGTTTAAACATATATATTGTTATATATGTTTGATTAGCACTTTTGCAAGTTTGCCTTGATAAAATGTCTTGTGTTAATTTTACTTAAAGTATGAGGTATGACAAGTTCAAAAGTTCAAAAGTATGAGATTAAGTTAATTAAGTACTTGTGTTAACTTTACTTAAAGTATGAGATTAAGTTAATTCATATGATTATATTGCGTGAATAAGATGGCCATGGCATGGTTTTCCTATTTTTTAAGATATGAATAAGTTCTCTTGTTCATATGAGTAGTAGAAGTGTACATTTCTTGTTTTCCATGGTAGTAATTAAGTCTCTTACGCATAAGAATGTTTCAATAAGTTTAGCATAACCTAATAAGAAATAATGACAGTTTATGTGATTATTATAAGCATATTGGCTATGGGTGTGTCATAAGTAACATAGACACATATATATTCATAAGCGCATGCTAGCTTCTCATGTTCAAATTTCAATAATCTTGTTATGACCAAGATGATTTTGTTATTAAGTATTTACTTATAATACATGATGTTTCTTCATGACATAAGTAAATATTTGTGAGAAGGTTCATACTTTGTATGGTTTAAATGCTAATATATGTGGTTTACATATTGAGACATATGGTTATCGAATATATGATTATGTAAGATGTAAGGATAATCATGACTCAATGTATTCAAGTGTTTAAGTTGAATACATGTACTTGATTTTACCGTCATTTTATGAGATTATAAGTATTCATCATGTATGAATTTAAGTAGTATGTATCTACTATAAGATAAGTTGCATAATGTATGCATGTTGGACTATGTGGATGATCATATATTTTCAACGCATGATGTTTACCTAAGTTCATGTGCTATAAAATTGGATGATTATTGGCTTCATTAACTAATAATCTACAAATTAAGTTAGCATGTTTGATATGCATGATTTGATCAAGTTTGCTACAAAGAGAAAATGCATATAACTCTTATATACATCCACCTTTAAGTGATTTATTAATGAGTAAGATTGGCATATGAGACGAATGGTTATGAGTTCCATGGTTTAATGTTTAAGAAGTGGATCTAATCATGTATAAGAACATACGACTCCAAATTAGAATGATGTTTCATCATATAAGAAGAGGTCATATAACTATAAGATGATCGTTCAAGATCATGGAGGTTCATCCTCACCTAGCCAATACTAAGATATGTAATAATCTCATTACATATGGTGTTCAAGTTTGTAGCAAATGGCTAAAACTGTAACGGTTTAAGTTACACACAAGATGGAATTCTAATTTCCATGAGACTTAAGTGGTTCTTCAAGTTTAAGTTGGAAGAGACTTCTTCCATGGAAAATCAAATGCCATTTTGATTTGTATAAAGGTTATAACTATGAAATCCAAAGTTGTTTGGATATAGTTATACAAAAGACAAGAAAATCAAATGTTAGTTTGATTCACAAGGTTCTAAGGCGATAGGTTATGACCATAGTTATCAAAATCCCGATCTTGATCTACGATCCTGCGATTTTATGATCCAAAATCCTCGATGCGATTCTACTATCTACATTCCGATCCACGATCCTACGTGGGTTAATTTCAATCCTAACTACCCCATGATTCCGAGTTAGGATCCCGATTTTAACAACCTTTATGACTATGAAATCCAAATATTGTTTGGATAATAATTATGCAAAGAACATGGAAAAACAAATGTAAATTTGATTTATAAGGTTGTTCTAAGGTATAAGTTGTGGCTATGCAATCCAAGGTGCCTGGATAGAGACATAGTGATAAGGAAAAGAATGCGGAAAATCAAAAGAAATTTTGATCTTATAAGCATTTCTTTCAAGATAACTATACAAGTAATCCAACATTTTGGACAAGGTTATAGTTATAAAAAAGGTCTTTATAAAGATTATGAGAATTGTCCATGCTATTTGGATAAGGATATAATCAAGGCTATGAGTTTATGAGTTTTTGCAAGCATTACAAAAGAATGCATATTACAGAGGCTTGCCGCCTAGTAAAGCCTTCAGTTTGTAAGTTCAATATGAACTCATATAAAGACAATATTTAAAATTTACCAAAGCCTATAATGCGACGGTTTGGTCATATTATGACAAGGGATAAAATATTTCTTATCTAACCGTATAGTGTGGTGGTGTAATCACAATTATGATTAAGGGAAGAAATGTTAAGTTTAAGACATGATCATGATAAGTAAGGTCATGGAAAGATATGTATATATATCTAGTGATCTTAGATAAAGAGACGCTCAAAAGTATCATGATCAAATTCTTACAAGGTCACAAGATTATCTAGTGATCCTTGATAAGGGGGATGGGAGTAAAGCCCACTCATAAATTGTCAACAACATAGCTCCAACTCGCACTTGACATATGTGTGAAGTCTTGAATTCAATGGTTGACGACGTTGTAAGACAATTGGAGCATTGACACCGTTAATAAAGGGTTTTACTTGTTTTACACCCCTAATTATGAGTAAATTATGGGGAGTTTGTGTTTTTGTAGGATAAATCAAGGATTTAAGGAAAAGGGGGACAAAAGAGGCAAAAACAACCCAACTCCAGAGGGCGTAGCCCCCGCTACGCCAGGTGTGACACCCGCTACAAGCGTCGCGCCCACGACAGACGGCAGCAGCAAAGGAGCCAGAAGTCTGCCGGAGCGTAGCACCCGCTACAAGCAGCTTAGCGCCCGCTACCACCAGTGTAGCATCCGCTACAAGCTAGGCATACGGAAGAAAATCAGCAAGACGCAACGCGGCGCTAAGACGATGCGGCAATTCAACTCAACTACCCGCTACTGCGCTCAAGCTGCGCTCGGCACCTGCGCGAAATTAAAACCTTCGACGGCGTCGATGGGTCACACTAGCTATGCTAGGTGTAGCGCCCGCGACAGCCAAAGAACAAGAAATGACGGAAGCTGAGTCGAAGTCAGACGCTGCCAGCGTTCAAAAGCTACTCGACATCGTCCAATGGGTCGCGCCTGCGACCTTAGGCGTGGCGCCCGCGACGGCTAAAAAAAATTCCGAAAATAAAAGCGTGCGGCGGCTATGTAGGGTTTTGGGGGATTTTATTTTATTTCCTTTTCCGAAACTTTTCTATATATACATTAAAAAAACAGAGCTTAGGATTATTCTAGTTCTTAGTTTTAGATTTAGTTTTATTTTCTTTAGCTTTCAGTTTTCTTAAGTTTTCTCTCAATTCATCGCATTGTAAGTTACTCTTTTAAATTTTAATTCAAGTTTATTCAAGTTCTTATTCTTTCTCGTTTTTACTTTCTTCGCGCTATTCTCAATTTCATTAGTATTAGTTCCTACAAATTCCACCTTTTTAGTGAAGAGGAGGATTATGGTTCCTCGAATTCTCCCTTTAGGTGAGGATTCGAGCAGTCTTAGTAATCCGAATCACACCCTTTCTTGTTTGTTCGGGAGAAAGATCGGTGATTCAAGATTCAAGAGGAGAATATCGGTAGAAAGAAATTTGCAGTCAGTAATGTTTTCTGCTTTAAATTCAGTATTAAATTTAGTTTTTACTTTCATTGCTTTTAATTGCTTTCTTGAATGTGCATTAGCTTTCTTGATTAGTTTCTTGTTCTTGTTCTATTAGGTTAAGTTTTGTTTCCCGAATCTTGTTTTCTTTAGTTTTTATTGTTTTCAATTAGTTTAGTTTAATTATTTCAATTATTTACTGCTTTTCAAAATTTGAAACCCTACCAAACTAATTCCCTATTAATCTGACACACCATCCCTGTGGGTTCGACAATCCTTACTTCATAAACCCCAAATTCTACAACGGAACAAACATCAATTCTATGATTCATCTCAAGGTCAGGTGATGCTCAAGGACCGTAATGATAAGGAGGTTTGATTCTATGACTCATTAATAGACTTTGAAATCTATAAGATAGGGTGATATGTTACGGGAGCGTAAAAGTGTGCCTATGCGGGGACGTGAAGTGGGCCGCTTCGGATATCTTAGGGCTGGGCTTGATTGTCATCGCAGATGGTAATGGACACATGGTCGGTTTGAAATAGTGTCTTTATTTTAAGAAATGTTTTGGGTTGTATGTGTGTTATGTATCTAATTAGTCAAATAAGGATGAAAAGTTCAAAGACTTGTCTACTTTTGCATTCAGACTAATTGTATTTATGTACACTAAGTGAAAGTTCAAGTCGAAAGACACTTTCATGATGTATAACAACTCTTTAATTTCTCGGGTGTTCAAGTTCTCTAGGAGGTGCCTTGTATGGCGGGGATATTTCTACCCAAATGAGGGATCCCGGGCTATTTCAAGTGAAACTCTTGAAATGTTGGGGGATTGTTGGAGTATTGCAAGAGTTAAGAGGCATAAGGGTGTAAAATATAAGCATAGGATTGACCAGGAGGTCAAAAGATAGCTTAATAAGCAAAAGGGACCCAACACGGACCATGTCAGTTGTGACACGCGTCGTGTAACGCCTTAAAAATTCAATTATAAAATTAACGGTCAAAGTAAACGTTGACTAACATTAACAGTGGAAGTCTCAATTTTTTTTTAATTGGGCGTTACTGCCGTATCTCTGAAGAAATACAAGGCAAGAAGGAAAAGAAACTAACCGTGATAATTATTACTTCACTTTAATCAAACGAAAGAAAACTTCAAGTTCTAGATGCAACACAAACTAAACAATACTAAATATAAGCTAAACTTTATTCTCAGAGCTTCTAACTTCAACGTCCTCCCTTCTACGACCCGTTCCCGTAAAAGAACTCTTCACCTGAAAACAAAACATTTAAAAACATAAGGAGGACTCAATAATGTCTATCCCTAACTGTCAATACAGGTTTTAATCCATTTCAATTCATTTAGGGGAAGAAGGAGATAATTCAAACTGTTTTACAAATAGTCAACACCCAACCCAAACACAACATATCAAAATATTGAACTTCTGACACAACATATAAATTCTAGTTTTATTAGGCAGGCGGGGGTTTACAAACCTCCCCTCAACACGGAGTCACAGACTCCCAACAAAACAATACTTTTACAGTCTCGTCACACCTCTTTATTTTTTCAATTTCAGTAAGCTGGATGGCCATCCAATATTTACAACTTGTGCATGCTTAACCCCGGGCAAGACCTTCTTTTAGCACAACCTATCTGGGTTTTCTTGATATTTTGATAACGTCCCTACAGGGATCTGCCCTGGTCTTTGGGAACGCTACCCAAACCCGCATTTAGTCTCACTTGGATTGTTATCCACTTTAATACTCGTCAAGTTCCAAGTTTCAAGTTTCAATCAACCAACACCAGTTCCCAAAAGACATCAAACACTTCATAAAAAGGCAATTCCCATTTAAGCAATTCAAAAAAAATTATAACACAACACTCAAACAAGACAGTCAATTTCACATAAAGTCCCCTTCAGGATGCAATTTCCAAAAACAGCATAATCAACAACAAAATAAGTAAAGTGCATCCAACAGGGAGTAGGGCGTAGACATTACCTGTGGGTCTTCTCTTCACTTCATCCAACACACACTTGAGTTCACTAACGAGTCGTCTAACCCGAACCTATAATTGGAATAAAAATTCTAAAATAAATACGACCTAGCGGTGATAGCATATGCGATCTTCTACCTTACACAAACCCTAGAACATTTAAGGGTTCCCAATATTCACCGATGATAATTACATAATCGGCCCAAAATTATTTGACATAAAAATAAGTTTATTTATTTAAAGAAAGGATAGGAAATTGTACAAATTACTATGTCCCGGTTGTAATGGTCATAACTCGACTTTTCGACTTCCTATGGACTTGATTCTGAACTTTCTAGAAACCTCGGAGAGTTAACTACAAGGGCGGAGCCATACATTTTTGTCAAGGAGGGCCAAACTAAAAAAATTTCCATTTCATATAGAAATATTGAAACAATTAACATATTGTCACTAATTGATTTAATTAAATAAATAAAATGCGAAATAGGAAGAACACATACACTGATCCATAAACGCAACCAGCAGAGAGCATACATATATAAAGGGGGCGTTTGGGAACCAGCTGTTGGCTGTTGGCTGTTTTGAGGTGTTAGCTGTTTAGTTGGCTGTTTGACTTTTAGTTGTTTTGCTAGCTATTTTGCTTAGCAGCTTGTATTAGCTATTATATGGAGAGTATTTGGTAGAGTTAGCTGTTTGTAACATAACTTTTTTGTATGATTTCCAATTGTGTCCTTAGTTTTATTTTTACTATCTTATTGAACATTATTTTTTTTTATTTATTGCTAGGTTCCCCCATATTTGTGTGAGCAACAAACATTCATTAAAAATTAATAATACTTGTATTGATAGGCTAATAACTATATTGTTCATCAATTACCGAATATTCTTGATCAAAACTAAAGGTTTTATGCCAGTTTACCTTCATAATATAATGTGGATATTTTATAAATTAGTACTAAAAATACAACATTACAAACAAACTTTGCTTGCATAATCAATAATTAAATACATTGTAAATAGAAATTACAACATTCTACACTACAATAGTTAAGACAGTGCTCATGTGGTAATAGATGGTAAATTTGGTGCCACTGGTTATATAAATAACTAAGTTTTTATGACTAGTGCAATGTATGGTGTGATTTTTATTTATTTATCTAAAATTATTTTTGGGACTAAATTATATACTCCCTCCGTCCCAAATTAATTGACATTTTGACAAACTTTTGACCGTTAATTGCTCATAAATTACAATGACTTACCATATAAAATTACTGTTATTAGAAAGATACTTTACAAAAAATTATAATAGAGATAATTTCATATTATAACTTATTATAAGTTATGAATAATTAACGGTCAAAATTTAGTTAAAGTATCAATTAATTTGGGACGGAGGGAGTATCTATCAATATACATTTAATAATTAAGATTATTGGAAAAAGTTGTGCTACCATTATTGGAGTGTGTATGTGTGTGTGTGTGTGTGTGTGTGTGTGTATATATATATATATATATATATATATATATATATATATATATATATGTTTAAGGCCAATATGGTAATTTAATTCACTAAAAAGCTAAAATTCGAAAAGCCAATTCCAAAAAGCTACTCCAAGTAGCATTTTAGAAAATGATTTTTTGAGGGTGAAAAGCTAGTCGAAAAAGCTATCACACCAAACACCTCATAATAGCTTTTTGATTAGTCAAAATGTCAAAACCCATCAAAAACCCATTTTGGAGCAAAAAGCCATTGAAAAAGCCAGTTCCCAAACTCCCCCAAAATCCAGCCTTAGCAAAAAATGCCTCCAAATCCTAGCCAACAAAATGACAAATAAATTTAGGTATAAAACAACTTGATATTATAAAGAACGCTAACTTTCAAAAGTTTTTTTATTTAAAAAAAATACCTCGTCACTTTAGTCATAATTTTCTCTTCTTCTTATCAGCAAACTCATCTATTATCATATCCATCGAAAATCGCTTAGCAACCTCCTTCTCGATGTAGACAACCATATAGTTCGTGAGAAACTTGTCTTCTATTTTATTACAAAGGCTTGTTTTGATAATTTTCATCGCAAAAAAAGCTCTCTATGTGGTAGTTGTTGAAACCGACAAAGTCAAAACCAAGCAAAGTAGTCTATCAATTAGAAGATATCTTTCTGACTTTCCAGTCTCAACCAATCCCTGACATAAGTCAACAATTGTTTCCATGTTCTTCAACTTTGGGTGCTTCGAAACATCTGATCCGTAATGTTGCAATTCATACTTCAACATATCTTTCTCATAATCAGTAAAATCTTCTGGATAATATTTCTCAACGAGAGTGCACAAGTCACTAATATTGAATGATTTATAGCCATCCTTTGGATTCAACACTGCACTTAAAATTAGGAGTTGCGTTGTTTGCTCACTAAATCGGCTATTAAGATCTTCTAACTGTTGATCAACAACAACTGTAAATATTTCTACTGGAAAATGATGCTCCATTGTTACGATTTGTTTTTGCCTAGACTGTAGGCGAAGTGAGCGAAGAACATCAACATAAGGAGCGCTCATGTCACAAACTTGAATATTGTGTGGTTGGCAAAATGATTGTACACTGCTTAACAAAAGTTACCACCCATCATTTCTCAAGTTTTGGATAAGTTGCTTTGTACTTGAGACCAAGTGCATAGCATTCACAATATCTTGAGACTTCTGTTGTAGAGATTTGCAAAGTGCTTCAGTAATGCCCATAATCTCCTTAACCACATGTAGGATAAATGCAAACTCAAATGACATTAAGTTCTTAGGAGCATGCTTTGCATCCCCTCATTGGGAGAATGAAGATCATCCAATAGCTATTTCACCAAGAACTGTGTATGTAGGGCCATACAATCTTATCAAACTACATACTGATTTAAAGTGCAAACTCCATCTAGTATTTCCCGGATGTTATAGTGTACCAATTTGATTTGCACCTGTTCCAGTACCAATCTCTCCTATTTCAAGTAAATGTGCTAGCTCTTCAATATGTCTTGCTTGTAATTCATCATGGCGTTTAGCAGAGCTAGAAGATGTATTCACAATAAATACCAAGTTTTCAAAGAATGTATGGACTTCTGACACTTCTCTCACTGTAGCAACAAGAACTAATTGTAATTGATGAGCTAAGTAATGTACATAATATGCATATGGACAATCATTAAGAAACAATGCTTGTAATCCATTCTATTCACCACGCATGTTTTTGGCTCCATCATACCATTGACCTCGAATATCTCCAATGCAAAGATTATGATTAGATAGAATATAACAGAGCTTATTCGGGGCGTTGTATCTTTGACATGTACCAAATCTAGAAATCGTTCCCGGACATGCCCCTTCTTGTCAACGAGCCTCACAACAATAGTCATCTGTTCTCTTTTAGCTATATCTCTTGATTCATCTACAATAAGACAAAATTTAGTGTTAGGAAAGTGTCCTAAAATCACTCAGTTTCTTGATCCCACAATTATTTGTTTCCTAATTGTATTAGGATATTAATTAGGTTTCCTTATTATGTTAGGTTTCCTAATTGTATTATATTCTAAATCTAATTGGAGTGGGAGTCATGGTAGGTTTATAGGGAGTTTTCCCTATAAATAGTGAATCTTGTCCACCTTGTTTTGTGTAGCCAATTTCGGAGGCACCTCCTATGGGAGGAGGTGTTTTCAGATATTCTGAGATTTCGTATTCCCATTGGTGAGAGAAGCTGTGAGAGTTTATGTGAGTAGTTATACTCTCTTTCAGTTGATCTCGGGGTGCAATCGTTCGTTGTAATCTCTACCAATAGTGGATTTGTTTGAGGTTGTGCCGCCCGTGGTTTTTTCCCGATTTGGGTTTCCACGTAAAAATCTTTGTGTCCCCTTTATCTTGCACTCATTTATTTTTCTCGATATCAAGTAGTCATCTTATTTTCCGCTTCCGCTGATTACGTCGCTCTTATTAAAAACCCTAACAAGTGGTATCAGAGCCATGGTTGTTCGAATTTCGTGGAGTTAGGGTTCATGTAAGGGCTTCGGTTATGAGAAGACTACACTCATAAAATTCGCTTGGGGATATCGAGAATTCGTTGGCAAGATCAGATGTGGGGGTTGTGAAGATTTCTGAAGAATCCAGTTTGTGACCGTTTCAGCGGTTTGTCTATCCATCGCAGTTCTACCTTTTAGAGGTTTGTTGGCTATGAAGAAATTTTGGAACCTTCGTTGATTTTAGTCCAAGGTGGACATTGTTAGGAAAGTGTCCTAAAATCACTCAGTTTCTTGATCCCACAATTATTTGTTTCCTAATTGTAATAGGATATTAATTAGGTTTCCTTATTATGTTAGGTTTCCTAATTGTATTAGATTCTAAATCTAATTGGAGTGGGAGTCAAGGTAGGTTTATAGGGAGTTTTCCGTATAAATAATGAGTCTTGTCCACCTTGTTTTGTGTGGCCAATTTCGGGGGAACCTCCTGTGGGAGGAGGTGTATTCAGATATTCTGAGATTTCATATTCCCATTGGTGAGAGAAGTTGTGAGAGTTTATGTGAGTTGTTATACTCTCTCTCTGTTGATCACGGGGTGAGATCGTTCGTTGTAATCTCTACCAATAGTGGATTTGTTTGAGGTTGTGCCGCCCGTGGTTTTTTCCCGATTTGGGTTTCAACGTAAAAATCTTTGTGTCCCATTTATCTTGCACTCATTTATTTTTCTCAATATCAAGTAGTCATCTTATTTTCCGCTTCCGCTGATTACGTCGCTCTTATTAAAAACCCTAACAAGTGGTATCAGAGCCATGGTTGATCGAATTTCGTGGAGTTGGGGTTCATGTAAGAGTTTCGGTTATGAGAAGACTACATTCAGAAAATTCGCTTGAGGATATCGAGAATTCGTTGGCAAGATCAGATGTGGGCATTGTGAAGATTTCTGAAGAATCCAGTTTGTGACCGTTTCAGCGGTTTGTCTACCCATCGCAGTTCTACCTTTTAGAGGTTTGTTGGCTATGTAGTAATTTTGGAACCTTCATTGATTTTAGTCCAAGGTGGAGATTGTTAGGAAAGTGTCCTAAAATCACTCAGTTTCTTGATCCCACAATTATTTGTTTCCTAATTGTATTAGGATAATAATTAGGTTTTCTTATTACGATAGGTTTCCTAATTGTATTAGATTCTAAATCTAATTGGAGTGGGAGTCAAGGTAGGTTTATAGGGAGTTTTCCCTATAAATAGTGAGTCTTGTCCACCTTATTTTGTGTGGCCAGTTTCGGGGGCACCTCCTGTGGGAGGAGGTGTATTAGATATTCTGAGATTTCGTATTCCTATTGGTGAGAGAAGTTGTGAGAGTTTATGTGAGTTGTTATACTCTCTTTCTGTTGATCTCGAAGTGAGATCATTCGTTATAATCTCTACCAATAGTGGATTTGTTTGAGGTTGTGCCGCCCGTGGTTTTTTCCCGTTTTGGGTTTCCACGTAAAAATCTTTGTTTCCCCTTTATCTTGCACTCATTTATTTTTCTCGATATCCAGTAGTCATCTTATTTTCCGCTTACGCTGATTACGTCGCTCTTATTAAAAACCCTAACAAGTGGTATCAGAGCCATGGTTGTTCGAATTTCGTGGAGTTGGGGTTCATGTAAGGCTTTCAGTTATGAGAAGTCTACATTCAGAAAATTCGCTTGGGGATATCGAGAATTCGTTGGCAAGATAAGATGTGGGGGTTGTGAAGATTTCTGAAGAATCCAGTTTGTGACCGTTTCAGCGGTTTGTCTATCCATCGCAGTTCTACCTTTTAGAGGTTTGTTGGCTATGAAGAAATTTTGGAACCTTCGTTGATTTTAGTCCAAGGTGGACATTGTTAGGAAAGTGTCCTAAAATCACTCAGTTTCTTGATCCCACAATTATTTGTTTCCTAATTGTAATAGGATATTAATTAGGTTTCCTTATTATGTTAGGTTTCCTAATTGTATTAGATTCTAAATCTAATTGGAGTTGGAGTCAAGGTAGGTTTATAGGGAGTTTTCCCTATAAATAGTGAGTCTTGTCCACCTTGTTTTGTGTTGCCAAATTCGGGGGCACCTCCTGTGGGAGGAGGTGTATTCAAATATTCTGAGATTTCGTATTCCCATTGGTGAGAGAAGTTGTGAGAGTTTATGTGAGTTGTTATACTCTCTTTCTGTTGATCTCGGGGTGAGATCGTTCGTTGTAATCTCTACCAATAGTGGATTTGTTTGAGGTTGTGCCGCCCGTGGTTTTTTCCCGTTTTGGGTTTCCACGTAAAAATCTTTGTTTCCCCTTTATCTTGCACTCATTTATTTTTCTCGATATCCAGTAGTCATCTTATTTTCCGCTTCCGCTGATTACGTCGCTCTTATTAAAAACCCTAACAAGTGGTATCAGAGCCATGGTTGTTCGAATTTCGTGGAGTTGGGGTTCATGTAAGGCTTTCGGTTATGAGAAGTCTACATTCAGAAAATTCTCTTGGGGATATTGAGAATTCGTTGGCAAGATCAGATGTGGGGGTTGTGAAGATTTCTGAAGAATCCAGTTTGTGACTGTTTCAGCGGTTTGTCTATCCATCGCAGTTCTACCTTTTAGAGGTTTGTTTGCTATGAAGAAATTTTGGAACCTTCGTTGATTTTAGTCCAAGGTGGACATTGTTAGGAAAGTGTCCTAAAATCACTCAGTTTCTTGATCCCACAATTATTTGTTTCCTAATTGTAATAGGATATTAATTAGGTTTCCTTATTATGTTAGGTTTCCTAATTGTATTAGATTCTAAATCTAATTGGAGTGGGAGTCAAGGTAGGTTTATAGGGAGTTTTCCCTATAAATAGTGAGTCTTGTCCACCTTGTTTTGTGTGGCCAATTTCGGGGGCACCTCCTGTGGGAGGAGGTGTATTCAGATATTCTGAGATTTCGTATTCCCATTAGTGAGAGAAGTTGTGAGAGTTTATGTGAGTTGTTATACTCTCTTTCTGTTGATCTCGGGGTGAGATCGTTCGTTGTAATCTCTACCAATAGTGGATTTGTTTGAGGTTGTGTCGCCCGTGGTTTTTTCCCGATTTGGTTTCCACGTAAAAATATTTGTGTCCCCTTTATCTTGCACTCATTTATTTTTCTCGATATCAAGTAGTCATCTTATTTTCCGCTTCAGCTGATTACGTCGCTCTTATTAAAAACCCTAACAAGTGGTATCAGAGCCATGGTTGTTCGAATTTCGTGGAGTTGGGGTTCATGTAAGGGTTTCGGTTATGAGAAGACTACATTCATAAAATTCACTTGGGGATATCGAGAATTCATTGGTAAGATCAGATGTGGGGGTTGTGAAGATTTCTGAAAAATCTAGTTTGTGACCGTTTCAGCGGTTTGTCTACCCATCGCAGTTCTACCTTTTAGAGATTTGTTGGTGATAGGCCGCAAGCGCACGGGTGTACATGTAGCAAATATCAAGGTCGATCCCACAGGGACTTTTCCTTTCAACGCACTGAACTAGCCTCCTAGTTGATCGCTAAGCCGATCGGGTTTTTGTTTTGAATCAACTAAATCTAACTCTAATCACAAACAAGGTCTAAACAAACGAATATTCACTGAACTATTCTGATGAAATCAAGGGAAAAAGGTGTTCAGGGGATGAAACCTAAGTCAAATAACGAATCAACGATGTGGATTGAACTTTCATTTCATTAATTTGCACAATCAAGGTTCGATAATAGCATAAAACACTTCGCAATGAGATTTTGTCACTAGAGCGAATTGCCAAGACTAACCAAGCACCTACTTTCGTGGTTATTTCGATTTAGTCAAGGTTAAAGATCAAATTATCTCAAGAACCCTAGTTAAAACTTCTATGTCTAGATAATTTTAACTAGTTTAATCCAGGTTTTCGGGTAATTAAACTTCTCCTTTCGGTACTTCATCCAACAACCTATTAACATGCAATTGGTGATCAAGCAAAAGCAATAACAATTCGATTCAAAGACCAAATAGATTGAAACAAACTAAATTCATGATTATTCAATCCAACAAAGTCAATTCATCAAGCAACTTCAAAGGTTCATCCCCTAAACTAAAAGAACTACTCACAATTCATGTTTGAAACTACAAAGCAATTGAAATCTATTCTAGAAAGCATATGAAAATCTATGAGAGAATGAGAAATAAACCAAAGTGAAGAACAAACTTGCTAGGAATCAACAATGGAGGACTTTTGCTCCTCCACTTCAAAGTATGCTCAAATTGCTCTTCGATCTTCAATCTTCTCTCAATCTTCAATGATGGAATGGAATATGGATGATGAATGATATGATTAGGGAATGAAAATGGATGATGATGGATGATTCTCCCTTCTACTCGCCGAAATCCGCATAATATAGGCAAACATCACTTCAAAACCAAAATGAAAGACGGAGAGACACGGATCGTGGTAGGCACGGACCGCGCCATGTGACACGGACCGTGCTCCCGTGACACGGACCGTGTCAGCTTTCTTCTTGAATTTTCTCACTCTGCCATAGACACGACCCGTGCTCTTCACAGGGCACTGCTTTCTCGAGCCTAGGGGTACTTTGGGCCATTGTTTGGGCCTTGGATGATCCAACACCTCACTTCTTGGTCCTTTAAGCTCATAACTTGGATCTACACTTGCTTTTCGGGCTCGGTTTACATCGATTCTTAACAAATTCCCTACAAAACTCACCAAACTCCAAACCAAGTGTAATATGGGAAATTCGGGTATAAAATAACACAATCAAATCAAATATTTCCCAAATTCCAATCAAAACAACCAAGTATTCATATATACAAGAAGCATTTACCAAATCCCCCATGCTTAGTCCTTGCTTGTCCCTAAGCAAGTCCAAACTCAAAAGAAAAGGCAAAGAAAGAAAATGAAAGAAAATAAAAGAAAACGGGACAAAAAGACTCAAAGAACTCAAAGCAAAAGTAAAAAGACTCAAAAGTAAAAATAATAAAACGAAAATTTTTATTTAATTACAACTCCTAAGGATGGCAATGATAGAACATTCAATCAACCCAATCTAATCTAAAATATAGCCCGAGAGTGAAAAATAAGCCAATTTACATAAGTAACTGAAGACAAATTATTCAAGAATGGTACTCATCAAGTTCAACCAATCACCCTTAGTCACCAAATGAGATAAGAAGGCACATGTTAAGCATGAAACTAGGTAAGAATGAAGAGCAAACTCACTTTCTGGGAATGTAGAAACTCCTCTCATGTGTTTAAATATAAAAATCATTGAAAGTTCGCTCAAATACTCAAACCAAAGCCACAACCAACCACGTACTTGCTAAGAATCTCAACTCTCCACCGCTATTTGCAAAGCAACAATGACAATCAAGAGGACTTCAAGGGTTGTAACGGGGCTAGGGTTAAGGGTAAGGAGTGGATAATATTTGGGAATTATGGAGCTAGAAGCCAAAGCTTGAAATTATGTCGCACCAATTCAACATACATACACTCTCACCACTTAAAATCAATCCAAATCAACCCCACAAACAATTGGAAACTTGCCTCAAAACAAAAGAAACACAATGTCAAACACTTTATTCTCTTTTTTTCTTCTTTTTTTCCCGGAATTCTCCGATTTTTAACCTTTTTTTTCACTTTTTCTATATTTTTCCCTTTTCCTTTCTTTTTCTCTTTTTTGTTTTTTTTCTTTGAATAAAACACACACACACAAAAACAAACAAACTCACACATATATACATCTCACTAGGCAAGTTTCAATTCTACCCAACAACCTCAATGTACATAATTTGGGGAATTAAATCAACATTTACTACTCAAACCAATCCCCATCACAAACCAAACCACCAAAGTAACCATAATCAACCCAACTTCAAACTCAAAACATTTCAAGCAATGGCTAAAGGGTAGGAAATATATAATCGGCCAAGGCTTATAATATGGGTTCAAGAAAAGAAATGGTCAAGGCAAGAAAGGGCTAACTAAGGATATTCTGATGTAAATGGGTGGTCAAGGCTTGCGGGTTCAAATCCTAATGTCTCTATCATCTTGTCAATGTACAACGCATAGCAATTTCAAGGAGATGCAAAGCAAATGAAGGAGGATGCAACAATGGTGAGTCACTCATGGAAATAAGACTAATAAAAATGATTAGTCTTTTCTTTTAGGCTTATGTGGACTCAAGTTTAGCTCTAATAAATCATTACCTAGTTTAAAAAGATATGCATACGCACAACTCACTCTTACAATAGAAACAAAGGCAATCGGTCTTACTATCCT
Source organism: Portulaca oleracea (assembly GCA_029582165.1). Taxonomy (NCBI): domain Eukaryota; kingdom Viridiplantae; phylum Streptophyta; class Magnoliopsida; order Caryophyllales; family Portulacaceae; genus Portulaca; species Portulaca oleracea. The sequence continues at coordinate 34,550,053 of CM055874.1, forward strand.
AGCACAATTCTCACAACAATTAGCTTCACAACTCATGTCAATTCACAGTCTTTCACAAACGGGCTATACAAGATCAAATCAAGTCAAAAGAAAACTATCTCGCCAAATCCTAAATCAAACAGTTTTTTTACTTTTTTTTTCTTTTTTTTTTAAATTTTGTTCTTTTTTTTTTCAATAACCTTTTACAAGACTCAAAATGAAAATAAGAAAATAAGAAAATGAAAATAACCTACAAAAAGAAGAAATTAAAAACTACAAGAAAATCTAGAAACTCAAAAGAAAAGAAAAACAAAACAAAAAAAACGACTCAAAACACATATATCCACAAAAAGTTACACAAATCCCCCCCATGCTTGAACCGAGCATTGTCCGCAATGCGAAACATCACCCGAGAAGCAAAGGAAGAAAGCACAAAAAGGTCACAAGGAGGGAATCATGGAGGTGGAGGAGGGGGTGGGTTGCATGTTTGGTTAAGCTGCCAATCATGAACGGATCGCATCAAGGCAAGCATCTCATCCTGACTGCGCTCAATCCTACCCTGAGAGTCTCGAAGTGCTTGAAACTCAAGCTCACAATAAATTTGGAGGTCGTTTAGACTCTCTTCAAGGGTAGGCTCACCATCACCCTCAGCACTATGCTCATCACTGCTACTGTCACAACTTTCTCCACCCTCTCGGATGGCTAGTGGGGCCTCAAAATCGAGCTGGTTTGGGTCCATGGGAGGGAGAAAGAGGATGTTAGGGACATGTTGGATGGACACATGATCATGGGGAAGCCGCATCTTCTCATTGTTAGGGTACCGCCACAAAACAAAGACCCAATGTACACATTTTCATAGAACAAAAGGTCTTAGCATCCGTAAACAAAGGTCCACTAACTAAATCTCGATGGCGGCAGGTCCCAACCAAAATGTCTTGCTAATACGCTTAGTAGACCCCATAACAATATCCCCTTCCCTGTGCTAGCATGTCGCTCTAAGTGAAGAGCAAAGAGGGCAAATGGTTAACATCATCAGCCGGGCATAGTACATCCCCATATCACAAAAATTCAGCTTTAGATGCAACATTCATGCTATCACCACGACCAAACATACCACAGATAGATCCACGAACAACCCGAAAAGTCGGATTGCGGATGGCAGTGCATTTAGACTTGCGAGGGTTATAATCAGTCCTAGTAGTAAGGAACTGCCAAAATGCTTTGGGGTTCCAAACATCATCATCAGGCATCTCTCGCCTCCTCGATCGATTATGACAGCGCTGAAAAATCTCAAGAAATTCAACAAAGTGAGGGAATGGGTCTCTCATCGATGTTAAAGCTAATTAAACCTCCCTAGTGGTCAATCTACTTCAAGGTGCTAAGCACCTCCAAGGTCAGATTGCGAAAGGTAGGTTCTCTCATCCGGGCAAAACGCAACAAGCCACATCGATTTAATAACCATTCAACATCAGTTAACATACCAGTCGCAGCCAAGAAGGGTTCATGCATAAATCTAGTTGCTACAACTTTCCGCTTGCTTAAAGCAAGGTAACGGTCATACATTTCACCTTCAAGGTTGAATGGATTGTTACCTCGATTAGGTCGTGACGAGCGCGCACCTTTGTCCTTCCCTTTTCCTCCATCAGCCTTCCGCCTCTTAGAAGATGGCTCCTCTTGAACTGGACCTTTACCCCTAGCCATCCTTCGATAACAAAGGGTTACAATAAATGTTAGTTATATACAAAAGTGCAAAAGACTCAAAATGGATGGAGTTAGTTTGTACGAACCATCATTGACTCAAAAACGAAACAAAGAAACACGAAACGTAGACTCCTAAGACAAAAATCTAACAAAGAGGTAAGCTAAAACAATATGTACATCCTAGCAAACCAAACAAATCAAACTCAAAATCAACACTACTTAAAAACACTACAATGGTGAAGAACCAATTATATACAAATCACCACCATGACTAACTAAGCTAAAACTAAGCAAGAAACAAGTTAACTATACACAATGACTAAATTACTACCACCAAACTCAATGTATATACATCCAACCAAGTATACATACTAATTCTTGAGACAAACCACACCAAATTCACAACCAAACCAAACCCAAAGCATAGCAATTGGCTCTTCAAACAATTCAACCAAGACAAGAGAAATCAAAGTTGAACAATTTAAACAAAATTAGCAATAGGGTTCGAATTAACCTCAAGAATTGAATAGGGCATCAACCAAATCAAATCAAACCAATTAAGAACAAGAAACCCTAAATTCAAAAACCAAAACAATACATCTCAAAAAAATCAGCAAATTAAGCAAAGAAAACTAAAAATAAACAAGAATCAAACCTTGTACAAGAGAAATTGAGAAGAAAGAAGAGTGGAGTTGGGAGAAATTAGGGTTTGGAGGTGAAATGGGTTGTGGCGTGCTGTGTGGTGTTGGGCGGGGGTTGTGGTGAGTGCTGTGGCGAACGAGCGTGGTGCTGTGCGCTGAGCGAGTGTGGTTGGGCGAGCGAAGGCGTGCGAGTGGTGCTAGAGGGAGTGCTGTGCGAGAGACGGATGAGGGCGAGAGATGCGAACGCTGGGCGAAAAAGGGAAGCGAATGGAGAACTGGGAAAGAGAAGCACGGACTGAGCCAAGTAAAGCAAGCAGCAGTTTTTTTTATTAGGAAATTCGAGGGAGACACGGACCGTGCTACCCAAGGCACGGACCGTGCCTCGTTACCTGAAAATTTTTTTGGGCTGCTGGAGGGGCGCACGACTGGTGCCTCATCTGGCACTACCCGTGCCTCCTCCCCTTCATCTTGTAGGTCTTGCGATCGAACCCCACAACTCTCCCAACTCTCAATTATGCATTATTTTCTTGAATTTCTCTTATTTTTCAATCCATCCTTCTCCACACAAACTCATTTATTTTTCAACTCTCTCACTTTTATGTTTCCACTCACTTTCAATCTCTTTTTATTATGTTTTTTTTTTCTTCTTTTCTCTTTTCTTTCTTTTTTTCTTTCTTTTATTTCCCTAAAACGAATACCTCAAAAAGGCAAAAATAAAATGGAAACCCTAGAAAAATCCTAGAAAAACAAAATTAAAAAGAAAGAACTGTCTAATAATCCTAGAAAAATCAAAATAAATTAAAGAAAAATCCTAAAAGTTCTAGAAAAAATAGAGAAAAATCTAGAAAAATCAAAATAAAAAGAAGAAAAATGAGGAAAAAAAAGTTTAGAAAATCCTAAAAAAAAAAAGAAAATAGAATCTAAAAAGCTTGGGTTGCCTCCCAAGAAGCGCTTGTTTAACGTCCTAAGCTTGACCAAGTACCTCTCAAACCGCACCGGGAGCGGTGAGGTTGAAATGTTGGCGATCTTCAAGAGGTTGACCAACCAAGTAGGGCTTAAGTCTATGCCCATTGACCGTGAATGGCTCGGAATCGTCCCCACAAATCTCAATCGCACCATGGGGGAAAACCTTCAAAACCCGGAAAGGACCCGACCATCGGGACTTAAGCTTGCCCGGAAAGAATTTCAACCTTGAGTTGAACAACAACACTTGGTCTCCTTCTTCAAATCTCTTCTTGAAAATATGCTTGTCATGCCATCTCTTAGTCCTTTCCTTGTACAACTTGGCACTATCATCAGCCTCCAACCTCAATTCATCAAGTTCTTGAAGTTGTAACATCCTCTTTTCTCCAACCTTTGCAAGATCGAAGTTAAGAGTTTGCACGGCCCAAAAAGCTTTGTGCTCCAACTCAACCTAAATGACATGCTTTTCCATAAACTAACCGGTACGGAGTGGTTCCCAATGGGGTCTTGTATGCGGTCCGGTAGGCCCACAATGCATCATCTAGCTTAAGAGACCAATCCTTCCTTGAACGGTTGACCGTCTTTTCCAAAATGCTCTTGATTTCCCGATTAGAAAGCTCCACTTGGCCACTAGTTTGGGAATGATATGGTGTAGCAACTCGATGTGTCACCCCATACTTGGCTAGAAGAGCATCAAGAGGCTGATTGCAAAAATGAGTGCCATTGTCACTCAATAAGGCCCTGGGAGTTCCAAATCTTGCAAAGATCTTCTTGAGGAACTTAATCACCACCTTGGAATCATTGGTGGGTGTTGCAATTGCCTCAACCCACTTCGAAACATAATCGACCGCCACCAAGATGTAGAGGTTGTTGTGAGAAGGAGGGAAGGGACCCATGAAGTCTATCCCCCACACATCAAAGAGTTCCACCTCTAAAATGTAATGTTAGGGCATCTCATTCCTCTTGGAAATACTCCCGGTTCTTTGGCACTTGTCACATGAGAGCACAAAACTTCTCACATCCTTGGAGAGTGTAGGCCAATAGAACCCGGCTTGGAGCACCTTCGCAACGGTCTTGTCGGTGCTAAAATGACCACCACAAGTAGTGGCATGACAATGGTTGAGCACATTTTGAATTTCATCTTCCGGCAAGCATCTTCTATACACTCCATCCCCACAAAGCTTATAAAGTAGAGGCTCCTCCCAAACATATCTCCTCAACTCGGAAAGAAACCTCTTCTTCTGTTGCCATGACATCTCCGGGGGAAGTACACCACTAACAATGAAGTTCACTATATCCGCATACCAAGGGGTGACTTGATGAGCAAGAACAAAGAGTTGTTCATGTGGGAAGGAATCATCAATGGGAATATCATCGTCACTTTGAGCCTCACGTTGCAATCTCGAAAGATGATCTGCCACCACATTTTGCAATCCCGGTTTGTCTCGGATTTCGAGGTCAAACTCTTGGAGTAAGAGGACCCATCGAATGAGGCGAGGCTTAGAGTCCGCCTTAGTCAAGAGGTGCCGTAGAGCGGCATGATCCGTGAAGACAATCACCTTGGAATTGATCAAATAGGAGCGGAATTTGTCCAAAGCGAAGATAACCACTAAGAATTCTTTCTCGGTGGTGGCATAATTAACTTGAGCTCCATCCAACGTCTTGCTTGCATAGTAAATCACATAGGGCTTGTTGTCCTTCCTTTGCCCCAAAACAGCCCCCACCGCATGATCGCTTGCGCATCATCACAAAGGGCAAATCCCAATCCGGTGCTTGTACGATGGGCGCGGTGACCAAAGCTTCCTTCAACCTGAGAAAAGCACTCAAACACTCTTCATTAAAGTCAAAGGGCACATCCTTGATGAGCAATTGGGTGAGAGGTTTTGCAATCTTTGAAAAATCTTTTATGAACCGCCGGTAAAAACCAACATGTCCAAGAAAACTCCTCACACCCTTTACAGAATTTGGTGGCGGTAATTTTTCAATCACCTCCACCTTTGCTCTATCAACTTCAATGCCCTTAGATGAAAAAACATGCCCAAGAACTACCCCCTCTTGCACCATAAAATGACACTTTTCCTAATTCAAAACCAAGTTAACTTCTTCACATCGATTTAGCACCTTTTTCAAATTATTTAAACAATGTTCGAATGAGGTGCCATAAACTGAAAAATCATCCATAAAAACCTCCATTATGTCCTCAATAAATTGGGAGAATATAGCCATCATGCATCTTTGAAAAGTAGCGGGTGCATTACACAACCCGAATGACATTCTCCGATATGCAAAAGTTCCATAAGGACAAGTAAAAGTGGTTTTCCCTTTAGGTCATCAAGAGTGTATCCTATAGCATTGCGATGCAATCTTAAAACTTCCAACAAAGCAGAATTTTCAGATTTGTTTAAGTTTGCATTCACAATGACAGGATATGTAGAATTAGGACCTAGAAACTCATACCTCAAAGAAGATGGAAGAGACTTCAATTCCACTTCCGGAGCCTTTTTCACAGCATGTGTAGGCTCTTCTTCCTCCTCCAACTTCTCAATCTTGGCAAACCCCGGTGGAAATGGTGGGGATGCTTCCATCAACTCAGCACAAATTGCAACCTCGGGGTTGTCATCCTGCAAATAGTCACAAAATAGCAAACATAGCTCAAGTGGATCATCACTTGGCCAATGGTTAGTCTCATGTTCCCTAACTATTCCCTTAATCGAATCAATGAAGTTACAATCATCGGAAATAGAAGGAAATTTGGAAGCTTTATTCACATTAAACTCAATCTTATCACTTCCCACATCAAAAGTCATCTTGCCATTTTTCACATCAACGCAACACCGGTGGCCAAGAAAGGCCTTCCAAGAATGATTGGGGTGCGTGAATCCTCATGCATATCAAGTATCACAAAGTCAACAGCACAAAGATGTCACCCACCTTGATAGGGACATCCTCAAGTATCCCAAGGGTATTTCACGAGCAGTCGACAAGTTGTAGGGACATGGTAGTGGGTTTCACCACCCATACCAAGTTTCGAGACAAAGAAAGGGCATCAAGTTCACACATGACCCCAACTCACACAAAACAAGATCAATGAAAATGTTCCCTACAACACATGGAATGGTGAAGCTACCGGGATCCTTAAGCTTAGGAGGAAGCTTGTTTTGGATCGCAGCGCTACAATGGTCAGTCAAAGCCATGGTCTCATGCTCTTCTAGCTTTCTCTTGTTGCTTAAAATTTCTTTCAAAATTTAGCATAGGCGGGCATTTGAGACAAGGCCTCGTTGAATGGAATGCTAATTTCGAGCTTCTTGATGACCTCCAAGAACTTCCCAAATTGTTTGTCAAGCTTACCCCTAGCCAATCTTTGAGGGAAAGGCACGGCGGAGTAAAAATCCTTTGGGAGTTTTGATTGGGTCATTAAGAGGCTCTCTCTTTGCACATCAACATCAATCACATAATCTTTGGAGGCGGAGATTCCTCCTCATCAACCACAACATTCTCAAGATCAATCACATCATTTTCAACATCTTTAGGCACATCAATCACCACGCTCAATCCTAGGATCTTTAGGTCCCTCGATTGTGTCCCACTCCTTAAGGTTATGGCTTGCGGTGATCCTTAGGGTTAGGTTCGGGCTTTCCGAAGCATTCCCGGAGAGGGTAGTGGAGGTACTAGCAATGGCAATTTGATTCTCAAGCATTTGAGTGTGGGTGCTCATAAGGTCAACTTTAGTAGCTAAGGCCTTAATCACCTCATCTTGTCTTTGTTGATGCTAAAGTTGCCGTTGTTGGTGTTGTTGTTGAGACAACATCAAAGCTTGTATCATGGACTCTAGGTTAGGCTTTTGGGGAGCTTGTGGTGGAGGTGGTTGGGGTTGTCTTTGTCCTTGGGGTTGACCCATTTGGTTATTGTTCCGGTAAGAAAAGTTCGGGTGGAACCTAAAACCGGGATTATAAGTATTGGAAAAAGGGTCAAAGTTTTGCCTATTACCAACATAGTTAACCACTTCGGTCGATTCATTACTAACCAACCCACTAGGACAATTCAAGGTCTCATGCTCATATGATTGACACGACGCACATGGAAGGGGAGGGGGAGCATTCACATTCAACATATCCATCTTCTTAGTCATGGCATCCAACTTAGCATTCAACATAGAAATGGCATCGACTTCATACTTACCTCCCGTCCTCTTGGAACGGGGCTTTGACCACTGGTAGCTATTGATCGCCATCTCCTCAATCAAAGTTTGGAGTTCCGCCACTGTCTTGGACATGATGTTGCCTCCTGCCGCCGCCAAGATGTTGGCCCTCAAGTTGTCATCCACCCCATTGTAGAAAGCTTGGATCGGGACCCATGGTTCTAAACCATGGTGGGGGCATTGACGTAAGAGGTCCTTGAACCTCTCCCATGCTTCATAGAGGGACTCATCCGGCTCTTGGACAAATGTTGAGATTTGATTCCGGAGGCTCGTCAACTTGCTAGGCGAAAAGTACTTCGCCAAGAACAAGCTAGCAAGTTGGTCAAAAGTAGTGATGGCAGAGCTTGATGGAAGAGCATCCAACCACTCCCAAGCCTTCCCTTCAAGTGAAAAGGGAAACAATCGCAGCTTGATTGCATCGGGCGTTGCACCATTTGCCTTAAAAGTCTCACATGCTTGGTTGAATAGGCGGAGGTGCCGGTTGGGATCTTCATTGGGGAGGCCATGGAATGGGTTGGCCTTCACCAAATTGATGAGTGAACTCCTCACCGAAATCGTCGGCCACTCTTGGAGGATTAATGGCGGAGGGTTGATTTGTGACATTTGGCATCACATAGGAGCCAAGCGTGATTCTAGGCTCTCCACCACCGCCACCACGGACATGGTGTTCTTTTGGAGTTTTCTTCTTGTCTTCTCGGCGTGCTCTAACTTTTGCTTCTTTCGGGAGCGAAAGGTTCTTTCGATTCAGGATCAAGCTCAAAGAGTGGAGCCTTTTGCATGCACGTAGAGTAAACTGCAAGACAAAAATCAAAACACCAAGGAAAATCAAAGCGAAAATAAATGACTTAGGCAACCTTAGGGTATTCGTTGGTGGTGGCTAGGATAAAGTCCCGACAGCGCCAAAAACTTGATAGGCCGCAAGCGCATGCGTGTAGCAAATATCAAGGTCGATCCACAGGACTTTTCCTTTCAACGCACCGAACTAGCCTCCTAGTTGATCGCTAAGCCGATCGGGTTTTGTTTGAATCAACTAAATCTAACTCTAATCACAAACAAGGTCTAAACAAACGAATATTCACCGAACTATTACGATGAAATCAAGGAAAAGGTGTTCGGGGATGAAACCTAAGTCAAATAACGAATCAACGATGTGGATTGAACTTTCATTTCATTAATTTGCACAATCAAGGTTCGATAATAGCATAAAACACTTCACAATGAGATTTTGTCACTAGAGCGAATTGCCAAGACTAACCAAGCACCTACTTTCGTGGTTATTTCGATTTAGTCAAGGTTAAAGATCAAATTATCTCAAGAACCCTAGTTAAAACTTCTATGTCTAGATAATTTTAACTAGTTTAATCCAGTTTTCGGGTAATTAAACTTCTCCTTCTGATTTCATCCAACAACCTATTAACATGCAATTGGTGATCAAGCAAAAGCAATAACAATTCGATTCAAAGACCAAATAGATTGAAACAAACTAAATTCATGATTATTCAATCCAACAAAGTCAATTCATCAAGCAACTTCAAAGGTTCTTCCCCTAAACTAAAAGAACTACTCACAATTCATGTTTGAAACTACAAAGCAATTGAAATCTATTCTAGAAAGCATATGAAAATCTATGAGAGAATGAGAAATAAACCAAAGTGAAGAACAAACTTGCTAGGAATCAACAATGGAGGACTTTTGCTCCTCCACTTCAAAGTATGCTCAAATTGCTCTTCGATCTTCAATCTTCTCTCAATCTTCAATGATGGAATGGAATATGGATGATGAATGATATGATTAGGGAATGAAAATGGATGATGATGGATGATTCTCCCTTCTACTCGGCCAGAAATCCACATAATATAGGCAAACATCACTTCAAAACCGCCGAAAATGAAAAGACAGGAGACACGGATCGCGGTAGGCACGCGGACCGTGCCCCATGTGACACGGACCGTGCTCCCGTGACACGGATCGTGTCCTTTCTTCTTGAATTTTCTCACTCTGCCATAGACACGACCCGTGCTCTTCCTCGGGCACCCGCTTTGCTTTCGAGCCTAGGGGTACTTTGGGCCATTGTTTGGGCCTTGGATGATCCAACACCTCACTTCTTGGTCCTTTAAGCTCATAACTTGGATCTACACTTGCTTTTCGGGCTCGGTTTACATCGATTCTTAACAAATTCCCTACAAAACTCACCAAACTCCAAACCAAGTGTAATATGGGAAATTCGGGTATAAAATAACACAATCAAATCAAATATTTTCCAAATTCCAATCAAAACAACCAAGTATTCATATACACAAGAAGCACTTATCAGTTGGCGATTAAGATATTTTGGAACCTTCGTTGATTTTAGTCCAAGGTGGAGATTGTTAGGAAAGTGTCCTAAAATCACCCAGTTTCTTGATTCCACAATTATTTGTTTCCTAATTGTATTAGGATATTAATTAGGTTTCCTTATTATGTTAGGTTTCCTAATTGTATTAGATTCTAAATCTAATTGGAGTGGGAGTCAAGGAAGGTTTATAGGGAGTTTTCCCTATAAATAGTGAGTCTTGTCTACCTTGTTTTGTGTGGCCAATTTCGGGGGCACCTCCTGTGGGAGGAGGTGTATTCATATATTTTCATATTTCATATTCCCATTGGTGAGAGAAGTTGTGAGAGTTTATGTGAGTTGTTATACTCTCTTTCTGTTGATCTCGAGGTGAGATCATTCGTTGTAATCTCTACCAATAGTGGATTTGTTTGAGGTTGTGTCGCCCGTGGTTTTTTCCCGTTTTGGGTTTCCATGTAAAAATATTTGTTTCCCCTTTATCTTGCACTCATTTATTTTTCTCGATATCAAGTAGTCATCTTATTTTCCGCTTCCGCTGATTACGTCGCTCTTATTAAAAACCCTAACAAGTGGTATCAGAGCCATGGTTGTTCGAATTTCGTGGAGTTGGGGTTCATATAAGGGTTTCGGTTATGAGAAGACTACATTCATAAAATTCACTTGGGGATATCGAGAATTCGTTGGCAAGATCAGATGTGGGGATTGTGAAGATTTCTGAAGAATCCAGTTTGTGACCGTTTCAGCGGTTTGTCTACCCATCGCAGTTCTACCTTTTAGAGGTTTGTTGGCGATTAAGAAATTTTGGAACCTTCGTTGATTTTAGTCCAAGGTGGAGATTATTAGGAAAATGTCCTAAAATCACTCAGTTTCTTGATTCCACAATTATTTGTTTCCTAATTGTAATAGGATATTAATTAGGTTTTCTTATTATGTTAGGTTTCCTAATTGTATTAAATTTTAAATCTAATTGGAGAGGGAGTCAAGGTAGGTTTATAGGGAGTTTTTCCCTATAAATAGTGAGTCTTGTCCACCTTGTTTTGTGTGGCCAATTTCGGGGGCACCTCCTGTGGGAGGAGGTGTATTCAGATATTTTCATATTTCATATTCCCATTGGTGAGAGAAGTTGTGAGAGTTTATGTGAGTTGTTATACTCTCTTTCTGTTGATCTCGGGGTGAGATCATTCGTTGTAATATCTACCAATTGTGGATTTGTTTGAGGTTGTGTCGCCCGTGGTTTTTTCCCGTTTTGGGTTTCCACGTAAAAATCTTTGTTTCCTTTTTATCTTGCACTCATTTATTTTTCTCGATATCAAGTAGTCATCTTATTTTCCGCTTCCGCTGATTACGTCGCTCTTATTAAAAATCCTAACAAGTGGTATCAGAGCCATGGTTATTCGAATTTCGTGGAGTTAGGGTTGATGTAAGCGTTTCAGTTATGAGAAGACTACATTCATAAAATTCGCTCGGGGATCTCGAGAATTCGTTGGCAAGATCAGATGTTGGGGTTGTGAAGATTTCTGAAGAATCCAGTTTGTGACCGTTTCAGCGGTTTGTCTACCCATCGCAGTTCTACCTTTTAGAGGTTTGTTGGCTATGAAGAAATTTTGGAACCTTCGTTGATTTTAGTCCAAGGTGGACATTGTTAGGAAAGTGTCCTAAAATCACTCAGTTTCTTGATCCCACAATTATTTGTTTCCTAATTGTATTAGGATATTAATTAGGTTTTCTTATTATGTTAGGTTTCCTAATTGTATTAGATTCTAAATCTAATTGGAGTGGGAGTCAAGGTAGGTTTATAGGGAGTTTTCCCTATAAATAGTGAGTCTTGTCCACCTTGTTTTGTGTGGCCAATTTCTTGATCCCACATTTATTTTTCTCGATATCAAGTAGTCATCTTATTTTCCGCTTCCGCTAATTACGTCGCTCTTATTAAAAACCTAACAAGTGGTATCAGAGCCATGGTTGTTCGAATTTCGTGGAGTTGGGGTTCATGTAAGGGTTTCGGTTATGAGAAGACTACATTCATAAAATTCACTTGGGGATATCGAGAATTCGTTGGCAAGATCAGATGTGGGGGTTGTGAAGATTTCTGAAAAATCCAGTTTGTGACCGTTTCAGCGGTTTCTCTACCCATCGCAGTTCTACCTTTTAGAGGTTTGTTGGCGATTAAGAAATTTTGGAACCTTCGTTGATTTTAGTCCAAGGTGGAGATTGTTAGGAAAGTGTCCTAAAATCACTCAGTTTCTTGATTCCACAATTATTTGTTTCCTAATTGTAATAGGATATTAATTAGGTTTGCTTATTATGTTAGGTTTCCTAATTGTATTAAATTTTAAATCTAATTGGAGTGGGAGTCAAGGTAGGTTTATAGGGAGTTTTTCCCTATAAATAGTGAGTCTTGTCCACCTTGTTTTGTGTGGCCAATTTCGGGGGCACCTCCTGTGGGAGGAGGTGTATTCAGATATTTTCATATTTCATATTCCCATTGGTGAGAGAAGTTGTGAGAGTTTATGTGAGTTGTTATACTCTCTTTCTGTTGATCTCGGGGTGAGATCATTCGTTGTAATATCTACCAATTGTGGATTTGTTTGAGGTTGTGTCGCCCGTGGTTTTTTCCCGTTTTGGGTTTCCACGTAAAAATCTTTGTTTCCTTTTTATCTTGCACTCATTTATTTTTCTCGATATCAAGTAGTCATCTTATTTTCCGCTTCCGCTGATTACGTCGCTCTTATTAAAAACCCTAACAAGTGGTATCAAAGCCATGGTTATTCGAATTTCGTGGAGTTAGGGTTCATGTAAGCGTTTCGGTTATGAGAAGACTACATTCATAAAATTCGCTCGGGGATCTCGAGAATTCGTTGGCAAGATCAGATGTTGGGGTTGTGAAGATTTCTGAAGAATCCAGTTTGTGACCGTTTCAGCGGTTCGTCTACCCATCGCAGTTCTACCTTTTAGAGGTTTGTTGGCTATGAAGAAATTTTGGAACCTTCGTTGATTTTAGTCCAAGGTGGACATTGTTAGGAAAGTGTCCTAAAATCACTCAGTTTCTTGATCCCACAATTATTTGTTTCCTAATTGTATTAGGATATTAATTAGGTTTTCTTATTATGTTAGGTTTCCTAATTGTATTAGATTCTAAATCTAATTGGAGTGGGAGTCAAGGTAGGTTTATAGGGAGTTTTCCCTATAAATAGTGAGTCTTGTCCACCTTGTTTTGTGTGGCCAATTTCTTGATCCCACATTTATTTTTCTCGATATCAAGTAGTCATCTTATTTTCCGCTTCCGCTGATTACGTCGCTCTTATTAAAAACCTAACAAGTGGTATCAGAGCCATGGTTGTTCGAATTTCGTGGAGTTGGGGTTCATGTAAGGGTTTCGGTTATGAGAAGACTACATTCATAAAATTCACTTGGGGATATCGAGAATTCGTTGGCAAGATCATATGGGGTGGTTGTGAAGATTTCTGAAAAATCCAGTTTGTGACCGTTTCAGCGGTTTCTCTAACCATCGCAGTTCTACCTTTTAGAGGTTTGTTGGCGATTAAGAAATTTTGGAACCTTCGTTGATTTTAGTCCAAGGTGGAGATTGTTAGGAAAGTGTCCTAAAATCACTCAGTTTCTTGATCACACAATTATTTGATTCCTAATTGTATTAGGATATTAATTAGGTTTCCTTATTATGTTAGGTTTCCTAATTGTATTAGATTCTAAATTTAATTGGAGTGGGAGTCAAGGTAGGTTTATAGGGAGTTTTTCGTATAAATAGTGAGTCTTGTCCACCTTGTTTTGTGTGGCCAATTTCGGGGGCACCTCCTGTGGGAGGAGGTGTATTCAGATATTCTGAGATTTCGTATTCCCATTGGTGAGAGAAGGTTTGAGAGTTTATGTGAGTTGTTATACTCTCTTTCTGTTGATCTCGGGGTGAGATTGTTCGTTGTAATCTCTACCAGTAGTGGATTTGTTTGAGGTTGTACCGCCCGTGGTTTTTTCCCGATTTGGGTTTCCACGTAAAAATCTTTATATCCCCTTTATCTTGCGCTCATTTACTTTTCTCGATATCAAGTAGTCATCTTTTTTGGTGCTTCCGCTATTATGTATTGCTCTTATAAATAAAACCCTAACATTTAAAATTTTCAATTTATTCCTGTATTGTCTTTTGCACATTCGTTGCAAAGATGTGAAGAATATGCTTTTGAATTTCTGGAGATTTATACATAGCAATTGAAGGAACACTGTCTAGAACAACAACATTGACTTGTTCATTAAATGATGCCAAAAGTTTCGGTAACTCAAGAAAGTTACCTTGATTTGTTGAATCAAGACTTTCATCATGGCCTTTAAAAGTACAGGTCTGAAATGTCAACCATCTCACAACATCAATCGAAGCCTTCAATCGCAACCTATTGCTCACAATCTCTTCAACAGTTTATTTCTCAATGACACTTTCAATATGACGTGACTGATTCATCAAATTATCAAGGCATTTAACTGCAAAATTATGAGCTGAATTTGAGTCTTTCTACATATGAGTAAGAAAAGCACAATTCTTACCATCATGAACCCTTTTCCAATTATTAAATCCTTTAGATGTAAATGTATCTGATCCCGCCTTTCATGTTGGCTTTTTTTGAAAAAAGAAAGCACGGAAAGCAATATGCAGCATGTTTAGTAGACGAATACTCCAACCATGGAAAATCCTTAAACCAATGATATTGAAACCGACGGGGATGACTCTATGGTCCAGACGACTTATAAGATTCTTCAAAAGGCTGATGAAGGCCAAGCTTGATATATTCCCTACGAATTTAATCCCTTTTATTTAACGAATAATCATTTATCAGTTTTGGTAAAGTAGGATCACGAATTAAACCATTCATATCTGAAGCCCTAGTGTCAACTCTTGGAGATTTAGCAGGAGGTTATGATCGTTCAACACCAACATTGAGGGGTTCAGGATGTAAACTTGCAGTTTGTTCGGCAGGCGAAGCACTAGTGCTTTCCTTCACTTGTTTCTTGAAAAATGAGTCGATTGATCGTTTTGACATACTTTCAATTAACCTACAAAATTTAGCAGATAAAATAAAATAATTAGAGCGCAACCTTTAAATTAAATAAGTATTTATAAATATATGTGTTAACTAAGGTTTCTAATCAACTAAAGTAATCAATTAAATATTTAATCAAAACTAAACAAAATCATACAAATTAGTGAAATATGCTAAAAATTCATATACGTAACTAACAAAAGATGAACTACTACGCTAATGAATAAAAATAGTAATTTAATCGATAAATTCTATAGTCAAATAACTAAAATTTCCAATCAAAATTAACTATTATTATATACATTAATCAAATTAATAAAAAGGATACTCCAATAATCATTGATCATTACTTAAAACAATTCGGATAATTAGGTGGATTGACAATTTATGAACAAATAAATATCAAAGTGATTAATTAATAAAATATACTAAAATAATTTAATAGTAAAATTTAATGATAAATACCTTATATTGTGTGAAGGTCTTGTCCCAATTACACTTCAAATTGAAATTTTCTGTAAAAATTTAACAACAATATTAGCACTACAAACAAACAAGTATCATCATTCATCAATATTTGTATTCACAATAATATTACTAGAGAGAGAGAGAGGGTACATTGCACAATATTGTACCCCACTTGCACATAAAAGGCCAAAACTGAAAAGTCTGCAAAATTGGGGAGAGAGAGAGAGAGAGAGAGAGAGAGAGAGAGAGAGAGTACAAAAGACAAAGTTGTTTGAAGTTGTATTGTATCAATTACAATTAAGTCTCTGCAGCTTTTGCATATTGCAATTGCACGTTAGAGAGAGGAGAGAGAGGAAGATAGAGGAGAGAGGAGAGAGGAGAGAGGAAGAGAGGTGATGTAATTTTATTCACTTTCTATTGTTGTTTGTATTTGTGCAAGGAAAGTATATCTAAATTTACAATTTTTTTTACTTATGCATAGTAAAGTATATGATTTTTTTTTTTTTGAAAAAAATCGTAGGGTGGGTCATGGCCCTGGCTGACTCCCCCCCCCCCCCCCCAAACATCCGCCCCTGCTTCCATGTTGACTATAAAACCTAAAACCCACTCAAAAGGGTCTAAAAATAGCACACAACAGATAGATCCAGCTTTCGGCACATTCCTGTTTAATAGTCTATAGCTCAGGCTATACACCTCACATATTTGGATCGTAAAATTCCTATTAAAGCAAATTCATACATGTACTTCTAACGCAAGGCATTCAATTAAAAACTCAATACACGATTAACGGTTGAGTTTTGATTTCCGTTCAAGAAACCGATCCCAACATGATTAACTTAACTTGTTCATTTTAACATCAATGCTAACCAAATCAAGCCAAGGTCCAAACTTTATTTCTCCAACACCTAGATATGACCAAAATTCACTTCCTGGATATTACAACATATCCATACCCACATTTAAATCTAGCCATAATATAACTTTCATGATAACCATTTTAACTCTGAAACTTAACAATAAAACCATCCGTCTCAAACCAAGATCAAACTTTTAACAACCCTAACTCACATACACCCAAGATTAGATATCAAGGACCCATAGCCTTATATAATATGATCTTATAACCCAAAACTTTTACGTGAAATTTGGCGGTTAACCCTAATACGCAACTTAACTGTAAAATTTATATAAACTGTACCTTTTTCAATATGAAAACTCTTCCAACAACCAAACTCATCTCGAAATCTCTTCTACCTCATTAAAAATTAGACCAATACTAATAACACTAACAATAGATAACAAGGCACTAATAAGGGTATTCGGGTTCAGGGCTTGATAACCACCGTACCCAGGAGAGAGAAAGGAAAGGTTGTTGGGGCGACAGGGAGTAGCAAGGCTGGATTGGGGTGTTGGTGACAATGCCCAGTGGTCAGTGTCAACGGTCGTTGGTGGTAACCAGAAGCAGAGAAAGAAAAACCGAAAAGGAGAAGAGCGGGAGTGCAACGGTTACCGGCAGTCTCGGGTGGCGATCATGTGCGGGCGGCGGTGGCGGTCTGAGCAACGTCAGCGAGGGCAAGCGGCGCTGGTGGTGGGGTGCGTCTCTGGTTGGAGTGGTAGCGGTGACAACGATGTTCTAGGCAGCATGAGTCTAAACTGAGGAGAGAGACAAAACAAAGAAGGACGGTGTGTTGGTGGTCGGTCACGCCTGCTCGTGGTCATCCGACGGTGCGAGCGGCGCGCTGGTGGTGCAAGGGTGGTCAAGTGGTGGCGATGCGATGCAACACATAAAGAGGGAGTACGAGAAAGAGAGGGATCGGGTGGGGGACAAGTTGTTTATATGATAGAGCAGTAGGGGGCCGAGGTAGTCATCGGGAAAGAGAAAAAGAAAGAGAGGGAGGAGTGAGAAAGAGAGGGGAAGATTGGGGTTAGAATAATTAGGGTTTTAACTAATAAAAGGGGTATTTTACCATAATTTAGTCACTTAGAAAGACTAAAATAATCTATAAGTAAAATTTCAGCTCAAAGTAATTAGTATTTGTAATACTAGGTTTTCAAAATATTTAAAATAAAGTACCCGAATAATTAATAAAGTACCCGAATAATTAATAAATTACCCACATAAAATAATAAGAGCATGCTAATTAGTCACATAAAATGACCAGGTTACCCTCATTAGTAACTCAACGGTCCTATGAACTCAGGAGTTAACAGATAAAACTCACATAATCTGGTTCAAAATAAATTATTAACGATGTAACGATAAACACATTCATATTTTTCAGGGCTTTACATCATTACACCCTTAAAAGAAGTTCGTTCTCGAAACTTAAACTATTGACCTATCGAGTTGTCTAACCAACTAACGGTGTCATTATCCCAAAATTTGGGGTTTTACAGCATTCTGTAACGCCCCAAAAATTCAATTATAAAATTAACGGACAAAGTTAAAAGTTGACTAACATTAACAGCAGAAGTCTCAATTTTTTATTTTATTTTTTTTGTTTTTTTAATTGGGCATTACTGTCGTATACCCGAAGGAATACAAGGCAAAAAGAAAAAGAAACTAACCGCAATAACTATTACTTCACTTAAATCAAACAAAAATAAAACTTCAAGTTCTAGAGGCAACACAAGCTAAACACTATAAGTTAGTTTCAAAAAAGTTATTTAAAGAAGCTTTTTGAGATACAAATAGCTATTTTACCAAATAATTTTTTCTATAATCAGCTAACTTAGCGCATGCTTGGCCTAGTTTCTAAAAAAAAAAAACTATTTTTGTTTCTTACAAACAGTTTTTATGAAAGCTATTTTTGGTGAAATATTGAAGTGTATGACCTAGCTTATAACATAAGTGATTTTACAAAATTAAAGTGTTTGCCCTAACTTGCAATATAGTACTTTTACTAAATTTAATTGTTTAGCCTAACTTTTAAAAATTGTAATGTATTTTTCTAAAGTAAAATTATCATATGATTATTTATATTTTTCTCTTTTTATTAATTTTTAGACGGATTATCATATTTTAATTTTAACTATAATTATAATTGTGTAGTTATAGTTATAGTTATAATAAATATAATTATAATCATTATTTTTTTGACAGCAATTATAATCATTATTATTAAAAATGAAGAATTGAAGAGAAAGAAAGAACAAAGAGGGAAGGAGGATAGATTAGAGATAGAAAATGAGGGAGGAGAGGAAGAAGCATGGCCATGGCCATGATTATGGCTGAAGTGAAAATAGAAGAAGATGAGAGGGAGGAGAGAGAAAGAGATTGGAAGAGAGAGAATAGAGATGGGGAGGCTGAGTATGTGGCAAGCCAACGCTGACTGGGCAAGTCAACACACACTCATCCAGCGCCACGTCATCCTGGTACTATTTAATCTAGTATGGTGCAAAGGTTCATATTAATTAGAACCAAATCTAAAGTTCATATTATTTAGTCTACTATGGCCAAAAGTTCATATTACTAGAATACAATTTCCCTTTTTCTTTTCAACTGTCATGGTTAAAAAGTATAATAATCTTTTATTCTACCTAAAAAATTGAAATTAATATATTTTTATCAAAATAGTTTGTTGCAACAGCTAATCTTATTTATTTACACATAAATCTTTTTAATGGATAAGATCCATTTTCACTAAATTAATAGTAAGGTAAAATTTGCATTCAACTTTACGGCAAAACACAAAAGTGACAAAATCAACAAAGTATCTCCCATCTTCCTCCCATGGTATCCAAATTGATAATTACTCTTAATAATTTGAATTCGAATTTTGATAGCCATAATTTTTTGTGGTGTTTCTTGTAAAACTTATTTTAGGGATGGGCCGTTACTTGGTATAATTTGATGCATGTGTAGTTATTTTACTTATTTATCAATCCATTATGGCTTATTCATGTAAAATATGCTTAGTAATTGTAATACTTATCCTTATAAAAAAAATATTTTATTATGGAAAATTCCAAATGGTAGGCACCAACTATTGGGTATTTCAAGTTGTCAACACCTTTTTAAATATTCCAAATTGTAGGCTTAATAAAAAATTAAAAAAAAAACCATTCTGTAAGCATTGTCCCTAAATTGTCATTAAGTAGCAAAAAAATAAATAAATAAATAAAAAGTTGAAGTTTTGCATTTATTCTGCAGATTCAGGCTCCAGAAGAACGAAACCCCCTCCCCGCCTGCTCCACCCCCAACTGTAGACGAACGAAGGGAGATATCTGCCTGGTCCTCTATTCGTTGGCGGTTGCATCCCCGACCTGAAACAATTGTCGGCGGTCGCTTGCTGCAAACGAACGACCACAACTCATCCTGCCCCGGCCTCACTCAGTCGAATGACGTAGACTGTATCCTTCCAGTCATTGCTGCAAATGCAGACGAACGACTCCATTGCCGATGGTCGCATCCTGCCCCGGCCTGATTCTGTCGCCGGCGGTCGCTTGCTGTAGACGAACAGATGTTGTATGAAAATTTTGAACTTTTGAATGGGTTTAGGGTTTAGGATTTAGGATTTTGATTGTACAGTTTGAAAATTAGTCTCTATCTCTGTGATTGCTTCAACTTTAAGGCCTCAAATTACATTCATCTTCTATTTACATGAATGCTAGGGGAGTTTATGATTTGATTCTTGTTAAGTTGTCATCGTGCACCGTTAGTACCAACTGATTGAATGAGATTTGAATTGATTAATTCCATGTATACGCAATATTGCCATGACAAATTCAAGAGATTCACAATAGCTTCGTTTAAGTTAGATGTGTACAAGTACAATTACAGCAAGGTGATGTACAATATTATCAAAAGTTCATTACTCTTTATTTCATAATTAAATTTACATGACAGAAACATGGCATAACACAAATAACCAAACATGCCTTGTTTATTAAACATACATAGTACATGGTTCACATGTAATTGTCATGGAATATGAGAGGTGTTATAGGCTTTGTTACTCAACATTTGAAATTGTGATGATTCAGACAGTCATTATTAGTGATAATTTGATTGTGTGAAGTTTTGGCTTGTGTTTGTGCTTTGCTAGTGATATTCTTATGGTATGTGATCCTTTTTTTCTTTTCTTTTGCAGTCATGGGGAAGTGTATGTTACTCATGAACTTTGAGGGTACAAAACTAAAACAGAAGTACCTGACACAGATAAGTCTAGTTTGCTTGATGTATTTATTGAGTTTGAAGAAAAGGTTGTAGCTGAGAAGTTCTGGTTATCCAAATATCCATCACTTTCTTATTTGAAGAATATGGAGACTGTTTATATCCATGAAGAGGTTGACTTAGCAAATTTGTATATGTGGTTGGAAAATGAGATGAGGAGTGAGATTGATATTTGGGTTAGCTCCGGTGAGGAAGCTGGAACGGTGTTGGAGTTATCTAGGGGTTTAAGAAAGTACGATTTGAGGTTGCCCCAGGAAAATGTGCCTTATATTCCTACATTACACGTACGAGTTGAACAACCGGTACCTCAGACATTGGGTGGTAGAACCAAAATTCTTGAAAGAAGGAGTACTTCTGATATTATTCCGTGTATTCCTACTGTAGAAGGCAAAAATTTGTCAACCAATCAATACTCGCCACGTGGAAATTAAAATAATTTTAATTCGGCCAATTATAATCCTACATGTGCCAAAATGAATTATGGTGGATCATTTAATTATAAATTAAATGATATTATATTCTGGCCAGTTAAATTACGCCACATGTCATGGGTGACACATAAATATTTGTCCTTTTTTTAGGAGTTAAATGGGCCCAAAGGCTAGCCCAGGTACTCTATAAATAGAGACCATTCTCCTTCATTTTAGAGGAGTTGGAAAACATTCAAAGAAGACTCAAAAGCTCTCATACTATCTCTCGAAGACAAGAAGCATAACAAAGTTTAAGCTCGTGTCGTTCATTCGTGGGAGATCAAACCACTTCCTCTTGATCGGGATCAAGTCTCTACGACCCTCGTTCAAGACCACATTCATCCAAGTTTATATTCACTCAAGAGTATATTCATCCAAGATTATATTCATCCAAAACCATATTCATTCAAGACTCATTCAAGTTCATTCAAGGAGATTGAATCGAAGGAGTTACATTTTCATTTTTGTAACAAATATACAGAGATTGTACCCAAAATCCTTTGAAATTAATATATTATATTTGTTCACTAATTTCTTGCGTTTATTTATTTTAGACCCGGAAATTTATGTTTACAATTTTTAGCACGCTCGGTGGGACATCTCTGCCTCTCATCTCTTTCTTTAGGAACGAACTATTTATCATTCGAAGAAGATGGATCCTAAGAACAACATCTATCATGCTTTGAAGAAAGGTTCTCAAGCCAAGTCACAAAAATCAATAACTAGTGCAACATCTAATAGAGTAATCACAAGAAGGATGGCCAAGATTGCCGCTATGGAGGCCGAGGAACAAGTTGCTGCGAGTGCGCCGTTGCAAATCTTTAACTCCAACTTGCCGAGGGCAAACCAAACTACTTCCACTCAAGTCGTTTGCCCGAAGAAGATGGTTCCTCAATGGATATGAAATTCACCATCAACCATTGAGTGAAGAGGATGAAGATTATGAAGATGGTGAGGAAAAGCCAAAATCATCAAGGGATCCGTTCTCCTCCGATTCTGATAACGACTCTATCGACACCGTCATTATGCCCGTCATGGTCACAAATGTTATTAACTATGAAGAAGAATTCAAGACTATGATGGCCACACTGGCAAGACTTGAGAAAGAAAGCGAAGAAAAGATTGAGCATATTAAGCGACAAGATGAGCGGATCAAGAATTGACAAAGAAGTTAAGAAAACAACCCGCTAGCAAATTTGACGAAGGTTCGGGAGATGAAGATTCCGACAGAGGATCCAATCACGAAGACTCCAACGAAGAAGAGAAATATGAAGAAGGTTCTGGCTCAGGCTCATTGTCTGTGGAGCAGATCCAAAAACTAGTAGCCGATGTGATAAAAGCTCAAATCGAGGGAGGCTCTTGTAAAACTCAATTGTACAAGAAGCCTTATACAAAGAGGATTGACGCATTTCACATGCCTTACGGCTATCAACCGCCGAAATTCACTCACTTCGATCGTAAAGGGAATCCTAAGCAGCATATATCTTATTTCATCGAGACATGCAATAATGTTGGGACGAAGGGAGATCGATTGGTGAAGTAGTTCATTAGAACCCTTAAAGAAATCGTCTTTGATTGGTATACGGACTTGGAGCCAGAGTCCATCGACGGTTGGGGAGAAATGGAGCAAGAATTCCTTAATCGATTCTATAGCACTCAACGCACCGCAGTATGATGGAGTTGACAAACACGAAGTAGTGGTACCGGGAGCCAGTATTGGACTATATTGATGTATATTTAATAGCCATATACAACAAGGTCATCAAGGAAGACATCAAATATACATCATGAGAGCAAATACTTGATTACAAGGAAAAGGAGCTCCATTCACTCATGTCTCTTACACAAACGAATGGCTTCAACAAGGGCAGCTTGGTAATTTGCTACATATCTCAAGAACCATAAAGCTTTTGAGAAAGTCATCCTAGAGTCAAAGATAGACCACCCAAAGAGCTTTCCAATGGTTTTTGAATCTTGGAATTCGGAGAAGAAACGAGCAAGTTATTCAAGTTTTAATCTAGCTTAGTTCATTTTGATTCTTTATGATGTCATACTTGTATTAGATGATGTAAGCTAGATGCCTTGTATTTCTTGCATTTCACACGCCAAGGGGGGACTTCCATTTAGTATAAATAGACCCCTTGGGTGCCTTGTAATCACACATTATTGATAAATCAAATACAAACACATGGTGTTGTTTTCTCTCTAGCTTTTGTGCTAGATTTTGTTTCTCTTGAGGGAGATTCGACCTATCCCTTCTTCTAGCCTTGGGTTGGCATCCCTTGGTGGTGAAAGGTAGAATTGAAGAGTTCCTTGGGGTGGTGTGCCTATATCCTCATTGGAGTCTTCAAAGCCATTATCATTCATTCATTCGTTCATCAATCGTTCATCACATATTCATCATTCAAACGTTCAACCTTGGTAACCATCTTTCATTGTTCTTTCACGTTTCCATCTTTTTTTCATCCCATTTGGTTGATCTTTAAGAACTTTGAGAAGCAAGATTCTTATCTTGGTTTTTAAAGATCCTGATTTCTATGTGTAATGAGATCTCTTTGATCCCATTATACATCATATATCAATCGTTGGAGGTCACTCATCCTTGAGTGCAAAGATCGATTGTCTGAAGCCTCCGCTGTTGAGATGTGTATACAAGGTGTGGAATGGGATTTGCTTTATATTTTGCTTATGAATAAGCCAACAAATTTTCAAGAATTGGCAACGCGAGCACATGACATGGAGCTCACAATTTTCAAACATGATGCGAGAAGACCAAGTATCAAGGAGAAGCAAACTTCACTCGGGGGCACGTCAAAAGGAATTCCTTCATTAATAATTTTTGAAGAAAAAGAATATCCTTTTTCCGACGGTGATACACGGGATTATTAAACTTCCAGAGGGGAAGCGTCCAAAAGAAGCTGGAAGAATCAATGACCCTAAATACTGCAAGTACATGGGATCATTAGCCATCCGTTGGAGAAGTGTCAAACTTTTAAGGAGCTTGTCATGTGGCTTAAAAATGAAGGTAAGATCGTGTTCGATGATGACGAGAGCGATGAATCCGATTGAACTTATTGGAAGTTTTCAAGTCAAGTTAAAAAAAAAAAAAGAGACTCAAAGTAAAAAATTCAAAACTTCCAAGTCATCCAAATCAAGACTCACAAGTAAAAAATTCAAGACTTCCAAGTCATCCAAAACAAGACTCCCAAGTCAAAATTAAAAACTCTTAAGTTATCCAAGACTTCCAAGTCATCCAAATCACACTACTAAGAACATGTGTATTACCAACCACTTTTTTCCAACCAATTTTAAATTGGTTGGAAAAAAATATTGGTAATACACATATTTTTAGTTGTGTCAAGACTCACACGTCAAAATTCAAGACTTCCAAGTCATGCACAAAAAAAACTCACAAATCCAAAATAAAACTTTCAAGTCATCAAAATTGAAGACTCTCAAGTCGAAGTTCAAGAATTTCAAGTGAAAGACTCCCAAGTCATTAGGGCCAAAGACTTATAAGTCAACAAAATTCAAGACCTTCAAGTCATTCAAATCAAGACTTACAAGTCCAAATTCAAAATTTTCAAATTAAAGACTCTCAAGTCATCAAGTTAAAGACTCCCAAGTCAAAATAACCAAGACTCCCAAGTCTTCAACACCAAAGACTCGCCAATCCAAATTCAAGACTTTCAAGTCAAAGACTCACAAGTTAGCAAAATTAAAGACTTTCAAGTCAAAACTAAAGACTTTCAAATCAAAGGTTCTCAAGTCATCCAAGTTAAATACTCCGAAGTCAAAATTCAAGATTTTCAAGTTTGAGACTCCCAAGTCAACAAAGTCCAAGATTCAAGTAATCAAAGAATGTTGAATTTCCAAGGTCGAGACGTTCAAGGCATCAAAGATCAAGAGAATCAAGTGTTCAAAGGCGTGATGCAGACTCATGTAGATAAGTTGTCTTCTAATTGCCAAGACAGGCTCAAGACGGGCCGAATTGATGTTCACAACTAAGGAGGACAATCAAAGGTCACTGCTTGTCTTCTGGTCGCCAATACATGCTCAAGACGGGCCGAATTGATGTCCCGAACTGAGGAGGACAATCAGAGGTCACCGCTTGTCTTCTGGTCGCCAATACATGCTCAAGACGGGCCGAATTGATGTCCCCAACTGAGGAGGACAATCAAAGGTCACCGCTTGTCTTCTGGTCGCCAATATATGCTTAAGACGGACCGAATTGATGTCCACAACTGAGGAGGACAATCAAAGGTCACCACTTGTCTTCTAATCGTCAATACATGCTCAAGACGGGCCGAATTGATGTCCCAACTGAAGAGGATAATATAATGTCACCGCTTGTCTTCTGATCGTCAATACATACTCGAGACGGGCCGAATTGATGTCCATAACTAAAGAGGACAATCAAAGGTCACCGCTTGTCTTCTGGTCACCAATACATGCTCAAGACGGGTCGAATTGATGTCCCCAACTGAAGGGGACAATCAAAGATCACCGCTTGTCTTCGGATTGCCAGGATATGCTCAAGACGAGCCAAATTGATGTTCCCCACTGAAGATGACAATCAAAGGTCACAACTTGTCTTCCGATTATTAAATTATCTTTGAGATGGATTTATTAAAGATTGCCCGACTTCGAAGTTTGCAGATTTCGCTTTCAAAAATAATTCTTAATTTCAAGTTTGCAAATTTTGTATAAGGCTACTTGACTTTGAGTTTATAAAGTCCTCCTTGATGATTAATATCAACAGACTCAATTCTTGAAGCCTTCTACAACAAAAAAAAAGGTATTTGCATGAAACCAAAAAAAAAAAGAAAAAAAGGGAAAGAAACATTATTATATTATGTGAATAAAATGCACAAAAGAAAGAAAAAATGAAAAAGAAAGCCTGATGAATTGATGATGGATGGCAAAGACCCTTTCACGTGAAGGCTTAATAAAAGGCTTTAATTTGGCTTTTGTCTTCTTCGGAAATCCCACGGTACAGCCAGTGACCCATGGCCATGGATATTGTATTGTACATGGAATTGATGGAGGTACACTTCATTGACAGAAATCGCGCGTCAGTACCCTCTCCATGGAAATTGCCCAAACAATCCCACATCTCACTACACCACTAAGCCCAAGTCGGTGCACCGCTTGCAAGAGATGGGTCTGATTGACTGGGTTCAATTGTCGGTGTGCCGGTACGACTACCGCACTGCTGGCCAAAATGCTCCCAAACCCCGTCACCAAGGCTGAGAAGATCGATAAAATTTGAGAACTAAGAGGCCAACAGAGGTGATTTGGGAGCGGCGGCAAAAGAGAGAAAAGATGGAGCAGGAGCAGTGGATAACTTGTATGAAAATGACCAGCAAATCACCAATACATATTGGTGGCAAGTAAAAGCAAGTTTCCTACAAATTGGCCATATTCCAATTAAGAAAATATTGCTTCCAAATTTGAAGGCTGGAGCAATGAATAATTCTAGCAAATAAATATTGATCGGGATAATATGGAGTTTTGTAAATGGGCAATTATTCCATTGGTTGTAACTTACCTTGGATAATTACAACTTAATATGTAGACGATTTCTTCTAGGTAAAATCTCTCTATATATTATTTTGTTTAAATTATCCAATCTTGTCCCATCCAAATTTTATTGGATTTGATGGAATGGTTTGGAGTAAATACTTCATTACCTTGTCAAGTTGAAATCAACCCGGGTAGCGTACAAAGTCAGACAGTGCAAATGTCGTATTCAAGTTTCTAGACCCGACCGCGGCCATTGCTATCAAGTCGTAAGCGCGGCCAACTCTCGAGAGGGCATTTGTAGAAGGCAAAAATTTTTCAACCAATCAATACTCGCCACGTGGAAATTAAAATAATTTTAATTCGACCAATTATAATTCGCCATATGTCAAAATGAATTATGGTGGATCATTTAATTATAAATTAAATGATATTATATTCTGGCCAGTTAAATTATACCACGTGTCATGGGTGACACATAAATATTTGTCCCTTTTTTTAAGGAGTTAAATGGGCCCAAAGGCTAGCCTACGTATTCTCCTTCATTTTAGAGGAGGTTGAAAACATTCAGAGAAGACTCAAAAGTTCTCATACTCTCTCTCTCGAAGACAAGAAGCACAACAAAGTTTAAGCTCGTGCCGTTCATTCGTGGGAGATCAAATCACTTCCTCTTGATCGGGATCAAGTCTCTACGACCCTCGTTCAAGACCACATTCATCCAAGATTATATTCATCCAAAACCATATTCATTCAATACTCGTTCAAGTTCATTCAAGGAGATCGAATCGGAGGAATTGCATTTTCATTTTTGTAACAAATATACAGAGGTTGTACCCAAAATCCTTTGAATTTAATATATTATATTTGTTCACTAATTTCTTGTGTTTATTTATTTTAGACCCGGAAATTTGTGTTTACACCTACATTTCCCGATAACAATGACGAGCCTGCTAAATCGTGTGCTAGATCTTTAGGTAAGTTAAGAATACCTAGAAGCACAGGCATTAAGAAGAGTATGTATAAGAGTAAATCAGGGGTTGAGTACTTGAGTCTATGGGATCCAGGAGGTCTCTTAATGCTGGTGAATCAGGATCCCATCACCAAAGTAACTCCATTCCAACCTCAATGTACTAGGAGTAAGAGCACCAGCGGAATATCCACAAATGACAATGTTATTGCAGGTGACATTGTCATTGTAGGTGACTTTTTTCCTCTAAAAACAATTTTAGACATCCAATATTTAAGCACATAGACACTCAATATATCACTTGTTTTGTAGGTAATAACATTATGGGGTTGAGTTTCCTGATGATGAGGTTGATGATGATGACTTTCAACCTTGTGATGGCAAGGATGATGCAGGGAGCTCTGATAGTGAGAGCGTTGATGAAGAGTCAGATGATGAAATTGCTATGAAGGCAATTACATATTTGTATGACTCTCATGAACAAGATGATTGGGATGATCTTGATGATGAAATTAATATGGGAACAGTTTATAGGAATGGTGATCTGTGCGAGGAGGAGAGATTTAGGCATGTACAAATCAAACCATGGATGATCTTTGTCGATAAGAATCACTTCAAATCTGTGTTAACCACCTACTGTATTCAAGAAGGGTATTGCTACGTTGTGTTATCTTCAAATTGCAAGAGACTCACTGCTATGTGCAGGTTTGAGGGTTATGAATGGAAATTGCATGCTAGTGTTCTCCCTGATAAACGAACATGGGCAATTAAGACTATGCATAATCCACTACACTCTTGTGAAAGAGTTGTTGGCCACAATCCTTTGGTCACTTTTGAATGGGCGTTAAAGGTTCTCATGGACGACATAAGAGCCAATCCTAACTCATGAAAGTCTCTTAATGAGATTTTTTTAGTCGATATCAAGTGACAATGAAGAAGTCGCCAATTTACAACACTAAGCAAACAGTCTTAACCGTGATACAAGGGGGCCATGATGTTTCATATGGCTTCTTAGTTGCGTACACTGAGATGGTGAAACAAATAAATCCCAATAGTGTTGCACACATAGCTTGGAGGCAGCTCGAAAGGCTCAAAGAAGGTGGTGTCATAAAGAGACCTTACATATTCAGCAAGATATTCATTTCATTTGCTGCACAGATCAAGGGTGCGTGCAATAGGTGGATGTAGGCGGTTAATCGGGGTTGACGAAACTCATCTAAAGGGCCACTATGGAGGTGTTCTGCTATCAGCAGTAGTCCTCGATGGAAATAATGAAATTTTCCCACTGGCACATGCTGTTGTTGAGTCTGAGAAAATTGATGGCTGGCATTACTTCTTCTACCATCTGAAGCAAGCTCTACAATCTGCCGTGAGTGATGAAATGTGGATGGTAATATCAGACAGACAAAAGGCAAGTAATTTATCCTTCATTATTTCCATTTATTATCTTATGTATTACCATATGTGTCAAAAAATACCCTTATTAATGCATACGTTGACAGGGTTTGATCTAGCATTGGATGATCAGTGGCCTATGGTTAATAGGAGTTATTGTTGTTGACATTTGTGTGCAAATTTCAAAAAGGAATTTCCTGGAGTGTTATGCCATAAACTATTCTGGAAAGTTCGTAAGTCATACTCAGAATTTACTTTTAAAAGGCAATGGACTAGTTGCATCGGTAAGTAGGGAGGGGGTTGTTCAGTCGCTACTAGATATTGGACCTCAGGAAAGGTGGGCTAGATATAAGTTTGATCCTCGGTTGTGCGTCGCTGACAATACAAGCAACTTTGTGGAGCCCTTCAATTCAACCCTTGGGGCTAATAGATGCTTACCAATCCGAAGCATGCTTGAAGGTAGAGTCATGTACTCTTTTATTTCCACTAATCATTCCCTAGCCTTCTAATTTCTTGGTGTTAACTATGTTTATGTTTATAAATGTCAAGCTTTTACGTTGATTTTATTTTCACTGTGTGATTAGTAGTGAGCAGTTTGGTTATGCCTGGGATTTTTATTTTATATTTTCTTTTTCACATCCTCCCTTTTATATTTAGATAGAAAGCTACTTTCATATTTGACAAGTTGTCAATTACCAATTAATTGTAGGTGTGAGGAGGTTAGCAACATGGTTGTTAAAATCGCGATCCAGATCGTAGGATCGTACGATCCTACGATCCAAAAATGACCAAACGATCCAACTCGTTCCTGGATCGCTACCTTGTTAGGATCGTACCAGGATCGGACCAGGATCGGTCAGGATCGGTAGGATCGGTCAGGATCGGCAGGATCGACTCGATCCTAACTATAGCCTATTTTTGTTAGAATGGTCACAATCTCCCTAGAATCGGTTAGGATCGTACCAGACTCGGTTAGGATCGTTTAGGATCGTATTAGGTTCGGTGAAAATCATGGCTTTTTGTACAATTTTTAAAAAACAATTTTTTTAGGGAAACTTCAAGTCACTTATAACAATTTTACTTTATTTGTAGAATCTTACGATCCTCGATCCGATCCTACGATCCCGATTCTAAGGACTCCTATCGATCCTAACTAGAATCCCGATCCTGACAACCATGGTTAGCAATGGTGATGCTAACCACGAGGCAACACATTGCAAGCACGTGGAGTGATAGTGGTATTTGTCTAAACATCGCCAAGTGTTTGAAGGTAATATGTATTGAATCTAGATCATGTAGAACATATGTGGCTAGTAAAGGGGAGTTTGAGGTACATGATAACAAAAGTCAGTTATCAGTATCTTTGAACAATAGAACATGTATATGTGGAGCTTGGCAGATTAGTGACATACCTTGTAAGCATGCTGTTAGAGCTATTCTTCACAACAGAGAGTCGCCTAAGTCATATGTTAGTGTATGGTTTTCAGTGAACATGTACAAGAAAGCCTATGCATACAAAATTAACTCTATTCCTGACAATGAGCAGCGACCTGAATTCACTTACCCAAACCTTGAGCCCCCAACTTTAACAAGAAAAGTTGAAAGACCATCTAGGAACAAAAGAAGAGAATCAGGGAAGCAAAGAAAGGGGAAAAGGTCAACTACAAATTTGTGCAGCACGTGTGGTTATTCTGGCCACAACAAGAAGACTTGTAAAGGTGGCCCAACTAGGAAGGAGATGATGGCACGAGCTAGAAAGAGTCAGAGTAAAAAACAACAAGTGGAGACTTTCTTGGGTGGTCCTTCAGGTTCTCAACCATCTCAGTCCTCCAAGCCAACACAATCACAACAAGCTCAAAGGAAAAGGGAGGTAGTTGACTTGATCCAAGCATCCACTGGACTAGTTTAGTTAATAGGAGATGACAATGGATAATTAAATGATTTGGTTGTACTAGGACTTTTATTTAACTTATGTTATTATTTAGTTGTACAGTTGGAATTGCAACAGGGTTCTGATTTGGTTGTACTAAGACTTTTATTTAGCTTATGTTATTATTTAGTTGTACAATTGGAATTGCAACAGGGTTCTCCAAGATGCCTAACAACAACTTCTGTGTTGGAGTGTTTTTTTTTTTTTGGTTCAAAACCCTTGTAAATTTCTTTGTGATAATTGATTTCAGGAGCCGGCGCCTAACAACAAGAAAGATAGTATTATATGCATTTAAATCATGTCCGTTTGAAGTAGGAAATGCATTTTAGTTGCAGGAAAGAATTATATACTGTAACGCCCCGAAATTTCAGATCTAAACTTAACGGTCAAAACCAAACGTTGACTAACATTAACAGCGGAAGACTCATTTTTTTTTTAAACTTTTTTTTACTTTATTTACTTGGGCGTTACTGCCGTATCTCCGAAGAGATACAAGGCAAGAAAGGAAAACTAACAGCAAGCGATAACTGTTTACTTCAATTTAACAACGAAAAGAACTTCGAATTCTAGAACAACAAAAACTCAACATTAACTAAACTTCAAGTCTAAACATAAACTAAACTTTATTATCAAAACGGCTAACTCCAACGTCCTCACTCTAGTGCCCTTCCCCTTCACATAACTGATCTTCACCTGAAAACAAAACATTCACAACATGAGGGGGGAAACCTCAATAATGTCTACCCCTAACTGTCAAAACAGTTCAAAGTTCATTTCAAACCATTTTAGGGGACGGGAACAAGTCAAACCTTTTCGCAACTCATTTGAAACCCAACCCCAGAAATAACAGAGTTCAGAAATAACAAAACTTATAAACCAACAGTACTAACTTTCAACTCAGTAAAACACAACGATTCAAAATCCTCAACCGACTTTTCAATCTCAGAATCAGACATCAGAAATCAGATATCAAAAACAGAGTAATCAGAAACAGAGTAAACTTTTCCTCAGAAAACAATCAGAATTTTATTATGCGGGCGGGATTTGCCTATCCCCAGAATATAAGAACTCATAATCAGAACAGGATCTCAGATCCTCAGAATCAGAATGGATGGCGGTCGAAGCAGAATCGGATGTGCACAATCTCAGAAATAATATCGGGACTCCCCGATCTCTTGATAACCCCCCTGCAGGAACAGATCCTGGTCTAAGGGTCGTTACCCGTAACCCGCTTATGGTTTCACTTTGATTATTAGTATCTTATGCATTATCAGACGTCAGAGTTCAAACAAAACCCAACCCAGTTTACAAAACCGTCAGAATAAAACTCAGAGTTTAAAAGACTGCCACGTTTTACACAACTCAGAAAAACAACTCACAAACATCCAAATCAGACAGTCTAACTTTACAGAAAATCCCCGTGCGGGATGCAAGCTTCATAAAACAGATTAAAATCACAAAACAGATAAAAGAGCATCCCAAAGAGGATTAAGACATAGACATTACCTGAACAGCTTCTCTTTACTGCAATCACTTACACACGGGAGCTAACTATCGC
The DNA here is from genome assembly GCA_029582165.1 of Portulaca oleracea. Taxonomy (NCBI): domain Eukaryota; kingdom Viridiplantae; phylum Streptophyta; class Magnoliopsida; order Caryophyllales; family Portulacaceae; genus Portulaca; species Portulaca oleracea. Next base: position 34,582,399 of record CM055874.1, read on the forward strand.
GTCGTCTCGCTCGGACCTAGAATTCGAATATACTTCTAAAATTAAAACTCTACGATAATTAGTTACGCACGAAACCTACCATACCCCAACCTTAGTTTTTTCTTATAAGTTAGTTAACCATGTATCGAGCGTAACTATTAAGAAAACATGAACATCACAACACATATTTTCTAAAGGTCATATAATAAAATCGGAATAACACATTTAAAACCATGACCCGATACTAATACTTTAATAATAATATTACGTAGGGTTTTTGGAACATAATATTCGTACTACAACATAACAACCTGAAAACTTTATAAAAACTTTAATACCAAAGTATATAAAACTTTTAATACTAATAATATGAAACTTTCAGGAAACTTTATAATAATTATAATAATACGAAACTTTATAATAATAATAATAATAACACGAAACTTTATAATAATAATAATAACTAATAACATGAACTTTATAATAACAACATGAAACTAATAGCATGAAACCGTAAGATACTAATAACATGAAACTTTGAAATAATAATACGAACTTAATAATTTTTAATAGCGAAAAGTACTTATTTATAATAATACTAAAATAATATGAACACTTAACAATAACTTGAAACTTGATAATAATAATAATATGAAAACTTATTAACAATAATAATAGGAAACTTAATTAATAGTAATAATATTAATAGTAATAATAATAATAACAAAACGATTAATAACAATACGAATAGTATTACTAGGAAATAGATAATAATTTTATAAAACATGGCTATTAGGCTTATTTTAGTATGTGAATCAGAGAGAACCCATCAGGAGAATAATAATAAGAATAGTAGTAATATGAACCAATAAGGATAACATTAGTAAGCAACAAAAGTAGCACTTAGCACATATCAAGCAAAAACAGAGCACATAACGTGAAAAACAGAGAGTTTGGTTTCAAGAAGGATTACGAGACAAATGATTGGGCTACGGCGGTCGTTGGTGCTGGGCGTCGACGGTGGTCGACCGTAGGCGGCAGCAGGGCGGTCGTCCAGGCGGGTGGAAGGCGGTGACAGCAGGCCTCCGGCGTCGGGTGGTCGAATGCACAACAGCAACAGCTCCTTCGAAGGCAACACCGAGGTCGGGCTTCGTCCTCGCCGGAGCTGAGTGCCGATGGTCGATAGAAGGACATCGGTGCGGTGGTGGGGGTTCACGACGACGTTGGTTGGGGTGTGCAGGCAAGCGAGCGAGCGTAAGGGGACTTGCGGGCGGTTTCTGCGGCGGCGAAAAAGGCCGGTGGTCGGCGCTGCGATGGTCGGAATAGAGGGAGGTGGCGGTCGGCGACGAGGAGTTGGTGGAAGGAGGTGGTTTGAGGTGGTTGCGTGGGTGGTGGCTTGGGTGATGCGTGGTGGTCGGGGTGAAGCAGAGGGAGAAAGGGAGGAGAGAGAGAAAGGAAGAGAGAGAAAAGAATATTATATGGGGATTGCGGCTGATGTAGATTTCTAGGGTATTTGTTTATTGGGGTAAGTATCCAAATAGGGTATTTATAGAGAGAGAAATTAGGGTAAAATTAGTACAAATAAAACCTAGATGTTAGTAACACCCTTCCAATTTATTCTTTTCCTAAAACAACACCTTTCCTTAAACAGTTTTTACAAACTGATCCCAATTAATTTTAACCGATACCCAAAAAGTCTCTAACTGATATTTTTAAGACTCTAAAAATTTCAACAAACTCACTTGCGGTCCTAAAATCTCCGTGTGAAAACAGATAAATAAATAACGGAATAAAACGCTCGTTAGGAAATTTAACGGTAAACGAAATTGAATTTTGCAGGGTTTTACATATAAATTTAATTCGTATAATGTAACCCAAAATAACTAGTATGCAACTCAATTCTCAAAGCGCTCAATGAGCAAGGTTTCCCTTCTATAACTACAACGAGGTTTGTTTCACAATACAATATTAAATTCTAAGAGACATTAGCTAAGATAGCACAAATTTACTCTAAATTTTAACAACACAGGGTACATCATCTTCTACAACAACTCAACATATCAAATGACTAATTTAGCTACACAAAGCGCGTCCTTTAATTAGTTCCTCATGCATACAATCACGACAACCAACACAAAGTACATTACAACTACCATCTTCACTACTGACTTCACATACTTAGTCTGCCTTGCAACCATCTTCTTCAAAATGGCAATATCTTCATCGGTGGGCCTTGAACACTTGAGCTCTCAGCATACCACCCAAATCTTCCTTCATATTTTCCATTAGCAAATTATGTGTTCCTCACCAGCCCATCTGAAGAAATTATAGGGATTACAACGAAAATATAATCCGTTCGGGTTTGCCATTGATTCAGATATCTTCCATTCAACCTTCTTCCCACATTTGATGCAATATTGCAGTCTCAACCACAACTTTGCACCACCACTAGAATTTGAATTACTAGAAGCCATTGCACCTAAAATTTCATAGCATAATCAACGAACCCAATGCCGAAACAAGAATCAATTAGCAAAAGTAGTATCAATCAAATTCGAATCAATTAACAAAGACAAAAGCCACACAAAATCATAGCATAAATATTCATTACATGGGTTTAATACTTTTAACTCGAAATCAAACAGTAATCATGTACTCATGTCCTCAATTGAAACTTTAGCATGATTTGAATAAGAAATGTAGAAATAATCCATTCCATTCATTAACAAGAGAATAAGAGTAAACAAGATAACAAATTCAACAACGACCTAACAGAGAATAAATCAGCATCAAATTAACCCCAACTATTTCACTAATAAACACAACTCTAATTTCTTGATCTAGTTTGCCAATCAACAGTACAAATCCCCTTGTGGGTTTCACAAAATACAGAACAAACTTGTTTGCTCACAATGACTGTTAGAGAAAATAATAGCAAGGTAACAGCGGAAGCGAAAATAATAAATTTGAGATGACGGATATTACGACAAAATTTAGGAACGAAAAATAAGCTATCAAACACCGGAATTACATGGGAAACCGAAGAACTCGGAGAAAAACCCACGGACGGCGACATCCAGAATATAATCCACTATGAGAAAGAAGGGATACAACCTGATTACTATCACAGGGTGTGATGCGATCACCAAAGGAGATTACAATATAAATCTCTCTCTCACACTTAACTCACAATCTCTCAGGATACACTGGGAAAATATTGGTGAGACTCACTCTCTCTCAATATTTTCTCTCTCTCTTGCTCTGGTGTTTTCGATATGATTTTGGTGGAGAAACATGTACCCTATTTATAGGAAAAACTCTCTATAAACCTAACTTGACTCCCACTCCAATTAAATTTAGAATCTAATACAATTAAGAAACACAACATAATAAGGAAACTTAAATAATACCCTAATACAATTAGGAAACAAATAATTGTGGGATCAAGAGATTTGGTGATTTTAGAACACTTTCCTAACAAACTCCACCTTGCACTAAAATCAACGAATCATCGGTCCAAATAAACATCTTGACTGTCGCCATCAACACGCCCCTTCGCAGGGCGTGGCGCCGCAGGGCTCTCACATGCTTAGAACACCAACTAAGTCCAAACAATGTTCGAACTTAGCTATAGATAGAGGCTTAGTTAACATATCTGCAGGATTATGAAAAGTATGCACCTTTTTCACCACGATCTCTCTCGTAGCAACTGTATCTTTGATCAAGTGATACCTGACGCTTATATGGTTGGTCTTCGAATGATAAGTGTCATTCTTTGTCATATGTATAGCACTCTGACTGTCTAAATAAACCACAGTCTCGCCCTGTGGTACTCCAAGCTCCATGACCAATCCCCTCAACCAGATGGCCTCCTTCACTCCTTTCGTTGCAGCAATATATTCAGCCTCTGAAGTAGGCAGAGCTACTATAGGTTGAAGTGAAGCTTTCCAAGATATTGCTCCTCCACACATGACGAACACATACCTTGAAATTGAGCGTCTCACATCCAAATCTCTACCATAATCAGCATCAACATAACCTGCAACATCAGACGTTGCAGCACTACCTCTATCATACAGGATGTCCTTCTCCAAAAAACCCTTCACATAGCGAAGGATCCACTTTACCTCTTCCCAATGCTCCTTCCCTAGATTCTACATATATCTACTCATCATACTAACTGCATGGGACGGGTCAGGTCTAGTGCACACCATAGCATACATCAAACTACCAACTGCACTAGCATAGGGAATATTAGACATCCTCCTTACCTCCAAATCAGATTTAGGACATTTCTCACCAAACAAATTGAAATGTGCAGCTAAGGGAGTTGAAACTGCTTTACAGTTTCTCATGTTGAATCTGTCCAACGCCTTCTCCAAATATTTCTTCTGAGACAGAAACAGCTTCCCTGCCTTTCTATCTCTTTGGATCTCCATACCCAAAATCTTCTTTGCCGCTCTGAGGTCTTTCATCTCAAACTCCTGGTTGAGTTGAGATTTCAGCTTCTTTATAAGTGACATGTCCCTGAAGGTAATCAACATGTCATCAACATAAATAAATGAAAGACCTTTCTCCAAATTGCCTGTAGTACACACAGTTGTCATAGTGACTTCTTATGTACCCTTGCCCTACCATATCAAACCTTTTGTACCACTGTTTGGGTGCCTGTTTAAATCCATACAAGGACTTCCTCAATCTGCATACCTGTTCCTGCTTACTAGGAACGATGAAACCCTCTGGTTGCCTCATATATATTTCCTCCTCCAACTCGCCATGGAGGAAAGTTGTCTTCACATCAAGTTGCTCCAACTCCAAATCAAATATAGTAACGAAGGCTAGCAAGGTGCGGATCGACATATGCCTCACGACTGGTGAGAATATTTCATTGTAGTCGATTCCTTCTTTCTGGTTGCAACCCCTTACCACTAATCTGGCCTTCCACCTTGCACTTTCTACACCAGGGATACCTTCCTTGCTCTTGTACACCCACTTCGCAGTAAGAGCTTGTCGCCCTTTAGGCAACTCACATAACTCCCATGTATGATTTTTCTGCAGACTCTCCATCTCCTCTTTCATAGCTCCTATCCAGTTTGAGGTACTCGGACAGGAGATGACCTCATGATAGGTAGAAGGTTCAGCACCTTCAGGAGTCTCCTCTGCAACACTCAGCACATATGCGATCATAGCATCGTCTTCTTCAATATATCGCGCCAGTCTCCTGATCTCCCTCTTGGGACGATCTCTTGCAATGCTCGGTTGTTTCTCCACCTGAGGAACATTAGTCTCAATCTCAGGCCCATCAACCTGAGTTGGTTCAGGAGCATCATCAGTAGTTTGCTCCTGATTGTAGGTTCCAGCAGCTCCACTTTGAGCATGCTCCACCTCGAACACCATTCTTCCTGCATCCTCCTCCTGATTTCCTGCATCATCAGAAGTACCAGTAGATTCCATTTCAGATAACATAGAAGATTCATTAAAGGTTACGTCTCTAGATTGTATAACTTTCTTCAAATCAGGACACCACATTCTATATCCCTTAGACTCAGACCCATAACCTAGAAACATGCATTTAACAGCCCCAGAAGACAACTTCCCATCATTCACATGGGCATATACAGGACATCCAAAAATTCTCAAATTAGAATAATTAACTGGATTACATGTCCATACTTCCTCTGAAATCTGGTATTCGATAGAGGCATGAAGTGATCTGTTCAGCAGGTAGCAAGCAGTAAATATCACCTTTGCCTAGAACAATTTGTTCTTCCAAAGCCCTGCATTCGAGAGCATGCAGCGTGATTTCTCTAGGAGTGTCCTGTTGATTCTCTTAGCTACGCCGTTTTGCTGAGGCTTACCCACCAAGGCTTCGATGCCTCGCAATCCCATGCTCCTCGCAGAATTCAGTAAATTCAAAATCAACAAATTCCAACGCATTGTCAGTCTTGAGTTTCTTGATTTTTCTGCCTGTCTGGTTCTCCACCAAAGCTTTTAACTTCTCGAAGTATGAGAATGTCTCATTCTTGTGCCGCCGGAAATAAACCCAAGTCTTCCTCGAGAAGTCATCCACGAATGTCAACATATAGCGCTTGCCATCTAATGATGGCACTCTAGCAGGACCCGACAGATCTGAATAAATATAATCAAGGATCCTTGTTGTTGTGTGTTTAGGCCTTGAAAAGCTAACCCTCTTCGGTTTCTCATAGACACAGTGACCGCAAAACTCCAACTTGCCGATCTTTGCGCCATCAAGATATTCCTTCTTGCTCAGCATTGACATTCTCTTCTCTCCCATGTGGCCTAGTCTCACGCGATTTTGTCTTTGTCGGACTCATCAAGATTCAAGATCGCCGCAGTAGCCTTCACATCAGAGACCCTGCAGGATGTACAGACTGCCCTTCCTGGTTCCCTTCATAAGAACCATGGAACCCCTGCACACTTTCAAAACACCGTCTTCTCCTTTATACCTGCAGCCGTTAGCCTCAAGAGTACCCAAAGAAATTAAATTTCCAGTCATGTTTGGGATATGACAAACCTCCTTGAGAGTTCTAACAATGCCATCATGAGTTCTGATTTTGATGTTGCCAATTCCTGCAACCTTGCAGATTGTGTCGTTACCCATGACTACAACCCCGCTGTCAACACTCTCATAGGACTCGAACCAGTCCTTATGAGGACACATATGATAGGTGCACCCCATGTCAAGAACCCACTCATCTCTAGCTATCCTCCTCGATGTGGTAGCCAAGGCATCATCCGTAACTACAAACCCATCACCATCTGACTCGGACTCTACGCAGTTTAAGGTACCAGGTTTGGTGTGGTTATCCTTACTCTCGTGCTTCTGGTCTCTCTGTTTTGTCCAATAATCTCTCTATATATGCCCCATCTTACTACAGTAGTTACACTTCTTATTCTTGTGAGGATTCCTAGACTTTGAACGGTGTTTAGACCTCCCTCTAGACTCGTTTCCCTTACGTTCAGTATTCCTACCCCTTACAACCATAACATCACCACCCTGGTCATCACCATCAATATCAAGTTTCTCCTTAGACAGTAAACTAACCTTTATTTCACTAAGGTTAAGGACACCACGATTCCCATATAACATGATTTCCTTAAGTTGTTTATGTGATGCAGGTAGGGACAGAATTAAATGCAAAGCCTTATCCTCATTAGTGTGTTTCACATCCATTGATTCTAATTCAGTAATAATATAATCAAATTCACTAAGATGTGCTTGAATAGAAGTACCTTGGGGCATTTTCAGCTGTAGAACTTCTCCTTCATTCGGTACTTGTTTGCAAGACTCTTCGACATGTACAACTCTTCCAGTTTCGTCCAGAGCTCCCGAGGTTTCTCGATATGAATCATCTTTCTCTGAATGTGCTCTGCCAAACACGGCTGAATCCCTGCCAGAGCCTTATCTTCCAGCTTCTTCCACTCCCTTGGAGTTAGATTGCCCATGATGTCTTTCTGGAGTTTCTTGAAATCATCATCGCTTATCGTCTCATCAGTCTTCGAGTCGGGATACTCAATCACATCCCATAACCCGTGTTGAATCAAGACTGCCTTCATCTGCAATCTCCACATGGTAAAGCTCCTCGTTTCATCAAATTTTGGAATATCCCACTTCATGATTGAAGCCATCTCCACCTTGCTCTGATATCACTTGTTAGAGAAAATAGTAGCAAGATACCAGTGGAGACGAAAATAATAAATTTGAGATGACGGATATTACGACAAAATTTAGGAACAAGTTTGCTCACAATGACATATTGAACTTGAAGAAATTAACACATTTTACACTTTGAGTGGAATATTGCCAATATATCAACAGTTTGGGTCAACATTATGAAACCTAACTTCAATGACTTGCTTTTGACTGTCTGAATCATCACATTTTCAAATGTTGAGTAACAAAGCATATAACACGTTCCATATGATAATTACATGTGAACCATGTACTATGTATGTTTAATAAACAAGGCCATGTTTAGTTTATTGTGTTATGCCATGTTCTGTCATGCAAATTTAATTATGAAATAAAGAGTATTGAATTTTTGACAATATTGTACATCACCTTGCTGTAATTGTACTTGTACACATCTAACTTAAATGAAGGTATTGTGAATCTCTTGAATTCGTCATGGCAGTATTGCGTATACATGGAATTAACCAATTCAAACCCCATTCAATCAATTGGTATTAACAGTGTACAATGACAATTTAACAAGAATCAAATCATAAACTCCCCTAGCATTCATGTAAATAGAAGATGAATGTAATTTGAAACCTTAAAGTTGAAGCAATCACAGAGACAGAGACTTGCATTTTCAAACTGTACAATCAAGATCCTAAACCCTAAACCCTAAACCCATTCAAAAGTTCTAAATTTTCATACAACATACCTGTTTGTCTGCAGCAAGAGAGATCATGCGCATTGATTTCAAGCGCAGATGCGACCGCTTACGATGGAGCTGCGTTGCGTCAGCAATGACTGGAAGGATACTGGTTGCATCGTTCGACTGAGTGAGGCCGGGGCAGGATGGGTTGTGGTCGTTCGTCTGCAGCAAGCGACCGCCGACGACAGATTCAGGCTGGGGATGCAACCGCCGACGATGGAGGGCCAGGCAGATATCTCCCTTCGTTCGTCTGCAGTTGGGGGTGGAGTAGAAAGGGAGGGAGTTTCGTTCTTCTGAAGCCTGAATCTGTAGAATGAATTAAAAACTTCAACTTTTTATTTTTATTTAATTTTTTTTTGCTACTTAATGACAGTTTGGGGACAATGCCTACACAATGGATTTTTTTTGTTATTAATCCTACCATTTGTAATATGTAAAAAAGGCATTGATAACTTGAAATACCCAATAGTTAGTACCTACCATTTGAAATTTCCCTTTTATTATTGTGTCATGTTTTGGCTCTGTTTCGAGCCTAATTCAAGTTTACTGCTAATAAAAGTTTAACTAAAAAATTAATAAAAAATGTTATGGTAAAAAAATGAAAATTACGAAAAAGCTTGTTATGAAACGCCCCATCAAAATTTCAGGCGGAGGAAGTTGTGGATGGTGATGAGCGACGACGTCTACAGCTGGGTGTGGGACGCTGCCTCTTCAATTAGTTTGCCCTAAAATCCCCTCTCACCCAGTCTCACTGAGCACGTGATTCACACCCTCCCATAAGACAAGACAATCCATCCCCCTTTCAGTGATTCAATTTGTAGCACATCACATCGCTTTCCTCCCTGATCGACGATCATCCTTCTCTACCACAACACAACTCGAATCAAATCCTACTTAGTTTATCTCTCATAGTTTATACTTAGGATATATATCTATGTATATTTGGAGGGACCAATCAGTTCTTTAGGGCATTTCATCATCGCCCTTGATTCATCAATGTTTTGATTTAGACACACATGTATCTCATGTTTTCTCACTGTTGAAGATTCAGATGCTATTGGTGTTGCCCACTTTATCGGATCTGCTGCCCACCACATTTCATCATCGCCCTTGATTGATTGATCAAAGTTTTTGATTTTTAGTCAGGTAATAATACTTCTGCTCACTCAAGTTCTTTTCTTTTACTAATGCCTGAAGTGGGTTTCTGTTGGATTGGATGTTGAATGACTGAGCTTCTAGTTTGGGCCTTTGAATTTGCTTCTTGAATGTGGGATGTGTTTAGGTCAATATCGTTTATTTGGAAGATAGCAGATTTGCTTCTTGTTTAAGTCTTGTCTTCATCCTTTAATAAGGTTTGATTAAGTGCTTGGTCCTATTAGTTGAATTGAAACTCTTCTTTCAACTAAATTTTGGTAGGCTTTTGTCAATTGAGGGACATTGCGGATAGCATTAATGAAGTGTCTTCAGTTTCCGTCCAGTTATTCTCTTGATGGCTATTTCTTTTGCTTTAAATCAATCCATTGAATCCTAGTTTTCAATTGCTTAACTGTGGAGGTAGCTGCTTCTGTTCATGTATTTGCCATTCCCTTGTTGTTTTGAGGAAGCTACCTCGAGTTTCAATTGTTAGCATGTGAAGATGTGTAATAGAGACTTTATGACCTTAGCTTACTCGCTGGTGAACGTGAGGTGTGCAGTAGTAGTCACTACTCGTAGTAGTTGCAAAAATGTCACTCTGTCTAGAATGAAGTAAGACTGTAGGAATGGACTAGTCAACTTCCACATCCATATCCCTGGAGTCCTGGCTTGCATGGTGTAGGTAAGGGGAATGTAAGAGCGCTACTCCTGATACATAAAGAGGTTGCTTGCGTAAGACCCTACATTAAACCATTGACCATTTTCTATTTTGCAGAAAGGAAACAAAGGACCCACATTTTTTATTCATCAGACTAGTTCCTTGTAATACCAAAAAAAAATAATCCTAAGAGAGTGTAAGGGCTTGATTGAAGGGGGGGGGGGGTATTGAAATGGAACTTATATTGTCATTTTTAATATTGTGTAATGCGATTCAATGTGTATGCCTGTGATTATGTACACTTGGCTCCGCTCCCATTGCCCAAATTATTGTCCTGCCTCTCATGGTGACTATCTCTTGTACTCTATGGGTTAGTCAATTCTTGTCTCATAGCTCTATCGCTATTGTTGCATGACCTGACCATATCCTTTCGTTTGTATAGGATCTTTTTTTTGGTTGCCCTTGATTCTCTTTATGATGTATGTATGGCTAGTAAACAAGATAGAGGGCGTTCACACTGACATCCATGCTTGAAACAATTAAGGTCATTCAGTCATTCTAGTTGGGGTCCAAAAAGATAAGTAATGACAAGACCAAGGTGTTTTCGACCTTTAAGACACAACCTGAGCCTCAAAGGTTTCCAAGCTAAGTTGTAGCAACTTTGTTATTCAGTTTGTTTCATTTTACCCCGGTGGGAGGTATTTGACCTTCAAACAACCAAGGATTGCCATCTAGGCTACCTAATGACTTAGCTACATCTATATGAGAATTGCAACACCACAACTAAGTGTCCCGGAAAAGTGGTGCTACTTCTCTACCTCAGAAGGAATCACTTGTAGGTTCAACAATAAGAAAATAAGCAAGACTTAGGCACCAAGACTATAGAAGCCAAGATGCACGAGGAGAAATCAACAATGCTTAGAAGCACTTTTGAATAGCCAATGTGATGGGTGGTCTAGCATGTAATTTCCAAGATATGTAAGATATTTCAAGTGATTCTAAAGTGATACAGAAACACCATACTCAGGAATACACCAAGGCAGAGCTCCTAAGGTGAGTTAGATACAAAAATCACCACTAACACACACTTAGAAGTTAGAAAATCTAAGGGTCACTGTTGAATTCTGCCTAATTCAGATTCAACCTTAAAGTATTTAGAAGAGCTTTAATTGGACCCTCAACTAAAACATCAAGCTCTCATATATCTCAATGGGGTGTTCATGGATCGGGTACCGGAACCGATTGGATAAATTTTTTGGGTATCCGAAACTTCGGGTCGTCCATACCCTCGAACTGTAATCGTAATTCCGTAACCGAAAGTTTCAGGTACCCGAAGTTGGGTACCCGTAACCAAAAGACCCGATTAGTTCTAATTTTATGAGTTTTCGCTCTTATTATTTTTAATTTTAATTTGTAAATTTATAATTTAAGCCACTAATTTATTATCATTTGAAAGAAAGTGAGTCAAACTATGCTAAATACATTTTAATTTCGGGTAATTAGCTTTTATAATTAAAGCCACTAATTTCGCTTTATGATTTTTATTATTATTAATTTATTATTTTAATTTCGGGTAATTCGGGTATCCAAACCGATTACCCAATTTTTTTCCTGGTTTGGGTATCTGACCCAATTTTTAAAATTTTTCGGTTTGGGCACCCGAAATTTTTGGCCGGGTAACGAGTTTTTGGATTGGGTATTTCGGGGCGGTTTTTGTTTGAACAACACTATATCTCATGTGTTCATACGAAACAATGCGGGTGCCTATTTATAGAGAAATAGGCCCTTAATTAGGATTAAGTCACTTGATTAATTAGTGATCTTGTTCGGTACTTAGCTTAACAAAATGAGAAGTAAGCTAGGCCTTAATGGCTCTAGTGCTGCTTGGGAATGACATACACTACATAGGGAGCTGTTAAACTAGCTGATGACAATGGAGACAAGTTGTCTAGCTGCTGATTTTCAGCAAGCAAGCAGCTAATAAAGTCAGAAGTAACTCAGCCTCAAGTCTGGCCAATCAGATGGCATTCCTCTTCCCCATTGCTGTTCTATTGGCCTGCGCTCATCCAATCATTGATGATGGTGCTGGCCAGTTGCAAAAGAGGCAGGAAAACCAACTGGTAATTATCAAGCAAGCAAGCAGCTGTCTTTTCCTGGGTGCTTGACTCAAAAACTGCAGTGTCTGATCTTTTAGCTTGGTTGGTTATCAAATGACTTTCACTTGGAACTTAATAGGCCATTTGCAAAAGCTAACTCACTAAGATATACGGTGGAGCAAGAATCATACTGAGATCACTTCCCCTTAGGAAGACATGCAAGTTAAAACAACAGCCTGTGCACTGGCTGTTGGAACTGGTTCTGGAAGCATAGTGTCCAAGGCTGTGCGGATCTCTTGGTTGCATTCCTTGATCTAGTTGGTGTCACCGAGCTATGAGCTGGATGGTCCGCATCACTTTACCATTCTTTATGCCTTATATTCTGTTTTTTACTTGCCTAGTTGCACTGTTCAATTTTATTAATTTGGAGTTGATATGTAAAACATGTTGGTCTTGATTCAAATTGTGAACGAAGAAAAATAATCGATGATGAAAGATTTGGGGAAGTTCTGGTTCCTTGAACTTGTGGTCAAGTTGTCTACTTCAATCTTGGAATTTGCTCATGTCTTAAAATACTGTTTGTTTGCAAGTAGTCTACTGCATGTATTTCTCAAACGACGTTCACCTTTCTTAACATTGATGTCTTATATGAGCATGTTATATTTCAAAAAACCTGGTTTTGGCATGCCAGCTGTGGCTGCTCATCAAGGCTGTGCTCATTGGATTCTTTTCATTGGTAGAAACAAAACAATAGGTACAAGCTCCTTTTGCCAATTACATAATTAGTGGCGTCCTTTGGATTATAATGTACTGATCTAGAAGGTCATAAAATGGGTTGCTTGTTGAGTAGACGGCAGTTAATGCAGTTCCAGTTGCAGATCTAAGGTTTTGCACATATGTTACCTGTCCTCTAACTGAGGTGGAGAGTCACAATAGGAAGTAGGATTGGATAATAGTGTAGTGTGATATGCAATTGTACATCTGCAGGTTACCCATCAGATAATAGCCCTTTTATTTTTCCACTGCAACATAAGTACAGACATACGCTCCTATGCTCCTCTTCTCCCCACCATTCTCCAATTCTTCCCCTAGCACAAAAAGAGAGAGAGAGAGAGAGAGAGAGAGAGAGAGAGAGAGAGAGAGAGAACCCCAAAGAATTAATGAAAGATGGGAAACAAATTAGGATGAGCAGAAACACAAAAGAAAGTGTCTGAACCTTGTTAGCTTTATCTGCAGGTCATATGGACCCAAGATTTTGGGAACGAATCCCCAATAAATTTGACCAGTGAGCTGCTGCCATAGAAGTGCATCTCAACTGAAAAGTTCTTTCATGGGTGAATGGGGGCTAGCGAAATGATTTTGTATTCTAATTATTTGACAGCATGGAGGAAGCACACGACACTGGGCAGGCCGAACCAGGACCTTCAAATTCTACCTGGTGGGGTCCAGGTATTGTGGAAAAATTTGGATCTGTTTCTTTGGTTTCCCAAGAGGAGGCATTGAGTCACAAAGAATCGACTCGACATACTGAGCAGGATGAGCTCTCCTATCAGACAGCATCTCAGGTTCTCTGGAGCACAGGGATGCTTTCTGGACCTATTCCAAATGGTTTTTATTCCATTGTCCCAGTGAGTATAACCTCTTTTGAATTAATTTTCTTCCCTGTATTTCCTTGTGGTTTTCAGTTGCCTCAAACTCTGTATATGAAAATAAAAGACTGAAGGATTTTTTTTGCTAGGAAAAATATAGATATGTTAATAGTAGAATGAAAAGATCAGATGCTTAGGACGTTGTTAATGTGCACATGATTTTTTTTGACTTGGAATAATCTGTCCCTCAGATGCGTAGGACTGCAAAGAACAAACAATGTAGGTAGGAAAGTTGTGAAAACATAACTTGATTTAAGCTGACCATGCATAATATTCTACAGGATAAGAAGCTTAAGGATATGTTTGATCGTCTTCCAACTCTTGAAGAGCTTTCTATGTTGGAGGCTGAGGGTTTAGGGGCAGATATCATCCTTGTAGATGGCCTGCGGGATAAGAAACTTTCTATGTTGAAGCAACTCATCACTGCTCTTGTGAAAGGATTAAATTCTAATCCAGCTGCCATGATTAAAAAGATTGCTGGGTTGGTGAGGTTTCTTTAATCATGTTGTGTCATAGCTCTGTTATTCTTATGATCTTCCCTACTTTGTAACTGTGTGTTTTCCCCCCTTTTTAGTACTTATCTCTTTTGCCATCATGGTTTTAATATATTTGCTCAAACAACTTCCCCCCCCCCCCCCCTTTGATGAGGTGTATTAGAACAATTTCATTTAATTTTGTGTCTAATACAAGTATGTGCTATCTTATTGGTGGTCTTAGTTTACAACTTCAAGTTTCATAGCAATCTGGCAACCAATTGTTCGTATCAAAGGAATATTGTAGCAACATTTGTGACTGATAAGATTATATGGTTGATAAGATTGGACAACATAGACCAAGTTCTCTAGGAAGTGAGCTCATGAGAGAGATTTTGAAGTCAAGTTATGTGAAATCCTTGTAAATGATTCTCAAGTTGTGTAGAAGTACAAAATGTGACAACATTTTGGGGATAATATATCACGTGCTTGTCTTCTAGAACTTTCGATGGGCTTGATTTCCATGCGAAGTCCATTTGGAACTCTATGGCTCCCCCTAAAACTTGTTTTTGTGCTTGGGTTTCCATGAAGGGTAAGATTCCATTGGAGTACGTTCTTAAAAGAACAGATTTCAACGGTCATAGTAGGTGTTTTATGTCTCATGAGTAGGAAGAATCAATGGATCACCTTCTTTTTCATTATGAGTGTGCCTTTTCAATCTAGCACCTAGGCCTCTCTTTGGTGGGGATTAATTGGGTTCAATTGTCTAGTGTGAAGGATGTGTAGGTGGCTTGGATGAGAAGGATGAAGAGTGGTTAGGTTAGTGGTGGTATTTGGTTCTTTAGCTATTTTGGTGGGCCATCTGGACGGAGAGAAATCAGCATGTTTTTGAGGACAAGGTTTTGTCCTTTATCGATTTCAAGCTATAGTTTTTGAGGATGTTGTACAATTGTAGTTTGGCTTAAGGGTGATAGCGGTTTGAATTTTATGGGTTTTATTGATAATATTATTGAATATTAATGAGAGTTTGAGGGCATAGTGTTTTTGTATCTGCCCCCTTTTGTAAATGGGTGGCATTCCCCTTATATGTAAGTGGGCCACATCCCTTTGGTGTCCTTACAATACATCATTTGATTGCGTATTAAAAAAAAATGTATCATGTGCTTAATAACGGATGAAAACATGAAAAGAAGTTCTAAAGGAAGTAATTTGTGAAGTGATCCCGAAGTTGCTTGATATAGAACCCTCAAAATGGTATTACAAAAGTCATGAGATGGAATTTGGTCATCATCATTTTAAGAAGTGACTAGTATTTTCCACTCGTGCAATGCAAGTTAGGACCTTTGAGGGTTTCTTAAATATATTTTTGCAATAATTGCACGTAAAGCTATGATAAATTTCCTAGTAACTAATGTTAACGTTTGGAATAATTTTGATGATTTGTATTTGAAATGGTATGTTAAACAAAACTTAGTTGTTGGGGGATATAATTATGAGAGATCACTAAGTTAGAAGTTTTGTCGTCTTACAATAGATTGTAGTTTTAGCTTACTTTGCAACAACTATAATATCATAAATTTCTATGTAACAATTGATGAATAGTTCAAGAATTAGTTATGATATTGGTGAAGATTAACAATAAAAATGAATGTTAGTCTTTAGGATTAATTCTATTAAAAGTACTAGTTAGAATATATTGTGCGTAAGACATGAGGACATCTTCTTGCTACTATTTTCAATTAATAAATTTGGTATGAATGTAGGATTGGATATAGGTCTAGGAATCTTAAGCTATTAATGATTGCTAGTATCGCATGCAAGGCTTATCATATTATGTTTTAAATATAACATACGAATTCCCAATGCTTTGCCAATTGTTAGAAATTCCTCACCTCTTACCAATGCTTTGCCAATTCTTAACAAATTTCCCACTTTTTCATACCTCTATAGATTTACCACTTCTTATCATTTCTACCATCCAAAACTTCCCACCGAAATGAACAACCCCTTAATGGTTGGTGCTTGGAAGTGTAACATATATGCTATTAATGAAACTACTTTAATTTCGTACATATTCTTTTCCCCTTATATGCTCAGGTGCATTGCCTTTGAATCCATCCTATTGGAGTTTCTTGTTGCATGTGCCTATTCTTCGTTCTTTTTTACGTAGTTAAAATACTTTGTATGTGCTTTTCTGCAAACGAGGAGCTATATTCCTTCTTATAGGGTGTGTTTGGACTATAAAAAGGGGCGGAAAAAAAAATCTCGTGGAAAAATATTTAGAAGGAAAGAAAATAAGGGTAAAGTAAGATTTTTCCTTTGTTTGGTTTAAGTAAAACCATAAAGGAAAAATTGACTTCTGATTCGATTTTTCCTTATTTTGTTCAAGGAAGAAAAGGGTGGAAAAATTGAATCAGCACGGGGACTTGCAAATTGCAAGCTTCTCTTTTGGATTGTCTGACCTGTGGGTGAGAGAGAGAGTCCAGATAGAGAGAGAGAAAGGAAGAGATTAAAATGGGTATGCAAGAGAGAGAAATGGGTGCAAAAAAGAGATTTTAAAATGGGTGCAACCGGTGCATGCATGCATGAGAAAGAGAGAGAGAGATTTGTGTGAGTGGGGGGGGGGGGGTGGTAGGGTGAAATAAAAACTGTGAGAGAAGGAAGGCTGTCAAAGCTAGAGTTGAGAAACGTTTGACTTTAGTTCCAAAATTTTCCTTGAACTTTCCTCTCGTTGTTTAGGGGAAACTTTTTTTTTTTTAATTTTTTTATATAAAAATAAATCATTTCTTATACCAAACTCTCCATCCTGTTTCCAACTGTTTTTTTACTTTCCTTTTTCCTCAGTAGAAATGGAGGAAACATTTTTATTTTCCAATTTGTTTTCTCTTCCCACCCATTTTCTGCAGGCCAAACATACCCATAGTGCAATTGTTATAGCATGGAAATTTAATGTATCACTCAAAGAACCATTTTGGGCATCTGTGCAAGTTTCTTCTATCCATAGGAAATATGCTTGACGGAATTGTGCATTTTCTTTAGGATTTTTGGATGATAATGTACTGACCTTTGGGAGTATTGGATTGTAATATATCGACCTTTACCATTGGACAACAATATGCAGACCTTGAAAATATACCTAGGTGACATTATTATACCAACATTAACTAAGGAGATGATGAATTGATCTCCATGATCTCGTGGCTAGCGCAGGGAAAAAAACCTGCCCCAACCAAATAACCCCATTAACCCCTCCAGTTTTCTCAATAACCCACATTACAAGACATTGGTTGGTTGTGTTCCCCATTAGTACGGAGACCGGTTCACCGCCCCCTTAGTCATTGTGCTGGGGCCGATTTTTTTTATTTTTCATTTTATTAATTTTTTTAGCGTGGGTTAGTGAGAAAAACGGAGCGGTTATTGAGGCGACTGGGCAAGGGCTGATTATTTTCCCTACGCCTGCCACGTCAGCATGGAGACCATTCACCATTCACCATCGCCTTAGTCACTGTTGGTATAATAATCTCACCTAGTGTAAAGGTCAGGGATATTGTTGTCCATTAGTAAAGGTCGGTATATTACAATCCAATACCCCCAAAGGTCAGTATATTGTCATCCAATATCCCTTTTCTTTACTGGATGTCACTGCTTACATGATACATTTAAGCTGTTTAAAGTCCAGCATGGAATTCTTGACATGGTTATGCAGTTACGCCAGTTACATTTAAGCATATTGTTTTTTGTTTCATCTGATCATTCATTTGTGTATCCTTTTGGGATTTGTGTAAGATTATTCATGGTTTGTTTTGAGTTCTTCTTTCATCTATCATTTTCATGCAGAATTGTTTTTCCTTTTTATGATTTCCTCCTTTCTTGTTGATTATTTGGTGTGTTTTCCTCCGCTGTTGTTTAATAGGTTTCTGATCTTTATAAACGTCCAAATATGGAATTAAGTCCAGTAAAAACTCCTGTGGAGGAAACTTCCCATTCTTCACTAGCCCGAGGTGTTCAGATGCTGGGACAAATAAAACATGGTTCCTGCCGTCCGCGTGCAATCTTATTCAAAGTTCTTGCAGATACTGTTGGTCTTGAGAGTAAGCTTGTGGTGGTATGTTTCCATGTTTGAAAAATTGCTTAAATCATTGTGTTTTCCATCTCTTTCATGAATTTGGTTGTGAAATTTATTGAGGTCCATGTTCTCTTTCCTTTCTATGGCCAGGGGTTGCCCCATGATGGGACTATTGAGTGTACAGATTCATATAAGCATATGTCTGTGATGGTAGTACTAAATTCAGTGGAACTTCTGGTTGATCTGATGCGATTTCCTGGTCAGCTGATACCTCGATCCACCAGGGCAATCTTTTTAACCCATATTGCTGCAGCTGGTGAGAGTGATTCTGCTGAAAATGATTCTTGTGACTCTCCACTTGAGCCTAACAGCCCAATGTATGGGTTCCCTGACAGAGTGGATCAAGAAAGGTTAGTTAACTTTGCTATGTGGCTCTGGTTTGTGCAAATGATAATCTTTGTTGTTTTAACCTCACTGCAGTTTTGATAACTTTGGCTACTACTATCTATTACTTTGCATCCAAGTTTGATTCATTATTCTATCTGATTATATTCTCTTGAAAACACATCTGTATTGACTATTGAAGATCGTTTTTTTCCCCTTTATCAAGCAGTCATAGTTGCTGATAGTTTTGCAATTAAGTAGCACTGATGTATGAAAGGTGTTTATCTTCAAAGAGAGTACATACGTTTAGAGGCTCATGAAATCAAGGCTTCCAAGTCTTGAGTATCCTGTGTATGTGTGGGAAAGTCAAAATGGGGTGCGCGAGGTAACAAGAAGAAAATGAAGTACTGGAGGGATAGAAAAGGTTGGAGGCATGCAAAAATTGCAGTAAATACGTTCTGAAGAAATTACCACATGGCTTAGTTGCTGGTTGTCTATGCCTGGTTTTTCATGGCATTTGAAAACAAAGTTTATGATGTCTTGGTATGCCTTATGATATTTGGAGAACAAGGGAATCATGAAAGCTGGACTTAATTTAGTTACCGTAAAAATAATAGCATCCTAGCAAAAAAAAGTTAACTGATATGTAAAGCATAAAACCTATATAATTTATGCTGTGTTTTGTATATTTGCACCTCCTGCATTTGTAAGAAATGTGGCTTAAGATTGAGTCATAATTCTTATTTGCTTCCTATCTTCTCACTTTGTGTAATAAAATGGGAAAAATAGTGTAAATTTTTGGAATATGAATAACATGAGTTGGTAACCTAGTTACTGTTATCCTATGTACTCCAGTGGAGAGAAAGATGAGGCTGGGCAATTCGCAAGGAGGTTTGATATGTCAATGAATGCTACCGGTCCTTTGTTACAGAGTAGGTTGTTGAGATCTGCCACCAGTATTGATAGAAGATTAAGGTATCTGATATATGCCATGTTTTCATAGCCCATGATGTGTTTCTTTTTCTCTTTCTTTTGTGCCATATTCTTGCAAAAATTTGTTGGGAGGTGCCATACATTCCTAACAACTGACCATTGGGGGACCACATTTTTTTAATGCACTCAAAGGGGACCAAGTTGCTAAACAATTGGCTGGCAGGTGACATTCCGACCATTATTTGCCGGAAAACGGTGACAGTTGAGTAAAGTTAAAATTTTTTTGAATTTGCTTAGATCAATGCCGAGACTACCCTCCATTGCTCCTTCCTCCTTCCTTCCTCCTTCACCCACCATCTTCATTCTTCCTTTCTTCCTTGAGCTGCAATGGCAAGGAGAGTCACAGGTAAATCCCACTCTACTAATCGAACTCCATGTTCGTTCTTCACCATTCTTCCTCCTTAATCCTTGGTGTTTGTTGCATTGTTGAACTTGTGAATGATACATGTGGGTGTGGATTCTGGAAAATTAGGGTTTGCAAATTAAGAACCCAAAAAAAGGAGAGTCAAAGGTAAATCCCAATTGCTATGGTTGATGAATGTGTTTGCTGAAACCCAAAAAAAAAAGTTGAAACCCAAAAAAAGACAATTTGTTTGTTGCAATGGCGAGGAGAGTCACAGGTAAATCCCAATTGCTATAGTTGATGAATGAAAACCAGCATATACAAAACCCCCAAAAATCTCATCATAAACTCACTGCAATACATACACCTCCCTCCTCAATTTTGGTTTGGAAAGATTTCTTGATGCAATTGCTGAGTTCTGCGATTGCAAATAAAGAAACAAGATTAGATAAAAATGGCAGAAATAAGAAGAAAAGTTGGAGGTAATCATGTGAGTAGCCAAAGGAATTACAGAGACTATT
This sequence comes from Portulaca oleracea, assembly GCA_029582165.1. Classification (NCBI taxonomy): domain Eukaryota; kingdom Viridiplantae; phylum Streptophyta; class Magnoliopsida; order Caryophyllales; family Portulacaceae; genus Portulaca; species Portulaca oleracea. The sequence goes on from CM055874.1 coordinate 34,603,100, forward strand.
TATGACAGGAAAACTAATCACGTGAATTTAAGCTAATCTCAAACGAAACCCTATGAGACGGGTAAATATAACAAATCCACCATCAAATTCGGGCTAAAACCCACATGGTAATATCACATAAGACGCTGAAAATCATGTGATTGGATATCCATTCCTACCAAATTCAGTCATACTCAATCTAACCCCAGATTCCCAGATTTCTTAATTCCCCCTTTTGCAAAACAATGAAACCCATCTCAAAGAGCTCATTAAAATTTAATAATATGAATAATCACCTAGGATGCTCAAGCAGGAAGTTCTTGGTATTCTTCTTGGTATCACTATTCCTTCTTCTTTTCCCAGTGACCCCTATTTTCTTGGTATTATTCTTTTCCCAGATTGGAGGGTAATATCAGTTGCTTGTTTGGTTGGTATTTGATGAAGATGAATAAGAACTAAGAAGGTGGTGTTTGGTGGGTTAGTTGATGCTGGCTTTTGAGGAGGGAGGTGTATGTATGGCTTTTGACAACAGGCCATCTGGGTTTCGCCATTGATGAAGACACAAGCCAAGCATCAATTTTTTGAGGGGGAAAAGATAAGGGCTACCTCGTCTTTTCAGCTACCACCTCAAGGGCTTTTAAGACTTTTCATGTTTTCCGGCTTAAAGTGACCGGAAATCACCTGCCAGTCAATTGTTTATCAACTTGGTCCCCTTTGAGTGCATTAAAAAAATGTGGTCCCCCAATGCTCAGTTGTTAGGAATGTATGACACCTCCTAGCAAATTTTTGCATATTCTTGGGGGTTGTTTTTTTGTTTTGTTTTTTTCCTCTTTGGGGGGGGGGGGGGGGAAGGATGTCTGTTGAGAACAGCTGAATCTGTCATTTGGCTATGTATGATGTATTTCATGGTCAGTTTCATTGTTCAAGTGACCATATTGAGCTTGATTGTTTAACCTCTCAGTTTATCCCATAGTGAACCCAATGTTGCAACGACATTTTGGAGACGGAGTCGGAGGAAGGTCATTGCTGAACAGCGGACTGCTAGTTCAAGGTTTTCCTTGGATCTTAACTAAAAGAGATTATGATGTTTTCTTTGTATTCATATTTTAATGAAACCTTATATGCAGTTATATTTCATAAAGCAAAGAACCAATCTTCTGTTGTCATGCACTCATGTGGAATTGCTTTTCATTATCCAGGAACATTGCAGTTGCTTTTCTGTTGATACTTTATGATCGAATGACAAAGCAAAAGATAGATTTCGGCTATATGATATCGCATTATCAAGTCAACAACTTAATACCTGGTTCTGTCCTGCATGGTGTTAGATGGGGCTGCAGGGTTGTGGTTCTCCTGGGATTGGTTTTATCCATTTAGATTTAGATAGGCTCTTGCCTTGCATATAGTTATGCTTTCTCTTAGATTTAATGGGTTTTGGAATTTACTACTGCTACTGCTTGATATACAACAACCAACTTTTTTTTTTTTTTTTGTGGTTTCGGCTAAATGTTGATTTGGAAACTGTTACGTAATTTTGATCGTATTTCTCTTGTGCTAATTTGAGATATTGGCAGTTCACTTACTATTCTGGATGGCGATCTGTTATTCCTAGGTTTTTTTGATAACCTTTTTCTTTTCTTTATGTAGCTATAGCTTCGTCCTATTGTACCTGAAATAATAGATCTCACTTTATGCAGCTTGATTATGATGAGCCTGGGAAATTATTGTGTTCAATTTCATGTGGTGAAATCCTGTGTAGTTAAGTTGTCAATCCATATTCAGCTAAATGCAGTCTTTGCTAGTGCTTGTGGTGTATATGGTAAAAATATCTTTGTCAATCTATCTTCTATAAACACATGTTTGATAAGCTTTCTGGCCATTGTTTCTTTTATCTTTGGTTGCAGATATGGCTTAAAGCCTTTAAACAAATTGTCCTTCAATTCCTTTAGATGAATTATACTATTTGGTGAAACCATGTTGCGCTTTCTCTTTTCTATGTATTGATTAGTTGTGAAGGTACTTGGTTGAAAATATCCATTCTGTTTTGTAACATTGACTTCCTTTTGATCCATTTGTTTTGTGTTTTTGGGGGTTCTGGCAAGGGTAGGGAACCATCCTTTATCCATCCACAATGTTGTGCTAAACTTTAGAACTAAGGCTTATGGTGGGGATTGAAATACATATTAATATATTTAGGAACAATAATTAGATATTCTATATGCTTTAGTTTCCTGTTCCTATTAGGAATATTATAGTTTCCTAGTTGTTTAGGATTATTATTCTAGTTTCCTATTTCTATTAGGTTTAGTATTAGGCAGGTTATCTACCTATACATAAGGTCTTTGCTAGCCCTTTATGAAACACATTACATTACATTGATATTGAATATTGAATATATGAATTCTTACTAATTATGCACGGGGATGCTAATCTTTTCCTGAATCCAGCACGGGGATGCTGAATTTGTCTCTTGAATTCAACACGGGGATGTTGAATTCTTATCTTTAGCCTTTATTTATTTCTAGTTCTTTATCAAATTAGGTATCAGAGCAAGTTCTCGATTCTGAATTTCCCCCAAATTTTTTTCTTTTCCGCTGTTGCCCAATTTCCTGAGAAGACAAAAAAAAAAAGATCTGCTCAAATTTTCAACCCTAGCCACTGCCCTGCTGCCCCAGTTCATCTCACCACCAACCACGAACCACCAAACTGCCAGTTCTGGGTGACTGTCGCTGCTGTGTTATATGTGTTAGTCGCTGTTGTGTCTTGCTGTTCAAGGAAGCTGGCAAGGAAGTCTGGTCTGCTGGTTGCCATAGCACTTCTACTGGTTGTCTTCGGACTACTGCTGCTGAGTTGTCTGTATGGTTGATTTCCAGTTTCCTGATCTATTTTTGTTGCCACGTTATCTCTTAAACCAACATGGTTACTACAGAAAGAGCTTCCAAGCCAACTGTTAAAAGTTGGAACTCAATTGAGCATTCTCCCATCATCTTGTTATGATCTTATCGAGTTATTGGATAGAGTTGGAAGCCTTTTGTCCCAGGTATCTCAGTCCCCTCCGCAATGCATTTAGGATCCTCTCGAACCACTACAGGGACTCTTGATGTCAGAATTGCTCCTTAATCATGCCAATGTTGATGTTAGGGCTGCTCTTTCCTGATGTCTATCTGAGCTTACTCGAATCACTGCCCCAGATCCTCCATTTGATGATGACTCTACGAAGATGAAGAAGGTTTTTGTGTTGATCGTGTCATCTTTTCAGAACCTAGAGGATACATCTAGCCTATCATACCATAAAAGGCTCCATGTGCTTAAGACTATGGCCAAAGTAAGATCTTATCTTGTGATGTTAGATCTTGAATGTCATGCTCTTGTCTTAGATATTTTTCATTATTTTCTTGCATCCATTGGGGACTACCATCCACCTATAATTCTCTCACACATGAAGTCCATTCTTTGTGGTCTTCTTCAAGAAGCTAATGATTTTCTAGAAGAGTTCCTCGTTTCCATGCTATGTGATGCACAGAATGCTAGTGAACCACACATTGCACAAAGTTTATGCAAGGGTGTGTTGGACAATTGTGCATCATAGGTTATACGATTTCCACCATCTGTGAGTGTTCAAATTGAAAATCAACAACCTCTTGAAGTGCTTGGTGGTCAGATTATACGCTCTGAATGTCTTCACATTGCTGAAATTGAAAGTGGTACACTAGAGGAGGAGTATCCAGATGCTATTGAAGTGCCTACTCATGTGAATTTTCAATTTAGTTGTCTAAATAAAGATATGGAGAATTCAATAGCAATGATAGAGTATGTTGATTTCTTTCTCCCAGAAGAATGTTTTGCTTGGAAGAAGCTACATCCAATCATTCGATTGCTACTTTTGCTGGAGAAGCTCACAGCTGTGCACTATTTTCTTATGTGTAAAGAAGTGAATTTGCTCTTTCTATGTTGGATTTTCTTGTTTCTACACTTCTACAAAACCAGAGGCCATGTTTTTCGCAATTGAGAGATCTATTGCATTGATTTTCTGGCTACGTTTCTTCATGCAAACGCTTCGGAGAAACGTTTCTTTCAAGCCGGGGAGAATGATAGAAATACATATTAATATATTTAGGAATAATAATTAGATATTTTATATGCTTAGTTTCCTATTCCTATTAGGAATATTATAGTTTCCTAATTTGGTTGGGATTATTATTCTAGTTTCCTATTTCTATTAGGTTTAACTTTAGGCAGGTTATCTACCCATAAATAAGGTCTTTGCTAGCCTTTATGAAACACATTACATTACATTGATATTGAATATTGAATATATGAATTCTTACTAATTATGCACAGGGATGCTAATCTTTTCCTGAATCAGCACGGGGATGCTGATTCGCCTCTTTAATTCAACACGGGGATGTTGAATTCTTATCTTTAGCCTTTATTTATTACTGATTCTCTATCAGTTGGTCACTAAAACACCCTTAGAGGTCACATCCCATGAAGTTCTGAGGTTCGAAGTCAAATAACTCTCTTTTAAACAGCTGTAGTTGTAATTCTCTTGTAATGATTACCTACATTTCGTCAATGCTTTGCTTCTGGAAATGATTAATCAATTTCAGGGCTTATGAAATTACATGTCTCTCTGTGCTGCTGGACTTCAACTGCTATGAGCATGTACAATGCACTACTTATTTGGTGGATCAAAAGTTTATTTTCCTTCTTTCCTATGGATGCTGTCCTGAGCATGGTGGTCATTCCTTCTATTTAAGTGAATGTACTTTGATTTGTTGAGGGCGTGCAACGCAAATCTGCTCAGTTTCTCACCAGTAGTCATCACACAACCTAGCTACTATGTTAAATGGTGTTTTTTTTTTTTTTTTATAATAATTTCATGTTGTTTTTTTCTTGGTGTCTAGCATCCTGCAAATCTGGATTAGATTCTCATTATATTATATATGATAGATACCATTTTTTCATGGAGTTCTCGTATTGGTCATTTAAGCTGATATACCAACCAATCTCCATGATTTTTCAGCAGTGTGCATCCTATTCAGTTTCTTGTTTGCAGACTATTTAGTTTTTTTCTTATTTGTAGTTTTGATGGTTGCAGCCCTGAACATCCTTCTCTTCGTGCACGTGGCCGATCCATGCTGGGTGGTGATAGGAAATCCTTGAGGGATTATGCCAATGATGCTAGTACCTCAAAGTAAGATAGCTTGGTACAAGTTCTATCTTGAGTTCTTGATTCAAGTTGTATGTAACTTGTCAGTGTTTGCTCTGAGCACTCTCCATTGCTTTGATACTACCATGATTCAATAGTTTTCTGAGCGACCTGCAGATGTAATAGACTAACAGTATAGATTCATTCATGGATGTGAGGCCTGCTTTTTGGTTAAGATGTTTTGATTTTGACAAATGTATTTTCTGCTAGGATGGCGAGTTAATGTTATATAAGTTTGAAAGTGGCATTGAATTAAAAAGTGATCAATATAGGCAGCGCACTGCAGAAGGCTCCCGCCAAACAGAGATTGGGAGGTTTAATGTATGCAACCATACCCCCGCTTTCACAAAGAGACTGTTCGGAATCAAACCTCTGACCTTTAGGTGACAAGGCAACAACCTCTCCATTGCACCAGGGTTCCCCTTTGAAGTAAAAATGAATTTATTGAATAACATTTACTTTTTTGATTATTATAGATAAAGAAAATATTTTGTTATAATATTTTAGTACGACACTATACAAGAAATCCTAGTTTTATTGTTTAATTCTTTGAAAGAAATGAACAAAATATGTGGTTTTAAAGACAAGAAGCATACATAATGTCTTAGCGTGTTGTTGCACCTCCCTCCGTGTCCATGAAGATTATCTAATTTTTTTAATAATGAAATCATGTCTTAAGTTTATCAAAAACCCTCAATTCCAAGTCTCAACACATGCATCAGTGCAACTCTGATTTGTATGAAAATTTTCTGACCAGCCAGGATGGGGAGTGGATGAAATCACAAGACATAGAGGGCTTTTGTGTATGTTCTGATTTTGGTTTGATATGCTATGTTTTCCAATTACTGAATTGTGTGTCCAGTGCGGTGTCATTTGGAAAAGTGAAATGCCAGCTGTCCAGCATAAATGGCTTGATTGGGTCATCTTATGTTTTGTAATGACCATGGATTCATAGACAATTGACATCTTGTCTGAATCTTCACAACTATGATGCACTGTAATTTTGTGCAGTAGCCTATTTGGCTATTAACTGAGTCATTTGTCAAGTACAAATAAACTCTTTTGAATGTGGAGCATGTACCATTTTGATTGATTAATTTACTGGTCATATTTTAGACTCATGGTGGCATGGCTATTGTTTTAGTTGAAAATGTAGCTCTTATTGAAGCTTGCAAATTATTCAGATTTGGTTCAATCTGTTGAACAGGTCAGTTGGCTCAGCGGCTTCAGAATCTCGTAGAATGCGCCGAAGAAGCATAAGCATAACTCCAGAGATTGGTGATGATATTGTGAGGTCAATGTTCTGTCATTATCTTGCATTGGTTTCAAATATTCATGAAATGACACTTTAACATATTTGTTTGGTTTTATTATGTGTTATTTTGAGGTCAATGTTCCGCCATCATTTCATCTCACAATTGATAAGGTTGTAGTCACTGTGTATGTAGAAACAACACGGTGATCCTGGAGTCCTGCGTGAAACTACATTTAAATTGATGAGAATTTAGTGCTTAAGCCAAACAAACTTGTTATGAATAGATATGAGCAATGATGGTAACAGAGTTGGCACTATATATTGGATATATGGCCGTATAAAATGGGAGGTGATAAAATACAGGGATATGAAACTAAGTGAAGGTGGTCCTTCGTGGCTAAGACGTGGGAAAATAGATAGGTCAGGTTTGGATGCACAACTTTGCTTTGTATTCTTTTCTGCTTAGTTTTCTTTGAAATGTTTCTACAAAAGAACCTGTGGATTTGAAGGAGTTGAAACTACATTTCAGTCCTTAAAAGATAAAATCAACAAGTCTCTTTTCTATTAGGTTAATGGGATGTTTAGTTGTTCTTCTTTGGATGTTGTAGATCTAGTGGAGGGTTCGTATTATGGTGGTACATGATTATGTAGGATGCTAGTTGTAGGGTTAAGCACAGTCCAGTTTGGACTGAAATTCGGACTAGACTGGATTGGACCGAACAATTTCGGTCCAGTCCTCGGTCCAAGGAATTTTCATTTTCGGTCATCACTCCAACCCCCGGACCGAACTGAATGGACCAAGAACCGAGCGAAGGACCGAACTCTTTTAATGACATTGAATTTTTAGAGTTTATACTACCTAACTCCCTCGGTCCCTCCTCTTAGTCTCCAACCCCCTACACTCGGTCAGTCCTCTTGGTACTCTTCTTCTCCCACCCAACTACCCTCACACTATATGGTTATTAAGGAATGTGGTCATGGATTTCAGTGGGTGTGGTCATGGATTTCAGAGAATGTGGTCATGAAATTCATGACTACACTCCCTAATATCCATGACCAAATACCGTTAGACGTAGAATCATGGCGGTGATTTGCTCTTCTCACCTTCGTACCTAAACTCTCTTCCTAGCGGATCCGTTCCCATATATATGCGTGTGTGTGTGTGTGTGTGTGTGTGTGTGTGTAGGGAACAGATCCGGTAGGAAGAAAGTTACGGTAAGAATACTATCCATTGAGTATGTCCACAATGTATTCAGAGCGTGGACAAATTTATAAAGAGTGTGGACAAATTTATGTAGTGTATTGGGTATATTTATTGAATATGACCATAGTGTGTCGAGAGAGTGGACAAATTTATACAGAGTGTGGACAAATTTATGCAGTGTGTTAGGTATATCTAAGTGTAAATTTCAAAGATTGTGGGTTCGGAGTGCGGACAAGTTTATGAGACAAACTTATGCAGTGCGTGGTCATGGATATTAGCAACTATGGTCATGGATATCATGTAACAACAAAGATATAATTTGATTTAGGGAGGCAACTCATGTATGTAAGAGAGTGTGGTCAAGGATATAATTTGATAATATTGATTTATTGGAGTTGTGTGGTCATGAATATTAACGAGCGTGATCATGAAGTATGACAAGCAACGATGATGTCGGACCAAACAGACCCACGATAAAATCCTTATAGAATGTTGACTTTTGTTTGTTTCCCCTTTAGTTTATTTATTTATTTTTTATAATAATGGAGTTAAATTTTGATAACTCAATCCCTACAACTTAGGAAAGTAAATCTCTCTCTCCAATTTCATGCATGATTCTTGCTAATCATATCTACCTAAGTGATTTTATTTATTTATTTATTTTTTTCGAAAACCACTAGCTGATTGATAGGAATGAAGGTGGTTTTATTATCAGTCATGGAATTAGATTTGTATGCCTTAAATTGCTTCTTCCTACCTTCCTACGGTATCTTTCTTCCTACCGGATCCGTTCCCACACACACACACACACACACATATATATATATATATATATATATGTATGTGTGTGTGTGTGTGTGTGTGTGTGTGTGTGTGTGTGTGTGTGGATGGTAATATACTGACCTTTGGGGGTATTGGATTGTAATATACCGACATTTACTATTGGACAACCATATGCACGACCTTTATACCTAGATGAGATTATTATACCTACAGTGACTAAGGAGGTGGTGAACTAGCCTCTATGCTGAAGTGGCGAGTGGAAGGAAAAAAACCAACCCCATCCCAGTAAACCTCGTTAACCCCTCCGTTTTTCTAACTACCCCAGGTTACAAGGCATTGGTTAGTTGTATGCCACGTCAGACAGAGAGCCAAAAGTAAGAGATGCAAGAGAGATTGGGAGGAATTGAAGAAGCATCAACCATTGAGACGAAATGTGAAATGTTCTCAATGGTGTAGAAGAAAGGAGTTTGAGTTTATTTATAATGAAACTCTTGAGTTATTTTTTTCCTCGTTTCTTCCTTTCAATATTTTTTGTGGGGTTTAATTCTTTTTTCTTCATCATAGTTTGGGTCTATCCTTTCTGAAACATTATTTTCTACCTTTTTTCAAACGTTTTTCTCTTGCATCTTTTCTTATTTGGGTAGCAAATAACAGAATTTATGATAAACAAATGCCAAACTAGCATATTTAAAAAATGGGCCCTATTGTGTTATTTATGAATGTCTTTTGTTATGTCCAACTGTTGTGTCAAATTTCAGGCTAGTGTCACCCTAATGTTTACAAATTCTGGACAGTGCCCCCGTGTTTGCATTTTCGGGGCTGCCATATCTGACCCTTGGATCTTTACCCATGTTTGATACTCGTGTCCTGAAGCATTGCTTGCACTCAATTAAAAAATTGCACTTCAACGAAACTGATATTTTTAGATTATTGGTTTGGGTTTGCTTTTATGGGTGTTTTGGAATTCTGCATACCTGAAAACCCAGTGAGATTTTGCTTTTAGTTTTCTTTTACTAAGATTTCACAATAAGTCAGAAATTATTTACTTTGTTCGCATGTGGAACTTCATAATAAGTGCTTGCTGCTTATACTTTATTTTTAAGAGAAAAACTTGCTGCCTTATTAGTTTTCTTTGAAGTCCACTTCCTAATTTTCTGTGTGCTCTGTCATGTGACTTTTTGGTAGTGGATGTTCATTGAATAGCCAGGCCTAGTGTAGTCCTTGTAAAATAAGATGGAAAGAAAAGTTTTGAAAAATAACTTTCTTTTTATCACTTGGTGTTAAATAAAAAGTTAGAAGAAAAACGTCATAGAAAAATTTACATTGATTTGTCATAAACATTTTCCTTCTAAATTTGAGAATAAAGTGTGACGACAATATGATATGATGGGGCTTTTTATACTAGATTGGTAAGAGAAAGGAGGGATTGGAGCAGAAGGTGGGGTTTTTTTAATACTAGATTGGTGAAGAGAGAATTTTTATTTTCTTTTTATTTTCCAAGAGTCAAACGTAGCCTAAAAGAAAGTTATGTCCAAGGATTTGTTTTCTGGGTACCTGGAAAGTCAAACCGAAACGTTTGTTCCCTTTTGTTCGAGGCCTGATCCTGCGAAAAGTTTAGTTACCTGAGCCGACATTCATTTTGGTTTGGGGCATTTGGATCTTGCACGCCTGTTATTTTTGCCTACCTTTGGGCTTTGGAGCCATCATCTTTCATGTACTCATTGAAATCTGTAATGATTTTCAGGGCTGTACGTGCAATGAATGAGACATTAAAGCAGAATCGTCTTTTGAGAGAGAGGGGTGAGGATAGATCTCTTCCCACTTCTCCAAGCGACAAAGACAGCAGTGCAAATCCAGCATCCAATGTATGTTGCTTTTATTTCTGGTGGGGTGGAGAATCTCTTGTTTGTTCTATGCTAATCTTTAACCGCATCAGAGCTGTTGCGAGTAGTATTTTCATAGTGTAGTACTTGGACTTATTATTGCTGTCTCTTTAGGCAAGAAGTTTACATTTACCCTATCCCACTTTTGTTGTAATAATTTCTGGGGTCCTCACATTTTTGAAATAATTTTTACCCTACCTAACCTTAGGTGTATGTAAATTTTTACCCCTCTGAACTTTTGAATGATTTTTACCCCCCCCCCCCTCCCCCCTTAAAACTTTTGAAAAAAAGAATTCTTGGGACCCCTATATTTTGGAAATATATTGAATGATAGTTTTGGCCTTAAATATTATGAATTGATATTATTCCTTCCTAACTTTCAACTCTCTATACCTGCTCCCCAACATTTGTCTCCCTCTTCATCGCTTTCGCCTCTCTTTGTTAACATAGATGGATTTATTCTTTCATTATCAAAATCCTAAATTAAGATACATGGACATCAACTTTTATACAAGGGTGACAAATGGAGGTTGATTCAGGCAAACCTATTTAATAAATAGGTCAATTCCCTAACAAGTTTGAAAATTACTTTAGATTTGTTCATTATTTTAAATGCAACATATATTTAAAGTAAAAAATAAATTTGTATCAGCTTTATGATAAAATCGTTTCAATTCATATCAAGTTTATTTTTCCCCAATGATTTTTGTAATACAACATTTGCTATAAAAATTATCGCTATGTATTTCGTGTAGTAAACTTTTAAATGCTTGATTGTTATCAATATCTCATCATATTTAATTGTTCATTATATACTTGTAGCTACTATTATTAGATTTAAGAATAAATGGCTTTATCAAATTTGTCATAAACGTTTAAGATTTATTTCCCAAATGTGGGGTGCCAAAATTTAGGAAGGAATAATATCAATTCACAATATTTGTGGATCAAATAGTCGTTCAATATATTTCTGAAATGTGGTGGTTCTAAAAACTATTTTTCAAAAAAATTAAGGGTAAAAATTATTGAAAAGTTCGCGTGGAGGGGGGGGGGGGGGGAGGTAAAATTACATACACCTAAGATCAGGTAAGGTAAAAATTATATCCGAAATGTGAGGGTTCCAAAAATTATTTTAGCAAAAGTTGTTTAGGGTAAATGTAAATTTCTCTTCTTCAGGCTCGATCAGTTTACAGTTTAACCTTATGAATATCTTGACCACACTGAGGTTTCTTTTTAATTGTTGGCCCAATGCTACTGCTACTGATTTGTGGATTGTTGTTACTATCTGATACAGTTCCTACTGTCATCTGTGGTGCTGTTTGATATTTCCCTGATTACAGCCTAAAACTCTGCTTAGGGCTTTGATTAGCTTTAGCTACCCTGAAATACTGTTTTGAACTGTGGGTGGCCTCAAAGGCTCAAGTACTAGCATAGTTTTCAGAGAACAATAAAAGATTTACTCAGTGCTTTCTAGGAGTTCGTTAAATGCATCATGCTTGAATAGTAGGGGTCTGTTTGGAGAGGGGGAAAGGAGTGGAAGTGGATACCTAACGTTTCCAATTTGTTTCTTTTGTGTTGGTGGAAGGTATTCTGAAATGGAATTGAAAACCCAGAGGGTTTTCGAACCCCCTAAAATGAGGGGAATTAGAACCCTCATAATTCTATGAGGTATCTACTGAGGATTGAGATTAACATTTAAAAAAAAACAGAAAAATTTGTCTCTGTACACAATCCATCCACCGTACACAATACACAACCCATCCACCACCACTGCACCTCTGGAAAACCACCACGGTACCATCACATTTACTGCCCGCACCAACCAACATCTAGTCCGTGGCCAACATATATACCAAGGCCATACACTATTATAGAATCTTTCAGGCAATCTAGCAAATGCTGACTGTGGGGAACAAACTAGCAAACCCAAGCCTTCATGACGGTTGATTTAGAGAGAGAAATAAGGATAGAGGCAGAAAGAGAAAGAGTGAAGGAAGAAAATGATGGGAGATTATGGTGAAGGACTATATTTTTCTCTCAAACAGACCTGAATGCCATTATCTCAGGTACTCAATGTCTAATGCCTCTGTCGTTATTTAGGTATCTGGTTTCCGTCTGGGTAGCAGAGATGAGATTTCTGGGGGCAGATCTGCTTTGTATGCTTTGCATGGAGATGAAAATTCTCAAAAGGCTATATCGTTGCCATCATCTCCTCATGCATATAGGAGCCAAAATGAGGAGAGTAGAGGAGCTGAACATGCTCCAAGTGAAGAAATGGTTTCAACATGGAATAAGATTCTTGAAACACGTATGTTTCATGACAAATTATTGCTCCCCTATGAGGAATGGAATATTGATTATGCTGAATTGACTGTTGGAACGCGTGTTGGAATTGGTAAGGCTTCCCATCATTTCACTATTCATGTTTATGTCACGTGCAGCTTGCATGAGTTACTCTCACTGTTAGGTTATCTGTTTAAGAATGATGCGCATTTAGTCTGAACTTAATTTGCTGTTACTCTGTTTGGAACCTGACTGTTCCTTATTTCTGGTCTGGAAATACACAGGGTAAAATTGGAACTGACGTAGGCAATCAATTCAATCATTTTCTTTTCTTGTGAACAAACTCTGCTGATGCAATCTTTATATAACTCTTTATTTATATAGTTGAGCTTGACAATATTTCTTTCAGACAATGTAGTAACTGGTCGTAGTGTTGGATGGTATATAGGGAATAATATGGGTAAATGATAAGCAAGATGAAAAGGTTTTCCATTGTTGTATACAGAGCGAGAAAGACACAAGGAATGGAGTGGATGAAGTATGAGCAAGATAAAAAAGAGCATTGGGAATGAACGGATCAATATTTTATCGTTCTTGTCTTGTTAATTGCTTTATTCTGCCTTTGCAACATCCTTGTTCACTTTGTTGCAACCTATGCTAATATGAGATGTGTGAAACCTTCATTTCACAACTCTAGGTATCTCCAATCATATAGAGTAAGGAAGGTAGGCATAGGGAATGAAGTGGATAAATGATAAGCAACATAAAAAGGTCTGCCATTGTGTATAACTACTTATGTTTTTTTTGTTTTTTTTTTTGAGGAGTATAACAACTTATGTTTGCTATCACATGTTCTAAAAATGTAGGCATTTTATATAAACTTGAAGCAAACTAGTCATATTCACCTTTCAATTTTCAGGACACATTTTCTCATGACAACTTCCTGTATATCCCGTCTCTGGTACTTATTTATTGATAGCTGTGACTAAGGATTTGTTCATGCTGGTGTGTAATTGACCAAACATATCAAATGATGCCAAGGCTTTTTAATGCCTAATCTTAACATCATGTGCAATTTGGCATCCATAATCTTCAAATTGGCTTTGTCTTGATTGCTTTGTTCTTCCAGTGTTTGCCTTCTCATCTACTAGTACAATATTTCCAACATGTATCACATTTATACTATCTAGGATTTTTGGGGATTTTGTGTTGATTATGCTCCATATTGTTCAAATATCAGTGTGCCGTTCCTTATTCCTTATTTTCTTGCTTCATTTTAAGTGGAATTTGTTTTTGATAAATCTGAGCAATTCATTTTCATGTGATATCCAGGGTTTTTCGGGGAGGTCTTTCGTGGAATTTGGAATGGAACTGATGTTGCCATCAAAGTTTTTTTGGAGCAGGATTTGACTCCTGAAAACATGGAAGACTTTTGCAATGAAATATCCATTCTTAGGTATCTTTTGATTTTGAGTTGATATTTTGAAGATTTTCGTTGCTGCATATTTACTAACAAAGGGCTTTCATTGCTGTTGCTGCCAGCCGCCTTCGACATCCAAATGGTAATCCTCGTGGCCAGCTACATCTGGATTAGTTTGCTTTTGATATCTGTTTCTGTTTGTCATTTGGCACTTACACTGATGTAAGCTGTTTCCCAGACAAAGAAATTGGCCACAAATAATCTATACTGAGGTGCTTGTGACTGGGAATAATCCAAAGTGACTTTTCGGCCACTGGCAGTCTGTACTTTTCCACTATTTTCTCATAGTCCAGAATCAATTTCCTGGACAGAAAGCTGACATGGCGACCGGAAATTTCCCTTTTGAAGTGTGAATAAACATATTTTCCAGTCGCCACATCAGCTTTCTGGTGCCGGAAATTGATTCTGGACTGCTATGAGAAAATAGTGAAAAAGTACAGACTGCCAGTGGCTGAAAAGTCACTTTGGATTATTCCCAGTCACAAGCCCTTCAGTACGAATTATGAGAAAATAAGGGAAAAACTAGAATGAACCGAATGAAAACCTTCTTCTGGGAAAGATTATGCACTGTAGAAGGTGAAAGCATCCTTCTTGTGAGGAATGTAATTATTTTATATCTCTTGCACATGCGACATAGCTACATTGTAATGATGGACGTAACTTCCAATTCTATATTTACAATTTCATGATGATCAATTACTTGTCTTCTTTACAGTTATTTTGTTCCTTGGTGCTTGCACAAAACCACCTCGCTTATCAATGGTCACGGAATATATGGAAATGGGTTCACTGTATTATTTGATTTACTCAAGTGGTCAGAAGAAGAAACTTAGCTGGCGGAGGAGATTGAGAATGCTACGTGACATTTGCAGGTTTGTGCTGCCATTGTGCTAGATCAAAATCACTTGCTACTTAATTGTGAAAATTGTGATTCTTTGGACCCACAGCCCATTTACTTCAAATATATGTATGGAAGCTAATCTATACAAAAAAGCTTTATGCTGGTTTTTTATTATCATTCTCAAGTGGTTTGCTATCCACCTTTACATTAACTTAGGTCTTGCTATGTCTGTGATGGGGACAACTCATAAGTTTTAGCATGCACAGCTTATCTATTCTAGGTTCTTGAATTTGATGAATTTTAACTGAGTTTTGTCACTTAAGGGGGCTGATGTGCATACACCGAATGAAGATTGTCCACCGTGATCTGAAGAGTGCTAATTGTCTTGTGAACAAGCATTGGACAGTCAAGATATGTGATTTTGGATTATCAAGAATATTGACAGAATCGCCTATGAAAGACTCTTGTTCTGCGGGAACTCCTGAATGGATGGCTCCTGAACTCATCCGTAATGAACCCTTCACGGAAAAGTGTGACATATTTAGCCTTGGGGTGATTATGTGGGAGCTCTGCACTTTGAGCAGACCGTGGGATGGAGTGCCACCAGAGAGAGTATTTCCTGCTAATTCACCTCTTGTTGAATATATTTGTGCTTTCTCTGTTTTTTTTGCTTGGATGCTAACCCACTGTTGGTTTCGTTCTGCAGGTGGTTTATGCTGTTGCCAATGAGGGCTCACGTTTGGAGGTTCCTGATGGACCCCTTGGCCGGCTTATCGCAGGTATTTAGTTTACTGAGCCCAACTTGGACATTTTCTCCAGTTTTCTTTGAATGACTGACTGTGGGTCCAAAAACCTACCATACTAAAATAAATATCAATCAAAACCTTTGGTCTGAATATGCATTACTATCCTTGTTAATTGCTTTTACAATCGATCTGCTTTGCTTGTGGTTGCTGTAGCAATTGGTTTATTTTGGTCTGAGGTTTGGTTTAGTTGGGTTCTTTGGGTTTTTGGGTCATGACCATGCCTATAATGACCCATTCAAATGACTCAATAAATAGGCTGGGCTAAATTTTGGTGTTATCCATGAGGTTCAGGTCAAGATTTGGCTGCCTTGTATGTAGGTGGTATCAGTATGGAGATGGATATCAAATATGGCTTGATTCATTATGTCTACAGCTAGCTTTGTATGTGGAATAGATACAAGCATATATCCAAACCTACAAATGGAATGCTTACTTTCACCTGAACTATCACGATTGTCAATGCTTTCCGGTATTGAAGCAATCATTCTATTTTTGTGGAGGCTCATATTCCGCTTATATTTATATTTGGCAGATTGCTGGGCAGAACCAAATGAGCGGCCAAGCTGTGAGGAGATCCTCTCCCGTTTGCTCGATTGCGAATATGCTCTCTGTTGATCCAATTCCTGTAGAGAGAATGTTAGTGGAACCGTGACTGAAATGCTCCTGGCCTTTCTGTTGTAACACTCAGCTCGCACATGCCTAACCTTTAAAATTTTGAAAGGATAGAAAAACAACTTATTTTGGAAATGGAAAGTAAAATACATTCCTGACTTCAACCCAAATGAGGCATATTTTCTGTAGCTGTTTTGAGTCCTAGCAATAAGTTCACCCCAGTAACATTTGATCAGCTGTAGCATATATATATATATATATATATATATATATATATATATATATATATACAAACAATGGTAAATGCGGGTGACATATATTGCACTCTTATAGGAGAATCCAACAAGGCTTGTATTTCCAGGGAAGGAAGTCCAAGGCTTGGTTACACAAGTCCATACCACAGAGAATTTTGTTAACCGTGGGAATTGTGCACATGATTTTTACAATGAAAAGTACCATTAATATATATATATATATATATATATATATATATATATATATTGGCAGAAGGTTCAACTTTTATAGCCAAATATCCCCAGAATAGAGAGGGAAACATCCAGTTACAAGAGATATCAAAAAGACCAAGAGAAAGACTACATAAGCAGCATTTCTATACGAACTCTATACTTGCTGCTTTTCTTAGAAAGTTAATAAGTATTCTTTGTAGAATTATGTATTGAATCTTCTTGATAGCTTCTTCCTGTCCAATTTGTCTATGATTAAACCTTCTATAGCTACGAAACTCCCAAATAACAGCTAGTTTAGCCGTAAAAATAGCTGCAGTAAGGATTTTGATATATTTTGGTTTCTTGATATCTTTCCTATGAAAAAATGACTGGAAATTGCCTTGTATTCTGAGTTTCTGGGTAAAGAATTAGATAATAGGTTGAGAAGAAGGGCAGCAAATAAAGAGATGCTCACTATTTTATTCATTTGACCCACATGGGTAGCATACTGGATCAATGGTGCTTCTGTGACACAGTAGCCAAGCACAGAAGGAATGCCTAGGCAGGGCTGTGTCATGCCAATCTATATGACTTCAAGGTAGCTTTGATCTATAAGAAGCCATAGACATCATTTCCTTACAGTGAAACCAGTAGAGTCATGATTCCAAGTCCAATGATTTCAAAGCAAAAACCTCCTTTCAGATCCTCCTTACACAACTTTCTCCAGTACCAAGCATTCCTGAGGTGGTTGATGACTCCACCAGTCTCCTCTCTTCATATACCTTTCATGCATCCATTTAACCCCAAGTTTATCTTTTTTAGTAGAAACAACCCAAATAAGCCGACTAGCACAAGCAACATTCCACAAACTGATATTGCCAATTCCAACTGATAAAGGTTGGTAGATATCCGTAGCACAGAAGATAATTAAATCATCAATAAACATCAAAGGATTTGATTCGCAAACCATAACAACCAGGGTGAAAGTGGAAGTCATCACAACCACAGATCTTAGTTAGTTTTTCTTTTGTTTGCTTTTTTATTTTTTGAGGCTCAGAAAAAAAGAAGAAAAAACTCGAGTGAAAATCCCTAAAAAGTTTTTGTTTTCCTTCTTTTAGGAGTTGTTTATGCCTTCTTTTGTGCCTTAGCCGATTCGATAGTTGAGTTAATTAGGTGAAAACAGTCATTATGTGCGTGCCAAACCTAGTCTTTAGGTGTGTCTTTGTTTTTCAAAAAATTACTATGAGGTACCCTAACTTTTAGTGAAATGTTTTTTTGGTACCCCAACTTTTCAAAACTAATTTTGAGGTACCCTTATTTTTTCGATTAGTAATTATTTGGTGCTTTTCCGGCCATTAATTTTATTAAGTGACTAAGATGCCCTTGTTCTTCCCTTCTTGAAGAAAACCCTTGAAGAAGAAGAATAAGGGTATTTCAGTCACTTAATAAAATTAATGGCTGGAAAAGCACCAAATAATTACTAACCCAAAAAGTAAGGGTACCTCAAAATTAGTTTTGAAAAGTTGGGGTACCGAAAAATAGTTTCCTTAAATATTGGGGTACCTCCGAGTAATTTTTTGTTTGTTTTTCGATAACCCTTTTCACCTTTGCGAAGCGGCAACCTCAAATCTTTTCGCCTTGAAATCGATTTTTCAGAATTCGCTCGGCTTAGATAGTCTTAGCTTTGGTTTTCACGCTTTAATTAAACCGGCGAAACCAACAAGGGTTCGTGTGAGTAGACAACATTGACACCCCTAATTACTTCGTTTACGAATGGAGCAACCCAAGTTGGGAGGGTAACCCCTTTTCGGAGGGTTGTATCAATCCTGAAAAACCCGGTAATAAAAAGTTAAAAAGAAAATAAAAATAATAAAAAGGAGAAAAGTTTGTCTGTTGGTTCACCAACGTGGCTTGGCGTGGGTGGTTAGCGGCCGCTCGCCCCTTAAGTACCTTGGATATGTATGGAGAAAACCACGTTGGGAGAGTAACCCCTCATGGGCCGCTGACTATCTCGAAATATGCCAACTAAAAAAAATGAAGAGAATAAGTAGCGAAACCCTCTTCTATGTAAGCTGTGGCCCTCACCAAGCCAAGGGGGACATCAAATAGTTTGGGGGTGACGCTTAAGCTGCTAAATAATCGAAATTCGAGTTTAGATGTGTGTTTAATTGGAGCTTATCTGTCTTTGTCGGGTTCTGACCGAGAATAGATTAGAGAACACTAGCACTGTGCACGAGGGAGTCATTAAGCAAGGTCAAGATGGGAAGTCTGAAAGCTTAGCCCCACCTAAGTCTAGTGTCTTGGCATGTACATACTAACTGTTTTTGCTTGATTGGTAATGCTGTTCGATTATCTTTGGTATAAAGGCGATCATGAACTTCTTACTTTTGTAAAAGTTTTAATTTTCACTTTCCTTTTTCCTTTCACTTTTTCTTTACCTTTCGACTTTTGTGGGTATAACTTCTACAAACCTTCACGAGACCTACCTCGTCCACCCGACCTGTCAAGTAGTTTAAAAGCCTTGATGCATATGCGAGTCCTGCGAAAGTGAGTTAGGTGTTTTCCTGTTTTCTTAGGTTTGTTTTGTTTTGTTTTGCTCATGATGAGCAAAAGTCTATGTGTGTGTGTGTTGGGGGGTGTGTTTAGGCTCGGTTTTGACCCTAAATGGTTTCCTTTTACCTTAGGTTTTGACTCGGTTCCATATATGTTTATTAGTATTTTCACTTTATTTTGTTTCTTTTGCAGATTCAATAACCTTTAGACGCTTATGGAGAAAAAGCGCGCAAAACGAGGCCAATTCATGCCTAAATGCACAGGAATCGGGATATTCCGAGGAAACTCGACCCAAGAGAAGAAGAACCGAGCCTCAATCCCAAGAATAGAGAAGAAATTACAAGAGGGAAACTTTCATTAGGGGAGTCACGGTCGTGACCACCATTTTCACGACTGGGACCCATTGTTCCTTGGATGCCGAAAACAGACGGAAAGAGGCAGTAGACAAAAGAGGGGTCATGGCCGTGACCATCATTCTCACGACCGTGACACCCCAAAATCCTGGGTTTCAGAAGGCACCACCTCACGTCCGTTACCTTCATTGTCACGACCGTGACCCTGAAGAGGAGGTGCATATAGCAAGGCCCTCACGGTCGTGTCTCTCAGTTGTCACACCCGTGAGGGACGACAACCCCTTCCAGCAAGACCAAGCCTCACGGCCGTGACACCTATTGTTACGGTTGTGACTTGCCATAGGCACCCCCCCCCCCCAAGAGGTACCTCACAGCTGTGACCACCTTGGTCACGTCTGTGAGGAATGCGGAAATCAGCATTGAAATCCATTCTTCTCTAGGGGTTACATCTGTGACAACCTGTGTCACACCCGTGACCCTCCTAATTTATTACCTTCAAATCAAGAACTCTGATTCGGACATTGGTTCACTAACCCAAATAAGTTGTATGCCTTTTTCATACACACAAGCGGCACTATGATACTGCCTCAATCTGAACAATTTATTACCTTCCTCTTTAAACTCTTTCGCTTTAAGGATAGATTGACTAGGATGGTCCATCCGCTCCAACAGATTTAGTATATCCCCATCTAACTCCATCTCACGGGAAGCCATAACCCAACCCAAGACCATACAGACCGAAACGTCACTCCCAACTAGATCAACAAAAACACAGACCCACCCCACTCCCACCGTAGAAAAGACTAGCCCCGAGAACACCCCCAAAACCTACGACTCTCAACCCAAATCACACAACAGTAGCCAAACTAGAACACATACACAACCAAAAGCAAATCACTTTGAAGAGAAACACACCTCACACCTGGCCACCATAACAGTCGGCAAGACCGGGTCGAACAGGTTGCTGGACGCACGCCTGAAACCTCGGAGACGCGGCCACACCTCCCCCGGCGGAAGCTGCACCAGAGAAGACGCCGACACCGACCTTGAAACCGCTCCTACACACACCGAACAAACAGCTAAACTACCCAGAAAACTAGCTAACTTTGAGAAAAGAAGACACAAAACAACATATCGGGAGCGGTGGTGCCGGCGACGGCCATCAACCGACTAATCACCGGCACCAGCGAAGAAAATTAACGAGAGAGTGCAATGGTAGTTGAGCGGTAGAGAGAGAAAATTAATGAGACCCGATGGAGTTGTAGATTGATGAAGTCTAACGTACATAATCTATTTATATAGTGGTCAACTAGCTAAGTATCCAAATTCTACTCCAGTTTTACTATTAAGTCCATCTAATTATATTTTGGATAGAAGATGACTCGTAGTAGGAAGTTGACTAATAATAGGATTATGTAGAAGATGATGTTTCCTAGACTTATGGAAGAAATTGTCATCCCAGAAAAAAACATGGTGCAACCACATATGTCAATTCAATTGTTATTGGACCCCGATCTCCTTCGATATATATATATAAAAAAAGTTTTATTGGGCCAACCCAGCACATGCTTCCAAGGCTCAAAAGTGGGAACGATTTACGTATATACGTATGTGGAAGTCCAATGTATTGCATAAGTACATATGTATATTGATAGGGGCAACCTTCAAATTAGGTTGTCTCACAAGTTTAGATCATATATTAGAGAAGCCCATCAACCCATAGCATGGTGCTTTTGAAGCAAAGTTATGCCAAGTTCGAGTTAATATGGCAAAAATATTCGAGACCCAGCCTCTAGAAATACCCAAAATTCGTATCCGCAACTGACTCTCGAAAGGGGCATCTGTAGGACGTAAAAATTTGTTGGCAAATCAAAAAATGACACTTTTGTAAAATAAATTAAATTTATTTGGCCAATTGTTAATCGCCATGTGTAAATTTAAATATAATGGTCCATTTATTAAATTTTAATTGCAAATGTATCATGGCCAATAACATCGTGACACGTGTCAATTATGATGCATAAAATAGTAATTATTTATTTATTTTAAAATCAAGGAATAATTAATTAATTTGGGCCCAAGCCTAAAACGCGACTCAAACTCTAGGTCTCTAGAGCCTATAAATAGGGGTTCTCTTTCATTTTCAATACATTCCACCGTCTACATCGGGCATTCGACATTCCGCCATCAGCATGACCAACATTCGAGATCGAGATCAAGCATATACGCCCTCAGCTGATCCAAGCTTCTAGGAGATTGAATCAACGAACTTCTTTATTGTATTTAATATAGAGATTGTACCCACAAACATTCATAAATTAATACAAATTATTTTTGTTTCTCAATTTCTTGTCTTCATTAAATTTAGACTCAAAATTTGTGTTTACAAACTATTCAATGCCAAAAGTATTGCACTAACCATATAATCATAATTTTATCTTATTGGTTATATTTTGATCTCAATTATGTTGGTTTTAGTCTTGACAAATATCAAACTATCCCAATTAATTTAGTTCATCACAATTATGTTTAATTAGCATTGTATATCTTATGCAATGCATTGAAAATTTTTCAGCATTTATATGTGATTCATTTTTGGTGTAATATTATAACAATTATTAATTTAAATAATAATCATATCAACAAAAAAATGATACAACATTATATTATCGTTATTTATGTACTTTATTTGCACAATTTTCTCCAAAATTAATTTATAGAATATATTAATGGAAGGAAATTAAAATCTATAGTTTTTTAATTATTGTCTTAATTACATATAGAAAAGAACAATAATAAATTTTTTATTAGTCAATTTGAATAATTAAATGCAAGAACACTATTATTTGCTTCAAATCTTTCTTAGTAGTATGAAAAAAAATCTTAAACATCACAATAAATGGTTAAAATATTCGAAACCATTTGTATACATCATAAACATAGTGCATGTTGCCAGAGACTTATTTTATTAAATAAATATGAATTTTTTCATAAAATATTTTAAAGAAACAAAAGTTAAAGAAAAGACAAAGTATTAGTATTTAGTAATAAATAACTATAATAAAAAACTTAAAAATAATTATTAATTTTAAAATTTAAGCATATACTAAAATTATAACATTAAGCCAAACAATGTTGCACCACTTTTTTTTACAACAAAGAGACATTAGTTTACATTTTGTCATCGTACTGTTAATCAAAATTTTATTTTATTTTTACAATTATTAAAGAAAACACAGAATGATAATATATGCTTTTTTTATGTGAGTTCTACACTTTAATATATTTTAAAATTTTCAATAATTATATATTATATTGGGATTGATATATTATAATTGTAAATTTGGTGGAAAAAAATACTAAGTAATGGATATTTTTCAATAAAAAGCTAATCAATATTATTTTAATTGTGTATTGTTTTGTTATTAATATTTGTGTATTATGAGTTTTGTATAATTAATTTGGGAGAAGTAATTAAGAATTTAAGGTCAATTTTTTTTGAACATACAATTTATGTATTTGTTGGTGATCTTATTTGTAACTCATTCACCATTTTTTCTAATAGGAAATAATATTTACTTGTTGTAATGATCATAATGATCTCAATTTTTTTTATCTTATAGATTGAGACAAGCTTTGATACTTTGTATTTTATATTCTTTAATTCCTTACGGAGCCTAAATCACTTACGTAATTTAATTTACATTTTTTTTAATCATAGTATTAATAGTTTCTTTTTCTTTTCACACTTATCGAAGAAAACATAGAACAACAATATAAATTTTTATGGGAGTTTACACTTTAATATCTATTAGATTTTACTTCAATCTATTTTTATGTTGGGATTCAGATATTAAAACACTAAATTTGGGGGAAAGAAAACTAATGAAAACTTTTATAAAAACTAATGAAGATTATTTTAATTGTGTATAGACCAGTTCAATAGGTTGGGGACCCGCCTAACCCAGCCCAAAAAATGAAGATCAAGGATATAATTTTAGAAGGTGACCCGGCTCGACCCGAAAAAGTCAGAGCCTCAAAGCATGGTCGGGCGGGGCTCGGGTTAATGGTCTTTGACCCAGCTCGACCTGACGACATGTTAAATATATAAATTTTTAAAAAAATCCAAGAGTAGGCGTTACTTTTTGTGGCTCAATCTGGCCCCACCCAACGACCCAATTAAATACATAAATTAAATGCGTGAATTTTTAGGTTTTTTTGTATAGAAAAAATCCATCTTGGATAATTGTCGGCCCATTGACCTGACCCGTGGCCCGTAGGGTCAGCACTCGGGCCGAGGGTACCTGACCCGAAGATTGGGTCGGGTCGGGTCGGGCAGACGGGTTCAGAAACTTCCGACCCGACTGTTGAACAGGTGTAATTGTGTATTATTATTTGTAACCTATATGTATAATTTTGTTTTTTTACATTGACATTTATGAAACTAAAAAGGTAATAATTAAGTGGCAACCACCCTTAATTTTGATGCTCTCAACTAAGATTCAGTTCTTCGTGGAAGCCAAATGTTTCCTGTTTTAATAAAAATATTTATTCATAGCATTGTAGTTTAGTTTGGAAAAACCGAACCTCTCAAATTCTTTCTCATATATTTGAATTTTCATTTGGAGGTCTTGTTTCAATATACACATCTATAGATTTTCATCTCCCTTATGTTCATGGGCGGATACATAGCTAATGTAGGGGTGTCAATGGATACCCCTAATCAAAGAAAAATTTGTGATTCTTTAATATTATTCAGAAGAAATTTTCTTAATTGGAGCAAGTGGACACCGTAAAAAATGTCCCAAAAAATATAATAGGAGTGTCCAATCTAGTAGCAACCCAAAAACCCTAAAATGGTACTCCCTCCGGTCCCAAATAAATCTTCCAAGTTTGATTAATTAGGTCAAAATTTTAAATTTTGACAGTTAATTTATCAAATTGTATGTTGAGTTATTATAACAGATTACCATAGTACTACTATTAGATTTGTGATGAAAATTATTTTTATACCTAAATACAATATTATTAGTCTTGCGAAGATAAAATGTGAAAAATTAGCGGTCAAAATGATGCATCGAAGACCGTTAGTAAGATGAACAAATTAATTAGGACGGAGGGGTACCAATTTTTTTTTTTTTTTTTGAGACAAAAAGTGTAAGTCAATGAATTGGGTAATTGGGTATCAGTATAAGTTTAAGATATAAATATCTAGTTAATGTGAAATTTCAATTTATTTCGTGTCCATATTTATATGATGATGTGAAATTTTGTTAAATTTGTGAATATATCATTTAATATTTACTTTTATTTTTATTATTTTGATTTAAATTTTATTATTTTCTTTTGAGGGATAAGTAAGTTAATGAATTGGGTAATCGGATATCAGTAAGTCAATGAATTTGGTAATTGGATATCAATAATAACAAATATATTGGACAATCTTAAATTTAATGTCGAGATCCGCCACTGCTTATATTTCACTTAGTCATCTATCTACAATCTCATCATTCCTCTCATTTAAGGGTATCTATTTTTGGCTATGGTAAACAAACTTTTATTAAGAACTATATTGTACGTCGTGCCATTTTCAAGTATCACTTAGAGCTTTTCTAAACTAAGCTTTTTGAAAACTCGATCTTCACTGTCATGTTCATCGTGGTGAGATCTTTCGGATTCTTCTTTGATGACTTCAATTTTCTCAATAAAGGGAGATCAAAACTGAACTTTATTTTGTTGATTCCGAAAATGATATTCATACTTAAAAGCGGTACTATTATATATTTGGTTGTATTTTTTTAATTGTCACCTTAGTAACTGTGTTAAAAACTTTGACCGCTAATATATTAATTTGTACAATAATTCATCATACAAAATTGATTTGTTAGATTCATTATAACAAGTGCTATTAGAAAAGTATAATATCATAAATCTTTATAAAAGTATTATGTGTGAAATAGTTGATTAAAGACGGATCTCAAAAAACGTGAAAGACAAATAAAAAAAATGAAGGGAGTTCTTGGTACTACTATATACTTGGTTATTGTATCGTTTATGTCTAACTTTGTTTAACGAGCATAAATGAAAAAATCACTAACTTTATTTTGAAGATCTTTTATTTCAGTTTAGAGACAAAATCTTTTTGAATGGTAACACTAAATTGACAAGACAATTTAACTGGGGTCAATAGTTGTTTGACTAATATAGACATTGGATTATACAAGAATACATTGGACTAGGCCAATTAGATAAGGTAAATAATATCAACAGGTTAATTATATTTCTGATTATAATGAGCGAAATACTATAACATAACTCTAATATGAAATGAGAGTAAACCTTTAAGGCTACTAGAAGGAATAAATAATCCATACGGAGAAGTTTTAATTTTCAGAAAACAAATTTTTATTTACCTAGGTACAAATATATATAAAACTTATTATGCAGCAAACATATAGAAAATATAAATGTTTTAAATTATCAAAATTAGGGGGGGGGGGTAGTAGTATACTAGTATACATCTAAAAATTGCTACATATGTATGTATATATGATGTTTATACCTACATACATACATACATACATACATAAATACATACATAATAATTAAATTTATTACATAATAGGAAAAGTACTAGATAGCAAGACTTAATTACTGATAACATTACATATCATGAGAGAATTTATATAGGACTATGCTTTCATTTAGTCATAATGAAAATTTTGGAACCTCATAATTTTCCTTAATTATACTTCAAGCATACAAGCAAAAAGTTCATGAAAATATTATCAGTGACAATAGTACTTGTCTATTTTCACATTGCATACGGAGAATATAATTATCAAGCTTGAGATCATGACTTTGACAGTGTGTGTCGATAAGAATCCTCAACCATCCAAATTAACCTTTGAGGTTCAAGATGCGCCCCTGCGAGGAAATCCTGTCAAAATATATCATGGAGGTAACATTTGTAAGAAATGTTTATCTATTATACATCATACTTTATAAGTCACACTGGATCAATGACAATATGTGGTCTTAGGCTCTTGACAAAGTTTGTAGTTCATGATTAAACAATCTTAAATTTATTTGTTGACTACATGCATAAAACTTTGTAAGCAACAAATTAAACATGCATGCCCTAACCTTTTACAGATATACACATAGAGATAGAGACGTTACTAGGTAAGATGCATAGGAAACTTAGATACGGCCCTCTAGTCTTAATTTCATTTAATTTTTCTTTCGATTTCTTTTCTATTGAAATTGGTTTTTCCAAGATTTCTTTTTTAAGATTCATAGGAACCAGCATTTCCATAAACTTCAATTCATAAGGAAAATACTTATTACAACTGAATTCCCTAGATAGGGCTCAAGTGTGTTACTCCAAGAAGTTTGTTACTATTTCTGTTGTTATTGCTAGTATTATAGCCCCGATTTCTGCTTTAAACTGAGATGTCTTGGTTAGTGCATCCATATACATTCTTTAATGAATTCTATAAGCTCAGCCAAATCAAAGTTAGACTCATGAACGACATGAACTTTCATAGTAAGTTAATACCCTGTAAGAAGGTCATCATATTAGTAGGTGCAAGGCAAATGAAGTAATGGAAAAGTTACAATTACTAGTTTGTTTAGTTTATTATAATAAAATATGTGATAGGAATCAAAATTATAAAGTCATTTGCATTTTCATTTTTGGTAACATAGTAACCATATAATAAGAATTTTCTTATAATAAGGATTATATCTACTATATGGTATTTTTGATAACATGTCAAATATTTTTTAAATTATATATTTTTCCCTCATGCTCTCACATCTCCTTATCTCTTTCTTACTCGTCCGAGTGCACCTATACTCTCTACCTTTCTCCCTCTCAAACATCTCACTTTTCTCTTTCCTTCTCATCAAGCACATATGTGCTCTCTCTCTCTCTCTCTCTCTCTCTCTCTCTCTCTCTATCTCTCTCTCTCTCTCTCTCTCTCTCTCTCTCTCTCTCGTACACACACACACAAGCACAAGCAGACTCACCTTGATCTCCCCACACAAGCACACTTATTACTCTCTCTCTTTCTTTCTCTTTACCACACAAACATACTCACATGCACGTGTAAAACAAATATAGTCATTCCATTAAATTTATGATTATATTATCTATTGTAAATAATGAGACATGCATGGTAATGCAATTACTTTTCCATTACATTGTATAACTAATTACATGATATATTTCGTTGCAATACATCCTCATTATGTCACATTCAACCATGCACTAAGTTACTGTTATACGTCTTTACTAGGGGCTCGATAAATGTTGAGTTGCTTTTCTTACTTTTCTAGCTTATAGATAGAGTTTCAACAATCAAGATCCGTTTTAGCAGGATAAAGTTTCATCGATATTTTAACTACTAGTATTTCAACTATATGGTCAGAGGCTTGTATGCTTGTCTTTCATCGATATTCTAGAACACTCCAACATTATGGTAGAACATACTAGGATACATCCTTGTATAGAGTTTTGTAGAATATTCCATATACCTTGTACACTAGTTCAAAACAATATATGGACCTTGATACCTTACTACTCTAACATGAATTCGCTCTCTTATAAGTGGATTTACAGGAACAAGTTTAATTTTGATGGTAGTCTTGAAGACGCAAGGTATGCCTTGTTGTTTGTCATTTCGATCAACAAGAGGGCTTCGACTATCATGGTTCTTTTAGCCTAGTTGTGATACCTACCGCTATTCAGATTGTCCTTACCATTGCTATGACAAGAGGTTGGGTCATTCGTCAACTCAATTTGAAGAATGTTTTCTAATGATCTCACATAGAAGGTGTATATGACCCAATCCACCAGCTTTGTTGATCCTTATCAGCTCTCTTATGTTTGCAAGCTCAACAAATATTTGTATAGACTTAAACAGGTCGCACGAGCCTAGTTCCATCAGTTCAGCAGTTTCTTTCTTTCTTGGGTTTCACCTGTAGCCAGACTAATACCTCTATGTTCATCTACTGATATTCAGATATCACTCTAATCTTACTTCTATATGTCGGTGACATCATTTTCACTGACGACTCTTCTACCTTTCTCTTTCACATTATTTATCTTCTTACCACTTAATTTCCTATGACTGACCTTGGTATGTTGATTACTTCCTTAATATTTAAGTCCTCCATACTCCCGATACCCTCTTTTTGGTCGAGGAAAATACGTTCATGAACTTCTTTAGCGCTTTAACTTCAAATCCTCCGAACCTACAAATACCAATGCCTCAACTGTACAAGTATGTTCATGAACTGCATCTACCCCCCATCTCAAGCAAAAAGAGAGGGAATGCAATGGAAGTTTACAGCCAATGCCTCCACTGAACAAGGTATCCCCAATTTCTTGGCGGCCGCTCAGAGAGTCGCATTCTATTTTACTGTGTGCAGCACCACAACTTCTTCCACTGGTTATTGTTCAAACACATTCGGATTTATGTGATTCCATAGGGTCCAAACCACCAATATCATATCCAAATCGTGCATTAACACACTCTAAACTTTCCAGGAGTAAGGACACTTGATGAAAAGGTGATCTTTATCTTCCTTGTTGTTGAAATGGACATACATTCAGATCCATGGGGATAATTTGCTTCCTCCAAAGTTGCTTCCTTGTGTTTAGTTTTCCCAAAAGGGAAATCCACACCAAAATCTCCACCTTCAGTAGGGAGACTATCTTCCACACCTCACAAACTATTGAATCTACATGTGATTCCCCATAAACCAGCACTTCCAGCTGCTCCACACTAGACTTCAATTTATATGAAGTTGTCACCATCTAGGTTTATAAGTCACTGGTGTCCTTCAAAGCCTTCCTAGTTCTGAGCATTTGTTGTAACTGTTGCTCTTGTTGTACCTCTTGTAAAGACATCTCTCTCGTCCAAGTCAGAGCACAAAGTTTCCCCCTCAAACCACCCAATTTTCTTTATTTTGTAAGTTTTCTGTGCAAAAGCCTCATATAGCACTGGGAATGTTTCTCTGAGCGGTATCTGGTCCATCATCCCAAAATCGAATCCCTGTCTATCGCTAACCGTGATTTTTAAGTGCTCTCGCAAGACCTGATTGATGCACTCCAATTTCTGGATCAATTTCTTGACATCATTCCACGGGCTTGTCAACCATGGTTTACAGTTTGAAGGAATCAAAATATCATATTCACAATGTATTGATTGAACAACTCTTCTCCAGAATGCACCTTCCTCCGAAGCAAATTGCCACCACCACTTGAAAAGCAATGCAACATTCTTCAGCATCAAATCCCCCACACCAAGTCCTCCATGATCCCTAGGTTGTTGGACAATCTCCCAATTCACAAGACCTTACCCCTCACATCTTTGTTCCCAGTCCAAAAGAATTGTCGTTGCAGTCTGTTTATGCTTACTGCAACACTCTTCAGCATTTCATACATTGATAAAAATAAAGCGGTAAACTATTCAAAACTGCCTTTATCATTACTAGTTGTCCTACCTTTGACAGACAGCTTGCTTTCCAGACCTTCTTTCTCCCAACCAGCAATCCCTTAATCTCACCTTTCTCCACTCCCAGCTGTATTAACTTGTTTAAGACTTCAGCTATCAAGACAAACAACAACAAGGATAAAGGACCCCCCATGTCTAAGCCCACGACCCATTTTAAATGAAGGTGTAGGGGCCCCATTCACAATGATCGAAATTGAGGCACACCGAACACACTTTTGCATCTATTCTAACCATTTCTCCCCAAACCCCGTTTCCTCCATGACTGCTTCTAAGATGTCCCAGTCTACAGAATCATACGCCTTCTGAAAGTCAATTTTGAACATCACCCCCTTATTCCTTCCTCTCTTCAACCACTGCACCACTTCAATTGTGATCAATGCTCCGTTTAGGATTTATTTGTCTTGAACAAAGGCGAATTGTACCTCACTGACGACAACCGGTATTACAAATTATTACAAGTCACTATATTGGAGACTATTAACACCCGTAATAGTAAAAATTAGAGGTTGAATTTCTTTATTGTTAATGGACCAATATACACTGCTTATATAAGTGACGATGGAGAGGGATCCTACCTAACTACAATTATAGGCTTAGGTTACATATGAAGGATGATGAGAGGAGGTAGAGATAGTTGAATATGTAATTATTCTTGAGATTTTCTATTCATGTTGCATAAAACGCAATCAATGCTTTGACTTTGCTATAAATTTGATAGGGTAAGGACAAACAGGGTCAAAACTGGCATATAATATGTTGCCTTTGTTGCTATGTGAAATGTTCCCTACAATTAGACCTTGTGTTTGCATATTTATACTAGGGTAATTTGTTGCTATTGTTGTTGTTATTTAAATAGTACCGTATAAGTGTTTAGAGTTATTTTTTTACTTTCTCGATACTATACATGGATTTTTCCTGTGGGTTGGTTTGCATTTTGACAAGCTTGATCTATTTTTCTTGTATGTATGTATTTCCCCAATTAAATGTACATTTATGAACTCATGAACCCTATAAAGAAAGACTGAAAATTCTACACCTTACAGGAAATAATACGATTGCTGAAAACCCTAAGTGAATTCAACCGAGTTCAGTCAAAATTGCCCTCTTAATTTAGTCTTGTATGGTGGTAACATCCCATCGAGAATTCCTTGGTGAACTATTTCCCTTTCTTTGCTAATTTAAAGTACAATTGAACAAAGTCAACTTTATTTAACTTGACTTAATAATATAGCAAAGTGGTCATATCTCTGGAAAATAATAGAAAGACCTATGTTCGAAGTGATTCTTGACCCCTTAAGTGCACATATATTGATGTGTGTGTTGAATGTATGTAGGACAAACAAATTAAAAAAAACGAAATTTGAAGCTTATGGATTTCAACACAGCTTAGAACATTTACATACTAACATTCGAGTATCTCTTCAAAATCCTTGGAGTTGTTAACCATGTTTGATAGCATTCAAGGACAATATTTATAATATGGGTACATATATCTCATACCTGGTAATTCACAATCATTCCACATGTTCAAAACGAATATGAAGCTTATGGATACAAGTTATGTCTTGAAATGAAAGACAATTCTAAATCCGTTTTGTCCACGAATCAGGAAGCTATAAGTAATACATTTAAAATTGGTACAATATTTGAAATTGAATGTCTAAGCATGTGGAAATAGGATGCATGGGCGATGGGAACTATTGACGTGGTATAATTGTATATATATATATATACATATATATAATACTTGTATCTAGATATTAACTGTTTGTCCCATTTATACATAAAACTATTAAATGCATATCACACTGCTTCTCAATAGATAAGTTTCCTTAAATTTATGATTATTTCAACATTTAAAAAAAATATAATTTTTTCCTATTCACAGGTCATAGCTTATATGTACGTGATGCACTTCGATTGTAAGGGCATGCATGTTATATTATGTCCATGGATGGATACAATAAGTAGGTGATAATCTTTCACAATTTGTTGAGTTAATTATATATCAAATTGATACTCTATTATGATTATTCAGATAAAACTATACCCTTTTAATTATGTTTTAGTCCATTTGTAGCATAATTTTATTGTGTATTATAAATCAATGTTAAATGAGTAATGCTATTCATTTTAAAGTTGTGTTTATAAGATACAATATGATATGGAAAATGTCCAAATAAAATATCTAATCTTTAAAAGTGAATTATAATATTGATAATTGTTTTAAATATGTTTGTACATGGGTTTCGTTATAAGAGTTACAATTAATTTTTCATATTATTAGGAATTTTTGTTTAATATTGTAATATTAAACTTATCACACACACACACACACACAGATATATATATATATATATATATATATATATATATATATATATATATATATATATATATATATATATATATATATATATATATATATATATATATATATATATATATATATATATATATATATATATATATATATATATATATACACACACACATACACATATATATATATATATATATTTGGGTACAAATGGTGAAGTTGCGAGTTGTGTGATTTTATGAGGGTAGTTTTGGAAAACATTAATTGGTCACATTTACTTTTTTGCTTACATTAATTATATTCCTTTGTATGTACTAATTGATGAGGCAAGTTACCACTAACTTACTAACAATGAAAAAATATGACTAATTAAAAATGTAATAATATAAACATAAAGAAATGAAAATTTAAAGAAAAAGTCATTATATATATATAATATATATATACATATATATATATATATATATATATATATATATATATATATATATATATATATATATATATATAAATGAGAGTTATTACGAATTAACAACTAATAAATAATATTAGCTAACTATTATAACAATATCATAATATTAAACAAAACTACTTCCATATAAAATAGTATATTTATAAGAGAATATTTATTAAAATAATCTTCTTTTTAACAGAAAGGGAAATTGTATAAAATGAAATATGTATCTGTAAAATGATGAACTAATATAGATAAGGTGTTCTAATATTGGCAGTAAATGATTATTATTGATCTTAATTTAATAAAAAAAATGTGTAAATATAAAATGATTCATGTATTAACAAAAGGATCATTTATGCTATCCAATAAAATTAATTACACTTTGCATAGAGTAATAGGAGAGAAAATTAATTTCATAAATTGGGGTGATAGTATGTGACTTTTAAAGTGATATTATCTTTAAAAAGATATTATATTAAATTTCTTTGACATTTTTTTTTGGAGGGAGATGTAGTATTTGACTCATGTTTGTAGCAACGTGTGCCCATTAGCTTTCAACTGTAGTAATATTTTGCAACTTTGAATTTTAAATGTCTTTGCACTTTTTATTTAAGTTACAACATATAGCCTAATTTCTATTCCAATGAAATTATTCTTTTCCTATTCTCCTTTTCCGTTACTAAGATATTAATATTAGGTTTAAATTTTATAAGAAGCAGGGCGACGAGCAATGACACGAAATGCATGTCGCTATAGAAAAATATGGGTAAGTATATTTCCAGACAAACCAGTTACTGTAAGACCTGCGGAAATCCGTATGGGTTCGGGGAAAGGATCTCCGGAATATTGGGTAGCTGTTGTTAAACCAGGTCGAAAAGGAACGTCAGCTCTAACAATTTCGTCCCCATCTATTAAAACAACTGGAAATGTTTTTCAAAAGGTAGGCATACGACGTACAAAGAGTTTACGCTCTTCTTTATCCCTAAAAATAGGATGTCCTAACCATCCAACAGCTATTCCATCGCCGTTATCCTTATTAATTATTAATAGCTAGTTAATGTTGTAAGTTACGAGTAAGTTAATATAGTTTAGGTCACAAATAAAGTTAATGTATTCAAATTAAATTTAGTAACCTATGGATATTATGTCTGTTGGGAATATCCCGACAATGTTCGATATACATGGAGTTTAAACCAATATACAATAGTGATTATATGTCTTGCTAGAGACCTCTATAATTGGTAATTAAATATATTTAATTACAACTATATTATTTGGTCCTACTGGGTCACACAAGTCAGTGCCCTAGAATAATGTATGTAACCTAAATAATATTGTTATATGTTTAGGAATGTTGGGAAATGGGAGCTGATTTCTATGAGAAATCAGTCCAACACTGACCGAATTGGGCTTAACACGGACCATACGTGTAGACCCAACACAGTCCGTGTTGGGACACCACGGACCATGGTGTCCATGGGCGATTTAATGGACATTCTGGAGGCTAATACGGACCGTATTGCCTCAACACGGACCATGTTGGGCCTGAGAATGCGCTGTCAATTAGGTCAGCCATTAAGGTTTTTGTTAAACCTTTTCTCAAGTCATCCTAACACTATAAATATGATATCTCTGAGAGATTTATCGCTTGAACTGTTTTAAGACTCTTAGAGAGATACCAGGGCGACTTCCTGAGTTCCTCTCTCTTTTAGTTTACAGTTATTGTTTTTGAAACAACCATCTATACCAAAACACATACATCCTATGATTAAGATCTGTCTTGATCGGGTCGATTTAGCAGTCGAGTTCCCGGAGTGCTGCGTGGACTTTCAGTAGAGGATTTCTCATTGAAATCTCAAAGGTCAACATCTGCATCAGAAGGAATAGCAACAAAGGTATAATTACTAAAGCCTCTGCAATTGTGTTTTCCTGGATGATTAATTGTTTATAATCGTTATGATTTTCAGCCAATTAATCTGCATCTGTTTAGGAAATAGATAACCTAAAACCCAACAGTGGTATCAGAGCCACCAATTGCATGCTAAAGTGTTATACTTTAATTCATAAATAATTTTGTCAATTGTTGAATTATTTTATGAATGTGCTTGAGTAGATTTAATGCATAAAAATTGAAACTTTATGAAAGTTTTAAACTTTGTTATTCAAAATAATAAATCTGGAAATTTTATTGAAAAGTTTTATGCTTTATTATTGTTTTTTCTTATTGCCTTCAAAATTAGTCAATTCATGCTTGTTTAATTGTCAAATTTAGCACGAACTTGGTTTATTTTAGGTTGTCTTAGAAACGATCATGTTTAATGTTCTTAAACAATAGTAAATACATGAAATACCTTTAATTCGCAAAATAGGATTTTTTAGAATTATTTTCTAATTTAGTTTATTTAAAGTAAATATAATGAAAAATCGAAATAAAATATCAAACGAATTTGAAAAATTCCAAAATTTTTACTGGAGGTGTCTGGTCTTGACTTTCCATGATTTTTATAAATTTTTCCCATTTAAAATGGATTTTTAATTGAGTTTTCAGATCTGAAGAGAAATAAAATTCATTTACTTCTCTGAATTTTATAAATTTATAGAAATTTGTAAAACTTCTGAAATTTTTAAAGTATGTCACTAGGTGCACATATTTGTAGGGGAAATTTTTTTGTGAATTATTGGATTCAATAAATAATTTTCCTTTAAATTTCCAAATCTGAAGAGAAAAAGATTCGGTTACTTCTCTTAATTTTATAAATTTATTAAAATTTGTAAAATTTCTGAACAATTTACAGTAGGTTACTGGGTAATCATACTGTTAGGGATAAAATTTTCGTGAATTTTAGAACTCGTTAACTAATTTTCCTTGAGTTTCCAAATCCACAGCGGAATAAAATCGTTTATTCTTCTGATTTTCTTTTGAATTTTTGAAATTTGATAAAACTCTGAAAATTTTACAGTAGCTTATTAGATGACTCTATTATATGAGAAAATTGTAAATTTGGATTTTGAACTTATCGAACTGTTCCCTTTTATTTCCATTTAAACTGTGAATTAAAAATGTTTAATTCCCTAAAACAACTTTCAAGTTTATGGAATTTGATCAAATTACGGAAATTATTTTCATAGTGGGTTATCAGATGACAGTATAATATGAGAATATTAAAATTTGGTAAGTTTTAATATTTTATTTAAAGTTATCATACACGAAATAACAGACACTAGGAAGCAATACGGACCATGTTGAGTCAACATGGGCCGTGTTGCCAGCAATGTTAGTGAAATTCGTGCTTTTAGGGTTTAGAATTACTTTTAGAAATTAATTATCGAATCCTATTATTACTAAATCAGTTGTTATGCATAAAATCTAATAAAATTTGTAAAGTTTAGGAAATTTGCAATATTTTTTAAAAGATGTAGTATCTTTTAGATCCCTTGATTTTAGGAAAATTGAGTGATATGTTTGTAAAGGTATTTTATATAATCCTAAATCTGTTTAGGTAAGTAAGATAAAATTTTGGAATTTTATTAATTTCGTTCATCATGCAAACTGTTTAGGAAACCTTTACTTAGTATTTGTTTCCTTATATATGTTATATTGTAATTAAATATTCCTTTATAATATGTTATTTAAAGCATGTGTTATATTTGATATAAATTATTGCAATATTGTTTATTTGCATGTGCTTCTAGTATGACCATAGATAGTCGGTTTTACCGGTCTGCATATCGGGTTGGGTGAAATACGGCATGCGTGCCGTCATTGAACTATTTTAAATTTTCAGTTAAGTTTATTTTAATTCATGTAAGGCCTCAATGGTGAGGTCCACTTTGTAATTTGTTGTACTTGGAGACATCAAGTCGAGTGGGAGCCCAACAACAATGGAGGTGTTGATTCGAGTGGGAGCCGTATCTGAGGAAGTTGCAAAATCCAAGAAGAAATTCTTGAAGACTGTCAAGGCTTAGTTAAATTAGTTTGATTAATTCTAGGTGACCATACTAGGGGTATTATTTTATGCTTTAATTTGTTATTGCATGTTGTTTTATTATTCCTTTTATGCTTTTCGAAAGAGTTCACCTAAAATTGCATGCTTAGGATAATAAAACCTACTCTCAAAATTAAATTATTGTTCAACCTATCGAAACACCACTTAGATGGAAAAATAAAGAAAGCCATAGCGAATTATTTATCCATCATTAATAAGTAGGGCGTGGGAGTTAGGTCAATTCAAATTAGCAAGCAAAACAATTTTGAGTGAAGAGCATAGGAAGAGAAATATCATGTTCGATACAAATTTCTTGCCAAGAGTCATTTTGAATGATCGATCATAAGATGATCCATCAAAGATAACATGAGCTCGAGTTTTGTTGGGCCAAAGTCCACTTGAGCCATGGGTTTTGTGGGTCTTGGTTAAAATTAAAACACTAAGTGAGAGTTAATAAAGTGTTTTGATTTAAAGTTAAAATTAGTTTAATTTCTTTTGATGAACAATAACTAAAATGAACAAATTTGTCTTATAGAATTATTTATGTTTTTTCACTCAAACATACACCACTAATCAAATATTGTTTTCTCCTTAAGAAAGAGAAGAACAATTACACCAATTCCTTAATTGGTATCGTCATCATAAGATTGTCTTGGAGGCGAATAAAAGAAACATATCTTTGATATGACATTGAGCTAGGCATCAATATTAAGAGGTCAATCAAGCCAAATGGATACACGAAATGTCATAGTATTCATGCGACTTTAACTCCAAAATGTTTAAAGATTAGAGGAGGGATTTCAATATTACCAACTCAAAATCAGGTTCAACAAACTAGTTAGAGTTGATAAATATAAAACCAACAACCAGATAGTCTCGGTTAAGTTAGATAAAGGTCAATTGATGGCACTCATGTTCTAAAATAATTTGACTATTTTAAAACATGAGAAACCTCAGATACCCCTTTAGCCAAAAGGTTGGTGACCAAAGATAGTCTTTTAGTGAAAGGGAAAATAAGATTTCAGAAATCTATCAAAGACAAGAAGTCAAAGGAAAGGTAAGGACAAACAGTTGTACATACCCAACCAATGACTGCAACCGGTCAACAACCAGATCATGTATGACACTAGGAGCATGAATAAATATAAGGAAGACTTGAGATGTGATTTCATTTATAGGCCAATGTGTATATGATACTCACTACCCTTATTAAACCCACTTTGAGTATTAGATATCGGCTGTGAAACTCGCATTTATGAAATTTTGCAGGATCTACAGCAAAGTAGATGTGCTTTGAAGGATGAGTGTCAGCCTACAAATAGGAACATGCATTTAGTTGTAGCTCCTCATGAAGAGTTGGTTGTTTATTCGTTTCCTCAAGACTTATAACAGAAAATCTATAGGTAATTCTATGTTCTCATTATAAGTAGAAATTTGATTTCATGTTCTCAATTAGAGAAAGGATCTTGGATAAACACACCCAACACATCGAAACCAAAAGGTTTAAAAGGAATAACTCATGTTCAAACATAAATCTTGTAACTATATATTAAGTCACGCAAATCAGAGCGTATTCGAAAGCGTCACTGTGATAGACTTTTGAATAATAAGACTTTGAAACATGTGATGTCTACAAAGCATGACTATACCTTTTACAAGAAAGGGTGAACGTGCCAACAAACACTCATACATATGGATGTATGTAGTCCAATTATGCACAAGTAAAAGGGATGAATAACTTCAAATCTTCAAAGATGAACAAAATAACACATGGTGATTTATGTCTATGAGATTCATCTGAAGTTGGAATGTTAAAATAGTTTGAAGGTTTCCAAAATGAAGTAGTCTTGGCGAAATAATGAGAGCATCTAGATACGATCAAAAGGATGCTAATGGTTGAGTCAAGAGTTTGAACAAATGACTCAAACAAAATATAACTCTGGCACAATAAGCTTAAGTCATAATAATCATAAATGCATTCAGAAACTGCATAATGCAGGATTTTGGAAAACCTGAACTTCGAAAAGTTCGATGTTTGTAAAGCATGTCTGATGGGCAAGATGACTAAATCATCTCTTATTGGAATTGGTGAACAAGCTAATAATTTGTTAGGATGCATAGATACTGATATATGTGGGTCTATGAGCACTAGTGCTAGAAGAAGGTTTAATGTACTATATCATCACTTTCAGTGTCGATTTTAGTAGATATGGATATATCTACTTAATATGTCACAAGTCCAAATCCTTTAAAATGTTCAAAGATTTTCAAAGTGAAGTACAAAAACCAACTTGGCAAGAAAATCAAAACCCTTCAATTAGGTTGAGGAGGTGAGTATTTGAGCCAAGATTTCACTGACCATTCCAGAGAATGTGGAATTTTTCATAACTCTCTCCTCTAGGAGTACGACAACTCAATGATGTAAATAAAAAGAGGAATCACACCTTACTAGATATAGTGCGATCAATGATGGTTGAGTCAACATTGCCGGTTACCTTTTGGGGATACACGTAGTTAACCATAACTCTAATTACTGAACAAAGATTATCTGAAGCACTAAAGAAGACACCACATTTGATTTGGAGAGGAAAAGTCCTTTAACTATTTTCTGAAAGAAAGGGGAATTACTTCCACAAACTGTTGTAGAGGATAGTGTTTGTGTCTCAATGCTTTCTTCTTAGAGAATATGTTATTCTCTAAAAGAAAGAGTGGGAGAGGAGTTTTTTGAACTTACCGAAGTTCAAGAGACACAAAACACTATAATCATCACCTAAAACTCCGCTACTTGATTCTAGTTCAAGTTTTCCTATTGGTTGGGAAATTACGAATGAGGCTGAGGTAGTAGAAGTTCCTCAAAACGTTGAGGAGGAGGTGCCATGAACATTACTCCAAGCAAGGTTAGGTAAACAACTCCGTCAGCCACAAAGATATCGATCTTCTATGGATGAGCGTGAGATGTTACTTTTAGAAAGTAATGACTCTACCTACATCTAAGAAGCTTTAGCAAATCAAGATTCCATAAGGTCTAAAATGGACTCCATGTATGCAACCAAGTTTAGAACTCGGTTGATTTGTCTGAAGGTGTGAGCTATCAGGCATAGGAGGGTTTTAAGGCAAAACATGGATTTATTAAGACAGACATCAAGACTGACTTCAAAATTAGATTTGGAAGGAAGATGTGTACTTGACACAACTGAATGGTTTTTTGTTGGAATACTTTTAATCTTCAAGAAGCCATCTGTGGTCTTAAGGAAGCTTCTAGGAGTTGGAATCATTGACCTTCTTGACCAGGATATCAAAAAGTTTGATATATTAGGAAGTGCCAAAGATAATATTATGTTTACAAGAAGTTCAGTGGGAGCAATGCGTTTTCTGATATTGTACGTGATTGACATATTGCCTACTGAGAGGAAGATTCTCATGTTGCGTCTACTGAGGTTGACTTGGAAATAATTTTCAAAGTGAAGGATTGGTGGGGCTAAAAATTTTCTTGGAGACAAGATCTATAATGATAGTAAAGATTTTGATTGTTTGAATCAAAGTTGACTAGGTGTTGAATAAATCAATCCACTTCGAGAACGGATTAATTTCCATAAATCATGGCATATCCTTAGGGAATCTGATTATCTTAAAATAATCAGAATATCTAAAAGGGATGAGACATATAACTCATGCTTCAGGCGTGAGATTAATGTATGCCACGAGATGTTCAAAGCTCAACATAACATATACATTGTACATATATAAGTAAAACTAAGGATATGTCCTAAGTCTAAAGTGGTTGATAAAAGCTAAAGTGCGAAGAGTTGCATTGATGCTACACTTATGTCAGGAAAATATGATTATCTGAAAGGTCAGAGAAAATTATACGATCTGTTTGAGTAGTATTATTGAGGTGAGCTGGAAGAAGTTCCTAATATGACATGCGTTTAATTCTGCAAATAAGACAAGCATGGCACGACTTTAGAAGCTGTGACAGAAACTGTTAAGATTATGAAGTTCGTTTTGAACTTGGTGGTTTCTCTAGCCTTGCGAGAGGAATGGAGCTTGGTTGATAAGAGCCTCACTCAAGCAAAGGAATTGAAGCTCACTACGAATCCAAACATGAGTTACGGAAATATCTTCCTGTATGAAAGGTCATCAGTGAGATGGTATATTTGTGAGGTTCATTGCAAGTATTGTGTACTAAACCCCTATTGCAGTTAGAGCATGATAGTCATGCATGGGCAATAGGTTTTAACCATATTCCGGAATATAAACAAGTCAAGTTTATATGAATTGTTCATGAATTATGACCTTGTTGATTCATCAATTATAAATAAATTCAAACTTTACATAAATTATGGTTTAGAATTATGTAAATGTCCAAAAAGGTTGGCGAATTCAAAATGGGAAATTGGATGATGTCTAATTTTGAAACCCCATTAATAAACTTGATGACGCTAATCTCGGTCGACAATCGACCTGGTTCCTAATTGTAGCATAAGGGACAGTGATGACATCAACACAATAGAATTAACCACTTTCCTCCAGAGCACTCCTTCTTTCGATCTGTACCGCCACCACCACTTGAATAGGAAGGCCAAATTCTTTAGCATCACACCTCCAACTCCCAGACCACCATCCTTTTTGGGTCTCTGAATTATACTCCATCGAATCGTTGCATTGAATCTTCCTCTTTCCTTCCCCGACCAAAAGAATCTTCTTTGAAGGGAGATGATGTCCTTGGCTACTGTTTTGGGCATTTTGAACAACGAAAGATAGTAGCTCGATAAATTGCTCCACACCGTTTTAATCAACACGAGCCTTCCAACCCTTGATAGGCAATTCGCCTTCCAACTCTTGAGCTTTTTTGTATGATTGGCTTCCAAGCATCTTTCCTCCTCATGCTGTCTCCAATGGGGAAGCCAAGGTACATCATAGGGAGCTCATTAATTCTGCATTTGAAGATCTTTGCCGCACGTAGGCTCCATTGCTGCTCTCTTCCAAATACAACGATGCTTGATTTTGTGTAATTGATCGTCAAGCCTGTGAACTCCTCAAACATGCTCAGGATTGCCTTGCTTGTCAACAACTGCTCTTCATCATCTTTTGCAAATATTAATGTATCATCCGCAAATTGAAGGTGTGTTAGTCTCACCTTCTTAGCCCCAACTTTAATTCTCTCAATATGGCCTTTGTCAGTTGCCCTGTTCATCATTACATTCAGCAGCTCCCCTACAATTGCAAAGAGAAAGGGAGACAGTGGGTCACCCTGCCTTAAACCTCTTTTCATCCTAAATGGTTTCAATGGTGCCCCATTAATGATAAGGGAAATACTCGCCGTTCTGACACAGAACCTCATCCATTTTCACTACAATTGCGACTTATGTTGTTGTTTTTGTTACTCAATAATTTTTCTATCCAACTATGATCCCTTGGTCTACTTAAAGTAATTTCTAAACTTTGTTCAAGCAAAAGTATTCTAAATTATTAATTTAATTGTAGGCCAATAATTAAGACTATCAAAGAGTTTTAAATTAAAAGAAATATCAAAGAGTTCAATGTCATAATTTGTCATTTACTGTATACTCTACTTCAATTCATATATATGTTTATGTAATATGAACAATTAATATGAATAATCATACCATCAATCTATGGATTGTTAATGTTTACTTCTTTTATTATTTTTTTTAAAAAGAGAAACTCTTGCTTAAGCATTTTTAAATAATGTCATTCCTAACTTTTTAGCTAATGAGGCTAACAAAACTGCACTAGTTTGTTATAACATAAGTATATTTTCATTTGAGAGGGATTTATTTATTAAAATTAAACAATAATTTTAAAATTAGTGATGAATTTAAATGAAGTTGACAAAAATATATTCAAATTTCCATTAAATAAAGAAAGAACATATTTTTTTTCTGAAAACATACTGGCAATAACAAATTTATCCTACACATATTTATTATTTTTTTTAAAAAAAGTATGTGATCTAATTATGTCCCGTGCAACGCACAGTCAGAAGACTAGTATTTATAATTGTCGGATCAACGCGTGCGAACACGCGATGGCCAGACTAGTATTTTTAAGATTGAATTGTTAATTATTTGCGCAATAATATAATTTGATATTCTAAATAAAATATGCAAAATATTTAAAAATCCATGTACAACATTTATTTGGATTGTAATTATGGATTGTTACACCACAAATGTTGCCCACAACACAAATGTAAATCTAATAGATATTATTTCTCAAATTTAAATTTAAGTATTTTTAGTTTATTTTCATGCAAACATAATGAAATATTTGGTACATATATATTAATTAAACTGAAGTGCTAAGAGCCAATTTTATTTTTCTTAGAAAATTAAAAAAACACGACCTATGCTGTCGGAAATGAAAATACAACCGTTTGGTATTTAACCCAATCCAAAATATACTCTACCTACATTTATGCGAAATTAAAATATATGCAACTCATATTTAATCTGTCGCACAAATTAACATGTCTATACTTTTTTCATCGACTAACGTTGTTGAAAACTATAGGAATGATAGTATGATGGAGATTGTATTGACCTTGAAATTGCCTAGCTAGGAATATGGAAAAATGTGATCGACACCTAAGGAATATGCATGTTAAATATTGTACTTATTAGTAATTTTCTTTCATAAATTATGTAGTGTTTTCACTGTTTATTTTTGCATCTTGGGTGCACTAATTGTTACAGTTAGCTTTAATTTAATCATTGCTTAACGATAAAAAAAAAAAGGGGGAAATTATGGGAAATTTTTCGAACATGAGTTGAAGGGGTTAACGAAAAATTAGTAGAAGAAAAGGACACAAGCTTTTATTTAACATTTAATAAATAGCATATTGAACTCCAAACGAAACTAATCACAATTTGTCGATTTCTACTACATTGCAGCATACAAAAGACTCGCAATGATTAAATCTAAATATGTCTAATTAAAAGGTAGTTGTGAAACTATATATTTTAACCTTTTATCTTTAAATAGGAAAAAGTATTCTCAATTTAAGTTAAAAAATAGTTTTCAGGTGTGCAATTTTTACATGTTTTGGAGCATGTGCTCCAAATATAGTCATTGTTCACTCTAAAGCATAATTATTCATTCGCATCTATCCGTTGTTCATTCTTAAACCCTGTTCTTTTCTGCAGTTGGCAAACTGCGGTACCACAGCCTACCGCAATTTGCTACAACCCACCACATTTTACCGCAAATCATTATTTTTCTCTCTCCTCACTTTTCTCTTCTACTTTTTACATTCTCTCTCCTCACCTACCCCACATACCAATAACCTACCACAATTCCACCACAGCCCACCACAATTCCACCATATCTCACCACACTATTCTGTAAAATACCGTATAAAAGAACAGGGCCTTAATAGTATAGTTGTTCACTCATACCTATATGTTGTTTACTCCCAATAACATAATTGTTCACTCGTACCCACCTAATGTACATGTTTTAGATGCATATAATATTATTGTTCAAGGTGCATGAGGCCTTAAAGAAATATAAATATATATATTAAAAAAAAAAGAAGAAGGAAATGATATGAAATCCAATCATGTTATTTGTTTAATTGTTTAAGGGCATTGGTGGGGGCAGAAAATCTCCTGAAAATCTTGAAAAGCCAAAATCTAGTGAAAGTGTCG
The DNA here is from genome assembly GCA_029582165.1 of Portulaca oleracea. Taxonomy (NCBI): domain Eukaryota; kingdom Viridiplantae; phylum Streptophyta; class Magnoliopsida; order Caryophyllales; family Portulacaceae; genus Portulaca; species Portulaca oleracea. The sequence goes on from CM055874.1 coordinate 34,647,752, forward strand.
GCATTAATTAAAGAATAAAAAGACAATAGAAACTTGAGACAATTGTAGCAACAATACTTGCTATGCAAGATGCTGGTTTTACGTATGGAATGAACTACGAAGACTCTGTTTTATATTTATGATTCATGAATCGCCATCAATGATCATTGATTCACGATGATGGAGAAGAGTACTCATATATTCAAAAAGTGCAAGTTAGGTGAATAAATTGTTGGGTTAATGCATAAAGTCTAAATTATTAGTTTAAGTTGGTTTGAAGCACGTTTTGGAGGCGAAACGGAATAATCTAAGGTTTACATGGGTTATTTAGGGGATCAGACAACAGGAAACTAAGAAAACAGTTGTCGCGAGACGTGCCAAGTTATGGCAGTGTTGAATATTATGTTTTCTAGTTCTATTTTGATATGTATTCGTAATTTGGCTTGATCTTAAATTTTAATTTGTTGTCAATTTATGGATGTGCTTGATAGGCAATAAAGTTCTTATTAACACCAAATATTGTATTAGCCTTCAACTAAACAAAGGGCCTTAGTGGTAAGGCTTGTGCCAGGTGAATCAATTGTGATTGTTAAGTCGTTGGATTGCAACTTTGGATATATCGAGCTAGATTGTAAGAGATCTAAGAATTTCCGATTAAACATTGTTGTAATTCTCTGACAGAGCTTTATTTGTGACTTTTTCCGATTTGAATTTTTCCACGTCAAAAAACACATGTCTATTATTATTATTATTATTATTATTATTATTATTATTATTAATGATGCTAACATGAGATCATAACATAAATTCCAAAACACAAATACCAGAATCAGGATGGCAAACATTGCTTATAGATTGATAATCCATGGGTCATTCATAAAAGAACTATGATTAATGATTGATGTTGTTTATGGTAAAAAGTTACTTTTAGATTGATGATATGCTTTACATTAAGGGTGCGTTGGGTACAAGAGAAAATTATTTTTTTTAAAAATGATTTCCCTTGTAAAATGATTTCCGAGAAAATAAATTTTCAATTGATATTTTCACATATTTGATATAAAAGTAAAATTATTTTTCTTAAAAATGATTTTATGAAATTCAATTTATTACAATCAAAGTCATCTCAAATTAATAAAATTTAAAAGAAGGCTAGGAGATTACACAGTTTGTCCATGTCACTCGATTATTTAGGGATTTAAATGGGACAATACTATCAAAATTATTCAAGGAGTTTTTTTTTCTGGAATTTTGGGTTCTAATAATTCTTACTTTAAGTGATTGGCCAATAATATATAATTCGAATTTTAAAATGCATTTCAGCGGTCCCAAATTTTGAAAAATATATTTTTTTGATACCAAATTCAAATCCATATTTTCACTTTGAGATTTTTGCAAGTTTCATATTTTTTTTTTTCATTCTTGCCCCTAGAAAAGTTATGAAGTGTGGTTAGTAAAGAAATTTTCATTTTTTTAAGAATGCAAACAATTATTATGAATTTTTAAAGAATAAAGCGGAAAAATCATTAAAATTAGGAAAAAAATTTGAAAAAATTGGAGATAAAAATCGTAAATTTACTAAAATTCATGGAGAGGTGTCCTGCTAAGTTTAGGAGGTAGCAAACATAAGTCAACATTCTTGATATGCATTCGGTGGTGATCCAAAGATACAAATTATCAAAATCAAAACCAGTTGCATATATTTTTATAGTTTGAATTGTTATTGTTGAATCGCTGCTCAAACTACAAATTGTTAAAATCCAATTTATTTTTTGTTTTACGAAGAAAGAGAAAGATAGGTGGAAGTTTGGTGGGTGTCCATGGTAGAGCTCTGTGATGAAGAATGATGGTGTAATTTGCGCATAATGATGCATGCGAATTGGAGTTTAACCAAATAAAAAGAAAAAAAAAAACAAAAAACATCTGATAATTGCTTCATTCTTATTTTTAGCAACTTATCCCACGCTTAATTTTAACAACATTGATAACAAGTCAAGTTTGGGTTTCAACTGCTTACTTTTTCTTTTGCAGCATTAGCAGCTCCTCCATAAACCCACAGGCAATGCAAATTAAAGAAAATGAGGGAGACTCTGCACATCCCACTGATCCCAGATTGGCGTCCAATTCTGTCAGGTCACTAAGACCACCATGAGAAATGCTTTGGACTGGGAAATGCAAGTTACCAAGGTTGGATTCAAGAAATTGTTTACAAACAAGGTGGGGGAAAATTATGTTTTTCCACATCTTTTTTGCCACACACAATGGGAAAATCATTTTTTCAGAAAACCATGTGGCGTGGGCGGGGCGAGAAAAGGCGATCTGTGGCGAGGACGAGTGTCGATGGTGAGAAAAACTCAAACTCGCGCTCGCCGCGCGAGGACGAGGACGAGATTCTCGACATATTTTTTTATTTTTTTATTTCTGTTATAGTATATTTAAACTAGTAAATATGGGGCCTACATATTTTTTTTTACTTATTTTTAATCAAACTCGCATTCACTATTGGAAAGCAAGTTAACATGGAGAGTCAAACTATAACTTTTTTAGTGGATCATACTGTTTCCATCTCATCCATTGAGCATAATTTATGCTCACCATTGCGGATGCTATACATGTCAATGAAATGATTTAATTAGGGTTTTCAAATGAAATTATTAATTAGGGTTTTCAAATGAACCAAATGCAAAGCGTTGTATCCCCCTGTTGGCTTCCCTTTGTTTATCATCTCTTAAGAAACTGACTGCATAGATGGATATGGACTTACATTTAATACCACACACTTTAATAAGCAATTTAGTACAAGTTTAGTTGACTTAGAGCACCTCCAACCATGAGTTTCAGTTTAATTTAGTTCATAGGATGAGGAGGTGAAATCTGTGGACTCCGATCAAGAAAATCAAAATTTAATCCTTTATTTAGTTAGCTTTCGATCAAGAAAATCAAAATTTAATTCTTTATTTAGCTAGCTTTCCAATGGTGAGTATGAGTTTGTCTCATAATAATTATAAAAAGTAAATGAATCCTACTTAATAATATAATTAATTTGGTTATATTGATAAAAAAAAATGAGGTGGATGAAGAGAGAGAAAATAAAGTATGATTAAAATATTATTATGTTAAACTTGCTTTTAAACTCATTTTCCGATACTAACGGCGAGAGTCTTACAAGACGAATCTTATTCTCACCATTAAAATGTCCTACATGACTCATTCTGTTCTCATCTCGTGCCATGTTAGCAATAAGTTGATTTCAAGCTCACCATTGGAGATGGTCTTAGGAAAGGATTATCCCCTCTTGTTTAATAAGCAACTTACATTCAACACACATGGCTACAACTCTCTCTTTTCTTCTATCTGAAACTCTGCATTTCTCTTTTCTATCTTCTTCTTTTATAATGAAACCCAAAAGTACAAAAATTAAATCCCGATTATAAGGACTCATTACTTATCAGCGTCACTTATATATTCAGCGGCAATTACTATGACCCTCTCCCTTTCTTTTTTTTTTTTTTCCAATCTTTCTCATTTTATGAGACAAGAATGATGATAATCAAACTTATTGTTCAATGTACATTGTCTTGGTTTGATAGCAAAGCCAATACATACACTCTTAAGCTAGTCATTTTAAAACTATATAATTCAATTGATTCAATAAAAGTTTTGTAACCTTATCAGTTAATTGAATACGTTCTCCAACCATACTCTAAAGTAAATTAGTAAACAAAAGTAACAAATCCTAAAAAAGTAACATTTTAAAATAATGATAGAAAGTAAAAATTAAATTGCGTGTTGAGTATGCGAAAGAGAGAATACAATAGACTATGTGAATCCAGTTAAAAGTAATTAAATGGCGACTAAGGTCGTATTATTTCAGCAGACATGTCGAAGATGGACACAATCAGATATGTTTAATTAGGTTCAGCGAGTCTGTGTATAGGAATGTAAAAGTAGATAATGAGTTATTTTAGATATAGAAAATTATGTAGATTTGGCCTGACTTTTAAGAATGTTTTTGGGGTTAGAAAACATAAACTAGAACAAATAAAGTCTTTTTAGACGCTAAAATTTTACCCAAAAACAGCTCTAAAAGCGTAAACAATAAATTGTTGGTGTCATTTCCTAAAAATTAATAACTACTTAATTTGTGAGATATTTTAATGTTATGTTTCTATATATATAGTTTTCAAATAGGATAATCTAATTTCTATGAAAATGATATTTAAATATCTCAATATTATGTTTGTATTTTTAATATTGTGTCTGAAAATGTAATATTATATAGAACTTTTAAATATTTTTATGGGAAATTCTATTTGGTAGGCTTCAACTTTTGTCTATTCCAAATTACCAACCACTTTTGAAATTATTACAAATGGTAGACTTATTTTGAAAGTTATTCCAAATGGTAAGTTTATTTAAAACTTTAAAAATTATTCCAAATTTTCAAGCACTTTAAAAACTATTGCTAGTTGTCAAACACTTTATATATTATTCCAAATGAGTCGATTATATGATTGATAGGGAGAGCTAAATGAAATTGAGAGAGAAATAATGTTTTGTGAGCAATATTTTAATAACGGTACAAGAATAAGCCCACGAGATGGAATAGTTTTCAAAATAAGCATACTATTTGAAATATTTTAAAGGTTGTAGACAACTTGAAATAGGTAAAAATTGAAGCCTACAAATGAAATTTCTCTATTTTTAAATATCTAATTCCCATAAAAATATTGATATATAAACTGTTACTTTACAAAATTTAGTGGTTAAGTGACCATATACAATTATAGTTATAATTATAAATATAACTATAAGAATATAGTTGAAATTATAATTCAAATAGGAGAATTTATCAAAAGATTTATAAAAAGATGTAAAAAAAATTAATTATGTTATAACTTTAGAAAGTTAGGCACAGTATTAAAATTTAGTGAATCGTAGGTTATGCCATACATTTCAATTTAGGATGTATTTGGTGTAAAGAAAAATCTTTTTCTAAGAAAATAGTTTTCTTTGTAAAACGATTGTCCTAGAAAATGAATTTACAACTATTATTTTCAATTGTTTGAGACACGTTTTATTTTCCTAGAAAATGATGAGAAAGAGGATATTTTGCTTGACAGCGATGATAGCTGTGACTTGTGAGATGGCGGTGTAGAAGTTAGTGGAAGAGAGTTGGTGTTAGAAATACTCACGTAATGTTAGGGTAGACATGGGAGGGGATGAAATGGGTTGTGTGATTAACTTGGACCAGAAAAATGGATTTTCTTAATGTTGCAGTTAGAAAAATAATTGATATAGGAGGGGGGTGATTTTTCTGAAAAATAGTTTTCCCATTTCCTGTCCACCAAACACCGAAAAATGGGAAAGTCATTTCCAAAAAATGGTTTTCATCTCCAACAAACACATCCTTAGTAAAAATATTAATGTCAATATCATAAGTTAGGTAAACACTCTAATATTTCTCCAGAAAGCTCTAAAAAAAATTTGTTTTAGAGAAGCAAAAATAGTTTTCTAGAAGTCAAGCTTAAGACGATTTAGCAAAAAAAAAAAGTAGAATTAATTAGGAATATATAAAAAAATATTATGAAGAATTTACCCCTGAGAAAGAACAGGGCCTAAGCCGTGAGGGTAGATTGTAACTCCTGATCATAATTGAATTATTAAACAGTAAGCCAATAATGAGGAGATAAATTATAACTCTTGGACCATCTTTAATAGTGAGTTTAATGTTGACATGACATGAGATAATAACGGAATGAGGTTTTGTAAGATATTTCAGTAGTGAGAATGTGACTTGACTCGCACGAATATCACCGTCAGTCTCGCAAAACGAGTTTGAGGGTGAGTTTAACTCACAAATATTTTAATTATAGTTTTTGTCTCTCTGCTTCTCTAACTTATTTTTTTTATCAATATAACCAAATCAATTATATTATTAAGTATGATCCATTTACTTTTTTTTTAATTAATAAAAACCAAACTCATATTGATCAATGGAAAGGTAGCTAAATGAAGAGATAAATTTTAGACTTTTTTTAGTAGGGATCCACATATTTCACCTCATTTAATTAGTCAAACTCAAGATCGTCGCGGGTGATCTTAACCAACTAGGACGATATATTATTATCCTGCACATGTGACCCATTTGGTATACAATGACAGTGAGTCTAGGAATTCATAATTATATTGTGAATGAGAATTTATAATGGAAATGAGATTTTAAATATTTTTATCAATTATCAACTTTCTTGTTTTTATATTTGGAAATAATAGGAGCTAGCATGATTGGAAATAAATATACGTTTACTAAAATATACATATTTTCTTCGATAAACTTATAAATGTTTTAATATATTGAAGAGAGAGGAAGACCCTAATTGACGCATATTTATTTCTAGAAATAATCAAGTGCCATATGAAAAAAATTAAAATAAAATAAATTTCATCAAAAATTCTAACAGAACTAATTAAGCACCAAATATGAATATAAAAATATAAAAAATAAACGGATTCAATAAATCAACATTCTAATAAACTAGTATTCATTATTTAGTCTATCTAAAGTACTGAATGTCCCATTAAAATGAATAATTATTAATTAAAATTTTCTTTTCTTAACGAACAAACATTACTTTGAAGTCACCAGTAGATATCAATTGATAAGTATAATATGCGTAATTAATGGTGGGCAATATATATAAGCAAAATATTACAAATTGAATTGGGAGTTGATGGCAAGATGGCTGGAGCTTACAAAAAGTTTGATAACATGTGAGTAATATATTTTTTAAAAATATGATATGATGGGTTAGTATTGGTAACAATAATTAAGAGTAGGGATAATATTTGTATTTAACGGTGACTAATAATGAACAAGTACTAATGAACAAGGTTGTTAAAATCGGGATCCTAACTCGAATTCATGAGATAGTTAGGATTAGAATTTACCTACGTAGGATCGTAGATTGAGATATAAATAGTAGAATCGCATCGAAAATTTTGAATTATAAAATCGGAAGATCGTGGATTAGAATTGAGATTTTAATAACTAAACTAATGAATTTCGAGTATCAACTACCACCATCCTTAGATAATAAATTAGTGAGAGTTGAGACATTCTATTTCAATTTGTTGTCCTCCTTTTTATAATTATTATTATAAACCAAACATGAGAACTGTATTGCATCTTGACATCTCATTATATACTCTTCCAATTATTTCGATTCACAATGCTTGCCTTCGGCTTCATCCTTTTCCGAGTTAGGACAGAAGAAGATCTATGAACAGTTACTTTGACATTTATTTTGCGAACAGAAGTCATTATGAATAATGTATTTATGGATCAATAAAGCTAGATAGACCAAAATTAGTCATTCACCCGCTACCCTAGTTTCACCTATTTCTCCTCTTAAACCCAAATGTTAACTAGGACCGTTGATTACAGGTTACAAATACAGAGAATATCAACCAAATCAAAAATGGAAGCTGGACTTGTTTTCACGACCAAGAAATTCATCTGCATCTAAATGGGTATATCCTTATTTTAAAAAAAAAAAATTAAACTAAACTATGATTTTCTAAATTGAAAATGACATGAGTTTTGGGTATATATCAAAACCCTTGAGAGTGTCTTACTTTGTAATGAAATTTATATATTTGTATATTAAATTGAAAAACAATATAATTCATTATTATAATAACATATATAAATTATATATGATTATATTTTTCTTCATAATTTTTTAAATTTATAAAAAAATTTCTAAAATATATCTAATTAATGAGATTCATTTTATTAAGGTACCATTCATAATTATTAGAATAGTTAATTCCAAACTTCATAAAATTAATAATCAGTTGTGTCAAAAAAGTTAATTAATGCCCAAAATTAACTTTATGAAAGTTAAGACATTTAAATACTAACATAATCCAAAATACATATTTTACTCCGAAACCGTATTATTCCTCAAACTAAATAAATCTTCCCAGTGCCGTCCCATTTCGATTTGGTCGTTACAACTCATAAGTCCAATGCTGTTATATATTTTCGTCATTTATTAAGTTAGATTGATTCACATGTAACTACATTATATACGTGTCATGAAAAATAAACAATGTCGGACATGGGCCTGACAAAAATCCTAACTAAATTCCTTTAACAAAAAGGTTGAGGAAGTTGAATATTTTTGGGTATAAATTAGTACGGTCTGATTGTGTTCAACAGTTGAACTCTATTTCTTGTGTAACAACATATGCTCCGTGAAAAATCATATTTAAACATTGATTAACTTAGCATATCTTTCATTTACGCTGAAGATATATATGTTGTGTGATTGTCACAAAATCAGTCAACAACTTACCAATTATAAGAACTGATTCAGTAAGAGATCCTCTAATATATGCATGTGTACTTTTGACTATAATTAATTAGTCCAATCTTCCCCGTGATTATTTATTTTAACCATCTGTCAGCTCCAACTGTTCGGTAATTAGGTGTTTGGATCAATTGATCATATCAATTGTGATCTTAAATATTGCCTTTTGTTTTTTAGGTGATGATAAGTATCCTGTCCCAGGATACTGTTTAAATGTCTTCTCCCTTATGAAATCAATACTTATTATCGTTTTTAACCCCAATTTTTTCGACAAATACTATTAATTATCAATTATAAGAAGCTCGGAATGTGTTGGCTACGTCAACAATTAAAATTAACACCCTAACGAATGAACACCATCCGTTGGGCATATTTTAGACGTCTTTTTGTAAATTTTAAAAAATTTCGATAAATGTGTGATTTTATACAATTTATATATGGATATAGTTATAGAAGTCAATCATGTAACTTTTTTTCAATTTAATTTACAAATATATAGATTTTCTACAGTAACAAAACACATAAATATGTGTCTTGCACAAGACATTTATCATTTCTCTTGTTTTTTTAGAGATAGCCACACAGGATCGAGAAGCGAATAGAGCAGCTGACTGACTTTCAAAAAAAAGGTCATAATGTGCCAGCAGCTGAAATTTGGGAATAGATAGATGAGAGGGAATTTAACAACCTCTTGTATGAGAATAGAGTGGGTGGATTTCTTGTGAGAAGAAATTCATAACCACTTTTTTCACTTACCTTGCTAAAAAAAATTAAAAAAAAAAAAGGATCGAGCTAGAAATGGAGTTGGGATATAGAACCTTGGTACCAATAACTTGAAAGCAGATGAAAAGAGCACTATTTTCATGAATTAAAGGAAGGAAAAGGTGTTTAGAAAAAGCTCGGACATACCTGTTATAGTTGAGGATCCTCATAAGGCATTGATGAATCTAAGAGAAGCCCATCAGAGAAGGATCATCATAACCTCCAGGAGCTGGGCCAGAAGCCTTACTAGAAACTGCAGTTCCAACAGAGGGTTTTTTCTTCTTCTTGTAGGGGATACCCCTAGCCTTAGCCTGGCATTCCCTGAGCTCCCTGAGGTAAACCCTGATAGCACTTCCAGCAAATGGGTTAGTCTCAGGGGACCCACCGTGCTCCTCGTAGGCAGCCCTGAGGCGACCAATGAGTGCATCGAGGCTTCCCCAGGCCTGTCGGAGGGGGCATGCGCATGGAGCTGGTGGGTCAGGCTGCCCGTAGAACATGCACCCAGCCAAGTGAACCTTTGTCTTCCCAAACTGATCCAAGTAGCGGAGGAACTCAAGTACGTGCTGGCATGTGCACTGGGATAGACACACTGGTGGGCGTTGGTTATTCAGGTATTGCCCGAAGGTGTTCCAGTCCCTCCTCTTCTGGGACTCGTACCTGCTTAAAGAAGGAGGAGCTATTGAGGAGGAAGACCCACCGCCTTCCATTGATCACACAATTATGTTGGGGGGTCAAACTGTGAAACGATCGATTATTTGATACGAAACAAAAGGGGGCCCGAGGAGGGATTTTGTTTCTTTTTTTTTTTACTTTAAGTCTTTAACGGGGTTTTGTTATATTAGGGTGGGGGAAAGGGAGGAACAGTACGGCAATGAATTAGGGATAAAAGGGTGGTGGGGGACATGGACAAGGAATAGTATGGCTATCACCTAAGGAGAAAGAGACGGAGAAGAATGGGCTAGTCAATTAGTAGGGCCTACTAGCTAGCGAATGTTATCGCCTTAGATCAAATGTAATGGTGATCATGGTTTTGGAATGAAATTGTGATCCCCTCCTTCCACCTCATTTATAATTCCTAATTTATTTGGAATTCTATTTTATTTTCTCTATAGTAATAAGAATTCACTGCTACTTTTTTTACTTTAAAATATTTATTTCTCTACAACAATAGGATACATGTCCGCCTTAGAGTAGTTGAAAAATAAATAAATAAATAAATATAGTGTGGAGGAACAATGTAGTTTCGGAAATATGAGTATTATATTTTCATTCCTTGTTGTATACCTCGCACGTCCAATTAGGAGTCTACCTCATAATCCAATTAGGAGTCTAACTCCCTCGCACGTCCCAACACCCATCAAAATCTAGTTTGGAGTCTACCTCTCAACCTAATATATATATAGACATCCAAACATCTTTCATTCTCTTCAAATCTGTCAACTATGGATGTTTGAAGCAACCATTGAATTCTGGTCAAATTACCTGCTACAAACCTACAAATACAAACATATTAGTTTTCTTTTGATCTTCATTTTTAGTTACGATAACATCTACTCTGTATTTCTTCATCACAAATCAAAATTTTTGATTCAGAATCTACCTATTTACATTCAATTTTCCTTAACCCAGCTTAAAGTATTCACGTGCAACTCAGTCAGAATATTATTCCACACATCAATTTATTTATACGTTATGACGTTCAAATCCTGCTTCAATTTATTCTATGCGTCAATTTATTTATCGCAACATTTTTTTAACACAGACATAATTATCTCATTCATGAAGCACTTACGAGGCATCAAGAATCACAAATTCGTTCACATCTTTCAGCAAATAAAGTTTGCGGGTCGAACTATCATCACCAAATAAGTTTTCCTACATCTTCCTTTTTCTTATTTTACTGTTATCACTATCAATATTATTGCACACATCAACCAAGTTTGTTTTATTCGACTTCCATTCTTTTATTATCAATATTTTGTATTATAGTTTCATCCCTATATTTGTTTCAATGCCTCAAAAAAGTACTGTCAATATTTAATCTCATATAAACTTACCGTGGGTGCAAGATATATTTGTCAATATTCAATTTGTGGATGCCTTTGAAATGCACACATCTAATTCAATCATCAAAATATATCTGTGTTTGGCAAGTTAATAGATATATCTAAAATCTATTAATATATAAAAGTTATATTTTTGAATTTTGAAATACTAAATGGGGAGTGAATTTGGGGGCTCACATCCAATGAAATTATAGATAAATATAATATATTAACTACATTTCTTCCCTATTCTTTTCCCAAAGGATAATTTTTGAATTAAGCAAAATCTCATCGGTTATCATTCTCATCCCTTAATTAAGTCGAGTATCTTTTTATATTAATTATAGAGAATTTTATCTAATTAGATTTTATATAAAATTGTACTGTATTTAATCCCACATGTACAAAACCGCTCACTTCAACCAAAACTCCAACTCCAAAATCATATTCAACTGCTATACCTATTCTAATTTTGTGCTTGGATTTTGATATGGGTAAAATTCAAAGTGATAATGTGTAAGATTAGCATATTCAATCGATCATGGTACCAAAGAGACAAGCAAGTGACTAGATTGCCAACAATATTTGTTCCAAGTTTCACAAGGAAATCAAACATTGAGCTGCAATGACTCAACTGATTCTAGATGCAAGTTATTCACATTAGTCTAGGATTTATATTATTAAGTTATTATGAACATGTTGGACGAGTCTTTTATTTCAAAACACTGTAGGGAATCAAACAAGTTGTTATTATCAAATTTTTTGATCAAAGTGAGCACTTACTTAATTTGAAGATTTTATAATTTACTTTAAGCATTCAAGTTAATTTAACATTTTTTTAGTTTCTGCAATTATAATGAACAAATGTACTGCTACTTTATGTTATACTCCCAGTAATATTTTTTGTCATGCTAACAAATTTCCAGTTTGTAATTTCTCAAAGCAATCTTGACATATAGTTATACTTAATATATTGTTATGGCTTTGTCAGTGTCTATGTCCTTAGCGTGCTCTTGAATGCCTTAAGCAGTTTTATGTTACTAGTTTGTTTTATATTCTTATGTATGCCAAGTTTTAAACATCTAATATACAAAGAGGTGAAAGATTGTACGTTTAGAGTTCAAATTTAATTGTAATATACTACTTAAACAATGTTAGGTTGCCTTTCATTTCTCTTAAAATTTGTATTTATATTTTTTTGTTACCAATGTTGTATGTTCTTATGTATGTCAAGTTTTAAACATCCAATATGTAAATAGATGCAATGTTTTATGTTTCGAACTTAAAATTGATTGTAATATAATATTTAAATGTTAGGGGTACACCATATATATTAATCAAACATGTCTACACTTTTATGTTTGTATATTTATTGTAAGTAAGATAGCGTCATTTATAGTTTTTTCTTTCTAATATATATATATATATATATATATATATATATATATATATATATATATATATATATATATATATATATATATATATATATATATATATATAGATAGATAGATATATGTATATATATATATATAGATAGATATATGTGTATGTATATATATATATATATATATATATATATATATATATATATATATATATATATATGTATATGTATATGTATATGTATATGTATATGTATATGTATATGTATATGTATATGTATATGTATATATATATATATGTATATGTATATGTATATATATGTATATGTATATGTATATGTATATATATGTATATGTATATGTATATATATATATGTATGTATGTATGTATGTATATATATATATATATATATATATATATATATATATATATATATATATATATATATATATATATATATATATATATGTGAATGGATCACATGAGCATGGACCTTATATGAGAAAATCTCTAATTACAAGCACGAATTTGGTTAGATTAGGCCTAAACATGATCAATTAGCCATCAAACAATTCAATCACAACCCAAACAACATAAAACTAACAACTAATTAACCTAGGATTGCAAGTAAAAGCAAGAACGAAATGAAACTAACAAGAACATAAATAAGCATAAGAGAAAAATAAAGATAAAGATATAGAAAAACTTAGTCTTGAAATTGAAAGCGAAATTGAATTTCTTTCTTGAATACATAATATAATCCTAAATTCTTTTGAGAGAAATCTAAACCTAGAACTAGAGGCTTAGGGAGAAAACCTCCCTTCAAGCCCTAGAGAGAAAACTAGAAAAGTGAGAGAGAACGTCTAATGAAAAAAAAAGTTGTCTTTTCTAATTAATAAAATTGCTTAAAATAAAAGACTACAATATGGCACAGCCGCCCGTGCCGTCCTGCCCACCCAAGTGTGCTGGAGTGAAAATTCTAATTTTGCTTCTAATTTTCTAGCGCGACTTTGTTGACTTTCTTTGCTCCTTAATTCTAATCTTTTTCCTCCCGTGCCATCATAACTTATGTCAAAATTGCCTAAAAATAAAACATTACACCAAATTAACCTCAATTAGCAAAGATGGCAAAAGAACACTTTTAAACTTATACTAAATGACTTAGACAAGTTCCATAAGATAAAACAAAAAACACTATTGCGCATAGATGCCTGGTGTTGAGCGCAAATTTTCTTCACTGAGATACATATTACTAATCCTTAAGATATTTATGGTATTTCTATCCACCAGATTGACAGCTACATAATGATAATTTGGATCATTTTTGCTTTTAAAAAAAGGATGGACTTGGAAATAGTACGCTAAAATTGATAAATCCATAGTCTGTGAAATTTGGGCTGGCGATAGAATAGTTACGTTATAGGGCCAATGCTAGATGGCTAGCTTTGGTTGAGTATAAGAGGTCAAATATTACGATGTTTAGTGGGTTCATTGATTATCATTCACAATAAGATGGTTGTTTATACGGTTATAGCTAACCAACGATTTTGAAATGATGTATGAGACTATTATTGATCACAATCTAGGCTTAATTAAACTAATGAGAGTAGTATATTCTTTTTACAATTGGAAATAGGGGTACAAAATAATACACTTTGGTTCGATAAAAATAAAAACTTTATCCATCATTGGATTGAATTGGAAAATATTATAATTCAAATTTTAAGGAATCTTTGTCAGAAAGTTTAGCTTCTTTTTTCTAGATAGAAATAAGGGTACAAAAAAATACGCTTTTTGGTTTTTAATGGTGGGATTATAAGTTGACAATGGTTGCTCTATATTTTTTTAAGGTAAGCAGCATAAGTTGGGTAGCTCTTCGCTCAAGAGTGTTATCTAACACAAATCTTAAACCCTAAACCCTAAACCCTGAACCATAAGTTAGGTTACTCTACATTTTTTAGGTAAGCAACATAAGTTAGGTAGCTCTTTTTCAAGAGTTTTATCTAACCTATCTTTTTGAATGATACAAAAGAGATCTTTAGCATTACACAGATTGCAACTAATATTTTCCTCTATACTGAGACTCGCCTTTGCCTGCCAGTCTATTGCTGGATTAGCATCTTTAAATACAGGGTGTGCTAGATATAAATTACATTTGGCCGCTCTACATATGATACTATTTTTTTTGTGTGTTTTCAAATAATGATTGTAAGAAGCATAGGAGATTCTTTATTTTACAAAGTTTTCATGCGTTGATACTACCACCTTTTTGTTAAGAAAACAAATCAACCAAATGCACATTTATTCTTATTCTTATTCAATCAAAATATAGATATGTTAATCTTTACTTCTTAACTATAATAGTAAGAAAATGTTTATGAATGATAAAAAAATAATGTTTACTTAAGATTAACCAAGACTATACTTCTATAGTTCTATGTATATGTTTCAACTATCATAAAAAGTTCATTTAAGCTTATTGTTCCATATTCTCAAGATTGGGAGGAAAAGCGGTTTCACAAAGAGGTATATCACTTTCACACATTAAATTCAATCTATATAATTTGTTTCATGTAATTGTATTACTGAATGAATGATAAATTTTAATTGCAAGTGCAAGATGTATTACATGATTCATTATTGTCGCCACTTTATTCAACATTAGTAACTATAATTTTCGTTGGAATATTTTATTATGTCATTCTTTTATGTGATAATATTACTTTTGCCTTTCTCCTTCACAATTTGTACATAGATTATATGTTAACCCATGTCTAATGATATTATTTATGTATTTTGACTTTATAATCTTCATGAATATTTATATTGTTATTGTTTCATTATTAAATTTGTACTTTTTAATACACTCATGCATCATGAGTATTGTTACACTTATTGCGGGTAAATATGCATTATACGATTTACACCTATGAGTTTCGATTATAATATTTATACACATTTATACTATAATTGTCTTTTTAAATAATAGACGTTTACTTTTTAATACACCCGTGCATAGCACAGGTTTAACAATAGTTTTTAAAATAATAAATGCTTATTTTTTAATATATCCGTGCATCGCACGGGTTTAAAACTAGTAAATATGAAAGAAAGAATTAAATACTTAAAAATCTGAATTTGTAAAATTAATAAATAAATTGAAAAATGATATTTTTACAGGTATTTAAAAGAAAAATAAAAAAATAAGAAATATTATTTAAAAATGATACGAAAAATGTTTTTAATTTATAAAAAACAGTATATTTTAAAAATAAATCATGATAAAAATTAGGTATTTAAAACATCTGAATTTATAAATTAATAAATAAACAAAAATAAAAAATTATTTTTGTAAAAATATTTAATATACAAATCAAAAAATATTATTCAAAAATGATACGAAAAATATTTTTAAAAGTTGTAGAATTTTCATAAAAAATGTTTTATTTGAAAACTAAATCATGATATAAAAATAATTTTCAAAAGTATAACTAAAATTTGAATCTAAAATATGATGAAAATATACCAATTTAAAAATATAATTTATTATTTATTTTTAGAAATACATATAATATTAAATATAAACAGTAAAGTAAATCATATGGGAAAATATCTTAACAAACTAATTTATAAATAAAAGAAAGGAAAAAAAAAGGTCAAAAAAACTTCCTAACATCCACTCGTCCCCCATAATTGAAAACAAAAAGGGTATTGTTATACATCGCCAGTTCTTTTACTATTGTCGCCCCCCAAATGACATTTTTTGCCATTTTATGTTTCCCTCTCCTCTCCCTCATCCTCTCAAATTCTCTCTCAACCTCAAATCTGTCAACAATCACTAAAGTTATGTAAATAATTAAACCTAAATTGTCAATGGAAGGTGATAGATCACCTGCAGAAGAAGAACTTAGGTTGTAAATTTTAATTTTTGAAAAATATGGTGGATTAAATGAAAAAATCCGAAAAATTGAATCGCTAGACGGTGGATGCACGAATTTTGCGGCAAAACCGCCACGTTGCCGCACGGTGATTGCGGCTGTGCCGTTACCGGCGCCGCAACCCAGGTACGATAGTGATGCGGAGCTGCCACACCTGGTATGCGGCTATGGGGGCGGCACGGCAGCAATCGCGGTACGGCAAGGCGGCGACTTCGACACAAAATTTGTGCGGCAACCCTTTTTTTAAGCCGAAGTTTTCGTCCTTTTTCTAAAAAAATAAATATATTTAATATTATTATTATTAATATTATTATTATTATTATTATTATTATTATTATTATTATTATTATTTGTTAAGTTTTAGGTTATCTATTTCCTAAATAGATACAGATTAATTGGCGGAATATTCATAACGATTATAAAACAATTAATCACAACAATTGCAAAGGCTTTAGTAATTATACCTGATCGCTAATCCGGCTGATGAAGAGGTTGACCTTGACCTTTGAGATTCCAATGCTGAAATCCTCTACTGAAAGTCCACGCAGTACTTCAGGAACTCGACTGCTAGATCGGCCCGATCGAGACAGATCTCAATCTAAGATGTATGTATTTGGTATATGAAAATGTTTCGGGAAACATAGAATGTTTCCGGAAACAAGAACTGCAAACTAAATGAGAGAGGAACTCAGGAAATCACCCTGGTATCTCTCTAAGAGTCTCAGGCAGTTGGTGTGGAATAATCTTTCACAGAGACCCCTTTATATAGTGTTTAGAAAACCTAGGGAAAGTGTTCAAAACCCTAAAGGGCCGACTTAAAGCAACGACGCGCTTCTCAGGCCTAACACGGTATGTGTTGAAACAACACGGTCCGTGTTGGACTCCAGAAGGTCCATTAACTCGGCCCATGGACACCACGGACCATGGTGTCTCAACACGAACCGTGTTGAACCTAATTTGGTCCGTGTTGGGCTGATTTCTCACAGAAATCAGTTTCCAACTTTTCTAAACGTGATACAATATCACTTAGGTTACATACATTGTTCCAGGGCACTGACTTGTGTAACCCAGTAGGACCAAATAATATAGTTGTAATTAAACATATTTAATTACTAATTATAGAGGTCTCTAGCAAGACATATAATTACTATATTACTTTGGTTTAATCTCCGTGTATATCGAACATTGTCGGGTGTAACGCCCCTTGATTCATACCCATCGTATTAAGACTAAACATTTAATAACCAAAGGATTAGCACAACAGAATTAATAATCCGAAGACATTACCGCTGTCCATGATCATGGACAAGGCTAACAAGACACTGTTTTCAACCTAACATTCTCAAAGCTGATCTGCATATTAATATACCACAATGTACATGTCATACTAGCTTAGGACCAACATATCACCCTTCCAAGACGGTATATTACACACAACACCCAAAAATCATATGTCTTCAAGACTCTTATACATCAAGCTATCAAACGTATACACCAAAGGTGAAAGATAACTTCCTTAAAACAAGGGAACCTTCTGCTCTTCAATTTGACTCGACTTCTTACCGATTCTTGGCTTATTCGCACTAGGGCATCACCTAAAATAAAAACAGAAAACTTCGCAAATGTGTTAGCTAAACTCAGTACACATACCCCTACAATGTAAAACTTTCGTAGTTCATTTTAGTTCGCGCATTTTTAAAATTCCTTTGAAAAATGGAAAACGCAAACAAGTCATAAAAACTCTTGAACAACCAAAGAAAAAGATAAACATTAACATAATCATCATACACATCGTCATCATCATCATCATCATCATCATCATAGACCTCAATATGGACCTCATTATAGACCTCGTTATAAACCTTGTCATAGACCTCGTTATAAACCTCGTCATAGATACTGGCCAGGTTACATGACATCAAAAGTACCTCGGTGCGACCTCAATATAGACCTCATCATATATAGACCTCATCATAGACGCTGGCCAGGTCGCATGACAGATGCGTGTCGACATCGAAAATACCTCAGTGCGATTAGCACCATATATATTACAGGAGACCTCATCATTGAAAGAGAAAAATCATAACCTTTCCTTGCGTTAAACATCAAGAAGTCATCACCATAAAACATTATCATAAAACATCAACATAAATAAAACATCAGCGCAAAATATCTGCAATAAAACATCAACATAAAACATTAGCATAAATAAAACATGCTTGGGAAAGGTAGGCAATACGCGTACCTTGGGTTGAACCGCCTGAAGAACTACTTGAACTTGAGCGGACTTGAATGAATTATAGCAACGACCCCATGAAATATACTTGAGATAAGAATACATAAATGACTTTAGTTGAGCTCTTAAAAGAAAAGAGGAATTCCTAAATGAAACAGTAAGACTAGAACCCAAATAAATTTGGAAGGTTTCGGGAATTTTCATGATACTTGGAAGGGCATAACTCTTTCTAAAAGCCTTGGAAAACCTTGGGAGATGACCCTTTGGAAAGCTCCAATTAAGTCCTACAACTTCCTAATTAAGAGTTCAAGCCAAAAGCAATGACTAAAGGGTGAGACTTAACAATATAGCAAAGTTGTCTCGGGAAACAAACATAGTCGGGAGCGGTATTTCAGGTAACTATAAGCCAAGCTCTAAGCATCGATTGAGAGCACATGAGTAGTCTATGGAAAGCTTGAATTGCATACTACAACTCTTATGTTCACCAAAACCTCATATAAGCCCCAGAAAAGGTCCTAAAAGTGTCTAGAATATGCTATGGTCACCCTTATTTTCTGGGCAGAACTCAATTACATAGCTGAAAAGAAAGGGTCATAATTCTCTCTCCCGATATCAAATGAATCACAAGATCCCATTTCGAAAAGCTTGCGAAACATACTCTAACTTTCATTTTAATCAGAAATTGATTTGAGCATGAGAAAGGGTCGGATTTCGGTCACGAAACAGGGCAGTCACAATAAAGTTCTGGGCAATCTTAGTTTACTGCCTCGTAGTCGGGGACTTATAACTCTCACTCCCGACATCGTATAGCTATGAAATTTAACTTTCCGGAAAGCTCAATGAATCCTCTAAATCTTTCATGTTTATTGCTCGACCCAAAAATGTCTCTAAATAGATGAAAAATATGAATTTCCAGACTGTTTCCAGAATTCGTATTAAAATGCGATGCCTCACGGTTTTAGCCATAACTTTTGATATACATCTCGAAACCTCGTGATTCAAAAACCGGGGCTTAATAACATCTTAGGCTACCTACTCATGCCATAAAATGGGTCAAAATCACATTTCATATTTTATGGAATTTCCAGAAATTATCCAGAGTTGAATAATCACCTTTATCTTATCTTGCATGCATGTTTGACTCAATAATCTACACTAATTTATTCCCAAAACATACTTCTCAAGCATGAATACAAATTTCCAGAATTAAAAACATTCCAAAACCTTCATCCTTGACCATTTTTTTTTTATACAAGCGAAGCAAAATCTTAACATATCTCATCATCCCAAGCAAAATCCTTCATGAATTTATCATCAAACATCAACCAAGTCATAGTCATCCATTCCCCTATGAGACATTTCATCGAACACTTTATGTGCATCATAATACACCAAAAATCCATGTCTAATTCACCACTTTAATAACCAAAATCATTACAAACAACTCTAAGATTACTCTCAGATTTGGAACAATAATTAAACCATCATAAAAGTGACATGCATGCCCATTTTTAACATCACTAAACATCGTCCAAAACCCATCCACACATAAACCATCAAAGGTAGCTCACTAACTCATCTCATCTCAACCAAAACTAACTCAAATCAACTCAAACTTTAACAATCTTTCATCATCCAACTCAATGAACTTGATTTGCGAAGTTAGGGTTTAGAAATTACCTCAGAGGAGAGGAGATAAGGAGAGTGAGAGAAACCAAGAGAGACACAACAGCAGGGGCGTCGGTCACCATCCGACCACCGTCCGAGCACTATCTGGCGGCTTCGTCGGTCGACTTCCGGCAGAGGAGAGAGGGGCAGCGAACAACAGAGAGAGACAGGAGCAGTGAGAGGCAGTGAGTGAGAGTTGAAGGAAGAAGAGGAAGATTGTTCTGATTATTGAAATTAAAAGAAGAAGAATGAAAAGATCACTAACACTCCTAACTATTAATACAATGGAAGGGCTATAGATATGGGCCTAGTTATTTATAAAACTTACTCTACTTATCACTCAATCCATCTCTTTGTCTTATAACTATTCTTCCCTTAATTCAATACAATTAACTTGGGTTCCCAAATAAAATTCCACGAGGCTAAACTATGAGAAATTCCAATAATAAACAATGTCATGAGTCTTCACTTCTCGAATATTAATAATCCGAATAAACTCCCAAATGAGAAATTGTCAGACAAAGGGCCTAAATATTATGGTTTGGTTTACTAGGAAAGATCGAAAATACTATTTGAGAAGTATCTATTGAAATTACCATACTGAAACATCGATGGCCGTTGCACTGTTCAAGTCCTCCAAAACACACAGTTAGACGATATAAAAAAACCGTGAATCAATTTAATTACGTTTGATTAGCAACATTAATCACCATAGATTAGGGCGGGTTATTACATCGGGACATTCCCAACAATCTCCCACTTGTCCCACAAGTGTTCGATTCCTTAAATTCCCTTGTCACTTATTGTCTCATGTTCGGATAAGGTAAGCTGAAGTCATCCTTATGTAAGACCCGAACGTTCCTCGATCTCCGAGTTTAAACTTTGAAAAGCAGATGATCAACTATTGATTCAATTGAGCTCGGCCAAGCATTTTCAATCCAATCTCACCGAGTGGCCAATAAGAAAATTGTCCCTAATAGGGAGGACAATGCCATCTTGTTCAGACACACATTCTCACATGATCCAACTATAACCCAGATACTGCCTTTATAGCCTACTATTACGAAAGGCGTTTGACGCGCTCCAAAGTCACAACAGACTATGTAGTCTATGTACTGAACTCATGATTTAGGAATTTTGAGTAGTGAGAGTTCCTATGACAATTCCCAACTTAAAGATCTCCCACTGCGGGTCAGTTCGGTAGTTGTTCTCAACAATACCCATGTGATTGATTTATGATGTCATCACATCACTATGATCACAAAACTTGATCATCACCTCAATCCTACATGCTAATTGTGTTGATATTATCACTGTTCCTACGTGATAATACAATTAGGAACCAGGTCGACTGTCGACCAAGACTAGCGTTATCAAGTTCACTAATGGGGTTTCAGAAATCGGACCTCATCCAATTTTCCATTTTGAATGCGGTAACCTTTTTGGACATATACATAATTCTAAACCACAATTGATGTAAATTTTGGAATCTTATTCTTAATGATGAATCAACAAGGTCATAATTCATGAACAATTCATGTAAATTTGACTTGTTAATATTCCGGAATGTGTTTAATACCTATTGCCCATGCATGACTATCATGCTATAACTACAAGAGGGGTTTAGTACATAATACTTGCAATGAACCTCGTACATATACCATCTCACTAATGACCTTTCATACAAGAAGATATTTCCGGAACACATGTTTGGATTCATAGTGAGCTTCACTTCCTTTGCTTGAGTGATGACTCCTATCAACAAAGCTCCATTTCTCTCGCAAGGCTAGAAACATCACCCAGTTCTAAAAACGAACTTCGCAATCCTAACAGTTTCTGCCACAACTTCTAAAGTCGTGCCATACTTGTCTTATTTATAGAATTAACTGCATGTCATATTAGGAAGTTCTTCCAGTTCACCTCAATACCACTCAAAACAGATCGTATAATTTTCTCTGACCTTTCAGGTAATCATATTTCTCTGCATGAGTGTAGCATCAATGCAACTCTTCACACTTAGCTTTTATCAACCACTTTAGACTTAGGACACATCCTTAGTTTTGCTTATACATATACAATGTATATGTTATGTTGGACTTTGAACATCTCATGGCATACATTAATCTCATGCCTGAAGCATGAGTTATATATCTCATCCTTCTTAGAACTTCTGATTGTTTTGAGATAATCAACTTCCGTAAGGATATGCCATGATTCATGGAAATTAATCCATTCTCGAAGTGAGTTGAACTATTCATCACCTAGTTAACTTTGATTCAAACAATCAAAATCTTTAATCTATCATTATAGATCTTGTCTCCAAGAAAATTCTTAACCCCACCAATCCTTCACTTTGAAAATTATTTCCAAGTCAACCTCAGTAGAAGTAACATTGGAATATTCTTCTCAGTAGGCAGTATGTCAATCACATACAATATCAGAAAACGCATTACTCCCACTGAACTTCTTGTAAACACAATATTATCTTTGGCACTTCCCAGTCTGCCAATTCTTTTTGATATCCTGGTCAGAAGGTCAATGATTCCAACTCCTAGAAGCTTCCTTAAGACCACAAATGGTCTCTTCAAGTTTACAAACATTCCAACAAAAGACCATTCAGTTGTGTCAAGTACACACCTTTCTTCTAAATCTAATTTTGAAGTCAGTCTTGATGTCTATCTTAATGAACCCATGTTTTGCCTTAAAACCCTCCTATGACTGATGGCTCACACCTTCAGACAAATCAACCGAGTTCTAAACTTGGTTGAATACATAAAATCCATCTTAGACCTTATGGAATCTTGACTTGCTAAAGCTTCTTTGTTGTAGGCAGTCATTACTTTCTAAAAGTAACATCTCACGCTCATCCATAGAAGATCGATATCTTTGTGGTTGACGGAGTTGTTTACCTAACCTTGCTTGGAGTAATGTTCATGACACCTCCTCCTCAACGTTTTGAGGAACTTCAACTGCCTCAACCTTGTTCTTAATTTCTCAACCAATAGCAAAATTTGAACTAGGATCAAGTAGCGGAGTTTCAGGTGATGATTATAGTGTTTTGTGTCTCTCGAACTTCGGTAAGTTCAAAATCTCTCCCACTCTTTCTTTTAGAGAATAACATATTCTCTAAGAAGAAAGCATTTTGAGAGACAAACATTTTTCCTCTACAATAATTTGTAGAAGTGATACTCCTTTCTTTCAAAAAACGGTTCAAGAACCTCTCTTCTTCATATCATATATGGTGTCTTCTCTAGTGCTTCAGATAATCTTTGCTCAGTAATTAGAGTTATGGTTAACTGCATGTATCCCCAAAAGGTAACCGGCAATGTTGACTCGACCGTCATTGATCGCACCATATCTAATAAGGTGTGATTCCTCCTCTTAGATACGTCATTGAGATGTCGTATTCCTAGAGGAGAGAGTTATGAAACAATTCCACATTCTCTGGAATGGTCAGTGAAATCTTGGCTCAAATACTCACCTCCTCAATCTAATTGAAGGATTTTGATTTTCTTGCCAAGTTGGTTTTTGTACTTCACTTTGAAAATCTTTGAACATTTCAAAGAATTTGGACTTGTGGCGTATTAACTAGATATACCCATATCTACTAAAAATCGTCACTGAAAGTGATGAAAAAGGTACAACAAACCTTCTTCTAGCACTAGTGCTCATAGGCCCACATACATCAATATGCTTGCATCCTAATAAGTCTTTAGCTTGTTCACCAATTCCAATAAGAGGTGATTTTAGTCATCTTACCCATCAAGCATGCTTTACAAACATTGAACCTTTCAAAGTTTATGTTTTCCAAAATCCTCCACTATGCAGTTTTCTGAATGCATTTCTGATTAATATGACTCAAGCTTATAGTGCCAGATTTATGTTTCATTTGAGTCATTTGTTCAAACTATTGGCTCAACCACTAGCATCCTTTCGATCGTATCTAGGTGCTCTCATTGTTTCGCCAAGACTACTACATTTTGGAAATCTTTAAACTAATTAACATTCCAGCTTCAGATGAATCTCATAGACATGAATCACCATGTGTTATTTTATTCATCTTTGAACATTTGAAGTAATTCATCCCTTGTACTTGTGCTCAATTGGATTACATACATCCATATGCATGAGTGTCTATTGGCACGTTCACCCTTTCTTGTAAAAGGTACAGTCATACTTTGCAGACATCACATGTTTCAAAGTCTTATTATTCAAAAGTCTGTCACTATCACGTTTCCGAATGCGCTCTGATTTGCATGACTTAATAGATAGTTACAAGATTTATGTTTGAACATGAGTTATTCCTTTTAAACCTTTTGGTTTCGATGTGTTGGGTGTGTATCCGAGATCCTCTCTCTCTCTCTCTTTAATTGAGAGCAAGAAATCAAATTTCTACTTATAATGAAAACATAGAATCACCTATAAATTTCTCTTATAAGTCTTGAGGAAATGGATAAACAAGCAACTCTTCATAAGGAACTACAACTAATTGCATGTTTCTATTTGTAGGCTGACTCTCATCCTTCAAAGCACATCTACTTTGCTGTAGATCCTGCACATTTGCATAAATGCGAGTTTCACAGCCAGTATCTTATACTCAAAGTGGGTTTAATAAGGGTAGTGTGTATCATATACGCATTTGCCTAGAATTGAAATCATATCTCAAGTCTTCCTTATAGTTATTCACGCTCCCAGTGTCATACATGATCTGGTTGTTAACTGGTTGCTGTCATTGGTTGGGTATGTACAACTGTTTGTCCTTACCTTTCCTTTTACTTGTTGTCTTTGATAGATTTCTTAAATCTTATTTTCCCTTCACTAAAAGACTATCTTTGGTCGCCAACCTTTTGACTAAAGGGGGGTCTAAGGTTTCTCATGTTTCAAAATAGTCAAATTATTTCAGAACATGAGCACCATCAATTGGCCTTTATCTAGCTTAACCGAGACTATCTGGTTATAGGTTTCATATTTATTAACTCTAACTAGTTCGATGAACTTGGTTTTGAGTTGGTAATATTGAAAACCTTCCTCTAACCTTCAAACATTTTGAAGTTAAAGTTGTATGAATACTATGACATTACATGTATTCATTTGGCTTGATTGACCTCTTAATATTGATGCCTAGCTCAATGTTATATCAAAGACATATTTCTTTTAATTCGCCCAAGACCATCTTGTGATTGCGATGCCAATTAAGGAATTGGTGTAATTGTTTTTCTCTTTCTCAAGGAGAAAATAATATTTTATTAGTGGTGGATGTTTGAGTGAAAGGACATAAATAATTCTACGAGACAAACGGTGGTTCATTTTAGTTATTATTCATCAAAAGAAATTAAACTAATTTTAATTTCAAATCAAAACACTTTATGAACTCTCATTTAGTGTTTTAATTTACTAAGACCCACAAGACTCATGGGCTCAAGTGGACTTTGGCCCAACAAAACTCGATCCCATGTTTATCTTTGGTGGATCATCTTATGATCGATCATTCAAAATGACTCTTGGCAAGAAATTTGTATTGAATACAATATTCCTCTTCCTCTGCTCTTGGCCTAAAACTATTTTGATAGCCAATTTGAATTGACCTAGCTCATACCCTACTTATTAATGATGGACAAATAATTCGCTTTGGCTTTCTTTATTTATCCATCTAAGTGGTGTTTCGATAGGTTGAACAATAATTCAATTTTGAGAGTAGATTTTATTATCCTAAACATGCAATTCTAGGTTAACTCTTTCGAAAAGCATAAAAGGGCATAATAAAACATGCAATAACGAATTTAAAGCATAAAGAAAACTCCTAGTATGACTACCTAGTCTTAATCAAATTGATTTTAACTAAGCCTTGACAGTCTTCAAGAAACTCTTCTTGGATATTGCAACTTCCTTGGATGAGCTCCCACTCGAATCACCACCTCCATTACTGTTGGGCTTCCACTCAACTTGATGTCTCCAATTACAACAAATTTACAAAGTGGACCTCACAATTGAGGCCTTATATGAATTAAAATAAACTTAACTGAAAATTTAAATTTAAATTTAATTCAATGACGACACGCAGGCCGTATTTCACCCAACCCGGTACGCAGACCGGTAAAACTGACTATCTATGGTCATACTAGAAGCACATGCAAACATGTAATATTGCAATAATTATATCAAATATAACACATGCTTAAATAACAAATTATAAAGGCATATATAATTGCAATATAACACATAAGGAAATAAATACTAAATAAGATTTCCTAAAAAGTTTGCATGATTAATAAAATAAATAAAATTCCAAATTTTATCTTAGTTACCTAAACATATTTAAGATTTTATACCTATACCTACAAAATACTTGATTTTCCTAAAATCAAGAAGTCTAAAAGATACTACATCTTTTAAGGATATTGTAAGTTTCCTAAACTTTACAAACTAATAGATTTTATGCCCATCAACTGATTTAGTAGTAATATGATTTAATAATTAATTTCTAAAATTAATTACAAACCCTAAAACACACGAATTCACCAAAACTGTTGGCAACACGGTCCGTGTTGCTTCCCAGTTTTGGTTAATTTCGTAAATGAAAAACTTAAATAAAATTATCATAACTTATCGAATTTAAGAATTTCATATCATAGTGTTATCTAATAATCCAATATGAAAATTTTCCAGAATTTTAACAATTTTCAAAAGATTGTAAAATTTTAGGGAATTAAACATTTTAATTCTCCGTTTAAGAGTAAAATAAATAATAACAGTCCGATAAGTTTAAAATCAAATTTTATAATTTTTTTTCCATAGAGTAGCTTCATCCAATATGGTACTGTAAAAAATTTCAGATTTTTATCAAATTTCTGAAATTAGAATAAAAATCAGAGAAGTAAACAATTTTACTTTTCTGTTAATCTGAAAATTAAAGGAAAATTAGTTAACGATTCCGAAAATTCACGAACATTTTAGCCATAAAAGAATGGTTACCCATTAACCTACTGTAAAATTTTCAGAAAATTTGCAAATTTCTATAAATATACAAAATTCAGAGAAGTAACAAATTTATTTCTCTCAGATCTGAAAATCTAAATTAAAATAATATAATTTGACCGGATAAATTAATTTTTTCCCTAAACGTATGGTTACCCAGTAACCTATTGTAAAAATTTCAAAAGTTTTATAAATTTCTACAAATTTATAAAATTCAGAGAATTAAACGATTTTTAATTCTCTTTAGATCTGAAAACTCAATTAAAAATTCATTTTAACTGGGAAAAATCTACAAAATTATGAAAAGTCCAGAACACTTCAAGACACCTCCAGCAAAAGTTTCAGAAATTTTCGAATTCGTTTGATATTTTATTTCGATTTTTCATATTTACCGTAAATAAACTAAATCAGAAAATAATTCTACAAAACCTTATTTTGCGAATTTTGACCTATTTCATGTATTGCCTACTGTTTAGCAATATTAAACAAGATTGTTTCTAAAACATTCAAGGTTAAATCGAGTTTGTGCTATATTTGACGATTAAACAAACATAAAATCGATTAATAAAAGGCAATAAGAAATAAATAATAACAAAGCATGAAATTTTACAATAAAATTCCAGATTTACTATCATAAACATTAAAGATTAAAACTTTCATAAAGATTCAAAATTTTAGGCATAAATCTACTCTAGCATATTCATAATATAATTCAACTATTGACAAAATTACTTATGAATACAAGTACAATACTTTAGCATGCAATTGGTGGCTCTGATACCACTGTTAGGTTTTAGGTTATCTATTTCCAAAACAGATACAGATTAATTGGTGGAATATTCATAATGATTATAAAACAATTAATCACAACAATTGCAGAGGCTTTAGTAATTATACTTGATCGTTAATCCGGCTGATGAAGATGTTGACCTTTGAGATTCCAATGCTGAAATCCTCTACTGAAAGTCCACGCAGCACTCCGGGAACTCGACTGCTAGATCGACCCGATCGAGACAAATCTCAATCTAAGATGTATGTATTTGGTATATAAAAATGTTTCGAGAAACATAGAATGTTTCTGGAAACAAGAACTGCAAACTAAAAGAGAGAGGAACTCATGAAATCACCCTGGTATCTCTCTAAGAGTCTCAGGCAGTTGGTGTGGAATAATCTCTCACAGAGACCCCTTTATATACTGTTTTGAAAACCTAGGGAAAGAGTTCAAAACCCTAAAGGGCCGACTTAAAGCAACGACACGCTTCTCAGGCCTAACACGGTCCGTGTTGGACTCCAGAAGGTCCATTAACTCGGCCCATGGACACCACGGACCGTGATGTCTTAACACGGACCGTGGGGTCAACACGGTCCGTGTTGAACCTAATTCGGTCCGTGTTGGGCTGATTTCTCACAGAAATCAGTTTCCAACTTTTCTAAACGTGATACAATATCACTTAGGTTACATACATTGTTCCAGGGCACTGACTTGTGTGACCCAATAGGACCAAATAATATAGTTGTAATTAAACATATTTAATTACTAATTATAGATGTCCCTAGCAAGACATATAATTACTATATTACTTTGGTTTAATCTCTGTGTATATCGAACATTGTCGGGACATTCTCAACAATTATTATTGTTAAAATTGTTATTTTGATAATTATAATTGTTATTATTATTCATTCATTCATTATTATTATTATTATATTAGTATTAGTATTATTGTTATTATCGTTATTGTTATTATTATTGTTGTTGTTGTAATTATCATTATTACTGTTACTATTACTATTATTATTATTATTATTATTATTATTTTTATGATAATTATTATTGTTATTATTATCATTATGATTATTAATATTATATTTTTATTATTATTATTATTGTTATTATTGTTATTTAGGGTTATGTATATTATTGTTGCTATTATTATCATGATTATTATTATTGTTATTATTGTTGTTGTCGTCGTCGTCATTCTTATTATTATTATTATATTATTATTGTTATCATCATTATCGTTATTGTTAGTATGGTCATTAATAATAAAATAAAATTATTGTTATTGATTATTATTAGTAAAATTTGTATTGTTATTATATTTATTATTATTTGGTAATGTTTGAAATGTTAGTTAGTAGTATGGTTGTTAGCTATTAGTATTGTTATTATTAATTTTAATTATTAATGTTGTTTGGTAATGTTTGGGGAAATTAATCAATGTGGTATGGTTGGAGGTTCAGTTAGAGGAGTTTGGCGGAAACGATGTTAATTATTCATCTTTTTTTGCGACCGACGAGGTGTTTGAGAGTTTAGATGTTGTACATGAGTGGGCCGATGAAATAGCTCGGGGCATCAGATTTAAGTTTGTACGACCTACCTACAAGAGAAAAGATGTTGATAGTCTGCTCAGGATATATCTGAAGTGTTGGAGGTACGGTGGTTACCGTGGCAAACTGAATGATCTGGATGTAGCAACTCGTCGAGTTACATCGACGAAGGCGTGCCCCGTCTACTACAAGCCTATTAGGTTATACTAATAAGATAGAGACCCAATTGGTAGCACTACTTATCTATTATGAAAAAAAATAATATTAAAGTATCAAAAGTTATATTTATTTGGCATTAAGGACACTAATCTTTATAATATAAATTGTACAATGAAGGTTAATGGAAAACTTTCCCGCCCCCAATCCTTGCTTCCTGTGTGTTCCCGCCTCAACCATATTTTCAAGGATTTTTTTCTTTTACATCAGTTACCATCCAAAAATGGGTTGCAGTTACCCTCCCTCTATCGTAACTGTTTTCATAAATTTCCCCTCTTTTTAATCCACTTTATACTTTCAAAGAAGGATAAACTGGTGGTAATGGTGATGAATAAGGCTGTGTTCGGTAGTAGCGTTTGGGGTAGCGTTTAGCGTTTTGACCAAGTCAAAACTCTAATCGCGTAAATATTAGTGTTCGGTAAACTAGCGTTTTGAGGAGCGTTTAGCGTTTTAAGGAGCGTTTTGTGAAACGCTAATAAAGTTAACGTTTAGCGTTTAGGGGAAAGCGTTTCATATTTTTCGGTCAAAAAATACCCTTTGAAAATTTTATCTTTCACATAAATCTGTTAATTAATCCGCTAAATTTACCGAACACAATTTTCATTTGAACAGTCATCCGTTATCCGCTACTTAAACCGCTATCCGCTGCTTAAATCACTATCCGCTACATAAACCTCTATCCGCTACCTAAAACGCTAATTTTGCCGAACAGGCCTAAATCAGGTTGAATGCCAGTGCAAGTTGATATGCAAATATTAGAGGAAAGTGATAAATCAACCAATATGATGTGTCCAAGTATACATACATCCTACTCCCAAATCATCCACTATGCAAATATAAGAGTAAATCGACCACCACCAACCAGCATAACCTTAGGCACCACACCCACCAGAACCAGTCCGTTTTACCTTTTTTTTTTCGTTTTGTTAGTTATGAAGGGGAAAAAAATACTATAGAATCGTGGTGAATTTGTAAAGTACCAACTACCTTTTTTAAAAAAACTAATAAACATTGTACTTTGAGGTATTTAATAATAATATATTTTATGAAAGTTTTGAATGATAATATACTATATTGTAAATCTAGATGTTTTTCATGTATTATGAAAAATTTAGGCCCGATTCCTTTAGAGTGTAGGGTAGTTGAGGGTGAGTAAGGTGAAAATTGTGTGAAAGGTAGGATAAAGTGGAAAATCTATAATAATATAAAAGTAATATATTCGAAATTTGAAATACTCAACCCAGAGTGATTGTAGGGGTTATCGGCCAATTAGATTAAAGAAAAAAATCGATTTAAAAATACAGTAAAAAATTCATGCCCATGAAATTATAATAAAAAAAATCGATTTAAAAAAATAATAAACAAGAAGTCTAATCAGATTAATTAGGACTTTACCTCTCACCCAAATCTAATTAGGACACTACCTCCCAGCCTAATATATAAACATCGAAACATCTTTCATTCTATTCCAATCTGCCAACTATTATCATTTAAAGCAACCATTGAATTCTCGGCAAACATACAAATACAAACATGTTAGTTTTCGAAAAGTACTATCAATATATACCACATTAATATATTTTAACATGTATTTGTATGTTACAATTTTTTTCATAAAATTTTGCATGATACATTGGATTTACATGGTGAAAAATATCAGAAGATTACAATTTAGCATTCTCGATAATTTAAAAAGATTGAAAGTGTATCTCCGCAATATCTGTGAAAATATTCAACCCCTCCCTTTTTGGCTTTGCCATGTGTTTTGTTGCCCCTCATTCCTCATTGCTTGAGAAATCTATTAACATGTAAAAGTAATATGTTTAAATTTTGTTGCTCAAGGCCGTCTTTTTTGAACGTAAGCGATGCAACTTTGATAAGGGCTGAACTTGCTCAGTTGTATTTGCACAATGCACCTAATAATTCTTGTATCATCACTATGGTTTCCTTTTGGAATTTGGATTTCGCTGATTATTTGCTGCTCCTTTTTTATGTAAATTAGAAGATGGGTGGGACTCAAGTGGTGGTCAAGAAGGTGATGCATGTCCGAGAACCGCATACAGAGGCTCAGAAAAAATGGTCACAGTAACCCACTGTAACCCACTGCCAGTAAAAGTGATTGAGATCGGTCAACATAGCCAGAAGTATACATGTATAACCCAAAAGGCACTTTAAAATTTTGACAGCATAATTGTTTCTTTTCAACTGTGAAGTGTTAGAATGAAATTAAGTCTCATGACTATATATGATATATGGAATCTCAATCCGAAATCATACTTTGTAAATGAGTATGTGATGATTGTTGATATTTTCTTCATCCTTTTCAATCTCAATCTATTCATATTTTTTTATGGTGGGGCCACCCTTTATAGTATGTGTTAAATGTCCTGTAATTGTAATGTAACATCAACAAGATTTTAATGACAGGGCAACAATTACACTTAGAAATTTAAGCACATGCATCCCATATAAAAAGGTGCATCCATGGAATAATAATTCTAATATATTATAGAAAAAATCGATTTAAAATTATAGTAACCAATTCACGCACATGAAATAATAAAAAAAAATCGATTTAAAAAAATAATTAATACACAAAAAGCTTAATCAGATTAGGAGTATACCTTATCTAATTAGAAATCTACCTCCCAAACCCAATTAGAAGTCTAACTCCCCCCAAATCTAATTAGGAATCTACCTCCATCTAAATCTATATATCGTGCCCTTCACCAAATTGGTATTTCTTATAATTTTTTACAATATTTTTTAATAGTAAATATTAATTATTAATTATAAGAAACTTGGGATGCGTAGATTGTGTCAATGAGCAAAAATGATACTATAATCGAATCAACTACTTCCATTAAACTTATTTTAAGCGTTTTTGAAATATAAAAAATAATGTATAAAAGTATAACTTTATTCAATTTATATGTAATAGTATAGTTATAGAATTCAATCATATCATCAAATTTCATCTTAATATTTATAATATAGTTTTAATGACAGGGCAAGACACTTTCCCAAGACTCATACAATTCAAAATGACTTTTTTTTTTAAAACTTGAACTGAGGGTATTAACATATTTATATTTATTTTATTTATTAAACTATTTAAATATCCCGTGGTAAAGACTAGTATGGGATAGTGTTTGTAAGTCGATCACATCAGTTCTATCAATTAAATATTTTGAATTTTTAATAAAGTATTGTGAGTAAGATAGGTCACATCACTTATTAACTATACGAATTTTTAAATATATATTATGTATGGTAGATAAGAAAATATTAGTAGTGCGGGGAATGAGAGATAAAATAAGCAAGAATGAAATGAGCGGAATAAATTTATTCTACATCATAAAAGAAAAGGGTCTTAACGGCCCAGTTTGAGTTAGTGTTTTGGACAAGGTTACGAGATTGTTAGTAAAAATTTGCTTTTACATTATAAACAAAATTGAATTTTTATACGGTCAATGTACTATTCAAAATTGTAATTCATAGGTCTATTTATTTTTAATTTTTTTACCTTACATTTTTTTAACTTTACTATTTTACATAGGCTGACATTACAATTAGTTCATTGCTTAGACTAATATTTGACTTCCCATTACATTTTATTTTATTATTTACCTATTTTTTATACTAATTTTCAAAGGTGTTTTATATAATACTTATTTTCATTTGTTCATTTTATTAAATCTATTACATACTAGAGTATGGGCAAAAAGATATTATGTTGCATGTTTCAATTTTTTTTATTTTATTTATACTTTTTATTTATTTCCTTTATTATATTGTTTAAATTTGTTCTAAATTTGTGTGATTTAAAATTAATCTTTTAAGCTATTAATATTGTTTGATGCCCACCTATACAATCGGTAGTAACTTTTATTTACGTATCACCTTTCGGGCTCACTCAATTATATAATATTAATTCTTGTAGATTATTTTTCAACTCCTTTTTGTTTTATTTCCTCCTTTTATTTGACTTGATCTAGTCTTTTATTTTACTAAATTTGATGTTGTGGGTTGGTAAATTGGTTTACTATTTTTCCTCCACGTAAACTTAGTTATTTGACCAATTTTCCTATGTTGGAGGGATGATGGAGTAATCTTAGGAACCTTCCCTTGTTTGTAGCTTTTGGGGGTAATTGACGCTTTCCTTGATGGCTACGGCTTAAGAAAATTAGTGGCGGTGAATTTCTTTCACTATAAATTCACGTTGGATGAAGTTAGGCTTGTTCAATGGGTCGGGGATCTGCCCGGCCCGAAAAAGTGTGGGTCAAAGTCATAATTTTAGGCGGTGACCTGGCCTGGCGCGAAAAAATCGGGGCCTCGAAGTATGATCGGGCCGGGATTGGGCCAAGGGTTTGTGACCCAACCCGACGACCCAACTAAATGCATTAAATTTTTAAAAAACTCGTAGATTAGATTTTATTTTTTGTGACCTGATCCGGTCCGGCCCAACGACCCGACTAAACACATTAACTTTTTAAAAAAAATCCTACGTTAGGTTCTATTTTTTGTGACCCGGCTCGGCCCGACCCGATGACCCGACTAAATACGTAAATTAAATGTGTAAATGTTTATGTTTTTTGTATATTAAAAAATTTGTATTATATAGTTGTCGACTCATTGACCCGGCCCATGGCCCGTAGGATCAAGGCCCGGGCCGAGGGTAGCTGGCCCGACGGGTCAGAAACTTCCGACCCGACTGACTCGGACCATGACCCGGCCCGGCCCGACTGTTGAACAAGTAAATTTGAAGCAAATATGAGTGTCAAAAACTTGATTTTTTACCCCATTGCTTCCAATTTCCATGCTTTGCAAGTGATTAGTTTTCAAACTCTCTCAAAATTTGAGTGTTTAATATCTCTTAAATGATCTTATGATAATTAGTTTTAGAAACCCTTGTCACTAGACTAGTAATTTGAGCAATGAGTATCTATTGGTTTGGGATTATTTATTGGTTTGGGATTATCTCTCGCTGCATTCGAAGAGAATCGACGGATTGTCAAATCTTCGGAGGAGGCTACATCTGAATTATTTTATTAGTGCAGTGGGGGCATTCTATCTATAAAGAGAGTGTTTGACACGCTTCAACCCAGACTACTTCTTATCCTTTTATCTCATTCTATCTGTTAATATTTTTATTGATGTTGTATTGTACAATTTAATAATCTTTTCTACGTATTAAACATATTTATATGAATGATAGTTTTGTCATAATTTGTTCGTTAAATTCCAAATTAATAAAAGGTTATCCACAATGTGTTTGAGTTGCAATTTTGGGAATAATTTTCCAACAAAATTCACATTTTGTATCCGTTGCATTATCTCTTGACTTTACACCCGTTGGGAATAGTGCAATAAACGCCAAAACTGGTACTGCCTCTACCAGTAAATGCATAAGAGATGTATGGATAATTGGATATGCAATGTTAAGGTTGCGAGGAGCATGTCACTGCTCCAAGGGGAACAAGGGCACGAGGGGCCAACCCACCCATAAAAAAATAAAAAAAAACAAATAATCACAATTATCAAAAACGACAAAACCAAATAAAATGGGTGTGCAAATTTGCACTAACCTTTGCTTGAATGATTGCTGAAGCAGTAACCACCAATTTCATTGGGATTATTCGGTCATTCATTCCCCTCTCGAGATTTCTTCCGCCTTTTTAGTCTCCTTTCTGCGTGTTGTTTCTTCTGGCCATGTTTTAGGCCCTGTTTTTTTAGTGTGTGTTACTCCCTCCGTTACATATTAATTGTCATAACTTTACCTTTTTACGGTCTCTAATATTAATTTTTGATTAATAAATTTTTACATAATATGGAGTATATCATTAACAATTGCAATATTATACTTTTACGATAGTATTTTTCGTTACGAATTTAGTGATGATAATTTTAAATAGCAACTCATTATATATATTGATAAATTTATGGTCAAAATTTTTGAAATTTGACTGTACAAATTTCAAAGAAAACAACTAATATGGAACAGAGGTAATATTAAAGATACCTTCATTTTTCATCGGTTCTTTTGAACGGGTATCAATTTAAATAAACGAACACAAAAATAAATATTATTAAGAAATAAATGTTGATCAGTGAATATGATGGGGGCATACACCCACTATGATATCCAAACAATGTAATCTTTTCATGAAAGTTGCAAAATAAAAAATTAAAAAAAAAAGTAGAACCAAAATTTATTGTACTTGTTTTTCCTCAATTATTTTCTCTCTCCTTTTTCATATTATTCAAGAATTTAAATAATTAATTCGACTTTTCTTATTCACAATATCTTATTAAAAATTAAAAATTAAAAATTAAAAATTATATTATTTCAAAATTCATATATTTAAATGATACAACTAATATGACTTACCTTCTCATACACTCCTAGTTAATAAATATATCATGTTGGAGTATTTCAAGAGTTAAGAGGCAAAGGGTGTAAGGTTTAAGCTTGGGATTGACCGGGAGGTCAAAAACAACTTAACAAGGAAATCAGGACCAACACGGACTGTGTCTAGTTTGACCCGGATCGTGTTGGCTTCCAGAGAGCATAGAAATCATGCACTGGGGCAATACGGATCGTGGCTAATCATGACGGTTCGTGGTCCGGTCAATACAGACCATGTTGATCCAACACAGTCTGTGGTGAAGCCCAGTCAGATTTCTATTCGAAATAGTCTCGAGATTAATATGATTTGATCATTGATTGGGATGATTATTGACTGAGAATTCAGTCAAGGTATATCCTTAATGATTCAAAGACACATCCCAAGGATCATGCATCTTATTATGGCAAGGTTGAATGTCTTGATTGCTCCATGAATCACTATAAAAGGAGGATGAATTCCTCATTCATCCACACACCTTAATCATCTTCTATTATATTCTATTCTAGAGAGCTTCAACACACTCTTGAGAGTCCTTGAGATATCTTGTGACTTTGCTTACAAGAGGTTAGGTTTTACCCTTAAGTCTATTCGCGGTACAGTGAATAAGTCTTAAGGGGAGACGGGTTCACCCTCGACTCCTAATCACCCAAGTGATCCCCCATCTTATGATAAGACCGCTCTACCCCATCTTTTTCAACAATCTTAAGACTTATCCACCATATCTCTTTCCTTGAAAGACATGACCAACAACTTCCAAAAGTTGGACAAGTTCAAGGGGATCGATTTCTGGAGGTGGCAAAAGAAGATGCATTCCATGCTCACCACTCTCAAAATGGTGTAAATGCTCAATCAAGACGTTCCGGTGGAGGGTGACAATGAGACGGCAGAGCAAACGAAGCGTCGGCTCAAGATGGAGAACGATAACTACATTTGCGTTGGTCACATTCTCAACGGGATGACGGACTCGCTCTTCGATGTTTACCAAAACGTTGTGGCTGCCAAGGAGCTTTGGGATATGCTCGAAGCTAACTATATGTCGGAGGACGCCATAAGTAAGAACTTTCTTGTTAGCCAATTTAATAACTTTAAAATGGTTGAAGGTAGAAAAGTTCTAGATCAATTTCATGAGATTCAACATATACTAAGCAACTTTAATCAACACAAGATCCACATAGATGAAGCCTATATTGTGTCTTTGACAGGGCCACAAGCGCACGGTGTACGGAGTAGCACATCAAGGTCAATAACACTGGGACTCAATTAGCAACACAGTAAACTAGTTCTTTATTTGATTGCTAAGCTAACAAGGTTTTAGGTTTTGGAAAGGCCTAACAACTAATCAGGACTAATAAAGCAGGAAATCAATCTTAGGGTTCAATCAAGAGAGAAACATTTCTAGGGAATTGTTTTCCTAACAACAAGCATGATAATTAGGACTCAGGTTGCACAATCATTCATTCAAGTCGAATCAAGAACTATAATCATAAGAACTCTACTGCTCTTTCGATGCTAATAGAATTACCTCAACTAACCTAAATTACAACTTTCGTATGCTTTTCAAGTTAATCAAAGTTGAAGGTCTCAAATATTCTGGTTATCAAAAAGGTTCCCCAGTCTGCTATTTTTTTTTCTCAAATTTTACAAAACTAGGTAGAAAGGTTGGTAGTCAGATTATCCTAATTCACCTTTCAGTACTTCTCAGGTTAATCTCAAAATTACAAGTATTCAAGCGCTTAAATAACACTCATAAACATGGAGAAGACAACCTTCTATCGATTCCAAACAAGAATTCATGCATAAACTAGAACATTCAATCAAACTACATTGTTTCAAGTTGCAAAACCCTAGAATTCAAGAAATCTACTCACTCATATAAACACGAAACAAGTTCCAATCATCATATCAATTCTCAAAACAAAGAAAGAATTCAAAAAGGAAGAACAAACTACGAAGAATACGTCCCGTTGAGTCTTTCGATCTCGGGGTTGAACCTTCTCCGCGAACGCTGCTACTTTCCTCTTGAATCTTGATCTTTGTCTCTCTTGAATCGATTCGATCTTGAATCTTATGGTGGGGAAGAGGAGTAGAATGGAAGTATTAGGGCTCTCTTTCTCTCCTTGACGGCCAAAGAACGAAGGAATGAATGAATGATAATATAACTTTCGTTCCCTTCTCTTTTTCTTTGCGAAAACAGACGGCTACGCACGACATGTCCATACTACGGACCGTGGGGCTCACCATGGGCTGACCGTGGTAGCTTCTGGCCGTGCAGGTCTTGCTCCGTTTTATCCCAAATTCATGCCACAGTCTGGGTGTCATCTGTGAATGCCCGTGGTGTGTCTATTCTTGCCAAAAGCTGAGAGAATGTTGGTGTTTTTGCCTCAACACCTACAAATTTGTATCAAAAATAACAACACCAAGTGTAATGGGAAATTGGAATATAAATCAAGATTTATAATCAAAGTTATCCCTAATTCACTATCAAAATCCCAAAAACAATATAGTTATAAAAAACACTTATCAGTCTTCAATAATAGGCAAACTCCCACCTTCATGGAAAGGAACCAAAAGGACTTTGATGCATTCTAAAGAACCTATTACTCTTGAGGGTTTGGATAACCATCTCCGAATTGAGGACGAATCGAGAATGCAGGATGATACCAAGGAGAATCCCTCCAAGGTTCATATGGTTCATGAGAACTCGAAGGGAACAAAGAACAAGAATAAGAACAAGTATCAAAACAAGAGCAACAAGAAACCAAAAATGGTTTGTTGGGACTGCAGCAAGCCACACCCTAAGAGGGAATGTTCGGTTTGGAAGAAAAAGCACGGGCTTACAAACAACTCTAAGAATGATGGAGGTAAGATAAAGTTCGATGGACCCTTCATAGCCATGATAAAGGGCCAAATCAACATCGTGTCTAGCGATGATGTTTGGTGGGTTGATTCAGGTGCGGTAAGGCACGTGTGCATCGAACGTTCTCTATTCAAGTCTATCCAACCCACCGAAGAGGGTAGGAAGCTCTTCATGGGCAATAACTCCCCGATTAAGGTCAAAAGGATAGGGCAATTGAACTTGTGTTTTCTTCTGGAAAAACACTTCTTTTGAATGATGTGTATTTGGCACCGAAAATTTGTAAGAATCTTGTTTCGGGTTTCCTTTTAAGTAAGCATAGTTTCAAACAAGTGTATGAAGGGGATAATTATATTCTGTAAGGGACCTTTGTGGGAAAAGGTTATGCATGTGCGGATATGTTAAGTTGAATGCTTCAAATGACAATAAGATGAATGTTTCTGTTTACGTACTGGGTTCTTATTTAAATTCTTCTCTACGGCATCTAAGACTTGGACTGTTAACTATAACAAGCTAAAGTACAGGTCTAATCTTGACATAATTCCAACTTTGGATGAAAAGATGGAGAAGTGTATAACTTGCATGTTCACTAAGTTCACTAAAAGTTCCTTTCCAAGTATTGTACGAGATTCTAAATTGCTTGAATTAATTCATAGTGATTTAGGTGATTTCCATAGCACTCCTTCTATAGGAGGTAAAAGATACTATGTGACTTTTATTGATGATTTTTCTAAGTATTTGCCAAGTGTTTCTTTTGCATTCAAAAGATGAGACTTTAGACAAA
Source organism: Portulaca oleracea (assembly GCA_029582165.1). NCBI lineage: Eukaryota > Viridiplantae > Streptophyta > Magnoliopsida > Caryophyllales > Portulacaceae > Portulaca > Portulaca oleracea. Next base: position 34,687,717 of record CM055874.1, read on the forward strand.
TTCAAGATATATAAAGCTAAAAGTGAGTTACATTGCGAGACCTTAATTAAAACATTAAGATCGGATAGGGGTGGAGAATATTATGGTCCTAATTATTTCCAAGGTTATGGTGTGGTGCATGAGACAAAAGAACCTTATACACCTCAACAAAATGGTGTGATCGAAAAGAAAAATAGGACCCTAAAAGAAATGGTTAATGTCATGTTATCTTACTCAGGTTTAAGTGAAGGTTTTTGGGGTGAAGCCTTATTGACGGCTTGTTGTGTATTAAATAGAGTTCCTCTCAAAAGGAACCCTGAGACCCCATATGAACTTTGGAATAAAAGAAAGCCAAATCTAAAACATCTTAGAATTTGGGGGTGGAGGGCCATTGTAAGGGTCCCGGAACCTACGAAAAGAAAGTTGGGTGAAAGAGGAATTGAGTGCATCTGTATAGGTTATGCCTTTGAAAGCAAAGCTTATAGGTTTATGGTTATTGAACAGTACCAAATGACTACATAACGGTGAATAGCGTGATAGAGTCAATAGATGCAATCTTTGATGAGACTCGGTTCTCTTTAACTCCTAGGCCCAAGGATGTCATTCATGACATGGTTCCAAAGGAGGATATTCAAGATAATCAACATGAAGTTGAGGAAATATGGAGGAGTAAGAGGGAAAGGAAATCCAAGTCTTTTGGCTCGGATTTCTTCGTCTACCTAGTAGAGGGGAATAGGAACTCTATCTAGTATAAGACTTCCTATATCTACATCGTATATGAGGATCCTAAAACTTTCAAAGAGGCCATGGAGTCATAAGATGCTTCCTTTTGGAAGGAAGCAGTACAAGATGAGATAGACTCCGTTAAAGAAAATAATGTGTAGGTCTTAGTTGATTTACCATCGGGATGTAAACCAATTACATCAAAATGGATCTTTAAACGTAAAAAGAAAGTAGATGGGACCATAGAAAGGTTTAAAGCCTGGTTAGTTGTAAAGGGCTTTACGTAAAGGTATGGTATCGACTACTTTGATACTTATGCACCAGTGGCTAGGATTGCAACTATAAGAGTACTTATAGCTCTAGCCTCGATCCATAAGCTAGTAATCCATCAAATGGATGTCAAGACGACATTCCTAAATGGAGAACTAGAAGAGGAGGTGTATATGGAACAACACGAGGGGTTTGTTGAAAAGGTTCATGAGAATAAAGTATGTAAACTCATTAAGTCTTTGTATGGTCTAAAACAAGCACCTAAGCAATGGCATCATAAATTTGATGAAGTAGTGTTTGGATTTGGTTTTAAGATCAATGAGTCGGATAAGTGTGTCTATTCCAAGTTTGAGAATGGAAAGGGTATAATCATATGCCTATATGTTGATGACATGTTGATCTTTGGGACCGACATGGAACAAGTTTAGAAAACTAAAAGTTTTCTATCCGCCATGTTCCCTATGAAGGACTTGGGAGAGGCGGATGTGATACTTGGTATCAAGATTATTAGAAATATGATGGAATAAGTCTAACACAAGCCTACTATGTGGAAAAGGTGTTAGAAAAGTTTCAATCCTTTGTGGAAACTACACCATTCGACTCAAGCATTAAGTTGAGTAAAAATGACAATAAGTCGATTTCCCAAATAGAGTATGCCAAAGTCATAGGTAGCTTAATGTATGTTATGACTTGTACTAGGTCGGATATAGCTTTTGCGGTGGGAAAGCTTAGTAGGTATACTAGCAACTCAAGCAAAGAGCATTGACGGGCCATAAGAAGGGTTTTGGGATACCTCAAATGGACTCAAAACTATAGCTTACATTTCAAGGGAGAGCCTCCGGTTTTAGAAGGATACTCGGTTGCAAGTTGGATAAGTGATAAGGAGGATTACACCTCATCATCCGGTTGGGTGTTCCTACTTGGTGGATGTGATGTTTCATGGGGTTCTAAGAAACAAGCATGCATTTCAGATTCCATCATGGCTTCCGAGTTTGTAGCATTGGTCGCCGCTTGTAAAGAGGCGGAATGACTACGGGACTTGTTATTGGAGATTCCTTTATGGGGAAGCCCTTGCCTCCAATAACATTGTATTGTGACAACAATGCCACAATTGTAAGTGTTTATAATCGTGTTTACAATGGCAAGTCAAGGCACATTGGGTTACGACACGCTGATGTTCATCAACTCATCAAGAGTGGAATTGTGGCGGTAAACTACGTCAAGACAAGTGAGAACCTAGCCGACCCTTTCACAAAGGGATTGGCCAAGGACTTGGTGGTAAAGTCATTAAAGGAGATCGGAGTTGAGCTCACTTATAGAATTGTCATCAACGAAGCTCCAACTCAAACTTGACCGCAATGGTCAAGTCTTGAGTTCAATGGTCGACGACGCTGAATGACAACTGGAGCATCGATAGTCAAGCTGTTCATCCCAAGCACAAGGTGATGCTAAAGGACCGTAATGATAAGGAGTTGTATGTGTGATATGTATCCAATTAGTCAAATATGTGTGATATGTATCCAATTAGTCAAATATAGATGTAAAGTTCAAAGCATTTAGATTGTAATTATATACACTAAGTGAAAGTTCAAGTTGAGAGACACTTTCATGACGCATAACAACTCCTCGATTTCTCGGGTGTTTAAGTTCTCTAGAAGGTGTCATGTATAGCGGGGGTAATTTTACCCAAGTGAGCGGTCTCGGGCTATTTCAAGTGGAACTCTTGAAATGGCGATTGATTGTTGGAGTATTTCAAGAGTTAAGAGGCATAAGAGTGTAAGGTTTAAGCTTGGGATTGACCAGGAGGTCAAAAACCAACTTAATAAGGAAATCAGGACCAACACGGATTGTGTCTAGTTTGACACAGACCGTTTTGGCTTCCAAAGAGCATAGAAATCATGGACTGGGGCAACACGGACTGTGGCTGATCACCACGGTCCGCGGTCAGGTCAACACAGACCGTGTTGATCCAACACGGTCCGTGGTGAAGCCTAGTCAGATTTCTATTCGAAATCCCTCGATTTAAGTCTCGAGATTAATATGATTTGATCATTGATTGAGATGATTATTGACTGAGAATTCAGTCAAGGTATATCCTTAATGATTCAAAGACACATCCAAGGATCATGCCTCTTGTTATGGCAAGGTTGAATGTCTTGAATGCTCCATGAATCACTATAAAAGGAGGATGAATTTCTCATTCATCCACTACCTCAATCCTCTTCTATTCTATTCTAGAGAGCTTCAACACACTCTTAAGGTGTTGAACTGCAACAATATTCTTGAGAGTCCTTGAGATATCTTGTAACTTTGCTTACAAGAGGTTAGTTTTTACCCTTAAGCATATTCACGGTACAGTGAATAAGTCTTAAGGGGAGATGGGTTCACCCTCGACTCCTAATCACCCAAGTGATCCCCCATCTTGTGATAAGACCGCTCTACCCCATCTTTTTCAACATATCCCACATTTTTCACCTTATCCATCCTCCAACAATTTTGCACTCTAAAAGAACATGGTCTCAATTAATTTTGCCTACATATATTGCCCTTCAATGTTCATGATTGAAAATTCATACAGATTGGATAATTTATTATTTATCGAAATTTAAAAGTAAGATATGACATATATTAGTGATAATAATAGTACGAAACATTAAAATTTGTACATTATTATTGATAATTAGAAATATTGAATGAGTTATGGACATGAAGTTTTTATAAGTTCAATACTATTTGAATATATATATATATATATATATATATATATATATATATGTGTGTGTGTGTGGAAATTGGATTCTAATAATCCCTACTTTTACAAATAGGATGACAATAATCCCTACTTTCAATTTATATTCTGGTGGTCCAAAAAAAAAATTGTATTGTAGTGGTACCAAGTCTATCACCGCATTCTTTTTATTTTTCTCATGCCTACCCTATATTATTTTTGTTTTTTCATTCCTGTCCATAGATAGGTAATAAAGTGTAGTTGCTAAAACATTTTTTAAAATATTTTTTTGAGATTCTGAGTAATTATTATGATTTTTTAAAAATAATAAAATTGAAAAAATCATTAAAAAATTGAAACAAATTGAAACAAATTGGGAGAAGTGTTGTAAATTCATTATAAATCGCGGTAAAGTGTTATACAAAGTTTTGAATCAAATGCAACACAAAATCTATGATATTTAGCGTATACTCTTGATTATGTCCCACTACAATACAATTTTTTTTTTTTGGACCACCAGAATACAAATTTAAAGTAGGAATTATTGTCATCCAATTTGTAAAAATATAGATTATTAGAATCCAATTTCCCTATATATATATATATATATATATACACTACAAAAAAAGGTCTTTTGCCAACATGACTTATTTGTTGGTAAAAGTACAATATCTGTTGGTAATACATTTTACCAACAGATAATTATCTGTCACTAGCCTGTTGGAAATAAACCTGATTGTAAAAGTATTACCAACAGATATTGTAATATGTTGGTATTGCTAACTAATGCCAACAGTTTTATTCTGTTGGTGTTGGGGATTTTATACCAACAGTTAATATCTGTTGGGGATAAGTAACATATACCAACATCTTTAAATGTTGGTAAAAATATTACCTACACACTTTTTCTGTTGGTAATACATTTTCCGCCAAATTTCAAAAATATTCTCCAACAAATATATATGTTGCTAATACAATTGGCGTAATTTTAAAACATAGATATTCGTTGCAAATATAGTGATCTAATGTAATTTATAGATATATCATTACAATATACCTGTACCTGTTGTACACAAACAATTGAAACATTGACGATATCAAGAAAACCTTAACTTTCATTCATTGGATGTTCTAGATTGTAAAAAAATACATACGACTAAATTGAAATCTTCCTTAATGAAGTGCAAAGTATCAAAATGAGACAATAATTCTTCTAATCGTAGTTGCTAATATTCAAGAGTAATATTGTAAGCAAAAATATACCACTAATTTTAGTGTTCCCTATTTACATTGTCTTCAACGATGTCTTCGTAATCAGCATCAGCATCGCCATCATCATCATCTCCGCTATCATCTTCAAATAAATTGCGAAGACCTTCCGGTATCTCCTACAAATTTGAAGAAATGATATTCACAATAATAAGAAAATTTTTGCTCATGAAAATTTTCAAACAGATGAAACAATGCTTGAAATAACCGGGAACCAATATATCTCAGTGGAAAAAGAAATTGCAACACCTATTGTTCCAGAAATAAGACCAACTTCAAAATACCATCGACTACAAGACTACACTAGTGAATTTGAAGTTATGGAGGAATGCTCAATTCATTTTGAGAGCCTGAATTACACCGATAATCGCAAACTATCCAGCTTGATTTTTAGAGACCCAAGTATACAAAGAATGCACAGAAATTCAGCAGACACACACCAAAAACTAGTCACAATATTTGTATGATCAGGTCAGATTCAAAATATGTCAGTTCATTATATACTATGCTACTTCAAGAATTAAGCAGTCAAAAAATTGACCAATTAATGAACAACGCTAATCTGTATTTGGCCCTAGCAAATTCAAGCAAGAGTATGTGGAACCACACAGCCTGATAGGCACACATACTCCCTTTGGTACTCAACAGTTTAAATATATACACCAGTCAACAACATTCCCAACAAATAAATATTGCAAGAACAAACCAGGAAGGCATGAACATAATTCTTTCCCCTTGAATAACAAATAAATAATGCCAAGCACACACTCACTGCCCAATTCATAACCCACAGTCAACATCCACAGTCCAATAAAGAATCATAAGGATCATTCATTGTCTTCTATTGCCAACATCTTGAGGTTCTACCAAACTAGCTTATATACTTTCTTCGGCACCCTTTTTAGGGGGTAAAGTTCCAAAAACCTTGTCCCAGAAATCAACAAGAGAGCCACGAGAACAATAACCAGAATATGACAGTTCAGACAACATATTTGCTAAGTTTTGGCATCAAATCATACCCCACAGTCATGTCACATTGGATATCAATTTTATAGTGTATATGTATCTGTAACAAATTTCCCTAGAACTTCATATGAGATTTCTACATTCAAGCTCAGAATAATTTGTTCATGGATATATCAATCCACAAGATACTGCAAGTAATTTACCTATTTGATAGCCCTTCTATCAGCATACACAAAAATACCAGCAGATAAAGACCCAGAGATATTTTCATGTTATTTTTTAAGGTAATTAAGTAGATTCAAGAGATAGGAGAGAAAGACTGACCCTTTGAGAAAACATCATAAGCCAATCAGTACACCAAAACATCATAAGCCAGGAAACTCAATAAGTCAGAAAGACACCCATCGATCTAATAATACATCCACAGGATATCCACACTAACCCAAGTCAGAAAGACGCTGAAAATAGACACCCAGCTGAGGAATAAATGAGAAAACCAGCTTTACACACCAATGTCAAGAACACACCTCCAAATTTAGCCAAAAAATTCTAATTTTCTAATAGATGCAATGCAATCTACTGAAAATTGAACATAACCCAACTCAGAAAAACGCTGAAAATAAACACCCACTTGCGAAATCAATCAGAAAATCAGCTTCCTATCAAGAACCCACCTCGAAATCTCGCCCGAGTTCTTAATAGAATCGATGTCGCAAAGATCGGATCTTGCTCACTTCTTGGACGAATCCAATAAAAGGCGCAAAAAAACCCAATCCTAACAATCAGAACTGAATCTTATGTAGCTTCTTTACGAGCAAGAATCAAAGCGGGCACAAGCAAACCCCTCGAATTCGGTAGTGTCGGTGTCGATGGTCGACGGGCTTAGATCTCAACTTTGGCATAATGATTCTGTCAACAAAATTAAATGCAACAAGCAGGAAATGTGAAGAACATAACTCCTTCAAAACTAGAGAAATTGAATAAGAAAAAACACAGAGATGCATCTGAAGCATGTTGAGAAGCAAGAATTAGGGTTTGAGAGCATGAACGTTTACAGCTAGCGATGAATTACCGAATTTGTTTCAACTCATTTCAGCCAGCGACCATAACTCATTCAAAACCTAGTTACGAACAAAGGCATATTAAAAACTAGAGAAACTGAATAAGAAAAAACCGCAGAGATGAAAGTAGGAGAGAATTTGTGTCAGCCAGCGAAGCAAGAATTGTAGAATTACCAAATTACAGCAGAGAAGCAGAGCACGAACGTTTACTGTGGGAATTCATTTCAGCCATGCATCGAAGCAATAATTAGGGTTTGAGAGGGCTGCGTTCAAATTTGCAGTTGGAGTTGGGAAGAGAGTACTCGTTGGGAAAGTAGTTGCGTTTGGACATCATGAGGCTGTAATTTTGAGCCGTGGTTTTTTTTTTATTGTGAACTATCTTGCTTTAACGTTCACAATACTAATACCGACAGTAAACTTTTATTTGTTGGTATTCAAGTTATTTTACCGACAGATAATATAAATACTGGTATTGTTAAAATAACACCAACAGTTAAAATTTTATCTGTTGGTATTAAAATTATTTTACCAACAGATATTATTAGTGTTGGTAAATTATTAATAATACCAACACATAGCAAATTTGTTGGTAAATATACACTTTTACCAACAGATAGAATATCTGTCGCCGGTAATTTGTTGGTAAAAGCCATTTTTTTTTGTAGTGATAGTACGGACGTCAAACTTTAGATCACTTTTTAACAATTACCTGACATATAATGAATCCTCAGTATTTCTATTTTAAAGAGATATTATGACATATAAATCATTTCATTCCTTATAATTGATCAGTGATAATTCTCACTCCATGTATAGTTTCTTTATTAATAGTAAAGACAACAAAGTCGATCGGTAGTTATCATCAGTCTCATAAAAACAAATTAAAATGTGGCAAACAAACTCATGGCAACTATTACAAGATGCTTTCCCAGAAAGTAATCTGCACTCAATAATGCACTCTAAACTTGAAAGTTGTTTTTATAGCTATAGCATGTATAGTTGACAGTTGATCGTTCTCACATCTCACACTTTAGGAGTGTTTAGGAGATGATTTTTTCGGTAGTTTTTGTTTTTTCTTTTTGAGGAAAATGACTTGTTGTAGGTCTTTGACTTTTTGATAAATTAAAAAGTATTTGGTAGGGTGGCAGTTTGAAATAGCTTTTTAATATCAAAAAATCACGATAGAGTCCTAGAGGGAAGGATGAATAGGGTGATTAAAAATTCTACACTCTTCGAGTAAGGACGTTAGTAACTTATATTGACCTTGGTCAAGATTCAACACACAATGTAATGAAAATGCTTCTTTTTATTGAAAAAAGGTTAACTTCGTTACAAAGGGAAATATCACAAAACCTTAACTACTTAGTGATAAGTGTATATTTTATAGTTTTTATTAGGTATTTAATATGTATATTTTAGTTAATTTTGTAATATAAACTTGTCGTTTTAAACCGAACTTCATGATTTCTTCACTTGTTTAAGAGATTGGTAAGTTTTACAGATTCGATGGAAAAATCTAGTAATAACCAAAAGAAATGAAGAAAGAAAAAAATTGGATGAAGAAACAACCCAAGAATTTTTTGGGTTTTAGGTGATCTATTTTCTAAACAGATATAAATTAATCGGCGGAATATTCAGAACAATTACAGTACAAACTAATTTATCACCTAGGAATGAGTACAACTGAAGAGGCTTAGTATTATACCTGATCACTAATCCGGCTAAAGAAGAGGTAAACCTTTGATATTCCAATGCGGAAATCCTCTACTGTAGGTCCACGCAGCACTCCGGGAACTCGATTGCTAGATCGACCCCATTGAGACTAATCTCAATCTAAGGTGTATGTGTTTACGGTATTTTGTGGATTATTTCAGGAAACAATATAGATAACTGTAAACTAGGAGAGAGAGGAACTCAAGAAATCACCCTGGTATCTCTCTAGAAGTCTCAAACAACTGATTGAATAAATCTTTTAAACGGACTCCCTTTTATAGTGTTGGGTGGCTTGAGGAAAGGGTTAACCAAAACCCTAATAACGGACTTACTCAAAAACGACATCTGGGGTCCAATACGGCCCATGTTACAAGTAATACGGTCCGTGTTGACCTCTAGAACCCATTTTAAGTTGGTTGGAAACAACATGGTCCCTGCCAGGCTCAACATGGTCCGTGTTGGCCCAACACGGTCCATGTTGAGTTGATTTCTCAACACTTTTAAACATAACACGATATTATTTTGAGTTATATACATTGTTCCAGGGCATTGACTTGTGTGACCCAGTAGGACCAAATAATATAGTTGTAACTAAACATACTTACCGAATATGGAGGTCTCTAGCAAGGTATATAATCAATATATTATTTTAGCTTAAACTCTAAGTATATCGAATATTGTCGGCACACTCCCAATAAAATCAACACCTGCCTAGCCCAATTAAACGCAAAACCCAGGCGCTGGTCGTGTCCTGCTAAGCGCAAGTCGATTCTAGGACAAAGGGAATATCTACGCAAAGATAAGGAGGTGCGCCCATTGCCAGGAGGCTTTCACCGTGCCTAGCAAGATTCTTCCAACGCCAGGATATGTCGCACCCAGCGCTAGGAAGGAAGTTTAACACAGAGGGGAGAGGCGTGGCCAGCGTCTCACCTGACCCAGTCAGCGCATCCTCCTTGACACATGTCGCCTCCTCCCTGACGCATGTCATATAAAAGAGGCGGCGCGAAAATGGTGAGGGGGAGGATTTTCATCTGCTGTTCCACCTCAATATTTACCCTAATTTCCAAAAGTTCTCGGTAGCAACCACGAAGAGAAGAAGAGGAGGATCAACTTGAGTGACACAAGGAGATTGGAATCAACTCTTCTGATGGTGGTTTAGTTTATCTATTTCCAATATGTTTTTCAATTCATATTTCACTATCATTATGTTTGCCTTAATCAATTATGAGTAGTTAGTTTAATTGTTTAGGGGATAAACTCGATGTTAACTGATTGAATTTCGGTGTTTAATTTTCAATGTGAAGTAGTAATTTAGTTTGTTTAATCTTTATGCTTCGTATGTCATAATAATCAATTGATCACCTTTTACTTGATTTAAATTCTTAATATCGGGTCGACAAATTGTTATTTGGAAACGGATTAACAAAGATTAAATAGGTATAGAATGCAGTTAGAAATAATGTATTCATGCTTAGGGTCGTTATATAATATATCCTTATCTTTGATTCAATTAAATAGCCACGAGAATAGGTGTTTAGTTTAATCATCGTAACTCACCCCGAATCGAAAGATTGTTGTGATAGGCATTAGTATGATTATAGACCCCAAACACTATCAAAACTACCAGATACTGAATATAACACCTAATCAATTAGTTAACTAGTGTGGATTCTACATAACGCCTTTAATGATTTGTTAAAACCCTAAGAGTTATTTGCTTGTTCAGTTTTAGTTTAGTAGTTAGCAAAAACAACCCCAGCCCTTGACAACCTAGCATCCTTTGCAGTGAGATAGTTTAGTGCGCAGTTTGAGCAAGTCCTCGAGAGAACAACCTTGATATACTACACAGTACCCCATGCACTTGAGGCGTATCAAGTTTTTGGCATCGTTGTCGGGGACTTATTTCCCCAGCTTCCATTAGACGGAGACATTCTGGTTGACTAGGTTAATTGTTTTATTTTTCCTTTACACTTTTTATTGCACTTGATATTCTTGTCTATGTTGTTTCAATTTATGCAAAAAGAATTTCTCTACGACTCCGTGCCCCAAATCGAGCGTACTTTGCGAAATAAGAGGAAGAAGTAGAGACTAGAGAAATAAACGAAAAGAAAAGAAGCGGAAGCCAAACGAGAAGAAGAAATGTGTGATCAACAACATACCCTGGGGCAACATGTGACACCCAATGTCACTAACCCTCAGTCCGCGATTGTTGTGCCCGCTTTAGCAGCTAATGACTTTGAGTTGTGGTAGTCCCTCATCAACCTGGTGTCCAAGGCTCCATTACATGAACATCCAAGCGAGGATCCTAACCGCCGCCTGCGCATTTTCCGCCAAACATGCGACCCATTCAAGGCGAACAATGTGTCAGACGACGCCATTAAGCTGAGGCTTTTTCGGTTCTCACTTGAATGGAAAGCATGGGAGTGGCTCGACTCATTTCCACCCAACACCATCACTACCTTTGATAAGCTTGCCAGCATGTTCCTCGCAAAGTATTATCCACCTAGCAAGCTGACCAGCCTGAGGAACCAGATATTGAATTTTGGCCGGGAACCTAATGAGACATTCTACGAGGCTCGGGAATGATTCAACGACCTCTTCAGACAGGGTGATTAAAGTATTATCCACCTAGCTACCTGGTTTTGAACCATGGTTCCCATTCATCCATTCTACAATGGAGCAAGTGAATCGACAGGAGGAAACATCCTTTCACCAGTCGGAGGCGACCTTATGAGCAAGACGTGCCTCAACTCACCAATCTAATCGAGAAAATCGCCCTGAACTCATAATGATCCAAACCCTGCTATAGAGCAGGATGTAAGCTTGCAATTGATGCAATTTTGTTATTGTCTTCTACGCTTGACTATTTAATGTAAAAAAATGGATCATTCTATATGTATCTTGTTAATCAATTAAGCATGAGACCTTAGCTTGTCCTTCTGGTGTACTTAGTGATGACCCATTCCAACAAGTTCACTATGTTAGCAACCAAGGACCCAATTTTGATATGTTTTCTAACACTTATCACCCAGATGTGGCAAATAATCCCAATTTCTCTTACCGGACCAACAACTCAATTGGCCCATTTCAACAATAGAGACCATATCACCTGGTTTCTAGAGACCACAACAACAGGCCCCACCCCAAAAGTCCAATTTAGAACTTATGATGGAAAACATGAAAATGAACCGACAAAAGTAGGACAGGGTGATTAAAAGTTTCAGGGAAAAGGTAAAGGCCTTAGCAACCCATAACAAGATCTTATAAAACCAGGTAGCTAACAAGGCTACCCCTTTCACTACTTTACCTCCCCAACCTATTACTAACCCAAGAGCTCTATGTGATGCTATTATCTTGGGTAGAGAGGCCTTAGCCAAGATCCCTATTTAATGTTTTCCTAACAGAATAGGACAATGGTCGTTATAACTCGAGGAGTTGGGGCCCTAATGTTAAAATTCAGTCTTTGGTCTCAAGGAAGGTTCTAAATAACAGAGTTTCGGTACGGTTTTCAAGTAAGGATTAATCAAATAAGGAAAAACAAGGGCTCGGGGTAGTATCGGGCCAACCTAGTGAAGAACTAAACAAGGATTTCGAGTGTGAGAATTGAATGCATAAACTAGCATCGATTTCCCTCTCTCGAGTGGTAAATCGATACTTACTTCCCAAAGTCTATCATCGCTCTCGCATATGACAGACCTTGATAGTATTCGAACGCAATTCTAGCTAATCAATTCCAAAATCCCTCTCTCGAGTAGATTAGGAACCAATTAATCCTACTTCTATCTCTAACTCAATGTTTGGGGGAGGATTTATAACCTTTCGGCACCAAAAGCCTCCAACATCGAGTGAAAATAGAGGAAGGAACACCCAATTACCTCATTAATCACCCTAATCCCATTAATCTATACCTAATCCTCTATTAGGGGCCCTAATTACCCCCTAACCCTAAGGGACTTAGCAACTCATACTCATGGTAAACATAAACTCAAAAATCAAAACAAGGTTTAACTGAATTCTAACACAAAGATCAAAAACTAGCATAGAACCAATAATCAAGGCAATTAAAAGCATAAACTAACACAATTGCAATAATTAAAACACACAAATTAGAGAAAGAGAAGTGATCCTCACTAATTTAGGGTTTCAATGGGAAGAAGTGTGAAAAAGACCTCAAATTGCGATAAAGAACTTCAAATCTTTAAATGGAATGAGCAGGAATTTTGCATTAACGCAATAGAAGAGTAATTAACAATGCTAAATTGTGATTAATCAAAGCTAAAAACTTCAAAACTCAAAACTATAAACTCAATAGGGAATAGCTACTATCAAAATCTGAGATTTTACATTATATACTTGGGGGAAAAAGAGTCGAAACAAAGTCATTTTGCCCTAAAATAAGTCGGCTGAAAACTGGGCGTCACAGCCATGACAGGGTGTGTCACGGCCATGAGGCCTGAATATTGCCGAAGAGATGCACGAGCATCGCCTCCCTCATGGGTGTGACATGTAGGTGTCACGGTCATGAGGGGCCTTCTGTCTGGTCATCTTTTGGAGGTCACAACCGTGACAACCAGGGTCATGGTCGTGATGCTGCTGCTCTTCTAACCCAAAAAATGTTCTTTGTTGTGTGTCATGACCGTGAGACATAATGTCAAGGTTGTGAGGCTGCTTTCTCACAAAACCCAGAAATCTCAATCTTCTCATGTGTCATGTGATGGAAATCAGCCCACGCTTATTCCCCTAGGCCCAATCAAGAAGTCCCAATTGAAGATCCAAGCTACATATAGGGTCCTTCATCAAAGGACTTCATCTCATATAGGACCAATAAGGAAGATTGGGTTCATTTACACCAAGTGGGCCCAAGAAGAAAGATACAAAGTTGAATTACAAAGGCCCATTCACATGGTGTGCTTCTTATTTCAAGAAGATGTTCAAACATCCTAAATGGGCCAAGAATCACACGCCAAGTCCAAGAGTTTTACACGTCCAAATCAAGAGTTCCAAGTTCAATTTTATAATCTTGATTTTCGGATGTAATTTATTTAATTATAGCTTTTAATAGTTTTGGTGTGTTTTTAATTTTTAGAATAATGTAAGATGACAAGTGAAATATAACCTTGATCATCCTAGGATTAAATATCACGTGTGGTTTAGTTAGTTAGGCGTCATTCTTCTTGATTCCTAGATAGAATTGGCTATTTTGTAACTAATCTAAATTGGATTAGGAAGCCAATAACAAACTAGGATAAGGTTAGTTGTAACAAACTAACCCTAGGATAAGGATTCTAATCCAAGGGAGAGTAGTATTAGATGGCGTCTAGGTTATGGAGTTCTACTTGGATTACACGCCAAGTAAGAGTCTCCTAAGGTTTGGAAGCTTGGCTTCCACGCCAAGTAGGAGTTCTAGTCCCTTAAGGACTCTTCTAGTATAAATAGGATTGTAAGCCTCTCAAGGCAACACACACCCTTTTCGAATTATGAAAATAGTTAAGCTTTTAGCTTTCTCTCGAGTGTTTGGATAAACTCTCACCCCCTTTCTTCTATTGTATCTTGGCATGGCACCCAAGTGGTTAGAAAGAGCTTGATCCTAGGTTGCGGTCTAGATCAAGTTAGCCCTAGGTTGTCTATCTTGTGGATTCAAGTTAGAAACCTAGTACTATCCGTTCTTACCTTTCTGTCAATATAGTTAATGTAATTACATTGTTGTCTTTCTATCAATATAGTTAAGACACAACAAACCCTACCTCTTATCTCTCCCATCCAACGTCACCCCCTTCTCCTTACCCTTCTCAAACGTCCCCCTCTCCCTCCTCTCACAAAATATCACCTCCTCTTTTTTCTCTCTCTAAAACAACCCTCCAACAAACTCTTTCTCTCATCCAACAACCTTTACTCTCTCCCTTCCACCAAACCTAACGCCAAACCCTCTCCCTCTCTTCCATTCTCACGTCAACCCCCCTCCATAATCACCATCCAAGATTCAATCACCTTTCTCTCTTTCCCGTTCAAGATTCCATCTTTCTGGAATCTTGGAACCACAAAAGCCCTCACGGCAAAATAGCTTCCACAGAGAACCCTTTTCACGAGAATTACTCCTCTCTTTTCCACCCTAATCTCGTGAACCGCCCCCACTTCCCTGTTTGGTTACACGTGTTTCATGTATCATCGGAATTAAGAACCTTTCTTGATCCGGTAATACATCATCATGGTCGTGAGACTTGGTGTCACGGACGTGACACCTATTCTGTCTAAGGTTCATAATTTTCACTTTTTGCTACCAAGGGACGATGGGGGTCACAGCTGTGCACTCCTTCTGGTAACCTTTGTTTTCATGACTATCCTCGGGACTAAGGCTCAGGTTTTCTTCATCTCAGGTCGGGTTTTCTCGGGATTTGCATTGGGGTCCCGGCCCTTTTCAAATAAACCCGATTTTGGCCTCGTTTTGCGCACTTTCCTCCACAAGCACATAATTTCTCGAGAAACCTACAAAGGAAGAAAAGCAACATAAAAACACTATATTTATTCACGGAACCGAGGAAAATGCCAAGGGATAAAGACTCATTTAGGCTCAAAATCGAGCCTAAACAATCCCTAAGGTGGTTAGTTAGAAGGAAGCATAACTGTAACACCCCCAGATTCATAACCATCGGACTATCGCTAAACACCTCGTAACCCAATGATTATCGCATCGGGAATATAATCCGAAGACATTACCGTCGTCCATGATCATGGACAAGGCTAACAAGACACTGGTTGCAACTTAACATTATCAAAATTGAAATGAATATTAATATATATCACAACACACATACCATGCTAACTTAGAATCAACGTATCACCCTTCAATTCTAAGATAATATATTACAACCAACACCCAAAGATCATATATCTTCACGACTCACATACATAAAGCTATCAAACATATGCACCAAAGGTGAAAGATGAGTTCCTTAAAATAAAGAAACTTTCTGCTCTCCAACCTGACTTGACTTCTTACCGATTCTTGGCTTATCCGCACTAGGGGCATCACCTAAAACAAAACATAAAAACAATTTTACAAATGAGTTGAAACTCAATACGCATACCCCAGTATAATTAAATAAACTTAGGCAATTCATTTTATTTCGTGCATTTCAATTCATTTTAAAACAAATACAATCATCTGGATGGTCCCCTGCTTGCGATCATCGGACTAAGTCTATGTATGTGCATACCCGAACAGATCGGGAGGTCCGGTTGAAACTGGTCAGGTATTGTCTTAGGTAGTGCACTATGGGCACAAGTAACTTGGGTCAGTGCCATGTTTATGTGAGAAAACATGTAAAATTCACATTAAACTTAATAAACTTGCTTACTTGAACTCAAATTAGTGAGTTTGGGGAGATTACAGGTAATATGCATACCTTAAAGTTGAACCCACAAATACAGCGACTTGAAAGCTTGAATGGACTCGAATAGGGAGCAGCAACGACTTCTTGGACCACACTTGAGATATGAACAATAAAGTGAATTAAGTTTGATTCTTGGTAAGGAGGGAGCCTCCTAATTAACTTAATGAAAGTTAATTTTAATTAAAAGATTTGCGAATTTTTGGGACTTCGCAGTAAATTTGCGGAAGGCATAACTTTTTCTATGGACCCTTAAAATTTCAAATTTTCCTACTCATTTTGATTTCTTATCATTTATACTATCCTTACTATTAATTCTATTGTTTATTCTCGTTCTAAAAATCAAAAGTTCGTTGTTCAGGCAACATTATGATATTTTATCTACACCTTTATACTTAATTTAACTCAAAAATAATTATTAAGTTAGAATTTTTACGTAATTTATTTGAATTTTGCAGGTTGATAATAAAAGTTGAAAATTGAAAAAAATGCCAAAAGTTCAATTTGGGTCTGATTCAAAAAAAAAAAAAAAAAACTTGGGCCAGCAGATTCTCAAAAATTAGACTGAGAAAAAAAAGAAGGGAAAAGGCCCAATTTAACAAAACCTAGCCCACCCTCTTATTTGTTAATCCTCATCCATTATATGATATAGCATGTGCCCTCTCCACCGTTCATATCATCATCTCCATCAAAGTCTTTATCCAGATCATCACCAAATCATCATCATATCATATTCTCAGCCTTGCTTTTCGCGCAGTTTCAACAGAACCCGAGCCTCTCGGATTCTCAATCCTTACCACAAACTCATCAAGAATCTACAATGGACTGGGTCATCGTTGCCTTGTTGACTACGGAGCAACCAACTCCCCCACTTCAACAACCCAGATCGTGAGCATCTACTGAGCAACGAAGATCGAAAACTCCCCGGATTTTATGGAAGACGGGTAGTTATGTTGGAGCCGAATTTTTTTTGTATAAATAGATGTGTAATAGATGGGTAGGGGATCAATCAAGTTTTCAACTTTCAAATTTGTAGCAATTTTTCTTCTCATTCAATTCTCATCCCGAGTGACTGAATTTTCCAGATTCGAGTTTTTTTCCTTACATTCTGTTATTTTTCTTCCCGTCTTATATGATCACAGAAACCTTTTGTTTATTTCCGATAACTTGGATGATGTGTTTTTGGAGTTTCCCCGTTCTTAGTTCTCTATTTCATGATCTTCATCAATCATTTTTCTTTTCTTTTTTTGTTGATTTACTTTCCTTATTTTCATAATTTACTGATTATTGGAGCTAGAAATAATAGACTAGGATTATATCTAGTTTAATTTTGACAGTAATTTCAAACCCCTGTTTTCATGTCTTTGTGTGTGTTTCATACCTTCAATTGAGCATCTTTTGTTTCTTTTTCCTTTTTTTTTAGAATTATTTAGGAAGAAAGAGAAAGAATTACTTAGCTTAGTTGAAATTGTGACTATGGATTGTACGTGTCCAGTAATAGCTCTGCATAATAGTACACTAGGTGTTGTCTTCTAGTCAAGTTTAATTTTTTTTCCTTTCTTTTTTTTACGTCGTTTTCTTTTTTTTTTTCTTCTTTCAGTTTAATTTAATTTAATTATTTTAGTTAGATTTTAAGAAAGTTAGTGAGGTTTAATAATTTAGTGTGATTATCATTTCTTTCTGTTTCGTTTGTTCTTTGATAGTAGGGTAATTTTTTTTTCTAACTTTAGTTGTCTCTTTTATTTTATTTTTATTTTTTTTCTATAATTGAAATTAGATAAAGTATTATATTGCAAATATTGTTGGTCAAGTTTGATACTACCGTCTTCGTGGGATTGACCCGTATTTGTCGGACTACACTACAAGTGGACACCATGCGCTTACGGTCATAATTCAGAATCAACATTCGCCCCAATATTTTCTTTTCCAAATTAAGTTCAAGTTAATTAGGCCTTATTATTTGCCTTGTTTTTGGAATCGTTATGCTCACTATCATTATCGAATACCATTTATTAATCATCTTTCATATCTGATATCTACTTTGTACTCATAGGTTATCCAAATTTCATTAAGAAATATTAAAGTCATCGTTGTAGATCTTGGATCCATTATTACCATTGATATTCATACTTATACTTATCATCAATCTTATCTTCTTATCATTACATTACCTTATTTATTCTCCAACACCACTTATTTTTACCATAATTTTCTCCTTTATTGTCATCAATTTTGGGGAAGGAGTTTTAGTAACCATCAAATGAGGTGAATTATAGGAAAATAAAAGTCCTATGAGTGAATGCAATGAAATACTAGGAGGATGATACATATCATCTTATGAGGAGTCTTTGTGGTTGCCAGTGAAGATTTGTGCTCTGAAGAAGTAAAGGACCTTGAGTAATAGACAATTTGAGATTATCCTATATGTTGGTTTAGAAATATAAAATACTTGGAGAGTTCATGGGTTGTCTTAAAAGCAATTGAAGCATGGTGGACCCATTATATTGAGATATGCATTATGACCTTATTATAATTCAAAGAGACGAAACGGGTCAACCCCAAATAGCCAAACTGATTAAAACCCAATGTGTAAGTAGCATGTAAGATTAGTATTCAAAGGCAGTAGCTTATTCCAATAATTATGTGAGAATATAAGTTTGCAGTTCAAGGAGTAGTCCAACTCCGCTACTTATTCAAAGATAGTGGCACTAAGTATAGTGAACAACAAAATCATGGCAATATGGCAAAATAGTATCAATCCATACATTCTCATAAGTGGTTACTTTTACCAAGTTTTGGGGAAAAAACTTCGTTAAGGGGGTAGACTGTAATAACCCGACCCTAACCCAATAGAATTAAATTAATTAATGAGATTAATTATCCAAAATCGTGCATTTCATTCAGTTAACTGTTTGTGTTTTTGCAGGACTCGAGCAAGGCGACGACCGCCACACGACATTCTAGTGTCTTATATAAATACATATGTATATATTAACTTATATGTCAACTACAACTACTCAAATTACTCTTGGAATATCCGGGTTATTTACCTGACCAAATTTGTCAAGTTGACCGATTCGTCGGTAGTATTAATAAGTAAAAATAATATTATTATTATCATACCTTTTCATTCCTTAATTTATTCAAACTTCAAATTTATTTCACCTCCCCATTTTATTCCGCGTCTCCTTCTTTATTATTTTAATTTTATAAACTTTATCCCGAGACTAAAAATTAGTATTATTGGATTTAGTAGGAAAATAATATTAGTGAGGAGAGAAGAGCTAGTATTGATAGTATTTTAATTTTGGGGCCTTAATAAATAAAACCAATACTCTTCTCCTTTACATAATATATTCATTAAGGCCTCTCTTCTCTTTCTCTCTCATCAGATGAAGAAAAGACTGAGTTGGGAGAGATTAACTATCAGGAGAGAATTTTTGAGACCACCAAGACTATCACTGTGGGTAAAGGGAGTGAATCTTTAAGTTTAAGTTCAATGATCCCAAAGCTTTATGACTATGGGAGTTTTACAATCTCATGTGGCCTAGGAAATTTAACTATAGACAGGGCCCTATGTGATGCAGGATCAAGAGTAAAGATGATGTCGGACCCTCTTTTTAAAGAACTGAACTAGACTTAAAACCGACCGACATGACATTGCAATTGGCTGACCGTTCCACCAAGTGCCCCTTGGGTATCCTAAAAGACTTTCATCTTATGATAGGTAATTGTTATGTACCTATAGACCACATGGTTCTCGACATAACTAAAGACCCCCTTACCCAAATCATTTTAGCTAGGTCGTTCTTAGCTACTGTAGGGTGCATCACAAACAAGCAAAGAATAAAAATGTACTTTGAAATAGGAAGCCAAGCATTTGAATTTGACCCACAACATGATAACGACCTTCATGTTAATCTCTTATGAGGTGTTAGAATTGCTAATACTATTGGATGTGAGAAGGAACCTTTTAAAATTGCTGAAGATCCAAGTTTAAAGTCTTTTACTAAAGGTTGTGGACTGAATGATGTGAAGGACTGGGTTCATATTCTTGAATGGCAACTCATCATCATTAAGCACACACCTTATGTCACTAATGTGGGTGAACTGAGTGTGTTTTGCATCAAAAGATCTAGACCACCCTCAATTATTGAAGGAAAAAGTGACAAACTTGACCTTAACTGGTGGGCCAAACTCCGTGAATTTGATGGGACACCAAGGGATGGTGATCCAAGGATCCAAGACCAAGAACCCGTTCAATCCCAAAAGAATAAAAGGCCTCCACTGCCGAGCTAACGACGTGTAACAACCCTCATCCTTACACCCTAGAACAGACTGAAAACCGGTCTATTCAGGATCCGAGGGACGATTAAATAACCTCGGAAAGGATTTTGAAACAACCATAAAAATCCCCACTTTAAGCATAGCTCGACCACAAACTGTGCTCACCAATTTTTTTTTTTTTTTTACAATTCTTTCATGAACTATTATGAGCAAACACCCAAAAATTTTCGGACCCCATTAAGAGAAGGGAGGGAGCCAAAAATTTGGTCTTCATATACCACACAAATTAAGTCACTACACACTCCTAAAATACAAATAATATACTCTTACACACTTACAAAAGGAATGATGGGACTACTCCCTAAGTAGGGAAAATATTCCCTACTATTCCCGTGCATAGGGAGTATGAAAATAATGATCATTTGTGTAAGGAATCCAGTAGCAAATATTCTCCTTATAGTCACTACAACACTCAAAGTTTCCCTATAAAGAGCTAGCTACTCACAACTCCACACACCCTCTTGCTCTTGCTCTTTCTCTCTCTCACTCGTCATCTCTCCCTCTCTCTATCCGACTCTCTCTCCCTCTCTTTCTCTCTCTAAAAGTAGCTTACATCTTTCCTCTCATCTATAACACTCAACCATACACATTTGATAACCATAAACATACACAACATAAGTTTCAAGTATAAGGAAGAAGGAGAGCTTCTAGGACGAATTGGGGGGACTTGAAGGATGACTTGAGGGCTCACTTTGGACATATTTTCCCACCTAGTTTAGGACCTAATGAGGGTATTGTTGTTGTCCAAGAACAAGACTCAGGAGTTAAACAAAGATAAAGACAAGAAACAACCAATATCATCCAAGGTAACGAATCTAAAACCCACGACCTAGTGACCACCCCCTCTAGTGCATGATTTTTGTCCCACTTAGGGATTCCTTCGGCAAAAACTTTCAAAATGAACTAGGTAGCCTTAAGAATAAGGAAAACAACCAAAAACTTTGTAGATTAAAAGCTTAAGAAATGAGGGAGTTATGGACCTTTCTTTAAAGACCTCCAAACTGTGTTACTGTCTGAAATCAGTTTCGACATCTGTTCGACTTTGCTAAATATTGTATTAATGTGAATGTTTTGAGTAATATAAAAATATGGCCATAAATTAGACTCCATTAGTGAACTTCTCCAACCTGAACGAACTTAAAAGCTTAAGAAATGAGGGAGTTAGGGACATTTCTGTCAAGACCTCCAAACTGTGTACAACCCGAAATCAGTTTAGACATCTATTTGACTTTGCTAAATATTGTATTAATGTGTGAATGTTTTGAGTAATCTAAAAACATGGTTGTAAACTAGACTCCATTAGTGAACTTCTCCAACTAGAAAAAACTTAAAAGCTTAAGAAATGAGGGAGTTATGGACAATTCTCTAAGGACCATCACAGCGAGCTACTACTGAAAATAAGGAATATATAAGTTCCTTGTAAAGAAGGTGTAAGAATGTACGTATGTTTGAATGTCCTAGGTGCAAGGTTATTAATCGACCTCCTTTAGGGAACCCTTCTCCTTTTATATAAAAAAAATAATGAACAATAATGCTCAAGAAGTAACGAAGTTAAGCCCGTTCCTAACGATAGCACAACTAAATGATTTTCAGGAAATCTGCCACTAACGAAAGGTATGGGGAATTCACCTACTTAAGCCATGCATGAGATTTACATAATTGAGTAAAGCATGTAGACCACAATGCATCATGGGGAAGCTGGTGTTCCGAGGTTCACCCGTCAAAGCCTAAAGATTTTGGCAATTTGTTTAAAGCATGCTAGGGGAACCTAACGAACCGAGGTTCGTCAGCCAAAGCCCGAACATAGATCGATTACGGCCCAAGGGTCATAAAAGGGGTTAACGTTCTAGCTAAGCATTAACTAAATGATGGGTGCACCTAAATGATGTCACGAATGATGAAGGAATGACAAAAGAACACTATCGAAACCTTACAGTCTTTTGTTAACCGCAGACTTCATATTTTCATTAACTCTTTGATTTAAAGACGCCCTTCCCCATACTTAGCTAGCCTACTAATGATGTCTTGTCTCATGCTAGGTACGACCTCGACCAAGGGGAACCTAGAGGAGAACTAGAAGGCATGACTAGACGGGATTGGATCGATTGGGTTGATGAGGTCGTGGGGAGGACAATGCTCTTTTCATCTCCTAAACTTATTGTAATTTAATTGGCTCATCCGGCATTGGACCGTTCATGTAGTGAACATTATGCTACCTTAATATGCATTAAAATGTTGTGATTTTATAACATAAAATAATCCGGAATCATGAAAACCATCTACGAGCCTTGAGTATCGAGAGCAGTCACGAGAAAAAGCCCCCAACCGAGGACACCCGACCCATGCTGGGAAAACCGAGTAATCCATATCGAGGGAATACATCTGGGAGTCGAAGATGAACCTTGAAGGATGGAAGTCGGCCTCACGCCCCCGATGAGCTAAGGTCGTGTAGAATTGGTGAACGATGACCAATAATAACCACACTTCCTTCAAGTGCATGCTTGGCGTTGAGCTTCGTAGGGCAGTCATGCAGGAGGACGCCTATCCTGGAATTCCAACCCATGCCGAGAAACCTGAGTCAACTCGAGGGAGTACCATGGGAGTTGGAATTCGAGTCAAGGATAAAAGTAGCCCCGGAAGCCCCGAACACCAAAGGCCAAGATTAACTCCTTGTTTCGGTATGACCCTTCGAAAAATGGACTTATGATATGATGAAAATAAATCGGTCATGGACCAACTGTCGAAAGGGTTGTATAACACAAGAACCAAAAAAAAAGGTCGTTACGCAACGTTAAACAAAGCACTCGTTGGGAGGCACCCAACTATATACTTTTTTTTATTATGTTCTTAACTTTTCATCTTTTAATTCCCTTCACTTTACTTTTCCCTTAATTTTTCCTTTTTACTAACATTTGTTTATTTACAGCTATGAAAAAAGGAAGAGAAAAAATGAAAAAAAATTATAATAAATAAATAAAATATTTGATTACAATTGTTGTGTATATTAACTTTTTTTAGCAAGAAAAAGAAGAAGACAAAAGGGAGAAAAGGAAAGAAGAAAAAGGAAGCAAGGAAAAGTCAAGTACTCGTTAGGTAGGCGAGGTGCAGCCAACATCCCCTGGGACGTAGGCTGCGCCTCTTCCAGAGTGAAAGGGAAGCGAGAAAGAATAAGACACGCCTTGCGTCAGTTAGGCGAGGCTTGCACCCAGCCAGGCCCAGCCAGCACCTACTCGACGCAGGTCGCGCCTCTTCTTTTTCAGCACACAAAAAGTTGCGTCGGTATATTTTTTAGCCTCCCTGTATTTCAAACCCTAACCGACACACCCTCTCCTCTCTCCCTTCAGCCTCGCGCCCCTCCCTTCTTCCCCATCTTCGATTTCTTCTTCTTCCCTTTCCTTCTTCTTACTTTCTTCTCCCAATTTCTTCCATTGTTACTACTTCTCAACCTTATTTCCCCAAAATGGTAGTTTTCCCCCTCATCCCCCATATCTCCCTACCTCTATTAAAGGAGTTTCTGAAAGTTTCACTCTTTCAAATCAACAACAACAAGGTATGATTCTAGCATATTTTTCAATTCTATTGTTATTTTCTAGTATTTGTGGTGTTTCTATGCAAATTTCATGTTGTCACTTTGATGTTTTGCTTAATTACACCATAGTTTATACTCCTTGCTTGGGTACACTTGGGTTTTTTATGCTAGATAATATATTTAGGTTGTTTAAATTGTTAAGTTTTATGTCCTTGTTGATTGATATGCATGATTAGTATTGTTCTTGTTATTGGAGAATAATATTATGGAATTTGAGTTGAATTTACTAAGTCTTTGTGTTGGGAGTGCATAATTTTGCTATAGTCTGTTTTTGGAGGTTAGAGTTAGATGTTTAGGGATGGAAATTTAGATACTTGTGCAAGCATGGAGGAATGTCAATTGTTGTTAATTTGTTGTACATTGTTGAAATTCGGGTTAATTACTCACATTTTGTCATTGTTTAGATGGTTCGCACCAAAATGTTAGTTTTTCTGGCAATGCTCCCAATAATAATGGTGCAGGCAGAAGTCGCAAACAGATGGCGACCACTGCAGAAAAAGGGAAGCAAAAAGCAGCTCCTTCCTGGTACACCCGCCAAAACAACATGTTTGCATTCGAGGGACCATACAAGGAAAGGTATGATTCCCTAGCTAAAGGCCTCATAACCCCCACTAATACTTACATGAGCAATTTTTGCGTCGTTGTGGGTTGTTTGATGATGTCATGTGGTTGCTGAACCAAGGTCACATGCTGCTGGTAGCTAGTATAAACAAGCTTACCTTTAGGTCCATTACGCTTGAATTTATGAGTGTGGTAGAGGAAACTCTACATGGGCGAGATGGGTTAATTTATTTTCAGTTATTAGGGGAACCCATTCCATGACCATCTCCGAGTTTTCCTGGGTGTTCGGTCTTCTTGAGAAGACCTACTGCACCAAAGTCGTCATCCCATACAATTGAGATGGAGACGGGTCTTTCTAAGGCATCTCGGAATATCTAGACTGGGACCCAAGTAACACCCCATCCAGCCACATCAGAAACCCGACCCTTAGGTACACCCACCGTGTCCTATCTTGTGGGTTTTCAGGAGGGCACGTAGTCTAAACAAGGCGACCAAGGCCGATTTATTTATGTTACACGACATGCTAAATGGCGATGACACAGTCGACCCTGCTGCCCTCTTCTCCTCACACATCTCTCGCATCCCCAACTCTAATGCGGGAATTGCGATAGGGGGCCTCATTACCCATTTAGCCTGCCATTTTGCCTACCGACCCGACCCTGCCTCCCCTCATCGAGTCTCGGGTAACATATGGCTAGATGAGGACCTATGTCGAGCCTTTGGTTTGTGTACTTTCGATGGTAGTGATAGGTGTTTGTGGATCTATCCTAACAACGTTCGTTGTATCCTACCCCACTACCACCTGACCGTCCGAGACCCGAACAACATCCTTTGGCTTCCCCCCATCCCTTACGCTTCGGTACCTCAATATCCACCTTAAACGCACCCTCAAGACCAAGCCCTACCTCATGACCCCTTTGAGGCCCAAGCGAGCCTCAACTCGCTTGATGAGTGTCTTCATGTCCTTAGCCTTATAGTAGGTGGCTATGGAGACGTTTCTACGAACTCTAATCGACCATGACCGGCCGCACCAAGAGGGTAAACCTCTCCATCTCCCGTTAACAATCATCCAATGCTCACTTAACTAGGATGATGCATGCCATGTTCAAGACATTCTTCTCCCGGGTTAACCTACCACCCTCCCCGAACCTACCATCACCACCACCTGATGATCATGAGTGATCGGCCTACCCTACCCCACCTTAACCCGCTTACATTAGTCCTTAGCATGAAGGACAATGCATAATTCAAGCATGGGAGGGGAGGGGGTGGGGTGTTGTATACACTTTGTATATTTTTGGTGTTTTATTTTCGTTTTATTTTTTCTTCTTATTTTTCATTATATTTTTGCATTCAATTTTTTATTTACTTTATGTTTTCATTTCTAATGTTCTTTTGTGTGTTTCCTTTAGTTTTGTTTTTGTCCTTCTTTTGAGTTTTTGAGTTTTTGAGTCTCTATTTTCTGTGCTTTGGTGTGTTTTGAGTCTTCTACCTAGTTGTGGTTTTACTTCCTTATCTATTTTCTGTCTCTATTTTTCATTATTTTAAGGTTAGATAACTTGTAAACATTGCATCCACCTAGATTGCATTAGTTAGATCATGTTAGATTTTATTTCTTTATTTCTTTTCTTTAGTTTTTAGTTTTTCTTCTTTAGTTTTGCATATCCATAAAAACATAAAATGAACAAAAATTTGGCAAAAATTAGAAAAGACCTAAAAAATTGAAAAATGAGAAAAATACAAAAAGAACATCTAGATTAAGATAGGTTAGTGAACAATAACCCCTCCTGTGACGATTCGTAAACTAATTAGACTTTCAACTTATCCTATATGGCCTTGAATAGCTTAGTTGAGAGCGAAAAGTTTTTGAAGCTGAGTTTGTAACTTGTTCTAATTTTGAGTTAAGCATGTAACAGTGTTAATAAGCCACTTTGATAGACTTAGTGTTGTAAATATGCCTGCTGCAAATCTTTGGACTGAATTGGTTGATTGAGCCCTCTCCCATGAGTCTAAATAGCCAAAATGTATAGATTGATTATTTTTATCAATCTTTTGATTTCATGAGTGACTCCACCATAAGTTGCACCTCTAGAACTTGGTTTGCATCTTGTTTGAGACCGCATTTTTGCATTACATATCATGACAAAGTGATTGAGGCATTCACTTGTACACTGATTAAACTACATAGCCAAATAACCACCCTAATGATATTACTATCCTTCTTTAGCCCCACCTAGCCTTTGTTTACCTTTTTTTTTGTGATTGAACCCTTACATTACAAGCCATGGACTATTTTAATTTCTTACCCTTTGCCCATCTTGGATGTTGTGAGTGTTTGTTATTTTGATAGTAGAAATTGGTTTGGTGTTGCTATGGATTGAAATTTGGAAGTTGGGGTGTAGTTTTGATCATATTTGAATTGGGGTAACTTGTATTCCCCAATTATTCTAAGCTATCCAGTTTGGTTATGTCGTTCATGTACATGCTTGCAAAGGGACCTAATTCCATGGGTTGTATGAATATCTAGATTGTCATTCCCTAGCATGTTACATTATGAGAATATCTAGATTATGATTCCCTAGCATGTTACATTATGATATGTGTTCAGGTCGAAGCTATGGTTGTGTATTTATTCTTTTCCTTGATCGCCTACCAAAAAGGAAAAAAATATAAAAGAAAATAATAATAAAAGAAAACAGGTGATTAGGGGGAAACTCTTGTACTTGATGGAAGCTTCAGACCTTATTATGGGGTTTGATTTGGTTTCTAGTCGAGATGAGGGAGTAAATGAGTGCCTTGCCCTTCTTAGGCAAGTGTGTGAGTTGAGAGGCAACATTTGGTGAGATTAACTCCAATCATGACCATTTTAGCTTCTCTATACCCAAATGATTATCATTCCTTTCCCCTTAAGCTAAGCCTCATTACAACCCTAAAAATACATCTTGATTGTCACTTGTGTATTGTATACTGACGGTGGAGAGTGAGATTCTTACCAAGCCTATGGTAGGTTGTTTCTTTTGGTCCAAGTGAGTGAATCCACTATGTTGATATAATTGAGAGTTGGAGTGTTCCACATTGTTAGAACCCCTCGAGGACCTTGGCAGAGTTAGGCTCAAGGACCTCAGCAGGCCCAACCTTAAGTACTTTGGCAGATACAGGATCAAGGACCTTGGCGACTAGAACGATTTTGAGTGAAAGTCAAAATTTGAATATTATTACCATATAACCTGGATATTTTAGAGTGATACTTAATTAATTGTTTTGGCTGATTTGTTACCTCCTTCCATGATATCTAAATCAATATCTAATCTAATATTATGCTTAATAATTATTGGCATATCTCTCTTGGAAGGTATCCAAATGTTTAAGGAAGGCTTGATTGTTGTAATTCCATCAAGTATCACATGGCTCCCTTCTCTTCTAGCAAGAAATCAATGAGAACCCGATTTTGTGGAAGATCTCCAACGACATCTTGCAAATTGAAGGCTCCTTCCAAAGTCCAACATTCACCTCACCTTTGGGTATAAAAAAGAAGGCAAAGATAGAGAAGAAAAATTAGGGAAACACTCCACTTTACAAGAGAGACGCATTATAATATCACATCCTTTAGTCTCTTGTATCATAAGGTCCTTGGTCTGAAAGTATACTCTTGTAACGGGACTTGTATTAAGTGAGTTGGGAAACTCACTTGGATGGCTAAGAATTGTTAATGCTTAGTGAGTTGTAGATCAAGGGTGTTGCCTTGATTGAGTTGTAAATCAAGGGGAACATGCCTTCTTGATTGCGTTTTTTTGTAAGTTTGCCTTGGAGGTACTCAACGGAGCCGAGATTGAGGACCTAGTTGTACTTCTTAAGTGAACAAGAAGTAAAATGGTTCGAAATCCTAAGTGAAGAGAAGCTTAGGTCTGGTGACGTAGCCCTAGTTGGAAGGGTGGACATCGGCCACATTCCCATGTATTATCTTATTTTATTTTCGTCATCTGCATTTCATTTTTACACCTTCTCATTGGCTATGTCAAGGACGTTGACTGATTTGTGCGTTAAGTTATGTAATCTTGACTTAATTTTAGCCAACCAGCTCAATCAGCCCCCTTCAAGGGTTCTTTCACACATTATTCCAAAGTGAGTTTCGCTCATCAACCGGCCTAAGTCCATAACTAACCGCGCATATTTGCATTTATCTTAAGAGTGCCAATGGCTGTTGACCCTCAAGTGCTTATCTCTTTTAAATTTTCAAAAACATACCTCTCTCTGTTTCCATTGGTTTGGTTCACATCTAGATTATACTTGTTTGTGCTTGATGAATTGATAAGTTTTGATTGGTTATCCTGATGAGACTGTAACTATAAAACTAACTCTTAATCTTTTAGTCTTGAATTGTATTCCATTTGAGTCTTTTGATTTTTGTCTTGAGTCTTTCTTTTCATATTTTTCTTGTGTCATGTATTGGACTTGCTTGAGGGCAAGTAAAAGCTAAGCATGGAGGTATTTGATAATTGTATATTTTACAGTCTTTATTAGGTATTTAATATGTATACTTTAGTTAATTTTGTAATATAAACTTATGGTGTTTTATCGAATTCCATGATTTCTTCACTTAATTTAGAGATTGGTAAGTTTTACAGATTCAATGGAAAAATCTAGTAAAAACCAAGGGAAATGAAGAAAGAAAAGAATTGGATGAAGAAACAACCCA
This sequence comes from Portulaca oleracea, assembly GCA_029582165.1. Lineage (NCBI taxonomy): Eukaryota > Viridiplantae > Streptophyta > Magnoliopsida > Caryophyllales > Portulacaceae > Portulaca > Portulaca oleracea. The sequence continues at coordinate 34,717,007 of CM055874.1, forward strand.
ACAATCAAAACCAGCCCAGCCCAATTACACGCTAAACCCAGGCGCTGATCGTATCAAGTCGCGCTCGGAACAAAGGGAATCTCAACGTAGAGATAAGGAGGCGCCAGCCGCGCCTGGCCAAATTCTTCCGGCGCCAGGACATGTCGCGCCAGGAAAGAAGATTAACACAGAGGGGAGAGGCACGACCAACGTCTCACCTGACACATCCAGCGCCTCCTCCCTGACGCATGTCATATATAAGGGGTGTCACAGCAATTGTGAGGATGAACTATGTCCATCCGCCGTTCCACATATATTTTTAAATAAATTTCCAAAAGTTCTCGATAGCAACCACGAAAAGGAGAAAAGGAGGATAGACTTGGGTGACACAAGGACATTGGAATCAACTCTTCTGATTGTGGTTTAGTTTATCTATTTCCATTATGTTTTTCAATTCATATTTCATAATCGTTATGCTTGCTTTATTCAATTATGTGTAGTTAGTTTAATTGTTTAGGGGATAAAGTCGATGTTAATTGTTAAGGGGAGAGGCACGGCGAACGTCTCACCTGACGCATCCAGCGCCTCCTCCCTGACGCATATCATATAAAAGGGGCGTCGCAACAATAGTGAGGAGGAACTATTTCCATCCGCCGTTCCACATATATTTTTACCCAAATTTCCAAAAGTTCTCGATAGCAATCACGAAGAGGAGAAGAGGAGGATCGACTTGGGTGACACAAGGACATTGGAATCAACTCTTCTGATTGTGGTTTAGTTAATCTATTTCCATTATGTTTTTCAATTCATATTTCATTATCGTTATGCTTACTTTATTCAATTATATGTAGTTAGTTTAATTGTTTAGGGGATAAACTCGATGTTAATTGATTAAGTTTTGGTGTTCAATTTCAGTATGAAGTAGTAATTTAGTTTGTTTAATCTTTGTGCTTCATATTTCATAGTAATTGATTGATCACCTTTTACTTGGTTTAGATTCTTAATATCAGGTCGAAAGATTGCTATTTTGAATTGGATTACCAAAGGTTAAATAGGTATAGAACATAGTTAGAAATAATGTGTTCATGCTTAGGGTCGTTACATAATATGTTCTTATCTTTGACTTAATTAAATAACCATGAGAATAGGTGGTTAATTTAATCCTCGCAACTCACCCCGGGGTTAAGAGATTGTTGTGATAGGCCTTAGTATGATTATAGACCCCAAACAGCATCAAAACTATCAAATACTGAAATTAACACCTAATCAATTAGTTAACTAGAGTGAATTCCCCGAAACGCCTTCAACCCCTAAACAAAAATTTAATTCTGGATGAGGCGCATCGCAACGGTGACCTCTGTTCCTTGCGCAAGGAGCCACTGGATCCGAAGGATGTCACGGGCGTGACCCATGAGGTCACAATCGTGACGCATGATGTCACGGTCGTGAACCTTGATATCACGGTCGTGACATAGGTGCCTATCAAAAACTGGGCCAAGGGAGGTCACAGTCGTGACCCTTGATGTCTCGGTTGTAACACTTCTGGGCAAATTTTCTGACATACTTCCAACGCACATAACTTCTTTGCTCGAACTCTATTTTGGGCCTAGAATATATGGATGGAAAGATTGTCTACTTTAAGCTCTTAATCAAAATTTTAAGTCCATCGGATTTGTATTGAAGGAGTTATGATTGAAAGAGTAAAGGCATGTCCTTGTCAACTTTTCAGGTTTATTCTTGCCGAAAGATTCTGATCCCCTTCAAAGGCTCGAAGTAGGTCCAGATGAGGATTCTTAGCTCCACCCCCATGGTCTAAGGTCCCATTTATAGTAAATGTCATACCCAACGATGACCCAAATATGTCTCCAAGGTCCCGGGTCCACCTTAAAATAGACTCCATACTCGACCTTGAAGTGTTTTTGCTCGTGTTTTACAAAGGGGGTGTGGGAAGGCTTGGTGACCATGGATTTCGAAGCTCAGGCCCTATCCCGATGCGGTTCATACTCCCCTTCTTGAAAAAAAAAAGTTGTCCTCAACTCTTGGGAGTAAAAACCGAAGCGCCATCCATAATTTGGCACCATAGGGCTCCGAATATCCCTTTCGCCATGAGTAATCCCACGAGGCACCCAACTAGCATCGAACCCCATGATGTATCCATCATCCAAATAAAAGAAGGAGGTTGAAGGCTTGTTGAGCGGAGGTATGTGATTAAGGAAGGGAATAGAAAAATGTTGTTGAGTTTGGGAGCGCTCAACCTTACAAGGCTTGCTACGAGGCAAAGGCAAAGCTAAGGATCGCTTGTCCTCACCTAGAGCACACTCATCCCGTGTTTCGCTCATTAGGAGCTTCTTAAAGTCACTTCTCACCCGAGGTTTGATTTGATGTGAGGCTATGGGATTCAAGTAACCGCAATTAAACAAATGATCTTCATTCAGCATACACCCCCACAAACATTGCATACCAAACTTCTAATAGCACTCAATCAACAACATATCCTCGAATAACCAATGACGACCAAACAACATATATGACCCATTCAAAGAGTTTATATCACACCAACCAACATTCAAACAATACTCATTGAGTGACATTACAAATGATAAGCTCATAGTTATTGGGTGAACTAGAATTAAGGTAACACAAAGCCCATTTGTTATTAGACACCAAATGAACACCAAGATTCTTAGCATGAAAAAAATAACTCTCAAAGTTTATATATGATGCATCAAGGACCTCATGCCACAACATCCAATATCAAAGCAAGACTCAATGAACTTCATAGGAGAGTTTTTAGTTACCTCATTCTTCTCATTGAGAAGATCAAAAGTGGCCAAGTCGTAAGAGATGATGGAGCCAACTCCATCGTTGCTAGGCTCCTCAATCGATGGATTTGAGATGAATAAAGGTGCGTCTTCTTTGCTTATTCAACACGGGTGGGGGGAAGATCAAGGTCAATCTTCTTATCCTCCTCTTGGCATGGAACTCCCACAATTTCTTCAATAGCCTTATAAAATTCAATAGGTTCTCCTTCATCAGCCACGAGGACAATAACTTCATCTCTTGAACCTTCTTCCTTCTCAACCTCCTCAAATCTCCAAGTGCGGAAGTAAGGTTTTGCTCATCAACTTCTTCTACCACGTCACTTATAGGCTCTTCCACACCAAAATATTCCTCAATCCAAGCTCTAACCATGGCCATAAGATGGCATTTTAAAGAATCATGTCCCACACATCGACAATTGATACACTTCTGGGACGGAAAGGCCCTTAGTGTGGAATATTGGAATGGTTTCTTCTGAGAGGAATCATCTTTTCTTCTTCCTTTACATTGAGGTTGGCCTTGGAGACGTGCGAATATTCTGTCAAGTGGAATTGTAATGGCACCAATAGTGTTTTCAATGTTCGAGAATTGTCTCTCGAAATTCGGATTAAGGGCCATATCCCGAAGAAGGGTGAAGGACGGATTGTGTTTGAGGATATTTTGTGAGACTAGGTTCTTTTGTAGTTACCTTTGTGTTTGTCTTGGGGTTCTTTGTAGTTTTTGCACAAGAGAAAAAAATAGGGAAATATCCAAGTAAAAGGAGCAAGAAACCACACCGAAATCCAACCACCACAACACGATCACCACAATACGATCACCAAAACTCGATCACCACAACACAATCACAATCCAACACTACTCTAATTCCAAACTTTATCAACCAAAATTGTAATCAAATCAAATAATTCACATTGGGAATGGGGGGTCACCAATATGATCACAATAATATCCAACAACCAAACAACACTTCAATGATAGAAAAACAAAGGATTATGATCAAACTCTACTAATATGAATCAAATTCTCAATAACATTCATCCCCAACAAAAAAATCAACCCCCAACAATCTCATGGATTTCATCATGTTCACGAACACTAAAAATCACCAAAAATCAATCAAGAACAACAAAGCTCAAGCAAGAAATAACCTGGATGCTCTGATACCAAATGAAGTGTGGCGCGGTGGGAAGATAATAAGATAATCCTTACTTGAGTAAGGTAGTGAGGGAGTTAATAATAAACTTGATGATGATAATAGTAATCTTGATTGGAGATAGAGGATAACCTTGAGAAAATATTAATTACAACCCAAAGGAAAGACAACATCAAGCTTGGAACACCAAAGTAACTGGATATAATCTTGGATAAAGGTGAGACCACCACCAAGGCCTAACAATCCATCATGAATTTGCTAAAGGAAATCCATCACAAATTCAATAAAGGAGACACTTGCAACATCACCATAACATAACAATTATGGATAAAGTAAACAAGATTTAGTAGAAAATGAGAGTCATTAGCTTCTTCATTCTACTTATAAGAAAAGTCATCAAAAGTCATTAAATAGTCCCTTACAAAAGATAACCTTGGGATATATATAGAAAGAAGAGAAAATAACAAAAAATTAAGTCCGGATCAGGCGCGTCGCGGCCGTGACCTCTGTTTCTTGCGCAAGGGGCCAATGGACCCGAGGGATGTCACGGGCGTGACCCATGAGGTCACGGTCGTAACACATGACGTCACGGTCATGACCTTGAGGTCACGGTCATGACATAGGTGCCTGTCCAAAACTGGGCCAAGGGAGGTCACGGACGTGACCCTTGATGTCTCGGTCATGACACTTCTGGGTAGATTTTCTGCTAAACTTCCAACACACATAACTTCTTGGTCTCGACTCCGTTTTGGTCCCACAATATATGGATGGAAAGCTCTCGGTGTCCACTTTAAGCTCCCAAAATTGGAAGTCCATCGAATTTATAATAAAGGAGTTATGATCGAAAGAGTAAAGGTATATCCTTTTCAGCTTTCCAGGTTGACCTTTCTCGCTTATTCTTGCCGAAAGATTCCGAGCCCTTCAAAGGCCTGAAGTAGGTCTCAATGAGGACTCGTAGCTCCACTTCCATGGTTCGGTATCCTACTTGTAGTGAATGCCACACCCAACGATGACTCAAATATGCCTCCAAGGTCCCGGCCTCCCGGGTCCACCTTAAAATGGACTCCACACCCAACCTTGAAGTGGTTTTGCTCGTGTTTTACAAAGGGGGTGCAGGGAGGCTTGGTGACCACAGACTTTGAAGCTCGAACCCTAGCCCGATACAGTTCAATCAATCACCACCTATCATCAAAGGTCGAACACCACCACAAGATGATCACAACCCAACAAAACTCCAACTCCACAATTGATCAACCAAAATTCAATCCAAACAAAATAATTCACACCGGGAATGGGGTCACCAATATGATCAGAACAATATTCAACAACCAAAAACACCCCAAAGATGCCAAAACAAATATAATCAAACTTCACTGATAAGTCTTAGAACAACCAAGAACAATCATCCTAATAAAATTCATCACCCAACGATTCCATGGATTTCATCATGTTCATGAACACCAATAATCACCCAAATCAATCAAGAACAACAAAGCTTAAGCAAGAGATAACCTGGATGCTCTGATACCAAATGGAGCGTGGTGCGATGGGAAAAAAGAGATAGAATTTGGAGGATGAATATAATATATACTTGATGATGATAATAATAATTCAGCTTGCCTTTAATAACTTGAAAGAAAAACTTGAATAATATGAACTACGATATAGAAAAATCAACACCTAGAACTTGATCATTCCATCATTGTTTGATAAAGGATTCACCACCACAAACTAATAAAAGAATGGCTTAATCCACCACCAAATTAACAATTTGCATAAAGAAAAAAGACTTTAAGGGAGAGTATTGAGTTGGTCTCAAAATATCATTCATTTGTCAATTTAGTTAATGCTTCTCTTTTCCAAATACCCATTTATTGGTAAGGAAAGGGATTAGACCCAAGAGAGATTATATTTTTAAAAGGTCCACTAACCCAAGTTAATTACATTCTTGATCCAAAAATAACTCAAACATAAGTGAGCAAATTTGGCTTAAAAACATAACAAAACTGATTACAAAGGAAATGACAAAACTACCCCTAATTAAGATAAGGAAAATCCAGATGGGCAGGCCCTTCGTGGGGGCGACTCAAGGATTCGCGGCCGCGGAAAGGTGTCTTGAATAAGGGGTCAACTTCCGAGGATCTCTGTCGCGGTCGCGATGAGGCGATCTGCGATCCAAAACGTATTAGTTGCGTCACGGTCGCGACCTAAGATGTCGCGGTGGCGATGCTGGCTCGTGGAAAAATTGTCACAGTCGTGAAGAGTGTGTCGTGATTGTGACGATCGGGATGCTCCCAGAATGTCGCGGTCATGACTGTCTTGTCACGCGCGCGACCTCCGTCTGGACAAAACTTCCCCAAAAAATTGGCTAAGGCATGGGGGTGGGGAAAAAATAGGTCGCGGTCACAACCATGGAGGTCTCGCCCGCGACGCCCTAACCTCCAGCCAAGAACTCCCCAGCCACAACGTTACGATCGTGAACAGGGAGGTCGCACCCGTGACTAAGGTGCTAAACATCAACTTTTGATCTCCTTCACCCTTAGCACCACCACTCTAGTTCCTTTCCGCGTTATTCGTTCTAAGAGAAAAAAAGGTGGCCTTCTTAGAAGCCATCCTGGCCCATCCATTGGATGGTCGTGACCGTCTTGCCATGCTGTAGACACCGGTATTTGTACCGGTATAAACCCGACTCATCAAAAAAATATACACAAGACGGATGGGCCAAGTGAAACGGGTCAACGGGCCCAAAAAGATCAATAAACCGAGCCCGAAGAAAATAAATCAAGCCGGGAATAATTAAAACCCAAAGGGTTTTTTTTTTTTTATTCACCAGCCCACACAGGAAGCGGGCCAGTCGCGCGCCCCGGCCCAGAGAATAAAACCCGCCTAGGGTTTGATCCGGTCCAGAAAAATCAAAACCCGCCTAGGCTTTGAGCGGAGAAGCAGACGACGCCGTTTAGCGCCACGTCACGGATCCGCGTGATAAAATTATCAAAGCCCGCCTAGGCTTTGGTGATTCTGGCGCCAAAAGAAAATTCTGCATGCATGCAATCCCCTGATTTTTGCCCACGTGATTTGACCTCCCTTGACCACCCCAAAACCCACCTGGGTTTTGGACTCTGATGGCATGATTTTGGGGTATGTGATAAGTGCTTCTTGTATATATGAGAACTTGGTTGTTTTGATGAGAATTTGGGGAATATTTGATTTGATTATGTTATTTTATACTCGAATTTCCCATATTACACTTGGTTTGGAGTTTGGTGAGTTTTGTAGGGAATTTGTGAAGAATCGATGTAAACCGAGCCCAAAAAGCAAGTGTAGATCCAAGTTATGAGCTTAAAGGACCAAGAAGTGAGATGTTGGATCACCCAAGGCCCAAACAATGGCCAAAAGTACTCCTAGGCCTGAAAAAGACAGTGGCACGGGTGGTGTCTGCAGTGGCACGAGTAGTGCCTATGACCAGAACGTGAAGAATTGTGTGCAGTGAAGCGACACGGGTAGTGCCTAGGGGGGCACGGTCCGTGTCACTATGAGCACGGTCCGTGTCACCCCTGGCACGGTCCGTGCCTCTCCTGTCTTTTCATTTTCGGCGGTTTTGAGTTGATATTTGCCTATATTATGCTTATTTCCGGCGTAGTTTAGGAGAATCATCATTCCACCATCTTCCATTCCATGCCCTAATCATATCCATATTCCATATTCCATCCACCATTGAAGATTGAGAGAAGATTGAAGATCGAAGAGCAATTTGAATACACTTTGAAGTGGAGGAGCAAAAGTTCTCCATTGTTGATTCCTAGCAAGTTTGTTCTTCACTTGGGTTTATTTCTCAATCTCTCATAGATATCCATATGCTTTCTAGACTAGATTTCAATTGCTTTGTAGTTTTAAACATGAATTGTGAGTAGTTCTTTTAGTTTAGGGGATGAACCTTTGAAGTTGCTTGATGAATTGACTTTGTCGGATTGAATTATCATGAATTTAGTTTGTTTCAATCTATTTGGTCTTTGAAATGAATTGTTATTGCTTTTGCTTGATCACCAATTGCATGTTAATAGGTTGTTGAATGAAGTACCGAAAGGAGAAGTTTGATTACCCGAAAACCTAGATTGAACTAGTTAAAATTATCTAGACATAGAAGTTTTAACTAGGGTTCTTGAGATAATTAGATCTTTAACCTTGACTAAATCGAAATAACCACGAAAGTAGGTGCTTAGTTAGTCTTGGCAATTCGCTCTAGTGGCAAAATCTCATTGCGAAGTATTCTATGCGATTATCGAACCTTGATTGTGCAAATTAATGAAATGAGAGTTCAATCCACATCGTTGATTCGTTATTTGACTTAGGTTTCATCCCCTGAACGCCTTTTTCCCTTGATTAAATCAGAAAAGTTTGTGTGAATATTCGTTTATTTAGACTTTGATTGTGATTAGAGTTAGATTTAGTTGATTCAAAACAAAAACCGGATCGACTTAGCGATCAACTAGGAGGCTAGTTCAGTGCGTTGAAAGGAAAGGTCCCTGTGGGAACGACCTTGATTTATGCTACAATTTCACCCGTGCACTTGCGGCTTATCAGTATGCCCCCCACCTTCATTTCACCAACAATGATCATCTAATACACTTACTCTACTCTTCCACCATATTATACTTCCACTTTCTCAAACTCTCCTCATCCCCAATCATTATTCTATCCTCCCATTATCTCCATATTATATCTCCATCATCCTACATCACAAAATCACCTTCCCACACCACATCCATATTATACTACTTTTTCTCCCATAATTCCTTTCTCAAATCATATTCTTCACAACCATACAATCATCCACACACCACTTTTCCTAAACCATCCACATTTTCTCATCCGGGTTTCAAGTAAAGGGGCAACTCAAGGGATCAAATTCGTCGTCGCTACACCTTAAGCAAGGTTCGGTTCTTTGATTTAAATTATTGTATTTAATCATGTAATCCTTTATTTAATTCCGTGCTTGTACATATTTTGTAAAATAAAACCGCATTTGTTTTATATTGCATGATTCGAATAATAATTGCGCGAAATTAATCAAACTTCTCCCCGCTCTCTTCCTTTTCAATGTTAATTTTAGTAGAGTCTGTTTTATAACAGGCGGATTCGAGAGTTCTTATAACTCTCGAATTCGTAACCTTGCCCCCGAATCTAGAAATCGGGTTCGTAGACCGGAGTCTTTCTTTTTCTTATTTTTTTTGGTTTGTCGATTTCTTTAAATCGGCTGGCGACTCTTTTACAATTTTATAAACTCGTTTAATTATTTAAAGTATTCGATTTCTTACACAAAATTAATTTAAGAAATTAATTTAATTCATGTCCAACATTTATCTAAGGAGGGTCCCGAGAAAAATGGGCCAGAAAATGATAAAACCTAGGCGGGTTTTATCATTTTCGACCCAATTTCCCTTTGGGCCGAAGAGATCAGTGGCCCAGCCTAGAATCTGCTAAAACCCAGGTGGGTTTTGGTTGATTCTAGTGGCCCACTAGTTCTCTTTTGGGCCTGGATTTATTAAGTGGGCTGGGATTAAATTATTGTTAAATTAATTTGTGTAATTACGGATAATTTGAATAATAAAAAACGGATTTGTAAATAAATAAAGTTTCATCACCTCGAAAACGAATTTCGAAAAATAAAAATATCCTTATTTAAGGATTAAGAAACCTTAGTCGGCTCCCGATCACAAATGTAGCGCATCCGAGAAAACATTTCCCTGAACGGGGAATTTTTCCGGGTCCTACAGATTGGCGACTCCACTGGGGACTTAAACTTTAAAAAGAGGGTAAAACTTGAAAAAATCAAATTGATTTGAAAGTGTAAAAGGGAGAAGTTAATTTATTTCGCGATTTTATTATTCTTCTAGGCATCCCTTGCATACCGGGCCACTAATCGGGTCTTTTGACACGTTAGCACAAAGGCGACGGTTTAAGTTACCTAAGATTTCCCTTGAGAGCGGGAGGCCACTACTATGGGGATGAACTCTACATCTCTAAGCATTTGGTCGCTCCTCTCCCGATGTCACACTCTGAGGGCTTCCTTGAAGTTCTTTGAGAAATACCGTAACTGCTTACCTTATGGTATGAAGAACCGGGGCAAAGGCATGCGGTAGGCTATATACCCAACCATAAAAGTCCATGAATTTAAAGCCTTGGTTTAGGATACCCTTTCATGTGTATGCTATGTGCTATGTGTATCCCTCCCCTTTTCTTGTCTTTTGTAAAAAGTCGACCCTAGTTTGGAGGTTTTGTTCTAGTCCATATAAAATTCATTAGGTTGAGAAAAGGATTATTTATTAATTAATATAATTAACTCAAAGGCATTTTGGTTAGCCCAAGTGGAAGGGCTCATTTATGCTCGAAAGTTGATTATCTTGATTAATAAATAAAGATTGACTCACCTTTGACGATATTATATGGCCCTTTATGAAATTCTCTTAACAAAGGTCCAAAAAATTAATTAAAAAGTCCAACAAAGTTAATGGATAACGTCTTAGACTACATAATAGTCACTAGGCTTGAGTAAATTAATTTATCGATTTAATTAATAAATCCATCACACTTATGGTCGACCCGTTGTTAGGCCCAACCATATAGGATTTGTCAATTAAGCCCATAAATTGATTATGACTCGCTTATTGTTGACTTTATCCAGTCTTTACAATACCCATTTTCTCCGAGTCAAAAAAAATTATAAAAAGGAAAAAGTTAAAAAAAGTGGGTTGCCGGTCTTGTTGAACATTATTCTAGTCCGCATAAGAGCCAATATGGTTTGAGCTATATGAGTTGTTGGGCCAGGTTACGGATTCTCCTTAAAACGGTCGGCCAGTGGAGTGGGCCCATTCGAATTGAGAAACACCGAGCATGGTCTACCAACTTATGACACGCTCGCTATGTTGACTTTATTCGGCCCTTTATAATGTTATGTTTTTAGGTCCATATAGAGTTAGGCCATGCACTCCCAAAAAGTGGGTGAGTCCGTTAAGTCAGCATACATGTGTCAAAGATCATATAGGTCATCTAGAACATGCATGCATCGGGTAGAACGTGTCGGAAAATGTTATCAAGTGTCTTAACTTTGAATTTCCATACAGGAATCATTGGTGATCGACTCCGAGCCTGCATTCGAGATCCACGAACAGGCTGTTTGATTCCGAATCCCCGCTACGATCCATCGGCAACTAGTGACAGCATCATGTCTGGAGAACAATTCCAAGAGATCCCGGTCCAAAGCACCGAAGCTAACATCACGAAACATTTGGATCACCTCTATACCAAAATGCAAGGTCTGGTATTTGCCAATACCTTAGAACAAGAGCAGAAGGTGGGGAAAAGGCTGAATGAGCAACAGCAAGTGATGGATGCTATACTGCAAGCCATTACTAAAATCAATACCAAACTGGGATTGAGTGTTGAGGAAGACGATGAAGAAATGCAGGGATATGAGTCTGAACCTGAAATCATCAAGATATCCCCAAATTTTGGAGGGAGTGGGATATCCAAGACAAAAGCCTATACTCCTGAGGCATCTAAACCTGTGAAGGATCCAGCCGTTAAGGCCCTTGAACAGAAATTAGAAAGCCTTACCAAAGCAATGAGCACTGTGCCGGCCTTTGCTGACAAATATCTGGAAGTGCCATTACCTGTTCAGCCGATTCTGAAGATAGCTGATAAAGTTGAGGTACCAAACATCAGGTTCAAACCCTCTGAAAACCCAGTTCATCACATCGAAGAGTTCATGAGGCTAGCACCATTAAACCGAATTGATGTCGGTTTATACTCTACCGTTTTCCCATCCACTCTAGACGGCGAAGCCAAGGTATGGTATCACGCCTTACCACTTCAAACAAAGGCTGATTGGAACGAATTGTTCAAAGCTTTCATTAATCACTACAGTCGCATCCAGAGGAAGTAGGCTACGGTGGATGACTTGACCACCATGAAGCAACGAGATGACGAATCCTTCCTGGATTACTTTGAGCGATGGCATACCAAGCTGTCTCACATCAATGAGACAATCCCTCTTCGTCTACAGCTTTCTACTTTCAAGCAAGGGCTAAAAGGCAGTTTATCCAAACACTTGGGATATCACGTCATCAAAGACTTTGACTACTTGAAGGACATCTGTGTCCAACTAGAGGCGATGCATAATGATAAGACCGCTTCGCCTGGATGGAAGGGGTCTAATTCCAACAGGAGGGCCACTAGTGCGTCTAGCCACCCTCCTAAGATCATGGAAACTAACTCTATCCAGCGCAAGGGGCCTTTCATACTAAAGTATGAGACTTACACGCCATTAGACGTCTCTTATTCACAAGCTCTTGATCGATTGGTCAAGAAGGGTTTTTTGGTCCTACCTTTGCCAAGGGAAGAATCAGCAACAAGAGGAAAGAATTTGGATCAATTCAGCCGCTACCATCGTTGCCGAGGACATGATACTGAGAAATGCTGGTCTCTCAAGAACAAAATAGAAGATATGATAAGGGATGGGACACTACCCATGCCGAAAGCTGCTCAAAAGCCCAATAATCAAAGCAACCCTATGCCTGAGCATACCAACGCTATCTTTCATGGAGTTTGTAGCTTTGATCCTTCCACTTTGATTGTTTAGGGTTTAGGGTTTTCATGAAGACCTATCCATTCATGGTATTTGGGATAGTGACGACGAAGAATAGCATGAATACTCCAAGATGGAGCCAGATAAGCCAACATCCGATGATGTATCATTTCTCACTCGATCAGGTCGCCATAACAACAGGAACACCACCACCCCAGTGGCTGTTTCTGGTCCTACACCAATGGTTACCAACGACAACCATGTCACACCTGAAGATCCTCTCCTTACATAACTCAAGAAGACCAAGGCTGAAGTTACCATCTGGCAATTGATTTGTACCTCACAGGCACACAAACAGAAGATGATGGATGCTCTCACTGCATTAACAGTATCTCCCACAACAACTCATGAATCTCTAGTTGCTCATGTGACTACCCAACAAGAGTCTATCACCTTCGGGATTGAAGATCTGCCTCAGGGAGGGGCATCCCACAACAAAGCCTTATACCTCACAGTGCAATGTTCCAACAAAACTATCCCTCTAGTTTTGGTTGATAATGTCTCAGCTGTGAATGTGTGCCCTTGGAGGACGGCACAGAAATTCGGAGTCCAACAACAGCACTTGGCTCAAAATGGTGTACAACTAAGGGCTTACGACAATTCTCCTCGAAAGTCGGTTGGGTCCATAATATTGCCCATCACTAAAGGTAATATCACTCGAAATGTGGAGTTTGTAGTGCTAGACATCCCAGCTTCCTTCAATCTGTTGCTAGGGAGGTCGTGGCTTCATGAATGTAATGCTATAGCATCTACCTTACACCAGAAGGTAAAAATGTTGGTCCAAGGACAAGTCATCACCATCTCGGGAGAATCCATCAATGATGTCTTCACTCCCAAGCAAGCAACCCTTGAGGTAGAACATAGTTCTATGGACGAAGAACTTCACAACTTACGCTAGCCAAGATAGCCAACTGAGAAGGGAAGATTCGACTTAGGGTACAAGCCAACTGAGAAGGAAGTTAGGCTAGCCAAGGTAGCCATAGCTGAGCAGAAGAGGATGGACAACCCACCTACCTTATTCCAAATGAAGCCCTATCCACTCACCCTGAATGGAAAATTCGTTAGGGAAGGTGATGACTTCCCTTATATGGATTCCCTGAACCATACTACCTGAAGAACAAGGGAGTTCAGGTTGATGGGTTAGAAGTTTTCAATGACTGCACCATTAACATGGCTACTGTTTTCATCCCCGCACGGGACAAACAGCCACCATTGGAATGGACTCACCTTGCTGGAAGCAACATATTTGGCATGTTGTTCGGACAAGAAGCTGTTAAGGGAGAGTCTGAAGCTGACACTGTTATTGCTTCATTATCCAACCCAAGCTTTGATCCAAGTCTCATGATCACTGAAGAAGAAGAAGTCAAGGCGGTCTCATGGGTCGATGCCGAGAATAATAGCTTTGTTTTATCTGTAGGGGAGTCTGTTCTTATGGACATAGAGTCTGGTCCTAAGAGTCTAGAGTCAAGTGAGTCTGGTCCCGAGTCTATTGGCGATGTACTCATTTCTGCATTCAATAAAATGAACCTTTCTGATTACTCTGATTCTTCTTTCCCCTCTTCCCTGAACTGCTGCGCTAATAATAATCTGGAATGTAATGAACCCTTAAAAGAATTTTCTAATGAACATGAGCATAAGATGGCGGTGTTGGAAGACACCATCACCATAAATGTGGGCACGGAAGAACAACCTCGGGAGTTGAAATTAGGTAGTTCACTCACAGCAGAAGAACGGGTGGCATTTACAGAGCTTCTCCAGGAGTTTGTGGATGTGTTCACATGGTCTTACGAGGACATGCCAGGGATTGACAGGGAAATTGCGGAGCACACCATACCTTTGCTCCCCGATGCAAAACCGGTGCGACAAAAGGCCAGGAGGATCAAACCTGAATGGGCTAAGAAAATTGAAGAAGAGGGATCAAGCAGCTTAACGCTAAGTTCATCAAAGCAGTCCAATAGCCTGAATGTATTGCTAACATTGTCCCAGTACCCAAAAAAGATGGGAAAGTGCACATGTGTGTGGATTTCCGAGACCTTAACAAGGCTAGTCCCAAGGATAGTTTCCCTGTACCCCACATTGATGTATTGGTGGATAACACTTGCAGACATGAGCTCTTATCCTTTATGGATGGATATGCTGGTTACAACAAAATAAAAATGGCAGAAGAAGATATGGAGAAGAATTCCTTTACCACACCATGGGGTACGTACTGTTATGTCGTCATGCCCTTCGGGCTCAAAAATGTCGGGGCAACATACCAGCGGACTGCCAATCCCCTACTACATGACATGATACACGTCGAACTCGCAAGGTTGTTAAAATCGGGATCCTAACTCGAAATTATGGGGAAGTTAGGATCGGAAATTAGTCCATGTAGGATCGTGGATCGTATGTAAATAGTAGAATCGTATCGAAGATTTTGGACCATAAAATCGTAGAATCGTAAATCAGGATCGGGATTTTAATAACTATGCGTCGAAGTAGAAGTTTATGTTGATGACATGATTGTTAAGTCCAAGTCAAGGGAGGGTCATATTCCTAACCTCCGGAAGTTCTTTCTGCGACTTCGCAAATACAAGATGCAGCTCAACCCAGCAAAGTGCACCTTCGGTGTTACCTCTGGGAAGCTACTAGGCTATGTGGTCAGCCAACGGGGCATTGAAGTTGATCCTTCAAAGATCAAGGCTATCCAACAGTTACAACCACCTAAGACAGAAAAGGAGATAAGAGGTTTCTTGGGCCGAATCCAGTACATCAGCAGGTTCATTTCAAAGCTCACCATGACTTGTGAACCTTTGTTCAAGAAGCTAAAGAAAGGAAGCAAAGTAGAATGGGACGATCAATGTCAAGCTACTTTTGAGAAAATCAAGGAGTATCTGCAACATCCCCTAGTTCTCATGCCGCCAGTACCAAATGAGCCTCTACTCCTTTACCTTACCGTGACCAGCTCAGTAATGGGGGCTATGCTAGCTCAAAAGGTTAAAGGTCAAGAGAGCGTCATCTACTACTTGAGCAAGAAGTTCCTAGACTACGAAAGTCGATATGCAAACATAGAAAAAATTGCTCTTGCGTTAGTTTGGGCCACCAAGAAGCTGAGACACTACATGCTCTCACACACAGTGTATGTAATAGTTGAGAACAATTCCATCAAATTCATCATGGAGCAACCTACCATCAACAATCGCATTGCTCGATGGGTAGTCATGCTTTCTGAGTTCAACCTTCAATATTTACCTCAGAAATCTATTAAAGGGCGGGTTGTTTCAGATTTTCTGGCTGCTTCACCGTCACAGAAACCTCCAAGCACTCACTTGGAATTCCCGGACGAAGACGTGTTCTTGACTAATGAAGTTACTTGGGAAATGTATTTTGATGGAGCTTCTAATCAAATGGGTTGTGGAATAGGAGTACTGTTAATATCCCAGAAGGTGTACATATCCATATATCTATAAAATTGGATTTTGATGCTACTAATAATGCGGCGGAATATGAAGCATGCATCAAAGGCCTGCAAGCTGCCTTGGCTTTAGGAATACGCCACATAAATGTCTTTGGAGACTCTAGCCTCATCATTAACCAGGCTAAGAACGCATGGAAAGTTCGAAGTGAGTGCCTTTTAGCTTATCAGCATAAGCTTTTGGGATTGGCTGACCAATTCGAGAAGATCGATTTCCAATACCTTTCTAGGGATCACAACGAACTGGCCGATGCTCTGGCTAAATTATCCTCAATGATATCCATCCCATCAGGCACGCTCCAGCTACCAGTAATTGTAGAGCGACAGTCTGAACCTGCGTATTTCTGTGTCATGGAAGCACAAGAAGAAGAGACTGAGGAATGGTTTCTCGACATATCCAATTTCCTTCGGAAGGGAGAATATCCAGCTAAGTTAGATGCTCGAGGACAACGAGCGATCAGGGCTTTAGCAGCACAATACTGCTTGATCCAAGATCGTTTATACAAGAAGTCACCTACAGGCATCAATTTGTTGTGCATCAATGCCAAAAGTGCAAAGGAAGTCATGAATACTGTGCATGGAGGAGAGTGCGGGCCTCACATGAATGGGCGCATGCTAGCGAAGAAGATTCAAGAGCTGGTTACTACTGGACCACTGTGGAAGCAGATTGCTTGAATTTTGTTCGGAAATGTCATAAATGTCAGGAGTATGCCAACCTGCAGCATCAACCTCCTTCATATCTGACAACACTTACTTCTCCATGGCCATTCTCGGTCTAGGGTATTGGTATCATTGGCAAAATACACCCAACCGGAACAGGAGGACATGAATACATTTTGGTCGCTATTGATTACTTCACTAAGTAGGTAGAGGCAGCCTCTTTTGCCAAACTCACATCTAAGCACGTGGCCAAATTCATCCTTCAGAACATTATATGTCGATATGGGGTACCTCATGAGATCATCAGCGATAATGGGAGTCATTTTCGAAAGGAAGTAGAAGTTTTGCTCACCAATTACAAAATTCAGCATCATCAGTCTTCACCTTACTGACCTCAAACCAATGGAGCTGTAGAAGCGGCCAATAAAACGGTGACAGGAATCATTAAGAAGATGGTCATCACTTACAAAGATTGGCCTGACAAGTTAGCATTTGCCTTATGAGGATACCGAACCTCAATTCGAACCACCACAGGAGCAACACCATATTCCTTAGTGTATGGAATGGAAGCAGTCATGCCGATAGAGTTAGCAATCCCGTCATTACGAGTAGTTGCAGAAAGCCAATTGCCGGAGGCAGAATGGGCTAGGGCAAGGTTCGAGGAGTTAATGTTGATGGATGAAAGGTGGTTAAGGGCGTTGCATAATGTTCAGGTATATCAGAATAGAATCACTCGCGCCTTTAATAAGAAGGTGAAAGGTCGTTCACTTCAAGAAGGTGATCTAGTGCTTAAGGAAATGAGGGCACCAATACAAGACCCAAGGGGAAAGTTTGCACCTAATTGGAAAGGTCCTTATATGATTAAGGAAATTTTACCGAGAGGAGCAGCTCGGCTTGCCACCATGGATGGAGAAGATGTGATTCAACCCACAAATTTGGATCAGCTCAAGAGATATTATGCTTAATATAGCCAAGCAACTGGAAAACCAATTTTCAGACAGTTGGTTAATATTCGATTTATGCTCATGAAAGGAAGAAAGATAAAATTTGCAAGAACACAAGGATTGTAAATAACACTTCTTCTTTTATTAATAATCAAAATGCAAGTACACTGCTTGTAAATAAGAAAATTCAAAAAGGCATAATTAATAAAAGTTTATTCTAGCAAAGCAGTTCAGTTCCTTCGCTCCCATCCATCTTCTAGTCTTGTTTCACCTTCTCTATGTCGCCAGTGGTCTCATGATCAATCTCCATGTCTTTAGGCTCGTTTGGGTCCGTCTCTTTGTTTTTAGGTTTATAGGCTCGCTTATGAGATTTCCGCGTCTCCACCTTCGGACCAAGCCGGTCCTTTGTCGTCACCCTTGCGCCAAGACGATCCTTTATCGTAGAACGAGGACCCAGCCTCTCCCTCATGGATGTTCGACTTCTTAGCGCCTCTCCAGCACGGTGAGACTCGACAGCCGCGATCAGCCACCCGTGATATTCAGAGTCCCCAATCTCTTCGGGTAGTGGGCATAACTCTTTCAAGGAAAAGCGGAAAACATGCATCTTCGGATCCCAAAAGGAGTCGCCGCTCGAATAAAGTCATGGTTGACTCTCGCCTGTCGAAGACTTAGCAATTTCGTCAGACTATATCTCCCGAGCTCTTTCTTCTCGTCTCTGGATAAAGTGCTCATCCAGGTAGCAAGCTTCTTCTCGAAGGCCATGATAAGAGGATTTCTTTTTTTGTTATTTTAGGAGGCCTTTTCATATGGAAAATGCAATGAAAGATGATGGGTGATCTCCATGGAAAATGAGGGGGTATTTATACACTTTCATCCATGATCAAAAATGGAGCAAATCGGCCAGCAAACAGTCACATAGTCGTTGCAATCATATCCCATGATTCAAGCCTTTCTTCAACGGCTAAAAACAAAAAAAGAAAAAAAATGTTAAAACCCAGGCGGGTTTTAACCTTGCCAGATCTCACCACGCGCGCCAGCCAGCTCCAGCACAGCTCCCTCTATCACTTAAAACCTGCCTAGGTTTTAAGCGTTCTGGGCCCGTTTTCCTTTTTTCGCAGCCCATTTGTGTAGTATTGTACCGGCTTTTGCTTCGATTGGCCTGTTCGTGTATTTTTGGTATTCCGGTTTCTGTTATCGGCCCAATGGTGTCCGGTTCTGAATTTTTTTTCTGCTTAAGCTATCTCCGACACTTAAGTTTTTGTCCTTTTTTATTTTATTTTCTTTTGGGGAAGCGGGATTAATTGGAATTAATCCCATCATGTAGAAAATCATTCGAAATTGCATTAAATAAAGGCGTCAAGTTGTGCATACACCAAGTTCGAGTCTTGCATAAAATAAAAATACGTTACAAAGAGTCTCGCATAAAATAAAATAAAATAAAATAAAATAAAATAAAAGAGTTTTGCATTGCATAAAGGTGATCACCACAGGGAACCGGAATCGCCGCTGTCCTCCGCCAAGTTGCCCCCTGCATTTGAGGCTCCTGCATTAGAAGCGTCGGCCGTGCCGAAGTAGGTATCCCAGGAATAATAGTCAGGTCCAGGAGCAGTCTGCACAGGAGGTGATGGCCCGGTCAAGGGCATTTTCGAAGAGCGCACACTCGACGGCGAAGATACTGAGAGGGCCTGCAAGCGTGCAGAATGATCGAGAACCGCGCGGCGAAGGAGTAGGCCATACCGGACCAGTTCCATAGCCAGGGACGGGCCAACCGGAAGAAGCAGATCCACCCAGCCAAGAGTGCTGAGGCACAGTCCACTCTTGGGAACCCGAGGGCCATGACAGACCCATCTCAGGAGCAGGGATAGGCCATCCCGCAGAACCAGAACCAAAAGATAAAGCATCATAAGGTGCAGGACGCAAAGTAGCGTCATCCGCTAGGGCCTGGCCGCCAGGATACCTTACGGATGCACCTGAATCGCGGTCCCTCACTACCATTTCACGACCACGACGAGCAGAGCGCACTGAAGCCGGGGTATGACGAGAAGGACGAGGTCGGTAGGTGGCGCTTGATTCAGAAGCATCCTCCACCCAGTAAGGATGAGGCTGAGCTTCACCATATCCAGTGCTGTGATATGACCCTCCATGACCCAATGGTTCCTCCAAGGACATCTGAGCCATGTCCTCTTCCATGCTTGGAAGGCGACGACCTCTGCTACCAGACCTGCTACGATGGGATCCAGTGGAGTGCTGACCTTCGATCAGAATGCCTTTGCCCCAACCCTCTAGTACAGCTGCTAGAGGAGGATGAGAAGACCCCCCAACTTCTTCCCGAGATCGACCTCGAGTGGAATATTCCCCAACCGAAGAGCGACGTGGGGGCTCCGTGCGAGGAGCGCTTGTAGTGGAACGGCGAGGTGGTTCTCTAGGAACAGACTCTGTATCGGCCTCCATATCGGCCCCTCTGGCAGCGCCACCTTGGTATCTACCCGAACCAGTGAAGCCCCGATCAATGAATTTCCTCATGGTGCTCACTCCTTAGTCAGCTGCTGGAGAATTCCCCACCGCGGCTGGAAAATAGCAAAACCAAGGGGTCATTCACAAGTGGCATACAGAGTAAAAGGAGGCAACATAAAACCGAGTCTTACAGGTTTATGGTCGAATTCTTTAAGTGCAGAGCACTCACTACTGTGCTCCACTTCCAGGAAGCCACCGATCTTTCGTCTCTCTTGAGGAGCCCTCACTTCGGCAGCTTTAGCGTAGGGTCCCAGCTGTAGACTTTCCAATTAGAAAACGGCCAAAACATGACAAGGACGAAGAAGGAAGATACATACCACTCGAGGAGCCAAACGGCTAAGATAACGCTGAAACTCTTCATCGAGGATAGAGAAATGTTATCCCCGTAGTTGGCAAAGAGTGTAGCAGAGATGATATACACCATAAAAATAAAGCAGCGTTGCTCTAGAGGCAGGTTTTGAAAGTTCGCATCGCGAACAGTCATCTCGAAGTGCTTATAGGCAAGGTTAGGTAGACCTTGCCGACGCCCCAAACGCGCAGACACGGGAGTCAGCAAATCCAGAACTACAGGAGGAACATCTGCGTCGAAGACCGGATCCTGCCCGCCCCAAGGAAGACCGGTGATCATGAAAAAATCTTTAGGTGTGACTGTCATCTCACCCACCGGGAAGTGGAATGTGTTGGTGGAATCCCACAACCTCTTTACCATCGCTCGACCAATAGTGTGGAACGTCCTTTTCTTCCAAGCCTCCAAGAATTTTCGGAAAGGCATGAAGCCCGCCACGGTTAAAGTCTCTTGGACAAAATTCCCCGGGATTGATTATGCTGCCTTAAGTGGCTCTTTTAAGGCGCAGGGAGTTTTCAGGTTATCCTCCTAAGGGCAAAATTTAAAAGGCGTCATCTTAGAATGGGGGCTCTAAGCATGACTTCATGGACCCAAGCTAGACCCAGCACGGACACTGGGCTCACAGCCACGACCCATGAAGCAAACAAACAAGTCCAAATATCACAGCCCGAGCCGGTTTAGCAATAAAATTTGGGATATTTGAGTCCAAAACCCGCCTAGGCTTTGACTCAATCAAGCCCACGGTCAAGGCCCATGAGGCGGCCCAGCAAAAGGGGGAAGGCGAGTCAAAACCCGCCTGGGGTTTGACTCCGCCTAGCCCAGTTGACCGGCCCAAAACACGCAAACGACCCAATAAGCCGGACATAAAACCCACCTGGGTTTTATTCCGCCTAGTGGGCCGCTACTCGGATAATTGGCCCAGAACGTGTACAAAATATTTTCGGTCCATTTTGCAAACTATTCGCAGATATTTTTTCGGTCAAAATGCAAAAAATGGGTCACCTTACACCCTAACATGCATACTTAAAATAGCTAAAAATCGACAAAGTATGAAAAATAAATTCATGCATGCTCATTTTTACGCTAAACTAAGTACAATAAGAAGGTTTAAAGGATTACCTTGCCATGGGAACGGTAAAACCAAGCATGGTTCCAAGATTCAACAACGAGATCAGAGGGAGCACACACTCAGACTTTACGGCCCACGGGTGAAAATCGAATCTCCTTCATTTTATTTCAATAAAGCTGATGCTCGATTATTTTTTTCAGGCCGCTAAAAGGGACCATCGCCATCAAGCTGCCGCATAAAAAGTCGCCAGCTCACAGGTCGCTGACAAGGGACCACCATCACTCAGCTACCGAACAAGAGGACGCTGCCATCATTATTTCGGACCATCGGCAGAGTTTCGATGCAGTCCCGAGCCACCGGCATCACGTCCGGTGAAGTCTCAATCTCCGAGCCACCGGCATCGTGCCCGATGAAGTCTCGACCCCCAAGGCCATCAGCAACGCATGTGATGAAGTCCTTCGGCACCGAAAGTGTCCACCATCATCAACATCGACACCAGCAAAGACTGGAACCCACACCGGGAAAGACTGGAACTGACACCGGGAAAGACTGGAACTGATATGAATCGACACCGGGAAAGACTGGAATCGACATCGGGAAAGACTGGAACCGACATTGGGAAAGACTGGATCCAATATGAATCGACACCGGGAAAGACTGGAATCGACACCGAGAAAGACTGGAACCGACACCGGGAAAGACTGGAATCAACACCGGAAAAGACTGGAAGCGACACTGGGAAAGACTAGAAAATTCCATCGACCATCGGCATCGTGGCCGATAACGAGTAGAGCATCATTCTTGCTCGAGATCATCTCAAAGGAGGCGCATGCTGCCCGCAACCGCGATGCAGGACTCAGCTTCTAAGCATCAAATCAGACTTTCCAAACCAAAGTCATATCCTCACACTACTTTGACCTTCGTCCTATTCGGACTCGGTCAAAGTGGGGGCTCTCTGTAGACACCGGAATTTGTACCGGTATAAACCCGACTCATCAAAAAAATATATACAAGACGGATGGGCCAAGTGAAACGGGTCAACGGGCCCAAAAAGATCAATAAACCGAGCCTAAAGAAAATAAATCAAGCCGGGAATAATTAAAACCCAAAGGGTTTTTTTTTTTTTATTCACCAGCCCACACAGGAAGCGGGCCAGCCGCGCGCCCCGGCCCAGAGAATAAAACCCGCCTAGGGTTTGATCCGGCCCAGAAAAATCAAAACCCGCCTAGGCTTTGAGCGAAGAAGCAGACGACGCCGTTTAGCGCCACGTCATGGATCCGCGTGATAAAATTATCAAAGCCCGCTTAGGCTTTGGTGATTCTGGCACCAAAAGAAAATTCTGCATGCTTGCAATCCCCTGATTTTTGCCCACGCGATTTGACCTCCCTTGACCACCCCAAAACCCGCCTGGGTTTTGGACTTTGATGGCATGATTTTTGGGGTATGCCCCCCACCTTTTCCCTCCAAAATCCATACTCCCTCACCTATAAATACCCCCTCCATTTCACCTTCATTTCACCAACAATGATCATCTAATACACTTACTCTACTCTTCCACCATATTATACTTCCACTCTCTCAAACTCTCCTCATCCCCAATCATTATTCTATCCTCCCATTATCTCCATATTAGATCTCCATCATCCTCCATCACAAAATCACCTTCCCACACCACATCCATATTATACTACTTTTCTCCCATAATTCTTTTCTCAAATCATATTCTTCACAACCATACAATCATCCACACACCACTTTTCCTAAACCATCCACATTTTCTCATCCGGGTTTCAAGTAAAGGGGCAACTCAAGGGATCAAATTCGTCGTCGCTACACCTTAAGCAAGGTTCGGTTCTTTGATTTAAATTATTGTATTTAATCATGTAATCCTTTATTAAATTCCGTGCTTGTACATATTTTGTAAAATAAAACCGCATTTGTTTTATATTGCATGATTCGAATAATAATTTCGCGAAATTAATCAAACTTCTCCCCGCTCTCTTCCTTTTCAATGTTGATTTTAGTAGAGTCTGTTTTATAACAGGCGGATTCGAGAGTTCTTATAACTCTCGAATTAGTAACCTTACCCCCGAATCTAGAAATCGGGTTCGTAGACTGGAGTCTTTCTTTTTCTTATTTTTTTTGGTTTGTCGATTTCCTTAATCGGTTGGCGACTCTTTTACAATTTTATAAACTCGTTTAATTATTGAAAGTATTCGATTTCTTACACAAAATTAATTTAAGAAAATAATTTAATTCATGTCCAACATTTATCTAAGGAGGGTCCCGAGAGAAATGGGCCAGAATATGATAAAACCTAGGCGGGTTTTATTATTTTCGACCCAATTTCCCTTTGGGCCGAAGAGATCAGTGGCCCAGCCTAGAATCCGCTAAAACCCAGGCGGGTTTTGGCTGATTCTAGTGGCCCACTGGTTCTGTTTTGGGCCTGGATTTATTAAGTGGGCTGAGATTAAATTATTGTTAAATTAATTTGTGTAATTACGGATAATTTAAATAATAAAAAAAGGGATTTGTAAATAATAAAGTTTCATCACCTCGAAAACGAATTTCAAAAAATAAAAATATCCTTATTTAAGGATTAAGAAACCTTATTCAGCTTCCGATCACAAATGTAGCGCATCCGAGAAAACATTTTCCCGAACGGGGAATTTTTCCGGGTCCTACACATGCCCTGGGTCGAAACAAAATTAAACCTCCAAGGGTTTCCGTGGGGCGACCATCTTCTCCCGAGCCACAAGAGCGAAGTAGGGATCCCAGGATGCTTCAATAACTTTGTACTTTATAAAGGAGGGACGTTTGTTGGGGAGGGATATGCTTATGGTGAAATGTTTAAGTTGGATATGAAGAGTAATAAAGATGACATGATTTCCGCTTATATGAATGTGTCAGGTTTAAATAATTCTTCTCTATGGCATGCTAGATTAGGATATATGAACTTTAAAAAGTTGGAAGATATGTCCAATCTTGATTACTTCCTAGATGGATTGATGACATAGAAAAGTATAAGACATGAATACTAAACAAGATCACCAAAAGTTCATTCTCAAGTGTAAAAAGAACTTATAAATTGCTTGATTTAATTCATAGTGATTTAGATGATTTTCATAGTACACCTTCTATTGGTGGTAAGAAATATTATGTGACTTTGATTTATGATTATTCTAGATTTTTCCAAATTTATCTTTTGAGTTCTAAAGATGAAGCACTTGAAAAGTTTAAGGTTTACAAAACTAGAGGTGAATTACAATGTAAGACCTTGATTAAAGTTTTAAGATCCGATAGAGGAGGGGAATTTTATGATCCAATGTTTTTCCAAGAAATGAGGGTTGTACATGAGACAATCGTCCCTTATACACCACAACAAAATGAGGTTGCAGAAAGAAAAATAGAACTTTAAAAGAAATGGTAAATTCTATGTTGTCTAACTTTGGTTTAAGTAATGAATTTTGGGGCGAAGCCATTTTAACGGCTTATTACATATTAAATAGAGTTCCAATAAAAGGGAATTATAGTATCCCATATGAGTTATGGAATAAAAGGAAACCAAATCTAAATTATTTTAAGGTTTGGGGTTGTATGGTCATTGTAAGGGTCCCTGAACCTAAGAAAAGAAAATTAGGTGAAAGAGGAATTAAGTGCATCTTTATATGCTATGCTCAAGATAGAAAAGCTTATAGGTTTTTAGTGGTTGAGCAAAATGAATGTATATCAGTAAATACCGTTATGGAATAAATAGATGCAATTTTTGATGAGATGAGGTTTTCTTCATTTCCTAAACCTAAGGATGTAATTCAAGATGTTGTTCCTCAAGTTGAGCCTTGTGATGTAAATCATGAGGATATATCCATGCAAGATGATCTTTTCAATCATGATGTTATTCATGAGGAAGAAGAAGAAAGTATTGAGTTAAGGAGTAAAAGAGCAAGGGAACCAAAGGATTTTGCTTCGGACACCTATGTGTATTTAGTAGAAGGTTTAAAGACTCGTTTAACAATGAGACCACATGTATGTACAACATAGACAAGGATTTAAAGACTTTTAAAGAAGTTATGCGATCTCTTGATGCTCCTTTATGGAAGAAAGTTGCACAAGACGAGATTGATTCTATTAGTGAAAACAATTTTTGGATATAGGTTGATCTTCCTTCGGGTAGTAAACCAATTACCTCTAACTGGATTTTTTAAAGGAAAAGGAAAGTAGATGATACCGTTGAAAGATATAAAGCCTAGTTGGTTGTAAGGGGGTTTACTCAAAGTACGATATTGACTACTTTGATACATATGCATATGTAGCTAGGATAGCTTCGGTACGTGTATTGTTGGCTTTAACTACCATCCACAAGCTAGTAATTCATCAAATGGATGTCAATAGGGCATTCTTAAATGGTGTACTAGAAAAGGAGGTGTATATGAAACAACCTGAGGGGTTTGTTGTTAAAGGTCAAGAAAAGAAGGTATGTAAACTTATAAAGTCCTTGTATAGACTTAAGCAAGCACTTAAGCAATGGCATCAAAAGTTTGATAAAGTAGTGCTTTCGAGTGGGTATAAGATCAATGAATCGGATAAGTGCATATACTATAAATTTGAGAATGGTAAATTTGCATATATGTTGATGATATGTTGATTTTTGCGACCAACATGGAATAAGTGAATAAGACCAAAGAATTTTTATCCTCTAAGTTTTCTATTAAGGACATAGGAGAAGCGGATGTTATTCTTGGTATTAAGATCATTAGAAATAATGATGGAATAAGCTTATTTCAAGAGCATTTCATTAAGAAAATTTTAAACAAGTCCAAAGGTAAGAATATCGCTCTGGTATGTACAACTCATGATTCAAGTAAGAAATTGGGAAAAAATATGGGTTCTCCAATTGATCAACTTGAATATGATAAGGTGATAGGAAGTCTCATCTATGTTATAACAAGTACAAGGCCAGACATTGCATATGCAATTGGCAAGTTATGTAAGTATACAAGTAATCTGGGCGACATGCATTGGTATGCGGTTCCAAGAATATTAAAGTATCTAGCCGGTACTACAAGATGGGTGTTCCTTTTAGGAGGTGGAACGGTTTTTTAGGGATCTAAGAAACAAGCTTGTACAGCGGACTCCACTATGGCTTCGGACCTAATAACATTGTATGCTACGTGTAAAGAAGCAAAATGGTCAAGGAACTTATTATTGGAAATATCACTTTGGTGTAAGTCAATGGCACCTATCACAATTCATTTTGATAGTAAATCTTCTCTTGATGTTGTATATAGTCATGTTTAAAATGGCAAGTCAAGGCACATTGGTTTAAGACTTGCCTATGTTCATCCGTTAATCAAAGATGGAGTGGTAACTTCAAGATTTATCAAGTCAAAGAAAAATTTAGTAGATCCTTTAACCAAAGAGCCATAAGACTTGATAGTAAGTACTTCAAAGGGGATGGGTTTAAATATAGCCTAAACTTCTACTACTCACAACGATGACTCAACTTTACAATTGATATAACACCAATATCTAAAGTTTAAATGAGTACGGAGTTGTCAAAGGTAGTAGGAAGCATCAACTTTTTATGTCTCGATACAGGTGGTGCTTGGAATCTGAAATGACAAGAGGTTGAGTGATAACACTCTTAATAGACTTTGCGGAAGCTTAATTACAGATGCGGAAAATTACAAAGTCTACCTATGTAAGTGTTATGTGTAGCTGCATAAAGAAACTTAGGACTAAGGTTCCAAAACACTTACGAAAGATAAGGACACAAGGTCGAATAATAGTGTCATATATTAACACTTGAAAATAAAGTAATATGTGTGTTATGAGCACAATTGATCAATGTGAATAGAAAGTTCAAAGACATGTCTATTTTGTGATTCAGGTCAATTCTAACTTATATACACAAATTGAAAGTTCAAAGAGTAATCTACTTTCAATAGGCATATACTTTGTGCGTTATCAGGTGATTACAAGTTAAAGGTTTCAAATGGCAAGGGATGTTTATCCTTAAGTAAGAATCAGAGTAAATTTCAAGGGTTTTTAATACTCTTGAAATAGCGGGGTATTATTGAGATATTTCAAGAGTATAAGCTGATTATATAATATGAGGAATCAAATGATACAAGTATAAGAATCATATATAAGTTAAACACAAGCAATTGATCACCACGAGCCAAGTAGAGGCTGACATGGGTCGTGCCAGCAACCAAAGAGCAAGGAAAAGAGCATTGAGCTCACCACGGGTCACAGTGTAGGCACCACGAACCGTGGTGACCTTGCCACGATACAGTGTCCAGCTGCATATGTGATGTCCAACGGCTATATAGTCTGGATTATTATTACATAATCTCCAATTAACTTCAGGATTTGACCTCCAACAACCAAATTATCAAATATTTCATGTGGTCAATTGACTTAGTCAATGTCAAGATTCTCAATAAGGACCTAAAGTAAGTCATTGACCAAGGGTTAAAAAGGTGTAGGACTCCTATAAATAGGAGTCATTTTCTAGCCATTTGAGCACACAACCATCTAATCAGAATCTATCATTCTTGTCTTGACTCTAGCTATACTTGAGTGTATAAAGTGAGAAAGTTTCTTGAATGTGTTGAGTGCTAAGTTTTATCCCTTTAAACGCTTATAATATAAAGAAAATCCGTCAACTTTCAAAATTGTGAAGCAGCTTTTGCTAAAACTCGGATCTCCCCATAAGGTAATTTTAATGTGGCCGATTTTCCTTTTTTTGCAATCAGTTTTGCTACAACACCCGCTGCTCTAGCTAATTGTCCACCCTTTTACAAATAATTTTTCTTAAAACGTATTGATTTGACCCCATAAGCGGGACCACCCAATATCATGTCGCCGCCAGAAGCGGAACCCCGTATTTCTTCTAGGGAATGTCCGAATTATGGATTAAAAAAATCGAAGTTCAAAAAGGAGATACTATAAAAAATATTAAAACCTCAAGCTCGAGGACGTAGTTATATGATAAAAAGACTTACCTGCCACATATTGCCAATTGTCATTTAGCTAATAAGCTCGTAGTAAATAGTTCTTAAGAAAAGTGATTCGTCCACGACTCTTAGCGATATCTAAAGTGAGATAACCATTGGTTTTGATATCAAAAACTCTCTTTCCTCCAACAAAAACTACCTCTCAACCTATCAGCTGCCATAAGGTAAGCCCCTTTGATTTTCAATCATTAGAATATGTGCAAAGCTCTACGAGATGTTTAAAAAAAATAAAAATAAAAAGAAGGGGGGAGGCTAATCTATGATGTAAATTGAGCTGGCAAGATGGTTGCGAAGTGCCTGGGTACTGACTGGTAACTGCTGGACGACTGCGAGTGGAAATACAAGTACGCAGTCCAATTTGGGCTCTACTATGTCGACCTAAGAAATAACAATCTCACAAGAATTCTAAACAACTCCATCCAGTAGTTCACAAGTTTTCTGAATATAACACCAATGGCAATAATTCACAACTTAATTAGTCGCGGCATGTACATACACCCTGTACATAAAAGCTACAATTTGACGAAAGGGCAGGCTGAGGACATAGCAACCAAAATTTCTTAGATGATTGGTATTGACACGATGCCCTTCAGAATGTTCGACATCATGACAATGCCCTTTAGAATGTTGACACCAATTTTTATTCTAGGAGCTGTAGCTTACAACAAGAGAAATAATTGCTTCAGTGATACCCTTTTGATGCTCCGTGTAAAGAACATTCAATTATAAGCATTTCACCTGAATCAATGACAATCAATAATAATGGGGCAAAAGATCGAACAATTGGAACAAACCAAGGGAACACATGGTAATTCCACTACAAAGGCATTGGTAGTGTGAATGATGATGACAAAGATATTGTACACTGCTCGATCATATACATATATACTTGCAACTCCCAACGATATTGGGTGTGCAAAGAATATCTAACTACTACATCTGTGGACATGGTAAAGAAATCACAAAACAACAAATTCTCGAGCTTCAACATTAATGATGTCACGGCCCGGGGGTGGGGAGAGGTGAACCACAGAAAATGCACACTAACCTCTGAAAAAGAAGAAAAATGGGCAGCAGACACTGCTGCAGACTAACAACGAATTAATGTTGAAGGCCCTTTTGTGTCTAAAACTGGGAGAATAAATATAAGGCACCACTGAAAAGTTATTATGGATTGATGTTGCACTCCCGTAGGTATACCTGGTCATAATCAACATATTTTGTCCAATAACTACGGTACTTGGGCATTCCTATTTCAAGCCAAGGCTTCATATTCCCATTATAGTGTATGACAGCAGCTCGCTCAATCTCCTTTTGGTTCACATTTGGATTGTATCCAAGACCAAGGACATGCCACGATCGATTAATAGGAAAGGTCTGTTTCCAGAATGTGATGAGTCCAGGTGGTAGAGTTCCCAGCTTCCACAACTGCCTGTCATGATTCTGCACAACAAAACTACAAGTTTAACCAACAATGATAACATACAGAGCAGAAACATTGAGATGTTGCACATCCCACAATATATACTCACAACTCCAACATACCAGCTTTTGCCATGTATGGTACACCTCAGTGATGTTTTGTCTGTTCCATTGGTCTAGATCAAAGATGTTCATCCCATATGCCCATCCACATGCATGGGGGTCAAAATTCTTGGAAATAAGAGGATGTGAGAAGTTGAGATATCGGTCAAAGCGGTGGAAGCTCTCTCCACAAGTCTCAACAGCACCATTCACATTCCCCTTGAGATCAATGGACCAAAGTCCGGTTAGATCCTTCTGCACTACAATATCATCGTCCAAGAATACAACTTTGTTGAGCTTGGGAAAGATCTCTGGCAGGTAAAAGCGGAGATGATTTAAGATAGACAGGTATTTAGGATTCCGAAATTTCAAATTTGAATCAGCAGCAGCACGGTGAGTCTTGAAGTAGTAATCTCTCATTGCAGGAGAACTCAACTGCTTCAGTACAGGACTGTAACTTGAGTTCAACCATGTAAATTCTTCAACATTTCGAACCTCAATTGTAGCTTTTCCAGGTAGGTTTGCCAAGAACCACATCCTCATAGCAGCATAGTTGAGCCTATCAGTAACTATGTGGAATACATGGCGCGACAGATCCTGCAATAACATGAAGCTTCATCAACACAATTATGAAAGAAGGTTTAAATCTGATTAAAGAAAAAAAGGGGCAAAAAAATTTGCTTGTTTTGGGGGGGGGGGGGGGAACTAAATACGGCACTCTATGCAGATATTCATTTATTATTTACTTGACATGTGAGACTTAACCTTATTTGTTCTTTCACTCACCATGATGTTCTGAAGCATACCAGATAATATAGATGTTGTTAATCAAGAGAAGCAAATGACTTACCCTATTTAAGTAACTCGTTAAAATATTTGACTTTGTTGAAAAGAAGATATAGAAGCAATACACCAAGTGCCAGTGAACACTGGATATTGAAGATAATAAAGACCAATAAATAGTTCGCAACTAAAGCCAGCGAATAATGTCAAAGTGAACTTGTCACAATTATAAAATGACCAATATAGGACAGCGTAGTTGAACCATTTCAAGCTACCTTTGTTTAGGGCATAACAAGTCTCCAAAATGTGATCCTTTGTCAGTACCTTGTGAGACATTATAAAGAGAAAAGAATTCACTCTAAGAGTGCCATTGAGATGCTAGACCTACCAGCATTGTTAAGGAGTTTCCTGAAAGAAATACTAAGGCCTCAAGCCTCGGGACAGAACAAAAGCAATCGAAAATTATATTGGTGATATGTACTATTTTGCAATATATAAATACAAGGACCTAAGTTACGTCCAATATGTGAGAAATTTCAAATCTTTGTCATGCAGACAATCCTCAATTGATGAGCCATTGAGATGCGAGACCTATTGGCATTGTTAAGGAGTTTCCCGACAGACATACTGCCTCAAGCCTCAGGACGGAACAAAAGAAATCTAAAATTATGTTGGTGACATATCGTGACCAGCACCACATAATACAAAACTCGCATACTGTCTTTGAGCACCGCCTTTCGGAAAGGGTCAGGTATGTTGTGCCATTCTACTTCTACCAAAATGTCCAAAAATGGAAGTTAGATTCTAACCTATATGATGAAAACTAAGAATCACAATCAGGCAAGAAAGCTGTCACGTGCTTACAGAGTGCAGTTTATCTACTCCATACTCGTTAGCATGCAAAAATCCTGAGCGTCGACTTCTGTTCTACACTTCTACCTCACTCAGTCATTCAACAGGCTAAAAAGGTTGTTGGAAGATTTTTACGGGTTGGTGCTTATTAAAATAGGAGGGAGAAATCCTTAGGCAAGCTTGGGATTTAGTTCACAAGACCTAGGCAAGAAGTAGCTTGGCAATCAAAAGTGCATATCTGCAGAACATGCTCTTTAGTCGAGACATATGTGCGGAATGTTCCATATAGGACAGATAAAATGTGAGTAAAGTTGATTAAACATGTTTATTTTAATGGACAATGCTGGTGGGAGTACACAGCCACATTGATTGCTCAAACACTTGGTAAGAGGAGAGATCTGATCAAAAGATGCAGTTGATATATTTCTATTTATTGGCAGGATCCCTAACCCGAGTAGGAAACACACTTTCTTCAGTTTATAATTGGCTGGAGGGTACAGATCAAAATGAGCATGCAGCAAAAGCAATATCCCTAAGGCAGCTTTTTATTGAATGGCTGGTCATGCAAAACAGAATCAAGATTTCAGATGGGCTTGACGCTTGCATTCTCTGCAGCAAGGATCCGAGTGCAGAATCACATAACTGCAAGCTCCAGGACATATATGATATAGGTGAGACCCTGGGAGTTGGGAGTGGCTGATCAGTAGATAGGAGGCAAAACATATGGGAAGAAAACCCATGCAGGTCAGTTACTAGAATGGTCTATGTTTTAAAGAATAAAGGATCATGAGAATGTACCTTGAAATACCAGGTTAAGCTAACAACCCACAGCTTTGTACCCAGTCAGGCAGCAAATTCTATGCAAGGTAGATGCCAAAAATGGAAAACAAATACTGGAATCCATCATTAATCAATCACGTGGTGTATATAGTTAAACTTGGGACTCCGGAAGTGGAAATCAGCCAACACAAAGAACAGTACTTCACAACAGCAATAAGAGCACGAAATTGGCATCCCCCCCCCCCCCCCCCCCCAAAAAAAAAAAGGAAAGAAAGGAAGGAAGAAAGAGAAAGGAACACTCTCCATAAGTAGAAACTAGGGGGGCAGAGAGCATATTTTCCTTATATGATGTCAGAATGGTAAACAAGGCATAGACACCAATCAAATCCTGCAAAGATTTTCAAGGAAACTTAGAAAAACATTCCTTACACCTAAAGTTCACACTTCAGCTTCAATGACTGGCAAATCAAGGATCTTAGTCATAGTGCTGAGAATCATTATAGATATGTACATGGCAGACAAACTATGTTGAAGCACTCTGTAAATGAAATAAATCCACGCTATGATTTGATCACTTAAGGCATACAGACTGCAACCAAAGCTGGAATGGATCTCTCCAAAAAGATCCCTCCATGATGAGACATATCACAGACTTATCAAAAACCTATTCTCTTTAGTCTTTTACCTAGATTAGGCAGGCGAAATGATCGAACAAAACTAGCAGTTCTCAAGGAGTCAACATCACCTCCCACTCATTAGTGTAAACATTTTACAAAAAGCAAGTAGTACCAATGACTACAGTTGCTTATTTACCTTTGCATGGGACACCGTGGAATTAACGACCACAGCAGTTGCCAATACGTTGTCTGAAAATATTGCATAATGGTAAAGTTGGGGATCATCCAATTTCTCTTGATTTGGAAATTGCTGCAGTGAGTAATTTGACGTGTAATATTCAGTTGATAGGCGCAAAGGCAGGCAGTGAAGACCTTTAGGAAGTGTTTTTGCAGTTAACTGCGTTAAAAACATTGCCTGCTTCCGGTGCACCCTAAGCTGTTCTTCGGTTGAATGAAGCATAGCACGAAGCTTTTTAACCATAGCAGCACAATCGTCTTGTATTTGTTGGCCTCTAGCCAATATTTGATCCATTGCCTTGGATTTCTCAATGGCACTACGGTCAAAATTAAACGAGAAAGTAGCTTAGTGTCTGGTTTGGAAATATTATTATCCACCAAGAAAGCTGAAGCAATGCACGAAGAAAAGACTGGCCAACAGTAGATACGATCCTATATGGGAAGAATAGATGTGAGAGCTAACACTTACTTTCTAGGAAGCTCAGAATCTTTGGTTGCTTCACCAAGTGTCCGTTGAGTTTCCTTTATTCTTTGCCGGAGTTCCCTGATAAAATGTGCATTATTCCTTGTTGCTGTGAGGGATAGATAGACCTTTGCTCTAATTAGTTGATCCTTGATATACAAAACCATAGCATTATCCATGACCTTCCGGTCATTATTCTCTGTTTTAGCTTCTGTTGCCACAGATTGCCTCACATTAACATTGCGCGATTTCCTAACAGAAGGCTTTTCCCGCTTCATATCCTTCAAATCAAAGAAGTAGGAAAACAGATTTTCATCAAAACACAAATCCCAAAACAGAGAGATTCAGCAAGGTGTTAAGAATTCAAATGCTAGAAAAAGTAATTCAGTAGCACGTCAAAGAACATTTTCATGCCTGAACTACTTGCATGGGTGGATGATGATGATGGTGATGATAATAATCGATGCTTAATTTGAACAACTTTCATTCATCTAGAAAGAAGATATTGAGATATCCATGAAGCATGTTCTAGGAATAGTACAAATGCTTATCATACAAAAGAAAAACAGACAAGAGCTCAGATCAAAATCAAAGGCATACTCACTGTTCGAGATGTCCTTTCAGATGTCACAGGCTTTCTTCCTTGCTTGGAATCCATTTTATTGGAGTCCATTTGTAGCATGGGTTTCTGCAAATCATTACTCTGAAGCTTTTCTGCTGGATCAGTAATTAGCCTAATTGGGTTTTCATCACCAGACCCATCAACATTGTTATTTCCTATTCCGGTTGTAGACAACACCCTGCTCAATTTATGGTCATCCACGGATTCCACTTTCGGTATAGATTCCGACACATCTACATCACCCAAGAGGATGCAATTTAGTAATGTCCTCAGTTTTTCTTTAGTTACTAGTCCAACAAACAATCTAACTGAAGCACTAGTTGCCAAAAAGAAGGGGGGCAAAAAAAAGAAAGAAACCTTTCAGCTGGCGAATTTTACGGGAATCTTCCTCATCTGAAGGTTTGGTAACCCCTTCGGAATAAACAATTCCAACTGGTTCTTTCAGGGGTTTTGATGTTTCAGTTTCCTGGGAGTCAAATTAAATTCCCAGCGTTACTCAAATTTGATCCACCAAACATCAAATATGAGTTGCAGTAAGCACAAAAACAATTAACTCCTGAGTAGGGTTTCAAATCAAACCTGTGGAAGTAGATTCAGCTGCCTGGTATCACCAGTAAAGGTCTGAAATTAAAGGAACATTATTATGAGCAAATTTAACAAAATTAGAGACAAATACCCACAATATAGCAAAGAATGTGGACGGAAAAAGGGAGATTCCAGAAGGTGAAACTCACGAAGGTAGGAATATCCTGAACAAAATCAGATTGAGCTGCACAAAACCAAAAACCCAGAAATAAAGACGAGATTTACATGGAGATAAAACATAATATTTGACAGAAAAACAAACAACTCACGGGAAGAAGAAGAGAAGGAGCCGAGATTGTCGGTATAGAGAAGAATGGGTGCCAAAACGGTGACAAAAAGCAAGAACAAAACGGGTTTTCTCAGCCCAATCTTGAGCTTCATATTTCTGTGTCTGCCTCTAACTCTCTCTCTCTCTCTCTTTCACAACAACAAATCCTTCATGAATGGGATCTCTACTATTCTCTCCTCCTTTACTCTCTCAATTTCTCTCTCCTCTATCTATCTCTCGCTCTCACTGATGAGACTCGGAGTGAGTTATTGTCAGTCACTGCTTCGAGCTGTGGCCTCAGCCTGTGGGCAATCAATAATTACAAATTAAAATTCATGGGACAAATGAATTGAAAATCAGGGCTGGGGCTGGGGCTGGGGCTGGGGCTGGAATCAGCTTTCCTACCTCAATTCACAACTGTCCTGGTTATTATAATAAAGGGTGATCATAAGTGTCTTACCTCAAAAAAACTGTTTAAATGTCAATACTTATTATTGTTTTTAACTTTAATTTTTTTGACAAATATTATTAATTATCAATTATAAGCAGCTTGGAATGTGTTGGTTACGCCAACAATTAAAATTGACACCCTAACGAATGAACTTTATCCGTTGGGCATATTTTAGACGTCTTTAAATTTTAAAAAATATCAATAAATGTGTGATTTTATACAAATTATATATTATTATAGTTATAGAAGTCAATCATATAACTTTTTTCCAATTTAATTTACAAATATATAGATTTTCTATAGTGACAAGACACATAATATGTGTCTTGCACAAGACATTTATCATTTTCCCTAGCATTGTATATCCCGTGCGATGCTGAGGAAAATTTTCAGTATTTATATGTAATTTTTTTTGGAGGATTTATAATAATTATCAATTAAAATAATAATTAAAAAATTAATAAAACCAATTATATAACAATTGTATTATCATTATTTTTGTATTTGTTTCGTATAAATTATCTTCAAAATTAATTTACATAATATACTAGTAAAGGATATTAAAATATATATTTATTTTTAATATTGTCTTAATTACATATAATAAAGAATAATAGTAATATTTATTATTTAATTTGAATAAATGCAAGGAACTTTATAATTCTCTTTAAATCTTTCTCAATAACATTCAAAAAATATTAATGTTAAACATTGGAATAAATGATTAAAATAATAGAAACTATATATATATATATATATATATATATATATATATATATATACTGTTTTGTTGGAAACTTATTTTCATAACTAAATATAATTTTTTTGTAAAAGTAATTAAAATAAAAATGTTTTAGAGAAATTATAAATCATTATACCATTAACTCATTAAGTAGTAAAAACTACTAATTATAAATTAATTTTAAAGTAATGATTAATTCAAAATTTAAGCATATATCAATAATCGCAACATCAGTCAAAACTAAGTTGCATTACTTTTTTTTCATAACAAAGAGAGGTTAATTTACATTTTTTTATCGCAATGTTAGTATTTTTTTCTTTTTTTTTTAGTTATTAAAGAAAACATACAACAATAATGTAGATTTTTTTTACGGGAGTTTTACGCTTTAATATATCTTATATTTTATTTTAATCTAATTTTTATATAGGGATTAATATATTGTAATTATAATTTTGGTGGAAGAAAGATTGACTTATGAATATTTTTTTATGAAAAGCTTATGAATATTATTTTAATTATATATTAATTATATTATAGTTTTGTTTTGTATTATTAGTTTTGTATAATTAAATTAGGAGAATAAATCAAGAATCTTAGGGTCTATTCTTTATGAACTTACAATTTATGTATTTGATGATGATCATATTTGTAATTTATTCACCAATTTTCTAGGAAGAAATAATATTTTATTTGTTGTAATTGATCATAATGATCTCAAATTCTCAATCTTTTGTCTTATCATTGAGACAAATTTTGATACTTTATAATTTGTTATTCATTTTAATTAATTTTAATTTTAATATTTTAATTTGTATTTTGTAATATTAATTTTGGATTTTAAAGTATTGGAGGTTGATTAATACTTGAGAGGTGGGAAGGTGAATAAGTGATCTAATGTACAGTAATTAATAATCTTATAAAATAAATAAGTTTTTTCCATAAGCATGCTACATGTCAATTGTAGATTGCTTTTGTTTTGTTTTAATATATGTAATAGATCAATGTTTGTACCCGTGCCATGTTGATTCTTCCTTATTTATCATTTTTAATTTATTTTTTTTCAAGTTATGTTTACCCCTTGTAAAAAAATGCTACCAAATTTGTAAAAGATTTTAATTATTTTAATTTTTCATAACATATTTTGAATATGTTGCATAAATAAAAAGTGGTTTGTTCTAAATCATTATATAATATCGATCAACTAAATTGAGATTTATTTGCAACTCAGTATATTTTTTTGGAATTGTCTTTTTCCTTTTGATGTATTATGTTTGCTATTTGTTGTTATTGTTGTTGTTCTCCTGACTATTATTGTTTTTTCTGCAATTATATCAAATATTATATTAATTATTTCGATTATTGTATTATTTAAAAGTGACATTTATCCCTTATAATTGGTGTTTTAATTTATCGTGTTTCTTACCCTTATGTGTTTCTTTTTCGATTGAGCTTGCAAGAAAGATTTGTTACATTGAATTTGATGTTTTCCTACAAAAGTAGTGTGTAATGTACATCCATTATGTCAAATAGGGCGGTTCTATATGGATAAATAATTGTTGTTTCAAGAATTATCTTTTCATTGAAAGGGTATTTAATAAAATTTCAAATGGATAGTTCACTTCTTATAATCACTTTTGTTAGGAACAAGTGCTTCCTTTCCCGCCCGTTTTTTCCAATATTTGATCCACGATTCAATCACCAACCCTTGGAGATGGGTAAGGTTGGGAATCTCGCATGGAGGAAGGGCAATGTCTTGAGAATGCCCCATTTGCCGCATGACTTGATCAGGGAAATAATATGTAAGCTTCGTAAGGCCAAGCAGAGTGATGTGGGCCGCCTAACGAGAGTGGCTCGAGAAGCATGGCACTTTCCACCATTGACCCTCCAACGGATTTCCTCGTGATTCTTGAGAAAAATGACCCATTCATCAAAATTACGGCGGGTGTCGAACTTCCTTTTGCGTTGGCAAAAGTTCGCTAGTTCCGAAGAGGTGATGGGGAGAAAAGACCCTGTCTAAATGCTCCATAAGCCACATCTACAGGTGGAAGAAAGAAAGTGAGAATTTTGGTTGCACAAAAAAAATACATTACAACAAAAAAACGAAAAGAAAAAATCGACACGTGATTCCACATGGACCACTCAGATGATCCATGCAAAATTAGAGAAAAATAATATCAAAAAAAAGGAAAGAAAAGAAAAAAAAAGGAAAAAAGAACAAAAAGAGAGAAGAAGTGTTGATACTCACTTGAAGGGCGAGGGGACTTCCGCGAAGGGTCTGCTTTATAGCCCATGAATCGAGACCGAGGAGGGTCTTAGCAATCACCATCGGAGTAGGATTATAACCCCGGGACATCTCATCTACGACATGGATGAGAGAGATAGGTGCAAAACCCGAACCACCGTGATAAAATAAAAATTCAGAAAGAATGCAAAAGACCAAACCTCGCACTCGCAACGCTGGGTTGAGACTAAGCGCCTCGGGTGATTGAAAGAA
Source organism: Portulaca oleracea (assembly GCA_029582165.1). Lineage (NCBI taxonomy): Eukaryota > Viridiplantae > Streptophyta > Magnoliopsida > Caryophyllales > Portulacaceae > Portulaca > Portulaca oleracea. Next base: position 34,756,033 of record CM055874.1, read on the forward strand.
TTCCACTAGAGCTTGCAAATTAGCTGTGCTACCAACCAAAATGTGTTCTAATGCTCGATGATTGAAGTTTGTCAATTCCTCGAATCTTTCGCAATGGTTGTGAACAAAAGAAGGAGTTGTTGGTGGAGAATAAAGATCGAACTTGAACATGCAAGCCCACTCTTCAGGAAGAGGGCGCAATTCGTTCCAAGAGAAGCGAAAGACATGGAACTTAGGGTCCCAAAAGGTCAGGGCCGCTTTAAGAAACACCCAGTCGATTTTCACTTGCTTTAGGCTCAAAATCAGGGATAGGTTGTAGTAAGTGAGAAGTCGTTTCTCGGGTTTGGTGAGTGTGTTCATCCATGAGTTGAGTTTCCTTTCGAAGGCCATAGTTGCAAGCAAGAGAAGAGGGGTTTGAGAGAGAACAAGAATGGGATGAAGGCTCAAAATGACAAAGCAAGCTTATATAGTCTCGGTTCTGCCCAGTACACAGTTGCTCATATGGATAAAAAGGGATGTATACAGTGCCCGGCAACACGCGTTCGGATGAACCACGGTGTCTGTCACCGTGTGTAGGCCGACCGGCCACCAGGCAGAGGGGATGAACTCGTTTTGTAAGTTCACACCCCTACGTGTATGCATCCAGAAAAAAAACGCGTTTGTGCATGGTTCCTACGTGTTTGTATAATGTTTGTTTTTCCTTTATTTCTTAGTGTAAAAATGTAATTTTATTTCTTCCTCTTTTAGTTTTAGAAATTGTAATTTTTGTTGTACATTATTCTTTTCCTTATTTCTTCCTTGTAAACAGTCAGAGGTTGACCTAAAAATAAATAAAAATGGGAGCTTGTGTGTCGCATCATTAGAGAGTCCAAATCACCTAAAATCGAGTCTGCCTGATTGCATCTTAACTGCGCATTTCTTTACTACATGACATTTCTTTTACATTGCCTAAATAAGTAAAGAAAAAAGAGAGAAAAGAAGGGAAAGACTTGCCGCAATGCCTAGCAGTTCCCGCCAAAACTACCGCTACCGAACAAGCTCCTGATAGTCGCATCAGCAAAGGAGTCCGACTGAGGATCGTCCTGAGTACCAGAAGGACTGGACAAGAATTGGCTGGAAGGCATACCATGAAAACCAGAGCCTGGATAACCCTGGCTGAAGCCAGGGGGTTGACTGTAAGGGACAATAGATTGAGCATGATATTGAGGCGCCAATGGACTAGGCACTCTCTCCATTGAACCTTGGAATCCACTAGATTCCGAACAGTCTTCCACCATGAACTCTGGGATATCAGGAGACCTTCGCCACGAAGAGCTGGCATAGGAATCGGATGGCACACTCATCAGATCTTGATCCCTGCGCCTAGATGGTCCTGCCCTTGGATCTCCGCGAAAACCTCTACTACCTGTTTCTCCTGCTGAAGAGTGGCGAGGAGGACATCTTGACGAGCTCCCGGAACATGGCAAACTCACATGGGAGTGGGCCTCGTTATCTTCATCACCAGCAGCCGGCATCGGACCCCGATATTGCTCATTTTCAAAGTTCTGATCAATGAACTCCCGAGCCGTGATGCCTTCCCGTAACAAAACGCGGATGTGGGCATACGCTTGCTGCACGAAAGGAAGATCCATAAGAATCAATAGTGCAAAATGAAGGGTGGTCAATATATGCAACTTACTAGATTTGCATCAAAGAACTGCAACACTTCATGATCGTCAGGCACAAGCGGGATGAATCTAAACAGCATATCTTCACCCTCCGCCTGCTCAGGCGCCTCTACATGCTGGTTCAGAAGAGGATCATAATATCCCCCCAGCTACAGAAGGACAAACATCATTAGGATGCCAGAAACCTACAGTTAATACAAAAACGGAGGAAATGCTAAAACCTGAGCAAAAGCAAGGCGTCCTCTATGCTGAAGAGCCGCTTCTTCCACGTCATCCGTCGGTACCACAAAATTTACCGTTGGTTCACCAACCATCAGCCGAGCTATTTCATCCGCTGCCAAGGCTTGCCTATCAAAGATGAGCTCGGGAGGATCCATGGGAACTCTTGGAGGCCATTCCCCAGTATGCTAAAAGAAGAAGCGTTCCCCCAAATAGAAACTGAGACCAGAAGGACCTTCCAACAACAAGCGATGCTCGCTTGCTTCCCTTGCAAGGCGTATATCATAATGAAGGTCCTCCGCATTGTATCCATTCCATGGGAATCGGATAATGTCCTCCTGCAGCAACAATCGTCACCAAAGGCTCGAAAAGAGAAAAGGCAAATAAGAAAAATGCAAGACATACCGGTCTGAGGTTGTCGATGATCCTCCTAAGTCCATTCAAATCCTTGAAATGGAATTTTGACCGATGGTAGCCTGATGCTTCTGACCATCGCCGAGCAACTGGAACACGCATATCGCCATTGTTAGTTCTACCAACTGCAGGAAGGAAATAGGCCATGACCCACACCTGCACACCAGGGAAGGTTCTTAGTAAAAAAAGAAATTTGCACCTTACAAATTTCTAAATAAAAAAAATCTTGGAGCATACCTCCAAGACTCGCCAAAGGCTGCTCCCCAAGTTGAGCCTCTTGACCTCCGTCGCCCTTGTACGCGCCACTGTGTCACAGCCGGTGGGTCGGCAGGCAACTCGCATTCCCCTGACCAAACGGGCATACGCAGCAGCCGCCCAGTTGAAAAATCTCATCTCGCCAAAATTCAGGAGGTGATGGGTCCAGGAGAGAGTGATTGTGTCTCCGTGGTTTGCAAAAATTGTTGCATAGATAAAATGCACCAGCACAATGAATTGACGCTGAGGAAGAAGAAGGCTCCTAAATCCTTCACTTTTTATAACGGCCGCCAGATGCGTCTACCGCAGGCCGCCAATTCGTCCCGCTAACGCGGTAACAGGTTGCAAAAGCGCATGAACGCGAGGATCGACATCCTTCTGAAACTTCAGTAGCTGGCCACCCCAGCTAAGACCTGTAATCATCACAAAGTCAAAAGGAGTAAGCATCATCTCCCCAGTTGGGAGGTGAAAAGAGTTCGTGGTATCCCAGAAACGCTCCACGATAGCTCGGCCGTATGTCCTCTTGTTGCTACGGATCTTCCATGCCCTCAAGCAATCTAGAAAAGGGCCAAAACCAGCATCCCTCACGACGCTCGAATAAAATGTGCCCACCTTCGCATGGAAGGACAAGGTTATTACACCCTGAATACTCTCACATGCCTTGAAGGAGTCTTCCAACAATAAGGTCAAAAGAAGAATCTAAGGTGTAAAGTACTTCAAGCAAAATTCAAGGTAACTAAGGTTGCTTTAGGATTCAACTTAAAGTACAGCAGTAAATAGCATGCAAAGCAACTGCAAAAACGAAACATGCTATATGAAGTTAGGGGGAGCATACCGAGTCATGAGAAGAAAGAACCATGCATGCTCATCTTAGCGAAAGACCAACTGAGCCGGAATGAAGTCCCTGCTAGGATACTTCCGCTGCACCGTCCTTACATACGGACGCTCTTGAACCGCTGGTTGAGTAGCACGTCTGCGTCCCCTCCGAAAGAAATTCATACTCTTGCGATAAATTTCAAAAACCCAAAAGATTTCCTAGAGAGAGAATAAGAACCAAGAAGGAGGAACTCGGCTATGGATTATGAAGGAATGCCGAGCTTAAGCCCCATTTATAGGTAAATTGAGTGAGCCCCTGCCGCCACGTGTCAGCTCACCACTGGTTCCCAATAGAGGCCGATCGGCCTACAAGACCAAACACAATAATTGCGTTGAATGGTCTCCTGCATGGTCTGCAAAAGCTGCATTGTACGAGCCAAAAGATTCCTTCCCAAAAGCATAGGCCAGTCGGCCTTGGAAAGGAGGAGCCTTTGTCTTCTTCTTCCTTTGTCATCTTCCTAATGGCATGCATTTTCCCAAATCCATGCATGACCGAGCACAAGGTGTGCCCAACCAGAAGAGCGTGTTCTTTTCAAGGAGCAAAACGTCCATTCCCCAAAAGGGAACAAGTCCCAATGGTTGTGTAGCCGCAACCCGATGTAAGTTTCTCGCATCAAAATTTATAATTCATCAGAACTGACGAAAACTATTTTTGCATTTTGCAAGAAAAATAAGGGACACGATCGGTGAAGTCCCTCGACATTGAATTGTCATCATCATCATCATCATCATCATCATTCCTGAGCCATCGGCAGAGTTTTGGTGAAGTCTCGACAACCAGGGCCATCGGTAGAGTTTCGATGCAGTCCCAACCCTGAGCCATCGGCAGAGTTTCGATGAAGTCTCAATCCCCAGGTCATCGATATTGTGATCGATGAAGTCCTTCGGCATTGAACATGCCAACAATCATCAACATCGACACCGGGAAAGACTGGAACCGACACTGGGAAAGACTAGAAAATCAACCCCAAGAGCCATCGGCATCATGACCGATGAAGTCTCTCCAGCGAGTAGAGTATCATTCTAGCTCGAGATCCCCTGTCGGCGCAAGTTCGCCAATCGCGACACAGGACCCGACTTCCAAGTGTTAGCCCACATCTTCAAGTAGGACATCCCAAATGTCCGAGATCCTGTCAAGTAGGATGTCATCAAACGTCCGAGATCACTTCAAGTAGAGCATCATTCTTGCTCGAGATCACCGATTGGCGCAAGTTCGCCAACCGTGATGCAGGACTCAGCTTCCAAGCATCACCCCAGGCTTTGCATTCCAAAGTCATATCCTTAACCTGTGTCCATCAAATCAAGACTAATTTGATTCTCGTCCTATCCTCGGACTCAATCAAAGTGGGAATGATGTATTTTGGCCCACACCAAATACATCCAAAGAGGCCCAAATCAATTTTAAAGAAACAAGGCAAGCTATAGAGGAAAAGATAAGCATAGAGGCCCAAAGGCCCATTCATATGGTATGCTCTTTATGGCAAGAGGATGTCCAAACATCCTAGAACATGCAAGATCACGCCAACCAGCCCAAGAACAAGGCCCAAGTTCACGTCCAAGATGATATCCATTCTTGATTTTAATCTTTTGGATGTAACTTTATCTTTATTAGCTTTATTTAGCTTATTATTATTTTGGTGTGATTTAATTAGCTTTTAGTTTTATCTTAAATAATGTAAGATGCCAAGTATATTATAAACTTGAGCATCAAGTCATAGGAAGACCAATAGGAGTCTAAATAAGTCTAGAATATTCTAAGTTGTTCTAGAATATTCTAGAAGTGTGTGTGTGTGCTATTAGGCGTGTGATAGAGGTAGAGTAGGCGCCAATTTTGATCAATATTATCCTAGATAAGGTTGGCTATCTTGTAATTAATCCATATTGGATTAGGAAGCCAATTGCAATTAGGATAAGGTTGTTGTAACCAACTCCCCTTTGGATAAGGAGTCCTAATCCAAGAGGAAGTTGGGATAGTAGGCGTGTGATGCTATAAGTCTTGGCTTGCACGCCAAGCTAGGGTTTAATAGAAGCCCTAGGTTTGAGTCTAGTATAAATAGCTTAGGCTTGTAATCGTTTGAAACACAATCCAGTTTAGAAATATGAATCAAGCTTTGAGCTTATCCCCTAGAGTGTTTGGATAAATCTCTACCCTTTTCTTCTATTGTATCTTGGCATGGCACCCAAGTAGTTAGGAAGAGCTTGATCCTAAGTTGCGGTCTAGATCAAGTTAGCCCTAGGTTGTCTAACTTGTGGATTCAAGTTAGAAGCTTAGTTCTATCCGAATTTATCTTTCTGTCAATACAGTTAAGATAATTTCTCTCTTATCTTTCTATCAATATAGAAGATAATCCCTTTGTTTATCCCTCCAACCAAACGTCTCTCTTCCCCTCCCTCATAATCGTTCACTTCTTTCTCTCTTTCACAAATATCTTCAACCAAATCCCTCTCTCTCCACAACAACCTCCAACAACTTTTCTCTCTCCTCCAACAAACTCCCCCAATTTATATTCTCTCTACCTCCACAAAAGGCCTCACGCCATCCCCTATTCTCCCTTAAGTCGTCCACCCTCTCCCACAAACCTCCATCAAGAATCCCTCTTCCCTATTCAAGATTCAATTCTTATTGTTTCTTGAATCCACAAAAGTCCTCACGACAAAATAACCTTTTTTCCCTCCACTTTCTCTCTCCTATTCACGTGAACCATCCCCTCTTCTACCCTAATTCACGTGAAGTGTCCCATGTTGAGATTGGTTGCACGTCTCCCTTGATGTGTAATTGATCAAGATACACTCTTTGATCCCATTATACATCATGGGACTCCTGTAGACACCGGGATTTTGACGCATAAAAACAATATAAAAAGAAGAGCGGAAGAAATAAAAGAGATTCGATAAATGCATGCATTTTACATGTATTTATTCACCTAAAGTCACATGCATGATCACATGTGGTCCATCCTAGCTACATGTACATTTTTATATATAAAAATGGAGCCATGCAAATCCTAAAAGCAAGCGCCAGAGATCGCGAGATTGAATCCTCACAAAAGCACTCAAAAACACTCTCAAAAGCCAAATAATAATGTGCTCATTTCGTCCAGTGTGAATGGCAGCTTCCCTAGGTTGGTTGACTTCACACTCCACTGTCAATGCATGCATGGACAAAGCTGGTGCCTCCCCCCTGGCTTAGTGGTCGACCGGCCTACACACACCGACCACACGTGGTCAATTGACCACGTGCTGCCGTCCATCATCATGCATCTCCCCCTACTACCTAGTGAAGTGTAGAGCTACGGAGATTACCATGTGTATGTGTATGTATGCATGTATCTCCTATCCTCCATCCTCCTATAAATACTACTCCTCTCCAAGTCATTTTCACTCATCAACTCACCAATTCACTCGTCATCTATTACTCTCTACTCACTCTCTCTAATCTCTCTTACAAACTCTCTATTTCTTATTATATTCTTCATCTCATATTTATATTCTACTCATCCTCTAATCCATCCTATCTTCCATTTATAATCTTCATCTCTTATCCCACAAAAAGCCTAAATACACATCTTATCTCATTCTTCCTAAACCCCACGAAAAACCCTAGCCTAAACACATCTAAAACCACAAAAAGAGCCTTATTATTCCCCTCTTATCACCCTTTTCTTATCATCTTTTCACCACCTTTTTCTATCATCCCTTTGGCACTTAGAGAGGAGGTTTCTAAAGGCATCAAGGAGGATCCATCAAGCATTCAAAGGCTAAGCAAGGTTTTCCCAACAAAGTAGCCATGTAAGCTCTTAAGTGCTTTCTTTCCTTGTAAATAAGTGTATATTTGTACTTTTTATCTTTTATATTCTTGTTGCATGATTCAATGAAGTTATCTATAAAGTTCTTATTTATTTTCCTTCCAAACTTTATCAGAAGCACTTTTTTAACTTTTAGTAGAGTTTTTCCTTTTGTGAGAGGCGAACTCTTAAAGTTTCCTTTTCGAGTTCGTAGCCTTACCCTCGAATCCATTCTTGGGTTTCGCAGGCGGAGTCTTTCTTTCTTTTTATTTTTGGTTTTTTCTTGGCTTTTCCCTTAAAAAGTCGGGTGGCGACTCCCATTTCGAACCAAAACACATCGAGGATTGCATAAACTACGGTTTTACAATGTATCGATGCAACTTTAGGGTTTTTTCTTTCTTATATTTCTAAATAATATTTGCATAAATTGCTTTCTTCCGAGCCTAACATTTAAATGAGCAAATTGGGTTAAATTTAGAAGAGTTTGGAACAAGTGGATGTTCATTCTTAAAGGTTTAATTCAATGACTCATAAAAAGCATAAGTAAAGGGAACAAAATATTATTCATGAAATGTATGATTGATTTCCTTAAAGAGTTTTCAAAGGTTAAACCCCAGCACAAATCACCGAATCACACCCCAATCCAAACGTGGACGTTCGGAAGCCTGAATGGCGTGGAAAAATGTCCACAAGACCCTGACAGGAAATGTGAGACAATTGTCAGCAACATGGCAGAGATATTCAATGCCTACATTGTTAAGCAAGGCACAAACCTTTGATAGACATGTTGAAGACATAAGGAGTGCTATAATGGAGAGGATTGTCCTCAAAAGAGAGATGATGACAAACTCACATGATGATATATGCCCATGGGTGAGGAAAAGACTTGAGAAGGAAAAAGAGGAGGCTTGCAAATGCACACCTCACCCATCTGGAAACAACACCTTCCAAGTAGATGTTGAGACAAATAGGCTAGCAGTGGACCTCAACTCTGCTACATGTACATTTAAAATATGGGATCTCATTGGAATACCCTGTTCCCATGCAATTTCATGTGCAACTTGGCTGAAATAGGAAGCTGAACAGTTTGTCAATCCAATGTTCAAAAAACAAAAGTACTTGAAAGCATATGAGTTCTCCATCTCACCATGTGTTGGACAAAGGCATTGGCCCTTTTAAAGAACTTCCACTGCTGCCACCTCTTGTCATCCCTAGATTTGGAAGACCAAAAAAGAATTGAAGGAGAGACCCCCATGAAGATCCCAAGAGGGTATGTAAATTAACAAGGCATGGACTTGTTATGTACTGCAGTATATGCAAGAAGACAGGTCACAACAAAAGGGGTTGCCCTTACAAAGATAAAATTGCGTCACCCCAGCCAGAACCACATCCAGAACAACCAGCTCGGAGGCAACGGGGAAGGCCTAGGAAACAACCATCCAACTCTGACACTACCAGATGGGTTGCTTCCACTGCTAGAGGGCTGCTTCTACTGCTATGGGGGGTGCTGCTGGTACAAGGGAGGTGGTAGGGGTGTTGCCACTAAGGGAAGAGCTGCTGCTACTATTGCTAGGGGAGGTGGAAGAGTTGCTTCTGCTGCAGCTAGAGGAGGGGAGAGAGGTGTTGCTGCTAAGGGAGGTGCTGCCAGGGGAAGAGGTGTTGCCAGGGGAAGGGGATCTTGAATGGGAATGTGGTTTCCTATTGGAAGTGGAAGTGGAAGTGGAAGTGAAAGTGGTAGGGGTGAAGCTAGGGCTTATAGAAGTGTTCCATATTGGTTGGTGGTTACAAGTGCAAGGGTAAGCATCTTTCCCTCCCTCTATTTTTTTATTTGAAACTTTTTAGAATAACAAAAAAGCGGACCCCCTGTGTTCATTTTTTTAATGGTGACCATACAATATACATGATTATGGTATTGAAATTTTCATTTTTTTTAGGAGGAGGCATCTTCATCAGCTACAACTGGCCACATAACAGATGCACCTTCATCAAGTGGACAAAATATCTAAACAACTCAAGCTTCAAGCACCAGTCAACCCTTCAGAGAATATTGGAGATACTGATGCGGGGGTTCTTACTGTTTGTATTTCGGAGATGTTGTGAATTAGTCATTTGTATTTTGTTAAGGTTGTTTGTACCAAACAGTCATACATTGCCTTTAGGTCAAGCTGTTTGTATCAAACATATACTGTTGTGTATTTTGTCATTCACACGACATCATTAATCTATGTACTGATGTTTGGTTAATGAAATGCTAAGTTGTCATTATTTTGTCATTCACAGATACTGTTGTCAGTTTATAGTCTTTATTTTGCATTTCTTTATGGTTGTGTATTACATATGAGATTCCTTTATTATTTGTTGTTGATGGAAAGTACATGCTAAGTTATGATAAGCAACAAGTTGCATTTGTTACATATGACAAACTAGTTCAACTTGCTTGGATTTGCTCAACAGATATAAAAAAACAACTTCAGTACATTCATTCATCCAAAAAAACCACCACTACAAGTACTACTATCTTCACAAACTCAATACATTCATTCATCTCCCCACCTACCAATGACCTATCCTTACCTACCCTCCAATGTTGACAACAACCACAACTACTACAAATACAAACACTACAAAGTTTATCCATCCATATCTGCCAGCTCCTCTTTGCTTCAAATGAAGAATTTCATCTCTCAAAGCCTTCACCTCTGCCTCACTTGCCTTCCTCTTCTTCTTCTCATTCTCAAGTTTTCTTCTAAGCTTGGTTACTTCTTCCTCCAATTTTACATTACTTTGAGTCCTATTCCTCACCTGTTGCATTTCAGTTTGCATTCTTAACATTTCCCCAACAAGTTGCTCCATCCTTTCCTCCAAAATTGAGTTGTGCTCAAGCAAATACTTGTCAAGCTCATCTTCCCAAATAAAGAACCCACACCCCTGATTCACCTACAGATTACATATAAAAACAAAAAACAAATCACAAATTTTACATTTTTCACCCTAAACCAAAACCACCCTCAACCATAATTAAACGAGAACAGGCTGACCTTCCAAAAATTTGTATCCAAAAAACTTCCTCCTATAGTTGCGTTCCTTGCGGCAAGTTCCATACACAACAGGGGCCTTATGCTTGCATTTTAATAGCATAACAATTGATATTCTTGAACTTAACGTTCCTAATTAAAATTTTCTACCAATGCTTGAAGAATCTTGACTATGGCTACCAGCCATTATGTGCGAAGTGTCGCCTAATTGAGCGAAACGAAAAGACGAATGACGAATGAGAAGAACAGAGAAGAATAGAGAAGATTTAGGGTTTTTCGAAGGGAACAATTATTGGAGAGAGATTGGATCTACAGAAGGAGCAATTATGGGCTACTGTTGTTTCTCTTCAACACCTCTTTCCTCCGCTTTTTTACTTTTATTTTAATTAAAGATACCTTAGGTGTGAGTAAGTAATAGATAAGTAAATCAGAGAGTGAGGTGTACAATGGAAAAAATAAGGGAGAATAGTGATAAGGACTAACACATAATATATCTACATGCCCTCAATCATTTTCCCTTTTTTTTTTGGCTCATAAAACCTCCACGTAAGCTTCCGCCACCGCCATGTCACACTGCCGACGAGTTTGACTCGATGGTGGTTTGCTGGAAAAATAATATATTAAGTTCAGTTTGTCTAATATTAATGTTCAAGGTTGGTTGGTTAAATCAAACACCCTCAAAAGTTGGTTTATTTAATTCCAATTTCTCTATAACAATTGTATGATTTATATATTTTTTTGGTAATAGGCAATTAGAAAGGTTAACTTTCATAATAATTTATATGACTATAAATAAAGAGAAAATTACAAAGTTCAATTTATTAATTACTTTACTAATATTAATCTTAATCCTATATGTAAAATATAATTCAAGATTTAGAATTTACAATCATAGAAATGATTGACACTAAAATATAACAAGAAAAAACCCTAATGACAATAAATTTGATTCGATTACATGAAAAATATGAATGACTATTTACAGGACACTAAGACTAAAACTTTTACAAGTTGAGCATCATTAAATAAAAAAAAATAGAAAATACACTTATAGTTAAATCGAATCAACATATAAAAACAAACAAAATAACCCATACATTAAAGGGGATAAAGACTAGTTTACATTAGTTAAAATTGAGCATCCTTTTTCTTTCTTTTTCCTCCTTTCCATCTCAAATCCAATATTTCTCATTCTCCTTCTCTCTCCTTCACTGCTCCCGCTCTGGTCTCCCTCTGCCGTCGACCACCTGCCGCCGGCGCCAGTCACCGGAAACGCCGCCGCGGTTGGCCGGTGAGCCAGCCACCCCCTTCCTCGTTGGCTTCCGGGTTTTTCTCTCTCTTGAGGTATGTTCTAAACCCTAATCACTCAATTCAATTATTTTAGGGTTTGAAGATAGAGATTTTGTTTTCTTGATGTAATTCTTAGTTTAAAACAGTTAATAAGAGTAGAAGTTTTAATCTTGGATTTTTGTTAGTAGTTGAAGAATAAAGTATGTTGATAAATTGTGGGAATCAATTGGGAGAGGGTTGAAATTGTGTTTGAATGTTGTGGTTTAGTTGTGCATGTTGTTTTTGATGGTAATATGAGGTTAAGTAAGGTCAGCATGCCATTAATATGAAGTAGTAAAGACTATGAATGATTTGTGAGTGAATGGTGTTGGGCATTAAGTTTGTTTATGCTTGTTTATGGTGAATTATGAGTTGCATGTCAAAATTGAAGGCCCTCCACGATGATATGAGAATAAATTAGTGTTCAAAGTTATTACAATATTAAATGTCGTTCATTACTTTCAAATAAAAAATGTCCATCAGACAAAATCATGTAACTCCTCTGCAAAAAAGAAAAGAAGAAAAAAAGACCCATATAACTGTACTCTTTGTGCCTCATATAGATTTGAGAGTAGTTGCATTAATATTTTGCTGGTTGCCATATCGATATTCTCTCTCTCTCAACCAGAATTGTGACGATTTTGGCAAGTAAGTAGGCAGCCATATCGATCTTCTCCAAGCATTCCAGAGAACTGGTTTTGATGAATTCTTAAATCCTTTTTATAAATTTCTCCTTTTTGTTCCTCAATTTTGATTTCCCCCTTTTCCTGCTTTTGAACCTGTTATTTTACTGAATAGAAGAGGGGAGGATGTTGACATGTCCAAATACCTATCACCTCCACCAGTAGTGTAGTGATGAAATACTTAAATGTGTTTTAGTAGTGTAGTGAGATTAATCAAATTATATACAAAGCAATTTATTTAAGTGTTCACAGTCCATATTGGTTTCTGTATAAAGATGTATGCTGCACTATAATAGTTTACTTAAATGTGTGTGTGTTTTTTTTTTTTTGGTGCGGTGAGATTAATCAAATTATATACTAGTACAAACCAATTAGCAACATACTCTATTTTTCAAATATGTATATTTTCCGGATTTATAAAGGATGAAATCCCTCTATAAATTTGCCCAATCATACAACAAGGTTATGTTATTTTAGAGTGCATGATAGTTGAAAACCTAAATGGTGGATAAAGTGAGATAGAGTGGGTAAGTAAGATAGTGTTTAGGAAGGTGAGTCACATTATTTAAATGTATAAATTTTTTAAAAATGTAGTTTATGTTATTTCTTTTTACATTCACTCATATAAATCGACTCCCGTTTGAAAGAACAGACAAAAAAAACTAGTATTATATTATTAAAAATGTAAAAGTGACGGGCCAATCCTACTAGTCCTCATCAAAAGACCAAGCCTTGTTCGACTTGAAATTCAGTTTGTTACAAATTCATGGCTATGGCTAAAAACAATAAAAATAAAAATAAAACTAATCCTGACGATCAATTTCGGAGAAGATAGTAGGTTCACTGAATCACTGATTCCCAATTACTGGAACAAGTTGGTTTCTGCTTCGCCCGCCTTATCTCTCGTCCCTCTCTCTGTTCACCGCCACCGGCATCTCCACTCCATTAATCTCAGGTACCAACAAATTTTGAAGAAAAAGCACCTTGCCCTACCTAAACTGTCCTTTATGTCCCCTACTGTATTCTTTATGGCTTGATTCATAGAAGATGGGAATGTTTCCCCGTGGAATATAGTTTGCATCTTGGTCAAATTTCAGTAATTATCGGCCGATTATATTGTATCTCCCCTAAATTTTATGCTTCTTAATTTAGTTTAGGTAGGATGACGGTGAATTTATTGACTCCTCTAGCTGAAATTTTATTTGTTTGCTGTCTCTTCTTGCAGTCTGCATTCACTAAAATTAGGGTTTTATGCAAAGTTTTGTGGTCGCTTTTATAGGAATTCGAACGGAATTTTGGAACGCACATTGGAATCTTGGTGATTTTGTACCTGCGGTTTTTATTGGTTGTGATGAAACGTGGGTACCAAGGATCTCCGAGCTCTTCTGGTCCTCCTCAGTCTCGAGTCAAACACAACCCAGAAGGTGATTCCCTATTTTTCACGAATATAATTGGTTTTGACACAGTTGTGCTGCTGTGCTTATTCTCCTACCAATTTGGTTTACTCAAATCTTCTACTGGCTGCGATGCTGTGAATAATTCCAGGGATTCTGGATGGGTTTTTTTTTTTTTTTTTGGGGGGGGGGGGTTGGTTATTCTTTTTCTGATTTTTAATACTCAAAAATCCAAGTAAGCTGAGAATAGTATGTTGTTTTATGCGGGGAGGAAACTTAAATTTTTGCCCGAAAACTTACAATCTAATTTGGGGAAAAGACGCCCACAATCCTACCTCTCATCAATTTGATAATGGGCATTGTGAGTCCCCCCTTGACACTGTGATTTGTCAATTGTTATTTAGGTGATGGACAATTTTTGAAGGAGGAGACCACAAAAAGCTTTGTACAGAAAGTTGCTGATCATTACAGTGCAAGAACTAATCAGACATTGGAAGAACGAGAAGCAAGTCCAATTATTCATTTAAAAAAACTTAACAATTGGGTATGGCTAGACTCCAGTCTGAGTTGTGTGTTATTTCACTGTAAATTTTATTTACCTGCTATTTTATTCGCAGATAAAAAGTGTTCTTATTCAGCTTTTTGCTCGCCGTGGGGATGCTGTGCTTGATCTTGCTTGTGGAAAGGTGATTTGGTTTGACATTATCAATGATTATTGTTCAGCGGGGTAACAAGTCAATCCTATTTTGACTGTTGATTTTCACCATTTGTCAGGGTGGGGATCTTATAAAATGGGACAAGGCAAAGATTGGATATTACGTAGGGATCGATATTGCTGAAGGCTCGGTAAAGTCCAAAAGCCTTTGTTCTACCGTTTCCTGCGCCCCTTTATATTTTGAGCTGGTGTTATTTCTTCGTGCTTCTGTGATTTGGCATTAAGAGCTTGATGACCATGATGGCTATGTTTAATAGTCAAATTCATATGCTAAACCTTGGATGTGAAGTGTTTCATTGTCCCACTTTCTTGCTTCAGCTACCTTAGTGTCTCTACCTGCCCACGAAACTTTTTAATAGCCTAAAATTTAAGAACTTTATCTACAGATAGAGGATTGCCGTACACGTTACAATGGTGATGCTGATCATCATCAGCGTCGCAAGAAGTTCACATTCCCTGCTCGTCTCTTATGTGGAGATTGCTTTGAGGTAACATGGCCACAATTTCCTCTCTTGTCACAATGAATGTTTGGATGAATAATTTATATGATGAGTGATATATTGCCGGGCATAACTGAAGCTCAAGTTTGCTTTTGTCATCAGCTAGTGTATTGGCTCTTAAAATGTGCAAATTAGCCCTGAGTCATGATATCTGAGTGCTGTGGATTCTTTGCAGGTTCGTCTGGACAAAGAATTAGCCGAGGAGGCTCCATTTGACAT
The DNA here is from genome assembly GCA_029582165.1 of Portulaca oleracea. Taxonomy (NCBI): domain Eukaryota; kingdom Viridiplantae; phylum Streptophyta; class Magnoliopsida; order Caryophyllales; family Portulacaceae; genus Portulaca; species Portulaca oleracea. The sequence goes on from CM055874.1 coordinate 34,771,103, forward strand.
TTGCAGTTGCCAGGTCAGTGATTAGCATTTAGGTTAAATGAGATATGAGATCTTGTTAGCCTTTGGGTTCTGTTATGCATCTTAAAACCTCACAGTTGTTTATGATGTCAGACTGCATGAAAGACTTTCTTTTGTAGCTGTTTTGCGTCTATCTTCTAAGTGAGTCCTGATTTGTTGTCATCCATTGTCCTACAAAGCCAGCAGGATATATGTTAACTGTAACTTCCATATTCGTGTTGTATTTGTCTATGATTAGGAGCTCATGCTAATCTGTTTTAGAGGTAGACCTTGCCATGGGGTCGTACATTCCTCTTTAGTCTTTGTGGGCATGATCCTTGTCATTTGCTTTATTTTGTTCTGTCACCAGTCTATGCTCCTTGTTTGGCACATGTGTGGGAGGGTGGGTTGGATTCAGCTGAATGTAGTTAAGTAATTTGCACTATGTGACAACTTTATTTATCAGAGTATGCCTTTTCCTTTCCCTTTTATGCATTTTATACTTGCATAGAATTTACTTTCTCATTATTCCTCCCCCTAGTTTGCCATGCATTATTCATGGTCTACTGAGGCACGTGCACGGCGGGCTTTGGCAAATATATCAGCTTTGCTTCGACCAGGAGGCATTTTAATTGGGACGATGCCAGACGCCAATGTCATTGTCAAGAAATTAAGAGAAGGTTTATTTTTGCCTTAATATTTTATGTATATGGAGCTTTGAAATTTTCAGCTATTCTTCTTAGTGAAAGATAATCATCTTCCATTGACTATACTAAAAGGATGACATCATATCTTTACTTCCAGAGTCAACTGTCGTGTTCTATAGCATTGCCAACTCTTGATTAGCTTTTTTGAGAAAGATTACTCAGCGGCAAACTTTTTTTTTTTTGTGACCACTTTGGAGGCAAGCAACCCTAGACTTCATGGCTTAGAACATACATCAAGAGCCCATCCACTTAGGTCACTACAAGCTATGTTTGTGGTCATGGCAGCCTTTTCCTTTTCTTTTCCTTTCTTTTCCCCCCCTTCTTCAGAGAGAGAGGGAGGGAGGGAGGGAGGGAGAAGGGGGGGGGGGGGATTCAGCAATTGTGTTGGTGTGACCTTTTGACCTGTGCATCTGATCGCGAAGAATTGCTTCTGTTTTCTCTGTTGTCTTTTAAAAATAATGTTGGCGGCTTTGTAAATTATTTTTTTGAAGTTCTACATGGTTAAGGCAGAAAGATTACCTCAGGGTACTGTATGTTTTAGATTAACTATTTTAAGGAGCCTTGATTTCTAAGACTAATTATGAGGCATTGAGGTTCATTGAGTTATGTGAAAACCAATGTTTAAGTACTTTTTTCACTTGAAAGACGTAGTTACCCTTTTGAAAAAAGTTATATAAAAAAAACATAATAAAAATTGAAGTACAATCAACTTTATAGGTTAATAGAAAAAAAATCAAATTATTCAGTTTTTATTACTTTTTACATTATTATTTTGAATGAAAGGCTAACTATGTCCTTTCAGGTAATAAGGGACCCAAAAATTAATTTTCACATAAGTTAAAGTGCCCTTATAATTATTTCTAAATACAGAGGGTCCTTAAAATACTGAGAATAACCTTTCTATCATAAATTTCATGACATGTACAAATTACATCGGTTCTTCAACAACTCAAATCAAGCTAGGAGTCATGTACTGGATTAGCTTTCTACAGTTACAATCCCGTGAGCTTGATGTTGCTGAGGATTGTCATGTGATTTTCGTTTCAAGCATGAATCCAAAGGTCTCAAGCAAACAGGGCTAGAAAATTAAATACCTGAATACTTGTAATACATCTTAAATTTAACCAGTGTCATACTTATGGAGGTTCTTCGGGAAACCTCAAAGCAGAATATTTGAAAGATAACTTTGTGAAGCACGATCCCTCTTAAGCCCATGATTAGAAATTGATTAGGTCATGGTTTCTGTTCCTATGTCTCAGATGTTCAAAATAAAATAGGTTTTGAGAAGTACACTATTGTATAAACATATTGGTCTTGTGTTCTCACTATAATCCTGTCCCTTATGAAATGTCATTTTGACAAAGGGGATAAATAGCAAGGCGATTATGAAAACTACGGGAAAAAGTATGAAATTACTTAATTGCCCCCCAAATCTGTTTGTACGTGGTTGTTGTAGTTAATGATTAGGGGTAAAATTGAAGAAATTCATATTGGGAATGTAAAATGAAATAATTAGGAGCAGAAAAGGTTAGTTAAGTGGAATTTGAAAAAGGGACGGAGGGAGTATCTGTTATTCTTTCTTGCTCGGTTTCTACTACTTGATTTACCCATGTTGCCGGCTATTGTGAGGTGATTTATCACCATAAATGTAGAGGGTGATCCCATCTCTAGAGTTTTTGTGACTGAATCATTTGTACAGGAGAACCCAGTGTTCACATTAAGAGGGAATAACATAATCCGAAGGAGTCCTTTCATCTTTAACCATTTTTTTTCCATGCGTGCTCTTCGTGTGTGTATGCCTAAGAACTCCTACGTTTCAAAGATGATGCAAATTTTGATATGCATTATTAATGCAGTGGATGGGTTGACTTTTGGGAATAGCGTCTACTGGATACGTTTCGATGAGGAGTATGCTGATAAGGTAAATTCTCTTCTCACCTATTAACACACATTTTCTCATTCTTTGTCGGTCCTATTACATTCTATTTCTTCAAAAACTTGTTCCTCCAGAAATTCAAGGCATCCTGTCCTTTTGGTATCCAGTACAAGTTCCACTTAGAGGTAACAGTTTATCTTGTTACAACTTCCTTTAAGAGGGAGTGAGTTTTGATATATCATTGCTGTTTGCTGATATTGTGATCTATATGATTGCATGATAATATTAAATAATAAACACATGGCCTTTGTTTGTTTTAGTAATCCAGGCCTAACACTTCCATTTTTTGTGTAATTCATATCATAGATATGTGCAGAGGACAAGTGTAAACGCCACATCTTAATACTTTTTATTGTTTTAGCAAGCTACATGTAACTGCATGAATAATTTTTTTTTATAATTTTTTTTCTTTTTAAAATTCATTGGTTGTATAATTCAAAATATTGCCCGAATAATGCTCTCTGAGTTCCTGATGCATTTGTCTGGGATTCTTAACAAAGTTCTGTGGTTTTCTTTGGCAGGATGCTGTTGATTGTCCTGAATGGGTAGTCCCTTTTCACGTTTTCAAGGCTCTAGCTGAAGAGGTATAACATTTTTCTCCTCTCTAGCATTCTTAATAATCAGTACCTACATCTACTTGTGTATGCCTTTAAACATATATTAGGATAAATGGCCAATATTGGTTTTATTTTTTTGTTTTTCTACTTTGGGTGCATTTGTGTTTACCCTCACATTTTGTTTTATAATAAGTCTTATTGCTTATAACAAATTGACACTTCTTTTCTTGGCAGTATGATTTTGAGCTGGTTTTTGCAAAGAATTCACATCAATTCGTTGATGAATATCTGAAGCAACCAGAATTCGTGGATCTCATGAGAAGGCTGGGTGCTTTAGGTGACGGAAACCGGGATCAGAGTGAGTTCCTGCTTCCCCCCCTTGATTCATGGATCTTGGTGTTGACATCATTTATTCCTTTTACTTTCTTACTCTAGGTACACTGTCACCTGATGAATGGGAGGTAGCCTATTTGTATCTGGCATTTGTGTTGAAAAAGGTAATAGATCATGTTCATCTAGTCTAGATATAAAATGTAAATATTGGGAAGCTATATGTTTATGCTATTGCTCGCATTTTCCATTCAACTTGAAGTGTCTTCAGTCTGGACTATCTATCTACATATCATATATATATATATATATATATATATATAGAAATACATATTGATATATTTAGGAATAATAATTAAATATTTTATATGTTCTCCTATTCTTATCTATCTGTTAATTATATTAAAACAAAACCCAAATGAACAAGAAGTTGCCACATGTCAACTACCATGAAAAGCTTATTAAAAAAAGAAAATTTGTTTAAGCAACCCTTCAATTCCTCAGCTCTAAAACTGTCGGTTACAATCTTCAAGTACAACAATTACTACTCTCATAATATGCTGCATCAGTTACAGAAAAACATCCACGCACTTACTGTGAAGAAGAAGAAAGAAGAAAGAAAAGAAGAGGAAAGGAAAAGAAAAAAATAGGAAAGAATTTGATTATTATTTGAAAAGAATGAATGGCTAGCAAATAACTAAGAGTGGTAAGGTGGCAAAAGTGCATTAGTATTTTTTGGTTCATCTATCCAAAAATAATAGGAGCATGCATTAGGTTACATGTTCTACTCAACGCAGCCAACGAATATATGTTTTCATTTCTTTCTTCCATTCCTCTACACTTTTTTTTAATTTTTCCAACTTTTTTTTGATGGAATTATTTTTCAAACTTTTATGAAAGATTGAAGAAAAAATATTATAAAAATATTAAATTAATAGTTATTATGTGAAGCAATGAAGTTACACCCTTTTTGGTCCCCCACCCATTTCTCCTCCCTCATATTTGGTGTAAATATCTTATATTCCTTCTCTTTCGATCAATTTAACATTTTACACTCTTGGCGCTCCGTATCGTGTTACTACGATTGCTTCTATTCCTCTTATCCGTATCATAATTAATAGGGAGCAGGATAAAAATAATTGTGAAAAATACTCTTCAAAATACACTTAAAATAGGGCCAAAAAAGTAGGTAATTTGATAAATGAAAAAGGGATTACAAGAGAACTATTTACCATTCTAAAAGGGCAGCCCGGTGCACAAAGCGTCCCCGCAAGCGGGGGTCCGGGGAAGGGTCCCACCGTAAAGGTGTAATGTACGCAGACCTTACCTTGCATTTCTGCAAGAGGCTGTTTCCAGGACTCGAACCCGTGACCTCACGATCACAAGGCAACAACTTAACCGTTGCGCCAAGGCTCCCCTTCAGAACTATTTACCATTCTAAGTTTCGAAAATAAATAAATAATAATATGATGAAGAAATAAATGGAGGCGACTATTTAGAATTAGAATATTGAAAAAAATATCGAGGGATGAAAAAAAGTGAAACATAGTTCATATTTGTTTTTTTGGTAATAGGCAATTGGCGCCAGGAGGTTGCGAGACGGTGGAGCCAACGTTTGGGGCAATGGGTTATAGAGATTGGGGCATAATTACTAGTTACTTATTCATGCTATTTGTTCATTTTTTTTCCTATAGTGATACATTTAACCATCAACCGTATATTAGGTTATTTTGTTTATTTCTTATTTTTATAGTATGATACATTCAACTGCTGATTTGTTCATGGTATTTTGTTTTTGGGATATTGGATCACAATATACCGACCTTTGGGGGTATTGGATTGTAATATATCGACCTTTATTATTGGACAATAATATCCCTGATCTTTATACTTAGGTGAGATTATTATGCCGCCTAAGGAGGTGGTGACTGGTTAACTGGTCTCTGTTCTGACGTGACAGGCGGAGGGAAATTAATCGACCCTTGCCCAGTAATCCTGTTAACCCCTCCGCTTTTCTCATTAACACACATTAAGGGTCTGTTTGGAGAGGTAAAAGGAATGGAATAAGGGTGGGATAGGTATCCAATCCCTTTTCTTTGTGTTTGGTGAACCATTTCTGGAATGGGATTGGGAAACCCCCAGGTTTCTAATCCCCTCAAAAGGGTGGAATAAGAACCTGCCATATATGGGGGGTATCAAAAGGGTGGAATTAGAACCCTGCGTTCAGTGGTGGCTTGCGTTCTTCCAACAGTGGTGGCCGGCAGAATTAGAGGCGGGCGGAGGAGCTGGGCCTCAGCGATGACGTTTTCCCATCTCCTCTGTCGAGAAAACGTCAAAGAGAACGGACGGTGTTGCAGCGGCGACTACTATTTTCGGTGGTGCTTTGCCTTCTCTCCTTGCGGAAGGGTCGCGATTTCTGGGCGGAAGGGAACGGACGGTGTTGCCACCAGCGAATACGATTTCCGGTGGTGCTCTGCCTTCTCTCCTTGCGGAAGGGTCGCGATTTCTGGGCGGAAGGGAACGGACGGTGTTGCCACCGGCGAATACGATTTTCGGTGGTGCTCTGCCTTCTCTCCTTGCGGAAGGGTTGCGATTTCTGGGCGGAAGGTGGTGGCGGAGGGGTCGCGATTTCTGGGCGGAAGGTGGTGCATAGATTAGGGTTTGATTCCATTCCCTTTTCTCACCAAACACTTTCTATTTTGGAATCAAATTCCAATCCCAACCCTCTAGATATCTAATTTCATACTCATTCCATTTCATTTTTCTCTCCAAACATACCCTAAAAGAAATAGGCCCTAACACAGTGACTAACGTGGTGGTGAACCAGTCTTCATATTGACGTGACACACAACCAACCAAGTCTTTTAATGTGGGTTAGTGAGAAAAACTAAGGGGTTAAAGGGGTTATTGGCCTACGACAGTTTTTTTCCCTTCACCAGCCACGTTAGCGCTCATGTAGGATTTTGTTTTTCGCTTTCCTACTTTTCATAGAAAGGTGGAAAGGTCTTGAGTTACGATCCCCGTTAAACAACCAATCTTTCATGTATATATATATGTGTGTGTGTGTGAAACTGATTATATGAGCATGACTCTTTTGTAAGCATGTAAGCATGACTGGATATCTAGCGGACATGCTAGTATTATTTTTGTGGACATCAAGTATGAAAGGTGGGCATCAAGTATTATTTTTATGGACATCAAGTATGAAAGGATACCATCAAAACATTTGATATCCACCAAGCAAAACCTTTATATTCCTTTTGCTTACTTGATCTCTACGAAAATAATACTTGATGCCTACCTTTCATACTTGATGTCCACAAAAATAATACTTGATGTCTGCCAGATATCCAACCATGTTTACCAAAGGGCCATGCTCATATGATTAGTTCCGTAAATATATATATATATATATATATATATATATATATATATAGGGAAATTGGATGGCAATAATTCCTACTTTAAATTTGTATTCTAGTGGTCCAAAAAAAATAAAAATTGTATTGTAGTGGTACCAAATCCATCACCACATTTTTTTTATTTTTTTCATGCCTACCCCATATTGTTTTTGTTTTTTTTTCGTTCCTGCCCCCAGATAGGTAATGAAGTGTAGTTACTAAAACATTTTTAAATTATTTTTTTGAGATTCCGAGCAATTATTATGATTTTTTAAAAGGAATAAAATTGAAAAAATCATAAAAAAATTGAAAAAAATTGGGAGAAATGTTGTAAATTCATTAAAAATCGTGGTATATATAGGAAAATTGGATTCTAATAATCCCTACTTTTGCAAATTGGATGGCAATAATCTCTACTTTCAATTTGGATTCTGGTGGTTCAAAAATAAATAAAATTGTATTCTGGTGGGAAGCCACCGAGTCACCGGTGACTCGGTGGTTTGCTGATGTGTACCGGTGAGAGTGTGTTTGACCAAGAATTCGGACCAACAGAACTTAATCAACTATGAAATGGGATCGCCCAAATACAATAAGTATGTCAATGGAACTATTAGAATACAATATCAATTAAATGGGACCACTAGAATGCAACTAAAATAAATAATTTCTTGGTCAAACACACTCTTACCGGTACATGTCAGCAAACCACCGAGTCACCACCCCTTGACTCGGTGGTGTCCCACCAGAATACAATTTTATTTATTTTTGGATCACCAGAATCCAAATTGATAGTATGGATTATTGCTGTCCAATTCATGAAAGTAGGGATTATTAGAATCCAATTATGTTGATTAGGTAGCCTTTCTTTCAGATTCATCCATGCAATTTGCAAAGATTGACAGAATTGTTTTAAATGGAGCTCTAGACCTTGGTCCCTGGATCCATATTTGTTGTGATAATTTGCCTTAGATATGTGGCTTAAGGGTCTAACATGATTCATAGCTGCTGGGGTTGTTAATAAATACTTCTAATAGGGCGGAAGGTAGAGCAATGGACTAGTCTAGAAAAAGATGATATGAATATCGTGAGACAAATTTCTGGTTTATTGAGTTTGTGGCAAGTCAGTTTGGGGAGATTTATTTTGGGTCTTGGGCGGTGAGCCGGTGACGTATATGAGTTGAGGTTGTATTTTCTTATCTTACTGGTAGTTAAGTTTGATGCATACATGCACCTTGTTATGCGGTGCTAACTGCTATTATTAATATCTGTTTCCTCAGCGAGGGCAACCAGACCGGAGCCAACAACGAACTGGGAGAAGGGATAAAGGAAAGATGCATATAGAAAAAGAGGACGTTGTGTTTCTCAGGGGTTGAGTAATGACGTTGACCCCAGAAAATGGCGCGCGCTTGGATAAGGATTCATGAGTATCACACCCCTTATTATTCCTCAAGAGCCACAATCATCCAGGTGTATGCATACCATATTCTGCCTCATGGTTGGCTCTATCGTGATGATCGTTCAGAACAACCCTCCTATGTACTGTCAAACACCATTTTGTTTTTTTCCAAATCAGAAGCATAGATAGATTACAAGTCAGGGATCTCAATCCAATTTTGCAGCATCAGGAGTCCTGGATAATAATGAAATAACAGAAAGTGCTAATTGCAACATATATAAGTTGGCAGTTTTGAGGGCTGAGTTTGCAATCAAGAGAGGTGGGTTTTCCTTTTCAATTTATACTTATCTTCTCCAGAAGTATGTTAACAGTAGAAGTTAAGGGACAATTGGGTGCAAGGAAGCTTATTATTGGTGCTAATGCCTTGAGTGATGTTTTCATGCATTTTGAAAGAAATCCTATTGTAGTGTTTCATGAAATAGCTAATAAAACTTTTCACTGTATCCTTATGTCGTTTTAGTTTTTTTAGGGGATATAAAGGTTTATTTTATACGTGTAAGCGGATATATTATGTAAGTCTCAGATGTTTATTGTAGTATTGGAATGGCTGGTGCACACAGGCAACAATTATAGACATACTATGATCAGTGTTTAATGTGTATTTTGATGCTTAGCTGTCTTGGATGTGTAAATGAAGCAGCATTTGCAAGTCTCACAGATTCTTATTATTTATCTTTTCAGTAGAAGTGACTACTCCCCTTCAAATAGTATTTGTAAACTTGATGTGGAAGGAAAAAGTATATTGAATGATTGTATCTGAATAATACATTACAGAGAATAGCGATGCATATATATACAATGCTGAGGCTACTGGCTTAACAGATGCCTAACTAACTTGTGCTTAGCTGTCATAGGTACTAACAACCTAAACCACCTTGTATTCTCTACATCCCCCCCCCCCCTCCTCCCCCAAGGTGGATTAGGTGGAATGTCCAACAATTCAAGCCTTGAAGAAAGTAGGTTGTGTTGAAGTTCACCCAAGGGTTTAGTCATCAAATCTGCCGATTGTTCCTTGAATTGCACATATGAAGTTTGCAAAAAACCTTCCACAATTTTGTCACGAGTACAGTGAAGGTCTATGTGCATTGCAGCTTTGTTATCACAATGCATAGTGATAGGCAAGCTGATGTTAATATGCAAATATTGTAGCAAATGACTGAGTCACTCAAGCACAGAAGTGGTGGCAGACATAGCTCTGTACTCAGCTTTCACTAATGACATTGCTACTGTCTTCTGCTTCTTTGTCTTCCAAGAGACCAAGGTTGTACCTAGAAACACACAATACCCTGTAAAAGATCTGGTAGATATCCTACAACTGCCCCAGTCTGCATCACAATAAGCCAAGACTTGCATATTTGAATGAGCTGAATAAAATAGCCCTTTATTGATTGTTCCTTTGAGATATCTCAAAACATAAAGAGCTGCCTGATAATGTGGTTCTCGAAGGCATCGTAAAAATTGGCTCAAGTGTTGCACAACATAAGATATGTCTGAACGAGTCAAAGTGAGATACAACAATTTGCCAACAATCCTTCTGTATTTCTCTGGTTCTTCCAAAGGTATTCCTGATTCAGTGGATAACATTGAGCCTTGAGGTAGAGGGAATTTTGTAGCTTTTACAGTAGTGAGCCCTGCATTTGAGAGAATATCCAACACATATTTTCCCTAATTGAGAAAAGTTCCAGAAGAGGAACGAGCAATTTCAATTCCCAGGAAGTACCTAGCTAAGCGTAGGTCCTTGATGGTAAATGTTGAATGCAACTATTGCTTCACATCAATAATGCCTTGAACATCATCTCCAGTTACTAACAAGCCATCAACATATACCAACACATATGTAAAGAAACCCCTATTTTCCTTAATAAAAAAGGAGTAATCACTCTTGGATTGAACAAACCCCATCTTGTTGAGGAATTTACTAAGCTCCAAAATTCACTGTTGAGAAGTCTGCTTGAGACCATAAAGAGATCTCAAGTTTGCAAATTGCCTATGAATTGCCTTAGTATATCCTTGAAGAGGTATCCTGTATACTTCTTCATCAATAAACTCATGTAAGAAGGCATTATTGATGTCTAATTGATGAAATGACCAACCTTTTGCAGTTGGCATGGCTATAAACACTCTCACAGTGGTCAATTTGGCCACTGATGAGAAAGTATGTTTATAGTCTTTATCCTTCACTTGTTCAAAACCACGAATAACCAATCTTGCGTTATACCTCTCCACTGAATCCTCTGGATTTAATTTCATCTTGTAATGCCTTCTTTCTAGGAGGCAGTGATGTCAGACTCCAAGTACCATTTTGTTCCAAGGCTTCTAACTCCAAATTCATGGCATTAATCCACTCTTAATGAATAATAGCCTGCTGATAACTGCTAGGCTCAGGAATATTCATAGTGACCATCAAAGAAATCACAAAATCTCGAGATAAATGCTGAAAATCTGAGGTAGTAAACAAAGGGTACGTTGTACTCTCACAACTATTTGCAGAAGACTTCTGAATTCTCTTGTCATGCTGGACAAAGTCTTTAAACCATGTGGGAGGTGCTCTAGACCTTCCTGATGTTCTTGCTGGAATACAATCTTGAATCACTTCTTAATGAAGAACATCATTAGTAGTTGTTGGACTTGGATGAAAAGTAACAGATTCATGAGGAATAGCTTCATGAATGTTGATTGATGAATGATCAATAGATGGTTGATCATGCACCTGAGAAACCATTAGCTGCACTGGTTGAGAAATCACTGGCTGCAATGGTTGAAAAGAATCATTACTCTTTTGCTGAACTTCAGTGGGGACATCCTGAATATCATACTCAAAATCAGGAGAATTATGAGTATTAGACCCAAAAATGAAGTGGATGTACTGCCTGATGAATCACTACCCTGCTTCTTGAAAGGGGAAATATTTTCCCTAAAAGTCACATCCTTGTTGTATATTATTTTCTTGCTCTCCAATTCCAGCAATTTATGACCCTTGACTCCATGAGTATAACCCGGAAACACACATCTCTTGCTCCTGTTTTCAAATTTATCATTTTCACCAATAAATACAACATAACATAAGCATCCTATTACCCTTAAATCCTTCAAAATTGGTTTGATTTTGTAAAGGATCTCAAAAGGTCATTTCCACTTTAAATTCTCCATAGGCAACAAATTTATGATGTGTGTAGCTGCTGCTATACATTCCCCCCAATAACTCTTGGGAAAACCAGCCCGTGTTCGAATTGCTCTAGTTGTATCCAATAAATGCCTATGTTTCCTTTCTACCACACCATTTTGTTGAGGGGTTTTAACCACATATCTCTGATGGAGTATACCTTTGCTAGCAAATAATTGAGCACAATTATTTTGAACAAACTATGTTCCATTATCTAATCGAATGATAGAAACCTTAGCCCCAAACTGTCTCTATCATATTAAGGAATTGTTCTATACTAACATATACTTGAGTTTTATCTTGAATCAAATGAGTCTAGGTGCATCTACTATAACCATCAGCTATAGTAACAAAATACTTTGCACCATTAATATTGGGAACTTGATATGGACCCCAAAGGTCCATGTGAATCTACTGGAAACATGTTGTAGTCTTAATAAAAGTCCTTTGAAATGGCAGTCTATGAGTTTTAGCCAAAATACAAGTTTCATAAAAAAACTTGTCTCCATCAGCATTATTGCAACTACCAACATGCTATAATTTCGAAAAAGAAGCATGACCCAATCTGCTATGTAAAACTTCTAAAGACATAGTATCTCTTTCCTGTGACAACAAACAGTTGGAAATCCTCTGTTCTTGTGATGATTCTTGAGCATCTTTGAGCTGAGAATCTAGTCTATATAAACCATGTCTTGCATAAGCAACAACCACCTGATGATCAGTTGAAAGGTCCTAGAATATACATTCTGTTGGAAATAACATCATATACATCTTATCTGTCAAAATTCTAATGACAAAAAGCAAGTTGTACTGAAAATCTGGAACCAAAAGAACCTTCTGCAATTTGATGTTTTGATCCAACATGACTGTCCCACACTTAATCACAAGCTTAACTTTTCCATCAGGCATAGTAACATACACAAGCTTAGGTAAGTAAAAAACATCACAAAATAAGGTATGATCATATGTCATATGATTACTAGCACTCGTACCAATAATCCAAGTAGACTCCAGAGAAATATCACATTTTTGTATAGTGCAACAAATGCTAGGTAAATCAGTTTTACTTGTAAAATGAGCAAAACGCCCTCTAGACTGCTCTTGTTGCTGCGCCATCTACTGTTTGCCCTTCATTTTCATGACTTCTTGAGCTATGGTTTGAATAAGCTTGATGCCAATGGAGTGATCTTCACTAAGAGGTGTATCTTCTTCAATATGAACATTAACAGCCATGTTCTGCCCTTTTCTTTTGTCCCTTAATTTATCATACCACTCAGGATATCCAATTAATTTGAATCATTGATCTCGCTCATGCCCATGCTTCTGACAATAGTCATAAAATTTCCCCATCTTTCCTTTCTTGAAATCCTTCTTGTTCTTGGACACATTATTGGCAAGAAATGCATTAGACATTTCTAATTCACCAGGGTCAGCATTTGTTGCTTGTTTATGAGAATAAGCAGCAAATTTAGCATTCATATGCATCCCTGCAGATGCATTTCTTTGACATTCAACTCTTTAGATCATAGAATATGTCTTATTAACTGAAGGCAATGGATCCATAAGCAAGATTTGATCTCTTACTGTCTCATAGTCTAGGTTCAAATGCATCAAGAATTAAACCAACCTCCTCCTATGATCAAGATCAATCATCTTCTTGACACGAGGACATGTTTCTAGACAAGTACAATCTGGAACATTAGACATTTCACTAAGCTCATCCCAACATCTTTTGAGCTTAGTGTAATATACTGCTACAAGATCTTTTCCTTGATATAATTCACTAATCTGAGATTCCAATTGATAGAGCAATGGACCATTACTTTGTACAACTATTTCATCAAGTTCCTCCCATAATTCCTTAGCCGAATTGATATAAAGAAAAGCATCGGACAACTCAGAAATCATGCAATTCAGCAAATAGCTTGTAACCATTGAAACACACTTAATCCATTGATTCATCAAAGAAACTTGAGAAGGTTTGTAGCAATCACCTGTGATGAATCCTACCTTCACTTTGGTGCATAAAGCAATCTTGATTGCTCGACTCCATTTCTGAAAGTTTGCTCCATTCAATTTGGCATTCACGATTCGCAAACTAGGATGATCTGATGAAGCCAGATAGAGAGGATCATTATTGTAAAGATCAATCTCTCTTTCTCTTACTTCATTAACAGGGGAAGCAATCTCTTCTTCATTAGACTCAGCCGTCTCAAAACCAGATCAAGGAAGATCAAAGAAGAGATCAGAGGAAAAACACGATCGATCAATGATCGTTTGGTCAGCACCTTAGAGCTCTGATACCATGTAAACTTGATGTGGAAGGAAAAAGTATATTGAATGATTGTATCTGAATAATATAGCTATGCATATACATACAATGCTGAGGCTACTTGCTTAACAGATTCCTAACTAACTTGTGCTTAGCTGTCATACAACCTAAACCACCTTGTATTCTCTACACGCTAAGGGTTTGCTAGGAAGGGAGTTAAAAACGAGGGTAATATTTCATAAGAGTAAAGAAGAGTGAGGGTATGGAAGCATTTGCAAGGGTAAACTGTTTACCCATATTTGGGAAATCAATTAGGAGAGTTCATAAGAGTAAGTTTTCAACTCACATATTTACCATTTTATACTATATGTAATACCATAACACTCATACATTAGCACTATGCCCATCTCTCTCTCTAGGCCCCTCCCCCCCCCCCCTCTATCCCCCTGTAAATTACTATATATACACGTTAGTATATAACATCGAGCGAATGCTTGGGTGTGTAGGAGCGCTCAGTATTTGAAAGTAAATTAGTACATTTCTTGTATTTTACAATGTACAAAAAAATTACTCGAAGGTACCTCAATATTTGGGGAAACTATTTTTTGGTACCCCGACTTTTCAAAATTCATTTTGAGGTACCCTTACTTTTTGGGTTAGTAATTATTTGGTGCTTTTCCGGCCATCAATTTTATTAAGTGACCGAAATACCCTTATTCTTCTTCTTTAAGGGTATTTCTTAAAAAATGAAAGAACATGTTGGCAAGTTGGTCAAGCGTTGTGATGGTATTGGGTGGCAATGAATCGAGCAACTCCCATGCCTTCCTTTCAAGTGAAAAAGCGAAAAGCCCCAGCTTTATGGCATATTCAGATATGTTGTTCGCCTTGAATGTGTCACATGCTTAACGAAAGATGTGCATGTGGCAGTTTGGGTCCTCGCTTAGATTTCCATAGAATGGTGCCTTGGACACAAGGTTGATGAGGGACTACCTCAGTTCAAAATCGTCCACCACCATAGTAGGCACAACAATCGCAGCTTGGGGGTTAGTGACATTGGGGGTCACATATTGCCCCAAAGTACGAGGTTGTTCGCCCATCTTATCTTCTTGTTCGGTATCCTCTTCTTATCTTTCTTTCTCCTTCTCTAACCTTTGCTTCTTCCTCCTTTCTCGTAAGGTATGCTCGATTTCGGGGTCAAAGTCGTAGAGAGGTACTCTTTGCGTAAACCTGGAACAACACAAACAAGAATGCCAAACACAATCAAAATTGTAAAGGAAATATAAAATAAAGTAACTAGTCAACTAGAGCTTCTTCGTTTAATGGCAGCTAGGGAAACAGGTCCCCGGCAACAGCGTCAAAAACTTGATACGCCGCAAGTGTGCAAGGTACAGTGTAGTATATCAAGGTCGTTCTCACCATGACTTGCTTAGATTACACTAAACTATCTCGTTATAAAGGATGCTAGATCGGCCAAAGATTGAACTTTTCTTGCTAATTGACTAAACTAAACTAATCAAAGAAGTAAACTTTTGGGTTTTTAACATATATAAAAGGTGTTTAGAGGAGTTAACTCTAGTTAATTAATCAATTAGGTATTAATTCCTATAATCAGTAGTTTGGTACTGTTTAGGTCTATAATCATGCTAAGGCCTATCACAACATCGATCCAGGGTGAGTTATAATGATTAAAATAAACACCTATTTTCATGGCTATTTAATTCAATCAAGGATAAGTGGAGATTATTGTAGACACCTGATTTTAGCATATTTTTTATACACTTTTAATTAATTTTTATTATTTCCTTTTTATGTATTTTAGTTAGAAAATAAGGAAATCAGGGGAGCCAAAGCCAAGCCAAGACACTTGCTCGCATGCACTCTACACGCACAAGTTACGGATGAAAACACATGCATCATTACATGTGAATAACCTAGCCTATTGCATGCATAATCTTTACGTAAGAAACTGAGCTTCATGCAGCCATGAAATCCATGCAAAAGCTATGTAAGAGTACATGCAAAAGCCTCCAAGAAGTCTCAAGATCGCAACATCACAAAAGCACTCACTTTTACTCAAACAAACTCCCACCGTCCAAGTGTGAACATGCTGACTTCGAATGCACTCCATTCACACCTCCACTTTCCAAAGAAACATGAACAAGACCAAGGTTCACTCTCCCCTTTCCCAAGGCCGTTCGACCTTTATCTTGTTCACACCCCAGATTCAGCCACGCAGCGCTACCGACCACCGAGAACTCCCCCTTTTGCACCTTGAAGTCTAGCCAGATTTATGGCTGTTGACTACGAACGTGGACGATGCATGTATGTTCATGTATCTTTAGCTCTTACTAAGCCTATAAATACTCCCTCTTGTTGAAGCTAAACTCACTCACTCACTAACTCATTCATTCATTCTTCCTTCTACACTCTCATTCTCTCATTCTTTCATAATCTTTCTCCAATCTCTATTCTATCATCTCCATCTCTAAACTTTACCATATTCTCATCATTATAATCTTCATCTTTCCATTCTCCTAGACCTCTAATCCATACTCTTATCCTATCCTCCCTTATCCCTATATAAATATCCCATAAAACCTCCCAAAAACACTACAAAACTATCCTAAAAGCCCATAAAAAGAGCTCCTTTTTCCTACCCCTTTCCTATCCTTTTCCATCACTTTTCTACCACCATAAGCACCATTTCTATACCCTTCTAAACCTCTAATATACTAGTCCTATCTTATCTCACTATCCCTCCAGAAACCCTACAAAAAAAGCCTAACTAAATACTACCCAGAACCCCTACAAAAAGGGCATTTCTTTACCTTTTTCTCATCCCTTTTCATCCATCTTTTCTATCCACTTTTGGTTCATTTTTGGCATCTTCAAGAGAAGTATTCAAACCTTCAAGGGAGCTAATTCAAGTATGAGGTTCAAGTACTATAACAAAGGCTAGGCAAGGCTTCCCTTCAAAAGGCATAATGTAAGTTTTTTAAGTGTTTCCCTTTCATGTAAATAAAGTTTCTATGTAGTAATTCTTTTAATCATTTTGCATGTTGAATGAAGTAATTTTATAAAGTTCCCATGTTGAACCTTCAAGGGATTTGATGCTAATTCTTTCGCCTAATTCCCATGTTGAATAGTTTGCCTATGAATCGTCCTTGAACCTCTTCACCGACCCGTTTTCTCTCACTGGGAGGCCTGTCAAATTCATGGGTAAATCAAATTTACCAGTTTTTATCGAAATTTACCAAACTTTATCAAAACTTATCAAAAATTACCAACAAATAAAAAATTAAAAAAAATTAATTTTGATATATGAAGATAAATTTGATAAAAGTTACCAAAATTTACCAAAAGTTACCAAAAATTACCAAAATTTAAATTTTACCCAACTACTTTTTACCCATGAATTTTACAGAGTGTTCTTTTCTTTTGTCTTTTAGTCCATATGTCTACCAAAAGCTCAAAAACCTCGAACATTAAGCCTAGAGGTGAGAGCTCGTTAAATTCTTAGGTTCGGAAGCCCCAACTCCCCGTGAATACGACAATTACCGCACTATGCTACGATTGAACAACTAACCCCATAGTGGTATTAATGGATTGACTACCAGATCTAATCACATTTTCAGTTGGGAACCTTTAAATTGCAACCATATCCAAAAATTTCGAGTACCCAAATTTTGAGTAATCGAAACTTGTTGTTCGAGTTACTGGTTACCAAAATAAACCAATTAATTTTCAATTCGAGTTGTATGTTTTGAAGTTCTACCTTTACTTTAACTTTAACTTATTTCTAATTTGGAAACCTATGGTTATTTTTTTTTTAAAAAAAGCAATTGTTCATACCCATGTAAGGCTTTGACTTGCGAGGGATGAGGAAATGAGGAATTAGATTTGGCGCAAATTATTGTATGTTCCTGGAGCATGTGCTCTAGGAGATGACATGGCAGCCATGTAGGATGATATTTTTTTTTAAATTTCAACAAAAAATTGACGGTTACTAACAACGGTTACATAGAAGTTATCAAGTCAGTCATGGGTTACTATATATAGTTGTTCACTCCCATTAGTATGATCGTTCACTTGTAGATATCATATTGTTCACTCGTAAAAGTGTGATTGTTCACTTACAAATTTTCATTAATCGCCTTAATCAAAATTGTTCACTAACTTAATCAATATTGTTCACTAACTTAATCAATATTGTTCACTTACTTTAACTATATTGTTTACTTACTTCAATTGTGTTGTTCACTTATTGCACTACATTGTTCACTTAATTCAATTGGCATAGTTTAAAGTTGTTCACTTCCATTAGTGTAATTGTTTACTGACATATATCATATTGTTCACTCATAAAAATGTAATTGTTCACTTATCATTATGTAGGTTAGTAAAATTGTTCACTAGATATCGTTCAATAAAAGTTTATAACATGTCACTGTGCTAGTTTAACATAGCCTTGAAAATGGTCGAATCTAAAAGATAAATTAAACAATAATCTCAGTGAACAATGACAATATATTCGATGAACAACATAAACATGTCTGGTGAACAATAAAAACATTTGAACAATATTAGTGAATGATACAAGAACAATGACTACTAACTATATGTTGAACAAAACAAATTGAACTAATGAACAAAACTCTTTGAACTAATGAACAAAAATTCCCAGTTGAAGTGCATGATCGGTCCTGCTGTCCGGCCGCGGGCAAGTCGAATTCATCAAGGATTGATAGCAATGAAATTAAGATTTCAAACTTTCCTGATAATTATTCAATCTTTGGTCGCCATTCTTGTTTGATCGCCAACCATCATCATCGGAGCCTTATCGCCGGGACAATTGTCGTTCATGGGCGGCTTGACGGACGAACGGTTGCTATGACAATAGCGGAGGCAGCCGGAACGAAGCCGGAGAATCGCGTAGGTTGAAAGCTGCTTGACGGAAGCCGGAACGGTCGTTCATGGGCGGCTTGACGGATGAACGGCTTCACGTAGGAGGATTTAGAAGGTTGTAGAAGGATGGAGGAAGAATCGCCAGGTTGAAAGAGCAGTTCGAGCGTGGTGGTTTCCTGGAGCAGAGGTTGAAAGCTGGAATTAGAAAGTGAGATTATAATGTGTAGAATATAAACGGTTACTGTGATTTTTTATTTTTACGAAAAAAATTGAAAACCTTAAAGCCAACCTGGAAATTATTTTGCCACATAAGACTTCGAGCATGTGCTTCAGAGAGCATACAATAAAAAATTACCAAAAATTACCAAAAATTACCAATGTTAAAAAATAAAAATAATTTAATTTTGATATATTAGTGTAATTTTGCCAAAAATTACCAAAAATTAACTTTTACCCAACTGCTTTTTATCCATAAATTTTACACACACTATAAGTAACTAGTTTTTAAATAAGATATTTGGGATAAGTATTTTCAATAAATTACTGAAAGGTACCCTATGTTTTGTAGTATCTATTTTTAAGGGACCATATTATTGAAAATTATTTCTAGGTACCCTGTGTTTCATCGTACCTATTTTCGTGGTCACAAATTATATTTTAAATTTATTATAAGATCCCCAAGATTATCTAAAACTGCAAAAATATCCCTACCTTGATAAAAGCTTGTCGATTTATATTTCTGCCCGCATTAATATTTGCTTTAAAGAATTAGCTTAGATCTCTTTTCCATTGGTTTAATAATTTTGCTAAGCATGGTGGACCTATAATCATAGAAAATATAATATTTAAGGTATAATAAGTAGTAGATTGTGATAATTAGTACCATTAAAGTTATTATATTGAGTTAAGAGTTTTTATTTGAACTTGGTTGCAGTAAAATCTAAAAAAATCATATTATTGCAAAAAAATCCTTGCTTAAGATCCTTCTCTATAAATTTTGGACTAACTTGCATAGAAAAAGTCACCTAAAAATAGTTCCCATATAAAATTTGTCACCTAAAAATAGATTACAAAAAATAAAAGGTATTTGAAAATCATTTTTAAAAACATTATCCCAAAAAATAATCCTTAACTATTATAAAAGGGGGAGTTATTTTGTTGTTATTTTGGTGCCTGCTTGCCTTCTTGGTGGTGTTGGGCTGTGGGCTTTTGTTTATTTTTTTTCTTTTCTTTTGGTGGGCTTTAGTTGTAGGTATTACCTCCCTTTTTTTGTGTTTTGCAATGCTAAGCAAAAGACACACACCTTGATGTCACCTATGCCACTTGCTCCTTCACTTGCCACTTGTTTCTAATACTTTAATCCCCATGTTCATCTAACAACAAAAGTAGATATAATGGGAAATTCTTACATATTTTATACGACTGGAATTACTAAAACTTTTGACTTGATTTTTGTCTATCCTAAAAGCAAATTATGCTTTGTAGAAAGAAAGTTTATAAAACAATAGTTAGTTTTTCTAATTAGTTTAGGTATGAATACAAATTATGAAGGAAATGGCTAAAAATATTGTCAAAATAAGGGATTGTTTTTTTTAGAGATGTGAGATAAAGTTAGTTAAGGTTAGTTGGGAGATTCTACCATAGTTGAAATTTTTTTCAACTATAGTTGTAAAAATGTGTAATTACCTTAAAATATACCTTTAAGAAAATCAAAATTAATATATATTGATTAAAGACCTTGTTACAGTAAGTAATCCTATTTGTTGAGATATAATTTGTTACAAAATATAATTTTTGAAGGATATTCTACCAAAGTTGGTTTTTGTTCAACTATCATAGTTGAAAGTGTAAGTATTATTAATTCTACCATAAAAAAATCAAAATCAAAATTTATTAATGCAAGTAACTTACTACAACAGTTAATCAGATTTAATGAGATATAAATCTTTTTAATATATATGATTTATTTTTACGAATTAATAGTTATGAAATTTTCAACTACAATAGTTCAAAAAAATTTTAATTATGGTAGAATTTTCAAGGTTGGGAAAGGTAAGAAAAGAGAAGTTAGGTAAGATATAATAGAGACAGGTAAATGTCTCATCATCTTGTTTTTATTATTTTTAAATAAGTTCAACAATAAAATAAAGAATTTTAAATATACATTCCCTAAAAGTATAATTTTGTTTTTTTGGACGGTAAGGTAAAATAAAATTAGATTAGGTAGGGTAAAACAAGGATAATCCTACCAAGTAAAAAAATAGTACCTAAGATTATATTGAAAACAAGCTTT
Source organism: Portulaca oleracea (assembly GCA_029582165.1). Taxonomy (NCBI): domain Eukaryota; kingdom Viridiplantae; phylum Streptophyta; class Magnoliopsida; order Caryophyllales; family Portulacaceae; genus Portulaca; species Portulaca oleracea. The sequence continues at coordinate 34,792,120 of CM055874.1, forward strand.
AGGATATACATCTTTGATTTTATTGTAGTTTATTTAATAAGTAAATTAATTGCAATATTTTTTGAACTAAATCCATATAATTTTCTACATCTAAAATAATTCATTACCTATTTTATGCAAAAATTTGCTGGGAGGTACCACACATTTTTAACAACTGACCCGTTGGGGATCACATTTTTTTAATGCACTCAAAGGAGACAAAGTTGTTAAACAATTGGCTGGCAGGTGATTTCCGGCCATTATTAGCCGGAAAACGGTGACATTTGATTAAAGTTAAAAAATTTTTGAATTTGCTTAGATCAATGCCAAGACTACCCTCCATTGCTCCTTCCTCCTTCCTCCTTCCTTCATCTTCTTTCTCAGGTCTTTCTCTCTCTAACTCTCTCTTGTTTGGGGTGAAAATCTCAAATGCACACCAGCATTGGAGAAATCTCATACTGGAACCCATTACTAGACAAATCAGCTGATCCAATGCCCTAAGCGAGGACATACAAGACGACAATCTCCCAACAAAACTATTGTTAGCCAAGTTGAGGATCCTCAGAGACTGCTGACAAACATCAAAACAAGACAAAGTCCCCCAAATGTGATTCGAAGCAAGGTTCAAACTCTCCAAAGGCTGATGAAACTCCTCAAGACTCCCAGACAAATCATTCACTGACAAGTCCAAATGCATCAGTGACTCCAACCGGTACAACCCCTTGGGAATCTCCCCACGAAACGAGTTCGAACCCAAATCAACCCGTTCGAGCCTCCTCGAAAAACCACCGACCCACATTGGGATCTCTCCTCCTAAGCCTCCATTCCCGTTCAAATTGAGCTCCCTCAAATTCTTCAGCTTGGCAAATGTACCAAGAACAGACCCACCAAGACCAACATAACTAAGATCAAGGGTCCTCAGCAACACTAGCTCCCCCAAACATGGTGGAATCACAGAAGAAGTACTGAAGTTGTGTCACAAATTAAGGGTTTGAAGAGACAACATTTTGTAGAGACTTGACCCAATTGTGCCAGACAAGTTCATGGAGCTAAGGTCCATGGAGCTGACCCGACCCGTTTGATTTTCACACACAATACCTGTCTAATTGGAGCGGTTCGGCGACCAGTGCATAGTTTCACCGGTCGAGTAACTGTTGTTTGAACATTATTAGGGAATCTCTATCTTCTGGGTGAAGATCAACAACAAAGACACTAGGGTTTCCCACAAAATGTAACATCAAGAGCAAGAAAATTTGCATAATCTGGAAACTAACCCTACTACTACTACATCTATATAGGTGGAAATTGAAATTGAAACCGCACCCAACTTTCATAGTAAAGCTTTCAGCTTTAGTCAGAAAAAAAAGGAGGGTAGAAAGAAAAAAAAAGGAAACATTACATAACCCACCATAGACAAACACATTGGGGAAGAAAGAAAGAAAGAAAGGAAAAAAGTGAGCTTAATTAGTTGCACTACCATGGCAAATTCAAGCTGAAAATGGACACCCACCTCCATTTTGAACCAAACTGAAGTGGGCATTTGAGATTTTCCCCCAAAACAAGAGAGAGAAGGAGACAGTTAGCTCAGGCAGCGTTTTTTTTAGCAGACAAAAATAAGGGTAGCATAGTCTTTTCACAAACATCCCCAAGGGCTTTTAAGTCTTTTCATGTTTTCCGGCTAATAATGGCCGGAAAGTCACCTGGCAGCCAATTGTTTAACAACTTTGTCCCCTTTGAGTGCATTAAAAATGTATTCCCAACAAGGTTACTAGTTAAATATGCAGACTTGCATAAGAAATTTTACTATTTTATGTATCCAACTTTTCCATATCCACTTAAAAAAGAGATAATTACGTTAAAGACCCCTCCATGGGACGGGCATTATAACTGGTTTCTATAAAATAGAGGGTCTGAAGTATTTTTCAACAACGATATTAAACTGGTATCCACGGTTTGCCTCACACCAGACCTGACGTTCATTACAGGATCGTTGTTACTTGGGAATTTATTAGATCTGCTGCTTAATCAGATCCTTCATATCTCTCTAGCAGCTTCATAGCTGCAGCTCGTACCCACCGCCATCGGAGATCTCTTCTGCGCTTAGAAATGGCGGCAGTTGCAATTCACAAGTTCGCTCCATGCGTCACTTGCCATGCTTGGAGTCCCGACCAATCTAGTACCCATTCTCCCCCCTTTCTGTTTTTCAAATCTTGCGTTTGAATTATCCAATGCCATTGCTTCACCGCTGAATTGTGTTGCTTGTTGGGATTGTTTATTTGTTTGTTTTTTCCCCGGTTTGGAATTGATTGAATTTTCTTCTTAAATTATGCTATTGTGATTTAGATGCTTTTAATTTTTCACTATCGGTTGATAATTTGTCACTTTACAACCTCGGAAGTGGGTTCTCCTCCAGAATTGAGAATGTGAAACGGGTAGTAAAAACTCGTGGATCGATGGGTTTCAATGGAAAAGAAACAATTTTGAAAGAAAAAGGAAGAATGTTTGTTTCATCCATTCCTGTTTACTCTGAGCCTTTATCATTAATTACACTCTGCCAAGGCAGGGTGGATATGCTTTCTTGGTGCAGGTGGTGCGCTTGCGCCTGCACCCATTAAGCAATCTTTTTTTTTTTTCAAAGGTTGCGTGAAATTCCTTTAACTTTTTCGAAGTACACTCTTATCTGTCAATTGCTACTTGCCGAATTTCGTGATACTGAAAAGAGGAACCTTGTTTGCTGTTGTTGTTGCAAGAATACTTGCAAAGGGAAGTTATAAATGCATGATCCCATGACCTCAAGCATAAAGGTGTGAGCTTCAGCCACTAGGTCTTAGGAGCACTGCTAGGAAACCTTGTTATATCCTTCGGAATTGAGGATTTTGAATGAATCCCCACGTGCAGAAGTAGAACCATATGATTTAAAAGAAGTTGTGAGCACAGAGAATAGTGTTGAAGAAAAGGGGTAGATTTAGGATGGGAAATCTTAGATAATCAAGAGAGTCATAGGCGTAGCCACTCTCCTTTAACTTATATATCAACCGTATATAGTCGTAGGATAAAAATCTTGTGTTGTAGGAGGAGACTTAATCAAACTCTCAACCTTGCCTAAGATGTGGTGCAGTTACAACCTAGAAAACGGGTGAAATGGAAGGAATGAAGTAAGTGTAGAGGCAGAAAAAACACCCCAATTTATAGTGCAAAGATGCACTCTTGGATAGGGTGGAAAGGTCTTGGGGATAGAATGATGATGTGTAAAATGCATGAATAAGGTAGTTAGGATGATTAACCGTACCTAATTACCCTTAACAGCACAAAAGACATGTGTTAAACTAATGTGAAGATAACTAATGTTAAACTCCTCGTATATATAGATATGATTTTTGACAGGCAAAGATTTGTTGATATAAGCCAAAGGGTGGCCCTCCTGCATTAACACAACCCTTGTAGTAACATAATGCTACATTATCAGAATGCCCTGTCCAGTGTCCACAACTTCTATAGTTAGATCCCGATCCCACATCTAGGAGCCCAGATTACCATTACCTGCACTTTTGAGTTGTCCCTAATAAGAAGCATAGATTTAATTGAAAGAGATGGTGTTTGTTATGTGGCTTAAATGGGAGTATATTTGGTAGGATGCGCTACTTCTATTTTTGTTAATCGCATAGGGTGCATGGTCTACATTCTAGGTTGGGTTCTATCTTATGCATTTGCTATAGGGAATGTTGAGCTAGGTTCTTTGTTAGACTTAAAAGATGTTTTACTAGTCATTAGTCCATCTTTGTAGAGAGAATTTGGGAACAGTCCAAAATGCCCCTTATGCAAATCTTTAAGCATACCAACATGGTATGCATTAAGGACATATGCAATAAGTGACTCTATTTTGCAAAATTTTAAACATGGTTTGCAAATATGCAAATCTTTGAAAATGGGATACAATAAGGATAGCGAAGGAATTAACTACCTTTTTCATTTGACCAAACAATAGACCAAGTGACAAAAGTTTGTAGTTTAACAAACTCCTTACAGAAGCACCTGGGTTCAATTTTCCCTTTGCAATTGGACATTATGCCTCTTCTGCCCATACGAAAACCTGAAAATCTTCCATCCTAGTGTGAGAGTAGTAGCTATGGTACTTATCACCTTACTCTCCCCTTCTCACACCCGCTTATGATGACCTCCAAAAAACTTTAGTACTCATTTTGTCTTGAAATTAATGCTAGTTGGGGACATCATATTTCTAGTATAATGATTTCTTAAGCAACTGGTACACAAGATATTGGTTCTCTCTTTATTTCTTTGGCAATGAAATGTATATAGTTGTTCATATATTGTATGTTGCTTCCTTTTCTTTTACACCTCCAACGAATTTAAGTTTGTAATAATTGACATATTTTGTTTTGTAGTGATTGCATTGTGTCCAAATACTGAGGATGTTCACATTTATAAATCATCAGAAGGCAAGTGGGAAAAGATACATGTTCTGCAAAAGGTACAAATAGCTTTCATATTGGTGTGTAGCTTTTTGGTTCACTTTGGAAAACAGCTTCTGCGAAGTACAAAATCATTATTATGTATGCAATGCTAACAGGAGGGGCTGGTTATTTACTCTTTGTTATAAATCAATGACAGTCACATATGATGTCATGTTAGAAGCCTAAATTATAATTCAACTATGGAGGCTTCTCTCAGTTTGTTTGGGCAAATCATTCATTTGATCCTTGCTTTGGGACTTTGGTTATGAAATCCAACATAAAAAATCTCTGTGCAATTTAGAGTTCAATGTTATATACTTCCTAAACTCCCTTCCAATGATTATTTGGTGGGGCTATTAGTTTGCTTTTAGTTTGCCCTTTTCGGTGAAGTCATGGCACTTGGACACGAGAATATGAATGGTGCAATGGTTCCTTTGTAGATCATCTTTCTACTGAATCAAGTTAAGAGCTATACTACTATCTTAACTAAGGAGTTTAGCATGTGACTGGCATGAGAGAAAGAGAACATTGCCAATGAAGGGGGCAAGGATAATAAAAGGAAGCATGGGTTTTTCATCAATCATTGATGCTTGTACTTTCTTTCAGACTTTAGCATATTCACTAACCACAACCTACATTATTGTCACAATGGTACAAGAATATGATATTAGGTGCATTTCAAATTATGAACTCATTGAACTTTTGAAGGTTTTGTAGGTTTCTAGTCCATCATACAATGCAATGTTGACACCTATGTTACTACGACTCTTCATTTTCCTTGTCGTACCCGTGTTGGACCCTTGATACCCGGACAAGGGTACGACACTCGACACTTCAAATTACAATGAAAATGTATAAAATTTCTTTAAAAATAGCCGAGTCCGACACCCGTATCTGTGTCCGATATGGACACGCGTACCTGAGTCTGAGTAACATAGGTTGACACTAATGTTGGAGTATTAAGTAACTAATGCAGATATGTGAGTTGAATCACAACATTTGAGTGACATAGTCTGCTATATCTTTCATTTTCTTCTTTTAGTTGTACGTAAGTGCCTAAACTAACATTATTGTTAATGTTGTTATTATTGTTATTATTACTATTATTATTCTTATTGTTTTTATTATTATTAGTGGTTGCTAATAATTATTATTTTAAATTATTATTATTTTTACAGCATGACCAAGTTGTATGTGGCATAGACTGGAGTTCAAAAACAAACAAAATTGTAACTGTATCTCATGACAGAAACTCGTGAGTTTTTTGAAACTTTATTTCCATGGTCTAGCTGTCATTAGATAGTATCAACATTAGAATATATTAATTTTAACCCTTTTTTTGTGTCAGGTATGTTTGGAATAAAGAAAAAGGAGACTGGGTGCCAACTCTTGTCATCCTTAGACTCAACCGAGCTGCCTTATGTGTGCAATGGAGTCCGGCAGGTACCTAAGAGGACACATGCAACTTTTTGTTCCTCAATTTTGTATGGTGACATGCTAAGTATGTCCGGTTATAAAACAACTTTATTGAGATCAGAAAGTAAAGGAGCAAAATGTGCCAAATAGAGAAAAAAATTTATTCTTAAATGGAAACTATCCACTAAGCCAAAAGCTTTATAAGAAATGGAGATCATCCTAAAGTTGTGTTGAATAGAAGTTTCCATGCCTCCAATGGTTTCTGTTTCATTCTCGGTAGACATTCCATAAGGTTAAACCTGCTACCATGTTGGGCCTTTTTTTACCTTCAATGCCAAATATGTAGGTCCCAGCAAGATGGTCTTACCTGAAAGACATCATCAAATGGGAAGTTTGATGGTGATTATTTATAATGATGTGGTGATTGATTATGCATTTGGGATGGCTTTTATTTAAGTCAACAGTAAGTGAATTATTGGTCACTCCTAAATGTGAAAGTCATCATATAGGAATTTATTTAAAATCTTTAAAAGGTTGAACCAAAAAAAGCATCTGATGGCGTATCTTTAGTGTAAGATTCTTGAATAAGTTCTTGCAAGCATAATGGAAATTTATGGCGAATCCAAGCTGCAGGAATCAAACTTTGGGAACTATAGCTAACTACAGGACTGTTGCATTGCATTAAATGAAGTAACTAACTAACAATTATTTTCGAGGCCTCTTAACATATGAGTCCTCTCCCCAAGAAGTTTTCATGTGTCACCAACAAAGAATAAAGAAAAGGGAAAATAGAGATAGACTTTTGAACAAGTTTCTAAGTAGACTGTTTATGTGAATGTGAAATGACCAGTAGATGAAGAAGGAAGGTCTTCTTGTAATCTTGCAAGAGTATAAGGAAAGTATCTACAACTAATACACAATTGTAACACTCAAGCTGGAGCTTATATTTTAATCATGCCCCAACTTGTTACAAGGAAGTTCAACATGAGTTCCATTTTATTGCTTTTGTGCATATATGTTACCTAGTTGTTCTGTTGTCTTGACATGCTTAGTGGAGATTAAGAGTTTCCTTGAATCATTTGGCGAATTAAAAGTGACAATCAACCTCAATGTGTTTGGCTTGTTCAAGATACACTGGATTTGAGGCAATATGGAGGGCGACCTGGTTGTCAAGCAACCTTCAGTTAAAAGGTGATGTATCCACAAAATATCACTGGTGGATTGTGCCATGGCTCTGAATTCTACGCTAGGTCTAGAACAACATTTTGCTTCTTACTCTTTTATGACATTAAGATCCTTCCAACAAATACACAATATCCAGTAGTGGATCTTGTGTCAATTCTAGATCCAGCCCTGCAAAACATTTGACATGTCGATGCCCTTGGTTGCTAAAAGGTATGCTAAGACTTTGGGCCCCTTTTATGTACATAAAATATGCTCTGAGGCTGTTATGGTTAACTGTTGGTGCTGACATAAATTGGCTAACAATACTCATTGCATAAGCAATGTCTAGACAAGTTACGGTAAGATAACTGAATCTCCCAATTAACATTCTGTATCTTTCAGTGTCAGTCATCAAAGGGGTCATCATCATCTTTTGAATGATTTACATTAGGATCCACTTGGGTACTGCAAGGCTTGGCCCCCGTTGTCCAAGCTTCGGCAAGCAAGTCAAGAATGTATTTTCTTTGAGACAAGAAAATGCGTTTCTTGCTCTTTACTTCTACCGTAAGAAATACTTCAGCTAGCCTAAGTCTTTTGTGCGGAACTTCTTATGCTAGAATAATTTGAGAGAAGAGATTTTCAATTGTCATTCCTTGTAATGACAATATCATCAATATAATGAACCAAAATAATGATGCCCCCTCTTTGATTGTCTATAGAAAACTGTGTAATCACAATTGTTTTTTTTTTTTTCAACACAAACTCTTGAACTACGTCACTGAACTTTCCAAGCAAAATACGATGATTTTGCTTCAAACCATAGATAGATTTCTTCAAATGAAAAACCTTGCCACACTCCTCCTAGCAAAAAACCCGGGTGGTTGCGTCACATACACTTCTTCTCAAAGATCACCATGGAGGAACACATTCTTGATGTCCAATTGATGTAAAGGCCAATTGTGAGAAAAAAAACTAATGAAATGACAAGAGGAATTAAAAACATTTTAGCCATTGGAGAGACATTGTTCAAATAGTCCACCCCATAGCTTTGAACATATCCTTTTGCGACAAACCTTGCTTTAAGTAGCCATGGATTAGCCTTGATTGCAAAGATCCATTTGGACTCTACAACTTTCTTTCCTGTGTGTAAGTCATCCAAATCCCAAGTGTGATTCTTCTCTAAAGCCTTTATTTCCTCAAATGTTGCATTATGCCAGTGAAGGTGGCCAAAAGCTTTCATAATTATTCTAGGTAGGTGTAGAGTCTAGAGAAGCAATTAAGGCAGTGGAGGAAGAAGACATAGATGACTGTAAGAAATAAATTAGCAATGGGATAATTGGGAAGGATGCACTTCGTCTTACCTTTTTGAAGACTAATTGGCAGATCAAGATCATTTAGAGTAGGATCCAATGGTCATGAAGTAGGTGCAGGACATGTATCATTGGTCTCTTGTCTTTTAGATTAAACTTGAAGTATCAGTGGTTTTGTTGGTGCTGGATCGTTGACTGCATGTCTGTACCATTAAGTGTAGGTTCACAACATGTTGTACACACATCCTCAGTGGGTTGCTAAGTAGGACCCTTCTAAATGATAACATACATTAGCCAATCATCTTCCTCCCCTTGACTGCTAGAAGTACGAACTGAGCAAAAAAATGTTGTGTTCTCCAAAAACATATCATGGGCAGAAACATATTATCTTTGGAGATGAGAAGAGCTACATCAATACCCACTCTGAAAATGAGAGTATCCTAAGAGGACTCATTTCAGTGCTTTTTAACCTTAGTAACTTGGGGTCATACATCTCAAACATGATGGCATGTGTTCCCAAATGTCGATGGCCTTATCAGAATTCAGGAACCATAATTTTTTAAGGAAACAAACACTCTGTATGGAACATGGCCATGAAGCACTGAGTAAGGCATATGATTAATCAAGAAGCAAGATGTTGAAACACCATCAACCCAAAACTGTTTAGGAACCTTTATTTGGAATAGAATTGCTCATGCTGTTTCAAGTAAATGCCTTTTCTTCCTCTCTACTGACTTCATATTGAGAAGGTGTATCAAGTATCAACACAAGAAGATTGGTCCCATTGTGAGTTATTAACTTCTGAAATGAGTTGTAACATTTATTCTTTAGCAACAAAATATCTGAACCCAGATTTTGATCCAATAGGACATGGTCCCCAAACATCTTAATGAAGCAACTCAAAAGCTTAAGTAGCTTGTTTATTCATTCTAGGGCCTAACAAGCTATGATGGTGCTTTGAAAAATGAGAAGACTCACAATCCAATGTAGATATGTAATAAAACTGAGGACACAGACACAATTTCTTTAATGTTGTTGAGAGAGAAAGATGTCCCAATCCACAATGTGCTTCAATTCGAGAGATAACACTTGTACAAGCAACTGATCCAGGCACCCAAGAATCTGGAGACCATCAGATACATGTTTTTTTACCAATAATTTGCTTCTTAATAAATTCTTGAGGAAGACGATGATCTAGAAAGAAAGAGATACTGTTAAGGAGTGTAGTAATTTAATCATATAAATCAAGTGATTACTGCCATTTGCTCCCTGTGTTTTTATTGAATTGTGATATCAGCACTAAATGGTAAGAGCATATTCAGTTCTTCATACGTTTTCTTGAAATCCATGAAGTAGGTTGTGAGAGATTTGTCTTGCTTTTCAGCATTGTAAAAGGCCTTGCAAACTTCATACATTTGAGAGAGATTATCTTTACCTGAATATAGCAACTTTAAATACCCTGTCAGTTCTTTTACGTATTCACAGTGATTAATCAAGCCAATCACTTTTACATCAACGGAATTTCTAATCTGTAAAAGAGTCGCGCATCTACCCTCAACTATGCTTGTTTAGCAGCTTTAGTGGGAGGATCCCTAGACAAAATGATCATCTTTACCAATGCTAAATAATTAGCACCATTCCTCTAGCCCTTTGGTGGGTCAAATGGAAGGAAGGAGACATAAGGATTTTTTAGGATTTGTTTACATCTCTTAATAAGGATTTCAAGCTTTACTACTTGAGGATTTTGTATAGTTGGTGTGTGGTTATTAAGGTTGATAGAAATTTGAAGGTTTTAGATTTTGTCGATAAGATTATTGAGAGCGTGAGGGATTGAGTGATTTCTTTTTTCCTTTTCTCATTGTACGTGTCTATGTGTAAAGGTGTAACACCCCCTTGTTGTCTGTACTGTAGACCTATTGATTGCTTATCAAAAAAAAAAAAAAAAAAGCCAAATGTTATTTTGCAACTATTTTCTCCTCCTTTTATCAGACTTCATGAAATGTTATCCCCGATTCATCTCGGTGATGTTCTATGTTGTATGAGCAGATGTGCATGGTATCCACAATTCATCTTTAATAGTCAGTTTGATATGCCTAGTATTTCGTTTGTTGCTTCAGTGAAGTCTTCCAGAATATTGATTGAGTAATTTTCTGAACTGTTTCTCATTTGCCTCTTATTATTTTCAGAAAACAAGTTTGCTGTGGGTAGTGGAGCTAAGACAGTTTGTATATGCTACTATGAGCAAGAAAATAACTGGTAAAGTTATCTGCCTTACATGATCCACCCTTGTAATACTATATAAGTAAATGCCACTCCATTTTGGGGCCTATTATGGTTAGAAGAATTGGTAGTTTGTGGCCGGTTGCTTTCAATTTTGTGGGCAAAAGTGGTTCAGAATTACTGTTGATTTCGGAGTAGGGGGTCATACTTGTTGGTAGGGGGGGGGGAGGGATGGTGTAGCAGTCATACCTTTTTATTAGAAAATTCAGAGTGACTTGGTCCAACTAATCCAAAACTTTAAAATCGTTCACTCATTTCAAGGATATGAAGTTTAAAAGAAGTCGCTTAGATGGTGGACAAATGAGGCACTATGTGGTATTTTTGTTTAAGTGAGGTTGGATGAATAGAAAGATGAATGAGATGCAAAAGGGAAGAGGTATTAATGGGAGGCAGGAGCAGGATACAAACAAAGAACAAATAAAGCACACACACACACGCACACACACACGCTCAAGGAAAAATAGCAGTAAGAGGAAAAGGGAAGATATGGTTTTGTTTGGAGGGGTATATGGTAGTATTGGTGGGTACCAATGTGTGTATAGAGGTGAAGGGCATGGTTTAAAACCACATGAGTGATGCAGAAACGTCCCAGGGCGCGATTTGCTTAGATTATAAAAGCCCTAGGTGCAAAAGAGTATTGGAGCCTAGGCACGGGCCTTTACACAAGGCATACTTCATATATATTTTCTCTTTGCACAAAAATCATTCCTAAATGGAGAAGAGTAGAAGTTGTGAGTGTCTCTAGAGGCGTTTAGAGTATGGAGAACAGTAGAAGTTGTGAGTGTCTCTAGAGGCATTTAGAGTTTAGGGGGTCAAATTAGAAGTTAAATAACATTTTTGTAATATTTTATTGCACTGGGATCTAATATGTGCACAAAAGGTGCATAAATGACACGCAAAAAGTGTGCCCTTTGTGGGCTTTTGGATGACCCTCGCCTCGCTGTACTACGGGCATGGGTGCTAATCCTCTTGCCCTACCGCACCTAGATGCACATTTTTAAACTAAGGCGACCCAATAGCCTCTTGCAAAGGCACAAGCCTCGAGGACGTGAGTGGTTTTTTTTAATGTTTTTAAAAACAAAGGTTGAATAATCTTGTGACTTAAATATGATAAAGAACTTAAAAAATAGCATCAAATTGGCAAATGACATTAATGAGCACTATAAGTATCACAAGCAATCTACCATATCATAACTTAACATGACAATATCCTAAAATATAAGAACTTGGTACAAATTCATTAACAAACAAGCAAACAAACAACGTCATAGAAAGAAAACATAGAAGAGAACACATATCATTGTCTTAGAGTGCTCTATAGATAAACTAAATGGTGAAGGACATCCTAATTCTCCTATTCATGTAACACCACATGCGAAGGGTCTTTAATCCTCCATCATCATTACCAGTATCCTTTTCCTCATCCTCCACATATGTTGGATCATCTTCATCAACTCAGTCCTTCTATGGGCCCTAGGATAAGGTGCAAAATCTCTCCAGCAGTGATTTCGTCACGCTTTTTTTTTTTTTTTTTTTTTTAAAAAAGCTCTCCCCTAGTGATTTCTTTGTGCTTTTTTTTTTTTTTTGGGGGGGGGGGGGGGTGGGGTGCACCAGCATGTTCGCCAGTCTCCTAGGTGCGTGCTTTTTTCGTACTAAGTTGGAGGAAGGTAGCATGAAAAAACAAAGAATAAACAAAACACATACTTAAACATACAAATAGAGGAATTATGGTTTCTATGTGTAAAGAGTTGGCATGATATTTTGTGGCGATTGTGTAGTAATGTAAAATTCCTAAGATTAGCAGTTAGATTCTTTGTTGAGAATGACCTTTTCGAAGAAAGTGAGCAGTTGCTAATTGTCTTGGGGGTTCATACCTTACTCTTGGGTATGCTTTATGGTAGAAAGAAAAAAAAAAAAACTTCCCCTGTTCTCATGAAAGGTAAATGTCCCAGGATAAGTTCCTTAGTAACATTGCTTGCCAAATAGGGAAACTAGTCAATCTGAATCAGGTGGCGAGAACCCTATTCATGTATCAGTTGGTAAGGGAATTGAAAATGTCTTTGCTGTACTTATTAGAATATTGTTGGTGTAATTTTTATACCTATCCTCTACTTGGTTGCAGCAGTGACTAATATTTCTGTTCTCCCTCTGAAGGTGGGTCAGTAAGCTTATACGGAAAAAGCACGACTCTTCTGTTACAAGTGTTGCTTGGCATCCAAACAATGTAAGATCTCGTGCTTTTTGATCTGTTTTTCACGTTACTATTCCTGTTTCTGCTGATTGCATTTGGCTAAACTGTCTCACCACTGTGTTATGATGAGGAATTGATGAATGGTGACTGTAAGTTTGTCTAATTGAGCTATGTGAGATGTTTTTTTGTGGTTTTCTTTTTTTAAGTTCCTTTTCCTGCAAATTGTAAGAAAGATGTGAGAAAATACTTATTGCTGGTATTCTAAAGTTGTTACTCTGTTAATAACTGTCCCTCTGCATCACTCTTCTGCTTTCCCTAGCCTACTGCTGGGTCTTTGTTACCTGTACTAACATCTCAGTATGTCTCTTTTTTGGCTTCTCTTAGGATGAATCCTCCCACTTATTCTGTATCTGTGTGCAAGATGAACTATATTTTGCCATTTGAAAGATCTAAAGTTAATATAAGTTGTACAATTCAAATTAGCTTCTGCCATGAACTTTTATAAAGTCTGCCTTACAGTCAATAGCAATCAAAGGTACTGGAGTACCATTTATTTCTTTGTTTTGTGTATGTTTTTTCCCCTTTCTTTTGGAGTCATTTTTGTTTGGGTGGGGGTTGGGGGGGGGGGGGGTGACAGGACTCTGATTCTTGGGAACTAAATTAATTTATCAGTTAATTTTTCCTAAATGTGTTTTTTTTCGTTGCAGATTCTTTTAGCAACGACTTCAACAGATGGGAAATGCAGAGTATTTTCCACCTTTATCAAGGGCGTTGATAAAAAGTATGATAGATAATTTAGTAGCTTGTAGACCTATGAAACATTTCCAGATATTTTGCTCACTTTTTGCTATTGCATTTTGGTCAGGGGTTCTGAAGCTAGTTCTTCATCTGGCAGCAAATTTGGAGAGGTAATTGATCTTATGTTTTCTAACAGTCACTAAGCCCTTGCTCCATTGAAACCTTTTATAGATTTTCTATTTGGTTTTTTGTTCTCATAGTTGTGCCAAGTATAGAAGCTCTTCATGAATCTCAGTATTGTCTGATTATGCACTATAGAATGCTGGGTTGCTGACTTTGTCGTTTACATATTGAATCGAGTAATGCCAGGATATCTTGCAATCGGTGAATGTTTGCAAATTTAATAAAATTAAAATGTATTCAAAAGTTGAACTAGTATCACTTTAACCTAAGGGTATGTCAAATTCATGGGTAACTTCAATTTACCAAGATTTACCAGTTTTTACCAAAATTTATCAAAAATTATCAAAATTAAAAAACAAAAAAATTTAATTTTGATATATTAGCGTAAATTTGCCAAAATTTACCAAAATTTACCAAAATTTAAATCTGCAATTCTGGGATCTTATTGCTGCTTTCAAGCCATCATAGCTACAAGGATGAGGGTTTTCGGATGTAAGAACTGTCATCCTCTGGAAATGAAATTGTTTGCTCTGTTCACATTGTTCCAACTCGTTTATGCCTGTTAGTGTGCCTCTGAACTGTTCTGCTTATGTTTTCTAAGCATTCGGAAAATCTAATTTTGGATGCTTGTAAGTTTCATATGAGTCGTTAGATTATGTGCCGACAATAAGCGTTTATTTGGCTCCTGTTACAGCAAATTATTCAGCTTGATCTCTCATATTCATGGGCATTTGGCGTGAGATGGTCTCCTAGTGGCAAGACCTTGGCATATGTAGGTCAGAAATACTTCTAAAGTCATTTTTCATTCAAGAAGCAATCTTATTACTCATTTACTCCATCAAATTTCAGCTAATGACTCTTGCATGTCTTGAATCTGCTCTCTTCAATTTTCATTTATCTGATTTTCAGGTCATAACTCAATGATATACTTTATTGATGATGTTGGTCCCTCACCTTTAGCACAAAGTGTTGCATTCCGAGATTTGCCGCTCCGTGATGTGGGTCAGCATCCTTTCTCATTTATCCTTTTTGGAAGTAGCTGCTTCTAAATTCTTCAATCAAGTCGCATTGCTAATTGTATACTGATGTTAAATGCAGATTTTATTTGTATCTGAGAAAGTGGTCATAGGCGTGGGATTTGATTGTAATCCGATGGTTTTTGCAGCAGATGATAGTGGATTGTGGTATGTGATAATACTTGTCTTTCAATTCGGAACAATGATGGCAATGCTTTTATTTTGTTCTTAATAAAGAAAAAGAAAATATATTCATTAATAGAAGAAAGAATGCCAAGAAGCATCCCACTAAGCTAATAACACCTTAAAACAAGGTTATCCACAAAATCAAAGAAAATTAGAATGTTCCCCCCCCCCCCCCCCCCTTTTTTTTTGTAGCAAGGAAAAATATAAAGGGATAGTCAAGTGGGACATGGGTTGAAGTGTCTAGATAATCAAGCTTGGAAATTTGTTGTCAATTTCCAACCTCCTACTGAAACTTCTGTTGTCTTGAGATATGGACTTGAAGTTTGAAAAATACTTGCCCCCTGCAAATTTGTGAATTGTGATGGAATTTTTGCACTTGCTTTTAAGAGTTTTTTCTGTCTTCCGTTTGGCTGTTAATAGGTATATTCATTAAAGTGAACATAATGTATCTTGAGATAATACAAATTTTCTTTCTCCTTTATCTCTTTTCTTTTGGTTTTTTTCGTTTTCCTGGTTGGGGTTTTTTTTTTTTTTTGGGGCTGCCACAAACGTTTTCTAATGATGTAATTCATGCATGAAGAGCTTTGCAGTTGACACATTTCCTCTCTACATTTTGTATGTGCTCTTGGTGAGGAGTATATCTGCACCCATTATCTGATTCCACTCTTGGGCATGGGAAAACAGTCTTTTTCCGTAACTGGGCTCCTTCCATCAAGCAAGCTTGAGAAGGAAACAAGATTTGCCCAAGATATTTTTACTTCACTTAGTTATTTGCTATGCTAGTTGAACTTGGGTACATGCTATGTTACTCGGACTCGGGTACACGTGTCCATATCGGACATTGATACGGGTGTCAGACTCGGCTGTTTTAAAGAAATCTTATACATTTTCATTGTAATTTGAAGTGTCGAGTGTCGTACCCTTGTTTGGGTATCAAGGGTCCAACACGGGTACGACAGGGAAAATGAAGAGTCGGAGTAACATAGGGTACATGTTTCCCTCAGTACATATTTTGGTTGCTCATAGAAAAGCTTCTATTTTTTAGGACAAGACCATTGTACTAAAGACTCCAAACTTTATTACTAAAGACATTGTGTTGTTGGTGTTAAGGTTTTCATTATGTTAAAGAGTTTGCTATTTTGGATTTTGTTAATATGATTACTATAGAGAGCTAAAGGGGTAAAGGCTTTTTGTGTTTTTGTTCAAGCCTCCTTTTGTATATGGGTGACGTGCCCTTGTTTCTATCTGTTAATACATCTTTTGATTAGTAATAAAAACTTTGGGTGCATGTTTCCAAACTGGATGTGTTCTAGTGTCGGGTTTGATTGTTTTGACAAGTTTGAAGATTTCTACTGTAATGTGAAGTTACTATTTCGCCCACATAATGTCAAATTTCCAGCACTGTTATGTAGGGTAAAGCGAGCTGAGTGTCCAAGTATTGTAGGTGGTAAATGGATCAGTAGGGAGTTGTGTAATTTCTAAGGTGTCTCTTACTCCGTGCATTTGAGGGATCGGTACTTCCAATGGAGAATTAACAAGTACAGCCTTTAATCTTTTTTGACTCCTTGCAGGAGTTTTATTAAGTTTCTGGAGGAAAGACAAAAACCTTCAACAAATGCAACATTCGGTTCACAGGTAAATACTGGTTCCCTTGATGAGTTTGCGTTTTCCGGGGCCAAACCTTCCTCAATTCTTTCTCATCTTCTCCTCAATGCCAATGTGGGTTTGGCTCGCAGAGTTTTATTTAACAATGGGTAACTGGTTCATAGTTGTGCCTTTTTTCTATGCAAATAGATGCTCACTGGAGTAGCATCAGTGAGCAAGCCTGCATTCGCTATCCCGTGTCATCGTAGTGGAGGCAATAGCATTTCATTCTAAACAAATGTGGGGCTGTTATATTTAAAAGATCCTCTTGCTTTTTGCTCCACATCCCCCACTCCCCCCATCTATAAAAAAAAAAAAAAAAAAAATTCAACCTCCCTCTGTTTATTGAGCTTTATGTTGGTGATCTGGTGATAGGTTGTTAATCAGTGTTTGAGTCGCCTTTGGATTATTGAGCTGACAGATGAACATCTTATTCCTACAGGCTTCTGGAGCGTTTGGGAAACTGTATGGCCAATCTAAGTATAGCTTTGCCAATGATACAACAGATGATTCTAATTCAAGTATACGTGCCCATGAGAACTGCATCACGTATGGCTTTCTCTCTTTGCCATTTAGTAATTGTTTCCCAATTTCCTTCAGCCTTATGTGCTCAATGCATAATTGATTCTATTTGTTTGAATGTCAGCTCGATCGTGCTATTGAAAGGGGGAAAGGATTCAAAAGTGACACGCTTTAGCACTTCAGGTAGAACTTAATCCCTACTATGCAATCCCGTCCTAAGAAGTCTTTTTTAGTTATTGGGATTCTGGTTAGGGTGTGGCAATGATCCCTGATCTTGTTGTCCAATTAGTTTTTGTCCAAGGGTTGTATTACTCCGAGTCTTCGTTTTGCCATAAGTAACCATGTTGGACGATCAGACACTAATATGGAAACTTGACCCTTCATTTTCGGCAGGAAAAAAAAATAAATACAAAGCTCCCCAAAGGTGACCAAGTCTGACATGACACCTACAATGGACACATAGATATGGGTTTGGCCGAGTATGAATAATGTAGACCAATGCTTAGATTAAAAAAGCGCGAGGTGCAAAAAAATGCATTGATCCCTGAGGCATTAGGCAAAGGCATGCGCTTCACGCACATGAGGTGCAACAAAGTGCCATTTTGTTTCAAAATCACATAGAAGCTGTATTTTCACATAACAAGCTCAAAATGGGCATCGAATAATCGATTAGACACAAGGAATATGACGAAAAATCACGCAAATAATCTTAACATACGATATAACACCAAATTAGTCTTCTAAAGAGAATAAATCAGGCATAGTCATTTAAAGAAAACATAGAAAACACCACACACTATGCAAAGTAGCCAAGTAGCCATGTAGTCTTAAGGACTAGAGGCCCTAGAGTCTAATAAACTAAAATGGCGATCACTCGTCATCATCCAACTCTACATTCTAAGCATCCTCCTCCTCCTCATCATCATCATCATCTACCAAATCAACATCCTCAATATCCTCCTCCTCCTTCTCTTCCTCATCTTCGTCAATTAATTGAAATCTAGCACAAGAAGATTTGGAACTAGAGGCATTCATGGGAGCTTTTCCTTTTCCCTTGTCCCTTGTAGTAGATTTAGTGGAGGATCCATGCCTAAATCCATAATGGGACTGATTTGCCCTCTAGCTTCAGCAACGACAACCCAAGTCTGGTTATCATCTTCAAACTCATTGCTCTCATCAAATACTGTTCTCTATCATACGATGAGATCCACAATCTTACAAAAACTTGACATTATTTTAGCTCTTATTATTAGCTTCAAGAAGTTATTATAACAGTGGCTTTGTATTTAAATTATCCGCCAAAATATATTTTATGTTTTTCTTATTTCTTAAGGATCATTTGTTAAGATATTTTACTTTTATAATAATTCTTTTTCGCTATGAATATTGTATTAGAATCCGATTCTAATGTCCTCAATCGGTCCAACTAGGATTTTAATTCTAACAACGATACTTATTAACCTTTGTGTAATATCTGTCAGGTGTTCTGAAAAGTCTGGGCTTCATAAAGTTGTTGTACATAATTTAAGTTTAAATATTTTAATGTGAAATTATATTCTGTAATTGGGGTGACTGAAACACGAGTTCTTGTGTCCGATGATAATTACAGGACTTGATGGTAAAGTGGTTACCTGGGAGCTGGGACGGGAAGCTTTTTCTGAATATCGATGAAATGGGAGAGAGACCTTTCAAGTTGCATTTATTCAGAGTATCGTAGAGATCACAATCATTTCATGGTTCGGGGGACCTTGTTATGTTATGTACATTACCTGTTTGGTGAACTTATGAAACACACATCCAACTGGTTATATCTAGTTGCAGAAGATTTGATTTGCCAATATCAACTTAATTCATTTCTCCTTTGAAGTAAAACCGATATCCAACCTTTTTTCCTTCTTAAATTTGGAGTAGTAATACTAATATATAGGGCATTTTTTTTTTGGTTGCAAAAAGAGGTTTTTGGGAGAATTCAGTTGTTTTGATTGATCAACACAGCTAATTGGATGTTTCAAAGTTAAAACAGTCCAATTAATGAATTAAATCATCACAGCCAAATCAAATTGCATATCAAAATAGAAACAATGAATCTCGGCCACTTTTCAACTCATATCAAAATAGAAACAATGCCAAGGATCCACACTGCCATCATCCCTTGCGTTAATCAATTCCAATTCCATCAAATATTCATTTAGTTTATCAGATTATGTACATTATCTCCTTATCCAATTGCAAAGAGCTAGATGGACATTGATGTTATCCAAGTGAAAAGTGCTACTTATTAAATTTTAGTTATTATCAAGCATTATGTGTTCAATTTATTAATGTTCTTTGGATGAGTTATTTTCAGGTTTGGATGGATATGTTCGGATAAGTTATGATATTTTTTTAGGGAATTGTGTTTTTAGAGTGGATGTTTTTTTGAGGAATTGTGTTAGGTTTGGATAGGTTTGGATAAGTTGGGAGAGTTATATCCAACCTAACCAAAGAACATGATGTTAAATTATTCATTTTTTAATATATATTGTTGATATAGTAGAAAATTTTGATTAAATAATTTATTTTTAAAATTTTTTACGTTCTAGCTCCTTAGTAAAATCAATATATGTGTATTAAATATTTAATAGAAAATAAGCATGTTTATTAAATTAGAAAATCTTGAATAAATGATTTAATTTTCAATTTAGTATAATAATGAATGTTATGATTAAAAACATAAAATTTCAAGAATTTATGTTACAACTACATGTTAATTACGTTGATATATTAAGTTCAATAACAAAAAATTTCTGTTAGTTTATTTGAATAAACGCAAATATCTCTTGAAAATATAATAAGGTTGTTAATTAAAATATGATTAATAATGAACATATTCCATTTTTCTGTAGATGAAAGGTGACAAAGGGGGGATTTAATTATGGGAATGGATCCTATAAGACATAATTATTAGTGAAAGGTGAAAAATATCATTGTGGACATAATAAATTTCAAAGGTGTGGATATGGTACCATGTGCCATGTCCACATAGTATACAATATCCACACATGACCACATCTATACCTTTGAAATTTCTCAATGTGCACAATGTTATATGACTCATTCCTCACATTCTCAGAAAAAATTATTTCTCACATATCCATCATAGACTTGTCAATTAGAGCAGACAGACGTGTTACGGGTTGAGTACATTTCTGGTTCGGAGGTAAATACGGGCGGTATATTTCCGCTTCGGGTCAACCCAACGGGTTAATACTACACCCTTTTTATTATTTTCTTTTAGAAAAGTTGTCTCTAAATACAACATTTTGTACACAATATACATAACAACATATTACTATCTTCTAGTACTGATACATTGTTGTAAATGTTTCAACTTAAATTTGAGAAATAACAAATGAATGAGTTCCACTTATAGTTTAGTACTCATAAATTTCAACGTAAAAGTCACAAGTTCTAAAAATAGAGTTAAGAACTTCAAAAATAAAGTTTTCGGGTGGGGTTTGACTAACTCATTTGACGATTTTCCATGTTCGATTTATTTTGGGTTTGGGTCGAGAAAATCGTTTTCAAAACCCAGAATTTTTGAGCGGGTTCGGCTCGGATAAAAAGTTGACAGGTCTAATTCATCCCCTTTAGTTATGTTTAATTTAAAAAATAATATAGAACGGAATATTGGTATTAGTTAAAATTAGAACATGTATTGCAATTTCATAATTTAAGGTTGATATCATTTATTCTACTTATTTATTTTTGTTTTTCTTAAATATTATATATTACAATTTGTGATGAATCCTGTGATAAATAACCTTTGTGAGAAGGTGAAAGATAACATTGTAGACATAATTTTTTAAAAGATTTGGACATGGTCCCATGTGGATACTGTGTGTAATATGTGGGCATGGCACACGGAACCATGTTTACAGCTTTGAAATTCTTATGTCCAAAATGTATCTCACCTTCTCACAAAAAATTATTTTTCAAAAGATCCATTCCCCATTAAAACTAATGTGAATGTATAATGTATTCATTATTATCATATTGGTATAATTAATTAAGATGAAGTATCAAGAATTTCAGGTTTATATTTAATATGAAATTATAATTTATGTATTTGGTAGTAATCTTAATTCTATTTAATTCACAATTTTTATAATAAGAAAATAATACTTTACTTGTTCTAAATAATCATAATTATCTCAATATTTTATCTTATATGTTGAGACAAATTTTGATGCAATGTATAAATCCCTTATGTAATTATTAATTTTAAAATTTTCTTTCATAATATTAATAAAAAATTTATTTTTTAACAATTATTAAAGAAAATATAGAAGAATAATATAGGTTTTTTTAATGGGAGCTTTGCTCTTTGCTAATTCTTAAATTTTACTTTAAGCTATTTTATATTGGAATTTATATATTATAATAGTAAATTAGGTGGAAGAAAGATAAATTAATGATTTCTTAATAAAATGTTAATGAATATTGTTTTAATTATGTATTAATATTTGTAACCTATATATATGTTTTTATTTTAAATTTTTTAAGTTGACATTTATAATGGTATTAACTTATTAATAGGCTTGGAGTTTGGTTTGGGAAAACCAAACCTCTCAAATTCTTTCGTTTATTTGAGTTTGCCTTTGCAAGTTTTGTTTTAATATATATATATATATATATATATATATATATATATATTATATATTATATATTATATATATATATATTATATATATATAGGGAGTGGATCCTGTAGGAAGAGAGTTTAGGTAGGAAGGTAAGAAGAGTAAATTTCGACCATTGATTTTACATTTGACGGTGTGTGCTCATGGATATTAGGGAGTGTGGTTTAGTATATTAGGAATTTCATGACCATACTTCCTAATATCCATTACGACACACTGTTAGATGTAAAATCAATCGTTGGGATTTATTCTTCTCACCTTCCTACCTAAACGTCCTTTCTACCGGATCCATTCCATATATATATATATATATATATATATATATATATATATATATATAGGAAAAGACAAAACGTATATAAAGAGACCAAACAGTTCAAGCGGTACAAGTGGAGAGGAGGCTAATGCAGAGGCTCAAATATTGTTGAAGCAAACACTTTCAAGCAAACTATTATATCTACTTTAGACTTTTGCCATTCAAATTGTTTGTGTCCAAATGATATGATGGATACGCTTGGTCGTTACGGCTTCTATGTTAGCAGGTTTACCATGAAGTTTCACGTTCTGTTCCATCCACATGAAATAGAAAAAAGCACTAAAGGTCGCCGAGACGAGAGTAACCAGAGTACAGGGGTGGGTTAACGGCCCCCTGCAGGGCAAAGTTGAGCCATTTAATCCACTCCCTAGTGTTCTTCCTTGCAAGTTGAGCGTAGGGCCACACACCAAACATATGTTCCAAGGTCTCTATAATCCCTCCGCAAATAATGCATCTATCATCCTCCAAATGTCGGCCCTAGGCTCTCATCCAATCCTTCATAGGGAGCTTACGATGCAAGAGGACTGGAGTATATCAGGATAGGACCTGCCGAATCCAAATCACCGGTGACTCACCCTACGAAGACCCCAAAGGCGTGGACGAGTCTTTTTTTTTTAAAAAAAAGATGGGGTGCGGGAGGCACTTTAAATAGGATCCCAGACCAAGAGAATTTGCTTATGATCTTCAACGGGACCATTTCTGAGCCTCATAAGGCTCTGCGTGAGATAGCATTCAAATACATCCCCTAATCCATGCCTCCATGCAATCCCCACAATCATGCATTCCCCTAATCGCCTCTTATGCCATAATCAAATAACTTTAATTAGGGAATTATGATATTAAAGGAGTATGATTGGTGGATCATGTTTATTCCCTTCCATTCCATCACCTCCCTTCCTCACCTATAGATACTCCTCATTTCCACCACCGAAAATCATCAACAATCATCATTAACTATTACCATCAACACTTCCATCATCAATCCTCTCCTCTCTCTCTCTCTCTCAAATCCGTATCCTATTCCCATACAAAAGTTCCCAAGTGAGTACGATATCAATGTTCGTCATCTCGAGGTTCCACTGTTCTCCATTAGTACTTGCAAGCAAGCAAGGTTTGATTATTTTGTTTATTTGTCATCTCATAATCATATAACCATACTCTCCAAACCATCTTTGTATAATAAGTTGTAAATATGCACCGTGTTTTACATGTTTAGCATATAATATTGTAAAATCTTTTAAACTTCCCCCTGCTCTCTTTCATTTCAAATCCGATTTTAGTAGAGTATGTTTCTTTTAAACAGGCGAATCCAAGAATTTTTTAACCTTACCCCCGGGCTCGGAATTAGGGTTCATAGACCGGAGTTTTTTTTCTTTTCTTTTCGGTTTGTTGATTTCCTTAAATCACCTGGTGACTCCTCTTCTTCTACCTTAAGTTACCTAACATACATGCTTACTACGTCGAATTGAATCAATAACTCTCCAATACCCACGTTCATGAGCCAGCCCAAGGAAAATCGGAGTAGAAATCAGCCGAGGCCATGTGGCCATGATCGAGTTCCAGCCGCTTTTCCATGTGCCAAAGACAAATGGGCCCGGGCCTGGACCTCCTCATGGCCGCATGGCCTTGAGACCAGCCTGGTGGCTCACGCGTCTTTGTTGACCCAAATCTGAAATGGTTTATTATTGATCCATTGTTCAAATAATTTGATGTAATTTCGAGTATGTTGGCATGAATAAGGTCCTTAAGAGATTAAAATTTTCGTAAAAATAAAAACATCCTTATTTAAGGATTAAGCTATTTTAATCGGCTCCGAATCACAACTTAAGTAGCGCAACGGGAAAGAAGGCCTACAACTTTCTCTTTTTCAGTGTTACTCTCATTCAATTGGATCGAGAATGAAGTGGTAGTGATGCTAATCATTATGCACCAAGTAATCCTGCTAGGGAACCTCAACACTACTGAAGCCTCATCAGTAGTGGTCCAAATCTCAATTCCAATAGACTCTGGAGAATCAAGATCGGGAGAAAACAGATGTGTAGCGTGAAATCCAAAATTAGGTTGTAAGAAGTGAGGTAATCTAAACTCCTCTCAGTTTCTACCTTTAGGTTTTTGTCTACGAGTAGGGATGATTCGAATTAATAATTGGGCATAGCAGTATTGAAAGTAGAAAGCTGTGAATATTGGGTACCCGTAGTAGAAAGCACCAGCGGTCAGCGGGCGGCGGTGGCGGTGGTCGGGGGATGTTTAGGCTCATTTTGAAGCCTAAATTATGCTCCCGAGCTTGCTCTTTTCGCTCGATTCCGAGTCATTTTCTTTATTTTTACTCGGTTTTTAGTTCTTTCGTAGGTTTTTCGTATTTAAAGAATAAAACAAGGCAAAAGAGCGTTTTAAGTCATTTTAGGGAGTCCCGGAGGATTTTCCAAGCCAAGCGGAGCTAAGTATTGAAGAAAGGCGAAGCCGGGACGAGAGGACTTCTCAAAAAGGAACATTGCAGGATCGTCGCACCCGCTACCAGCTTTGTCGCGGGTGCGACAAGGCTAAGTTAGCTGCCTAGAACTGTCGTCCCTGCTACAAAATCGTAGCGGGTGCTATGCTCAGAGAGGTTTGGACCCGAAGGCCGTGTCACCCACGATGCTGGAGGTGACACCCGCGACGCTAGACTTAGAGAAAAATGAGAAGGTTGCTTGCCCAGAATGGTCGCGCATGCGATCCATGTCGTCGCGCCCGCGGACCCGCGCGAAAACCAAATCGCCTCTCAACATTTCGCTCCGTTGCGCCCGCTACGCCAGCCGTATCGCCCGCGACGGCCTTGTTTTCTACGCGCTGAAATGGCTAAAACGGCTGTGTTTTATGTAACTTCCATGCCAAGTATATATAGTTTTAGAGACGAATTCTATATGCTTTGTGCGTTCATGGAACACCGGATTTTTTGCAATGTGCAAGGCAACTTGACTGTCACAAAATACTTGCATAACAGCATCATGGAACACTCCGAGGGAAGCCAGTAAGGCCTCTAACCAAATCAACTCACTTGTTGTTGCGGCCATAGAATGGTACTTGGCTTTGGCAGAAGATCGAGACACAGTTGTCTGTTTCTTGGTTTTCCAAGAGATCGGGGAACCACCAATACTAATAAAATACCTAGTGAGAGAGCGTCTAGTGAGGGGACACGCTCCCCAATCGGCATCACAATATGCACGAATCTGGAGATCACAATCAGAACATAGCAAAATACCATAAGCTGAGGTACCCTTGATATATCGAAGAACTCGACGAGTGGCGTCCATATGTTCTTCCATGGGTTCTTGCATAAATTGTGATAATATATGGACTACGCAACACAATTTAGGTCTTGTAATCGTTAGGTATATGAGACGCCCTACCAGTCGTCGATATCGACTAGGATCATCCAACAATTGCCCGTTGGCAAGTGCGAGCTTGTGGTTCTCTTCCATCGAGAAATCAGTTGCTTGTTGCCCAAAAATCCACTTTCCTCCACAATCTGAAGAGCATACTTGCGTTGGCAAAGAAAGAGTCCACGCGGACCACGAGCTACTTCAATGCCAAGAAAATATTTCGAGGAACCTAGGTCCTTGATATGAAAGCAATCATTTAAATAAGCTTTGAACTCAATACAAGCCTGAGGATCATTTCCTACCAAGATAATGTCATCAACATATACAAAGAGTCCAAGAAACACCTTACCCTTGCGATATGTGAGTAGAAAGCAATATGCGTAGGACCTTACGAACCCATAAGCTGTAAGTGTAGCGAAAAGCTTGGCAAACCATTGTCGTGGTGCTTGTCGTAAGCC
Organism: Portulaca oleracea; assembly: GCA_029582165.1. NCBI lineage: Eukaryota > Viridiplantae > Streptophyta > Magnoliopsida > Caryophyllales > Portulacaceae > Portulaca > Portulaca oleracea. Next base: position 34,818,036 of record CM055874.1, read on the forward strand.
ATAAAGAGATTTTTGTAACTTGCACACTTAATTGGGAGAACTTGAAGAATAACCAGGTGGCAAACGCATGTACACCTCTTCTTCTAAGTCGTCGTGGAGAAACGCATTGTTGAATCCGTTTGGTGGAGGCCCCATCCTTTTGTTATAGCCACTAACAAGAAAGACTTTACACTAGTCATTTTCACCACGGAAGCAAAGGTCTCATTGAAATCAATCCCTTCTAATTGATGATCACCTCTCACCACAAGACGAGCTTTAAACCTTTCAAGAGTCTCGCCCGATCTATATTTAACTTTATAGACCTACTTGCAGCTTATGGGTTTCTTCCCAGGAGGCAAATCCTCAATACTCCAAGTCTTAGTTTCATCCAAAAGCATTAATCTCTTTAGCCATTGCTTGCCTCCACCGGGGATCTTTGACAGCTTCTTGATAAGACCTGGGCTCAACTATCTTTGTAATTGAAGCAAGAACAGCTTTATGGCTAGCAGAGAAATTATTGCAAGTGATATAATTGACCAGGATTACCTGAAGAGCCCTTTCATGAAGGAGATGCAAGAGAGGGGTCACTGGCATGAATATTATAACAAAAATAACAAAAAATTACTCTGAGGTACCCTAACTTTTGGTGAAATGTTTTTCTGGTACCCCAACTTTTCAAAACTAATTTTGAGGTACCCTTACTTTTTGGGTTAGTAATTATTTGGTACTTTTCCGGCCATTAATTTTATTAAGTGACCAAAATGCCCTTGTTCTTCCCTTCTTGAAGAAATACCCTTAAAGAAGAAGAATGAGGGTATTTCGGTCACTTAATAAAATTAATGGTCGGAAAAGCACCAAATAATTATTAACCCAAAAAGTAAGGGTACCTCAAAATTAGTTTTGAAAAGTTGGGGTACTGAAAAATAGTTTCTCCAAATATTGGGGTACCTCCGAGTAATTTTTACCAAAAATAAACATTCAAGTGCGTCGGGGTGCGCCTGTCCCTAGCAGGACAACTACTGCATGTGTTGGGCTGACTTACAAGATTCTTAATACTCCCTATTACTGATGCATCCATTCTGGTGGAATCAGGAAGTCCAGACCGACCAAGGTCAGACACTTCACTTGGAGAAGGTGGCCTTGGGTTTTCTTCATGTTCAGTGGCAATTTCACCCTCCCCTTGCTTTGAAGGTTCCTTTGTTTCTTTAACAAAACCCTCCTTATTCAGTCCCTCGTAGACACACCATAGGCAAGCTTCGTCCATGACATTATTGTGTTCATGCAATTTATCTCCATTTTCACTATTATGCCTATCATTGTGTGTTGAAAAGGGAAATATTGCCTCATGAAAAATTACGTCCTGACTAATGAACACTTTATGAGTTTCCAAGTCATAGACTTTCCACCCTTTCTTACCAAAAGGGTAACCCACAAAAATACATCTTCGGCTTCGAGACGCGAACTTGTCCTTATTCCTTGTCTTGGAGTGAGCATAGCAAAGACACCCAAATATTTTAACATGATCATATGAGGGTTTTTGTTTGAAAAGAACTTCATAGGGGGTTTCTCCATTTAGTAACTTGCTAGGGTTCTATTGATCAAATATGCTGAAGTAAGGACACATTCTCCCCAAAAAGCAAGTGGCAAATAACCTTGAAAGCGGAGAGCCCTAGCCACATTCAAAATGTGTCTGTGGCTTCTTTCAACTCACCCATTTTGTTGGGGGTATCTATGCAACTTGTATGATGTATGATCCCCTTTTCTTGATAAAATCTTCTCATGGGTCGAGATAAGAATTCCAACCCATTATCACTTCTAACTATTTTCACATCTCTCCCAAATTGTGTTTTCACCATGGTCACATAGTTTTGTAATAACAATGAAACTTCCCCCTTGTCTCTCATTAAATAAACCCAAACAGCCCGACTAGCATCATCAACTATTGTAAGAAAATATTGAACACCACAATGAGAAGGTGTCTTATATGCACCCCAAATGTCACAGTGAATGAGTTCAAATAATTCATTAGCATGACTTTTGCTTGTAACAAACTGAGAACGAGTTTGTTTTGCATGAAATCAAATATCACAGGGGCAATTATTCCCATCATTACTAATATTAAAATTTTTAAAAAGCAGCGATAAAACTTGATCTGAAGGATGCCCTAAGCGTCCATCCCATAAGTTGTGGGAGCCTACCGCATTGACTTGATCTTTTGGTGGTGTGAACTTGTCAAAAAAATAGACCCCTCCTTGCAATCTACGCACTCCAATCAGGCTCTTCAAGGTGTGGTCTTGTATTAGACACAACTCTTTGTCAAAAATCACAATGCATTTCAATTCTCTGATTAGTTGAGCCACGAAAATTAAATTCATAGAGAAATTAGGTATATAAAGGATCTTGTCTAAGTGTATATGAGAACTCATGTCTGCCATCACATTGGACCCGTTAGGCAAATTCACAGATATAGGTGCAACCGACCTTCTATTTTTAAGGCCTTGCAATTCCCCTGTCATATGATGAGATGCCCTAGAGTCAAGAATCCAAGGAGATTCACCTGCCAGTTTTTCGTAACTTGATTCGGAGCGCTCGATCAGGTTAAGAAGTCCTTGAACCTGGTCATTTGAGAGTCTGGAAAGTATGCTATTGATCTGGTCTTCACTAGTAGTCTGTTGTTGCACAGAACCAACAGAGCATGCCGCTTCAAGACTTCCTCCTCTGCCATTATTTCCGGTTGTTCGACCTCCACGGGAGCCTCTTCCTCGACCTCTTCCTTTCCCTCGAGATCCCCAACCAGGTGGATACCCTATGATCTCAAAGCAATTTGACTCTTCATACCCGTAACGACTACAGTGTTTGCAATTTTTCTTTCCGCTTGTGGCTGAAATTTTTCTACTATGATTTATAGCAAAAGTTGCTGCTGTTTCCATCCGATCGTCCTGAGTCACCATGAGTTTCTTGTGCTGCTCCTCCTGGCTCACAATATTGAATATTTTCTCTAGTGGAGGCAGTGGTTCTATAGCTAAAATTTGTCCGCGGATTTGTGAGTACAATTCATCATTGAGACCAAGTAGGAACTGGTATGATTTTTCAGCTTCAAAAATGTTAACAATCTTAGACCCATCACACTTGCAACCCTTACAAGTGCATCCAGTACAAGACACTTTGGGATATCTATATGATTGTCAAGCTCACTCCAAAGGCCTCTCAGTTTGGAGTAAAATTCGACAACAGTCATGCCTCCTTACTTACACTCATGAATCTGAGATTTTAATTGATAAATCTTTGTGGCACCAGCAACTGCATACCTCTTTTGAAGATCATCCCATATTGCTTTGGTCGAGTTGATGGATGCCACACTTGGACGTAGCTTCTTTTCAATCGCGTTGAGAAGCCATGAACACACTGTTGAATTTACCATGTCCCAAGCATGGTATTCAATGAAATCACCTTTCGTGATTTTCAGTTTCTTGAGGGTTCCGTCAATGAAACCAAGCTTATTTTTCGCTCTTAAAGTAGTCCGCACTGCCTTTTCCCATAGACCTAGTTATCATCGTCAAAGATCTCCGTCGTGATCGAAAGTCCTGGACCATCAGATGGGTGAAGGTAGTATAGTGAATGAGTTTCAATTACGAACCTCTTTATCTCTCCCTCTTTGGCCATGCTTAATATATTTGATGTGAAGTAAGGCGAGAGATTTGGATTTACAGTCGCTCTGATACCATGAACAAAATATGAAGGAAAGATAAGTAAATGTGAGAGGTGTGTTTTTGATTTTAACCTTCTGTTCTTCCTTGATCTTTTATTCATAGACTTGCAACCCATATATACATCCATAGCTACTGAAAATAAGGAAACAATCAAGAAGAATAAGCTAAGTCCTATTTACAGTAAAGATTACTTGATTGATGCCAAATATAACATATTGATTGATGCTGTGAGATTGCTCAATAAAATCTTGACATTATCCACCAATATCGTAATATGGTGTTGATAAAGTATTATGAAACAATAAATATATGAATACAAAATATGGAGAGACTAATAATAGAGACAAAAGAGATTGAGAGAGGGGAGAATATGATGATCTTATTCATAACTCACAAGAGGTATTTATACTAGTTACGTAGTATAAAGTTAATATGGAAATGGAATCATCCAATATTATATTATCCTAGATGCCCAAAAGATATATGATTGGCATATGGACATTTATATATATAATATTTCATAACGATTATAAACTTGAAAGGGAAGCCTACGTGGGATACACTAGTATTTTTCTAAGGGTGGTGATAAGTGTCTTGTCTTAAGACACTATTTAAGTATATTATCCTTCATCAAATTATTATTTTAATAGATTTTTTGCACTAATTTTTGTAATAGTAAGTATTAATTTTTAATTATAAGAAGATTTAGATGCATTAACTACGCCAACGACGAGTATAATTGATACCCTAATTAAATCAACCTCATCCATTAAACATATTTTAGACATTTTTTTGAAATACAATAAATAATCAATAAAAATATAAATTTATGAAATTTATATATAATATTATAATTATAAAATTTAATCATATCATTCAATTTCAATTTAATATATGATAATATAATTTAATAATGGAGCTGTCTTGCCCGTAGTCTCGTGTCATTTTCATTTTCCCAATAATGAAATAATAAATAATAGAGGTGAGCATTGCATTTGATTCAATTAGGTCCATTATTTAATTGAGCCTTTCAATAAAACACCGGGAACCAGCTACAAGAGGAGGTAAACTAGTTGAATACGTATAAGAAACCAACAGCCTCTGCAAATTTGCCTAAAATTTCACGATAAAGATAAGAGAGAGTAACAAGGAGAGAGAAAACTTGGAATTGGGTTGTGTCAATGCCATCTTCTTCGTCTTCTGAAATGGAGATTGCGGATTCAAAATCAACTATGGCTCATGGAAGATTGGCTGTTCTTAACGCTCATCTTGCACCATCAGCTGACCCGCCGCTCAACTTTTCTCCAATTCTTGATAAGATGTGTGTTTCATCTCAATCTGCAGTTGCTCCACCGCCTAATCTCAAAGGATCTCTCACGGTTGTTGATCAGAGAACTGGGGAAAAGTACCAAATTCCTGTCTCTGAACACGGGACTGTCAAAGCCACAGACTTTAAGAAGGTATATCTGAATTGGATTTGTTTACCTTTTTGTTTTTATTTTATTGGGTCTTTTGGTTTCAGCTTCATGGGAATTTTGGGGGGTCTTAAATTTATTTAGTTATGGGGGCTTGTTTTTATGATCGATTGATAATCTCTGCGTGAATCATTGGTTTGCTTGTTGAATTATGATCAAACGGCTGTCTTGAGTTTTGGTAAATTTTTGAAGACATTTCCTGAAGAAACTTTTCAATTACGTTCAGACATCCTGTTATTGAATCCAAGAATTTCTTATTGGATTTTGACGATTGTAGATTGTCCATTGCATTTTTGGAGGCCTCCTCACTTTAATTTGCGTTTTCAATTCATGCATTCCGTTGATCTTTCTGCTTTACTTTGACAGAGAGTCAGAGAGTATTCAAGATAATGTTTAAAAGTTATTGTTAGAAATTAGAGTTAGGAATTTGGCCAAGTGATATGGGTTTCTTACGTATCTAAACATGTTTCATGGTCTTTTTTCGTGTGATTGTGGAATGAACTGTTGTAATACTGAAACAATGTATTCTAAGCTTCTCTATGAATCTTGTTCTTACCTTCTTTCTACTGTTGAAAGTGTCTTTTTTTTTAATTTTTTTTTTATAAATTTTACGCATCTGCTACTTCCTCTTGAAATTTGTTCATGACGAAGTTGGTTCTGTGTTGAAATATGGGAGCTTTGCTTGCTATATTACTGTTTAGTATTTACGTTTATCATGAGTCTGGCATTTTAATTTTCTTTTCCTCGGTAATGACCAGATTACAACAGGAAATAATGACAAAGGGCTTAAACTTTATGATCCTGGTTATCTCAATACTGCTCCTGTTCGGTCAGCAATTTGTTACATTGATGGTGATGAGGGTATCCTCAGGTATAGGGGCTACCCTATTGAGGAACTAGCAGAAGGAAGTTCATTCCTTGAAGTGGCCTACCTCCTCAGTAAGTACTATTGTTGAAGGCTTATATTTGTACATACATTGCACTGTTACAGTATGGCTTGTGCATCAGTAGTAGTAGGTTGTGGACTTGTTCTGAGAGTTAGAATGTCTCTATTGAAGACTCATAGAATGTGTAATTGGATCTTTGGTTCATATTAGTGGGGTCTTTGGCTTGATTATAGTATACCGAAGCAAAATGTGTTACAAAACATTCACTTCCTTTTCTATGGAGTAATTGACAATGTATAGCTTTAAGCATAGGGTCTATCGGGAATAGCTGTTATGCAATATAAAGTAAGGTACTATGTCTCAGGACTATGAATTTTGGATGTTGGATCTATCTAGCACCTACACACTTTTAGAATCTGATGATATGAGCTTATTTATGGATAGGAGTGGAGTCACCAAATTGGCTTTGATGGTGAAAGAAGGGTTCATGAGACCTCATTGTTATGGTCCATTTAGATTTATAGTTTATTATTTTAGATGCTTGATTTCCCTTCCCAAAGTAACCTTCCCACCTTTTTTAAAATTTCTCACACATCCCCCCTCCTTCAGATCATCCCTCTACCTCCCACTAGTTTATTTCCCATTGCTCTTCACACCTTGTGATCCCTCCACCCTCCTTCCCACCGCTTCCCATACCTCTTTCCAGCCCTTTCCACCACCTTCCATTCCTTTCCTTTCCCGCTCTCCTTTTTCTTTCAGAAAAGAGTCTTTATAGCAACTAGCGAATATGCAATGCATTGTTGCAGGGTTAGATCTGTTACATCTTGTGTAACTTAGACCATGCTCAAAGCGTAATGATCTGTAGTTGATTAATCTATGGGTTTCTTTTCAAGTTTCAACAACTATTTTAATTTGTGAACTTAGAGAACAGTCATGATGTTTTATTGAATGATATGGGCTTCTTACTGAGTAGCCTTGGCAATATAAGACCTTCATTACATGTTGATTTAAATGTGGCACATTGTACTTTTATTGTCCATGCTGCTTGTTATGTGCCTTTTTAGCCATTTCTACTCTCTATTGTCTACCTGCCCCTGAAAAAAAAAAGGCCCCTAAGTTCTGATTTATTCAGACTCAATAAATTCAGTATCATTTGGAACTTTATGCTGGACATGTAATGCACAGGATTTTTGCATAGGCATCTCTTTTTAGAACTCTCCTCTAAGGTCTTGAGTTAATTTAGATGTTCCTATGGGTGCTTCTTGCCATTTACTAGGCAGTATCGTGGTTGAGAAGGTGTTGATTGAGTTATTTCAGAATGCAACTTAAAAACCTTCAGATACTATCATGTTTCTGTTGTCTTCATTGTTTATTTATTTATTTTTATCAAGCCCTCCATGTCCATGGTTTCTTAAAATCTAAGGTTTTCCTTAATTGTGTCCCACCTCGGCAGTGTATGGAAGTTTACCCTCTGAAAGTCAGCTAGCAGATTGGGAATTCGCTGTCTCTCAGCATTCAGCTGTCCCTCAGGGAGTATTGGTACGTTTGTGGACATCTAGAAGACTAGGCTACTAATCATTACCTCTTCACATCTTTGTTTCTTCAATCTAGAAGCCTGGTGCAATTTTTGTCGTGATCGTTATGTGTGGCGCATGATGGTGACATGGATACTTATGATTCTGTTTTGCAGGACATTATACAAGCAATGCCTCATGATGCACACCCAATGGGTGTTCTTGTGAGTGCAATGAGTGCTCTTTCGGTCTTTCATCCTGATGCTAATCCAGCTTTGAGGGTAAGTAAATGGTGCCACAAAACACACCGGTCTCTTCAAATTTCTCTTTCTGGTGTCTAAAAGGAACTTACTGTCATATGCCCACGTGGATGTAACTCTCTTCTTATTGTTGAATGCCTTAGTTTTGCTTTTGAGGCATAGCAGACATAAATATGTACTGTCTTGCTTGGTGTATAAAATTATAGGGGATTTGGGCTTTCACCAAGCTTCTTTGCTATGTGAGGCTAAGTAGACCCAATATTTTTATGGAGACTTATATTTGTTTGGATTCATGGGGTTGATTATGTTGGAAATACTGTAAAAGAAGGTTTTGTATATACAATTACGACAACTAAATATAATCTTGTTGAAAACTTGAATACAACCACTAAACTTGAAAAGTCTAACAACTAAAACTTTATCTAGCAAATGAAAATAAACACATTAGTACAAATAATAAAATAGTAGGAAATAGCAAACCATGCCGTGGCCTAGCCATTGTCTTTAGAATGTTTTCGCTGAAGCTATGGTGCAAACTTCCTCCAGGCGGTCGTTCCCAGGATTAACATGGTGTTAATTAATTGAGTGCACTCTCACTTAATCAAGTTGGAGTACTTAAATCTATACCCAAAGATGCTTATATCAACGGTTTTCAGAGGGTATAAAAAGGTAATTATGTTATGGGATCACAAGGGAATTAAGGGGAAACAAAAAGTGCTTTGATTGGTAGACTACACGTGAGGGATAAGGGGAAAAGAACTGAAATTTTTCTGCTCAAATTGATACCCAAAACCCCCACATCTCACGATTATTTATAGAGCAAAGGGGATGAAATAAGCTTAACATAAAATCAAGGGGGAGATGGCAATTAGTTTCTCAATTTTGACTAATTAACCAATAACATCAAAAGGGTAGTTTCAAGGAGATCTAGCCATTGACAAAGCCAAGGGGGTGGCACCAACCAAAGAAAGACAAGGTCTAGTGGGGGTGCCTAACAAGCCAACCATACCAAACGATCTTTGATTTTTTCTAACAAGTTATGATGGTCCTAGATATGTAATGATGTCTGCAAATATCACTCGTAATATTCATTTGATTATTTGGGTGTTTTAAGATTATTTGTTTATTGCTAGTTAGAATTGCTATTATCATAGTAGGTGACATGCAGAAACCAGACAGGAATGTGAAGAGCTGCCAAATGTAGAAGTTCTGGCTTTGTTATATAGGGGAGAATCTGATGTATGTGCAGCTCAAATAATCAGAGTGCAAAAGCTGGACAACACCATTAAGCTCCCTGAAACCAGGATTGAACTCCACTTAAGCTGGCTTTGAAAGCAAAGTCAGCATCAAGGAAAGAAAAATAAGAAAAAGAAGAAAAGAAAGGCTTGTGCTCGTGCTGAGACAGAAACACCACAACATAAACACAAGGGCTAAACTCAAACACTCTTATGGATACAGAAACACCATCATAAGAATGAATTTGAGCTCCACTGTCACCACTAGATTAGCCACAATCTAGATACATGAGTGGAAAGGGTGAGAGTTGTTAGATACTCACAAAAAAAGAAGCGGCAAGCTCCACTTTCATTCATACACTTGATAATGAACAAAAGGTTACAGAAGTCTTGCTAATAGCTAATATACAGCAGCTAGCAAGCAAGCTGCTAGCTTAACTGAGCTAATGAGGTTTCCTAATGATGAAGGAACCTCTAATCAGCCTTAATCATGCTAAATTACATCAAGATGAGCTGCTTAAACTAATTTACAAACATAATTACATAGTTTAGCATCAAATTGAGCCGGCAAAATCCAAGTTGCTGCCTGGCTGAATCTGACTGGTCCAGCAGATGTCTTCCATGCAGTTTATCCACCTCCTTGTGATTATTAGCTGTATCAAGTGATTCCTTAGCTGCTAACCCACAGTAACTTGTATTTACAGAGGGTAACTCGATCATGTAGAGAAAAGACCAAGATAACCCTTGTTGGAAAACACAAGCTGACTTCAGCAGCTCTCTTCAAACGGGCTGTAAGTCAGCTGCACTCTTGGACCCTATGTAGAGGACACTTCAACGATCACAATGGCACTGGAAGCGGCCATTTTAATTACCATATCAACACACACGAGCCTGAAAAATAAAGCCTGACAGGACTGGGGTTTGTGCAAAAACCTAGTCTGGGAAACTGGCTATGTTTGCAGGCCAAACTTCTTCTATCATAGCTGCACATAGGCTTCCTGGAAACCTTAATTATTGCCCTTGATAAGTCTCCTAGGGCTTTCTACTGCAAGGACCTCAAGTGAGCTGAATTGAAGTCACAAAATCTCCTTGCAAACTGTCTGAGTACATAAGCTTGCTGTGTGATCAGCTTGGAATATCTTGTATAAACTGGCCAATTCGGTAGCATGCCTGGATCAAGGCTGTTGCTGTAGGATGATCTACATCAGAATCCTTCTTGGCAATACGATTTTGGTAGATGCATGCAGTAGACCTTATTGATTCAGCTTGTGAAATCATCTGTGTCTTATTTCTGCAATGATATTTGATTAGATGAGTCTTTGTTTGTTGTTTGACAATACTTTTATGATCTGTCAAATTATTTGTTGACTGAGAGGGCTCCAATATTGCCTTTTTTGCAGGGACAGGATCTTTACAAGTCTAAGCAAGTGAGAGACAAACAGATAGTGCGAATACTTGGGAAGGTTAGTTAGTGACTTATCTCTGTGCTTGCCATTGTGGTAAAAGTTATCTGTAAATGTCAATAATTAAGAACATTTGAACCCTGCCTAACAACCCCCCCCCCCAAAAAAAAAAAAAAAAAAAAAAAAAAAAAAAAGAAAAAAGAAGAAAGAAGAGAGGTGAAAGATGGAAAAAGAAAAATGACACATGATTTTTGCAGGCACCAACAATTGCAGCTGCAGCTTACTTGAGATTGGCTGGAAGGCCTCCGGTTCTCCCATCTAATAACCTTTCTTACTCGGAGAACTTCCTTTACATGCTTGATTCATTGTATGTTCCTCTACCTATATGCACAATTCCATGAATGCCAGGATTTGATAAATTGATGTGTTTTAGACGGTATATTTGCATGCCTGCTTTCTGTTCATGGAACCCAAAGAAATCTAGTGCAAAATATCTGTGCAAATTGTTGAAGTTATTTTTGTTGGATACAGGGGAAATAGGTCTTACAAACCGAATCCTCGGTTAGCTCGAGTTCTAGATGTTCTTTTCATACTTCATGCCGAACATGAAATGAATTGCTCAACTTCGGCTGCCCGGCATCTTGCATCAAGGTATTATGATAATCTCTCAACCAAATTGAGAATTTGAGAGGTTTTCACTCCATGTGGATCATTCAAGGTTCTTTTCTCGTACATTTGCAGTGGTGTTGATGTGTATACAGCTCTTGCCGGTGCTGTTGGGGCACTGTATGGTCCTCTTCATGGTGGTGCGAATGAGGTAAGCAAATAATCAGGTCTTCAGGCACGTAGTTGTTTTTTTTTTTTTTTTTTTTAAGTTATATATTCTAATCCCTATCTTGAATGATTGGACGGGGTTGTTCTTTTTCTTGGGTAGCTCTGTGTGTGTGTGTGTGTGTGTGTTTGGTTTCTCATGAGTTTACGTGTTCCTATAGGCTGTGCTAAAGATGCTGAGTGAAATTGGAAGTGTTGAAAATATACCAGATTTCATTGAAGGTGTGAAGAACAGGTGATTATTCTTGAACAGGCGACGCGGATTTATTATTGGCATAAACATTTTCAGTGGATGTTCACACTAAAACCAAAACTGAACTGACGTCTCATACTTTCACTCTGTTTCTAGGAAACGGAAGATGTCTGGCTTTGGGCACCGTGTGTACAAAAATTATGATCCTAGGGCAAAGGTCATAAGAAAATTGGCAGAGGAAGTTTTCTCCATAGTCGGACGAGATCCTCTCATTGAGGTACTTAACATATTAGTTTCTTTCACGTTATCCTCACCTCTGGCGCGTTCCTTCCTAGTTTATCCTGATAAGATGTTTTTTAGTTGGAATGGGCCATACCATGATTCAAATGATACATTTTACCAACACTTGAGAACAGTGATCTAGCTAGTTTCAAATAATAACTTCCTTGCTTTGAGCACTACAGCATAAATGGAGTGACTTCCGCTCTCAATTACTATTGACTTATATACTCCCTCCGTGTCAAATTAATTGACACTTCAAATTTTGACCGTTAATTACTCACAAATTACAATGAGTTACAATATAAAATTACCGTCATTAGAAAGATACTTTACTAAAAATTACAATGGAGGTAATTTCATATTGTAGCTCATTGTAATTTGTGAGTAAACTACGGTAAAAATTTAGTCAAAGTTTCAATTAATTTGGGACGGAGGGAGTACCTTCCAACCAATCTGGGAATCATTCATTTGGTGGAATCATATCTGATGGAAAGGGACTAACAAGCAGGACTTGGTATGAGATCAAGTTCTTTGCAGATCATATGTCAATTCAATTAGCTGGTTATTGTGTAGGTGGCTGTTGCTTTGGAAAAGGCTGCACTATCAGATGAGTATTTTGTAAAGAGGAAGTTATACCCAAATGTTGATTTTTACTCTGGTTTAATCTACAGGTAAGTCATCTGTGTGTATTCCTTTCATATGGTGAAATATAATGTCCTTGGGGACATTTTTTTAAAAAAAAAAACTTGTTTGCCTTTTCCCTCTCAGGGCCATGGGCTTCCCTCCTGAATTTTTCACTGTTCTCTTCGCAATTCCTCGAATGGCTGGATATTTGGCGCACTGGCGGGAGTCTCTTGATGACCCTGATACCAAGATTATGAGACCCCAACAGGTTTGATTCTAAGCTTGTGATAGAGGGGAGCTAACATACGGCTTCTTTGCACCAGTTTCATTCCCCTAGCCCCATGAATATTTGGTGATGACATTGTTGATGGCAAAATGCTCAACATGAAATGGCTTAGAAACATTCAAATTTGAGCGTGAAAGTAGTTTAAATTTTTTATGATTTTCTTAAATGGCTAATAAGGTCACACAAAAAATTATTATGAGTTAGCAATATATATATATATATATATACATATATATATATATATATATTTCTGGGTACAAAGGGTGAGGTTAGAAATTTGTTTGATTTTATGAGGGCATTTTTAGAAAGCACTGATTAATCATTTTTACTTTTTTTAAAAAAAAATAATTAATGCATATTAATTGATCATAAGAATCAAAATAATGTTAAGAGTGATAGTTTGAATTTATTCATAATATGCTGCATATAAAACCAACTATATATTATAGTTGTTCGCTTTTACAATACTAGAGGACTCACACAGTCCCACTCATATATATTTTTGTCCAAAAATAAACAATAATAAATTAAAAAGAATTTATAAAATATGTAATTTAATTGTGTCCCATGCAACGCACGAGTCTAAAGACTAATAGACACTTATATGTGGCACGGATGTAGCACACCACTGGTACGTGAATTTTAAAAAAGTTAGGATACAACACATTCAGTGGACACGTACTGATGAGAAAACATTTACATTATTAGCCATGTGTTCATGAGTTATGACTGCTTTTACCGTTAGGAGAGAATGTGCTTAGATGAAAACAATAGCAAATGTTTTGTCAGTGTGTGCATTCTACAACTACCAACAACAAAAGCCTGTTTCTTTATGCTCTCTAGTCTATATGTTTGGCATTTGATTGAAAATGTCCAGAAAGGGTCTGAAACTGTTGCTGTCCTATACGTGAAGTCAGGTGAAGTGCGCTTCTTAGGGCTAAATATTTTTCGCATAATGTTCTAAAGAGATGAATGTTTTGTCTATGTATGTTTTGCCAAAGGTCAAGATGTTACACCATGTGTGATAGTTGACGCCAGTTTGGGTTTTGTCAAAGTTCTAAGGTGGAATGTGCTTTGGATAATCCAACTTCATGTTTCAATCTTTTGCTTTCCACTTCACCTGCCTCCAAGCTTGCTAGGTCTAATCTGACTTTAAGATCTCAGGTGAATCGCAGTGCACTGGTGGATGTGTTAAGAACAGTAATTTCATCTATGGCTACTTTCTTTTTTTTTTTAAAATAAAAATTTCTAGCTTCATCAAATTTTCAACGCGTATTTAGAATAAACGATGGATAGTATGACTTTGCTATTGAAGTGCATATGTGCTATAGGGGAATTTATCATATACTAGCTGCCTTTTTGCGGTTGGGTATACAACTAATGTGGGAACTGTCTTCTGTGTCGTAATCACCCTTGTTAAATGTAGGGGGGCCATATCAATAGTTTCATACCGAATATTTGAGGTGAAATAAACATTGGAGCAAAACAGTGGAGGTTTGAAGCACTTGTGTAGTGTCTTTTTCTGAAACTGAAAGATGTCGTTAATTGGAAAATAGACGTGTGGAATGCTTTCCTATAACAAACCCTCTTTTGGTTTGAATGAATTTGAAATTAGACTTGTGGAATGCTTTTCTGTAACAAACCCCCGTTTTGTTTGAATAATTTTGGTTGCAGGTATACACTGGAGTGTGGTTGAGGCACTACATGCCACTCAAAGAACGGATGGCGCCCTCTGCTGGAGACAAGCTCGGTCAGGTCTCAGTTTCTAATGCAACGAGGCGGAGGCTTGCTGGGTCTGGTGCCTAGCTGTAATTCATTGCTGCTCTTCAAGAAAACAACAATTGAAAAACTATTTCTTAAATTCATATCAGTCAATAAGGCAATCAATATGCATGCAAAAGTTGGACAGGCTGAAGGGAGAATGGTGAAAGCTGAATTTTAAGCTGTTGGTTACTGTAGTAAGATTATAGACGTTTATTGTTGAAGTTTTTGGCATATATAATGTCAACTTTAGGCCTTGTCCTTGGGTTGCCGTATTAGCAGAGGGCATTTTTTTTTTTTTTTGGCAGCTGAGCAGAAAAATATAAAATAAACCCGCTATGGAAGTAACCTTTTCCTAGCTTTGACAACTAGGTTATGTGCTTTGAAGTGCGATTTACTGACCTTTTTTTATACTACAAATACTAAAATCCGACAATAGGGACTTACATTGCTTCATTAAGGTCACATACTCTTTGATGGGATTGACACTCTTGGAAAAGAAGTTTACTACTCCAGAGGGGTTAGCTAAAATGCTGATGCAATGTCTTCTTCGGTGTTAGGCCGAAACTAGGAAATTCTCAATGGCTAATAGCTCAACCTGAACTGTCGAAGATTCAAAGCTAGGACACATTCCCTGCTCCCTGGGAATATGGTTGTCTTCAAGAACCCAAGCATGACCAGCTTTGCGACTCTTCACACATCAAGCTTCGTCACAGGTGTAGATGTGTTTTTACCATGCCATTCCCACTTTCCAGATGAACTTGACTTCCATATCCTTCTCATGGTTGGCCTGAGATCGAAGCATAAAGTTAGATGTCATTTTTCCATTTTCATTAGCAAATCTACTTCTTTCTTGGTCCATTGTAGAGCTTCCTGAGGTGATGGAGCTATCCTTCAAAAGATACTTTGATTCCTAAATGTCCATAATATGATTAATGGCCAGATTGTGGTCATGGAAGTCTTCATTCTTCTATCCCTAATTCCTTCAATTCTTGTGAAGTATTTCACCCATTTGACAAGCCAATCTTAGAATTTAATGCCGCGATTTTGTGCGTCGCGAATTCCTAGCTCGCATGCAAACCAAATAACATTAATAGCAAAAGAACAATTTTTAAAGATATGTTCTACAATCTCCTCTATCTTTGGGCACAGGCTGCAAATTACTATCTTTCGGGCTCCATTTCCTCCCGTGTTCTTCAATGGGAAGAGCATTGTGAAAGATCGTCCAAAACATCTTCCATCTCGTTGGGATGTCCAAAGCTCACATCCTCTTCCATAGTTGTCCATCCTCTAATAGTTGTTGCTGTTGGGGCTTCCCTTGATCGCTATAGTCTTGGTTTTGCCACTCAAACCAATACCCGTTTAACTCTATACTTTCCATCCGCTGACAACCCCCAAACCACTTTAACTTCCTCCACACTATCCCTTGGCTAAAATTCTCTTAATCGTATTCCAGATAACACCTCTCTAATTAGCGTTGTATTCTATTTCCTCTATCCCTGTAACATGAGGTTGTCAATATTCTTAGACTTCGAATTAGTTTTTTCATTGGTGTTCCTCTAATGAAGGTTAGTTCCTGCCCCAATTATGCTTGGTGACTGAAATGGACTGGCTATTCCCCACCTGAAATCGTAGGCCTCCTTTAAAAGATTCCATTGTTGCACACAATTCTTGTAAGTTGTAACCCTTACGACATCTACAACTTTTCCTATCCTCAAGTAGGATTAGAGAGCAAGCCGTATACTTGGCTTTATAAATCTTACTAAGGAGCAAATCCTGATTTTCCATTAGTTTGAAGGCTTGTTTCATGAGCATCACATTAGTGAACCATTCCACTCTTCAGATTCCCAATCCCCCAACCCTTTAGGGGTGTTCAACCAGAATTTGGAAATCCAATGTTTCCCTCTTTCCCCGCAGCACACCACCAGAAAAAATTAATCATCAGGCTATCCATTTCCCTAGCGATAGATACCAGAATTTTGCAGATGGAAAGGTGTTGGTTCAAGGATGACAACACGACCTTATAAGAACCAGTCTCCCTCGTGGGACAGAAGGGCCACCTTCCAACCTTGGAACTATTTGTTAATGTTGTCATGCAAAAAACCTAGTTGTGACACTTTCCTCCTATGGGAACTTCTTGATACTTCTCAAAGTCTCAGTGGTCTCATACCCAAAAAGTACCTTGAGCTTGTCCACTTCTTCGGGATTTGTGTTTGGAGAAACCATCAACTGTGATTTTTTGATGTTGGTAAGTTGTCCGGACGCTTTACAAAAATTGTCTATCTCATTTTTTTAGGTTCAAGCAGTGATGCCCAGAGATTTTAGTGAAAAAGATAGAATCATATGCAAAGAAGAGATGTGTCACCTCCGGGCCACTTCGTGCATCCCTAATTCCCGTAATAAAACACCTCCCTTGATATAGCTTATGGTTATATGCCAAGACATCAAGGCAGAAGATGAACAAGTAAAGAGATAGAGGGTCACCTTGTTTGAGACCTACCTTCAGGGAAAAATAAAGGATAGGGAGAGTCGTTAATAAGGATTGCATACCTTACTGTACTTATATACAACATAATTATATTGACCCATCTATGACGAAGAGCGATTTTGGTTAACACAGAACGAAGGAACTTCCAACTCACTCGATTCTATGCTTTATTCATATCCACCTTGATAGCTGCTACTTGTTTCCCTTCTTTCTTCTTCTTAATGTAACTAATGATCTTATGGGAAGTGAGACAACTGTCCGCTATCATACAACCTTATAGAAAGGCAATTTGGCACGGGTCGATAAAGTTTTGCAAAATATCTTTGTGCCTGTTCACCAAACATTTGGAAATGATCTTTTACACCACATTACAAAGACGCATGGGACTAAAATCTGTCGGCTAATTTCCTTTAGGAACTTACTCAAGTTTAGGGTTTATCACACCCCCTCTATTAGGTATGGTCCAACCACAACCTAATGCTTCTGGTAAAAGAGTGGTGGGATTCCATTAAGAACTGAAGCTTTAAAAGGGCAATTTTAAATATGCGAAACAGAAAAGATGATAATAATTGGATCCCCACACAAATTCACTATATGCAAATTGGGTGGGGGCTTCTCACCCACCAAACTTAGGTGGCCAAGTAGGTTGTAACTAGAGTAATTCACTTAGCTAATCGAAGTGCGTGATGGCCAATACCTATCTTATTTTTTTTTAATATATTTCTATCTATGGTCAAGTTCATTTTTTCCTTGCATTTTGTATTTTCATTCCCCATTTTTAGTCACACGTGCACTTCTTGATCTCATTCACTTTGCTTCTAAGATGAAATATTCATTGTTTATAGGACATGTAGAAAAACACGAACATCTAATTTGTATCCGAATAATATCTTTTATACTTGCGATATCGGACGGGTATAGGTATGGATACTCATATTTAGTGCCCAATAATATGGTTGTGGGTGGCGGTTTCGTAAATACATATAGGTACAGAAAAGACTATATTCATTTGGAACCTAATATGTAATGTTAGGTTTGGGAAATAGGTATGGGTAAAAGAAAAAAACTATATTCATTTGGAACCCAACTTGTAATTTTAGGTTCCTAGATATGATATGATAGGCAACTGAACTAATGATGTCAAACAAGATGGTAGGCCGGTAAACACATACGAGTTGAGCAAAAGTCATATGTAAGTTGTTTATGACATCAGAGAGAATGAAAACGGTCTACAATATTGGGGGTGCTCAAGTGGTGAGGCTAACAAGCCCGTAGTTTTGTTGCTATACCCTCGCAGGCTACTTAGGCCTTGTTCGGCAACAATGTTTGTAATAAGGTTTAGCATCTTGACCAATCAAAACACTACTTGATTAACTTTTAATAGTTCGTTAAAATAGAGGTTTTAGGTAGAAAATGACGTTTAAGATCTAGTTTCACAAATGTTACTAGGACTAACGTCACAGGAGTTGAGCTGCGTTTAGAAATTTTTGTTCCAACAAGGCCCTCAAGTTTTCCTCTCATTTTTACAACCCCTACCATTAATATAAAGACCCAAAATTCTTACAACTCTCCACGCCTATCTCTCTACAAAGAAATGGGCGAAGCCAAGAAAGGCAACAAATGTGAGCAGCAGCCATGGCATCCAAAACAGAAAAAATGGAGCACAACAGTGTCTTTTCCATCTTTTTTCCCAATTTAAAAGTTGATACGTTCCCCAATGCCCTGACCCCTCAGGTTGAACTTGTTGAGCCAAGCGTCAGGAAGAGGTCGTGATCAAGACCACGACCTATGGCATTTAAGCCTTGACCACACACCTTTATAGGTTTGGGTCAAATGAACTCAAGGTCCTATGGTCTCATCTACTTGGGTTATTTCTGAGGCTCTATGTGGTCTCTAAGGGGAGCGTAGTAGCCTCGACTTGTTAATAAGGAGAGTTGGGATGCACTAAGAAGGAGAAATATATGGAGCGACGATTTGTACCCTCAAGGTATAAGCAAGATCTCTACAATCAGTTGTTCTCACTCAAGCAAGGGTTCAAAAGTCGGAATATATTTGAGAGTTTAAGCCGCTCTTGATGAAGTGTAATACCCAAGAGTTGCAAGAGCAACTTATGTCATGGTTTCTTAACAGTCTTGATTACAAAATAGCCTCCAAGGTCAAGCTATACAATTATTATTCCCTAGATGGCGCATACAAACTTGCTACTCTCATAGACGAAAGGAAAAGGAAGAAGAAAGAGGGTTTCAAGTCCTCTGAAAAGGGTGTCTCGTTCACCAAAGGTGTTGTATCCAAAGGAAATACGTTACTCCTTCAAATTTTCCTAGGCCTTCCATTGCTACTCTGTTGGCTCCCCAAGACCCCCCAACAAAACTAGGGGATGTTAATGTTTTAAGTGCCACGACTAGGGTAACTACCAAGTTGAATGCCCACTAAGTGGGTTATGACTCTCCAATAAATTGAAGAGATTGAAGAATTTATTTTGGAGGAGACGACCTAAGAGTAGGTTGACTTGTAAGAGAATGACGACGTTATCTCTAGGAATGTCGAAACTACTATTGGACTTGATGCCGAGGTTAGTGAGGTTTTGGTCCTTCGAAGGTCCCAAGGAGAGATAATCTTCCACACCCGATGTAAGATCCAAGATAAAGTGTGAAACGTGATTACTGATAGTGGAAGTTGTACAATGTGGCATCCTCAACACTCATTGAGTAGTTGAATCCCGTTATCGCTCATCCTTCGCCATATTCCCTCAAATGGCTCAATGATTCCGGTGATATTAAGTTAACACAACAATCTCTTATTTAATTTTCAATTGGTCCTTATCGAAATGTTGTTTTATGTGACATTGATCTTATGGATGCATGTCATTTGTTGCTTGGCCGTCCATGGTAATTTGATTGGAGCATGATGCATCATGGAGTCAAAAACACATATTCTCTGTTTATGGGCAAGGAGAAAATTGTGCTCTACCCCTTACATGCTACCTAACTCTACAAAAATTTTACTCGGGGCGGGAAAACAATTCTTGGCTTTACTCATGCTCCTGAGCAATCACACTGATGAAGTCAAACCTTTAGCTCCTCAAGTGAGGCTCTTCCTCCCTAATATCGTGATGTCTTCCTCACGACCTTACACTGATTTGGGGTATCGAGCACCAAATCAACTTGGTTCCCTGGTCGGTCTTTTCGAACAAACCATCTAATCATTACAACTCCGAAGAGACCAAAGAACTCCAACGCCAAGTTAAAGAACTCATTGCCCGAGGCTATGTATGAGAGAGCATCAGCCCGTGCTCCATACTGCCCCTCCTTATGTTAGAAAGCGAAGGAACGTATTGCATGTGTGTCGAAAGTTATGCCATCAAGAGTATAACAGTTAAGTATCGATACCCGATACCCCTTTCCAGATGATCTCTTGAATGAACGTCATGGTGCAACCATTTTCTCTAAGATCGGTCTCCGAAGTGGCTATCATCAAATCCGTATGAAAGAAGGAGATGAGTGAAAAACCACATTCAAGAAGAAGGATGGTTTATATGAATGGCTAGTGATGCCATTTGGTCTTTCAACGCACCTAACACTTTCACAAGGTTAATAAATGAAGTTCTAAAGCCTTTTCATAGGAAATTTGCAGTGGTCTACTTCGATAACATCTTTGTATTTTCCAACAATGAAGAAGCTCATGTGTAACACCTCAAAGAAGCCTTCAAGGTTCTCAAGGTTCAAATGCTTTATGGCAAGCTTGAGAAGTGCGAATCTTTATCCCCTAAGGTGACCTTCTTAGGGTATGTAGTGTCCCGAGATGGAAGCTGAATCGATGAGTCCAAGGTTGAGGCGATTTGGTCTTGGCCTACCCTAACTACCGTCACCGAGGTTTGAAGCTTCCATGGCCTCACCGCCTTTTATTGGCGGTTGATAAGTGCATTTTTTTGCCTTAATTTGTAAGGACTTTTGATAGTGGATTAGGGGTGATTTTAATTTAAAATGATGATTTATATCCCATTTCCATATTACACTTTGTACTGTTTTTGATGAAAATTTGTAGGTTTGGAGGCCAAAACACCAACATTCCCTAAGATTTTGGCGGAAACAAGTGCACCACGGACAAGCAAACGTGGCAAAAATTTGGCAAATTTCAGAGCAAGAAACACTCGGATAGTAGGCACTTAGGGCTACTTGGAGTGACCCCTCCGGTCCGTGGTGGAAGGGTAATTTGCCCTACTGTGTGGCTTTTGCCAATTTTTGCCGGGGGAAGAAAAATTGCGTTTTTTTTGGGAAGAAATAGACTCGGAAGGGCAGTTTTTCCATCTATCTTGATCCCCATTTCTTCCATACTCCATCATCCATCTTCATTGAATCAAACCAAGAGAAGGGAAAGAATCGAAATTTGAGAATAATTTTAGTGGCATTCGCGAAGAAAGTTCCACTGAGATCGAAAGACTCAATTGAATTCTCTTCGAAGCTTGTTAAATTCTTTTCATATTCCTTTTGTTTTGAGGTTTGAATATCATGTTTAGAACATATTTCATGCTTTCGATAATTATGTGTGAGTAGATTTTAGTTTTCTAGGGATTTGTGAATTTGAAACAATGAAGTTTGATTAGAATTTCATGGTTTATGCTTGAATTCTTATTTTGAATCTATAAAAAATTGTGTTCTTCATGTTCATGAGTATTATTTAAGCGCTTGAATGCTTGTGATTAGAGATTAATGTGAGAAGTACCGAAAGATGAACTTGATTCATCCGACTACCGACTTTTCTACCTAGTTTGTGAAATTTTAGAAAAGATTAGTAAATTAGGGAATCACTTGGATAAATAGATAAGTTGAGAGCCTTAACTTTGATTAACTCAAAAATCATACAAAAGTGGTTTAATAGGTTAATTAGAGTAATCTATTAAGCATTGAAAGAGCGGTAGAATTCATATAATTATTGATTCTTGATTTGATCGGAAGAATGATTGCACAAATTGGGCTTGAAGATCAAAATAATTGTTGGGAACACAAATCTGATCCCTAGAAGTTTTCTCCTTTGATTTAATCATTGTTTGTTGGAGCGTATGTGTAGTGGGAATAATAGAAGTCCATGCTTGATAATAATAATACCCCTTTAGAGGCTATCACGACCCATCCATTGGATGGATGTGATCACTTGGCTCGGGCCCGGCTCGATGTGGAATTGGAGCGATTCGGCCGACCAAGAAGCAAACCGCTTGGCCCAAGTAACAAGGGTCGAGAAAGGAACCTGGAATGCTTCATCCTCCCCTTCTTGAGAAGGATTTTCCCTCAAATCCACGTCGAGGTCGTCGTCCTCAAGGTCAGGAGACAGGTCCCCAACATTGAAGGTGGATGAGATGCCCATCTCCCCGGGTATCTCCAATCTATAAGCGTTGTCATTGATCCTTTCGATCACCTTGAATGGACCATCGCTTCAGGGCATAAGTTTACTCCTCCGTCGGGCCGGAAACCTCTCCTTTCGTAAATGTAGCCACACTAAATCTCCCGATTTAAAGGAAATGAGTCTCCTATGTTAGTTGACCAAGCCTTATACATCTTATTGATCTTCTCTAGTCTTTCCCGGATTTGCTCATGGAGTTTCTTAACTTCCTTTGCCTTGTCACTAGCTTCAACACTCGCTCGAGATTCAAGTGGAAGCGGCATCAGCTCAAGAGGTGTGAGAGGGTTGATGGCATAACACGTTCCGAACAGGGAATAACCCGTGGAAAAGGAAGGAGCCCGATTATACGCAAACTCCTCATGGCTCAATTTCACATCCCAATCTTTCAAACCCCAATTAACCAAATTTCGGAGCAAAGTAGTGAGAGTCTTGTTGGTTACCTCGGTTTCGCCATCCTTTTGAGGGTGATGTGAAATGGTAAAAGGTAGCTTGGTGCCCATCAACTTCCACAAGGACCTCCAGATGTGGCTAATAAAATTAGAGTCCCGGTCCGATATAATACTCCTTGGGATGTCTTGAAGCTTCACGATTTCTTTGAAGAACAACGAGACAATCTGCTTGACATCATCCGTCTTGTCACAAGCTACAAATGAGCCATCTTTGAGAATCTATCCACCACAACCATGATAGGTCCTTTCCACGTTGAGTCTGGGGTAATGCCCCTATGAAGTCCATACTCAAGTCCTCCCAAGGACCTTGAGAAACCAACAAAGGTGTATAAACACCTTGATGGAATTGGCTCTTGGAATGTTGGCAGTTGACACACCGAGAAATCACTTCTTTACTTCACCTCCCATCTTAGGCCAATAAAAATGCTCCTTGAGCATGTCGATGGTCTTGTTGATGCCGAAATACCCGACAAGACCTCCACCATGAACCTCTTTGACCAATAGCCGCCTCAAAGGACAACGTGGAATGCAAAGCTTGTTTCCCTTGAATAAGTACCCATCTTCCAACATATAAGGGCCTCCATCTCCACTCAAATAATGTTGAAAGTCCTCATCACCATGATAATATTCCTTGATAATTTGAAAACCAAGCAACTGTGCCTCCATCAATGATAATAGGGAATGAAGCCTCGACAAAGCATCCGCCACTACATTTACACTTCCCTCCTTATGTTTGGCCACAAAGTTAAAGCTTTGGAGAAATTCGAACCACTTGGCAGGGCGAGCATTCAACTTGTGTTGGCCGTTCAAATACTTGAGAGCCTCATGATCGGAATGGAGGACAAATTGGCTCGATCGAAGGTAATGAGACCAATGATCCAAGGCCCGAACGAGGGCATAAAACTCCTTGTCATAAGTCGAATAATTCCTCTGGCTCCGTTCAACTTCTAACTAAAATAGGTCAGGGGGCGAAGATTTTGCATCAAAATGGCCCCAATATCTATACCACTCGCATCGCAATCCACCTCGAAGAATTGTGTGAAATCCGACAATGCTAGAACGGGTGCCTCGCACTAAGCAACCTTCAATTTGTCAAATGCTCGTTGGACTGAACTCGTCCACCCAAATACACCCTTTTTCATACATTGCGTGATAGGTGTGGTGATGGTACTAAAACCCCCGAATAAACCTCCTATAGAACGATGCAAGCCCATAAAAATTCCGAACCTTCGTAATAGAAGCAGGGGATGGCCAAGAGCGAATGATCTCCACCTTAGACAGATCCATAGAGATACCGTCTCCCGAGACTATATATCCCAAGAAGATGACTTAGGAAGTAAAAAAGTCACACTTCTCAATCTTCCCACACAACTTCTACTTCTTTAAAACCTCAAACACTTTCTCAAGGTGAGTTAAGTGCTTGTTTTCATCTCGTGAATACACCAAAATATCATCAAAATAAACCACAACAAATTTTCCGGTGAAAGGCCTTGGTACCTTGTTCATGAGTCGCATGAATGTGC
Organism: Portulaca oleracea; assembly: GCA_029582165.1. NCBI lineage: Eukaryota > Viridiplantae > Streptophyta > Magnoliopsida > Caryophyllales > Portulacaceae > Portulaca > Portulaca oleracea. Next base: position 34,842,333 of record CM055874.1, read on the forward strand.
TAGGAGCATTCTCCAAACCAAAGACATCACCATCCACTCATATAAGCCTCCCATAGCTTTGAAATTGGTTTTCCACTCATCCCCTTCCCTCATTCGAATCGGATGATAGTCGCTTCTAAAATCAATGTTCGAAAAAAAATCAGGGAACCATGGAGCTCATCCAACATGTCATCCAACCTTGGTATGGGATAACGATACGTGATCGTAATGTCAAAGTTTTAATCCAACAACATAATCACATTGGAAATGGGGGCAACCAATGTGTTCATACAATAGAGAATGACTTTAGCAACAACCCAAATGGAACAACAAAGATCAAGCAAGAGATAACCTGAGAGTTCTGATACCAAATGGAGCGTATGCGTAGTGGGAATCATAGAAGTCCATGCTTGATAATAATATTACCAATGTTGTTCTTAAGGAATGGTTAATAATAGACTTGTTGGAAGATGATGATAATAATAACAACCCAAGGAAAGATGTATCAAAATCTTAATCACCCATGTAACTTGATATATTCTTGGATAAAGGATGATCCACCACCAAGAATCAACACCTTACCATGATTAGATAAAGGAGAACCACCACTAATCAATAAAGGAATCACTTGATTTCACCACCATTAATAATGCGTGGTTATTTTAATTTTAACTAAGTTAAACATCAAATTATCAATGACCTGTAATTATAAAATCATCTATATCTAGTTCATTTTATAATTAGTTTAATCCTAAGGGTTTTGATTATCGAATTTCTCCTTTAGGTACTTCACTCAACAATCTAATCCATATCTTTGATAACCAATAAAAAACAATGACATACATAACCAAAGGTTAAATAAAATGCATTCAAACTAGTTTAATACTTGTTCAATCCAACAAAAATCAATTCATGAAAGCAACTAAAAAGGTTTATCCTCTAAACTAAATAAAACTACTCACTGTTCATAATTAAACTACAAAACACATAAAAATTTTAACTAGAAAGCATACAAATATATAAGAATGAGAAATAAACCGAGAATAGGATCGATCCTTGCTTGAATGATGAACCATGGGGACTTTTGCTCCACCACTTCAATAGGAAACTCGGAAATCGATCTTCAAAACTCAACTTAATCTCCGAAACTTGCTCTAACAAATGGCTATGGATGAATATTGATGAAGAAGATGATGAATATGACAATGAATGGTGGTAATTGCTGGGATGAATTATGAACAAAACAGTTGAAATCACCATTATATTGTAATTATGGGATTTGAAACGACAAATTGAAATAAACAGGGCTCAACACGGACCGTGCCAGGTGAACACGATCCGTGTTGACCCTAACACGACCCATGTTACCTGGCCACGGGTCGTGTTCAACCTAGGAACTCGATTTTGATCCTTCAGGACCTTAGCACAGTTCGATTTGGGTGAAAGTGCACCTGTGTTGAACTCTAGCAGACTTCTTCATGCTTTGGGCCTTAGCTTGGGCTTTGGGATGGATTTTTCTTCAATTTCTTCAACTTATAATCCACTTGGACTTCAATACTTGATTTAAGTTTGATTTTCTTCATTTCTTCTCAAATTTCCTACAAAAATACACTAAACTCCAACCAAGCATAAAATGGAAATTCCAGTATAAAATAATACAAATATACCAAAAATTACCCAAATTCACTCCAAATCATCCAAGTTCACATATATATAAATTACACTCATCACATCCCCCCATATTTACACCTTGCTTTTCCCTAAGCAAGGCAAGACTCACAAGAAAATGGAAACTAAAGTAAAGAACGAAAAGATAAAGAAATGTGAAGAGACTCAGGTACCCTACTCTTCACTCGTTGCCCACGCCAAGAGGGTTGCAACCACTCGCCCGAACATGGAGGTTCAATTTCCTCTTGATTCTGGGCCCTCCAAGAGGCTCGAGACATGTCACCAACCCCGAGAGCCTTTTGCACCTTAACGTCATGCCGAGTCGTCTCAAGGGAGTGTGGTTATTTTGGCATCGGGGGTCGGAAGTGGACCAGAATAGAGAAATGAGGAAGAGTGAAAATGAAGGACTGGGTTAGGCGTTGGTCGCGCCTCTCAGGCACAGGCTGCGACTTTCCCTTTTTCCCTCCTCATTGCGTCGACCAAGCCTAGAAAGAAACGTTGGCCGTGTCTTACATTTTTTGAAGAAGCCAACGACCTTGGATGAGGCACGACTCGCGCTAGGAGAGGCGCAGGTCGCGCCTTGTGCTGTCATCTGACGCTATTGTAATTTTTTTTCTCGCTTTTTTTCTCTTGTTTTCTCCCATACGCTTGTAATGGGTGGCAAACCTGTAATTTTTTTGCCTTTCTCTTCTACTCCAATGTTTATATTCATTAACATTGGGAGGAAGAATCATTCAACAATTTTTGGCCATTAATGAAAAGTAAGGGCTTCTCCCTCAAACTCCCTTTCTCAAATTTTGTTCTTACTTTAGCCTCAATTCATTGTGGTGGTGTGAACAAGTCAATTCCTTTATATATTAGTGGTGGTAATCTTTATCTTATCTTGGTGGAGTTGTAGTGATTGGTGGTGGAATCCTTCATTGCCAATTTCATATCTTGTGTTCAAGCTCCATTGAAGGTTTCCGGGTTCTAGGCCTTCCTCCTCCTCAACTCAAGCAAGTCTTCCCTACCATGTAATGCTCCATTTGGTATCAGAGTAAATGTTAGGGTTTTGGTTTGAGTTCTTGTTCTTCAAATTCCAAGTTAGGGTTCATACCCTTTGTTGAATTTGTTGTTATCACTGTTAAATTTGGGTACACCCATCCCAAGTCAATCTTCAAGTGTGTTGGAGTTGTTGATATTGTTGTTGAAATTCGGGAACCCCCCATCCCATGTGGTTTAGGCCTATTTTTAGACCTAAATTACGCTTCCATCCTTGTAGTTTTCGCTTAACCCAAGTTATTTTATGTTTTTAATATGTTTTTTAGTTGTTTTTGTAGGTACTTGGAGTTTGAGGAATAAAACAAGGCAAAGAAACTAAATAAGGGCTAAATAGAGGGTCCCGAGAGGATTCCCGAGCTAAGCCGAGCCGAGAAATGAAGATAAGTCGCGTTGGGACGGCAAAGTCAGCTTAGAGGAGCAAGATCAGGGTGGTCGCACCCGCTACATCTCTTGTAGCGGGTGCGACAGGGCACTCTTTCATGCCCATTTTGGTAGCCCCTGCTACACTTTTGTATCGGGCGCTACGCCCAAAGAGGAAAAATTGGAAGAGGAGGCCGAAAGCCGTGCCACCCGCGACAATTCCTTAGAAGAAAACTTATGGTGAAATTGGAGTCAAGGTGGTCACGCCTGCCACCAACCCTTCGCACCTGCATCCCGCGCGAAATTGAAATCGCCCTCTTCGTTCCTAGAATTGTAACGTCCGCAATAGTGGCTGTCGCACCCCCGACAACACTGTTTTATTGTATTTTTTCGGCTGAAACAACTGCGTTTTAAGAGTTTCATTAGCCTTGTATAAACAGTTTTTTGCGATATTTTCTCAGCAGCCTTTACTAGTTTTTAGAGAGCTTTTAATTATCTTCAAGCATCCTTTATGAGCTTTGTTAGATTCTAGAGATTTAGAGAGAGATTATCCTAAACACTAGCAAAAATCCATCTCTATTTGGATTACTTTAGTTGTATTTAGTGATTTTAGTTGAATCAACTGAGAAATTGAAGAATCTACTATCTTTTTTGGCGATTGTTCTTCACTCCTTTCATCCGTAGGTGACATTTACTCTCTTTTCCTCAGTTTTATTATTGTTAGTTGATTGATTAGTTATTATTATTATTATTTTTTTATCTTTGATCATCTTTTACTTACTTTGTTATTGTTTGCCATTTGTTGTGATAGAATCATTCTTAGGTTTGGTTTTGATTATGCTAGCTAGATTAGTGATGAATATGATTAGTGGCTAAATTCCTAATGGGCTAGGGGTGATTAAGGATTCTAATGGGTGATTAGTATTAGGTTAGTGAATTAGGGAGCGATTAGTGAGGAAACCTAATTTCCACCTTACTCCTTCCTTCAAGTGAGGTGAATTAAGGATCGAGAGCTCTTTAATTCCCAAAACACCTGCTAGGAATGGTAAGGACGGGATATTTAATCCCATCCCTATGAGAGTAAGGATGGGGTTAACTAGAGAACGTTGTATGATCCACCCCTAGGATCCATGGTGGATCTCGGGGAGGTCAATCCGAGCTTCCCTCGAGAGAGGGAGCTCGGTGGGCTTATTCTAGCAAGGTTCTCATCTGGTTTCCTTTATCTTCTTACTTCCTAATCACAAAACCAATGTCTATGACCCCGCTAGTCTCCTAAAATCCCTGAAGCCCTCTTTTTACTATTTGAGTCAAATGTTGCTTGTTTGTTCGTGCCTTAGTAGTCTAGTAATCCTTTCAATCCTTGCATTTTCCTTGTGACACCCTTCAAGCCAAAACCTTAAAGTTAATCCCCTCAGCTCCTCATGGAGAACGACAAAATTGGGTGCTTAAAACCACTCATTACACAAAATTGGCGTCGTTACCGAGGAGCTAGCGCCCCTAGCCTTTTGTTTTTTTGGTTTTAAGAAGTTTAGATCACCTTCACGCTTGAGGTCAGTTGAGTCTAGGTCCTAGGGAATTTGATTTTTTCTAGTTTCTTTTGGTTTTGCAAACACGGTCTCGTGCTAACAAAAAACCTTTGGCTCCGTTGGATATCGATCCTGAGAAACTTATTCATAAGGCCATGATAACCCTACATTTTATAGGGTTATTTGGGTGTTTAATACATGAATTTCAGGTTAGTTTGTGATTGAATATAACATTTTATATCGCGAATTCATGTATATTTCACTTGGTCTGGAGATTGGTGTAATTTTGTAGGTTTGTGAATGGAATTACATGAAGTCATGAACAAATAGGAGGAGAAGTTGAAAGGTAGGGAGACAAAGCAAAGACGGAAAAACAAGAAATCATGTTTGCCAAGATAGGCGCTGGCAGCGCTTCCCGACGCGCTGGTAGCGTCACAAACAGAAGGTTTAGGGGGCGCTGAAGTAAGGCGCGCGCTGGCAGCGCCTGGTTGTTACGCCACTGCTTGTTCTCCAAGGCAAGTCTCGCGCTGGCAGCGTGTAGGTTGTTACGCAATGCTTGGGCAACAAGGCTGTTACGCAATGCTTGGGTAACAAGGCAACTATTTGTTGGCTATAAAAAGAAGCCTTCGTTGCATAGTTTAGGTATCAGAGATCATAGGAGAGACGATCAGCTAGCATTTTTAGTTCTAAAAAAACAATATTTCTAGAATTTTAATCTTTTGTATTGGAGATCAAAGTGTTCAACCGGCTGCGGAAAAATCGGAGATTGAGGCTCGGGAGAAGGAAAGTTTCACGAGCCGACATATTCGTTCATCCCTCGATTGTGGTTATTCTCTTCCCTAATTTTACTATGTTTTCTAGATTCAATTCAATTAGTTTAGTTGTTTTTATTATCAAGCATGAGTAAATTTTTAGTTTAGGGGAAACTCGATGTTGTTCATTTGACCCTCGGTTTTGATTTTGGTATGAAATAGTTTGTCAATTTCATTCTGTGTTTGTGTTTATATTGCTACAGTAATTGATTGGCCACCATTTAGTTGTGTCTAGACTCTTAGTTTCGGATCGAAAGATTGCTTCTTTGAGTTGGATTGACGAAGATTGAATAGGTATAAAATTCGGTTAGAAATAATGTATTTTCATACCTAGGATCGTTTAAATAACCTGTTGTTAACTTTGACTAAATTAGATAGCCATGAAAATAGGTGTGTAATTTATTCGAAGCAATTCACTCCGGATCGAAAGATTGTTGTGATAGATATTTGTTTGGTTATTATTGATCCCGAATTGGTACAAACTGCTAAATACTGAAATCAAACCTTCGTTAGGTTAATTGGTTAACTAGAGTAACTCCCCTAAACGCCTTTATAATATTGATAAAACCCTCATGAAAATATTCTTGCTGCTTCGATTAGATTTAATTGCAGTTTAAATTAGATTACTTTGCAATTTCGTTCATTTCAGTTTAACTGAGTTTAAAAATCGAACCATTTTGATTAACCTAGCATCCTTTGTAGCGGAATAGTTTAGTGCGTAAGCTAGAACAAGTCCTCGTGGGAACGATGTTGATATACTACATTGTACACCGTGCACTTGCGACGTATCAAGTTTTTGGCGCCATTGCCGGGGACTTTGTCCCTAGCTACCATTAGACGAAGACATTCTGGGTGCCTAGGTTTTATTTTGTCTGTTTTTATCTTATTTTATTTTATTTTTACCCATTTGATTGCGTTTGGCGTACTTGTCTGTGCTGTTTCAGGTTTATGCAAGAAGTTCATCTCTACGAATTCAACCCTGAAATCGAGCGTACATACCACACTAGATTAAAGAAGCGCAAGCTGGCAAGGGAAGAAGAGGAGGATTCCATTTCCGAGAAAGAGGAATCAGACAAAGAAGAGAGTTCCCTTTCCGAAAAAGAGGAGTCAGAAGAAGAAGAGATGGGTGATCAAAATCCTACTATGGGACAGTACGTGACCCCTAGTGTCACCAACCAGTAATCTGCAATTCGAGTACCCACGGTGGGGGCAAATGACTTCGAGCTGCAACAGTCCCTCATCAACTTGGTGTCCAAATCACTATTCCATGGACGTCCAAATGAGGACCCGAACCGCCACCTACGCATCTTTCGCTAAGCATGTGACACGTTCAAGGCCAATGGCGTGGAAGACGATGCTGTCTAGCTGAGACCTTTTCCCTTTTCGCTTGAAGGGAAAGCTTGGGAGTGGCTCGACTCCTTGCCAGCTAACAACGCCATTACTACATTTGATCAGCTTGCTAAAATATTTCTTGCTAAATATTTTCCTCCTAGTGAACTGGCGAATCATAGAAATCAAATTTCTTCTTTTGAACAGGATCCCGATGAGAGTTTTCATGAGGCATGGGAGAGGTTCAAGGACCTCCTTAGACAGTGTCCTCAACACAAATTTGAGCCATGGGTACCAATTCAGTCCTTCTACAATGGAGCAGAATAATCAGTAAGGGGGAGCATCCTTTTAGCGGCTGGAGGCGACCTTATGAACAAGACAGTGCCTCAACTCACCGACCTGATCGAGCAGATGGCTCTAAACTCATACCAATGGTCCAAACCCCGCCAAAGAGCGGGAGGTAAGTTCGATGTTGATGTAGTTGCTATGTTAACTTCTAAAATGGATTCGTTAACGCAGAAAATGGACCGTTTGACGATGCAAGCTAATTCCCCCCGCCCATGTGCTTCATGTAATTCTACTGAACATGAGACCTTGACCTGTCCCATAGGGTTGGCTAGTAGTGAGGAAACACAGGATACCAACTATGTTGGTTACCAACAACAGAAACATGACCTGACTTCCAACACCTACCACCCTGGTTTGAGGAATCACCCTAATTTCTCTTACCGCAACAACGACCCAACAGGTCCCCTGCGAGGTAAAGGGATTCTGCACTTGATTTCCAACGACAACAACAGGACCAACCCAAAAAGTCAATGTTGGCCACTCAACAACAACATGATGGGATAATTAAGCATTTAGTGGACAAAGTTGATGCCTTGGCTACACACAAAAAAATGTTAGAAGCCCAGATAGCCAACCAAGCCAGTCCCTCCACAACCTTACCACCCCAACCTATCCCGAACCCTCGAGACCAATGTAATCTCATAACTTTAAGGAACGGGGAAATAGCTGGAAGGACCTAGAGTGGACAGACCTCAACATGTGGTTATTGATGTGCATGATTATGTTGGAAATGATGTGATTGAGTATGAAACTGCCAAAAAGGGAAATTCTGAACCTCCAAAAGAGGGTTTGATTGATGTTAATGTGCAACCTGATCAGAATGCTCATGTTGACCCTTCGAAAATTACCCAAAGAGTTTATGTTCCACCAATCCCATTCCTTGAAAGATTGGCTAAAGCTAAGTTGGATAAACAATTCGGTAAATTTTTGGAGGTGATCAAAAAGCTCCAAATTAGTATTCCTTTTACAGAAGCCTTGTCTCAAATGCCCACCTATGCCAAGTTTTTAAAAGAAGTTTTGAGTAACAAAAGAAAGCTAGATGAGTGATAAGTAATTTTTATATAGAGTTTTTAGGGGCTCAAAACATATCAGTTTCATACTTTTGGTATCCGATATCTCGTATTTTTATGTCAATTTCCGTGATTTATACACTTGTTCGCGAGTTTGGTATGTTTTACAGGAATTGGTGGAATTATATCAAAAAGCATGAAGAAGTGGAGAAGAAATAGCAAAAACCATGGAAATTAAAAAAGATGTTGAAGACAAAGAAAGGAAGGATGGAGAACGACCCAAAATCACACGGCCCAAACCCAATTAGGGTGGAAGAACAAGTCGCAGGCAGCGTTTTAGAAACGCAGCCCGCGCCTCGTCTAGAAGCATCAAAAAGCGAGCAGAACCAAAACGCAGGCCGCGTTTTTTCAGGCGCAGCCAGCACCCTCTCACGGAGACTTTCACTTTTGGGCAAAATGCAGGCCGCGTTTTGTGCCCTAATCGCGCATTATAAAAAGACTACCTCGCCGTTCAATTGGACAATCATGAACTATTGAGAGTTTTATTTCCGCTGTTTAGCCTTAGGGTTTTCTCTGTAATTCCTCCCTTCGGGGAGCCGTTCTAGTAGATTAGGAACGAAAGAGGAGGAGAAGGAGATCGAATCGAGTGACACGAAGAGATCAAATTCGACGACTCGAACGTTCGATTTAATTTCTATTTATTTTATGTTTTGTTATTCAGATTTTATTATTGTTTTCCTAGTTTTTATTATTATGAGTGCTTAGATTCCTTGTTTAGGGGATAAACTCGATGTTCTTCAATTAATTTATAGTGTGTAATTTCAGTTTTAGGTTTTAATACAGTCGTTTAATCTGCGTGTATTGTATGTCATGGTAATTTAATTTGGCAACAGAACGGTTTGAGCACAGATTGGTTTTAGATTCTCGATGAGCAATCGGTTTGTGTCTTGAATTGGATTGTGTAGATTGAATAGGTTTAGAATAATGATTCTTGCCTAGGGTCAATTTATAATCAGTTCTTATCTTTGATTAGATTAAATAGTTAGAAATAATGATAGTTTAATCACTGTAACTCACCTAGGATCGAAAAATCGAAGTGATAAGGCTTAGAAAGATTATAGACCCCGACACTACTAAAATTACCTAGAATTAGAATCACCGCTTAATTTGATTGATTGACTAGAGTGGACTCCCCTGAACGCTTTTAATTACTTGGTTAAATACATTAGTTTCCTGCTTCCTTAGTTAATTATCCGAACATTACCTGACCTTTTGATCGACCTAGCATCCTTTGTAGTGAACTCGTTTAGTGCGTAGTTGAACACAAGTCCCTGAGAGAGAACGATATTTTTATTACTACACAGACCCGTACACTTGCGGTACACAGACACCAATTAGTTTTAGGTCTGTCAAGTTTTTGGCGCCGTTGCCGGGGACTTGTTTCCCCAACTGCCATTAGACGAACGCACTCTGGTTGACTAGGTTTTTATTGCTTTTCTTTAAACCCTAAAAATCAAATAAAAATTAAAAAATTTCTAAAATCCAAAAATATGGCAATTCTTGATTTTCTTGATTCACCTCAATATATTTTCTTTATCTTCTTTATTATCACTTTTGATTACGCTTGGTATTCTTGTTTTTGTTCTTTTTTAGGTTTACATAAAAATATTTCTCATTCAGATTCGATCCCGAGACTGGACGAACCTTACGAGAAAGATGCAAAAAGCAAAGAACTAGAGAAAGAACAAGAACAAGAAGAAGAAGCTAGGTGCGAAGCGGAAGAGATGACCAATCAACCGCAAACACTGGGCCAGTACATGACACCTACTAAACCCCAGTACCCAATCACAGTCCCCGCCATTGCAACTGATGACTTCGAACTGCGGGAATCGCTAATGAACTTAGTATCCAAGGAACCTTTCCATGGACATCCAAGCGAAGATCCAAACCGTCACCTACGCCTCTTCAACCAAGCCTGTGATACCTTCAAGACCAACAACGTCTCGGAAGATGCTATCAAACTGAGACTCTTCCCGTTTTCTTTAGAAGGCAAAGCATGGGAGTGACTTCACTTGCTCCCTCCCAACTCAATCACCATGTTCAGCGAACTCGCCAGCACGTTCTTGGCAAGATATTTTCCTCTCAGCAAGCTTACTAACTTGAGGAACCGGATTTCGACGTTAACCCAAGAACCCGACGAGCCACTCTATGAAGTTTGGGATAGATTCAAGGACCTTCTCTGATAGTGTCCTCAACACGGATTCGAACCTTGGGTTCCGATCTAGTCATTTTTCAGCGGAATAAACAAGTCGACAAGAGAAAGCATCCTCTCACCTGCTGGAGGAGAAATTATGAACAAGACTATACCTGAGATCACGGATTGATCGAAAATTTGGCGAACAATTCACGTCAATGGTCGGAACCCCGCCATAGTGTGGAGGTAAGCAAAATATTGATGCGATTTCTTTATTAACTGCTAAATTTGATACTTTGGTAAAAAAAAAAAAGACCGTATGGACTCACCTGCACCCTCACTTTCACCATGTAACTCGACCAAGCATGAGATTCCAGCATGTCCTACGAAAATAGCCCGTAACGACCAAACCCAATAAGTCCACTCTACTGACCGAAACTCGAACTTAGAATCTATAGTAAAAAGTCTTGTGTCAAGCAAGCAGGAACAAAAAGAGATTATTAAGAATCTTTTAGAAAAGATAGAGGTCCTGACCCATCAAAACAAAAATCTAGAGACTCAATTAACTGACCAGGACACCTCCCCTAACTCTTCTACTGTGAATACAATAGAACAATGTAATGCTTTGACTCTTAGGACCGGAAAACAATTCGATGAACCCAAGAGAAGCCAACCTGAGAGTAGAGAGCTTGGACCTGAAAAAGAACCTTCAGTAGATATTTCTATCCACGGAGATAAGATAGAACAAGGTGACCCACCAGTAACTAACCAAAGAGTCTATATACCGCCCATACTGTTTCCTCAAAGGCTAGTCAAGGCACATCTAGCCAAAGCAAAACTCGACGATACGACGGAGTATGAGGTGAGCGATCCTATTGGGTTAGATACTAGGTACAAAGATGATTTTCATTATGAGTCAGTTTATTTTGTTCATGAGGAATCTAGCGATGAAATTATTAATGAGGTAAATTTTCCAAACGAGAATCTTGCTTACCTTGTACCCTTTGATTCCGATGATTTATTTGATTATTTTCTCGATGATCCTATTCCTTGTTTACCACCTTCGGTTTCACCTGAAATCCTTGAGAAACCCATACCTGATCAAAAGACCTTAGATGATCATGTTAACATAGGATATGAGGTTAATTTTTGTGAAACCTATGATATTTTTATTAAGTTGTCCTTAGGTAAGTCTAGAAGTCATGAGCCCTACCTTGATCCTTATCATATATACCTAGAGGACTATCCTAGAAAAATTCCATGGACCAAATACTTTGAATCTTTTGATTTTTCTAGTTAATTTGATTTATTACTGAGAATTTTACTAATGTTTTATTTTATGAGTTTTCAGTTGATCTCTAACTCACGTCACTGCAAACCGCATGAAGGAGAGTTTGACAAGCTACTAAGGGCTTTGACGTCATCCGGAATGGAGACCCCGATCCTAACTTACTAACCGAGTCTATTTTAATTTTCTAGAGTTTTTTTTAATTTCCGTTCGATTTTGCTGAATTTCGTTTTCGTTTCTGAATTTCTCTTTGATAATTAGATTCCTTAAATTTTTAGTCAAGTTTTTGTTATTTATTGAAATTATTATCTCTAACATAATAATTTTTGAGTTGGTAGATGTGTGTAGGGAATTTTGGTAGGTCAAATTGTAGGGAAAATAAGGAGCAAACAAAGAAGAAAGGAGAAAACATGCAAAAAGTTGCAAAAATCAAATTACTTGCATCAGGTAGGAAAACGCAGCTAGCGTTTTCTAGCCGCTGGCTGTGCCTCGTCCAGAATGCCCCGGTAATTCCTTTTTGCAAAACGCAGGCCGTGTTTTAAAAACGTAGGCTGCGTTTTGCCTTTTTGCCGAGAAAATTTGCCCGCCCCTTTTAATTTTGTCGAGTCCTTTCCTTTCTTTCAAAACAAAGAAGACCCTCCTTGTTTTTGCCCTAACCCCTCGACCCCTCTCCCCAAACGCGACAAGCGCCACCAGGACCAAGCCATACCAACCTTTCCCCACCGACCGAGGATCCTTGATCCTTTACTTGCTCTTACCCTTCACCGTTGTCTTCTGCATTGAGGACAATGCAACATTTAAGCATGGGGGGTTGAATATTCTGTGAATTTTTTTCTTGTTTCTCTGTTTTTCGTTTTATTTTTCTTTTATTTTCGTTTTTCTTTTTCTTGTTTCATGCTTATTTTTCAGTTTTTAGAGTGATTTTCTTGTCTTTAGTTTGTTTCTAGTTTGATTTTTCTTACTTTTAGTGTGTTTTCTTTTGTTGAGTTTTTAGTTTGTGTGTTTCTTTAATTGTTTTTAGTTTTCTTTTCTTAGTTTCTTTCTAGTTTTAGGATTGCATTCACCTAGATTGCATTAGTTAGTAGCATGTAGATTTTTCCTTTATTTCTTTTCTTAGTTTGTTTCTTTTTCTTTCTTTTGCATTCACTTTACTCAAAAACCCAAAAAATCAGAAATTAGAAAAAGACCAAAAAAAATTAGAAAAGACTAGAAAAACCAACAAAAATATAGGATAGGACTAGGATTAAAACCGGAAACACCTTCGGTGATGATTTGTAAACCCTTTTTACTTTCAGTTTAACTTGCTTCGCTTAGAAAAGTCTGGATGAGATCTCAAAAGTTTTTGATACCTTTTCCTTCAAATCTTCTGATTTTGAGACAAGTTGCGAAAGTTGTATTTGACTGCTTTGACTATCTTAGAAAGTATAAATGTGTGTGCCACAAATCTTTGGGCTAAGTTTAGTTGATCGAGCCCCATCCCGTGAGTCCACATTGCCTAAAATTTCGAATTGATCACTTTTATCAATTCCATGATTCCCTCAGTGACTCACCCATTAGTTGCATCTCTAGAACTTGTTTTGCATCTTGCTTGAGACTACATATTTGCATTGCACGCTGTGACAAAGTGATTAAGGCATTCATTTTATTTTGTTAAACTACATAGCCAAATAGCCTTCCTTACATTATATTTACCGTTCTTTTTGCCCCGCCTAGCCTTTGTTTATCCTTCTTTCATGATTGAACCCTGACAATACAAGCCTTGGCCTGTGATATTCAGTATCCCTTTGCCTTGCTTGGTTGAATGAGAGTTTATCGTTTTTTGGAAGGAACCGTTGGTTCGGTGTGTTTTGGAACAAAATATGAAGGTTGGGAGAGATTGTGCTTATGATTCAGATTGAGAGAAACTGAAAGTCCTACCTCTTGAATATTTGGTATTTGGTTATGTTGTTCATATATTATATCGAGGTCGAAGTTATAATTCCATAGTTTTCTTCTCCCCGATCACCCACCGAAAAGAAAAAAAAAGGAAGTAAAAAAATAAAAAAAAAGAGAAAAACAGTTCCAAAAAGAAAAGAGAGATTAGGGAGATTCAATTTAAAGTTCTGAAAACTTTGACCTGGTTGTATTCAGTGGAGATTTTGATATTGTTGAGGGAGAAAGGTGAAATTCCTTGCATACATTAAGCAAGAAGGAGAGTTTAGAGTGTTATACTCATTGAAAATCAATCCAAGCATGGCTCTTAATTCCTCATTCCAAAATTTTACCGCTCCTTACCCTTAACCTAAGCCCCGTTACAACCCGGAAAAGTCCTTTTGATTGTCACTTGTGCATTGCATTCTAGTAGTGGAGAGCGAGGTTCTTACCAAGCTTATGGTAGTTTGTTTCTATTGGTCTGAGTATGAGAAAAACCCACATACATATTAAAATTTGAGTGACTGAATGTTTTTATTCTTTCCTATGTGAGGTTTGCTCTTTTTGACTGACTTACGTCCATAACCAACTGCGCATATTTGCATTATTCTTGAGACTGTTGGCAGATTTATGCTTTTGAAGTACTTGTTCTCTCCTCTTTGGTTTCGAAAATTTCTTCCTTTCTCTTTTGAACCGAGTTTTGATCTTGTCCAGACTGATCTTTGTGCTTGCTTGTTGAATTGATGTGTTAGAATGGTTAGCCTAAGGGGGTGTTAAGATTTTGTTTTTGTAATCCTATCGCAAACTCTTTCCGTTTCTTTTTCTTCTTAGGTTCTGTTTTTCCTATTTGAGCCCTAATCCTCCTGTTTCCAATTTTGACTTGCTTGGGGACAAGCAAGAGCTAAGCATGAGGGGATTTGATAAGTCATTTTTATATAGAGTTTTTAGGGCTCAAAACATATCAGTTTCATACTTTTTGTATCCGATATCTCGTATTTTTATGTCAATTTCCGTGATTTATACACTTGTTCGCGAGTTTGGTATGTTTTACAGGAATTGGTGGAATTATATCAAAAAGCATGAAGAATTGGAGAAGAAATAGCAAAAATCATGGAAATTAAAAAAGATGTTGAAGACAAAGAAAGGAAGGATGGATAACGACCCAAAATCACACGGCCCAAACCCAATTAGGGTGGAAGAACAAGTCGCAGGCAGCGTTTTAGAAACGCAGCCCGCGCCTCGTCTAGAAGCATCAAAAAGCGAGCAGAACCAAAACGCAGGCCGCGTTTTTTCAGGCGCAGCCAGCACCCTCTCACGGAGACTTTCACTTTTGGGCAAAATGCAGGCCGCGTTTTGTGCCCTAATCGCGCATTATAAAAAGACTACCTCGCCGTTCAATTGGACAATCATGAACTATTGAGAGTTTTATTTCCGCCGTTTAGCCTTAGGGTTTTCTCTGTAATTCCTCCCTTCGGGGAGCCGTTCTAGTAGATTAGGAACGAAAGAGGAGGAGAAGGAGATCGAATCGAGTGACACGAAGAGATCAAATTCGACGACTCGAACGTTCGATTTAATTTCTATTTATTTTATGTTTCGTTATTCAGATTTTATTATTGTTTTCCTAGTTTTTATTATTATGAGTGCTTAGATTCCTTGTTTAGGGGATAAACTCGATGTTCTTCAATTAATTTATAGTGTGTAATTTCAGTTTTAGGTTTTAATACAGTCGTTTAATCTGCGTGTATTGTATGTCATGGTAATTTGGCAACAGTTTGAGCCTGTACTTGGTTTTAGATTCTCGACAACAGAACGACAGTTTGTGTCTTGAATTGGATTGTGTAGATTGAATAGGTTTAGAATAATGATTCTTGCCTAGGGTCAATTTATAATCAATTCTTATCTTTGATTAGATTAAATAGTTAGAAATAATGATAGTTTAATCACTGTAACTCACCTAGGATCGAAAAATCGAAGTGATAAGGCTTAGAAAGATTATAGACCCCGACACTACTAAAATTACCTAGAATTAGAATCACCGCTTAATTTGATTGATTGACTAGAGTGGACTCCCCTGAACGCTTTTAATTACTTGGTTAAATACATTAGTTTCCTGCTTCCTTAGTTAATTATCTGAACTGATACCACAACCTTTTGATCGACCTAGCATCCTTTGTAGTGAACTCGTTTAGTGCGTAGTTGAACACAAGTCCCTGAGAGAGAACGATATTTTTATTACTACACAGACCCGTACACTTGCGGTACACAGACACCAATTAGTTTTAGGTCTGTCAAGTTTTTGGCGCCGTTGCCGGGGACTTGTTTCCCCAACTGCCATTAGACGAACGCACTCTGGTTGACTAGGTTTTTATTGCTTTTCTTTAAACCCTAAAAATCAAATAAAAATTAAAAAATTTCTAAAATCCAAAAATATGGCAATTCTTGATTTTCTTGATTCACCTCAATATATTTTCTTTATCTTCTTTATTATCACTTTTGATTACGCTTGGTATTCTTGTTTTTGTTCTTTTTCAGGTTTACATAAAAATATTTCTCATTCAGATTCGATCCCGAGACTGGACGAACCTTACGAGAAAGAAGCAAAAAGCAAAGAACTGGAGAAAGAACAAGAACAAGAAGAAGAAGCTAGGTGCGAAGCGGAAGAGATGACCAATCAACCGCAAACACTAGGCCAGTACATGACACCTACTAAACCCCAGTACCCAATCACAGTCCCCGCCATTGCAGCTGATGACTTCGAACTGCGGGAATCGCTAATGAACTTAGTATCCAAGGAACCTTTCCATGGACATCCAAGCGAAGATCCAAACCGTCACCTACGCCTCTTCAACCAAGCCTGTGATACCTTCAAGACCAACAACGTCTCGGAAGATGCTATCAAAGTGAGACTCTTCCCGTTTTCTTTAGAAGGCAAAGCATGGGAGTGGCTTGACTTGCTCCCTCCCAACTCAATCACCATGTTCAGCGAACTCGCCAGCACGTTCTTGGCAAGATATTTTCCTCTCAGCAAGCTTACTAACTTGAGGAACCGGATTTCGACGTTAACCCAAGAACCCGACGAGCCACTCTATGAAGTTTGGGATAGATTCAAGGACCTTCTCTGATAGTGTCCTCAACACGGATTCGAACCTTGGGTTCCGATCTAGTCATTTTTCAGCGGAATAAACAAGTCGACAAGAGAAAGCATCCTCTCACCTGCTGGAGGAGAAATTATGAACAAGACTATACCTGAGATCACGGATTGATCGAAAATTTGGCGAACAATTCACGTCAATGGTCGGAACCCCGCCATAGTGTGGAGGTAAGCAAAATATTGATGCGATTTCTTTATTAACTGCTAAATTTGATACTTTGGTAAAAAAAAAAAAGACCGTATGGACTCACCTGCACCCTCACTTTCACCATGTAACTCGACCAAGCATGAGATTCCAGCATGTCCTACGAAAATAGCCCGTAACGACCAAACCCAATAAGTCCACTCTACTGACCGAAACTCGAACTTAGAATCTATAGTAAAAAGTCTTGTGTCAAGCAAGCAGGAACAAAAAGAGATTATTAAGAATCTTTTAGAAAAGATAGAGGTCCTGACCCATCAAAACAAAAATCTAGAGACTCAATTAACTGACCAGGACACCTCCCCTAACTCTTCTACTGTGAATACAATAGAACAATGTAATGCTTTGACTCTTAGGACCGGAAAACAATTCGATGAACCCAAGAGAAGCCAACCTGAGAGTAGAGAGCTTGGACCTGAAAAAGAACCTTCAGTAGATATTTCTATCCACGGAGATAAGATAGAACAAGGTGACCAAGAACTAACCAAAGAGTCTATATACCGCCCATACTGTTTCCTCAAAGGCTAGTCAAGGCACATCTAGCCAAAGCAAAACTCGACGATACGACGGAGTATGAGGTGAGCGATCCTATTGGGTTAGATACTAGGTACAAAGATGATTTTCATTATGAGTCAGTTTATTTTGTTCATGAGGAATCTAGCGATGAAATTATTAATGAGGTAAATTTTCCAAACGAGAATCTTGCTTACCTTGTACCCTTTGATTCCGATGATTTATTTGATTTTTTTCTCGATGATCCTATTCCTTGTTTACCACCTTCGGTTTCACCTGAAATCCTTGAGAAACCCATACCTGATCAAAAGACCTTAGATGATCATGTTAACATAGGATATGAGGTTAATTTTTGTGAAACCTATGATATTTTTATTAAGTTGTCCTTAGGTAAGTCTAGAAGTCATGAGCCCTACCTTGATCCTTATCATATATACCTAGAGGACTATCCTAGAAAAATTCCATGGACCAAATACTTTGAATCTTTTGATTTTTCTAGTTAATTTGATTTATTACTGAGAATTTTACTAATGTTTTATTTTATGAGTTTTCAGTTGATCTCTAACCTGTCAGCTTGCAAACCGCATGAAGGAGAGTTTGACAAGCTACTAAGGCCTTTGACGTCATCCGGAATGGAGACCCCGATCCTAACTTACTAACCGAGTCTATTTTAATTTTCTAGAGTTTTTTTTAATTTCCGTTCGATTTTGCTGAATTTCGTTTTCGTTTCTGAATTTCTCTTTGATAATTAGATTCCTTAAATTTTTAGTCAAGTTTTTGTTATTTATTGAAATTATTATCTCTAACATAATAATTTTTGAGTTGGTAGATGTGTGTAGGGAATTTTGGTAGGTCAAATTGTAGGGAAAATAAGGAGCAAACAAAGAAGAAAGGAGAAAACATGCAAAAAGTTGCAAAAATCAAATTACTTGCATCAGGTAGGAAAACGCAGCTAGCGTTTTCTAGCCGCTGGCTGTGCCTCGTCCAGAACGCCCCGTAATTCCTTTTTGCAAAACGCAGGCCGTGTTTTAAAAACGTAGGCTGCGTTTTGCCTTTTTGCCGAGAAAATTTGCCCGCCCCTTTTAATTTTGTCGAGTCCTTTCCTTTCTTTCAAAACAAAGAAGACCCTCCTTGTTTTTGCCCTAACCCCTCGACCCCTCTCCCCAAACGCGACAAGCGCTACCAGGACCAAGCCATACCAACCTTTCCCCACCGACCGAGGATCCTTGATCCTTTACTTGCTCTTACCCTTCACCGTTGTCTTCTGCATTGAGGACAATGCAACATTTAAGCATGGGGGGTTGAATATTATGTGAATATTTTTCTTGTTTCTCTGTTTTCCGTTTTATTTTTCTTTTATTTTCGTTTTTCTTTTTCTTGTTTCATGCTTATTTTTCAGTTTTTAGAGTGATTTTCTTGTCTTTAGTTTGTTTCTAGTTTGATTTTTCTTACTTTTAGTGTGTTTTCTTTTGTTGAGTTTTTAGTTTGTGTGTTTCTTTAATTGTTTTTAGTTTTCTTTTCCTAGTTTCTTTCTAGTTTTAGGATTGCATTCACCTAGATTGCATTAGTTAGTAGCATGTAGATTTTTCCTTTATTTCTTTTCTTAGTTTGTTTCTTTTTCTTTCTTTTGCATTCACTTTACTCAAAAACCCAAAAAATCAGAAATTAGAAAAAGACCAAAAAAAATTAGAAAAGACTAGAAAAACCAACAAAAATATAGGATAGGACTAGGATTAAAGTCGGAAACACCTTCGGTGATGATTTGTAAACCCTTTTTACTTTCAGTTTAACTTGCTTCGCTTAGAAAAGTCTGGATGAGATCTCAAAAGTTTTTGATACCTTTTCCTTCAAATCTTCTGATTTTGAGACAAGTTGCGAAAGTTGTATTTGACTGCTTTGACTATCTTAGAAAGTATAAATGTGTGTGCCACAAATCTTTGGGCTAAGTTTAGTTGATCGAGCCCCATCCCGTGAGTCCACATTGCCTAAAATTTCGAATTGATCACTTTTATCAATTCCATGATTCCCTCAGTGACTCACCCATTAGTTGCATCTCTAGAACTTGTTTTGCATCTTGCTTGAGACTACATATTTGCATTGCACGCTGTGACAAAGTGATTAAGGCATTCATTTTATTTTGTTAAACTACATAGCCAAATAGCCTTCCTTACATTATATTTACTGTTCTTTTTGCCCCGCCTAGCCTTTGTTTATCCTTCTTTCATGATTGAACCCTGACAATACAAGCCTTGGCCTGTGATATTCAGTATCCCTTTGCCTTGCTTGGTTGAATGAGAGTTAATCGTTTTTTGGAAGGAACCGTTGGTTCGGTGTGTTTTGGAACAAAATATGAAGGTTGGGAGAGATTGTGCTTATGATTCAGATTGAGAGAAACTGAAAGTCCTACCTCTTGAATATTTGGTGTTTGGTTATGTTGTTCATATATTATATCGAGGTCGAATTTATAATTCCATAGTTTTCTTCTCCCCGATCACCCACCGAAAAGAAAAAAAAAGGAAGTAAAAAAAATAAAAAAAAAGAGAAAAACAGTTCCAAAAAGAAAAGAGAGATTAGGGAGATTCAATTTAAAGTTCTGAAAACTTTGACCTGGTTGTATTCAGTGGAGATTTTGATATTGTTGAGGGAGAAATGTGAAATTCCTTGCATACATTAAGCAAGAAGGAGAGTTTAGAGTGTTATACTCATTGAAAATCAATCCAAGCATGGCTCTTAACTCCTCATTCCAAAATTTTACCGCTCCTTACCCTTAACCTAAGCCCCGTTACAACCCGGAAAAGTCCTTTTGATTGTCACTTGTGCATTGCATTCTAGTAGTGGAGAGCGAGGTTCTTACCAAGCTTATGGTAGTTTGTTTCTATTGGTCTGAGTATGAGAAAAACCCACATACATATTAAAATTTGAGTGACTGAGTGTTTTTATTCTTTCCTATGTGAGGTTTGCTCTTTTTGACTGACTTACGTCCATAACCAACTGCGCATATTTGCATTATTCTTGAGACTGTTGGCAGATTTATGCTTTTGAAGTACTTGTTCTCTCCTCTTTGGTTTCGAAAATTTCTTCCTTTCTCTTTTGAACCGAGTTTTGATCTTGTCTAGACTGATCTTTGTGCTTGCTTGTTGAATTGATGTGTTAGAATGGTTAGCCTAAGGGGGTGTTAAGATTTTGTTTTTGTAATCCTATCGCAAACTCTTTCCGTTTCTTTTTCTTCTTAGGTTCTGTTTTTCCTATTTGAGCCCTAATCCTCCTGTTTCCAATTTTGACTTGCTTGGGGACAAGCAAGAGCTAAGCATGAGGGGATTTGATAAGTCATTTTTATATAGAGTTTTTAGGGCTCAAAACATATCAGTTTCAAACTTTTTGTATCCGATATCTCGTATTTTTATGTCAATTTCCGTGATTTATACACTTGTTTGCGAGTTTGGTATGTTTTACAGGAATTGGTGGAATTATATCAAAAAGCATGAAGAATTGGAGAAGAAATAGCAAAAATCATGGAAATTAAAAAAGATGTTGAAGACAAAGAAAGGAAGGATGGAGAACGACCCAAAATCACACGGCCCAAACCCAATTAGGGTGGAAGAACAAGTCGCAGGCAGCGTTTTAGAAACGCAGCCCGCGCCTCGTCTAGAAGCATCAAAAAGCGAGCAGAACCAAAACGCAGGCCGCGTTTTTTCAGGCGCAGCCAGCACCCTCTCACGGAGACTTTCACTTTTGGGCAAAATGCAGGCCGCGTTTTGTGCCCTAATCGCGCATTATAAAAAGACTACCTCGCCGTTCAATTGGACAATCATGAACTATTGAGAGTTTTATTTCCGCCGTTTAGCCTTAGGGTTTTCTCTGTAATTCCTCCCTTCGGGGAGCCGTTCTAGTAGATTAGGAACGAAAGAGGAGGAGAAGGAGATCGAATCGAGTGACACGAAGAGATCAAATTCGACGACTCGAACGTTCGATTTAATTTCTATTTATTTTATGTTTCGTTATTCAGATTTTATTATTGTTTTCCTAGTTTTTATTATTATGAGTGCTTAGATTCCTTGTTTAGGGGATAAACTCGATGTTCTTCAATTAATTTATAGTGTGTAATTTCAGTTTTAGGTTTTAATACAGTCGTTTAATCTGCGTGTATTGTATGTCATGGTAATTTGGCAACAGAACGACAGTTTGAGCCTGTACTTGGTTTTAGATTCTCGACAACAGAACGACAGTTTGTGTCTTGAATTGGATTGTGTAGATTGAATAGGTTTAGAATAATGATTCTTGCCTAGGGTCAATTTATAATCAATTCTTATCTTTGATTAGATTAAATAGTTAGAAATAATGATAGTTTAATCACTGTAACTCACCTAGGATCGAAAGATCAAAGTGATAAGGCTTAGAAAGATTATAGACCCCGACACTACTAAAATTACCTAGAATTAGAATCACTGCTTAATTTGATTGATTAACTAGAGTGGACTCCCCTGAACGCTTTTAATTACTTGGTTAAATCCTTTAATTTCCTGCTTCCTTAGTTAATTATCTGAACTGTTACCACAACCTTTTCATCGACCTAGCATCCTTTGTAGTGAACTAGTTTAGTGCGTAGTTGAACACAAGTCCCTGAGAGAGAATGATATTTTTATTACTATATAGACCCGTACACTTGCGGTATACAGACACCTATTAGTTTTAGGTCTGTCAATGAGCATGAGACAATGGCCTTGTCTGATCATTGCAGCGCCGTGATCCAAAACACGCTTCCACCAAACCTTAAGGATACTGGCAGCTTTACTATTCCATGTGTAGTTGGTAATTTGTTCATTGACCGTGCTTTATGTGATTTAGGATCCAGTGTCAATCTGATGTCGTTGTCAATGTCTAGAAAATTAAGTATGGGTGAACTAAAACCCACTACCATCTCATTGCAATTAGCTGATCGCTGGCAAGCGTACATAGGATCTGAAGATGTCCCTATCAAGGTGGGAGGCATCTTCGTGCCAGTTAACTTTGTTGTGCTTGATATGGCTGAGGATCTCCGCACCCCTATTATTCTTGGTAGGCCATTCTTGGCCACTTCAGGGTGCTGTGTTGATGTTAATAATGGAAAAATGACTTTTGACGTAGGTACTCATAAAGTTGAGTTTAATCTGAGCCGTGCTGTAAAGTTTCCTTCAATTTCTCGTGACTGCAATTTTATTGATGTTATTGATAGTGCAGTAAAGGAAACTGATTCTCACCCATAGCCAAGTGATTCGCTTGAGCAATGTTTGCTATTGACTGATTGTGTGCAGGAAACTGACTCTAAAGCTGCAGCATATGCTAAATTGATGGATGAGACCACTGCCATTCCATCGGGATTTGCCAAAGTAGGAGAGCTGAAAGTTGTCTCAAAACTCCCTCATCGGGGAGGTGGCGGAGGCTCGAGAGATGGAGGCTCTTCTTCCTCGGAGAGCAACCTCACCATGAAGTTTCTTATGGACACCATCCTTGAGATGCAACAGAAAATGGCTCTCAATGAGACAACCAAGCAATTGAAGGCGGCACAAGAGGTCCAAGCTCTTGCATCCACTCTTGGTACTAATGTTATTACTTGCGAATTTTGCTTTGGCCAGCAACTTACTCAGTAGTGTATGAAGTTTCAATTTTCTGAGCAAGCTAACGCCATATACCCCAAAAACAATGTCTCCTATTCCAAAATTTCCCTCCGGGTTTCCAAATCACCAACCGGCGTCCACACAACCAAAATCAACAACCTCTCCACCAATCCCAAGCTTCCCAATCATCCAAACCACACCAAGAGTCTACCATTAAGGCTATGTTGAAGCAAATTATGGCCAATCAAGGGAACAATGGAGCTCGGCTCAAAAACCTTGAGATACAATTGGCCAAATCACTCAACAAAGCAAACCTACCCAAGCTCTCCTTAGCCAACCCCAACCAAATCCTAAGGGTCATTTGAATGTGATTACTCTTCAAAGTGGGAGGGAGATTGTTGGACCCACAATGGTGGAGAAGAGTTCTTTGGGGAAAAAGAGCAGAATAAGGCGGTTGTGACCAAAGAAGAGGACGTGGTGGTTGAATGGGCTAGTGGTGAAAAGGAGGAGGAGTTGGGTGAGAATATAAAGTCCAAGGAGCGAGTAGAGAAAGGGAAGGAAGTTGTGAAGGAGAGTGACCATGAGCAAGCTATGGTGATGCCCAAGCAATATCGACCCCCGGTACCATTTTTTGGGAGGTTGTTCTAACCCAAGACGGATGTAAAATTTTCGAGGTTCATTGAAATGTTGAAAGAGCTTCAGGTGAACATCCCATTTTTGGATGCTATTTCGGAGGTGCCCACTTTCAAGAAGCATCTGAAGACCTCCTCACCAACAAGAGAAGGATAAAGAAGGAGTCGACTATTCATCTTACAGGCGACTGTAGTGCTATTATAGGGAAAAAAACTCCCGAGAAGCTCGCCGATCCCGATAGATTCTCCATTCCATGTGTCGTTGGGGACATGAAGATCGGTAGGGCACTTTGTGATCTTGGGGCAAGCTCCCCGATGCCGCATTCGATCTGCAAGAAATTGAATTTGGATGACCTAACCCCGACCACAATTAACCGACAGCTCGTTCATCGAACGATATGAAGACCCTTGGGCATCTTGGAAGATGTCCCGGTTCAAGTTGGGAGTTTTCTCATTCTATGAAAATTTGTGATCCTCGAGATGGATGAGGATGCAAACATTTCTATTATTTTGGGATGACCTTTTTTAGCCACGACTGGAGCCATGATCGATGTGAAGAATGGCCGATTATCCCTTCATATGGGGAACAAAAGTATCATGTTCAATCTTGAGAGTTCGATGAAGAACCCCTCGTTTGGGGACACATGTTACACAATAGACATGATGGAGGAGATCATAGATGAATACCTTGAAGAGTCTCATATGCTCGAGGCGGCTTTTGATTGCCCATTGGAGGCTAGCTTGCTTGAAGCCTTCCAATTTAAGACGGATGGGAGCGAGACTACTTTTCTTACAAACCTCCTCGACATAGAGCCTACAAGGGACGCGATTCCTTTGGAGGAGCCCTTCATTGAATGTATGGAAATTCAAGAGGTCATCTTCAAGAGTTCGAAATCTTTGGATCCACCCTAAGTTGAGCTTAAACCATTGCCACCCTCGCTAAGTGTAGACAACGGATTTTGTACCAGATACTTTAGAAAAATTGTACATATGCAATAAATTAGCATGCAAAGTCAAAAACCAAGAATACAAAAAAACCCCAAAATGTGAAAATATTTAGAGATGAACCAATAATTTTACTCCTACTCTCGGCCATCCCAACAGAAAAATGAACTAATAATCCATCATAGGCCCAACGACCTATGCTGGGTTTTATTCATTTTTCTGTGGGCTGAATACACGTAGGCCCAGCAGTAACTTCGCCATAGGCCCAACGGCCTGTGACGGGTTCTGGTGGCCCACGCGACTTTCTTTTGGCCCGGGTTTGGATGTGAATCGTTATTGGTTAATCGATAAAATAATCTGTGCAACTTCGAATATACTAATAATAAAAATAGGTTCGTAAATGAATAAAAGTCTCTCACCTCGAAAATGTTTATAAAATAAAGATATCCTTATTTAAGGATTAAGCAACCTTAGTCAGCTCCCAATCACAACATAAGTAGTACGTTCGAAATTATTCCCTGGGCGGGGATTTTTCGGGGTCCTACATATTCGCGACTCCACTAGGGGACTTAAACTTAAAAAGAGGGTAAAACTTGAAAAAATCGAGTTGATTTAAAATTGTAAAAGGGAGAAAGTTGATTTATTTTAGGATTTTATTATCCTTTTAGGCATTTTGCATACCATGCTACTCTCTGGGTCTTTTGACATGGGATCACAAAAGCAATGGTTTAGAGTTAACATAGGATTATACCCGAGAGCGGGCGGCCACTACTTGTGTGATGCACTATACATCGCCAAGCATTTTGTCTCTCCTCTCACCCATGTTATACTCCAAGGCTTCCTTGAAGTCCGACGAGAAACGCCTTACACACTTTACCTATAAATCTTGTATAGGTGAAGTGCACCGAGGGGAAAACATGTGGTAGCTCATCCAATCCCAAACTTAGTAATCCATGAATATAGAGCCTTGGTTTAGGATACCCCTCATGTTGTATGCTATGTGAATATGTGTTTCCCTTTCCCCTTTCTTTGTTGCAAAGAGTCCATGTAAGGTTCATTGGGCTGAGAAGAGGTTTGTTTATCAATTAGGGCGATAAACCTCAAGCATTATGGTTAACCTAGGGGTCGGGCCCATTTATGTGCAAAGGTTGATTAATCTAATTCATAAAGCAAAACTGAACTCGTCTTTGATGATCTTATATGGCTCTTTACGATGCTCTCTTAATGAAGGCCCAAAATCTGACTGAAATCTTAACAAAGTTAATGGAAACATCTTAGACTGTATAATAGTCACTAAACTTGAGTAAATTAATTTATAGAGTTAATCATTAAATACATCACATTTATGGTCGGCCCGTTGCTAGGACCAACCATATTGGATTTATCAGATTAAGCCTATAAACTAATTATAACCCGCTTATTGTTGGGTTCATTCAGTCCTTTACAATACCCATCTTTCTTGAGTGAATAAATAAAAAAGAGAAATGTGTCAAAAAGCATGGGTTGTCAGTCCTGTTGAACATTATCCTACTCCGCATAATAACCAATAAAGCCCAAGCTGTCCGAGTTCGTTGGTCCAAGTTACGGATTCTCCTTAAAACGATCGGCTTGTGGATTGTGCCCACCCAAATTGAGGAACACTGACTTGTGCTTTCTAGCTTAATATCAACTCGTTATATTTGACTTTATTCGGCCCTTTATAATGTTCTACTGTTAGGTCCATACAGAGTTAGGTCATGCACTCTCAAGAAGTGGGTGAGTCATTTGAGTGTCAGCATGAAGGCGTCGAGTTTATTAGGGTCTCATATAGGTCTTCTAGGACATTCATGCATCAGGTAGAAAGTGTCAGTCAATTATCGTTTCACTAACAAATTTTTATATATACAAGGTAGGAGATCGACTCCGGGCCTGCATCAGAGATCAACGTACTGGCCGACTGGTTCCAAATCCGAACTACAACCCGTCCACCATCCAAGACAAAGCTTGAAATCATACCATGGTCGAGGAACGATTCCAAGAGATCCTTATCCAAGGCGCCAAAGCTAACATTTCCAAGTCGCTAGAAGATCTTTATACCAAGATGCGATGCCTAGTCTTTGCCAATTCCTTGGAACAAGAGTAGAAGATTGGGAAGATGTTCCATGAGCAACAACAAGTGATGGATGGCATGCTGCAAGCCATAACCAAAATTAATGAAAAGCTAGGCCTTAATAATGACGGAAATGATGATGTGATGGAAGACCATGGGTATGAATATGAGCCCGAACTTGTCAAGACACCTGTAGGGGATGAGTCAGGGGGCTTAGGGTCGTTCAAAGGGAAGTCCAAGGCAGTCTTAGAAGTTCCCAAAGTCACTGAAAATCGTGCTGTCAATGCCTTTAAACAAAATCTTGAGAGTCTTACAAAGATGATGAGCAATGTTCCAGCCTTTGCTGACAAGTAAACAGATGTTCTATACATCCAGTCATGAAGGTGGCAGACAAAGTTGAAGTACCTAACATCAAGTTCAAGCCGTCTGAAAATCCTACCCACCACATCGAGGAGTTCATGCAACAGGCACCTCTCAACATCATTGATGTTGACTAGTACTCTACAGTCTTCCCATCCACCTTAGATGGTGAAGCCAAAGTATGGTACCATGCCCTGTCACCTCAGGTCAAGGCTGACTGGAACGAGCTCTTTAAGGCTTTTATCAATCACTACAATCGTATCCAGAGGAAGCATGCCACAATGGATGACTTCACAACAATGAAACAAAGGGAAGACGAGTCCTTCTTAGATTACTTTTAAAGGTGGCACATCAAGTTGTGTCACATCAATGAGACGATACCCATGCGCTTATAGTTATCCACCTTCAAACAGAGCCTCAAAAGTAGCTTGGCTCGGCACTTGGGATACCATGTGATTAAAGACTTTGACTACTTGAAGAAACTTTGCATCCAACTCGAGACCATGAACAATGAGACGGCCGCCGCCCAAGGGTGGAAGAATTCCAGTCCTAATAAGAGGGCCACTAATTCGCCCAGCCACCCTTCTAAGAACGCTGAGACTAATGTAACTCAGTCAGGAATCCAATCAAAGTACGACCATTACACTCCACTCAACACCACCTATGTCGATGCTTTGGCTCATCTCTTAAGGAAAAACCTAATTGAGTTGCTTTACCAAGACTGGAGCCAAAAACAAAGTACCCAAGCTGGGATGACAATCCATTCTGCAACTATCACAGGTGTAAGGGACATGACACTGAGAAGTGTTGGACCTTGAAGAATAAGATTGAGGGAATGATCCGTTCCGGTAAATTGCCCCTGCCAATAGCAAGACAGAAAGCCTGCTAGAGCAACGACCCTCCAGGAGCAGTCAACAGGGGAACGCAACACTGCATGAGAAGGACTTTAAAGTTAGCAGGGTTCTCAGTTCCTTTGAGCATTCTGTTTCAGAGTTAGTTGGGAAGGCATTGAGTCGATCTTTTATATGCTTGTCTTTTGAATTCAATAAGATGCATCTATTTGATTGTGATTGTTTGAGAATATCGTGCTTGCACTCTTAACTTGAGTTGAGAAGCTCCTTTATCCATTCATTAGCCTTAACATCCAAGTCTGATATATCCATCTATCTTCATCTTCATATACTTTTCCCTTCATCAAGTTTGTCATCCTATGAATCCAGGGTTTAAAATAAAATTAAAGAAAAGAGAGAAAAAAAAGGAAAAAAAACAAAAAAAAAGGAAGAAGAGAGAAGCCAATCTACATTCATTAAGCATGCGGGGCAAAAGAAGAGAAGACCAAAATCATCAGTCTCTTGAAAGTAGACATCTCTATGCTCCTAGACCAACAAGTTAAGCAAAATGTGTCTAGGATAGGGAGCTACCATCTCACCACCTCATTACCCATGTCCCCTATTATCTTCCTATTCGCCCACAACATCTGTCCCCACTTATCACCTATATCTCCATCTTGAGTTCCTCTTCACCAAGTCATCCATCTTTACATCACCCTTAACAGTCACCATTCAAAAACCCTTAGCCTTGAATAACCTGGTCATTCTCTTCATAACCACTTCATATCTACCCCAAAGTCAAAAGGTGTGTTGTGACTAATATCATCAGAAAGGCGAACATGAGTCAATCCTATGAAGAAGAAAGTCGAAAAAAAGAGAAAGGAAAAAGAAAAAGAAAACGCAAATAAGGAGAGGGTTCCTAGTTGGTCCACCAACATAGGTCGGCATGAGTGGTACGACACTCATGTCCCTTAAGCACTTTGTTTGCGTTTTGAAAAACCTGTGCTGGGATAGTAAACCCCGTTTAGGCCGTACATATCTTGAAACATACCAACAAAAAAAAAGGGAATAAGAAAGCGAAAAAAAGAAGAGAGAGAAAAGAAAAAAGAAAAAAAGGAGGGTGAGAAACCGGAGATGGAGCTAATAGGCACGCACACCGAAAAATCGTTCATAAACCTTCAGAATTGCTCTCAAGCCTTACACTCTAAGCCTTCACGTCGTCATCATCCCTTTGCATCCTCAAGCCTACCTCACCAATCCCTCCTCGAGGCACCAATCCTTTGAAGCTACACCTTATGAACTACGACTGTCCTGATTCCACATCGGATACGTAGGAGAACCTTTTTGAGGGCCGACTGCCACAATTTACCTTAAAGGAGCATCCTTTGTCACATATTTTGGTCTTTGAGAAAAAAAATAAGAGAGACAAGCTCAAAACCCCGGGCTAGGCAAAAGGAGAGAAAGAGAACAAGAGACATTAACTCGGAACCCCAAGCTAGGCAAAAGGAGAGAGAGAGAAGAAGAGAGGCTAGCCTGGAATCCCAGGCTACGAAAAAGGAGAGCGAGAGAATAAGAAAGGCTAGCCTGAAAACCCGTCAAGGAAGGTTAGGAAAAAGGAGAGTAACCCTTGGATTTTGAAGTTCTTTCATATCCCTACCATCATAATTCCTCAACCTTCTTTCTCTTAGACTTGGATCACCTTCACATCCGAACAGGCAACCACCTCTCCTCCTATTACATGAATTCGTTCCCTCACCTCTTCTTCTATGACTTAACCCTTATTGACCGCCTAGCCTTAGCTGAAACATGGTCATCTGTCAATCATGACATACCCAGATTCGGCCATCAACCCACCGTCATCTCCTTTTTAACAAAGAACCTCCATGAACCTGTCTGGCCATGATCAGACTCAACCTCTTTTGCCAACCCTTTTCATCCTTCCATACCACCGGAGCTTTTTTGACTTAGTCACTAGTGTAAGTGCGAGATTCGATATTTCGAGGCACGTTCTCAACACACGTGAGTGAGGCCCACCCATCAAGAGCAATATATCGACCACATCAATGGCTAATTACAAACAACAACTCAAGAGAAGTTAAGAGTTCATTTGAACTGGGGGCTCCCCAAGCCCTCATAAAACCTGCAACAGGACTTCGCCTATCTCCATAAAGCAAGCGGGCAAGAAAAGTCATCCAAGATAATGCCTTCACCATCAGGCCTCATCATAAGCCTTACCTATCCTGCCCTGTCCTGAAATTGTATGTCGAGTTGCTCTAACACTTAGGGAATTATCATTCTAGTCTTGGTACTGACGGCTCTTTGCATATTGAGTCACATGTATTGTAAAATACCGTTCATGTACATATTCTCCAAGTCATTGCATTGCATCAGGAGATCATGCATAAAGTTAAGAGTCATGCATAAGTCTAAAGAGTCTAGAGTCTAGAAGACCAAGTGCATGCATCCCCATTGAGAAAGGAGGGAGAATCAAAGAAACTCATCACATAGAGACTCAAGCTCGACTGCTAATCATTAAGAGCAAGATTAGAGGAAACTCTAATCACACTCTGAATGAGTACCATCTAGTTCAAGCGGACTATCATCCAAAGCTCATCCTCATGACGATCTTCTAGTCTGCCAAAGCAACGAAACAGTCATCTGCTTCGGGAAAATCTGATCCGCCTTTGAAAAATCCGCTACGAAGTGTCTGCTTCGGGAAAATCCGACCTGCCTCGGAAAAATCCGTCGGGCGTCATCAACATCGAAAAAATTCGATCCGCCTCGGAAAGATCCATTGGGCATCATCTGCCTCGGGAAAATCTGTAGGGCACCATCAACATTTGGAAAATCTGATCCGCCTTAGGAAAATCCGTTGGGAACCATCAACATCGGGAAAATCTGATCCGCCTCGGGAAAATCCTTTGGGCATCATCAAAATTGGGAAAATCGGATCCTCCTCGAGAAAATCCCTTGGGCAACGTCAACATCAGAAAAATTCGATCCGCCTTGGGAAAATTTGATTTGCATCATCAACATCGAGAAATCTGATCCGCCTCGGGAAAGTCCGTTGGACATCATCAACTTCGGGAAAATTCGTTGGGCATCATCGACGGTAGCATCGAAGAAATAAAGTTTAGATCAACAACGATCAATCTATCAAAGAAGTAATTCTCTATGTCTCCAGCCATTGTTCAAAATGATCTAACATTCTGCCTTTGGTTCTCTGCAGGGAACCATCACCGACACCGGGAAAACTGGGACATCATCTTCCAGTTGCCATTAAAAGAACGCTGACATCCACCCTTCGGTCGCTATTAAAAGAGCACCGACATCGTTCACCTTCTGGTCGCCGTTAAAAGAGCACCGATAGCATCCACCTTCCGGTCCACATTAAAAGAACACCGACATCATCCACCTTCTGGTCGCCGTTAAAAGAGCACCGACATCATCCATCTTCAGGTCGCCACCAAAAGAGCACCGACATCATCCATCTTCCGGTCGCCGTTAAAAGGGCACCGACATCGTTCATGGAGCATGAGCATGGTGGGAATGAGTTGCTTTAGTAGAAGGAGATGATGAGCATGAACTCGGAAACTTGGAACCTTGATATGAACTCATCACTGGAGGTCACCCATTGTTGAGAGCTTGCAAATCCACCAAGATTAGATAAAGGAAACCATCACTAATCTCTAAAGGAAATGACTTGTTAACACCACCATTAACAATGGATAAAGTAAAAACAAGATTTGAGAGAGAATTTGGGAGAAAACCCTAGCTCCATTCAAATGGCATTTAAAGTTGTGTTCTCTTACAAATGGGGGAGTCTCTGAAGGGGGTGAGGGGAAAGAAGGTGCTAATAATTACAATAGTGCCACTACTTAACCATAAAATAAAAGGGAAACAAAAGAAAGGGCGGAAGTAAAAAAAAAAGGAAGCTGAAAAGAAAAAATAGCGAGGAACATGTGGGTGCCTTTAATCTGCTACTATAACCCTACCTGTCACTTTTGATCACATTTCTCAGAATGTCGAGTTCATGGTCTTAGATATCCCGGCTGCCTTTAATCTACTACTAGGTCGGCCGTGGTTACACAACTGCAATGCAGTGGCATCAACGCTGCATCAAAAGGTGAAGATGATCATTCAATTTCAGGAGGGACTGTCTCCGGAACTTTTAAGCCTAAGCAACCTGTGTTGGAAGTGGAGCATACCTCCACTGATGTGGAAGTCCACAATTTCGAGATAGTTGCAGTTATAGGTGATGAAGCACCTTTTAACTTCACCCCTTATTCTAATCTGAAGGTGCATGCTATCATAAAGAAACCAGGATATTTCCCCGGGATGTCTCTAGGGAAAAAGCCAGACAAAATCGCTCCAAAGTTCTCCACCTCAACATACTCCTATCGTTTTGGCTTGGGTTACAAGCCCACCAATCAGAAGGTTTATCTTACTAAGGCCATACTGGCTCGACAAAGGAACCAAATCGATTCTCCTACGCTGATGGAGACCAAGCCATACCCGCTCACGCTAAATGGGTAAATCATTCGTCAAGGGGATGATTTTCCCTGGTATGGGTTCCCTGAACCTCGCTATACCAATGGTATTCACGTTCTAGGGTTGGAGATCTTCAACGACTGTGAAGCTCCTGTGAATGAGGTAGTCAAGCCAAAGACGGATGAGTCATCACCTCTTGAGTGGACTCATCTCTCTGGAGGAAGCATGTTTGGTCTGTTGTTTGGCTAGGAAGCTACTAAAGAAAGAAAGGAAGTGGACCCGATGGTTGTTGTGTTGTCCAGTCCTGAATTTGATCCAAGCTCCATAATTTCTGCTGATGGAGGTCGCCGCGAGTTGTCCTGGGTCTATTATGCTAATAATAAATATACCCTAGTGTTAGGAGAACCTTGTAAGATCTTGTCTGAGTCAAGCAATAGTGGGTCTATAGTCGAGTCTGAGTCAGCTGGGATTAGCTCCATGTCTGATGAGTTTGTATCCATTTCTACATTCAATGAAGTTAACCTTTCTGAGTATTCTTGTTCTTTTTTTTGTTGTGCTAATAATCAGAAATTTGATGCTGAACCTTTAGGAAACTTTAAAGAATTAATACGAGCCGTGAATGAACGCGAGAATCACATGTCAGGAGTTGAAGAAACCATCACCATCAATGTGGGGACGCTTGAAACTCCCCGAGAATTGAAAATTGGTAAATCATTAACCCAAGGGGAGCAACAGGAGTTCTCCGCTCTCTTGGAAGAGTTTATTGACGTCTTTGCTTGGTCTTATGAGGACATGCCTGGGATCGACCGAGAGATCGCTGAGCATGCCATAACTCTTTGTCTAGATGCTAAACCTGTTCAGCAGCATCCATGCAGAATCAAAGAATGAATGGTCCGATAAGATCCATGATGAAGTTCGGAAACAGTTAGAAGCTGGATTCATCAGAATTGTTGAGTTTCCACAATGGATAGCTAATATTGTCCCTGTACCAAAGAAGGATGGGAAGGTACGGATGTGTATTGAGTTTAGGTATCTAAATAAGGCTAGCCCAAAGGATTGCTTCCCTTTACCGCACATCGACGTCCTGGTCGATCATTCCTGTGGTCACGAACTCCTATCATTTATGGATGGGTATGCCGGTTACAACCAGATCAAAATGGCTAAAGAAGACATGGAGAAAACATCTTTTATCACTCCGTGGGGAATCTTTTGCTATGTTGTGATGCCATTTGGGCTGAAGAATGCTGGTGCTACTTACCAACGCACCGTCACTACCTGACTCCATGACATGATCCACAAGGAGGTAGACGCATATGTGGATGACATGATCGCCAAATCTGAAAGACGTGAAGACCACATCCCTAACTTACACAAGCTTTTTCCTTAGACTTCGCAAGTACTACATGAGATTGAATCCGCAGAAGTGTGCATTTGGAGTAACCTCGGGGAAACTATTGGGATATATCGTTAGTCAATGAGGGATTGAAGTTGATCCATCTAAAATCAAGGCTATTCAGGATATGCCACCGCCTTGAACGAAGAAGGAGATTTGTGGTTTCCTAGGGCGGGTTCAATGCTTGAGCAGGTTCATTTCCAAGCTCACCATGACCTGTGAACCGTTGTTTAAGAAATTGAAGAAGGGTGCAAAAGTTGAATGGGATGACCAGTGTCAGGCAAAATTCGACAAAATCAAGGCTTATCTAACTAGTCCGCCAGTATTAGTTTCGCCCGTGTCGGGAGAGCCGTTGTTACTTTACCTCACCATCAATTAGGGTGCGATAGGCGCCATGTTGGCCCAAAAGGTCGGCAATCTGGAGAAGGCCATATACTACATCAGCAAAAAATTCTTAGGATGTGAATCCCATTACTCTGAGATAGAAAAGATGGCTTTAGTGTTGGTTTAGTCCAGAAAGAAGCTTCGTCATTATCTGTTGGCACGCACTTTTTATGTGATTGTAGCGTGCAATCCAGTCAAGTACATCATGGAGAAACCTACTGTGAACAGCCGAATTGCCTGATGGGAAGTCATGCTATCTGAATTTGACATTCACTTTCAACATCAAAATCTATAAAAGGTCGAGCAGTTTCTAATTTCCTAGCTGAACTCCCGACAAAAGACTCCAACATTGGGGGCTTGTAGTTTAGTGATGAGTAAGTGTTCTAAGTGGAAAAGGAGACTTGGAAGCTGTACTTTGATGGTGCTGCAAATCAAATGGGGTGCGGAGCCGGAGCTTTGCTGATATCTCTTGAAGATTTGCATTTTCCGTTGGTGGTCAAGCCGGATTTTGACGCCACCAACAATACTGCTGAATATGAAGCTTGTATCTTAGGTATACATACAGCTCTGGAAATGGTATTGAGAGATTACAGGTGTTTGGAGACTCTAGTTTGATTATCATTCAAGCTACTAGTGTTTGAAGGTGAAGAGTGAGTCTTTGGCATTGTATCAAAACACTTGTCTGATTTGGCCAAGAGATTCAAGCACATTGAGTTCAAGTACCTTCCGAGAAGTCACAATGAATTGGCGGATGCCTTAGCCAAATTGACATCTATGGTGGCAATGCCAGAAGAAGATCAAACCTTGGCAGTTGTGGTCGAAAGGAAGGTTCATCCTGCTCATTAATCTTTGATGGTCAATACTATTAATCCTGAGGCATGGTTCTTTGACATGTACACTTATCTGAAGGATGGTGTATACCCGCCAAATGTTGGGCATCGAGCTCGGAGGGCTATCTGATTGGTGGTCATACAATATTGCATTATTCAGGACCGTTTATACAAGAAGGCTACAACTGGTATAAATCTATTGTGCGTCGATGAAGTATAAGCCAGAGAGCTGATGAAGTCCAGCCACGGAGGGGAGTGTGGAGCGCACATGAATGGGAGGATGTTAGTGAAGAAGATTCAGCGAGCAGGTTATTTCTGGTCTACGATGGAGTCGGATTGTCTTCAATTTGTGAGAAAGTGCTCAAAGTGCCAAGAGTATGCTGACCTCAAGCATCAACCATCATCTTTTGGTCTGCCTTGGTCATTTTCAGTATGGGGTATTGACATTGTTGGAAGGTTTCGCCTCAGGGCACAGGAGGTCATGAATATGTGCTAGTACCTGTGGAATATTTTTCTAAGTGGGTAGAAGCTACTTCTTATGCAGAGATTACCTCGAAACATGTTGCCAAGTTTATGTTGAAGAACATCATCTGTAGATATGGAGTGCCACATGAGGTGATCAGCGACAATGGGAGTCACTTTATGGGTGAATTTGCCATTCTTTTGACAAAGTACAAGATCCAACATCATCACGCTTCCCCTTATCGGTTACAAACCAATGGAGTGGTCGAGGCTATGAACAAAACTTTGGTGAAAACCATTAAGAAGATGGCGGTACTTATAAGGATTGGCTTGACAAACTGCCTTTCGCATTATGGGGGTATCGAACTTCAATTCGAACTACAACCGGGGCTACACCCTACTCTTTGGTGTATTGAATGGAGGCAGTCTTGCCTGTGGAGATTACTGTTCCTTCCCTAAGAATCATTGTTGAAAGCCAAATTCCTGAAGCCGAGTAGGCTCGAGCCAAGTATGAGGAGTTAACCTTGTTAGATGAACGCCGACGCCATGCTCTGCATAACATTCAGCTCTATCAGAGTCGAATTACTCGCGCATTTAACAAGAGGGTCAAGGATCAAGATTTAATGGAAGGTGACTTAGTGTTACAAGAAATGAGGTCTGCTCGTCAGGATCCTCGCGGCAAGTTTGCCCCGAATTGGAAAGGACCTTACATCATTATCTCCATTACACCTGGAGGCGCTGCTCGTTTCGCAACACCTGAAGGAGAAGAGCTTATCCAACCTGTGAACCTGGATCAGTTGAAAAGGTATTATGTCTAAGCCACTAAGGGTTGGTATCTCTAGCTACTTAAAAATGTATTACGTTGTAAAAGCAAGCAACTGAACTGCCAATAGGCCACTTGCTTATGAGAGAAACAAACAAAAAAAAAAGAAAAAGGAACAAAAAAAAGAGTGAAAAGCTATAGAGTGGTTGACTTGAAAACCCTTTGGGCGAGTCAGGCAAAAGGAGAGTACCAAAAAAAAAAAAGAGAAAAAAAAATGAGGGACTAACTTGAAAATCCTTAGGGATGAGTTAGATAAAAGGAGAGATTGCAAGTGTTGTAGCTAAAGATGCAAGGATTGACAAGAAGAAGATCATAGCTCGTGTTAATTCTTGTAAAACAAAATGAAATGTATTACTTCTCATATCAATAAAAGAAGTACACTCTTGTTCGATACATTCTTGTTTTACATCTTTTTAATAAAGGAAAAGCATCAAAATAAATAAATACATAGCGTACACATTCTTTCCTACATTTATTCCATTTCTTTTCTCTCCATCCTGCTTACTAGATATGTGTCAGGTCGTAGTTTGAGTCAGAGTCCTTAGACCTGTTAGTGCTCGCTTGACCAGTCTGGCTTGATTTTCTGCATTAGGGTAAGATCCTTTTTGGTTAAAATTCGATCTCGACTCTCCGGCAATGATAATGCTCTTCAATTTTGGAGCCTCTCGGGGAGGTGAGCGAGTGCGTTTCTCGCGCCATTGTGCCGCACCCATAGTAGTAGTCAACCAACTTCGATATCCGTCGGTCGACGAAGAGGAAACGCGATGAGGCGGTGGAACCTCAACTCCCACTCGCTTCTTCCAGTATTTAACCCATGATTCGACCACCAAACCTTGGAGATGTATGAGGTCCGGAATCTCACATGGAAGCAAAAGAATGTCTTGTAGGCGTCCCATTTGGTGCATGACTCGGTCAGGGAAGTAGTAGGTGAGTTCCCCCAGGCCCAACAAAGTGATATGGGCTGCTTTGCTTGAATGATTGGAGAAGCATGGGACCTTCCACCATTGGTGGTCCTTCAAGAAGATCACCCACTCATCAAAGCTATGACGTGCATCAAACTTCCTTTTGCACTGGCAAAAGTGAGCCAATTCTGATGGAGTTATAGGAGTAAACACCATGTTGAGGTGTTCCATGAGCCATATCTGAGGAGAAAGGAGATGTAGTAAGTCTCTTGGTTGCAAAAGAAAAATACAGCCAAGGAAAAATCGACAAATTGATTCCACATGGATTGTTTAAATAATTCATGCAAAATCAAGAAAAAAAGGAAAAAAAACAAACGTCGATACTTACTTGAAGAACAAGGGGGCTTCCTCAGAAGATCTGCTTTGAACTCCAGGAATCAAGACCCAATAGAGTTTCCGCCACCATCATGGGAGCCGGATTGTAGCCACGGGCCATTTCTCAACAATGTGGATAAGAGAAAGAGGAGCAAAACCCGAACCACCATGGTAAAATAAAAACTCAACCAAGATACAAAAGACCAACCACGTACTCTTGATGCCGGTTTGAGTTTAAGCGTTTCCGGTGATTGAAAAAACTCTACCATGGCTTGGATAGTCACCATGTTGTTCACTAAAATGTGCCCAAGAGCACGATGATTGAAGTTAGTCATCTCTTCAAATTTCTCACGATAATTGGAAGCTAGCCAAGGAGTTATTGGTGGAGCGTAGAGATCAAAGCCGAAGATGCATGCCCATTCTTCAGGGACAGGGCACAATTCGTTCCATGAAAACCGGAATACATGAAACTTCAGGTCCTAGAACGTAAGGGCCGCCTTGAGAAAATCCCAGTTGATTTTTACTTGTTTCAGACTCAAAATGAGGGATAAGTTGTAAAAGGTGAGAAAGCGTTTCTCAGGTTTCGACAAGGAATCCATCCAGAGGCTAAGTTTCTTTTCAAAAGCCATAGTTGAGAGAGTATAGAGAGTATAGAGCAAGAGGACAAGATGGGATGAAAAGAAGTGACGTCAAGTCTTGCTTAAATAGTGCTCCAAGGGGAATGGTATGCTACGAATACACTGTTTCTGCCTCGAGTCTGATTGAACCAAGGGGGTGAACTGTGACCAACGACGTGTTAACAGTGAAGACATGGTGGCCTCCACCGTGTTATGGCCGGTCGGCCTACATAGGGGGGGTGAATCCTCTTAATGTCGACACCATGAACGTGTGTGCATGGGAAGAAGACACGGTTTCGGGTCCATTAGGTGTATCAGGTTTATCTTTTATTTTATTATTATATAAAAAAAATGTACTTTTTTTAAAAAAATTTGTTTTGGGCATTTGTATTCTTAGCTTAGTTAATTAATTGGATAATTGGATTCTAATAATCCCTACTTTCACCAATTGGACAATGGTGGACCGTACTTTTACTTAGTATTCTGGTGGTCCAAAAAAAAATAAAATTGGATTGTAGTGGTACCAAATGTACCTCTACATTCTTCTTATTTTTTTCATTCCTATACTATATATTGTTTTTGTTTTTTTCGTTCCTACCCCTAGAAAGTTAATGAATTGTAGTTTCTAAAACATTTTTTAAATTATTTTTTTGAGACTCCAAATAATTATTATGATTTTTTAAAAATAATAAAAGTGAAAAAATCGTAAAAAATAGTAAAAAAATGAAAAATAATTGGGAGAAACGCTGTAAATTCATTAAAAATCATTATAAAGTGTTATACTAAGTTTTGAATCAAATACAACACAAAATCTATAATTCTGTCGAAAATATCCCACTACAATCCAATTTTATTTTTTTTTGGACCACCAGAATACAAAGTGAAAGTACGGTCCACCATTGTCCAATTGATGAAAGTAGGGATTATTAGAATCCAATTTTCCTAATTAATTTTGATTAATTTCTTGTAAACAGTCTGAGATTGACGGGTAAATAAAAAAAAAACTGGGGGCTTGCATACATTGCATTAGATCGAGTCCAAAAATCATGTGCATACATGTAACAACCCACCCTAAATCACAGAAATTAGGGTAATTAAATTTGTTTAATTAGCTAATCATGTGATTACCGTAATGTTTGGGTAATTGTGTGATTAAGGTTTTGGGGCGTTACAATACAAAAGAGTCTGCTTGCGTTTTTATTTCTCGTACATTTGTTTATTCCTCGTACAAAGCAAAAAAAAAGGGGACATAAGACAGATTGAAAAAGAAAGAGGCCTTGCTGACGATACCGAAGAAGACTACTGAGGAGAACCACCAAACAAGCTTCTAAAAGCCGCATCTGCGAAAGAATTGGAATGAGAATCCTCTTGGGTACCAGAAGGTCTGGGTAAGAATTGGCTGGAAGGCATGTCATATCCTTGATTATAGCCAGGGGGCTGGCTATGGGGAACAATGGAATGAGTGTGGTATTGAGGTACCCATGGGATTGGAACTCTTTCCATTAAACCACAAAATCCACTCGATTCCGAGCAATCTTCCACTATGAATTCAGGAATGCCGGGAGACCGTTGTCTGCTCCCGAAGAACTAGCATGGGAAGCTCGAAGTTCGCCCATCAGATCTTGATCCCTACGACATGACGGTCCCGCACCAGGATCTCCATGATAAGCTCTCCTACTAGTTTCTCCTGCTGAAGAATGGCGAGGAGGAGGCCGTGACGAGCTCTCAGAACGTGGCAAACTCACATGAGAATGAGCTTCATGGTTCTCTTCACCAGCGGCTGGCATGGGACCTTGATATTGGCCATCAACGAAATTCCAATCAATGAATTCTCGAGCGGTGATGCCTTCCCTCAGCAAAACTCGAATATGGGCATATGCTTGCTGCATCAGAAAGGACCAATGAGAACTCAATGCAATATAGGGAAAATTAGCCAAGGTATGCGACTTACCAGGTTAACATCAAAATATTGCAATACTTCATGATCATTCAGCATGAGTGGAATGAAGCCAAACTACATGTCCTCATCTTCCGCCTGCTCATGTTCCTCCACATGTTGATCCAGGAGAGGATCATAATATCCTCCCAGCTGCAACAGGGCCACTTGTTAACAAAAGAGTAAAAATGCATCATTTCACAAGCCAAAGAAATTCTTTACCTGAGCAAAAGCCAAGCGCCATCTGTGTTGAGCGGCTGCTTCCTCTAGATCGTCTATGGGAACTATGAAATTAATGGTGGGCTCTCTGATCAACAGTTGGGCCATCTCGTCCTGCGTCAGGGCTTGCCTATCATAGATAAGCTCGGGAGGGTCAACAGGCACCCTGGAGGGCCACTCCCCTGTGTGTTGAAAGAAGAAGCGCTCTCCCAAGTAGAAAGTAAGGCCCGAGGGACCTTCCAACAACAAACGACACTCGCTTGCCTCACGTGCCAAGCGAATATCATAATGAAGGCCTTCCAGATGATAGCCATTCCATGGAAACCAGACAATGTCCTGAAAAGAACTTTATAAGCTCAAGATAGAAAGAGGAAACCACGAAAAAATGAGCCATACTGTTCGGTTGTGTATTTTGTGGTTTTAAGGTAAGGGTTGTCGGTCCACGAGGATGGGTGTTTAGGCTTGATTTGGGGAATTGGTTTGTGTTTGGGGTTTTCTCAATACGGAAAGCAATAAATTATGTAAATAAAAGCAAATAAACTAACCCAGACATGAATAATCAAGAAAGCAATAGAAGCATCAAATCAAATAAGCATGAAATTAAGAAAGTAATTAAAAACATGAATGAAGAACTAGAATGAGCAATGGAATTAGAGAGAAGAAATTATACTTTTGATGAACGCAAACTTCTAACCTTCAATCTACACTTGGATTTCCCCGAACAAACAAGAAATCATGAATTGGATTACCAAGGATCCCCAAATTCTCACTAGAAGTGGAATTGGTAACCCTTGACCCTCCTCCTCACTAAAAGTGGATTTGTGGCTATCACTAGAAAGCATGGAAAACAAGACATCAATGGAAACTTGAGAGAGAGAAAGGAGAGAGAGGGAGAAAGCTTGAAAAATGCTTGAATGAGAACTTGCTTGAAAGAGATTGAGTACAACTTGCAATAAAACTTGAAAAACAATGAAGAACAATTGAAATCTTGAAGAATGATAAGTGCTTCTTGTATATATGAAAACTTGGTTGTTATGATGAGAAATTTGGGGAATATTTGATCTGATTATATTATTTTATACCCGAATTTCCCATATTACGCTTGGTTTGGAGTTTGGTGAGTTTTGTAGGTAATTTGTGAAGAATCGATGTAAACTGAGCTTAAAATCAAGAGTAGATCCAAGTTATGAGCTTAAAGGACCAAGAAGTGAGATGTTGGATCACCCAAGGCCCAAACAATGGCCCAAAGGACTCCTAGGCCTGAAAAAGCAGCGACACGGGTGGTGCCAGAAGAGGCACGGGTAGTGCCTATGACCAGAACATGAGAAAAATTGAAGTAGTGCACTGACACGGGTAGTGCCTAGGAGGCACGGTCCGTGTCAGCAGGGGCACGGTCCGTGTCACCCCTGCGTCTCTTCATTTCCGGCGGTTTTGAGTTGCAATTTGCCTATATTATGCTGTTTTCGGCTGTTTTTGAGGGCAATAATCATTCTACCATCTTCCATTCCATAACCTAACCCTAATCCATATCCTTCCATACCATCCATCTCCATCTCTACCATCATCCATCCCTTCCTCCACACATCCATCCACATTCATCCTTAGTTGAAGATTGAGAGTGTTTATTGGAGTTTGAAGATCGATTCTCAAGAAATCCATTGAAGTGGAGGAGCAAAAGTCCCCACCGATCATCATTCAAGCGAGGAACGATTTCCATCTCGGTTTACTTCTCTTTCTTTTAGATTTCATGCTTTCTAGAATAGATTTTGATATGTTTTGAATATGAGTAGTGAGTAGTTTATTTTAGTTTGGGGGATAAACTCTAATTAGTTGCTTTCATGGATTGAATTTTGTTGGATTGAACAAGTTGTTATCTAGTTTGAATGCATTTCATTTATCCTTTGATTATGTATGTCATTGTTTTTTGACTGGCCATCAAGAATATGGAATTAGATTGTTGAATGAAATGCGAACGGAGAAATTCGATAATCGGAACCCTTAGGATTAAACTAGTTATGAAGTGAACTAGACATAGAAGACTTTATAATTAGGGTCATTGGATAATTTGATCTTAAACTTAGTTAAAATTGAAATAACCACGACAGTAGGTGATTGATTTTGCTAAGCAATCCGTTTCATTGCCAAAAGCTCGCTACGGAATAATTTATGCGATTATCGACCCTAAAATGTACCAAATTGGTGACATACATGTTCAATCCACTTATTTGATTCATAGAGTTACTTAGGTTTTATCCCCTGAGCGTCTTTTTCCTATTGATTGGATCTTGTGATTTGTGTGAATATTAGTTAGATTTGCTATTTGTTAGTGAATAGAATTAGCTATAGATTGATCTCATTCAAAACCGGACTGATTTAGCAATCACATAGGAAGCTAGTTTGGTGTGTAGTTAGCAAAGTCCCTGTGGGATCGACCTTGATATTTGCTACACGTACACCCGTGCACTTGCGGCTTATCAAGTTTTTGGCGCCGTTGCCGGGGGACTTTGTCCCTAGCCGCCACCGAACGAATATCCTTAGATTGACTAGATCTTTTCCCTTTTGTTTTTCCCGTTTTTATTATTCTTTTTTTCAAAAATAAAAAAAAAAAAAAAATGGCAATTATCTATTTCCCCCAATTTGAGCAGGAATTATTTTGGCGCTATTTTGAGCGATTACTTGCTTGTCATGTACCATGTGGTATTATTCCTGGGAAATCAGATATTCTTGATATTGTTGTGGAGGGGGTGAATATAGAGACCCGTATTCTATTAGAGTATTTTGGTTTTTATACTAAAACTGTTGATGAAGCTTGGACTTTGCTTGAATGGCTTGCACACGATACATTCGATTTTGAAAATTCTTATTGTGCATCTGGGTACTCTTACCCTAATCTTTGTGCTTCTCATGCTAACTCCTATACTCGACCCTATTGTTTGCCTCCATGTGCTTTATGTTGTTCTTTTGACCATGATGATTCTACATGCCCAAGTTATGCTAGAATTGAGTTTTTGGTGAGAGCAATATTAGAGCAACAAGATAAGTTGGAAGCTAGTCTAGAGGAAATAGAGGAAATAGTTTACTCTTCTGAGTCATCTTTGCCAACTGCTCCTTCTCATCCTAGCTTACCTAGAGACACTACTGATGGTGTCTTGACTTTTCCTAATGCTTCCTTACCTTTTTCTCAGTCGACGGGGTTTGAGGTGAGTGATT
This sequence comes from Portulaca oleracea, assembly GCA_029582165.1. NCBI lineage: Eukaryota > Viridiplantae > Streptophyta > Magnoliopsida > Caryophyllales > Portulacaceae > Portulaca > Portulaca oleracea. The sequence continues at coordinate 34,885,757 of CM055874.1, forward strand.
CCCATAGGTTTGATGCTAGGTATGATGATGATGTTTGTCATGAGTCAATTGATGCTATTGATGAGGAGTCTTGTGAGGGGTTTGTGGGTGGATTGGGTCCTTCAAGAGAGGAATCTGATGATGTACTCCATGCTTCTATACTTTGTTCACTAACTTCTGTTGCCCCTAAGAACCTTGAAGAGCCCATTCCCTGTGAAAAGACCATTGATGTTTATGTTGATGTGGAATGTGTGGTTAACTCTTGTGATGTGACTGTGATTGAGGGGACCAACAATGTCTTTGACTTGTCCTTAGGCACTTTAGAAGGGTTTCATCTCTATCTTGATCCATATTGTGAATGCCTAGAGGACTCAGCTAAAAAAATCATGTGGACGACTTATTTTGATTCTTTTGATTTTTCTAAGGCCTTTGATCTATTTAAGAGAGCGATACTTACATTTTCTGCTATAACTCTTTTGTTGCTCTCTTATTTGCAAGCTTGTAAACCGCATGCTGAAGAGTTTGACAAGCTTCTTAGGGCATTGACATCATCTGCAGTAATGGCCCTAGTCTTGAGTTCTTGATGGAGTGACTGATGCTCCATTCGCCCCATTCTTGAAGAGGCGATAGTTTAGGTGCATCTAGCACCTACCTGGTGAGATCTTTCTTTATTTCCCCTTTTGCAATTTATTTGATTGTGCTTGCATTGAGGACAATGCTTTGTCCAAGCATGGGGGGATTTGTGTGAAAAATTTGATATTTGTAGTCTTTGTCCATTATGGTATATATGTGCAGTAGTGTCTTGAGTGTGTTTTTTTTTTGTTTGTTTTTCTTAGTTTTTCTAGTTTAGTTTCACTTGTATAAATTGCATCCACCTAGGTGCATTAGTTAGATTTGCTTGTAGTTTTTCTTTTCTTCTTTTCGTAGTTTGTTTTAGTTTCATATTTTCTTGTTTTCATTTTGAGTCTTGTAAAAAATTTCAGAAAAAATTAGAAAATCTGAAAAAAAAAATTAGAAAATCTAAAAAATAGAGATAGTTTTCTTTTGACTTGATTTGATCTTGTATAGGCCGTTTGTGAAGGACTATGAATTGACAAGAGTTGTGAAGCTAAATGTTGTGAGAATTGTGCTAGCAAAATAAGACCGATTGCCTTTGTTTCTATTGTAAGAGTGAGTTGTGCATATGCATATCTTTTTAAACTAGGTAATGATTGTTGAGCGCTACCCGTGAGTCCACATAAGCCTAAAAGAAAAGACTAATCATTTTTATTGGTCTTATTTCCATGAGTGACTCACCATTGTGGCATCCTCCTTCATTTGCTTTGCATCTCCTTGAAATCGCCATGCATTGTACATTGACAAGATGACAGAGGCATTAGGAATTGAACCCACAAGCCTTGGCCACCCGTTTGCATCAGAATATCCATAGTTAGCCCCTTCTTGCCTTGACTATTTCTTTTCTTGAACCAACATTATAAGCCCTGGCCAATTATATAATTCCTACCCTTAAGTCATAGCTTGAAATGTTTTGAGTATGAAGTTGGGTTGATTGTGGTTACTTTTGTGGTTTGGTTTGTGATGGGGATTGGTTTGAGTTGTAAATATTAATTTGATTCCCCAATTGTGTACATTGAGGTTGTTGGTTGGAATTGGAAACTTGCCTAGTAATTTGTATATAAGTGTGTTGTTTGTAAGTGTGTGTTTGTATCGAAGAAAACAAGAAAAAAAAACAGAAAAAATAGAAAAAGTATTCAAAAGAAAAAGAAAAATCGGAGAATTCCGGAAAAAATGAAAAGAAAAAGAGAATAAAGTGTTTGACTTTTGGTTTCTTTTGTTTTGTTTTGAGGCGAGTTTCCAATTGATTGTGGGGTTGATTTGGATTGATTATAAGTGGTGAGAATGAATGTATGTTGAATTGGTGTGGAATAATTTCAAGCTTTGGCTTTTAGCTCCACAATTCCCAAATATTATCCACTCCTTACCCTTAACCCTAGCCCCGTTACAACCCTTGAAAGTCCTCCTGATTGTCATTGTTGCTTTGCAACTCGCGGTGGAGAGTTGAGATTCTTAGCAAGTACGTGGTTGGTTGTGGCTTTGGTTTGAGTGTTTGAGCGAACTTTCAATGATTTTTCATATTTAAACACATGAGAGGAGTGTTTCCACATTCCCAAAAAAGTGAGTTTGCTCTTCATTCTTACCTAGTTTCATGCTTAACATGTGCCTTCTTATCTCATTCGGTGATTAAGGGTGATTGGTTGAACTTGATGAGTGTCATTCTGGAATCATTTGTCTTCATTTACTTGTGTAAATTGGCTTCTTTTTCACTCTTGGGCTGTACTTTAGATTAGGTTGAGTTGATTGAATGTCCTATCGATGCCATCCTGAGGAGTTGTAATTAAATAAAAATTTTCGTTTTTGTTAATTTTTACTTTTGAGTCTTTTTATTTTTGCTTTGAGTTCTTTGAGTCTTTTTGTCCCGTTTTCTTTTATTTTCTTTCATTTTCTTTCTTTGCCTTTTCTTTTGAGTTTGGACTTGCTTAGGGACAAGCAAGGACTAAGCATGGGGGATTTTGATAAGTGCTTCTTGTATATATGAAAACTTGGTTGTTATGATGAGAAATTTGGGGAATATTTGATCTGATTATATTATTTTATACCCGAATTTCCCATATTACGCTTGGTTTGGAGTTTGGTGAGTTTTGTAGGTAATTTGTGAAGAATCGATGTAAACCGAGCTTAAAATCAAGAGTAGATCCAAGTTATGAGCTTAAAGGACCAAGAAGTGAGATGTTGGATCACCCAAGGCCCAAACAATGGCCCAAAGGACTCCTAGGCTTGAAAAAGCAGCGGCACGGGTGGTGCCAGAAGAGGCACAGGTAGTGCCTATGACCAGAACATGAGAAAAATTGAAGCAGTGCACTGACACGGGTACTGCCTAGGAGGCACGGTCCGTGTCAGCAGGGGCACGGTCCGTGTCACCCCTGCGTCTCTTCATTTCCGGCGGTTTTGAGTTGCAATTTGCCTATATTATGCTGTTTTCGGCTGTTTTTGAGGGCAATAATCATTCTACCATCTTCCATTCCATAACCTAACCCTAATCCATATCCTTCCATACCATCCATCTCCATCTCTACCATCATCCATCCCTTCCTCCACACATCCATCCACATTCATCCTTAGTTGAAGATTGAGAGTGTTTATTGGAGTTTGAAGATCGATTCTCAAGAAATCCATTGAAGTGGAGGAGCAAAAGTCCCCACCGATCATCATTCAAGCGAGGAACGATTTCCATCTCGGTTTACTTCTCTTTCTTTTAGATTTCATGCTTTCTAGAATAGATTTTGATATGTTTTGAATATGAGTAGTGAGTAGTTTATTTTAGTTTGGGGGATAAACTCTAATTAGTTGCTTTCATGGATTGAATTTTGTTGGATTGAACAAGTTGTTATCTAGTTTGAATGCATTTCATTTATCCTTTGATTATGTATGTCATTGTTTTTTGACTGGCCATCAAGAATATGGAATTAGATTGTTGAATGAAGTACCGAACGGAGAAATTCGATAATCGGAACCCTTAGGATTAAACTAGTTATGAAGTGAACTAGACATAGAAGACTTTATAATTAGGGGTCATTGGATAATTTGATCTTAAACTTAGTTAAAATTGAAATAACCACGACAGTAGGTGATTGATTTTGCTAAGCAATCCGTTTCATTGCCAAAAGCTCGCTACGGAATAATTTATGCGATTATCGACCCTAAAATGTACCAAATTGGTGACATACATGTTCAATCCACTTATTTGATTCATAGAGTTACTTAGGTTTTATCTCCTGAGCGTCTTTTTCCTATTGATTGGATCTTGTGATTTGTGTGAATATTAGTTAGATTTGCTATTTGTTAGTGAATAGAATTAGCTATAGATTGATCTCATTCAAAACCGGACTGATTTAGCAATCACATAGGAAGCTAGTTTGGTGTGTAGTTAGCAAAGTCCCTATGGGATCGACCTTGATATTTGCTACACGTACACCTGTGCACTTGCGGCTTATCAAAGAACAATTGAGAAAACTTGAAGAACAACTTGAAGAAAGCAATTAAAGAAAGCAATTAAATCTAATCTAATCCTACTCCTAAAACTACCTAGGCTACTTTTTAAAAGTGCTGAATACAAGTGGGTATTTATAGAAGAATGAGAAACGAAACCCAAAACCCTAGGATTTAATCGCAGCACTCGTAGCAGGTTTTCGCAGAAAACAGGGTGACTCGGGTGAGTCACTCCCTGACTCGGGCGAGTCGGAGTTCTGCCCCACTTCCTTTGACCTATGTCTTTGCTGCCCCAAAAGCTTGACTCGGGCGAGTCATCCACCTGACTCGGGGGAGTCAGCCTTCTGGCCATTATCATTGCTGCCCCAGAAGCTTGACTCGGGAGAGTCACTTAATGACTTGGGTGAGTCAGCCTTCTGGCCATCATCATTGCTGCCCCAGAAGCTTGACTCGGGTGAGTCACTGACTCGGGTGAGTCACTGACTCGGGTGAGTCAGCCTTCTGGCCAGCTGTCTCCTCCCATTGCCTTGGCGATGTGTTGGCGACCAAAACATTGACTCGGGTGAGTCACTTCCTGACTCGGGTGAGTCAGCCTTTCCTCCGGCTGTCTCCTCTGTTTTGCTTCGTTTCTCGACTCGGGTCTCGGGTTGGCTCTGGTCGGCTCGGGAAATCGCTCGGGATTCCCTAAAAAGCCACAATTAAGCCCAAATTCCTTCTAACTCCTTATTTTCCAACAAAACACAAAATCATTATATCTAATATATATACAAGGGCTAAAATAAACACAAACACCCTATAAAAGAGATAAAATTCGGCTCGGAACGAGACCGAACAACACTCCAACACAAGGGTTTGCTCGCCCCGAGCAAACTAAAAACAAAGATAACGACTAGAAAAGAAACTAAAAACCCGAACTCACTTTCGCAGGAATCGTGGATGCATTTAGCACATGCATCAAGCCCTTCAAACCCCCTGGTAGCCCGAGTGGACGAGGTAGGTCTCGTGAGGGTTTCTAGAAGCTTTACCCACAAAAGCCACAGAGAAAGGAGAGAGGGAAAGTGAAAAACAAAACAAGTTTGAAAAGAAAGAAAAAGAAAAACGGCTTTGTTTCAAGGAAGAATGCAATCTCAATTAAGAAAACCTTATTAATCCTCCAAAAGGAACAGTTATGAGCATCTCACAAACACCTAACTTAGGCAACTATCAATCTTTTAGGTTTTCAATCCCCTACACCTTATGAAAAGCTACTTCCCCTTGTGCTCATGTGCAAGTGGGTTCTAACCGATTCCGTTTGACCCCTAAGACTCATACCCGAGCTCAAAAACAAAACCAACAAGAAACGCAAGAGATGCCCTCCCCCGCATTTGGTCGCCCTTGGCTCAGTGAGGGTCGCAGGTGATGCAAGGAAAGGCTCCTCACTTTTGAACACACAACTTCCTTTTTGAGTTGGGATTTCCCAACAATTTTTTTAAGCTTTATAGTCGAGGTTAGTTTTGCGGGAATTGCATCGGCCCAAAACTGGGGTTTACCCTCCCAACACAGTCTTTTCCATACACCTCTCCGTCGCGAACGATATAGGAGGAGCTTAAGGGGTAATAGCGTCGTACCGCTAATACCGGTCCGGTATAGGTCACTAACTTTATGTTGGTTAATGTCGTTCAACCGACACGCCCTAATTAATTCATTTATTTGAGAATTAACTTCTCTTTTTGTTTTCTTTTCTTTTCCTTCTTTTCTTTGTTTTCTTTCTTTTTCTTTCTTTTTCAGAAAGCGAGCTCGGATACGGGTCCCTAGGGTCTCCCATTTTCAGCTAAAACGTGAAAAGAATCAGGGACCTCGCTAAACACTCAATGAAGGGAATCTAATCAAAGTGAGTCATGACAATCACCCAAGATAGGGTCGAAAATGCTCAGACCGAATTCTTTTAAAGAAGATTAAGAAAGTTTTCCTAACTTTTGACAACGAAATCCAAGAAACGAAACCAAAAACGAAAACAAGGCAAAAACGAAAACTTTAAAAGTTTTTTACTCCCTTTTTTCTCCTTTTTTCCTCACACAACTTTTTTAGACTTTTGGACACAAACTACGAAAAACAAAATTAAAAGACTCAAAACTAGATTATCTACCCATGAACAATGAAAGATATCACCCCCACTCTAACACAAAACATCACAATGTTTCCATCATGAGAAGGGTGTCACAAGTAAGGTAGAAAATCGAAGAAAAACATATATACAAAACACTTATCACATAAAAAGCGGTGGCGACCTGAGCCCACACGGCTCCAACAACAAAATATTCCCAATAATCACACACAAGGGGTTCGCCACCTGAAAAGAAAAATCAAGCATGCATCATGGATCAATGATATATTCACAATAAGAGAGGGCGGAAAGAAGTTACCTCATGATCTTCAATTAAAAACATTGAATCCGCGATCCAAGAACATCGCACAATAGGTTAGGAATAAACAAGAAAATTATACTACGTGTGATGATTCACATGCAAGATCAAAAGGAAAAACAAACTAAAATATTTACAAAATGACTCTCACTTTTTTTTCCTATTCTTAAACTCAAAAACCGGAATGCAAACTACCCTCCCACTCCCACATAAAGAGGTTGCCATATCCTCAAAGGAAACAGAAGTAGGTAAGCAAGCACCCCAAAATAAAAGAAAAAGAAACACACAAAAAGAAAATAAAAGAAGAAAAGAAAGACCAACTCACTGCTATACAAGATAGGTGAGAAAGGAGATTACCTAGAAGGCTTTTTATCAATAGCAACATTCCTTCTCACCTCAAGATATCGGGCACCATGTCAGAACCATTCAACGCCCGGAGTAACAAATCATGCATCCTCTCATGCATCTCAGAATGGTGTAGGTAAGAGCACACTCGCAAAATTACATCAACAAACATTAGTGCTCTTAACAATTTATCAAATGCCTTAGAAAAGTCATAGAAATGACGAACTACAAGAATGTACAAGACTTCCCTAGGCATAGTGAAAGAAGATATGACAAATGGATCCTCCCGTTGACTCGCAAAATGGAAATTGGGTATGCAAATCAACAGGAGGGGACAATACAACACATTCCTGATCATGCTCATGCAAATACTTGGATGCAAACAATGATTCACACTCAATTTCCATGCAATTTTCATCAAACACCAGTTCCAAATCACAACTTTCATCCAAATAATCATCATAATCATCAATAGGTGATAAGGAAAAAGCAGGGTTAGACCACATCATAACACTTCCAAAATCACAAACAGGCACATCTTCATCTTCATCAATATCAGACACACTAGAAGAACTGTCAACATCAAAAGACAAAGGTGCTTCATTCAAAACAACGTCAAAAGTGAAAGTGGAAGGCTCCGGGTCATAACTCATGGTGAATGATTCATAAAGCATGTCATCATCAAAAACATCATTGTCAATAACCAAGTTCAAACAATCATGATCAATCCCCAAAGAATTATGCTCATCATCACAAGATTTCTCAATAGATTCACACGCAAGGGTAGCTAATGCCTCACTAAAGCAATGATTCTCAATGAAAGTGAAAAAATTGGTATTAGGCACACATTCAATCATAAAAGATTCAACTTCACTCTCAACAAGATCATGCTCAATTTCATCACAAGCATCATGGCATTCAATAAACTCAACCTTCTCTTCACACACAAGCATGTGGTCATCAAGTTCTTCATCATCACACACAGAATTAACAATTTCCTCATGCTCACTAGGTGGAGCTAGAGCTAAAGAATCAGTAAGCATGAATGGTCTGTTATAGTAGTCATCATCCTCATCATAATCATTTAAAGAAGAATCAACATGCATTTGAGGGCTCAAAGATGACGAATGATCTACTTCAACATTCAAATCAACCATTTGTGAAGGAGTTTCTACCCTATGATTAATCTCATGGAAAAATTTACGCATGCATTCGTTCATTTTCGCACATAATACTTCTGCTCCCTCACTCACGGTAGCTTCAATTTTAGCTTCCAAACAAGAAGCAGAACTATGGTACAACGAATCACAAAATAAACACAATGGATCAGACTCAACATCAGCACATTGGGAATAATCATAACAGTTTTTCCACATAATCCCCACCATAAGATTGATCATCAACATACACGGGGTATTAACATGATTGTTCAGGTTCGGTCCCAGAGGGCGGTGCATAAGGAGGTTGGAAGCTAGGACTAACACTTTGTTGCTCAAATTCATAGGAATCCCTAGACAACCATTCAAGTAGCTCCAATGCTTTTTCTTCACCTAAAGCAGAAAACCCGTAATATTCTTAGAGGTTTCGGGTCTCACAATTCACACCCTCATTCACAATTCCCAAAAGATCTAAAGTATCATAAAAGACACCATATAATTCACATTGAGCCCGATAATCACGTAATCTAGTAAAATACCTCCAAAATATTTCATGCTCAAATTGGGGGAATTGGGGACTATCCATAACTCTTTTTTTTACTTTTTTTTTTCTATTTTTCTATTTTTTCTTTTTTTCTCTTATTTTTTTCGATATTCAAATTTTTGTGCTACATTTTTCTAACATAATCAAGAAAGCGATAAACTATTTACAAACAAACCTATAGCCTAATCTACCAAATAACGTCATCCCCGACAACGACGCCATTTTTCGGCTGTGTATTTTGTGGTTTTTAGGTAAGGGTTGTTGGTCCACGAGGATGGGTGTTTAGGCTTGATTTGGGGAATCAGTTTGTGTTTGGGGTTTTCTCAATGCGGAAAGCAATAAATTATGTAAATAAAAGCAAATAAACTAACCCAGACATGAATAATCAAGAAAGCAATAGAAGCATCAAATCAAATAAGCATGAAATTAAGAAAGCAATTAAAAACATGAATGAAGAACTAGAATGAGAAATGGAATTAGAGAGAAGAAATTATACCTTTGATGAACAAAAACTTCTAACCTTAAATCTACACTTGGATTTCCCCGAATAAACAAGAAATCGTAAATTGGATTACCAAGGATCCCCAAATTCTAACTAGAAGTAGAATTGGTAACCCTTGACCCTCCTCCTCCCTAAATATGGATTTGTGGCTATCACTAGAAAGCTTGGAAAATAAGACATCAATGGAAACTTGAGAGAGAGAAAGAAAGAGAGAGAGAGAGAGAGAGAGAAAGCTTGAAAAATGCTTGAATGAGAACTTGCTTGAAAGAGATTGAGTTCAACTTGCAATAAAACTTGAAAAATAATGAAGAAAAATTGAAATGTTGAAGAACAATTGAGAAAACTTGAAGAACAACTTGAAGAAAGCAATTAAATCTAATCTAATCCTACTCCTAAAACTACCTAGGCTACTTTTTAAAAGTGTTGAATACAAGTCGTATTTATAAAAGAATGAGAAACGAAACCCAAAACGCTAGGATTTAATCGCAGCACGCACAGTAGGTTTCCGCAGAAAACAGGGTGAGTCGGGCGAGTCACTCCCTGACTTGGGCGAATCGGAGTTCTGCCCCGCTCCCTTGACCTATATCTTTGCCGCCCCAGAAGCTTGACTCGGGTGAGTCACTTATTGACTCGGGTGAGTCAGCCTTCTGGCCATCATCATTGCTGCCCAGAAGCTTAACTCGGGTGAGTCACTTACTGACTCGGGTGAGTCACCTTTCTGGCCATCATCATTGGTGCCCCAGAAGCTTGACTCACGTGAGTCAGCCTTCTGGCCAGCTGTCTCCTCCCATTGCCTTGGCGATGTGTTGGCGACCAGAACATTGACTCGGGTGAGTCACTTCCTGACTCGGGTGAGTCAGCCTTCTGTCCTGCTGTCTCCTCTGTTTTGCTTCGGTTCTCGACTTGGGTCTTGGGTTGGCTCGGGTCGGCTCAGGAAATCTCTCGGGATTCCCTAAAAAGCAACAATTAAGCCCAAATTCCTTCTAACTCCTTATTTTCCTACAAAATACAAAATCATTATATCTAATATATATACAAGGGCTAAAATAAATACAAACATCTTATAAAAGAGATAAAATTTGGCTCGGAAAAAATGATCCATACCGGTCGAAGAGTGTCGATGATTCACCTAAGGCCATTCAAATCCTTGATGTGGTATTTAGGGCGACAGTAGTGTGATGATTCTGCCCATCGAACAGCGGCAAGGATTCTCAAGTTGACATCATTTATTCCCCCAACTATCGGGAGAAAGTACGCTGAGACCCACACCTGCACACCAGGAAAGGTTTTAGTCGACTCAAAGGAGGGAATTTTGCACATCACAAAATTTCTAAAACGAAAATATCTTGGAGCATACCTCCAAGACTCGCCAGAGACTGCTACCGAGATTGAGCTTCTTCGACTCTTTGGCTCTCGGGCGCCCAACCATGTCGCAACCAATGGGACGACATGCGACTCGGATTCCTCTCACCAAGTGAGCATAAGTGGCAGCCGACCAGTTGAAATTTCTCACCTCGCCATAATCCAAGAGGTGGTGCATCCAAGAATAAGTGACCGGTGTCCCCACGATTCACAAAAATAGTTGCATTAATAAAATGCGCAAGAACCAGAAATTGACGCTGAGGGAGGGGCAGACTCTCAAAACCCTCACTTTTCAAGATGACCACCAAATGAGAATACCACAAGGCACCGTTCCGCCCCACCAGAGCGAAAGCAGGTTGCAAGAACTCAAAGACACGAGGATTAGGGTCCTTCTTAAAGTCCAACAACTGACCGCCCCAGCTGAGGCCATTGATCATTACAAAGTCAATAGGAGTGAGCATCATTTCACCCACAGGGAGGTGAAACGAGTTTGTTGAATCCCAAAAACGCTCCACTATGGCTCGCCCGAATATTCTTCTAGTACGTGATTTCCAGGTTCTCAAGCAGGCCAGGAAAGGGCCAAAACCTGCACCCTCAATGGTGGTCGAGTAAAACCTTCCTACTTTGGCATGGTTGGCCAAAGACACTACACTTTGCATGCTTCCACAAGACTCAAAGCTATCCTCCTATAGCAAGAGGTCCAAGTAAAGGTCTAAGTGTTCATTCTAGAGCATCATGTATTACTTTAAATCCAACTTAAAGTGCTAAACGCAAACAATGACATGCACAATATCTCTGAAAGATAAAAACATGTTATGAAAAGTGCGTACCGAAACATGGGAACGGAAGAACCATGCATGTTCATCCTGGCGAAACACGAGCTGTGCTGGAGTAAACTCTCTATTTGGATATTCCCTTTGCACCGTCCTCGCATAAGGACGCTCCTGGACTGCTAGTTGGGTAGCACGTCTGCGTCCCCTTCTGAAGAGATTTATCTTTTTGTGATGAAAGCTAAAATGCCAAGGATGATTTCTAGTGAGAGGAAGCAAGTGAAAGGCAATGAGGAACTTGAATGGAGATGTGAAGATGTGCAGGTTCCCGCAGCTAAGGACTCCCTTTTATAGCCAAAATAGCTCGGTCCACACTGCCACATGGCAATTTTTTACTGGCCAGAGCTAAAGGCCGATCGACCTTGAAGTTGTCTACAATAATTGCAAGAAAGGTTGTCTCCTGCATGACTTGCAAAAGTTGGGATGTACGAAAAGATTCCTTGCTTTTCCTATGGTCCGGCTGGCCTTAGGAAAGAAGGAATTTTTTCTAGTTCTCTATGCTTGTTTTCAAGGACCGAATTTACATGTTTTCAAGGGAGAGTCACGGATGAGAGTGCCCAATATAAAACCTTGGTCTTCACAAGATTAAAGTGCCAAATTCCCAAAGCAAGAGCATTTTCCAATGATAATGCTGACAAATATCGAGGTGAGTTATCTCAACAAAAAAAAATTGAATTTCATTAAAACTGACAAAAAGAATTCGCATTTGTTGCAGGAAAATAAGAGTCATCGGCATGAGGATCGATGAAATCTCAGGAATAAGAGCCGCAGACATCGACATCAAAATTGCCTTCATAAAATCTCGAGCCATCGACATCGCGCCCGATGAGGTCTCAAACATCCGAGCCACAGGCATCGTGCCCGGTGAAGTCTCGACCCCCAAGGCCGTCAGCATCGCACCTGGTGAAGTCCTTCGGCATCGAAAATGCCACCATCAACGTCAATCTCCAAGAGCTATCGGCATCGCACCCGATGAAGTCTCCCCAACAAGTAAGGCGTCATTCTCGCCTGAGAACACCTATCGGCACAAGTTCGCCAACCGCGACACAAGACTTAGCTTCCAAGTGTTAGCCCACAACTTCAAGTAGGATGCGTTCAGCGCCCGAGAACATTTCAAGTAGGACGCCTCCAGGCGCCCGAGATCACTTCAAGTAAGGCGTCATTCTCGCCTGAGATCAACAGTCCATCAACAAGCAAGTAGAGCATCATTCTTGCTCGAGATCAACCCCGATAAAGGCGCATGCTGCCCACAACTGCGATGCAGGACTCCGTTTCCAAGCATCACCTCATGCTTTACATCCCAAAATCATATCCTCAGGCTTTGCATCCCAAAGTCATATCTCAATTGATGTCCATCATTCTACTTTGATTTTTGTCCTGTCTCGGACTCAATCAAAGTGGGGGCTATCTGTAGACATCGGATTTTGTCACAAGTTATATAGCAAATCTACATCAAATAAAGAAGAAGAGGTCGGAAGACAGAAGCTAAAATACATGCACTTTACGCGTACGAATGTGCTTTAATATTGCAAGCCATGCGAGCCATGCAAATCCAATATCGCGAGGTCACAAGTCCGAATCCTCACAAAAGCACTCAAAAAGCACCTCACACAAGCTAAATAATAGTAGCTCCCACCGTCCAATGTAAAACACCTACTCCCTAGGCAGATTGACTCCACACACCACCGTCCATGCATGCGTGGACGACAACCCATCCATCCCCCCCCCAGCTGGTGGCCGGTCGGCCTTGGTGGCTCCACCCACACGTGGTCAATTGACCACGTGCCACCGTCCATGGAAGATCATCCCCCCTACTGCCTTGGTGTTTTGTGCCCAGTCGGAGATTACTATGTGTGTGCATGCATGCTTATGTGTCTCCTCTCCATCATTCTCCTATAAATACTACTCCTCTCAAAGCTAAACTCACTCATTAAATCATCCTTTCTCCCTCCCTCAATTCATCACTCACCAACTCATTCATCCTTCTACTCTTATCTACTCATCTCTTTCTTATATTCTCTCTAATCTTTGTTCTCATCTCTATTCTCATATCACTATTCTACCAATATCTCTTCCAACCTTATCACCACTTTCATATCTTCATAATCCCCTATTCTAAGTCATTTCCTAATCCCTAAACTGAACCTATCCAAAACCCTACAAAAAAAACCTTATTTTAAACCCACAAAAAGCCACAAAAGAACCCTTTTTCTATCCTATTCTTCACAACTTTTCCTTCATCTCTTTCGGTTCATTTTTGGCACTTGTGAGGAGTAACATCAAGGAGTACTAGGAGGAGCATCTTCAAGTAAAAAGGGAAGATAAGGCCCCTTCTTCAAACTAGCACAATGTAAGCTTTAAAGTTCCTTTGTTTTCTTGTAAATAATGTGTAAATGTTGTACTTTTACTTTATAATTCATATTGCATGTTCAATGAAATAATTCTATAAAGTTCCTATTTATTCACTTTTTCCAAATCTTATAAAAGCACACTTAAAACTTTTAGTAGAGTCTTTCCTTTTGTGAGAGGCGAACTCCTAAAGTTCCTACTTTTCGAGTTCGTAGCCTTACCCCCGAATCCATTTTTGGGTTTCATAGGCGGAGTCTTTCTTTCTTTTCTCTTTGATTTGTCTTGGCTTTTCCCTTAAATAGTCAGGTGGCGACTTCCATTTCGAACTAAAAGTACATCGGATTGCATAAACTGTGGTAACATGGTTTTACAACGTGCGGATGCAACTTTAAAGTCTTTTCTTTATATATTTCTAAATAATACTTGCATAAATCGCTTTCTTCCGAGCCTAACATTTAAATGAGCAAATTGAATTAAATTTGAAAGAGTTTAGATCTAGTGGATGTTCACTCTTAAAAGTTTAATTCCAATGACTTATAAAATGCACAAGGGAAGGTGATTTTACAAATATTATTCCTGAAATGTGTAATTAAATTTCCTTAAAGGGTCTTTTTCAAAAGGTTCAAACCCCAGCACAAATCACCGAATCACACCCCAATCCACGTGGACATTCGGAAGCCCGAACGGTGAGCAAAAATGTTCACAATAATCACTAAAGGAATGACTTGTAACACCACCAAAAGATTGGATAAAGTAAACAAGATTTTTGAGAGAAAACTAGGAGAAACCCTACAAATGCATAAGCATGTTTATATTAAGCAAAAACTTACTTCAAAATAAATTAAAGGGGGTTTATTCGCAAGTCACGCACTATCTGCGGTCGCGGGCGTTATCGCTATCGCGCGAGATCCAAATCGAGCAGGGAAGCGTCGCGGGCGGTACCTGTGTCGTCGTGGGCACGACAACTCTGTGGAAAAGGGCGCTGACAGCGTTTTTCATGGCGCTAGCAGCGTTTCGTTTTGGTGTGAAAAGCTGAATCCTCTGGAATGGGCGCTGGCAGCGCTTGTCCAGATGCTGGCAGCGCTTGTCGAAGATGCACAGCCAAGACTCTCCCAGAGCCTTGTCGCAGGCGCTACCCCTCTGGTAGCGGGCGTTACGTCGCCGTCCCAGGATGTAGCGGGGACTACCTGCATGGTAGTGGGCGCTATGGCCATCCTGTCCACTCCTCCGGTGCTAGCTGTCATGCGTAGCGGGTGCGCTACGGGCACCGTAGCGGGTATTACGCTTGGCTGTGCATGTCCTTTCGCTTCAAAGCCTCTCACCTTGCAAGCCATTGCTCGGGTCACTTCCGAACCTCGATTTCACCTCACTCTTCGCTCCCGGGACGGCCTGGTTTTGCCATGAGAGTCGGGATCCCATTTATAGTGAATGCCACACCCAAGGATGATCCGAATATGACTCCAAGGTCCCGGGTCCACCTTGAAATAGACTCCACATCCGACCTTGAAGTTGTTTGGTCCGTGTTTTACGAAGGGGGTGCAGGACGGTTTTGCGAACACAGATTTCGAAGTTTGGGTCCTCACCCGATACGCTCCATATACACTACAAGAAACTTTATGTTTTATGGCAATTTATTAGTGGCAAATTTATAATTGCCACAATATGCAAAAAGTTATGAAACATTAGTAGCATATATGATTTTGCCACAAAAAGGGAGGGTCTATTTTAGCAAATAACTTAAAATGCTACAAAAGACTTAATAATTTTCAAAGGGGCGAAAAGATAAAATCTTTCAGCAAAATTATATGTTCCCTCCTATTTTTCCTCAGCTAATTATAAATTTTCTCTTATTTTTTCCAGCCCAATTTTACATTCCCTCCAATTAATTTTTTTTTCAATTTTAATAAAGAAAAACCTAATTTGCATTTATTGCTATCCAGCCAAATCGCTATGTTTCCTTTTCTCACTGATACAGCCACAAACATCTTTTACTAGCCATTGCCCGCTGCTGTTTCCTTTTCTCATTCTTGCTCTATCTCTTGTCCGTTTCGGTTTCCTTTTCCCAGTCTACCTAATGCTTTCACCGTGAAATCGCTATGTTTTTTCGTTGTTTTTCTTCTCCAAGTAGGTTTCGAATATTTGCTAACCTATAGATCGATATGCTACTGTTCTTCATTATTCATTCTTGGTTCTTGGTTCTTCGTTCTTCACCATCTTCACATCTTGGTATCTGTTGGGTGAGAGTTTGAGTGGCAATACAATCAAGGTAAATATAGTTCACCTTAAATTACAAGTTGCAAGTATCAATCTTTCAATTCGAATTGATATTGCAAGATTTTCACAAGCATCAATGCCCTTGGTACTGACAGAAACACATCAATTCATCTAGTCAATCTCCTCTTGCTGTTCTTTACGCTAAACGCATCTGGTTCGAGTAAGGTATGATATCTATTTTTATATTTGAAAATTTCTTGATATTATCAAATTTCTTGATGTGAACACCATCCGAGCTTTCAGTCTATCTAACTTTGTAGTTAATGTAGTAATTGCCCCCAATCTTAAGTATTTTTATATTAAAAGCTGGATATTATCAGATTTCTAGATGTGAACACCATCTGAGCTTTCAATAGTTTAAGTGTATTTTGATCTGTATCCGATAGTTATTCTTCCACATAACTTCCATAAACAAAATATGTAAGGTCAGTAGTTGATAACTATAAGAGCCAGTCTAATCTTCCACATCCAGGAATATCCTAGGCCAAGATTAGTAAATGTTCAACATGAAGCTTCATGATTTTTCACTTAGGACTTTTAAATTTCTTGAATTTATAGGCCTAAAGTAAGATCTCTCCTTAGAATCAAGCCCAAACAAACACACAACCCAAAAATTTTAAATCCAAAGACCACAGATTATTATTCTTCGAACTTGTTGTGTTGTGAATTTTAAATCCAAAGACCACAGATTAGTAAATGTTTACCATGAAGCTTCTTGATTTTTGACTGAGGACTTTTAAATTTCTTGAATTTATAGGCCTAAAGTAAGATATCTCCTTAGAATCAAGCCAAAACAAACACACAACCCAAAAATTTTAAATCCAAATACCACAAATTATTATTCTTCGTACTTGTAGTGTTGTGAAGTTTTCGCAGCCGGTGGTTTATGGAGCTGGGTAGATTTTGAATGGCCAATTAATAAGTCATCAGATGATCTGACACCCTTTCGCATTGCCTCCATAAGTGAGGTAGTTTCATATTTTTCTTTGGATTATGCATGAGAGGTATATACAAAGCCAATCACGAGTGATGACTGATGAGGCAAACTGCTAAAGTTTGTGCCAGAAAAACAAATTAAGTAATCAATGTTTATTAAGTGATCTTGAGTTCAAAAAAAATAAAATAAAATAAAGAAAGACGATACCTTGATAGAGTTCAAAATCCAGTTAGTTTGAGGACTTTTATATCCTTTAGAGAATATATCCCTTTTGGACCACTATGAAAGTTGGGTATCGATGTTTCCAGTATCAAATTCCATCTTGATGGATGCTTTTGATAACAATATGGTATGAGCGGAACAATCCGAATCCAAAATGCCAAAAGTAAGAAAGACCAACCCTTCACACTGATTTAACAAGGTACATGTTGATACAATTGCAATTAAACAGAATAAGCACTCTAGTAGCATTACAACACATCATGGACCAAGATACCTTGATTGCTTCAGTTGATTGAACACTTGGAAAGCAGCGACATAGTAGCCGACCTGCACCTGTAGTAGCTACTAGCACGAGTAGCAGCGAGTGCTAGGCAGTAGCCAGCACCGACAGCTGCTACTGCCAGCAGCAGCTAGCACCACCAACAACTAGCAAATAAGTCAGTAGGGTAAAGTCCTTATGTGGTTTTGGAATCTATAGAAGACAGTATATCACTCATAATATCATGGTAATACCTCCTGATACAAATCATAAAGATCAATATTTACTAGCAAATATGGTCAAATTGATATTATAAGCTAGCATTAGAACTCATTCAAATGGGCACCTTCCACTGATATAATGTTGTCTGTCTGCTGGGCATATAATCTAACCTTTTTTTCAACATTGGTTTTGTTTGTTATTCTAGTTGACTTTTGATGTTCACATGTTTGCTTTCCCTATATCTAGTTGGAGTGATATGAAAAGGTTATTGATGGATAGATGGCAGTAGTGACTGGTAATCTTACTCATTTTTGAACCATTAGCATCTGATTGTTAATCCCATTAATTTGGTGAGATTCTGCTCTAGCTCTCGCTACGTAGGTGTGGCTTTTATTATGTTTATTACTTGAAATGATTTTAAACATATGTCGGAGGTGTGAAGATATGTGTAGTAGTTTGTTTTTGGAATTTGATGAGGATTTAGGAGTTTTGTAGGACAACTTTTTTATGCTCCCCATTTCTAAGTTTCTGCTCAACTTTTGGCTTATTAATGATGTCATAGATTGTTTAAAAGTATTTTGCGTGCATATCTTGAGTTGGGATCGGATTGGAATCAAATTAATAGAGTTTGAAGCCTTGGTATCTATTCGCTCCAAATTCTGCCCAATCGTGGTTTGAGTGCACTTTTTTAACAACAGAGTCAGTTATATATGATAAGAACAAAAAACATATCACAAGTGCATCTTACCATATTGTTTCAAAAGTTTGCTAGCTATGTTATAAGCAGCTTGAACTAAATTTTTACTAATTAACTTTCTCATTCTACAACGCTTAAACTTTTCAGTTAATAGATTGCATGTTATAACTTGAGTTTAACATGCTTTCTCCGTTTTCAGCTCTAGAATACTATGGATTAATTGCAATGAGTATGTATAAATCACTAGTTCTTCCCATTCCATCCCGTTTGCTCTTATTGGTGCTAAGTGAATTGCCTTAAGTTCGACTTGAGTTTCGTTTGAGTGCATGTTTTTGGTTGGAGTTTGCTACATTTTTCGGATCCGTGATGCCATGAGAATGTTTTTGGGCTATCAGGGAGTCTTTGTGCTGGGTATTTGCAAATAAAGGTTGTTGTTACTGCCTAATTAATAACTTAAATACCAACTTATGTTCTCGTGTACTGTTTTGTTATTCTTGCCATTTTTTGCAATTGTGTTGCTAAATTCTTACTGGTTTAGTATCTTGAACTATCATTGGATATCTTGGAGTGTCTATCCTTGGGTATTTGGACATATTTGAAGTTATCAAGGCTCATTTTGCATCATAATACCAAGTTGTGTCTATACAGTTACTTTTAAATCACCCTCATAACATTGAGTGGCGTCTTATTCATGTCCTACAACAACATGCTTACCATAGAATTTGATGCATCAGGAACATGAAAACTCCCCCTAAAAAAATGAAAAATGAAAACTCACCCTATTGTTGCTACCCATTGGTGCATCAGCAATAATAGGCTTACACAGGCTCTGATTTTTCAGATAGTTCAAAATAGACACAAGGGATGTGCAGAAGGCCCCATGGCCAATTGCTATTAATGCTAACAATAAAGGAAGAATGTGACTTAGTTCAATTAGAGTTGGCTTCTTACAGCTCCTTTAGTACAAAACATGTTAACAGAACTTGACTTTACATAGCTCCTTATAATACTAGGACAATTGTAGCCCCTCCATCTTAAACACTTTGACTAACTCCCAAATGGGCAACAAAGTAGAGGAAAATCTAAAGCAAAAGCAATCCCCCCAAAGTCAGTAGCAAAATCAAAGTGAGCAAGAGTGCATTTCATTAAAATTGTGCAAGCAGATAACTTTAAATAAGTCTAGTGCAACATTGACACGTACTACATGCTACAATAGACTTGTTGCTATTGGTGGCTGCTCGTAATTATTAAATTAGTCCAGTGTAACATCTCAGTGAAATTTTGAGGGTTTCATCTAGTTGATAAACAATTTGTATTGCCTTGCGGAATAAAAGTATTATCTTCAAGGGTTCTGTTACTTTTGTTTCTCTTTAGTATCTTAATCTTCTTTCTGTTTGCTTTGCATTGGTTGCTTTCTGAGAACTAATTTTTAAATATTGTATAATTCTATCTATGGTATTTACAAATAACTCTTTGCTAGAACTGGCCATGTTTTTCTATGAGATATAGGATATAGGTTGTGTTGCACATTCACATATGTGATTGGTTATTTGGTGCTTATAGTGTAAGATTTGTATAGTTGAATGGGTAATTATTGTTTCTCTGGAAAGATGATTAGTTGGTATCCATCTTCTAAAATCCTAAGACATGATTAAACACTTGATTTAAAGTTCATGTGTAATAGTCCAGAAGCCACTGTTGCCGCCGTGTTCGACTTTCCTATCAGGGAACAGCCTTGAGATGGGGGAAGGCTGGGGCCCTCTACTAGTCCACGGGATCCACACTAAGGGTTTCAAGACACTTGGATCACGATGAGTATTGGCTGAGGGTTTGTTGTTGTCTACACTATTGTTATAAGCGGTTGTGGTGAGACATCGAGGGTTATGATAGGAGAAGGAAACAACATTAGCAATATAAGCTCAAATGTTCAACAATAAATTTGGATGGTATTCCCATTGTAAACCACTTTTTCACAGTGTAGAACTGAACAAGGCTTTGGTTTCCTTAATTGCAAGTGTTTATATACTTATAGCTAGGTAGCATATATACTTCATCAAATTTTGGGATGAGAAATGGAAAGCTTGCTTTGCCTGAACACTTATAGTTTAATTAGTGAAATGGTCTTTAGGAAACCTGCATTCCTTTTTCTGTTATGTCATCCATTGGATGTTTTTTTGTTCCTCAATTTTTTTATTTGATGATATATATGACTTCAAAAGGTATTAGATTCATGAGAATTAAATGGTATTATGTTTTATTTTTTTAATAATATATCAGTTTAAATCTAGGCGGCATATATATCATCCTCTATTGAAATATTGGATCACACGGTGATTGAAACTCTCAGAGTAATGAGTCTTCAAACAACAGGTCAGTTTATGTCTGTTGTAGATGATTAACTTTTGGAGTTCTTTTGTTTAAAGTTTATGGCTATCCATTTTGGTACACTCCAGCGACCTAAAACCAACAAACTTGATGATCTCAAATTGTTCTCTAAAGCAATGAAAATTTTTACTCCATAACCATTTAATTTGCACATGATTCACTCTATATCATCTTGCATCTTATATATGCATTTGCTTCCCGACTTGATAAATGTAGGGTGCATTGCTCAAGAAGCATAGAAACTCCATGAACCTGTGTCTGTTAACTCTCTCAATTATCTTTGCTTTAACTTTAAGGATGTGGCTATCAATGAGATCCCCTGCATCATATGCAAGGCTTCTAATTTGGCCTGTCAGTAAGTGAATCTCTCTCAATGCTTGCTTTGCATTAGCATTTCTGCATCCTTGTTGACATATAGTAATATTGGAGCAGGGTCTTCTCATTGTCCTACGTGGTTAGACTATTGCATCACACGACAATAATTAAGGTGTATATGCCCTAGGCGTTTGGTCATTTGCTGCTAATATTTGTTATTCAATTTTGTAGTCACCTATAGAAAATAAAAGGGGGCACAAAACATGAGCATAAAAATTAGCGTTTACTACAAATCTGCCAATCTATAGTGTAGTGCATGCACTATTAAAGCATAACCCATAACAATTTAGTGCATGTATTGTTAAAGCATAACCCAGAACAACCCCCCCCCCCCCCAATCCACCAAGGTAAAAAAAAAAAAAGCATTGAAAACGCACACAATTTGCAAGGCATAACTATTCATTTACTTGATGATCTATGCTTTGTTAAATGTTGAAAAAGTGTATTTGCCTTAGCAAATATGTCTGTCTTTCTCAGACCTAATTTCAGGATTCTAACAGCTACAACATCATCCTTCTGTGCTTCTTAGCACTATATCAGCTTATAACCAGCCATGGAGAGAGAATGCAAGGCGTAACTACATTTACTTTCAGGAGCCTAAGAGGTTTTACTGCTGTTGTTGTTTATCCCCACAAGTATTGTTTCGACCATACAAATTCGTGGAAGTGTTGTTGATGTTTTGAAGTCCAAGTCATCAGAATATCTAACTGTATTTCAAGTCATGTAGTATGTTTTAAATTTTAAGGTCGCGACATCGCGTTATAGCTTATCTATTTACATCGAGAGAGAGGTAGGATGGTTCTTTTGTTGATTTTGTTGTTTGATTTTGCAGAATAAATGTGAATGTGATGGGGAAGGGAGGAATCTTGAAGAAAATCCACTTTAATTATGCATTAGGAAAGTAAGTCACGGACTCATGCTAATAGCTTATTTCTGGTTATGATATTCATATGATTTGTGCGTTGGTTTTGACTTTTTGATTATTTTTTGGATGATGAGTACTTGTAAAGTCGATTCTTCCCTTTTATTACTGTGTTTTTGCTTTATCGAGTATGTAGTACTAGTATCCTCTAAGAGGTACTAAATTACTACAACCTATTGTATCAACTATGATATATATATGTGGTATTTGATCTTATCTTGAGAACATAAGTCTGTGTAATAAGTTTTCTCTATTTGGTTGGATTTGCTACTGTCTCTCAGGTTTCATATGTTCAATTCTGACTTCTTTCTACAGTTACATTGACCATATATCATGTTTTAAGGACTAATAATATGAGTGGAATTGACATATTAAAGTTTATATGAGACGACTTCTTTTTTCCTTTTATTACATTTTTCTTGTAATGTTCTATAATTTGGTATATTCACCGCGTATATCGCGCGCGTTTTTATGACTAGTATCAGCAAAAGTGAGGATCCCTATACCCTACAAAACAAATTAAGTTTGGTCCACCAAATTAGGGCGTCCCATTTTCCAACACTATGGACGGAGAATGATGAATCATCATGGCTATGGAATGTGAATGGGTGAGCCTGGTATCTAATTGTGACGTTGATGGTGAGGTCTAAGGTAGACCTACTGGCTATGGGTGCAGACAGTGCCCATAGTGTGAGCATGAGAGAGTGGCCAAGCGGAGACAGTTAGGAGGCACAAGTCCTTCCACCCCAGCTTTAGGGTCCAGACATTTAGAATTGATGGTTATGTGTCGTCTATTGTTTTTGTTCTGGATGTGGATAAAAATTAAGTGGGTATTTGTTCTGGCGTCTTGCTTACTGTTTTTGGGGGATTGGTTCTTGATTTTATCATCCTTCTTTACTTCAGGGATTATTATGTCGGTTGGGTGTGAGTACTAGCATTAAAAAGCTTCTCCTTATTAGTTACTACATAATGTGAGTGTTTTATGCTATTTTAGCTAGCCATTATCCCCCAAAGCTAGCTCTTTTTGGTCTCATAATGCTACATGTTTTACATTCTCCCCCTTTACAAGATATGTGGTTGTTTCATAGTGAATAGAGTACTCATTTGGATATAGAATCAAAGTGGAAGAGCATTTTAGGGCTAATTGTGTATAACCTTTAATCACATAAATTGCAAATAGCAAAATTGTATTTGGATTATTTGTTTCTTATTTATAATAATTATGTGTAAAAACTTTCATCTATGAGGGAGATGGGAATTATATTTAACTTTAGGGCTCCTGTTGAGAATAAAAGAAGTTACATATCATTTTAGAGTTATATCCTGAATTAACACCTCTATAACTCCCATTCCGCTTGCATCGCACTCTACTTCAAACAATTGATCGAAGTTTGGAAGGTCTAAGACAAGGGCACTAGAAAGTTTCTCCTTGCCTACTTCAAAGGCCTTTCGAGCCTTAGGAGTCCATGCAAAGACTCCCTCCATCAAGCATTCGATGATCGGGGCCATGACTGTCGAGAAGTTCCGAATAAACAGCCAGTAAAATGAGGCCAACCCATGGAACCACTCACTTCTGTGATGATGGTTGGAGTAGGCCACAATTTTTTCGTCGCCACTTTTGATTCCTCCATAGCAATGTCGTCCTTTGAGACAACATACCTAAGAAAATTAACCCTCAGGGTGAAAAACTCACATTTCTCTAACTTTCCATACAATTTTTGCTCTCGAAGGACCTTGAAAACAATATTGAAGGTGTTGAACATGTTCCTCTTTACTCTTCAAATACATCAAAATGTCATCAAAGTATACCATGACAAATTTGTCAATGAAGGGTTAGAGCACTTCATTCATCAATCTCATGAAAGTGCTCAAAACATTAAAGAGCTCAAATGGCATCACGAGCCATTCATACAACCCTCATTTGGTCTTGAAAGTCGTCTTCTACTTATCCCCTTCTTTCATTATGATTTAATGGTAACCACTCTGAAGATCAATCTTAGAGAACTCGATGCAGCCTTAGATCTCGTCCAAGTGATCATCAAGCCTTGGGATCAAGTAGCAGTATTTGAAGGTGTTGAACATGTTCCTCTTTACTCTTCGAATACATCAAAGTGTCATCAAAGTATACCATGACAAATTTGCCAATGAAGGGTTAGAGCACTTCATTCATCAATCTCATGAAAGTGCTCAAAACATTAAAGAGCTCAAATGGCATCACGAGCCATTCATACAACCCTCATTTGGTCTTGAAAGTCGTCTTCTACTTATCCCCTTCTTTCATTATGATTTGGTGGTAACCACTCTGAAGATCAATCTTAGAGAACTCGTTGCAGCCTTAGATCTCGTCCAAGTGATCATCAAGCCTTGGGATCAAGTAGCAGTATTTGATGGTGATGCTGTTTATGGTGCGACTGTCCACACACATGCGATATGTAGCGTCCTATTTGGATACGAGTAGGGCCGGTATAGAGCAAGGACTCATGCTCTCACGCACATAACCACGGGTCACTGACTCATCGACTTGGCATTGTAACCTTTTGGTCCCTTCGAGATTGCATCGGTATGCCAGCTTATTGGGGAGAACCGACCCTAGGACAAAATCTATTTGATGCTTGATGGCCCTAATTAGTGGAAGGCCGGGATGGAAGATCCTCGAGAAACACATCAGGGTATTGGGAGTGGAGGGGTTTGATTTGTGGAGTTATGGGTGTCATTACCTCTCTACGATTACTTTCAAGTAAGAGCAAAGCTCGAACTTGCTTGACAAACAGAAATTATTAAACACAAACAAAGTATGTATAAGCTCACCAAAGTTCGTGAGAGACCATAATGCTTGGCTAGTCAAGCCTCGATCCTAACTTTTAAGGCTTGTAGGCTTAGTATATCTCATATGTTATCACATAATCCAATTTTTAAGCCTACCAAACTCGGGCTTTGATTGATTTATTTCCACCCCTACTAATGAGTACTCATTTCTATGTTATTATTAACCTTATTATGAGAGTAACTAATAGGTCTTAAGTTGATGCAGTATGCTGGGAGATTTTATTCTTCCACTATTCATGCATATATATATGAAGTATACTTTCTTTGACCATTTAAATTATGGATTTTGACTTTTGCTCACTTTTATATCAATGAGTTTCTATTATATTTCAGTTGTGAAATTATTATCTTTTTTGTTGATGTCTTTTGAACATATCTTTTTACGATCATTCTTATGCTCTCGTATCCATATGGAGGGCTTGTTTACTCAAGTGTGGCTCATGACTTCCTCCCAATTCGAGTTTCTATGTAAAATCTTCATACTAATGGTGTGATTATTGATCTTGTTTTAATTTCTCAATACTTATATTTGAAACTTATTTTTACATTATTATTGGTTATATCTCTCGACAAGCATGGCTTTGCCATCCCACGCACGAGTATTGGTTGTTATTCTCTCACTAAGGCAGCCTTTGTGTCACCAAGTGTGGTACTTTAGGGCTATGTTGAGCCCCTATGGTATATTTCCATTTTCTTTATTCACATTTTAGGGTGAGAGTTTAAGAGAATTTCTTTCTATTATTCTCATTAAGTCTATATGTCATATGATGCATAAGAAATATTCTTTAGTTATATTTCACCTTGTTATTGCACATGTGATTCCTTTGAAACCATTGTGCTCGCACATTTTATAGCAGATTTGCAGCTTGTGGCTCATGATTTTCTCCACAGA
The DNA here is from genome assembly GCA_029582165.1 of Portulaca oleracea. Lineage (NCBI taxonomy): Eukaryota > Viridiplantae > Streptophyta > Magnoliopsida > Caryophyllales > Portulacaceae > Portulaca > Portulaca oleracea. Next base: position 34,911,285 of record CM055874.1, read on the forward strand.
AAATCGTGAAGTTGGTGATGTTATTGTTCTTGTTATATTTCTCTCAATATCAACATTCCATGTGCGCTCATGCGTCATCATTGTAACTTTATAGCTAATAGTAAGTACTTCGATTCTATCTTGAAATTAGTTTCACTAAACCCTTGTAATCATGTCGCATTGATGTTCACCTTTCAATATTGCTACACATATAAATGTTTGCACATGAGACATATACTACAAACAAAATTGAGGATATAATAAATTGCATGTGATCACAATATCATCATGGTCAAATTAAACAAGCATGGGTATAAACAGTTTAAACACGTGTAATTTAGAAAAGTCATATAAAGAAATCTATCGTGGCGAAATATATGTACAGTTTGTTTAATGGTGAGAGATAGCTATATAGTTACTTTTACAAAACCTAAAAAATTAAATAAAATTAAATTATGTCATATAAGTTGTAACTCTCAAATTTTGTACATGAATATTTCTTAAAGTGATCAAAACAACTAATATCAACACCTAAGAAAATGATTATGCATAGAATAATAGGAAATATGACAACATTATACATTAACTATACTTTAGTAGTTATTAGGAAAAAAAGGAAAAAAGCATGTGCTGAATAAAAAAACAAAATAATAAAACATTACAACTTATATCTTTAATATTTAGAGCTCAAGAAAACTATGCATGATTATTGCTTATTAGTCACTAGTCTACTTATTGTGTATATAGACATTTTTTTATTCAATTAATTATTAAGGTTGTGAAAGTGGTTATGAAAAGGGTTAATATGATCGTTGTGTAGGTGATGTTGATGGTTATGACATTGATATTGGTGATGGTGATGATTTATGCCACTATTTTCTGATACTTTTGCCTTATCCATCCAAAATCCTGCTTCACTACGTGTCGCCTCCAACAATGAGTCCCTTAAGTATTCCGCTTGTACAATTTCACTGTCCCTTTTCTGTTCATCAGTTCGACAAACAAGGAAAACAAAAAAGGATGTCACATTTTTTATTAGTCATTCATTCATAGTGAACCATGATAATTAAGCTTTTCACTAATACAATTAACATGTATACGTACCTTAACTATGAAGACATAAGAGACAAGACTAATACAACTTGTCATATTCACATTAATTATCTCTAGACCAAGGAAATTCAAAGCCTCCATCAATCTCACAAATCCGCCTCTCTTTTGCTCCCCAAACACCTTTATAAAGAAGTCATTTCCCTCTTGTTTCGCAACCTCCACTTGTACCTACATTTACACATACATGTCACTCTAAATATAACAAACATGTCACTTAATTTGATGTGAAAAAATACAATATCTGAAATTAATAGAAAAAGTATTACGATTTTGAGCATTTGGTATGTGCTTACCTCCATTTGTTGTGATTTATCACTGGTATTTTCATAATCATGGTTTCTGTTTGAGATCTCTGGTGCTCCTCCCATATGAAAACACTTAATATTTATGGAATTTTCATGGTCGTAATTAGGTGCAAACCCTGTCCCAAGTGGGTTGGAAACTTCTGAGGAGATGTCCGTTTTGTGAATGTGATGGTGGTGATGATTTACTAAGTTGTTGTGGTCTGTATCCTCATCATCAGAATTCCTATCAAGCTCTATCTGCAAGTCATCTTGTTCCTTTTTTAACTCTTGTAAATATTTGATAGCATCCCCAAGTATTGCAGCTCGATCCAACTATGTATCACTTTAATCATCTCAGTTAGTTAATTTAAATTTCAAAGTTGTAGCACTAGAATTAAGAGATCAAGAAATTAAAGGAAATGTGCTTGTTCATTCATAAATATTCCACCACCTTAGAAATGTTTGGTACCAAAGAGCGAAGATGATAAAGTCTCTCGTTAAGCTTCTTCCTTCTCTTCCTCTCAGCCTCAAGGTTTTTTGATTGTTGACCTTTAACGGGTCTTCTTCGATATTTAGGATTATCATCCAACTCATCGAGATGATCACTATCTGAGACGGGATCGGCCCGAGCAAATTCTTGCTTCATCATTGAGCTTTTATCACTCCCTTGTTGTTCGTTTGCTGAGTGTTCCAAAGCTTGCACATTATGTATATGGGTTCTTCCATTCTTCATAAGTTCTTCCAACCCAGTTTCTGATAAGCATTTTCAAATACAAAAAAGATTTGAATTGTTGGATAAGACATTTAATTGAAAAACTTTATGTAATTGAATCTTATATGTATAATAGCGCATATAAGTTGTATAAAATGTATTTTATCGATAGTTATCCAATTTATTAAAAGTTCGTAAATATGACTAATGGATGGGGTTAATTCAACTAGGATATTATTTTTATCAGTAATTCTTATGTAAGATCATCTTACCATAAATTTATGGTAAGACGTATGACTTTGTGGTGATTATTTATCAATAGAGGGGTGACTAATAATTTATTTGCACTGACTCAGATGAAAGTCACCTCATAATAAAATATTAGTTTTATTCGTGTTAAATAGTCATTATAATATCACTTATTAGTCATAATAAAATATTAAAAATGTTACTCGATAAAGAATTGGTCTCACAATAAATTTATATAAGACGGTCTTACATTAAAATTTGCGTATTTTTATTAGTTGGCATAACCAAGGAATGTTAATCTCCTTTATAACTAATAATAAATTATATGTATCAAAAGATAGTGTTAAAAATCATAATAAACATGAAAATTGGACCATATTGCACTATACTTTAAGGATTTGGATTGTGGCAATTTGTACTTTAAATTTATATCACAATGCACCAAAACGTAAAAATGTAGGATTTCAGTGTACCACCACCATGTTCGGAGAAACCAACTTGAGGGATTGTCCACATGACATGTTTATTATTGGATTTTAATTGACCTAACTTATGATAGTTGGATTACGATAAACCCAAAAAATTGTTATTGGATTTTAGTATACCAAAATTTGTGATAATTGTATTACAGTAACTCGGTGGTGCTGCCATGTAGATAATCCATTGACTTGGTTTCACCCAATTTGATGATGGTGCGATGAAATCCATCCAACACTTTCACATTTCGTTGTGTTGTGATATAAAAAATATAACTTACTATAATTCAAATCCCTAAAATACAACACTATGATCCAACTTTCCTAATAAATATTAATATGACGAAAAAGACATTTCAAAAATATTCATTCCAAGACTCATATAATCACTTGATCAATTATTCTATAATAGGCCAAGAGGTCATACAATTGAAATAACTAATCTAATTCTTTGACAAATTATTCGCTAATTAATTTATGTGCATTTCTTAAAAATAGATAATTAAGTTATCTATCACATAAAATTAAATTGTGACTCAAAATTTACAAAAGTATTTGAGTAGCATGTATTGCTAAGTTGGTTGGAAACTTGGAACATGATGAGTTGCAGAATTCAATATCTACTTGATTATTCGAAGTATAATAGAGTAAGTAGATGTATTATAGAATAAGTATTAAATTTTCACTATACTTGATGATAGCAGTTATTGATAATATGTTACCTGTGAAGTTAAGTCCTACATTGTTACAATTGACCAATGCTTCTTGCTCCATTAATGTTGCACATTGCTCCATAACATAGTGTACGACATTTTGATCTTCAGTTACCTTCAAATACAACATTTCATTTTGTAGTCATACAACATTCTCCAGGAAACAAAAATAACCTTAATAGTAAAAATAAATAAAAAAAAGTAATTTACTTGCTTGGCTGCAAATAGTTCAACCAATCCTCCTGGAATTGGGACTAAAACTTTTGTGCCAACAATCACCTATAGCAATGCAAATGCATATAAGAGTTGAATAAATTACCTTGTCTGGATATATTTAGACGAGGTGAATAAATAAATAAATAAATAAATAAATAAATAAATAAGCAATAAATAAGGAATAATTACTTGACTCGTGTTTAGATCGGAGGTGTTTGAGAAGTTTAACCATCTAGGTTGGTCTGATATCAATATCTCCATATTAAGCCTGTTTTATAAGACTCAATTAAGTATAATAAAGTATAAAAGTTTAAAAGAAATCAATAGGGGATAAGGTTGTTAAAATTTGGGTTTGTGTATGGACAAAGCGGATATTGTACGAAAAATTAATATCCGATATCTAGCATTTTCCATGTTCAACCGAATCGGACAACAAAATAAAAAAAAGTATTGCGTCCATAATGACAAAAATCGATTAATGTCAAAATTCAGATGAAAAATCTAGGACCATGTAAGATTTTTTTTTTCTAATTAGATAGAATCAAATTTTCAATTCAACCAGTAGAGAGAAGTAAAGGTTGGAACAAGTACCCATCTAATGGATGGGAAGAAGGCATTTGAGCAAGTGCTTCACAAGATGTTGTTCGAGGATGTTGAGACACCACATCTCTACATTGATACACACTTAATTCTTCTCCACCGTCACATTTATTTCTCATGCTATTTTCAGCTCCTCCACAACAACAACTTGCGAACTCTAGGAATCTGATATAAACATATGTTTTAATAGGATGGATTTAACTCGTCAAAAATATATTACAATTTTACAATTAAGTGTTACCTTTGATCTTCACTTAATTTCCAAATAATACAGTAATCCCATGTATTTGACCCTACCAATTGCCTTAGTCTTTCGATGAAGCTTGTCATCATGCTCATTTTTCCTTCATAAACATATTCAAAATCACTAGGTTAGTTCATAACATTATTTACTTATGATTACATGGTTAATAGTTAATTAAATCTATAAGGAAATTTAAGTTCTTTACAACAAAATTACATGGTTATAATTATATAACCATGCTATAGATGAGGGATGTACCTTGACAAATTGTCTTGTTAATTCTCTAGTTGTATACTCCCTCTTATCAAATAAACTATGATATAAAAAAATGAGGAGAACAAGAAGAAAAATAAAGAAATTTAGAGTAAAACAAGTTACCAAAGTGAGATAAGGTTCCATACAAATTTCAATTGGTCGCAATCGTCAAGTGTAATCGTCATGTAAATCGGATAAAGCATACCTCATGTGTCACCTGTAGATCAATGGAAAATGGATATAGAGGGGAAAAAAGAAATTTGCAATGGAAATATAAATATTGGTAATGAATTTTGTGCATATGCTCGTACATAGGAGCGTGATGTTAGCATGTATTATGTGGGATTAGTAAAGGGTTTCAGTTGGTTTGGTAGGTGAAGTGCATTATTGGTGTGAAAATAGGAATAAATAAAATATAATTATAGGGCAGCTTGGAAGGAAGGGTCTAAACTATGGAGTAGGTATAAGATGGGTTGCGAAGAGCATGGTGGGAAGGGGAGGACGTAGTGATGTCAGGAATAATTTGTGTGAACTAAGATTGCGTAACAACCTAGGTTTTTGTTTCGTTTTCAGTTAACTAAGTCTCTCAATAATCTTTTTTAGGGAGAGAATAACTATCCAAAAATTCATGGGTAAATCAAATTTATCAATTTTTACCTAAATTTACCAAAATTTAAAAAAACTTACCAAAAATTATCAAAGTTAAAAAAACCAAAAAAAATTAATTTTGATATAATATGATAAATTTGACAAAATTTACCAAAAGTTACTAAAAGTTACTGAAAATTACCAAAATTACCAAACTTTTACCCAACTGTTTTTTACACATAAATTTTACACAACCTCAGTATATATATTAAAAGTTGAATACAAACAATGAATGATCAACAAGTGGAATGCCATGTAGGATGCTACATAGGACAAGATTGGTTGCATAAGATTTGCCATGTACAAGTCCTGTAAGAGTTGATCGTAATATCGGTTACTGCTTAGGAATTCATTCTAACTATTATGGAAAAAAAAAAAGAACATCAATATGTCCAATAAAATGCTACTTTGTGGGAGTCAAAGTGTAACATTCAATTATTAATTTTAATTCTCAATTAAGAATCACATTAAGAGTATAAAATTTGTAACAGTTACATTTATTATTGAGTTTGTTATTTAAAAATTTCATTTTAGCCCCTAAGCTTATTTTGCAATATAAACACAAACACACACATACACACGCGCGCACACACACAGATATATATATATATATATATATATATATATATATATATGTATATATATATATATATATATATATATATATATATATATATATATATATATGTATCTATATATATGTATGTATATATGTATATGTATGTATATATGTATATGTATGTATATATGTATATGTATGTATATATATATATATATATATATATATATATATATATATATATATATATATATATATATATATATATATATATATATATATATATTTGAAAGTGAAGGTAATGGTTACAAGGTTTTCTCTCTTTTTGCATCTTTCCTTGTCCCACATAGGAGGAAGAATGAAATATTTTGTTGTTTATATATCTTCCTTACCTTCCTAGTGTTGTATTAGCTTGGAAGTGGGTTTTAGTGAGGAGGGTATGGTTTACGCCTCCACACGCGCGCGCGCGACGCCGCCGTCCGGCCCAGGCCGGGCGTGGGTTGTGGACTCCCTTTTACCCAGTTTTTGTGCCGATTCTGTTTCGGAAGATCTTGCGTCTTTATTTGATATCTTTTAGCCGTTAATTGAATTGATTTCATTCATAAATTCTTTCCTGATCTTCCGCTTCTCCTTAATGGCTCCTCGATTCTCACCATCTTAATTGTTGTTGCCTCTTCAGTTTCTTCTTCCTCTACTCAGTTTTATTCCTATAAATTGAGTTATGCCTGTGTTGTTTTGATATACCAAATAACACATCCTCTTCTCTTATCTCCTCTTCCCTTTTTCCTCTTCGTGGGCATCGGTTTTGCATACTCCAAATCTGTGGCCATGAGTGCACGTGTCCAGAGATTATCTGAGTTAACCTTGGGGAGCGACCGACAATCCCGATTGGCACCGAGGTCGGGCCGTAATCGCTTTCAAGGCAGTGGTTTTTCCACGGCTCAGTTTTCCTTACATTTACCACAGCATTGTTTTGTTATCCAGCAATCTTGTTTCTTTTCCAACAATTGGATTCTCAACTTGATTTTCCGTCATATTCACCACCCCTATCAGACCTAAGCCTCTTGATTTTTCGGTCTAGTTGATTCTCAACTTCTGCTTTATAGTTTAAGAACACTTCTTCGCCTCGTCTTTAGACCTCAAAAGATAAACTTTTGTATATCTAGAGAAGTCATCTACAAAGGTAATATACCATTTCTTTCCTCCTTTTCTCATTGTGTTCTTAAAGTCGGCTAGGTCTGAATGAACAAGTTCAAGCAACTGAGTTGATCTTGTAGCTACTGACTTAAAAGGTTTCTTGGCAAATTTCGCCTCTACACAGACATCACATTTAGAATAACTTTCTGTGCTAACATTTGGAATTAATTTCATGTTCTTTAGCCTGTTTACGGAAGCATAGTTCACATGTCCAAGTCTACCATGCTAAAGATTAACAGACCCAGCAATATAAGCAGAAGTATAAGCATTTCCATTAGCATCAGATGCAACATTCAGAACATATAAGCCATCGCTACGATGCCCCTTCCCAACAAATACCCCATTACGAAGAATAACAATTTTCCCAGCCTTTTGGTTCACCTCAAAACCAGCAACATCAAGGAGGCTACTAGAAACTAAGTTTCTACGAAGGGAAGGGACATACAACACATTGTTTTAAACATAAAGATTTTCCGGAAGTAAATTTAAGGAGGACTTTCCCTTTACCCAGTACCGCAGTAGTGGAAGAATTGCCTATGAAGACATGTTCACCATTAGGAATCTCCTCAAAGTCATGCATTAGATCCTTGTTGGTGCAGAAGTGTCTTGTTGCTCCATTGTCCAAAATCTACTCGTTGCTGTTAATCACGAGGTTAGCTTCCACAGTTACTGCACAGAATACTTCAGTTTCTTCGGTCAGATTAGCTTGATTCTGATTGCTATTCTGTCCAACGGGTTTCTGGTGGGTTTGATTTGCTCCTTTATGTTGCTTGCACTGATATGCCTTGTGGCCTGGTTTCCCACAGACATAACAAGTAACCTTCTGCTTCTGGATTTTAGCGGTAGGCTTGTTCAATGGTTTCTGATGCTTGGATTGCTTCTTATCCTTCTTATTCTTTCCCTTGAACATGTCCTTATTAGTAGGTACAGAAGATTCCACTAGATTAGCTTTAACAGAATTCAAAGAGAGAGAAGACATCTTATCTTTCAAAAGATTTGCTTCCTCAGTTCTCATGTGGCTGATTAATTCTTGAAGGGTCAGATCCTTCTTTTTGTGCTTTAGATGATTCCTATAATCACTCCAAGATGGCGGAAACTTTTCAATCAGCACATTCGCTTGTAGTACCTCGCATATATTCATTCCTTCATTCAGAACTTCAGCACAAAGGTTCTCGTACACATGAACCTACTCCATGATAGGCTTGTCATCTACAATCTGGAATTGCAACCACTTGCTAACGACATACTTCTTCTTCCCAGCATCATCAACGCCATATTTGATCTCGAGTTTCTTCCATATGGTCTTTGCAGATTTGCCAAGAAACCTTTTAAATAAGTAGCTACAAGATCAACTCAGTTTCTTGAACTTGTTCATTCAGACCTAGCCGACTTTAAGAACAGAATGAGCAAAGGAGGAAAGAAATGGTATATTACCTTTGTAGATGACTTCTCTAGATATACAAAAGTTTACCTTTTGAGGTCTAAAGACGAGGCTGAAGAAGTGTTCTTAAAATATAAAGCAGAAGTTGAGAATCCACTAAACCGGAAAATCAAGAGGTTTAGGTCTGATAGGGGTGGTGAATATGACTCAACCTCTTTAGTTGTTTTCTGTGAGAAAAATGGTATTATTCATGAGAGTACCGCTCCTTACACCCCTCAACAAAATGGTATAGCAGAACGTAAGAACCGTACCCTTAAAGAAATGATGAATGCTATGCTTCTAAGTTCTTGGTTGCCTAATAACATGTGGGGGGAAGCTGTTTTAACTGCATGTTTTATACTCAATATAGTTCCCCATAAGAAGAGGGACCATACCCCATATGAACTCTGGAAAGGATATGCCCTGAACCTGAATTATTTGAAAGTGTGGGGGTGTTTGGCTAAAGTTGCTTTACCTAGTCATAAGCGTACCAACATAGGCCCAAAGACCTTTGATGCTATTTTTATTGGATATGCTCAAAATAGTGTTGCCTATCGTTTCATGTCTTTAAGTGATTATTCAATTTCTGAATATAGAGATGCTGAATTTTTTGAGCATGTATTTCCGTTGAAAAAGAATGTGCCTAATGTGGTAACTGATGTTGTGCCTGATGTTGTCCCTGAAAATGTGAGCTTGCCTGTTGCTAGTTCTAGTACTAGAAATGTGGAAATTGAGCCTAGAAGAAGTAAAAGACAAAGAACTACAACTGATTTTGGACCTGATTTCGTTACTGCTTTCCTAGTTGAAGTTTTTAATCATTATGATGTGGATGCTTTGACTGAGGATTTTGTGACTTTATTCTAATTGATGAAGATCCAAAAACCTATGCCGAGGCTATTAGGTCTATTGATGCAACCTTTTGGAAGGAAGCTATAAGAAGTGAAATAGATTCCCTAGAGTCTAATAAAACTTGGGAATTAACTGATTTGCCTAAGGGTTGTAGACCTATTAGTAGTAAATGGATTTTCAAAAAGAAATTGAAGTCTGATGGTTCAATTGATAAATATAAGGCCACACTTGTTATTCGAGGTTTTGACCAAAAGAAAGGGATAGATTATTTTCACACTTATTCTCCTGTTACGAAAATAAGCACCATTAGAACGTTGATTGCTTTAGCTGCGATTTTTGATCTTGTTGTGCATCAAATGGATGTAAAGACAGCTTTTCTTAATGGTGACTTAGAGGAAGAAATCTATATGACCCAACCTGAGGGTTGTGAAGTACCAGGTCAGGAGGATAAAGTATGCAGATTGAGAAAATCTCTTTATGGCCTAAAGCAAGCTCCAAAATAGTGGTTTGAGAAGTTTGATAGTTCTCTTGTGAAAAATGGATTTGTTGCAAATTTGTCTGATTCTTGTGTCTATTCCAATATGATAGGATTAGATTGTGTGCTCATATGCTTATATGTTAATGATATGCTGATCTTTGGTACAAATTTGCTTGTAGTCAATGAGACTAAAATGTTGTTGTCTTCTTTATTTGAAATAAAAGATATGGGTGAAGCTGATGTGATCTTAGGGATTAAAATTCGGAAAACCAATTCTGGTTATGCTTTGTGTTAGTCACACTATATTGAGAAAGTGTTAAAGAAATTTAACATGTTTAATGTGACACCTGTTAGAACCCCCTACGATCCCAGTATACCTTTAAAGAAGAACAACGGTCCTAGTGTGTCTCAATCTGAGTATGCTAAAATTATAGGAAGTGTAATGTTTTTGATGAACTTTACTCGTCCTAATATTGCTTATGTTGTGAGTAGATTGAGTCGCTACACTCATAATTCTAGTCAATAACATTGGAATGCACTTCATCGTTTGCTTAAGTATCTAAAAGGTACAATGGATTGGTGTTTGCACTTTAATAAATTTCCTGCTGTTGTAGAAGGATATTGTGATGCAAACTGGATTTCTGATAATGATGAAGTTAGTTCTACTAGTGGTTATGTTTTTACCTTGGGTGGAGGGGCTATCTCGTGGAAGTCTGCAAAACAAACTTGCATAGCCCGCTCTACTATGGAATTTGAGTTTATTGCTCTTGAGTTGGCAGGTCAAGAAACAGAGTGGCTTAGAGGTCTCTTAGCAGACGTGCCACTATGGGAGAAACAAGAGACACCTATCTCTATACATTGTGACTCACAGGCAGCGATTGAGTGGCTCATAACAATGTCTACAACGGGAAAAGGAGACATATCCGTATTAGACACAGTGCAGTGAGACAGTTGCTAAAGCATGGCGTAATATCCTTGCAGTATGTGAGATCCGAGAAGAATTTGGCGGATCCTCTTACTAAGGGGTTGACTAGACGAGTTGTTCTAGAGGCATCGAGGCGGATAGGGCTTAAGCCTATGGCTTGAAGGGGTATGGTGGATACCAATTATTTGGTCCAACGAAACCATACTAATCTTCGAGGTGCACTACATCCTTATCCCTATGGTGCAAAGAAGTGTTTCTTAGGTTGCGATTATTCTCTTAATGAATCCACGCCCTTTGTGGGGGGTGCTTATGTGACACACTGAAGGATTCACCAATTGTTAATTGTAAGGATGAGCTAATTGCTCTTAATAATTCCATAGTCACATTTGTGGTGGTCTATGTTGAGATAGACATGATGGAATTACCTACGTAAGTGTGAAGGTTTGGCCGCCTTCTATGAGAGATTTGGGCTATTTCTCTAGAGCACTTATGAGTCCCAAGGTGTACGCATGGCCATAAAGGCGCAAGTGTTCTTATCGCGGAGTATGCTTTTCTGTAGGTTGATACGTGTTGTGGGGGTCTCAATCAAAGTCTACCAAGTTCAAGGCCTAGTCCACTTGTTAGATTTTTTACTGCTGCCTCACATCATTAATGTGTCAATTCAAATCGAAAGATATTGACGCCAAAGTATCTGACATGTTTTGCCCTGTTCTTGTTTTTTCTTTTTCTGGTTACCTTGTAAACCATTAGTGGGGGATTGTTGAAAATGAAGGTAATGGTTACAAGGTTTTCTCTCTTCTTTCCTTGTCCCACATAGGAGGAAGAATGAAATATTTTGTTGTTTATATATCTTCCTTTCCTTCCTAGTGTTGTATTAGCTTGGAAGTGGGTTTTAGTGAGGAGGGTATGGTTTGGGCCTCCACACGCGTGCGTGCGCCGCCGCCGCCGTCTGTCCGGCCGGTCCGGGATGGGCGTGGGTTGTGGGCTCCCTTTTACCATGTTTTTGTGCCGATTATGTTTCGGAAGATCTTGCATCTTTATTTGATATCTTTTAGCCGTTAATTGAATTGATTTCATTCATCAATTCTTTCCTGATCTTCCGCTTCTCCTTAATGGCTCCTTGATTCTCGCCATCTTAATTGTTGTTGCCTCTTCAGTTTCTTCTTCCTCTACTCAGTTTTATTCCTATAAATTGAGTTATGCCTGTGCTGTTTTGATATACCAAAAAACACATCCTCTTCTCTTATCTCCTCTTCCCTTTTTTCCTCTTCGCGGGCATCAGTTTTGCATACTCCAAATCTTTGGCCACGAGTGCACGTGTCCAGAGATTATCTGAGTTAACCTTGGGGAGCGACCGACAATCCCGATTGGCACCAAGGTCGGGGCCGTAATCGCTTTCAAGGCAGTGATTTTTCCACGGCTCTGTTTTCCTTACGTTTACCACAACCTTGTTTTGTTATCCAGCAGCCTTGTTTCTTTTCCAACATATATATATATATATATATATATATATGTATATGTATGTATGTATATGTATGTATGTATGTATGTATGTATGTATGTATATATATATATATATATATATATATATTTGCAAGAGAAAAACATGGCACTCATTAACAAAAAGAGACGTACAGAGAGTTTAGGGGGCTCACCCCAGTTTAGATTTTACTTTTACAAACTAGGTCAAGAAGGCTATTGTATTTTCTCCTATGGTTTGAGTATACTATCACTCTAGTCTGTATGTCCAGCTGAATTTGTCGAGCTATTTGCTGGGGGATTTGTTTCCTTCCACCATGTATGATCACATTTCTCTGCCTCCAGACATTATATGTAAATGCGCAGAAAACAACACGGATGAGGCTTTTGTTCGCCTTTGATCCATCAACGTTTATGAGCCACGTGATCATTGTTTCCAACGACTGGTCGGTACTATGCTGGGGTTTTTGGCACCAAGCCCGAAGGTGTTCGGCTATCTCCTTTGCATATGGGCAGGTAACGAATAGATGCGTAATGGTTTCCTCGCTATGTTCACACGGAACACAGGTTGTGTCGCCACTGTCATTCCAGCGGCTAGTACGGGCTCGCACTGGCAACTTTCCTTGGAGCAGCACCCAAGTGCTGAAGCTATGGCGTGGCGTTGAGAGTGAACTCCATGGGATAACACTCCACTTCGGTTGGCCTTGAGCGTTGAGGAGCCAAAGGTAGCCCTGGCTGACCTTGTAGCACCCATCTGTTGTTATGGTCCAGTGCCATCTGTCCCCGACTTTACTCGCCCATTTAATTATTTCTTTGACCTCACAGAGTTGTTTCCAGTATGGGCAAGTGTCATATGGGAGGGGGGGGGGGGGAGTATTCCCACCAGGATTTATTCTTGAGGTAGCGAGTATGGATCCATTTTACCCAAAGCACATCCTTTTGGTTTTGGATATCCCAAACTAATTTTGCTATGTGTGCTTTGTTCCACGTGGCAAAATCCTTCAGACCAAGACCACAGTTGCGTTTAGGCGTACAAACAGTGCCCCATGATACCATGGGGTTGCCCCTCTGCTAATTTCTAGAACCCCAAAGAAAGTTTCTACAATGCTTGATGATGGCGCCAACAACCGATGATGGTATGATGATTATTCGCGCCCAAAAAGTGAAGATGCCCATCAAGACGTGGTTGATGAGCACTGTTCTGCCCACGTATGATATATTTCTGGAGGACTAGGTTTTTACTCGAGCCAATATCTTGTCCGTTAGATAGAAGCAATCATTTGCCGTGAGGTTGCTGGCAGATATGGGCATTCCAAGGTATTTGAAAGGCAGGTTACCCATAGTGAAACCTATCTCCTCTCTCAGTTGCTGGGCGTAGTCAGTAGTGACTCCCCCGAAAACTATTTCAGACTTTTGGGTATTCGCCTTGAGACCGGTGACATTAGAAAAGTGATTGAATGCCGTCATGATCTTCTGAATCGATTGCCGATTTGATGACGATAGTATAATGAGATCGTCAGCGAATATAAGGTGTGTTATGTTGAGGTCTCGGCATCGGGGTTGGAACTTGTACCGATATTGAGTATCATGCATGATGGAGCGGGACAAATATTCCATAGTGATGACAAAAATAAGTGGCGAGATAGGGTCCCCTTGTCGGAGCTTGCGGCCACCCCAGAATTGTTGCGATACTTTTCCGTTCATGCACACAAAGAAAGATGTCGTAGAGATACAAGTCATGATGCATTTGATCATCCGTTGGGGAAACCGAAGCTGGTGGAGAGCCTCATTGATGAACTCCCAATGCACAGAGTCGAAATCTTTTTTGAGGTCGATTTTCATCATGCATCTCGGGGTGATAGAACCACGAGTGTAGCCCCTCGCGACTTCCTAACAAAGTAGGACATTGTGCAGCAACTCTCTCCCTGGAATGAAGGCACCTTGGCTTGGATTTATAATGCTCGGAAGAACTTCTTTGATTCGGGTTGCAAGAATTTCATTTATTGATTGTGTTGCAACAGGAGATCGGCCTGAAATCACCTAGACTGGATGGGTTTAACAACTTTGGAAGGAGTACAAGGTGAGTAGCATTTATCTCTTTCAGCAGAGTGCCTTTGGAGAAAAATTCCCGGGCTGCACCAACCACTAGATCTTCTATGTAAACCCACGATTTCTTTAAAAAACCGCTAGAGTAGCCATCCGGCCCCGGAGTTTTGGAGTTTGGGATAGAGAATATTGCATCCATGATTTCTTTCTTAGTGATAGGCCTGCTCATGTGGATTTGTTGTTCAACAGTAAGGCAGTTACCCTGAGATATAATTTCAGGGCTGGCTGGGGTTCTGTTGGTGTCTTGCTGCCCAAGAAAAGTCTTGTAATAAACAGCCATTAGTTTAGTGACATTGTCAAGATCATTAACACATTCACCATTAGGGCTGGTCAGCTGGGAGATATAGGTGTTGGCCCTTTACTGTCTCATTTTTGCAAAGAAGAGTTGAGAGCATGAGTCCCCTAATTTTGCCCAATCTAATTTGCTTTGCTGTCGCTTGAGAAGCATTGTTGATTTGAGGATGGTTGTGTATTTTTTGCGAGCTTCTTCTTCGGTAGTAAGCAACTGATTTTCATGCGAGTTAGACAGAATTTCCTCCTGTAGCTCTGCCAATTTATGCCGTTCTATCATCTCCTGATTGTGAACATCTGTGAACCTTTCTTTGTGCAACTGCTTGAGATCTTGCTGCAAGTGTTTCAAACAGTGCATTAATCGGTACATAGCATAACCTGCTGTTTGGCGTCTTGTAGCAGCTTTTACAATGTCAGTGAACTATGAGGAGGTACTCTACATGTCGCAGTAACGAAACCGCTGTTTTGGTCTTGGGCATGTTGGAATTAAATAATCATGGCTGCGTGATCGGAGAGACCACAACTTTTGTAGCCAATTTTGAAATTTCAGGCTGAGTATACCAAAGATCGTTTTCCAGGAACCTATCCAACCGAGAGTATACATGGGCATTAGTCCATGTGTAATAGGGACCCTGAAACATAGTTCGTAAAGGCCACACGAGGTGATGCAGTCACTGAATGGTTTGGTCATGAACGCTTCCACGGGCGCCCCTCCTATACTGTCATGCTCATAGAGGATCGCATTGAAATCTCCTTGGACCCCCCAAGGACCTTCCATGTTTTCAGCAATATAGTTGAGGTCTTCGCAGAGAGTAGCTCTTTCATTTGCTTCGTTACTACCGTAAACCCAAGTGATGAAGAACTCTTGATTATTGAGCAAATTTTTGATCTTGGTATGAATCATTTGATTTATGATATGTAGAGGGGTTACCAGATACTGGTTAGGCATCCATGCTACCCAAATTTGAATTTTTTGTTGTAGTTCTGCATTTGTAATACACTCCCAATGCTGAAAGATAGTATTTTTTACCTGGAAAAGTTTGAATGGTGCACCTTAGTTTCATAGAGGGCGACTATACTGGCCCCATGTTCATTCAAGAAGATCTTGAGATCCTCCTGCTTCTGCGGGCAATTAAGCCCGCGGACGTTCCATCCGATGATCGTCATCATTTGATGTGGGGTTGTCTTGGTCTGATTCTTCTTCTTGCTATTCTTTATCATTGTCAGAGTTACTATCTTCTGAACTTAGCGCCTCAAAAGAGTTGGATGTTCTTGGCTGCTCTGTGGTTGGCATTGTATGTCGATTTTTTGGTTTTGAGGCTTTCTGAACCCTAATCAATCCATCCTCCTCACCTGATGTCTTTTTTTTGGGAACCCGAACTTACTTCTCCTTTAATTTCTTTCGACATTCCTGTTCTAAGTGCCCGAACATACTACAGTGGTGGCAGATTGTATGTTTCCACTCATATGTTACTTGTTGCCGTATCAATTGATCATTATCGTCCAAGAAATCGACAAATTTTGGGATTAGCCCCTGCATAGGCATTGTAGGAGGCAAAAATTTGTCGACCGATTAAAAAATGACACGTGGAAAAAAAAATTAAATTTATTCGGCCAATTATTACCCGCCACGTATCAAATTAATTACGACGGTCCATTTAATTAGATTTTAAATGAAAATACATTATGACCAATAACATCATGACACGTGTCAATTATGATGCAGAAAATAGTAATTATTTCTTTATTTTAAATAAAGGGATAATTAATTAATTTGGGCCCAAGCCCAAAGCCGACTCAAACCCTAGGCAACCTTAAACCTCCAGAGCCTATAAATAGGGGTCCTGTTCCTCATTTTTTAGCACACACTGCAGTCTACCCCCGACGGCATTCGGCATTCGGCATTCTACACTCCAGAGGCTTTAGAAGATCAAACTGCTAGCAGTCTCCAGCTACCAAGCACCAAGGATCGAAGACTTCAAAAGCTCAAGATCGAGTCTTCAAGCCTCTACTACGTCAAGATCAAGAACTGCTTCAGAGTTCTTCAGCTAGACTTGCAAAGCCTTCAGAAGATCGAACTACAGACGCTCTCCAGCTACAAGCGACAAGGACTAACGTCGGCTAGTTCAACAACTTCTGTTCTTCGCATCAGCAATCGTCTTCCTCATCTAGTTCATTGATCGAGATCAAGCACTCAAGCCCTCGCATCCAAGAACTTGAAGAACTGCAACCGACAGTCAACCTGCAGACGGTTAGACTTTGAGCAATCTCTGGCTACCAAGCATCAAGCGGATCAACGCTCAAGACCTTCAGCTCAAGATCTACTACAAGAGTTCTTCAGCTCAACCTGCATCCGAGATCGAGATCAAGCGTCCACGCCCTCGACTCATCCAAGACTCAAGGAGATTGAATCAGAGGATCATCAATATTGTATTTAATACAGAGATTGTACCTACATACATTCAAATATTAATACAAATTAATTTGTTTCTCAATTTCCTGTCTTTATTTATTTTAGACTAGAAATTTGTGTTTACAAATTTGGCACGCCCGGTGGGACCTCTCTGCCTCTCATCTCCTTCTCCAACAAATCAAGTTCAACCTTCGACTCAAGCGATGCGATGACACCCTAGAAAGTTGTCTCCCGACTCTCAACAAGGAGGATGATTCAAGCTTCATCCTAGGGGTCAACAACCACATGTGTCACATCAAGCGGAGTAACGACTCGAAGGATTGCAACTATCGCCGCTGCTATTTCTACAACGCTAGAAAAACCAACGATGAACGTGCCAACTCAATTACTGAAGAATCCAACTATCGGTTCCATCACACTGGGGGCAACTCAAAGGGCTCCTCGCTCTTGGAAGACAACTACGATTACCTTCGGCTCAAAGCAGACTACACCTCACGGACTCTTCCAATTTGAGGGCTTGGAAGACCACAGCTACTCCAGTGAAGATTCTTCTAAAATCATCGAAGAAGAATCTATCTTCTCGCAAGCAGAGATTGAGTCTACTGATCATACCTTCGTCATGGCAGTGATGACAATTTGAGCTGTTACATGGAAGAAAAGATCGCCAAACTGGAGGCTACGTTGAGAATGTTTGCTAAGGAAAGCGACAAGAAATACAAAAGAATCGACGAGTAAAGTAAGTAGATTGCAAAGTTGATGAAGAAAATTGAGAAGCTCCTGAATAAGAGCCTAAACTGTTCACAAAAAAAAAAAAGGTCAACAAATTTTGAAAACTTTCCTGGTCAAAAATTAAAGACTTCCAAGTCATCCACATAAAGACTCACAAGTAAAAAATTCAATACTTCCAAGTCATCCAAATCAAGACTCACCAGTCAAAATTTCAAGACTTCCAAGTCATCCACAAAAAAAAAAAAAAAAAGACTCACAAGTCAAAATTCAAGACTTCCAAGTTCTAAGTCATCCACATCAAGACTCATAGGTAAAAAATTCAAGACTTCCAAGTCATCCACAAAAAAAAAAAAAAGACTCACAAGTCAAAATTCAAGACTTCAAAGTCATCCACATCAAGACTCATAAGTCAAAAGTTTAAGACTTTCAAGTCATCTACAAAAAAAAGACTCACAAGTCAAAATTCAAGACTTACAGGTCATCCACAAAAATTAAAAAAAAAAACCCAAGTCAAAATCCAAGACTTCCAAGTCATCAAAACCAAAGACTCACAAGTCCAAATCCCAAACTTTCAAGAAAAAGACTCTCAAGTCACCAAAAGTAAAGACTCCAAAGTCAAAATCTAAGACTTCCAAGTCATCATCACGAAAGACTCGTAAAAGTTCAAACCCAAGGTTTTCAAGTCAAACTCTCAAGTTACCAAAGTTAAAGACTACCAAGTCAAAATTCAAAACTTTCAAGTCATAGACCACAAGTCATCCAAATTTAAATCAACAAAATGAAAGACTCAAAAGTCAAGAAAAAAGAAGACAATGACATCCAAGTCAGCAATCTACAAGATTTGCAAGACAGCAAAAATTCAAGACTCTCAAATCAACAAATTGCAAGACTCTCAAGTCACTAAATTCACCGATCTCCAAGTGAACAAAAATCAAAGACTTTCAAGTCAACAAACTTCAGACTCTTAAGTCATCAGACTAACCGACTTCCATGTCAAATAAATTGATGACTTCCAAGTCAGCCAAATTCAAGACTACCAAGTTGTCAAAATCAAATTTTAAGGTGAAGAAAAGCAATCACTCCTAGGTCACCAAAGAAAAGACTCCCAAGTCACCCGCAATAAAAGATTCATGAGTTCATGACCCCCAAGTCAAAATGAATGACTCCTACGCTAGCAAAATTCAATGACTCACAAGTCAACAGGATGCAGGACTCCCAAGTCAAGACAGTTAAAGACTCACAGGTCAACAAGATCAAGGACTTCCAAGTCAAGATAGATAAAGACTCATAAATTAATAAGAGAGACTCTTAAGTCAGTAAAGTCCATAGCTCACTCGTTCAAGACTCCAAAGTCAACAAGGTTAAAGACTTTTAGGTCATCACAACAAAGACTCTCAAGTCAAAAGTGCAAAAAAAAAAAAAGGATCGAACTTCCAAATCATTAAAATTTTGGGCTTTCAAGCCGCACTCTGGCTTGCCCAGATCTTCATGTTAGTGGTTTGCTTCAAGTCAGCACCATCGATAGGATACTCAGGCTGGTTGACAACTTCATTCAAGCATTCAAATGTAGGGACATCCTAGTCGTATTGGTTGAATTCTGCTCCAAGATGACATCTTTGTCCTTCAAATCAGCAGCGCACTCTATTTGGCCCAGCTGAAATTTAGGCACAATAGTATCCCCGCTAAACACAAATTATATTCGAGACTCAGCCGCTTCAAAAACTCAAAATTCGTGTTCGCGACTGACTCTCGAAGGGGGCATCTATAGGAGGCAAAAATCTGTCGATCGATTAAAAAATGACACGTGGAAAAAAAAATTACTTTTATTCGGCCAATTATTACCCGCCACGTGTCAAATTAATTACGACGGTCCATTTAATTAGATTTTAAATGAAAATACATTATGACCAATAACATCGTGACGTGTCAATTATGATGCAGAAAATAGTAATTATTTCTTTATTTTAAATAAAGGGATAATTAATTAATTTGGGCCCAAGCCCAAAGCCGACTCAAACCCTAGGCAACCTTAGGCCTCCAGAGCCTATAAATAGGGGTCCTCTCCCTCATTTTTCAACACACACTACAGTCTACCCCCGACGACATTCGGCATTCTGCACTCCAGAGGGTTCAGAAGATCAAACTGCCAGCAGTCTCCAGCTACCAGGCGCCAAGGATCGAAGACTACAAAAGCTCAAGATCGAGTCTTCAAGCTTCTACCACGTCAAGATTAAGAACTGCTTCAGAGTTCTTGAGCAAGACCTGCAAAGCCTTCAGAAGATCGAATTACAGACGCTCTCCAACTACAAGCGACAAGGACTAACGTCGCTAGTTCAACAACTTCTGTTCTTCACATCAAAGACTGCAATCGTCTTCCTCGTTTAGTTCATCGATCGAGATCAAGCACTCAAGCCCTCGCATCCAAGAACTTGAAGAACTGCAACCGACAATCAAGCTGCAGACAGTTAGACTTCGAGCAACCTACGGCTACCAAGCATCAAGCGGATCAACGCTCAAGACCTTCAGCTCAAGATCTACTACAAGAGTTCTTCAGCTCAACCTGCATCCGAGATCGAGATCAAGCGTCCACGCCCTCGACTCATCCAAAACTCAAGGAGATTGAATCAGAGGATCATCATTATTGTATTTAATACAGAGATTGTACCTATATATATTCAAATATTAATACAAATTAATTTGTTTCTCAATTTCCTGTCTTTATTTATTTTAGACTAGAAATTTGTGTTTACAGGCATTTCAATTAGGATTCACGCAAACCCCAACATTGTCCTTTCTTTGGTTCTCTTGTCAGATTTAATCGGGATACCAATCATACTTGTGATCTTACCGAGACAATCCACACTCCAATATTTGAGAGGTAAGTTTGGCAACTGAACCCATAGTGGAAGGGAGTGAATGTGTGCAATGCCAACGTCAAGTTCTTCATTCCATTTCTTGACAATGAAGAGTTTTTTGTCAAAGAAGTAGAAATCCTGACGAATTGCATGCTCCTTGTCCTCTTCTGTTTTGCAACGAACCAAGTAAACCCCTTTCTTTGCAACAGAGATTGATTCAATATCTAAATTCCTCCAAATTCTGCGTATGTATCCATTGATGATCTCAAGAGGTGGCTGCCCCAAGAACAGAACATATAACCGAATTTTTCCAGTACTCAATTGTTTCCAAGATGTCATCTTTTTTCTATTTTGGCACAAGCTACCCCATCAATAGTTGGTGCTTCGACATATTTGAGAACCATACCTTCATCATGATGAAACAAGGAGGCATATGATGGGGGCTTTTCACAATTATCACTACCCGTTTTTATTGCGGGAACGCTACTCTGTTTCTGAGATTTCTCCTGTTGTTCCTATGCAGTCTTTGCTACTAATTGTGTTGGTGCAGAAGAAGTCTACAATGCTGGTTGGCGCTGAGATTCAGTTGGATTCCTCATCGGAGTCTTTGCCGGAGTCTTCCCTGCGACGAAACCCTTGGCGACCCCTTTCCGCGTCGCCAACATGACGACGATTCAGAGCTGAAGCCTTCATATTATATATATATATATATATATATATATATATATATATATATATATAAACATATAAACATACATACATATATACATAAATATATGGAAATGATCATATGAGCATTGTGCTTATGCGAGCATGTGAGCATTAGGATTATGGACCCTTGGATCTTTAACCTATTGATGAGAAAAAAAGTGGAGTTTGGCTTTTTTTTTTTTTTACCCATTTAACACATCCCTCACCTGACTGCAGTAATGAAGGAGCAAAAAAAAAAAAGGGGGAGAATGAAATTGCTATTATTGGGAAGGGAAGAACGTGTATTAATTGCAATAATGATGAGAGCCTTTGGAAATTTAAAAAATAAAAAAAAGAGGAAATCATGCATGGCAATGTAGGAAGTCCATCAGTCATACCAACTATCATTCACGTAGCAAGAAGCAGCAGGGAGAGGAAAAGATACAAGGAGGCGAAAAACACAAAAGGGCATATATTTTTTCGGATGAGTAATGATAATTTGATAGCTATAGAAACAACATAAGGTGAATTAAGGTAAGTGAATGGTGGTTTATATTAGGCAGCAATCTTAAAATAATAAAAACCCTAAACCTTAAAGGCATAACCCTAGACTCAGCTCCTAACCCTAACAATACTAAACCCTTAAACTGACCCCTATTAAGACCTTAATAACTAAAGAACCCTAATAACAGACCCTAACAAACCCTAAAAACCCTAAAGATAGACCCTACTAATCTAAGAAATATGATCAAGACCCCTAATAAACCTAACAATAGACTGACTCTAGTAACCCTAAGGCTCTGCTTGGGAGGAGGGATTGGGGGGGGGGGGGTTAAGGAGGGTGCTTACTCCTCCTTACCCTTGCTTGGGAAGGGAGTGAGAGAGGGTAAGGAAGAGTAAAAGGGAGTGAGATTTACCCCCTTTACCCCTTTTAACTCTTGTTTTTCTTACACCCCAATTTGGGGTGTAAGGAAGAGTTTAATTAAATCATAACATACATAAAATAGAAAATGACCATATTACCCTTAACCGTAATTAAATCATAACACACACACATCCATCTCTCTCTCCAACTCACTCACTCTCTCTCTCTCTCTCTCTCTCTCTCTCTCTAGAGAGAGAGAGAGAGAGAGAGGGTAGAGAGTAGACAGAGAAGGTGGACAGAGAGAAAGAGGTTATAGAGAGTATACAGAGGGAAAATTATTGTTCAGAGAGTAGAGAGAGAGAGAGAGAGAGAGAGAGAGAGAGAGGGAGGGGGGTAGAGAAAGAATGGGTATAAAGCTAATGTATGAGTGTAATACCTTGTCATTGTACTATATATAATATTAAAGGGCAAATTAAATATGTTAATTAAATACTTACTCTTATGAACTCTTTTAATTAAGTTCCCAAGCAAGGGTAAATAGTTTACCCTTACAAACACTCTCATATAACTCTCTTCCCATGTGGACCATAAGGACCCAAAAGAGACCTGAAAAGAAAAGACTCAAAACCTACTACTTGTTGATTAATGACCGAAGGAAAAGCAAGCAAAACAAAAGGACCTAATGCCTATTGACGGAACAAAGACCCGACTAATCCCTGATAGCCCAAAAGTAGAAAACAAACCCTACTGACCTCTGCTACTAATCAAAACAAAGAGAAAAGAAAGATAGAAAACAGAAGGGAGAAGAGACGGTAAAAAAAAACAGAGAAGAAAGAGGGAAAAGGGGATGGAAAACACAAGCAAAATGAATCAAACCAGAGCAGAAAAAGGGCAAAAGAAACAGAGTAAAATCCAGCATTCAACACAAACTCATTCCATAGTAATAAATCCTAGAACAAATAAAGAACAGTCAAGCCTTTAAATACGAAATCTAAACATCCAAATTATCCAAATGAAATCTACTAACATCAATCAAAATATGAAATTACTTCCAAAACTAACCTAAACACTTAACCTAAAGATGCAGGGTAATAAACACTAGGTACACATCAGTTTTCCTGAACTAGTCTTTAGACTAAGCGATCTCCAAATGGTTCTTATTATAGCTTGATGGAAAGCAAGTTTAATGAAGTACAAAATTCTCTGAAGGTTTAATACTAGGAAATCATTCAGTAAGAAGTTACACACACAAACAAGCCGACTGTCTTACTAGATGTGTGACATGGCGAGTCTAATTTTTTGTGCATTACTATCTAAACCCAAGGATTACTTTCCTTGACCAATGTAGCTACTGTAGGGTCTGAATATGTTTGTGCAAGTGACTGTTGTGGCTGATTCCTATCATCACTCCTACATTTTCGCTTTAAAAAATTTATTTATGAATCCCACATTATAAATAGCGTTTTTGGCTCAAAATAATCCGAAGTCGGAGGCCATTGGCTGAAAAAAAATCCAAACTCACTTTTTGACTAAAAATAATCCAAACTTTTAACCTATTTACTCAAACTAAACCGAAATTGATTTATGGCGTCGGAATGCTGACTAGGCCGCCTGAACACGTGTTTCTTTAATTGATTTTGGTTTTGAATGTTTTTTTTAAGCTTATGTAGACCCCAAGTCAATTAAACTTATAATGACATGACAATGAATTAAAAATAAAAGCACTTTAACATAATAAATTTAGTCTTCCAACCCAAAAATTTAAAATTGGACTCAAACCTAACTGTTTGCCTTTTTTCTAATTCCACTCAGTCTTCTCTCTCCTTCTTCGTTATCTTCCGTAGACCTCAGTCACCATTCCGAAGCCAGAAATTGATTTCGGTTTAGTTCGAGTAAATAGGTTAAAAGTTTAGATTATTTTCAGCCAAAAAGTGAGTTTGGATTATTTTCAATGGGCTCCGACTTCGAATTATTTTGAGCCAAAACCCTTATAAATAAATACATTTAGTTTTTATTTTTAATTCATAAACATATTAAAGCAACTGTGGACTAAAATAGAAGTTTATGAAAAACAAAAGAAAGATGTTGCGTTTCAGGAACTGGGCAAAGTTCTCCTTGGGCGTGGCCACACATCGCATTAATTGTTGGAGAAAACTCATTCCCATGGCACAAATTCCTAACCTACATTAATTTAGAGCCAATAACATTAGGACCAATGGACTAGCTAGCTAAGTGTTCTTTGATTATCACAAACGTTGCTTGTCATTTGTTTTCCCACTTTGGTTTATTCCTTTCAAAATGTTTTGAAGATTAGTTTCAAAAATCCTCGTTATATATGAGGACTAGGGGTGAAAATGAGCCAAGTCGAGCCTGACGCTATAAGGCTCGAGGCTTGACTTGTTACATTTAGGGTGAGCTCGAGCTTGGCTTGCGGCTTGCTGAGCTTGTATATTCAGCTTAGGCTTGGCTTGCCAAGGTTCGTGGCCTTGGCTTGGCCTGTTGCTTGGTCTTTATGACAAGTAATAACCATTTACATTTTTCATAAATAATTTATAAAATAAGTTTAATTTTACTATGAAGACAGATTGATGTGTAACGCTTTGATTTGGTTGCTCTCTCTAGGATTTTATAATGTTTTAACTATTTAATTGGCCTCTTTCATTTAATATTTAAATATACGTATAAATCAACATAAAAATGTCAATGAATTGTAATATTAGAACACACATACACAAGCTTATTGGGCTTGCGCAGTCTAACGAACTGAGCTACTCGTGGCCTGGGTTGGCTTGTCTAATTCACGATCTCGAGTACGAGCCAAGTTGCGCTGATCTCGAGCCGAGCTACATAAGCTTCCCGCCAAGCCGCCTTGCGAAGGCTCATGAGCACTATCAACAACAAACACCACAAAAGCATACGACCCAAATTCCAATTGACAAATCAGCCCCAAAAGGAAATTACTATAGATTAGAGCCTAGCTATCAAAGCATGGATTACTATGTACACGTCTCAGCAGCAGTGATACTATATGGGTTAGAAAATAAAACCCCAAAAGCTTGTAAAAACATTTTATCCACACTTTAACACTTTTTTCTTCTCTGCTCCATTTACTCTCATACTTAATGTGGCTAACCTCAGTTTTGCAGCATCTTTTTCTTCTTATTTTTCTTCTTTGAGCTTTCAAATCTGATTCTTCAGTTAAATTTTCTACTACCTCGACTTGTCTCCCAAGGAATTTCACTTCAATAATGTTACAAACTGCAGAGCCTCCAAAACACTTTGTTCTGTATCATGTGACGCAAAGGAGCTGTTATTTTGGGTACTAATTGTTTCTTCAACTACTTCTACTCCAACCTCCCCTCTTTTCAAAGCTTGGGGGTTCAGATGGTTCATTATCTATTTAATTTTTGAGGCAATGATCCTTCTACATGACCTTTTTAGTTGACACTTCTCTATTGTTTCCCCGCCTTTTAGAAAGCCCGTGAGCCATTTCTTTTACTATGTGTCTTGCTTCTCGCACTTCATTTATTTTCTGTGGTACGTGTTGGAAGTATCCCGACAATGTTCGGTATACTTAGAGTTTTAGCCAGAATAATACAGTGATTATATGTCTTGCTAGAGCTCCATTTTCTAATAATTAATATGTTTGATTATTTGGTCCTTCTAGTCACACAAATCAGTATCCTGGAACAATGTATGTGGCCCAAACTAATATAATATTATGTTTAGAAGTGTCGAGAGTTGATTTCTTGGAGAAATCAACACAACACAGGTCTTGTTGGGCTAATACGGACCGTGCCAAGCCTGGCCCGTACCGTGTCGGTTTGGTCAACACGGACCGTGTCACTTATGACACAGACCTTGTTGGACACCAGACGCGATTTTTTAGTATGTCGGTTAAAGGGGATTGTTAACCCATTCTCCAAGCCACACAACACTATAAATAGGGAGTCTATCTGAGAGATTAATAATCAACTGTTTGAGAGTTCTAGAGAGATACCAGGGTGACTTCCTGACTCTCTCTCTCTTTCTCTCCTATTTTAACAATTATTATTATTGTTTCCTGAAACAGTCCACAAAATATCCTAACACACAAACATCTTAGATTGAGATCAGCCTCAGCTCACTCGGGTCGATCTAACAATCGAGTTCTCGGAGTGCTGCATGGAGCCATGGACCTGCGGTAAAGGATTTCTACATTGGAATCACAAAGGTCAACATTTGCATTAGTCGGATTAGCAATTAGGTATAATATTAAACCTATGAAACTGTAGTTTCCTGGGTGATTAATTGTTTAGAACTGTTATGAGTATTCCGCCAATTAATCTGCATCTGTTTAGGAAATAGATCACCTAAAACCCAACAGCGGTATCAGAGCCACCAATTGCATGCTTATGTTTTATGCTTAATTCAGTCTAATTTTGTCAATTATTGAATTATATTACAGATTTGCTAGATTAGGTTTTATGCCCAAATTTTAAAACTTTATGAAAGTTTTAATCTTTATTATTCATATTAATAAATTTGAAATTTTATTGTAAGTTTCATGCTTTATTATTATATTTATTTCCTTATTGTCTTTAATTATACAAATGGGATGATCATTCTCGTGGGGAAAATTGTTCACTAGAGTTTTCAGATTCATTAGATTATTTTCTTTAATTTTCCTGATCTTCAGCCGACTAAAATTGTCTGTTCCTCTGAATTTTCTCGAATTTTTCGAACTTTGATAAAATTCTGGAAAATTCACAGAAGCTCATTAGGTCACTCTTCTGTGTGAGAAAATTGTGAAATTTGATTTTCGAACTTATCATACTATTTTCTTTAATTTTCCAGTAAAATACCGAATTAAATTAGTTTAATTCTCTAACTTTTGCAAATTTATATAAATTTGATAAAATTCTGGAAATTTTACAATAGGTTATTTGATGACTCTATAATATGAGGAAATTTATATCTTTGAGTTTTTAAGTTCGTTGATATTTTATTTATGTTCTTGCACTCAACAAAATATGTCTATAGTAATACTTATTTAAGTAACATTTTTCATAAGTGTTACAGTAGATACCCTATAGTAACATTTTTTAAAAAATGTTACCTTAAATTTCATCTATTGCAACAATTGAATATTTGTGTTGCACTAGCTATCTAATGCAACATTTATTTAAAATGAAAAAGCGTTCTTTTTTCTTTTTTTTTTTTTGGGTAGAGGCGAGGTATCTTCATTCCTTAGGCAGCTAATTTTTCAACTAAAATTGAAAAAACCGCCGAATGAATTTTTTGGCCCCGGTTGATGTGTTGCCTTCATTTGCTCCTCCCTCAAAACCTACATTTCATACTAACAGCTCAATCACTCTCCCTCCATCTCCCTAGTCTATGGTGTCTGCTCTCCAGGGAGCTTCAATAATGGAGGTCTCCCATTTTATTTTCTCTATTTCTTTTAATTCTAACGAATGTGATGGCTTTTACTAGGAACTTCAATTTTTGTATAACTGAAATATGCATAGGACCTTCGTTGCCCGACGACTCTCGACCACCAAGCCTAATTGGGAACACCTTCTCCTACCCCCGCGGACGGCGATCTGAGATCTTGCAAAACAACCTCCTACTTCCTCAAACTACTCAACCCTCCCCATTGACGCTGCAGATTAAATCCTAGAAATGATTCATACGCTTCAGAAAAATTTGACGTTTGGATCTAGAAATTTGTTTGCTTTTGCATAAAAGGATTCTTGAAATTGCTTGAAATTGCTTCTCTTCTTCCGTCTTTTCTAATATTAGTACACTCTTCTTCCATCTTTAAGTCGTTAAACCCTAGCTTTTTGAAGTTGATCTCCTATTGTTGCAGATGCAATTATCAAAGAGGTATTGTGCGCAAAAGCCTCATTTGGGTCAAGATGGTTGATATATAGAGATTGAAGTGGATTTCAGTCTTGAGGACTTGGAGGAAGATTCTATTCGAGTCTCAATCCAATCTAGTTTCTGCCTTGGAGAATGCTTGCTTCAAATCACTAGTGAGTTCGTTTCTTTCTTTCAATTTCCCTTTGTCCTCTTGTTCTTTGTTGAGCTTTGTTCTGTACCCTCTTAAACTAGTTCTGAAGGGTCGTGTAAAATTAGTATCGAACATAGTTGAGTTTCAAGGTCTGGTCAAACTAAGTGTCCAATTGCTAGCATATCGCGTGTTGGTGCTGCCTTTTTGTGCCTATATATAGATCGAAGGAGGTGTTTCGTCGTCACACATCTCCTCCTCTTCACATTCTTTCTCTTAACATGTTTGAGCCTCTAGTTAGTCTAATGTAACACTTTGCAAAATGTTGTCATAGACCTAAGGTAACACTATTTGAGCCTCTAGTAAAACTTTTGCTGCGTTACTATAGACCACTTTTGTTGTAGTGTTTCATCCACTGATTAGTCGACATTGGAGATCAACATGAATCGGATCAACACAGACCATGTTGCCAGCAGTGTAGACGAAAACGTGTTTTTGGCGTTTGGGATTAATTTTTTAGAAATTAACTATTGAACCCTATTGTTACTATGTCGGGCATAAAACCCTATAAAATTTGTTGAGATTAGAAAAACTTTACAATTTTCAATAGATATAGCATCTTTTGTATGTAAAGGTATTTCCTAAAGCCTAAATTTATTTAGCCAATTAAGATAAAATTTGGAATTTTATTAATTTTTGTTAATCATGAAAGCTATTTAGGAAACTTTGTTGAAACTGTTTAGTCTTTGTTTCCTTTTGTGTGTTAAGTTGCAATAATATGACTTCACAATTTGATATTTAAGTATGTGTTATATTTGATAATAATTATTGTAATATTGCTTGTTTGCATGTGCTTCTAGTATGTCCATAGGTAGACGATTTTACCGGTATGCGTACCGTGTTGGGTGATATACAACATGCGTGTCGTGGTTTGAGGTAATTTAAATTAAGTCATTTCAATTGAGTTCTTGTAAGGTCTCTTTACAAGAGGTCCACTTTGTGAAACTTGTAATTAGAGATGTCAAGTTAATTAAGTGGGAGCCCAACAGCAATGGAGATGTCGATCCGAATGGAAGTCATGTCCAAGGAAGTTGCAAATCCAAGAACAAGTTCTTGAAGACTGTAGCTAAATTAGTTTGATTAAGACTAGGTGATCATGCTAGGAGTTTTATTTCTTTATGCTTTAATTCATTATAACATGTTGTTTTATTATGCCTTTTATGCTTTTCAAATGAGTTCACCTAGAATTGCAGGTTTATGTTAATAAAACTTAACTTTCAAAATTGAATTATTGCTCAACCTAACAAACACCACTTAAATGGAAAATAGTATCGCCTAAGCGAATCATTTTGCCTATTACTAATAAGTAGGGAGAGAGTTAGGTCAATTCAAATTAATTATCAAAATAGTTTTGGGCTAAGAGCAAAGAAGAGAAATATTATATTCGATACAAATTTCTAATCGAGAGTTATTTCGAATGATTGATCATGAGATGGTCCACCAAAGGCAACATGATCTCGAGTTTTGTTGGGCCAAAGTCCACTTGAGCCCATGTGTCTTCTGGGTCTTGGTTAAAATTGAAACACTAAGTGAGAGTTAATAGAGTGTTTTTATTTGAAATTAAATAGTTTAATTTCTCTTTTGATGAATGATAACTAAAAATTGAATCTTTTATGTCTTGTAAGAATCAAGATGTCTAACACAAACACCAACAACGCTAATAACCTCCATTCTATTTTAGACAAAGAGAAACTCACCGAGAAAAATTTTCTTGATTGGCACCGAAACCTGAATTAATTGGTCTCAAGGCGGATCTAAGAGAATATGTTCTAGAGAAACCCTTAAAGAACAATCCTAAGGAAAATGCACCTCAAGCTGAAAAAGACAAGTGGTAGCGTCATTTTGATGATGATGACCAAGTCAGTTGTATCATGTTGGCCACTATAACTCCTGAGCTTCATAGGCAATTTGAGAATAAGAAGGCACATGAGATTATCACTCAACTGAAGAGCATGTTTCAAGAACATGCTCGAATTGAGAGGTATGAAATAAATCATCAAATTGTTCGCACTCGACTTGAAGTTGGCAAACCCGTTGGACCCCATGTATTGAAGATGATTGGTCTCTTCGAGTCCATAGAAAGGTTAGGCTTCCCCTACACCCATGAGTTAACTACTGACATTCTTTTAAGCTCTCTACATGAGGGGTTTAGCACTTTCTGGCTGAACTACAACATGCAGGGGCATAAGAAGTCTTTACTGGACCTTCATGCGATGTTAGTCACAGCAGAGAGGGATATTAAGATCGCTCCTTAGGCTAACTCGAATGTTCTTATGGTCTATAAGGGGAAGAACACCTTTAAGAAGTCTAACAAGAACAAAAAGGGACCTACTAATAAGAAAGGCAATGACAAAATTGTTGTCCCAGCCAAACCAAAAGTAGGACCTAAGCCAGATGAAGAATGCTTTTATTGTAAGGGCAAAGGACACGTGAAGAGAAATTGCCCCACCTACTTAGACGATCTGAAGATTGGAAAGGTTGTCAAGTCAGGTACATATGTGATTTAGATAAATCTTATTGTTTCTACTTTATGGATATTAGATATCGGTTGTGAAACTCACATTTGTGGAAATGTGTAGGGCCTAAGCAAAAGTAGACGAGTCAGCAAGAATGAAGTGAACCTATGCACATGAGGCGGGCATAGAGTTGTAGATGTCTATCTAGGAACTTATAGTTTATCTTTACCTTTAGGATTATATAAGAACTAAATAATTGTTATTTTGTTCCTGCTATTAGTCGGAATTTAATTTTCATTAGTTGTACTAGAAATTGAAGGATATCCTTCTTATTATAACAAATGATCGTTTTCAATTTCAAAGAATGGAATCTTTTTTGGTGCATGAATTCGTATGAATGGCCTTTACATATTAGATTTAGATAAACAAATCTGTCACATCGAATCGAAAAAGGCAAAAACAAAAGACTTAAATGAAAGATATCTTTGGCACTGTAGGCTAGCTAGGTCATATTAATCATAAATGCATCCAAAAACTGCAAAATATAGGTCTTTTGGAAAATCTTAACTTCGAAAAGTTTGAATACTGTGAAGCATGTCTGATGGGAAAAATGACTAAGTCACCTTTTACTGCAATTGGTGAATGAGCTAGTGATTTATTAGGACTCATACATACCAATGTGTGTGGACCCATGAGCACGAGTGCCAAAGGGGGTTTTAACTATTTCATTACCTTCATTGAAGACTTTAGTAGATATGTATGTCTATTTAATGTGTCATAAGTCTGAATCCTTTGAAAGGTTCAAAGAGTTCGAAAATGAAGTACGAAACCAACTTGGCAAAACAATCAAGACACTTCGATCAAATCGAGGAGACGAGTATTTGAGCCAAGAATTCATTAACCATCTAAAAGAATGTGGGATTGTCTCACAATTCTCTTCTCTGGGAACCCCACAGCACAATGGTGTATCCGAGAGGAGAAATCGAACACTATTAGATATGGTGCGGTCCATGATGGTAGAGTTAGATTTTTCAGTTAGCTTTTGGGGGCATGCTCTTGAAACAACATTGCTCATTTTAAACAGGACTCCAACTAAAGCTGTTAAAAAGACACCATATGAGATATGGAGAAGAAGAGTTCCTAACCTGTCTTTTCTGAAGATTTGGGGTTATGAAGCCTACGTTAAGGTTTTGCCTGACAATAAGCTTGCACCCAGATCTAAAAAGGTTTTCTATGTGGGCTATCCTAAGGAAATCAAAGGGTATTACTTATACAACCGTTCCCAGAGCAAAGTGTTTGTATCTCGAAATGCTTTCATCTTAGAGAACGAGTTTGTCTCGAAGAGAAAGAGTGGGAGAGAAATTGAACTAGGTGAACTTTAAGAGCCACAAACCACTTCTACTCACATCCCGGACCCTCATCCCATCACCACTACTCTCATTCCAACCCTGTTGACCCCAGCAAGAGCGGGAGGCTCAAGTAGTCGGGAATAAGTAGATGGAGAAGTAGGGGATGTAGGTCTAGTAGCGTTCCCCTAACAGATATTAGTTATCTTATTACAGCGAAAATCAACATATTCCTCATGGAGCATGATGAACTCAAAACCTACAAACAAGCTTTAGCAAGCCCAAATTCCAAGAGATGGCTCGAGGCCATGAAATCAGATACAGACTGCATGTATGAAAACAAGGTTTGGACCTTGATTAATTTACCTGAAAGCGCGAAACGAGTGGGTCTTCAAGGGGAAGACAAACATAGAAGGTAAACCCAGTGTTCGTCAGCAGCGGCTTTTGAGTCTATCAGGATACTCCTAGCTATATCTACATGGTACGACTATGAAATACGAAAAATGGAAGTCAAGACCGCATTCTTGAATGGGATTGTCACGCCCCGAACCGAGGAGTAACAGACGCCGCATTCAGATATAGACTGCATGTATGAAAACAAGGTTTGGACCTTGATTAATTTACCTGAAAGCGCGAAACGAGTGGGTCTTCAAGGGGAAGACAAACATAGAAGGTAAACCCAGTGTTCGTCAGCAGCGGCTTTTGAGTCTATCAGGATACTCCTAGCTATATCTACATGGTACGACTATGAAATACGGAAAATGGAAGTCAAGACCGCATTCTTGAATGGGATTGTCACGCCCTGAACCGAGGAGTAACAGACGCCGCCCTGCAGCACTAAGAGTTCTACAAGCATGCAAGGCTAAACTATAATCAGGAAAAACAAAGGTCTTTAATAACTCACAAATCCAAAATACTAATTGGTTCAACTCAATAAGAGTATGGAAGAAACATCCAAAAATCTCCAAAAACTCGCTACAAGTTCATAGCCCAAAGATTCGACTTTAAGTCAAAGTATTAAGTCCATTAGACTGAGAAATAAACTCCATAGCTCCAAAATAAAGGCTTGAACACATAATTCCTCTCCTGAAACTTAGATACTGCTGAGAGTGGAACCTGAAAAAAAAATGGGAAGATGAAAGGTTGAGCTCGGAAGTCCAGTAAGTAGCGTAACACTCCTTTAGCTGGGTTGGGCATGCAGGTAAAACATAGGCTAGGTCAGAGTTAATAATTAAATAATTAAATAACAATATGTGACTGGGTTTTACAAAACATTTTACTCAGCTCAAAAAAATAGAACATAATACTGATCAAATAATTTCCTATCAAAGTAACATAGTATATATATCAAAATATAACAATCAAAATCACAATGGTTAGGGCTAAGGTCACTGTTGACCTAGTGACAAGGGCAACGATAAGCCGCTATTGACCCAGTGGCGGGCCAACGATGCACCACTATTGACCCAGTGGCAGGGCAACAAAGGAAATGGGCCCAACGGAGACACATACACATATTGGAATACACAAATAGCGCGCATACAAGTCGATCGGCAGGTCCAGTGCATACCTTCACTGGCTAAGGCAGAAGACATAGCCCTAAAACAAAACCAGTAACTTAAGTATCAAATCACACAAACAGTACCCAGTCAAGTAATTTCGAATAACAAATAAATCGGAACCACAAGGTCACTTTTATAAACGGAAGGTTCAAATAATTTAAAAATATAAAACTATTACGTAAACGGCTACTTTACAAATACACTAGTCAAACTATCATAAAACCTCACTTAGTGTATAAAAGACAAAAAGTAACTACATCTTATGAAATTAACATCAAGGAGGTACTTTGTAAAAACACAAATAAATCAATGTAGGTCAAACAACTGTCGGACGTAAATAATACTAAAAATAATATAGTTAAATAATAGCATGCCAACCCGATTTAACAAAATTAAACTTACGGAAAATAGAAGGTTACAAAATAATATTTTTGGCACGAAAAGGACTAAAGAAGTATCACACCACTTACCTGAAACACCAAAACTGGATGATCTACTTCAACGAGACACGGTCACCTATAATTAACCCAGGGCCTAATAATTAGCATATACGGTCACACAGGTTGTAACATACTAACAATATTAACAGAATTACTTACGATATCTAAGCTTTAAGCGAAGTGTTAACTCTCACTTAATATCCCGTAAACTAATTTATTAACGCAAGGTATAAATATTGTGTGCTTAAGATTTCGAGTTGTTCCAACCACATCAAAAGTCAAAAGTATCATACTCCCTTAGACCTTTCCCCCAAAGATGCCACCGTCCTTATCTTGCTATAACAAAATTTGAATCCCAACATCACTACACCTCCTCATCCAATACAATTACGACATTATATAATTAGTGGACAAGCTATTTAAAACACACGTATTGTTCATGCTATACTTTAGATGCTATCTCCTAATAGATCACCTAAAACAATTAAATTAGGAGGAGAGTGGAGTAGCGTTTAACTCTCAACAACCAGTTCCAATTACCCAAACCATCATCATCCTCATCAAGTAACTCGCCGTCAGTATCAAAAATTCACAGCCGCAATCAATCTATACTAATTTCAAAGGAAGAAGAAAACAATACTTTAATAAATTATGGTGTAGCGGTGTCGTCCCTCTCCGGATTATTTTCTAAACCCCCCTTTATCACTTTATCACCATTATTAATCTGTCCAACAATTATTAAAAGCCTCAAGATATTAATGCCCAAAACTACAGTGGCCAAGATTTAGCCTTTCATGATTACGTGACGGGTATGTCTAGACTTAGGCTTTGGCAAATTGGATTAAATGTCGTCGACTACTACATTCTACGGTGGGATTGACAGGCGAACGAAAAGAGGAATAAATACTGTAAGTAATAACACGTTACTAACCTTCGTGATTCTTTGTAGATGAAATTACTCCTCCTCTATTACTCTATGGCCGACGGTAGGAGATACTGTATTATTTTCTGAGGAGGTAGGTATATATATATAATTAGGAGACTAGGGTTTAGGGTTTGTCTAAATAAATTAGGAAGGTGGCTAAAATAATACGACTATAATAATAATAATAATAACAATAATAATAATAATAATAATAAATATTTTATTTTATTTTTTTTCCTTCTAGAGAATTCCGGATATCACAGGGATTCTAAAAGAGGAAGTATACATGACACAACCTGAGGGTTTTGAAGATCCCAAAGGTATTGAGAAAGTAAGTGAGCTACGACGGGTCATTAAGTCTTAACCAAGCTTCAAGGAGTTGGAATCAAAAGTTTAATCAAGTGATTAAAGAGTTTGGTTTCTTGAGAAACAAAGAAGAGCCTTCTATTTACAGAAAGCTCAGTGGGACCAAGATAGTCTTTTTGGTACTGTATGTAGATGACGTACTCCTCATTGGAAACGGTATTCCTATATGTTGGAGTCTTGCAAGACTTGGCTTGGGAAGAATTTTCAAATGAAGGATCTTTGTGAGGCCCAGTACATCCTTGGAGTAAAGATTTATAGAGATAGATCAAAACATTTGATTATGCTAAATCAAACAAAGGTTTTAAATCAATTCAACATGCTGAACTCCAAGAATGGATTCATTCCCATGGTTCATGGCACATCACTTGAAAAACATATTGTCCTCAAACACCTAAAGACCAAGAGAAAGTGAAAAACATACCTTATGCCTCAGCTGTAGGATCGATTATGTAAGTTATGAGATGTACGAGGCCAGATATAGCTTATGTTTTGAGTATGTATAGCAGGTTTCAAGCCAACCCTGGTGAGAAACATTGGACTATAGTGAAAAGCATACTAAAATATATGAACATAACTAAGGAATTGTCCTTGCTTGATGGAGGTGATGAGCGGTTAAGTATAAAAGGTTACATTGATGCTAGTTTTATGACAGACAGGGATGGCTACAGTTGTCAGTCTGGATACGTCTTTTGTTTGAATGGTGGAGCGATAAGTTGGAAGAGTTCTAAGCAAGACATTGTCGCTGATTCTACTACGGAAGCAGAGTATATCACAACATCTAAGGCTACAAAGGAGGCAATGTGGATGAAAAAGTTCATCGGGGAGCTTGAAGTTATGCCCAGTATTGCAGAAGGTGTGGACCTGTACAATAGCAGGGCCATTGCTCAGGCAAAGGAACCTAGAGCCACAGCAATGCCAAGCATGTGTCCAAGAAATTACATCATTCGAAAGATCGTCGAGGAAGGTGATGTCAATGTGTACAACGTTCATACGAATGAGAACGTCGTTGATCCGCTTATCAAACCCCTATCGTAGGCGAAGTATAAAGGTCTTACTCATGCAATAGGAATTAGACAAACTGGAGAGTGTTTTTAAGTTACAGTTTGAACATGTGATGGTTCATGGATTGTAATGTTAATTATTCATCAATGATAATAAAATCAATGTCTTACATCAATTGTGGTTTAGAAATGTGTAAACATCCAAAAGGGGTTAGCGAATTCAAAATGGGAAATCAGATGAGGTTTGATTTGTGAAACCCCATCAAGTGAGCTTATAACGCTAAGCCTAGCCGACAGTCGATCTAGTTCCTAATTATATTATCACACAAGGACAGTGATAATATTATAGCAACTAGCATGTAGGGTTAAGGTGATGATCAAAGTTTCGTGATCATGGTAATGTATAGACATCATAAATCAATCACATAGGTAATGTTGAGAACAACTACCGAATTGACCTGCAGTGGAAGCTCTTTAAGTTGTGAATGTCATAAGAGCTCTCGCCACTAAAGGATAATTCCTAAATCCTGAGTTCATTACATAAACTACATGGTCTATTGTAACGCGTCCAACGCCTTTCATAACAGTAGGCTATAAAGGCGGTGCATGGGTTGTAGTTGGAGCATGTGAGGGTACCTAGTTGAACAAGATGGCGTTGTCCTCCGTATTAGGGATAGTTGTCTCGTTGGTCACTTGATGAGCTTAGACTGAAAATGTTTGGCCGAGCTCAGGTGCATCAATAGATGGTCATTTGCTTTTCAGAGTCTAACTCGGAGATTGAGGAACATTCGGGTTTGCATAAGGATGACGTTAGCTTACCTTATCCAAATCTGAGACAATAAGAGACAATGGAATTTGAGGGGTCGAACACTTGTGGGACAGATGGGAGATTGTTGGGAGTGTCTCGATAATGTTCGATATACTTAGAGTTTAAGCTAAAATAATATAGTGATTATATGTCTTGCTAGAGACCTCCACATTTGATAATTAAATATGTTTGATTACAACAATATTATTTGGTCCTACTGGGTGACACAAGTTAGTGTCCTAGAACAATGTGTGTGACCCAAAATAATATAGTATTATGTTTGGAAGTGTCGAGAGTTGATTTCTTGGAGAAATCAACACAACATGGGTCGTGTTGGGGTAACACGGACCGCGTCAAGCTTGGCACGGACTGTGTTGGTTGGCAACCAACTTAAATCGAGTTACGGAGGTCAACACAGTCCATGACTCTTGTGACATGGACCGTGTTGGACACCCAATGCGATTTTTTAGTAAGTCGATCAAAGGGGGTTGTTAACCCCTTCTCCAAGTCACTAAATAGGGAGTTTGTCTGAGGAGATTAATAATCAACTATTTGAGACTTCTAGAGAGTTACCAGAGTGACTTCATAAGTCCCTTTCTCTCCTAGTTTAACAGATATTATTATTGTTTCTTGAAACAATCCACAAAATACCCTAAACACATACATCTTAGATTAAGATCAGTCTAAATTGGGTCGACCTAGCAATCAAGTGCTCGGAGTGTTGCATGGACCTACGGTAGAAAGTTTCTGCATTGAAATTTCAAAGGTCAACATCTACATCAGCCGGATTAGCGATCAAGTATAATACTAACTGTAGTTTCCTAGGTGATTAATTGTTTATAACTGTTATCAATATTCCGCCAATTAATTTATGTTTGTTTAGGAGATAGATCACCTAAAACCCAACAATATCTTCCTAACTCCATCTGATAAATCATCGTGGCTCCCCTGGATTGTTTTTGTCTTGGAAGACTCTTTCATGTCCTTTCGGTTTTCCTCCATCAAGATTTCTTCATTAATGTCATGTGTCTCTTATGCATTTTAAATGAGTGGTGACTCTTGAACTACCTCTATGAAGAATGTGCCTCTAATTCTTGATCATCTTCAATCAATGGAAATCTTTGATCATCCTCATGCTCTAACTGGTTGATACCATCTTTTTTAGACTCATTTGAACCATTAGATGGGATACTATTACTTGGATGAATTTCATGCTCCCTTTGGACTTTAATAACAATATAATATAAGGATCCAACTTCCTTTATGAAGATCTTGAATGCTTATTCCTCAACATTATTTCATCCTTAATATCCTTGAATGTAGTTGTGACAATTTGTGCTCTTATTACTTCAAATGATTTTGTTCTATATATTGAATTTTCTAAGCACACAAGCCTGCCCTGAGGTTTAGTTATCTCCTTGAATGTCTCCCAAGTACAAACATATGGTGAAACACCATGAACCTCTACCCATACTCATCTTGAGTCAGCACAATCATATGTTAACCACCTTGTGAACTCAATGAACCATAGCTCAAGTTCTTGGGGGCTTCTCAAAGCTATAACGAAGTTTAAGCTTGACAAAGCAGTGATCTTGAAACATAGCCCAAAGTTGGAGTAGATTGCAGATGAAAGAGGGTCAATGTCACGGGGCCCACTTGTGCATACTTAACCCTTTCTAACCATTTTATAAACTCCTCATTACCACACCCTGGGTAGCTCCTTGTTCTTTCTCTCCTACATACTCCGAGATATTGTCTTTCTGAGATTTCTTCTGTCCTCCATATTTTCTTAACTTTGCTACTTCTGGCCATGGACATTGATATTGTACTCCCTTTGATTTTTGCATCACCCAACACAGTAATTGTAGGACCCCGAAAAATCTTCATCCAGATAATTGTATCGAACGTGCTACTTATGATCGGGGGCTTACTCAGGTTGCTTAATCTTTATTTCGAGATAAAAGACTTTTATTCATTTAATGATCCCTTTTTGTTACCAACATGTTCGCAATTACACCAAATGATTTTATCAATGAATTAATAATGCCTCGATTCAAAACCCGAGCCGAAGGAGGACAGATGGGCTGCTAGGAGGAGTCATAGGCTGCTAGCCTATGACAGGTTCATGACTAGGCCCGCCTGTCCTCGGCCCATAGGGAGATGGATGAAATTTAGCGTAGGTCGCTGGGCCTATGCTGAATTTCATGTCATCTTTCTTTTGGGCCGGTCATGGATATGAATATTGAGAATTTATTAAATCATTTCTATATATTTTTCAGTGCAATGAGCGTATATGTCAGATAATAAAAGGGGTTATAAAAGAAGAGTCATCAGCCGATTTAAGGAAATCAACAAACCAAAATGAAAGAAAGAAGACTCCGGTCAACGAACCTGAATTCCGAGCCCGGGGGTAAGGTTACAAATTCGAGAATTAGAGAATCCTCGAATCCGCCTGTTTGAAAACAGACTCTACTAAAATCGAACTTGAAATGAAAAGAGCGGGGAGAAGTTCAAAAGAATTCACAATGATATATTCTGAACATGCAATAAATAATGCAATGTTTTCCAAAAGATTGTACAAGTAAGATTTTCAAGCATAAATTACATGATTAAAACACAATAGCAAAAATGAACAAACCCCTTATAACGAACACTTGAGTATGATGTCGATTTAGAACTTTGGATGAAATGAGGGGTGTTTTGTGGATGATATGGATGGTAGAATGATGGTGAAAGCTTGAAATTTGGATGAGAGAGTTTAAGAGAGTAGATGATGGAAGAGAGGAAGTATTGGTGATAAGTTTTGATAATGATGGTTGATGATATGAATGAAGGGATGAGGGGGTGTTTATAGGTGAAAGGTGAGGTGATGAGGATGGAAGGAGGGGGAGGCATAATCCAAAGATCATGCCCCCATGGCTGTGATCAAGGTGTTTCGTCCGCAATACAATGCGGGAATTGTATCGTATCCATAGGGAGCAAGGTCTTTTCGTCAAAACTTTCACTACTAGGCTTAGTTTAAGGTAATAAAACGATTAAGCAGGGGAAAAGAGAACAAAGACAAATTATCGGTCGAAAGCAGAGGGAAAGAGGCTCAAGGGTCGGTATCGCCTCCTAATGGTCACCCTAATCACTAGAAAGCCTCAATCAGGACACTAAGCCGGGATAGAGGTTAGATTATTGCAAGGATTAGAGCCACTCCGGGGCCTCTCCCGAGGTATACCCGGATTTAACCCTCGAGGTTCGTCCACTAAATGAATGAGGACTTGCCAAGAGGGCTTGATGTACAATTCACCCTACCCGAGCTTCTCCACTAAATGAATGAGGAGTTTCTCGGGTATCCATGCAATTGCCCTAAGGATTGTGTTTAAGTAGGTTTAGCGGGCTTCCACTACTTACTAAACCCCACAATCGAGAGAGCTTTTGGATGAAAACCTCATAAACAAGGCTTAATGCCCTAACTAAGTCAAGCCTTAGAATTGGGATCCCATTAGGGGCTAAAACTTCCCCTAAACCTTAAGGGTACTAGCCACTAATCATGATGATAAACATTAAAACTAACAAGCTTAACATAAGAACCCTAAGCATGATATCTAGAAGAGAAAACACAACAAGACTAAGCACAAACACTAATTAAAACAATAACTAAGAGAGGGAAAATGGAGACTTACCTAAAATAGGATGATAATAATAATAAAAAGATGAAAGAACACCAAAACTTGAATAAATGCTTCTTCAAAATAAATGCTTCTTCAAAGTGCAATAATCCAAACCAAAGACCAAAAATAAAGACGTTTTTGAGAGTAAATGAGAAGATCTATCTAGGAAAGAGTGCTAAGCTCCCCTCAAAGGAAGTAGATTTGATTTCCCGAGCCGGGTTCTCGACGACGTCGACCAAGCATCTCCCAATGCCTCGGACCCAAACTAACCTGCATGAAACTAAAGGAAAACAGATAAGCGACAATTATTAAGAAAGGTAACGAGCAATAAATCTAAGTAAGAGGAGCGATATTTAAGCTCAAAATTGAGCTTGAACACAAGGCCGTATGGCCTTCCTCATGACAACAGTCAAAGTCAGTTGCAACGATCTTGGGATTGCATGGCATTTGGGAGGAAAAAATTTGCGCGTAAATCGAATTCTTCTGAGCAAGGCCCCGCGGCCTATGGCGCTTCATCACTCAGATCGCTGACGTGGCGAGCGCGAAATGGTCCTCTTTCCCGAGCAAGGCCCTGTGGCCTTGCTGAGTTCTTTCGGGCCAGATAGCAAATGGGCCTGGTTTTTGGGCCTGGAAGCTGGGCAAAGCCGCTGGGCCTTGCTATCTGGCTAAGCGCAATTTCGAACGACCATAACTCTTTCATCCGGACTCCGATTGAGGCAATTCAAAAGGCGTTGGAAAGCTTATGATGTATACTTTACTCTCATTAAAAGAAATAAGGCCAATGAGATTTGTGAAAAAATTGGAATTCAAAAGGGTGAGCACATGTATGTGGAAAGGACGAAAAATAAAGGTTTTTGTGGTGGGTTGGCAAGGTAGCTTTTGATTGAGGAAGACCTAGTGACTTTGCTTTCATTTTAGCATGTTTTCTTATTGCATTTGGTTTGTACACTTATCCCGATACAAAATTCGGTGTCAATAGGGAGCCCCCACTTTGATCGAGTCCGAATAGGACGAAGGTCAAAGTAGCTTGAGGTGTTGATCGGCTGACATTGGTAACCAGAAGATGGGTGCTGTCGGTGCTCTTTTAATGGAGACCGAAAGATAGATGATGTCGGTGCTCTTTTAATGGCGACCTGAGGGTGGGCGATGTCGGTACTCTTTTAATAGTGACCGGAAGCTGGACGATGTCGGTCCTTTTTTAATGGCGACCGGAAGGTGGACGATGTCAGTGCTCCTATAATGACCACTGGAAGGTGGACGATGTCGGTGCTCTTTTAATGGCGACCGGAGGGTGGACGATGTCGGTGCTCTTTTAACGGCGACCGGAAGATATATACTGTTGTAGACACCGGATTTTGTACCGAAACAAGTGTACAAATCAAGCACAACAAGAAAAGAGTCTAGAAGGAAAGCCAAGTAACTGGGCCTCCATCAATGAAGAATTATCGGGTCAACCCACCATAAAAAGCCTTCATTTTCCACCCTTTCCACATACATATGCCCACCATTTCGAATCCCTTTTTTTACACAAGTCTCTTTGGCCCTATTTCTTTTGATGAGAGTGAGTAAGGTACACATCATAAGCTTTCCAATGCCTTTTGAATTGCCTCAATCGGAGTCCGGATGAAAGAGTTAGGGTCGTTCGAAGTTGCACTTAGTAGTTTCAAAAGCCACGCGGGTTTTAATAATTCTCAGTCCCAGAACAAAGGCAGCCCAGTAAGCAAATCCAACCCACTAGCTAA
The DNA here is from genome assembly GCA_029582165.1 of Portulaca oleracea. Lineage (NCBI taxonomy): Eukaryota > Viridiplantae > Streptophyta > Magnoliopsida > Caryophyllales > Portulacaceae > Portulaca > Portulaca oleracea. The sequence continues at coordinate 34,953,984 of CM055874.1, forward strand.
GACAAAACCCGCACGGGTTTTAATCAGCAGAGGCGGCCCAGAAACAGAACCAGCCCAAGGCGCGCCCCAACTCAGCTGCTTCAAAACCCGCACGGGTTTTATACTGCCTGAAGCGCGTCGTTTTGCCGTCCACGTCAGCGATCCGTGTGCTTGGATATTATAAAACCCGCGTGGGTTTTCTGTTTGAATTCGGCGCCAAAAATCTTGATCACCCTCCATTATAATAGATCCATGTGTTTGACTCCTACCCTTGACTTTATGATTGCATGGCATGATCCAAGGGATGTGTCCCCATGATTTTCCCTCCTAATCACTACCTCCTCACCTATAAATACCCCCTCCATTTCACCTTCATCACCAAGCATTCTCACCAACTAACACCATTATTCTACCTAAACTCTCATCAACCATCCTCTCCTATTCTCATTATTCTTTCCCTTATTCTACCAAAATCATCACTCACATACTATCCTACTACCATTCTCATACTCATCTTTCATCCACCAAGTCAAGGGAAGTCAAGGTGTTTCGATCGGCACATTCGGGTTCCTAAATCAAAGAGGTTCGCTTTTATGTTTCTTTTCGTTATTATCATTTAATCATGTAATTCGTACTTTATTTTACATTATATGTGCATATTTTGTAAACCAAAAATATCATTCTTTATATTGCATGATTAAGAATATAAATTTCCGAAATTAATTAAACTTCTCCCCGCTCTTTTTCATTTTAATATCGATTTTAGTAGAATATGTTTTCTAAACAGGCGAATTCGAGAATTCTTATTCTCAAATTCGTAACCTTACCCCCGGACTTAGAATCGGGTTTCGTAGACTGGAGTTTTTATTATTTTTAAGGTTTGTCGGTTTCCTTAATCGACTGGCGACTCTTAATTCTTTTATAACCCGTTTAATTATTTTAAACATACGGATTTACACCAAAATACTTAAAAATGATTTAGTAATTTCCATATACTAATCCAAAGCTAAAATCAAGAGAAAATGGGCTAGAACTTGATAAAACCCTCGCGGGTTTTATCAGTTTCAGCCCATATTCTCTGGCCCAGGGAAAGACACGGTCCAGCCCATGGACACTTAAAACTCGCGCGGGTTTTAACAATACGTCCATGGCGGCCCGTTTGCCTTCTATTGGGCTTGGATGTGGTATTTGGGTCAAAACAGAATTATTTTTAAAGTATTTCGGTGTAATTTCGAGTGATTAAATAATAAAAAAATGGAATTATAAAATAAATAAAGTTTCATCACCCCAAAAATGAATTTCGAAAATAAAAATATCCTTATTCAAGGATTAAGCAACCTTAGTCGGCTCCCGATCACTTAAGTAGCGCATCCGAAACAATCTCTCCGAACGGGAATTTTCCGGGTCCTACAGATTGGCGACTCCACTGGGGACTTAAACTTAAAAAGAGGGTAAAACTTGAAAAAATCGAATTAATTTGAAATTGTAAAAAGTGAGAAGTTGATTTATTTCACGATTTTATAATTCTTTTAGACATCCTTTGCATACCGGGTCACTAATCGCGTCTTTTGACACGTTAGCACAAAGGCGATGATTAGGTTATACCTAGGTGATTCCTCTCTCTCCCCGCGTTACACTCAAAGGACTTCCTTGAAGTTCTTTGAGCAATACCTCACATTCCTTACCTAAGGGTATGGAGCACGGAGATGAAAACGTGCGGTAGGCCATGTAATCCAACCATAGAAAATCCATGAACATAGAACCTTGGTTTAGGGTATCCCTTCATATTGTATGCTATGTGCTATGTGTACCCCTTCCTTTTTTTTTTTCTTTCGTTTTAGAGTCGACCCTAGTTTAGAGGTTTTGTTCTAGTCCATATAAAATTCATTTCGTCGAGAAAATGATTGTTTATTAATTAGTATAATTAACCCAAAAGGCATCATGGTTAGCCCAAGTGGAGGGGCCTATTTATGTTTGAAGGTTGGTTATTTGAATTAATAAATAAAAATCGACTCACCTTCGATGATATTATATGGCCCTTTACGAAATTCTCTTAACAAAGGTCCAAAAATTAATTAAAAAGTCCAACAAAAGTTAATGGATAGCGTTTTAGACTGCATAATAGTTACTAGGCTCGAGTAAATTAATTTGTTGATTTAATTAATAAATCCATCGCATTTATGGTCGGCCCGTTGTTAGACCCAACCATATTGGATTTGTCAATTAAGCCCATAAATTAATTAAAACTCACTTATTGTTGGCTTTATTCAGTCCTTTACAATATCCATTTTCCCTGAGTAAATAAATAAAGCTTGTTGTATATTATGTGTAAATATGTGTTTGTATGTTGGGTCTTTATTAGAGTCGGACCTAATTTTGAGATATTGTTTTAGTCCGCATAATAATCATTGGGTTGAGAAGAAATAAATTTATAAACTCGATTAATCAACCTTAAATGTTACGGTCGGCCCGGTGGTGAGGCTCATCCGTTTTAAAGGTTAATTATCCTTGTTTATCGATTCATTTTAACTCACCTTTGGTGATTTTATTCCACCCTTCTCAATATTCTCTTACTCATGGTCCAAAGAAAATTGATTAATAATCAAACAAAGTCAGTGTGTGTTGTTCTAGCCCGCGTAATAGTCTCAAGGTTAGAGAAAAATAAATTTATAAACTTGATTTGATTATTAAGACTGACAAATCCATGGTCGGCCCGTTGTTAAGCCCATCCATGGTGGAATTAATAATTGCGTTTATAAGTCTGTTTTAACTCGCCTTTTGACGGCTTTATTCGGTCCTTTACAACATCCACTTTCCTTGAGTTAAATAAATAAATGTGTTGGGTCACAAAAAAAAAAGGAGTGCTAGTGTGTTAAGCATTATTCTAGTCCGCATAATAGCCAACATAGCTTGAGCTGTCTGAGTTGTGGGCTGAGTTACGGATTCTCCTTAAAACGATCGGCCTGTGGATTGGGCCCATCCGAATTGAGAAACACCGACTTAAGTCTATCAACTTGTGATCCGCTCACTATATTTGACTTTATCCGGCCCTTTATAATGCTCTTGTTGTAAAAAGTGTTGTTGTGTTCCGCAAACCTGTCGTTTCCTGAGTTAGTATATAGGTGTCTTACAATAGTCCTGGATGAGTCCTTATTTCAGAGTCTACATGTAAATGTCTTTTAGTCTTTTGAAAGTCTCATACAAGGTCGTGTCATATGTGAGTCTTTTCTTAAGTCAATATGTGTGTTTTGTTTTTGGAAGTCTAAACTCGGGTCATGGGTGAGTCTTTGGTCTTGGTCATAAGTGAGTTTTTTCCTGGGTTAATGTGTGTTTGTCTCTTTTAGAAAGTCCAGTGTGAACCCAGGTCATGGGTGAGTCTTTATTCTAGAGTCAGGATATAAGCGTCTTGCATTCTTTAGAAAGCATCCATATAAGGTCTAGAATAAATCTTTGTGTTAATGTCTGCATGTAAGTGTCTTGCATTCATTAGAAAGCATCATATAATGTCTAGGATGAGTCTTTGTGTTAGTGTCTGCATGTAAGTGTCTTGCATTCTTTAGAAAGTATCATATAGATTCATAAGTCATGTAAACCCATGTCATGGGTAAGTCATTTTCCAGAGTGAACATATGAATGTCCTGCATTATAGAAGTCTCCTATAGGGTCTAAGACGTGCAAACACATGCCATGGGTCAGTCGTTGAGTCATTTCTCGGGTTAGCGTGCAAGTTTCTTTCATTCTTAGGAATTCTCATATAAGGTCTAAGTCATGGGCAAGTCTGTGCCTAGAGTCATCATGTAAATATCTGTCTTTTTATTAAGAAGTCTAGTGTAAACCCATGTCATGGGTGAGTCTTTTGTCGTGTCGGCATATCATGTGAATATCTGTCTTTTTATTAAGAAGTCTAGTGTAAACCCATATCATAAGTTAGGATTTCCTGGTCAGCATATAGGCATTTGCACTTTAGGAGGTCTCATATAGAACATGTAGACCCATGTCGTGGGTCAGTCTTTTCCTTAAGTCAGCATGTGAAGGTCTTGCATCCTAGGAAGTCTCATGTAGGTCAGTTGGCACGTTCAAACCCATGTCCTGGAGTCTCTACCGAGTCAGCATATAGGCATTTTTCATTTTAGGAAGTCCATATAGGTCATTTAGGTCATGCATGCATTAGGATGGGTGTTTCTTCATTTGTTTAGTGTCAAGGTCAAGGCCTGAGCTAACCATAAAAGGAATATTTGGGATGACGGGAAATTCTGCAACTACCATAGATCCCGAGGAAACAACATGGAGAATTGTTAGACTTTGGATTCCCCATACGAGGACAAGGAGGGTATATCATCAAAGGAGCTTTAGAAGTAGCTACAATCTCGGTTGTCAAGCATTTCATGCTCAGAGTCTGTTATAGTCAGTTCTTCATTCATTTCTTTACTCTTGTTGCTATGTGATCAAACAGAATTTCATGCTTGTGTTTTTTACTTGAGTTGAGAAGTTCTCTCATCTATCCATCATCCATGCAAACCAAGTCTGGCAAAATTCATCTTCTCTTATCCTACCATCTTTGCTGTGTACCTCGTTCCCATCTTTTATTTTATTGAATCCAGGGTTTAATTAAAGAAAACAAAAGAAAAAAAAAGAAAAAAAAAAGAGAGAAGCCAGTCTGCACTGATCAAGTAGGCTGGGCAAAAGGAGAGAAGACCAAAATCATTAGTCTCTTGAAAATGGACATCTCTATGCTCCTAGACCAGCAACTTAACCCAATGTGCCAAGGACAGGGGGCTCAAACCCAGCCTTCATTTCACCACCCATATTACCCTCATCTTTTCATCCAATCTTGACTTCCCACCTACCACTCACATCTTTGACCTCTCCATCAAACCTCAACCCTTTTCAAACCCTTAACCCAATCCAAAAGGTGTGTTATGACCAAAAGGAGAATAGGAGTCAACCCACGAAGAAGGAGTTTGATGAAAAAAAAAAGGAAAAAAAAACCTTAGCCTTGACCAACCTGGTCATTCTCCTCATCCATATCTACCCCAAAGCCAAAAGGTGTGACTAATGTCATCAAAAAGGCGGACAGGAGTCAATCCCATGGAGAAGAAAGTCGAAAAAAGAGAAGAAAGCAAAGGAGAAAGCAAAAAAAAAAAAAAGAGTGAAAAAAAGTGAAAGCAAAAAAAAAAAAGAGCCAGAAAAATGGAGTTCAAAAAAAAAAAAAGGAAGTTGAGAAGGAAATGATACAAGAAAAAAGAAGAAAGAAAGAAAAAAAAAGGATTAGAGGATAATAAGAAGTGAGAATGTGAAAATAAGAGTCATGCACACCTCAGAAAATTTCATCTCAAACCTTCACCTCATCATCCATATACCTCAGCCTTTCATAACCTTCACAAACTTTTCATCCATCCATAACCTGCATATGAACCCTCAAACCTTCATCTTTTCGAACTGTTAAGCCTTTCTCAAGGCACTATCCATCAACGTTGCACTTAAAGAACTACGACTGGCCTGATTCCACCTTGGATACGTAGGAAAACCTCTTTGAGGCCCGACCGCTACAAGGAGCATCCTTTGTCCTCAAAATGTTGGTCTTTGAGAGAACCAAAAAAAAAAAAAAAAGAGGCTAGCTTGGAATCACAGGCTAGGCAAAAGGAGAGTGAGAGAATAAGAGAGGCTAGCCTGAAAACCCGTCAGGGCAGGTTAGGCAAAAGGAGAGGAAACCCTGGATTCTATCTTTCATCATCATCATCAACCCTCCATCTTCCTTCCGTCAGACTTGGACATCATTCCATAACCATGTTCCAACCTTTTCCCAAGAGATGATGTCTATCCCATTTGACCATCTCTTCAAGACACGATCATTCTTGAGTGTCCCCCTACCTCATTCATCAATAAACTCTCATCCCTTTCAACCCTTTCTCAAGAGATGATGTCTATCCCTTTGACCATCTCTTCTTCCCTTCAAGACACGATCATTCTTAAGTGTCTCCACATCCCATTCACCATCGTCCACCGTCTCTTTCCCCAAACATCTTCCAACCAAGCTTTCCTAGCCTCTTCATCCCATGTCACCCTTTGAGGAATTTTCCAGCTCAGTCATTAATGCAAGTATGAGGCTCTGTTCTTAATGCCCACTCTTAGCACACCTAATTGTGGCTTACTTCTCAGCAAGAGCGAAAGCCGTTCACATCAGATCAACGGCTAACTGGCAACCACATGATCATAAACAAAACTCAGAAACAAGCTACTCTAAACTGGGGGCTCGCGCTACCTTTGTGACATCGTTGAAGACATTTATCGGAGATAGCTTCAAAGAGGGACACTTACGCCCTATCCTACAAGGTCCTGCATCTTAATCTCATAGACGTCCTAACAGTGGTCTCATCAAGAAAAAAAGAGAGAAAAAAAAGAAGAATAAAAAAAAAGAAAAAAAAAGAGAAAAAAATTAAAAAGAAAAGAGGGGCTAACTTGAAAACCCTTTGGGCAAGTTAGGCAAAAGGAGAGATTGAGACTCACTACTAAGGACTATGCCTCCTCCTATTCTATGGTCCCCATGCATCAAGTCAGTCTATCATGCATTGAGTCAGTCTGTTGTGCATTGAGTTAGTCTGTCATGCATTGAGTCAGTCTGTTGTACATTGAGTAGGTTTGTCATGCATAAAGTCAGTTTGTCATGCATCAAGTCAGTCTATTATGCGTTGAGTTAGTGTGTCATGTATTAAGTCAGTCTGTCATGTATCGAGTCAGTTTGTCATACATTGAGTTAGTCTGTCATGCATCAAGTCAGTCTGTTGTGTATTGTGTCAGTTTGTCACGTATCGAGTCAATTTGTCGTACATAAAGTCGATAGTCGTGCATAAATGCATGAGTGCATGAATGCTTGTGTCAAAAATAAAACAAGATTGCATTGTTTGTGCAAGATTTTAGTAGACTAGTTGCATGCATACTTGCATATCTGAAAATAAAAAAAAAAGAAAAAGAAGCAAGGAAGTGCTACATCGTTGCTCAAGAACGCAACAGTGGGGGCTGTTCAAGCCCAATCAGACTGGTCGACATGGTTTCCAGTCACTGAGAGCAAGATTAGAGCAATCTCTAATCCAACTCTTGCTGGACAAATTAGCATCCAGTCAAGTCATGCATCATCAGCCAGACACGAAGGATAGAATCTTCACTTGACTAGTACGGATCAACGATCGGGCAAATTCAAGAATCCATTCCTCACAGTGAAATTTTGGCACCTATCCGCTTAAAGAAAAATTTAAGGAAAATAAGGGCCATCGGCAGAGTTTCGGTGAAGTTCCTCAGCATCAAATTGCCATTATCCAGAGCCGCCGGCAGAGTTCGGCGCAATCGTAGCAATAAGAGTCATCAACATCAGGAAAATCTGTTGGGCATCGTCATCAATCTGTCAAACAGGTAATTCTCTATATCTTTAACCATTGTTCAAAATGATCTGACATTCTGCTTCGGTTTCTATGTAGGGAGTCATCACAGACACCAGGTCGCCGCTAAAAGGCATCATCATCATCCACCTTCCGGTAGCTACATAAAAGAGCACCGACAGCACAGTCCAAAGTTGCTGGCCCAAAGCTTGTAGCCCAAGGATTTCTGAGACTCATAATCCTCTCAGATAAAAATCTGAACCAATAATCCATCTTACATTTCAGAAAAAACTAATACTTAATTTTCTTGTGATTTTCAGGTTGCCACATAAAAGAGCACCATAATCCCGTTGCCGCATAAAAAAGCACCATCATCCGGTAGCCATATAAAAGAGCACCATCATCCGGTAGCCACATAAAAGAGCACCATCAGCGACAGTCGTCCCACGGTTGCTACCTAAAGGCCTCCAACGATGTCGTCAGCTACAGTTGTCCAACGGTTGCCACTTAAAGACCTCCAACGATGTCGTCAGCAACAGTCGTCCAACGGGTTCCACATAAAGGTCTCTGACGATGTTAGCAACAGCAGTCGTTCAAACGGATGCTACATAAAGGTCTCCAACGACATTCTCAGCATCAGTCGTCCAACGGTTGCCACCTAAAGGTTACCTACGACCTCATCATCAGCATCAGTCGTCAAACGAATTCCACTTAAAGGTCTACAACGACATTCTTAGCATCAGTCGTCCAACGGTTGCCACCTAAAGATTACCGACGACATCATCATCAGCATCAGTCATCTGACGGTTGCCACCTAAAGGTTTCTGATCACATCATCGACATCTCCAATCGTCTAACGGTTGCCACCTAAAGGCCTCCGACGACATGAAAGCGGCCATTTTCATTCAGGACGCCGTTGAATGGCATCATCTTCGCATAAGACCACCAACACCATCCATCTTCAAGTCAGACGTCAAACAGTTAGCATCTCAGGCTACTTTGACCTTCGTCCTACTCAGACTCGATCAAAGTGGGGGCTCTCTCTAGACACCGAATTTTGTACCGGGACAAGTGTACAAATCAAGCACGACAAGAAAAGAGGCTAGAAGGAAAGCCAAGTCACTGGGCCTCCATCAATGAAGAGTTACCGGGTCAACCCACAACAAAAAGCCTTCATTTTCCACCATTTCCACATACATATGCCCATCATTTCGAATCCCATTTTTTTCCACAAGTCTCTTTGACCCTATTTCTTTTGATGACAGTAAGGTACACATCATAAGCTTTCCAACGCCTTTTGAATTGCCTCAATCGGAGTCCGGATGAAAGAGTTATGGTTGTTCGAAGTTGCACTTAGCAGTTTCAAAACCCACGCGGGTTTTAATAATTCTCAGACCCAGAACAAAGGCAGCCCAGTAAGCAAATCCAGCCCACTAGCTGAGACAAAACCCGCACGGGTTTTAATCAGCAGAGGCGGCCCAGAAATAGAACCAGCCCAAGGCGCGCCCCGGCGCAGCTGCTTCAAAACCCGCGCGGGTTTTATACTGCCTGAAGCGCGTCGTTTTTTCGTCCACGTCAGCAATCCGTGTGCTTGGATATTATAAAACCCGCGTGGGTTTCTGTTTGAATTCGGCGCCAAAAATCTTGATCACCCTCCATGATATTAGCTCCATGTGTTTGACTCCTGTCCTTGACTTTGTGATGGCATGGCATGATCCAAGGGATGTGTCCCCGTGATTTTCCTTCCTAATCACTACCTCCTCACCTATAAATAACCCCTCCATTTCACCTTCATCACCAAGCATTCTTACCAACTAACACCATTATTCTACCTAAACTCTCATCAACCTCCTCTCCTATTTTCATTATTCTTCCCCTTATTCTACCAAAATCATCACTCACATACTATCCTACTACCATTATCATACTCATCTTTCATCCACCAAGTCAAGGGAAGTCAAGGTGTTTCGATCGGCGCATTCGGGTTCCTAAATCAAAGAGATTCGCTTTTATATTTCTTTTCGTTATTATCATTTAATCATGTAATTCATACTTTATTTTACATTATATGTGCATATTTTGTAAACCAAAAACTTCATTCTTTATATTGCATGATTAAGAATATAAATTTACGAAATTAATTAAACTTCTCCCCGCTCTTTTTCATTTTAATATCGATTTTAGTAGAATCTGTTTTCTAAACAGGCGAATTCGAGAATTCTTATAATTCTCGAATTCGTAACCTTACCCCCGAACTTAGAATCGGGTTTCGTAGACTGGAGTTTTTATTATTTTTAAGATTTGTCGGTTTTCTTAAATCAACTGGCGACTCTTAATTCTTTTATAACCCGTTTAATTATTTTAAACATACGGATTTACACCAAAATACTTAAAAATGATTTAGTAATTTCCATATACTAATCCAAGGCTAAAATCAAGAGAAAATGGGCCAGAAATTGATAAAACCCTCGCGGGTTTTATCAGTTTCAGCCCATATTCTCTGGCCCAGGGAAAGGCACGGTCCAGCCCATGGACACTTAAAACCCGCGCGGGTTTTAACAGTCCATGGTGACCTGTTTGCCTTCTGTTGGGCCTGGATCTGGTATTTGGGTCCAAACTGAATTATTTTTAAAGTATTTCGGTGTAATTTCGAGTGATTAAATAATAATAACGGAATTATAAAATAAATAAAGTTTCATAACCCCGAAAATGAATTTCGAAAATAAAAATATCCTTATTCAAGGATTAAGCAACCTTAGTCGGCTCCCGATCACTTAAGTAGCGCATCCGAAACAATCTCCCCAAACGGGAATTTTCCGGGTCCTACAGCTGTCGGTGCGCTTTTAACGACAACCGGAAGGTGGATGTTGTCGGTGCTCTTTTAATGGTGACTGGAAGGTAGATGGGGTTGGTCCCCTTTTAATGGCGACCGGAAGTTGGATGATGTAGGTGCTATTTTAACGGCGACCGGAAAGTGAACGATGCCGGTGCTCTTTTAATGGCGACCGGAGGGTGGATGTCAACGCTCTTTTAATGGCAGCTGGAAGATGATGTCCCGGTTTTCCTGGTGTCGGTGATGGTCTCCTGCACAGAAACCAAAACAAAATGTTAGATCATTTTGAACAGTGGTTGAAGATATAGAGAATTACATGTCTGATATATTGATCGCAGCTGATTCGAATTTCCCTTCTATCGATGTCCCAGTCTTTCCCGATGTTGATGAAGCCTAACGGATTTTCCTGAGGCGGATCAAATTTTCTTGATGTGGATGATGCCCAACGAATTTTCCCAAGGCGGATCGGGTTTTCCCGATACTGATGGTGCTCAAAGGATTTTCCCTAGGCGAATCAGATTTTCCCGATGCTAATGGTGCCCAACGGATTTTCCCCAGGAAAAACGAATTTTCCCGAAGCACATGATGCCCAACAAATTTTCCCGAGGCGGAACAGACTTTCCTGATGCTGATGATGCGGATCGAATTTTCCCGAGGTGGATGATGCCCAATGAATTTTCCTGAGACGAATCAGATTTAGAAGTGATAAGAGCTTTTCAGGTTTTCCCAATGCTGATGACGCTCAACAGATTTTCCCGAGGAGATTTGGATTTTCCAAATGTTGATGATACTAAACGGATTTTCCCGAGGCGGATCATATTTTTCTGATGTTCATGGTGCGGATTAGATTTTCCCGAGGCGGATCGGATTTTCCCGAAGTAGATGATGCCCAACAGTTTCCCGAGGCTAATTATTGTGGCGGTGGCGTCCATGGCAACTTTTGTTGCTTTGACGGACTAGAAGATGGTCATAAGGATGAGCTTTGGATGACGGTCCGCTTGAACTAGATAAAACTCATTCAGAGTGTGATTAGAGTTTCCTCTAATCTTGCTCTGAATGATTAGCAACCGAGCTTAAGTCTCTGTGTGAGATGAATTTCTTTGATTCTCCTTCTTTTCTCGATGAGCGTGCATACATTCGGTCTTCTAGACTCTAGACTCTTATGCACTTATGCACGATTGTTGACTTTATGCATGACTTCTTGATGCAATGCAATGACCAGGAGAATATGTACATGAACGGTATTTTACAATGCATGTGACTCAATATGTAAACAGCCCCCAATACAAAGACTAGAACGATGATTCCCTAAGTGTCAGAGCAACTCGACATGCAATTTCAGGACAGGGCAGGATAGGTGAGGCTTATGACGAGGCCTGATAGTGAAGGCACGGTCTTGGATTACTTGTCTTGTCCTCTTGCTTTCTCAGATCATTATGGAGATAGGCGGAGTCCCGTTGCAGGTTATATGTGGGATAGGGGAGCCCCCGGTTCAAATGAACTCTTAACTTCTCTTGAGTCTGATGTTGTTTGCAATTAGCCATGGATGTGCTCGATATCTTGTTCTTGACGGTGGACCTCACTCAGGTGTGCTGAGAACATGCCTTGAAATATCGAATCTTGCACTTGCACTATTGATCGAGTCAAAAAGCTCTGGCGATATGGGAGGATGAAAAGGGTTGGCAAAGAGGTTAGGTTTGATGATGGCTAGACGGGTTCATGAGGCACTCGGTGAAAAGTGAGATGAACGCGGGGTGGTGGTCGAATTTGGGTATGTCATGATTGACAAATGACTATGTTTCAGCAAAGGCTAGACAGGTACATGGAGGTACTTGGTTAAAAAGGAGGTGATAGCAGGTTAATAGTCGAATTTAGGTATAAGGAGGAGAGGTGGTTGGCTATTCATATTTGAAGGTGATCCATGTCTAAAAATAAGAAGGTTGAGGAATTATGATGGCGGGGATATGAAAGAATTTCAAAATCCAGGGTTTACTCTCCTTTTGCCTAGCCTGCCCTGACGGGTTTTCAGGTAGCCTCTCTTATTCTTTCTTTCCCCTTTTGCCTAGCCTAGGATTCCAAGCTAGCCTCTCTTGTTCTCTTTCTCTCCTTTTGCCTAGCTCAAGGTTCCAAGCTAGCCTCTCTAACTTTTTCTCAAAGACCAAATTTTGTGACAAAGGATGCTCCTTTAAGGCAAATTGAAGCGGTCGAGCCTCAAAGAGGTTCTCCTACGTATCTGATGTGGAATCAGGCCAGTTGTAGTTCATAAGGTGCAACTTCAAAGGATTGGTGCCTCGAGGAGGGCTTGGTGAGGTAGGCTTGAGTATGGTTATGGATGCAAAGGTGTGATGATGATGTGAAGACTTGGAGCGTAAGGCTTGAGAGCAATTCGGAAGGTTTATGAACGGTTTTTCGGTATGCGTAACTACTAGCTTCGTCTCTGGTTTCTCTCCCTCCTTTCTTTCTTTTTTTTTTCTTTTGTCTCTCTCTCTCTCTTTTCGCTTTTTTTTGGGTTGGTATGCTTCGAGATATGGATGGCCTAAAAGGGGTTTACTCTCCCGACACAGGTTTTTCCACACGCAAACAAAGTACTTAAGGGACATGAGTGTCGTACCACTCATGCCGACCCATGTTGGTGAACCAACTAGGAGATCTCTCTTTTCTTTTTCTTTTCTTTTTTTTCTTTTATTCTTCTTCATGGGATTGACTCATGTTTGTGTTGCTGATGATATTAGTCACAACACACCTTTTGATTTTGGGGTAGATATGGAGTGGTCATGAGGAGAATGACCGAGTTGGTCGAGGCTAAGGGTTTTCGAACGGTGTCTGTGATGAGTGATGCAAAGATGTATGACTTGGTGAAGAGGAACTTGGGATGGAGATATAGGTGATAAGTAGGGACAGATGTTGTGGCCGAATGGGAATGTAATAGGTGGTAAGGTGGTAGCCCCCTGTCCTGGGCACATTTTGTTCAAGCTGTTGGTCTAGGAACATAGAGATGTCCACTTTCAAGAGACTAGTGGTTTTGATCTTCTCTCCTTTTGCCCATCCTGCTTGATGAATGCAGACTGGCTTCTCTCTTCTTTTTTTCTTTTTTCCTCTGTTTATTTTATTTTATTTTAAACCTTGAATTCGTACGATGACAAACTTGACGAATGGAAGGGTATATGAGGGTGATGATAGATGGATATGTCAGACTTTGATGTTAAGGTTAACGAATGGGTGAAGGAGCTTTTCAACTCAAGTTAAGAGTACAAGCACGAGATTGTCAAACAATCAAATAGATGCATCTTATTGAATTCAAAAGACAAGCATATCAAAGACCGACTCAATGCCCCTCTAACTGACTCTGAAATAGAATGCTCAAAGGAATTGAGATCCTAGCTAACTTCAAAGTCCCCTTCCTGCTCCTGGAGGGTCGTTGCTCTAGTTAGCTTTCTGTGCTACTTTTGGTAGAGGCAATTTACCCGACCGGATAATACCCTCAATCTTATTCTTTAAGGTCCAACACTTCTCGGTGTCATGTCCCTTACACCTGTGATAGTTGCAGAATGCATTGTCATCCCAGCTTGGGTACTTCGTTTCTGGCTCTGGTCTCAGTAAAGGCAACTCAATCAGGTCTTTCCTTAAGAGATGAGCCAAAGCATCAACATAGGTGGTATCGAGTGGGGTGTAATGGTCGTACTTTAATTGGATTCCTAATTGAATTACATTAGTCTCGGCACTCTTAGAAGGGTGGATGGGTGAAACAGTAGCCCTCCTATTATGACTGGAATTCTTCCACCCTTGGACGGCTACCTTCTCATTGTTCATGGTCTCAAGTTGGACGCAAAGATCCTTCAAGTAGTCGAAGTCCTTGATCACATGGTATCCCAAGTGTCGAGCCAGGCTACCCTTGAGACTTTGTTTGAAGGTAGATAACTATAAGCGTAGTGGTATCGTCTCATTGACGTGAGATAACTTGATATGCCACCTTTCGAAGTAATCCATGAAGGACTCGTCTTCCCTTTGCTTCAGGGATGTTAAGTCATCCACTGTGGCCTGCTTCTTTCGGATACTGCTTTAGTGATTGATGAAGGCCTTAAATAGCTCGTTCCAGTTAGCCTTGACTTGAGGTGATAGGGCATGGTACCATACTTTGGCTTCACCATCTAGGATGGATGGGAAGACTGTAGAGTACAAGTCAACGTCAATCATGTTGAGAGGTGCAAGTCGCATGAACTCCTCGACGTGGTGGGTAAGATTTTCAGACGGCTTGAACTTGATGTTAGTACTTCAACTTTGTCGGTCACCTTCATGATAGGATGTATAGGCAAAGGTACATTCGTGTACTTGTCAGTAAAGGCTGGAAAAGTGCTCATCATCTTGGTAAGACTCTCAAGTTTTCGTTCCAAGACCTTGACAGCAGGATTTCCAGTGACTTTAGGAACTTCTAAGACTACTTTGGACTTCCCTTTGAATGACCTTGAGCCCCCTGACTCATCCCCTGCAGGTGTCTTGACAAGTTCAGGCTCAGATTCATACCCATGAACTTCTACCACATCGTCATCTCATTCAGTATTAAGACCTAGCTTCTCATTAATATTTGCAGCATGTCATCCATCACCTGTTGTTGCTCATGGAACATTTTCCCAATTTTCTGCTGTTGTTCAAGGGAGTTTGCAAAGACTAAGCCTTGCATCTTAGTGTATAGCTCCTCCAGCTGCTTCGAGATGTTAGCTTCATTACCTTGGACAGGGATCTCCTAAAATCGTTCCTCAGCTATGATGTGGTCTCGAGCGGCGAATGGATCGTATCTTGGATTAGGAACCAGTCAACGGGTGCGCGGATCTCTAATGCGGGCCGGGAGTCGAGATCCTATCTTGCTTGTATGGAAATTTGTTAGTGACTCGATAATTGACTCTGACACTTTCTACCTGATGCATGCATGTCCTAGAAGACCTATATGAGACCCTAACAGACTCGATACCTTCATGCTGATGCTCAAAATACTCACCCACTTCTTGGGAGTGCATGACCTAACTCCATATGTGCCTAACAATAGAACATTATAAAGGACCGAATAAAGTCAAATATAGTGAGTTGATCATAAGTTAGGAAGCACAAGTCAGTGTTTCTCAACTCGAATGGGCCCAATCCACAGGCCGACCATTTTAAGGAGAATTTGTAACTTGGACCAACGAACTCAGACAGCTCAGGCTATACTGGCTATTATGTGGACAAGGATAATGTTCAACAAGACCGACAACCTTCAACACGTTTCTTTTTTTTTTAGTTTATTTACTCAAGGAAAATGGACATTGTAAGGGACTGGATAAAGTCAACAATAAGCGGGTTATAATTAATTTATAGGTTTAATTGGTAAATCCAATATGGTTGGGCCTAACAATGAGCCGGCAACAAATGTGATGGATTCAATAATTAAATCTATAAATTAATTTACTCAAGCCCAATGGCTATTATATAGTCTAAGACATTATCCACTAACTTTGTTAAGACTTTAGTCAGATTTTTGGACCTTCGTTAAGAGAATATCGTAAAGGGCCACATAGGATCATCAAAGGCTAGTCAAGTTTACTTTGTGAACCAGGGTAATCAACCTTTATACATAAATGGATCCGACCGCTGGGTTAACCATAATGCTCGAGGTTGATTGCCCTAATTGATAAACAAGCCTCTTCTCAGCCCAACGAGCCTTATATGAACTAGAACAATGCCTCTAAACTAGGGTTGACTCTTTACAACAAAAAGGGAAACACATATTCACATAGCATACAGCATAAGGGGTATCCTAAACTAAGGCTTTGTATTCATGGATTACTCTGGGTTAGATGAGGAACCGCATGTTCTCGCCTCGGTGCACTTCACCTATATAAGGTTTATAAGTAAAGTGTGTGAGGTGTTGCTTGTCGGACTTCAAGGGAGCTTTGGCGTGTAACATGGGTGAGAGGAGAGACCAAATGTTTGGCGATGTAAAGTACATCACACAAGTAATGGACGCCCGCTCTTGGGTAAAATCCTAGGTTACCTAAACCATCGTTTTAGTGCTCCCTTGTCAAAAGACCTAGGAGTAGCCTGGTATGCAAAATGCCTAAAGAATAATAAAATTGTGAAATCAATCAACTTTCTCCCTTTTACAATTTTAAATCAACTTGATTTTTTTAAGGTTTACCCTCTTTTTAAGTTTAGGTCCCCAGTGGAGTCGCCAATTTGTAGGATCCCGAAAAATCTCCGTCCAGGGAATTGTTTCTAACGTACTACTCATAATCGGGAGCCGACTAAGGTTGCTTAATCCATAAATAAGGGCATTTTTTATGAAACGTTTTTTCGAGAAAAGATACTTCTATTCATTTAATGATACCTTTTTGTTATTAACATGTTCCCAATTGCACCAAATGATTTTATCAATGAATTAATAATGCCTTGATTCAAAACCCGAGCCGAAGGAGGACAGATGGGATGCCAGGAGGAGTCATAGGCTGCTAGGCCTATGACAGGTTCATGACTAGGCCCGCCTGTCCTCGGCCCATAGGGAGATGGATGAAATTCAACGTAGGTCGCTGGGCCTATGCTGAATTTCACGTCATCTTTCTTTTGGGCCGGTCATGGATATGAATATTGAGAATTTATTAAATCATTTCTATATATTTTTCAGTGCAATGAGCTTATATGTTAGATAATAAAAGCGGTTATAAAAGAAGAGTCGCCAGCCGATTTAAGGAAATCAACAAACCAAAATGAAAGAAAGAAGACTCCGGTCTCCGAACCTGAATTTCGAGCCCGAGGGTAAGGTTATAAATTCGAGAATTAGAGAATCCTCGAATCCGCCTGTTTGAAAACGGACTTACTAAAATCAAACTTGAAATGAAAAGAGCGGGGAGAAGTTCAAAAGAATTCACAATGATATATTCTGAACATGCAATAAAGAATGCAATGTTTTCCAAAAGATTGTACAAGTAAGATTTTCAAGCATAAATTACATGATTAAAACACAATAGCAAAAATGAACAAACCTCACTTTAAGTCTTAGTGTGATGGTAGAAAGATCAATCCCCTTATAATGAACACTTGAGTATGATGTCGGTTTAGAACTTTAGATGAAATGAGGGGTGTTTGTGTGGATGATATGGATGGTAGAATGATGGTGGAAGCTAGAAATTTGGATGAGAGAGTTTAAGAGAGTAAATGATGGAAGAGAGGAAGTATTGGTGATAAGTTTTGATGATGATGGTTGATGATATGAATGGAGGGATGAGGGGGTATTTATAGGTGAAAGGTGAGGTGATGAGGATGGAAGGAGGGGGGAGGCATGATCCAAAGATCATGCCCCCGTGGCTGTGATCAAGGCCGTATGGCCTTCCTCATGACAACAGTCAAAGTCAGCTGCAACGATCAAGGGATTTCATGGCATTTGGGGGGGGGAATTGGCCATAAATCAAATTCCTCTTAGCAAGGCCCCGCGGCCTATTTCATTAAGTGGATCGCTGACGTGGCGAGTGCGAAATGGACCCCTGTCCCGAGCAAGGCCCTGTGGCCTTACTGAGTTCTTTCGGGCCAGATTGCATATTGGGCTTGGTTTCTGGGCCTGGAAGCTGGGTAAGGCCACTAGGCCTTGCTATCTGGCTAAGCTCAATTTCGAATGGCCATAACTCTTTCATCCGGACTCAGATTGAGGCAATTCAAAAGGTGTTAGAAAGCTTAAGATGTGTACTTTACTCTCATCAAAAGAAATAAAGCCAATGAGACTTGTGGAAAAATTGGATTCAGAAGGGTGAGCACATGTATGTGAAACAGGCGAAAAATGAAGGTTTTTGTGGTGGGTTAGCCCGGTAGCTTTTGATTGAGGAAGGCCCAATGGCATTGCTATCATTCTAGCCTCTTTTCTTATTGTGCCCGGTTTGTACACTTATCCTGGTAAAAATCCGGTGTCTACAGTAATACTTCTGCTTGCATCTTGTTGATTCCAAAACGTTCATAAAATCGTATCTCATCCCTGTAGCTCTTCTCTTTCTGATGGGTGATAACTGCGTTTCATGACTATATTTTTGTGGGTTTTCAATAGTGAATTAGGGATAATTTTGAACGTGAACCTTGATTTTTATTCCAATTTCCCTACTACACTTGATGTTGTTTTTTATGTGAATTTGTAGGTTTTGAGGTCAAAACACCAATTTTCTCTCAATTTTAGGACGAGATCAAGTACGCCATGGACCTCCCCTACTAAATCCCGAACTATGGTACGAATTTGGATCAAAACGGGACAGGAAGACGGACGGCTCCTACCACGGTCTGTCCGTGGGCTGTCCTATGGTCCGTGGCCCAATCATAAGAGGGAGGTGGAGAAATTCAATTCAATCATCCATCTATCCATTGGCGGCCCAATGGAAAAACAAGAGAAAAATGGAGGCAATTAATTACACTCCTTCAGCCTCACATTCGGCCCAATCCATGCGGTCCAATCAGGAAGGGGAGAAGTGGGAAGAAACCTGATTCATTCTTTCAAGCCTCACTCGGCCCAAGGTGGAGGAAATCAATTTGGGCTCAATTCAATTCATTTGATTCATCAATCCTCCATTCGGTCCAATTACAATAGAGAGAAAAGTGAGGGCCAACAATTCAATTCATTTCCTCCACCCAATTCATGCGCCCAACACCAAAAGAATGAAGTGGAGGCCCCTTTATCTTGATACGGCCCAATCAAAATCAAAGAGAAGGGAGGCCGTTATCTGGTTTGATTCATGGAAACCTTCAATCGGCCCAATGAGAACGAAGGGAAGTAGAGAATTGAAAGGCGAGGCAGCGCATGTCATGCCCAGCCCGTGGCAGGCTGCTGGTGGCTTGGCCGTGACGCGCAAGAAAGAAAGTGACGGTTACAAGCATTCCATTCATTGGTTTCACCATTCTGACCCCGTCATTGATGACTATTCATTCACCCTTTTAAGAGAGAAAAAAAGAGAAGACCGGAATCAAAATCGATTACTCATCAATTACTCCATCAAGACCAAGATCAAGATTGATTCGAAGAAAAGCGAAGATCGAGATTCGGGAAGAATTTATCGACGCTCACAAGGAAGACTCCACCCTGGGATCGAATTGCTCGACGGTTGTAATTCTTCGTAGTTATCTTTCTTTTCGATTTCTTTCTTTGTTTTGAGAATTAATCAAGATGTTTGCAACTTGTTTTATGCTTTTCTTGAATATGAGTGAGTAATTTTCTTGAATTCTAGGGTTTTGCAACCCGAATTAATGTAGTTTGATTGAATATTATTAGTTTGTACATGAATTCTTGTTATGAATCAATAGAAGGTTGTGTTTTCCATGTTTCTGAATATTCTTAAGGCCTTGAATATTTGTAAGTTTGAGATTAACCTGAGAAGTATTGAAAGGTGAATTAGGATAATCTTACTACCAACCTATCTACCAAGGCTTATGAAAGTTGAAAAAGAAGTAGTAAAATAGGGAATCAATTGGATAACCTGACTTTTAAGACCTTCAATTCTGTTTAACCTAAAAGGCACACGAAAGTTGTTGATTAGGTTGTTTAGAATAACTCTATTTAGCATCGAAAGGGCGATAGAATTCAGAAGTTGTCGATTCTTGATTCGTTCTTAAATGTATGATTGTGCAGGCCAAGTTTTAGTAATCGAACTCGTTGTTAGGTTAGCATCTCCCTAGAAGTCTTTCTCTCTTGATAGAATCTTTGATTAGCTTAGCAATCGCGATATAGATTAGTTTATTGTGCTGCTAAGTGAGTCCCTGTGGGATCGACCTTGACGTGCTACTACGTACACCGTGCGCTTGCGGCCCTGTCAATGGGTATGTGAACCATGTCGAGTTCGGGCCCGAGCTTCCTTAGCCGGGTTTGTGAAAAGTTACACGAAGGAGGAAATCCCGACCCGGCATTCTCGCAAACCCACCCGACCGCCCTCTTTCACGAACTGTTATACCTTCGCAAAAGGTGGGGTGGTGAGCATCACGCTAGCATGGTTTGGGCGAGTCGTCCATTGGCGGAGCTTGGAGAGGCTCAGGACTTGTCCACAACCCCGGAGGCCTCGGAACCGGGCTGGGCCGTCCCGAGAATGGAAGCTAGGAGGTATCGGGGCGGGTGTAGCCCCGGAGTTAATAAAGTTCAAGCAGGAAGCAGCGCCGCAATCAGCAAGCCGTCGCGCCCGCGTCGGCTTAGTCGCGCCCGCGACATCATCCTGGCCAGGGCATCGCACCCGTGACCCACTAGGTAGCGACCGCGACACCTTGCAGCAGGCCCAGGAGAGCTTTGGGGCAGAAGGCGGTCGCGCCCGCGACACACTTCAGCAGGCGTAGGGTTGTTCGGGGCAGAAGGCAGTCGCGCCCGCGACCAATCTCGTCGCACCCGCGATGTCAGTGTTGTACGCGCGTGTTTTTTTGTTTTAGTGCTGATTTTTGGCTTAATTTTGTTGCTTAGTATAAATACCCTATTAGCTTATTTCCCAAGGAGTTTTTGCTGAATATGAATGCGGTGCTTAAGCATTTGTAAGGGTTTTCCCCTTGTTTCTCTCAAACCTTGTTATCTTTATCCAATCAATTTTGGTGGTGATTCAAGTCATTCCTTTAGTGATTATTGGTGGACTTTCCTAGATAATCATGGTGGGATGTTAGGCTTAGAGTTGTGGCTCTCCTTGCTCAAGGTGATATCCATCCTTTGGGAGTTTAAGGCCCTTGTTCTTGTCGATTATTGATCATCCGTCATTCACTCAAGCTATCATCACTCCACCACGCGTACGGTAACGCTCCAGTATGTAAGAGCTTCGAACTTTTCCAATCTTCAAAATACTCCCTTCCATCCATACCTTTCATTGTTTGGCAGTAAATTATGTACAAAAGTTGATAACTCTCTGTCTCTTCTCTCTGTGTTTGATCTCCGATCCTCTCTCCATTCCTTCCCAATTAATGGATTACTTGTTTTAACGTCAAGGCAAACAGAGAAGAATTTTTTTTCTCTCTCTCCAAATAATTGTTACTTCTCTCTTTCAATGAACTCCTTTAAAACCCATTGTGGGAACAATCTAGAGAGAGAACAAGAAACAAGGAAGGGTGTAGGATAGAAGAATACTAAATGGTTGCTAGCAATTGCAATATGCGATTTGAGTTTTTCTTTTTCAACTTAAAAGTGAAGGTTTCAAGGATCAAGCTAAGCATTTAGTATCTTATACGTTTGTGTACCTAATTGAATAAAATAATGGTCGATTGTGATTGGCATAAGTGGGTTAATTGTTTTCACAGTGTACTAACCCAAAATTTGGATGGAAAGTTAGTTAATGAAGTTGATACAGGAAGATTGGCATAGAAGTTTTTATTTTAGTATTTTTATTTTAGTATATTAGTGTCTTGGGGAAGGGGTATCTTTCTATACAAGTATCTTATGAGTCACATGTAGAGGCAATCAATGAATGAAATATATCTTTATTTATCTCTCTAAATTTTCTCTTCTCCCTCCTAAACCCATTATCCTTCAATTTCCAATCTATATCAAATTCCTTGTGTAGGTTCCTCGAGAGGTATTCTTCATTTCTCTCATCCCTCTCCTGGTTCTTGCATCAATGGTATCAGAGCTTGTCTAATCCTAATGTGGATTTGGCTATATTATTTATTAAAAAAAATAAAAACAAAAAAAAAAAAGAAGGTCAGGCGTGCATGTCTTATGGCAATGGAAGAATTGATGAGTTTCTTGGGACAACAAAGAAGAGTCTTGAAGCAACAACAAGACGATCAGAGGAATGAAGACAAAGGGCAAGAATACTATACTGAAATCAAACTGCACAATTGAAAGCTGCTAAGAAGTGTAAGAAAATTCGTTCATATATTTCTCTTTCTATGGATGAAATTTTTGATAAATGGGATAAAGGCCTTTGTGAGTTGTGTGATGAACCCTTTCTTCCTAATCATAAATGTAAGAGAATGGGTCCAAATTATGTGATTTTACTGGTGGAGGAAGAAGAAGTATTAATGAGAAAGAGCATCATACATGCTATGAAAAATGTCCTTCACTTGGTGCACACCAAGTGTTTGATGAAATGATCAAGAAAATTGGAGTTGATGCTAATGCTTTAGAAGTTGGTGATTATGGAATGGGGAATGATGAAATAGAAGTGAGTGGTGCTAAGATATGTAACTCAAGCTCTGAGAAATACTAACCACTTACTGCACACCAACTATTTGATGAAATGCCTGAGAAAATTAAAATGGATGTTGCTACCAAGGAAATTGGTTCTCATCATTCAGAGTTGGATGGTAATCTTGATAGAGCAGAAAGCACCAAGTTAGTTGAGTGGATTGAAGAAGACAAAGAGAGTCCCAACATATTAGGAAACCGTAATTTTATTAATGGGTTGTTCAAGCCTGATAATAATTTCTGGTGGAGCCAACATTACTTGCCCTTCATCCTAGTTGATCCTGGTGGAGTACGATGGCTTCATGATTACCCATCAAGTCCTTTATTTTCCCTTTGCAACCTTGCACCTGAATGTATTGTATTCGATCGAGGAAAATTGGACTTGTCATCAAATGGAAGAGTTGGGGCAAAAATGACTACTAATGCCACGCTATCAAGCTGGTTGTAGTACTCCGGGGCACGGCTCAGTGAAGGTGCAATTGTGATCTTCGACTCAGGTGGGATAGTAGGTCTTTTTTGTCATGGGAAGCTTCTTGAGCTTAATATCATCAATGAAGTTGAGTTCAAGGTCATGGTTTTCGACCCCGGTGGGTTGGAAAGTAATTTTCCATCTATGGCATCTCATTATGTTGGCACCTAGAGACATGGTATACCTCACAACTAGTGATTTTCTATTGTCGATTGATGCTCTATTTTAGAATCTACATGAATAATGCAACGCTGGAAGTTTTTCTTCCAACTTTGAGGACAAGGCTGTTTTGAGGAAGATGGTATGACACAGGAAGATTGGAATAGGATTGGCATAAAAGTTTTTATTTTAGTATTTTTATTTTAGCATACTAGTGTCTTGGGGAAGGGGTTATCTTTGCTATATAAGTATCTTATGAGTCACATGTAGAGGCAATCAATCAATAAAATATATTTTTGTTTATCTCTCTAAATTCTCTCTTCTCCCTCCTAAACCCATTATCCTTCAATTTCCAGTCAATATCAAATTCTTTGTGTAGGTTCCTCGAGAGGTATTCTCCATTTCTCTCATCCCTCTCCTGGTTCCTGCATCAAAAGTAGCCTTAATTTATATCCTTTACAATGCTTCCTTCCCTCTCCAGTTCGACATTTCCTCCCTCCCAAGAAAATGACATTATGAATGAGTGAGCCTGGTCTTTTCTGCTTCTTACTTCTAATAACTGTTCTTGTTTCTACAAATATTGTGGATCGGGATGCTGATTATGATTTGTTTGTGGGTAGTGTCATTGTGATAGTAAAATGACAATTTGGGACCAAACTTTTCTGTAACTTAAGAAAATTCTATCATCATTATTTTCAGTACACGCCTATTCATAACCATTAGAATTCTTTTTCTAATTATCACTAAAAGTCATGTCAATTTTACTCGATCCAACTCAGTAACGAGCATCAACTGATCTAACCTGGTCATAATGATCCAACCAGTTGATCCATTAACCAAAAAGGCTCACCCAATTTAATTACCAGTTCGGGTCTAACAGCATAGAATGAAGCAAAGCATTGAAAGCACCTTTCACAACAGTGAAGGGGAAGTTCCTACTTCCTAGCACTCCATGTAACAGCAACCCGTATCATCTCCAACGTTGATCATCTAATGTGTCTTTAAAAAATGGCAGCCAATATCAGCTAACCCCGCACCATGGATATACACTATCCCAAAAAAAAAAAAAAAAAGAAAAGGGAGCAATAATCCATCCTAACATTAATCATACACAAAATGTCGCCTGAAAAAAGAGAAAACAATAACACTACCTATTCTTCTTCAATGGGCACTTTTACTTGCGAACGCAATATAGTTTACGCTAATATCGTCAGATAGGACCCATTTTCCAGACAAAGGTTTGAACGCAAATCCAGCCATCTCTTGGACCTGTAATCAGGAAATCACAGAATACGAGAATTGATGCTTAACGGATGCCACCAGAAAGGGGGAACAAGAGAGTGCACAGGAAGAGACTACAGGCCATCACACATGGAGCCAGGACCAACTTACAGTGACAGATCCTCGTTTTAGGATTAAGACAAGTTCTTCCGGAGTAACAAATTTTGACCACTCATGAGTACCGGTGGGAACCTATAAAGCATCAAAAGTCCAAATCAATATTAGAATTTTGAAGTGCATCATCAAGCAGCAACAACTTTTCAGTCACACTAGCAAGTTACGGACATCGACCACATTACAAAACTTGAAAACAGATTAATTGAAAAGGGAATAAAATCCACAATGAAGACATTGATGTCCATGCCTTATTGCTTGAAGAACTATTCCGTGAAAAATGCATGTCAGCAATACTAGATGCCAATTTAACCGCTAACATCTTCGCCATGAGGTCATCTGAACTTTACCACATAATTTCAAGTAATAGATCAAGTCTTTATTACAATACCATGGTACATCTTTATATGGTCAGATAGATGGCAGTAGTGAACTCTTGTAATCAACTAAATCCACATCCTAGACAAGGTAGTGAATCCTCAAAGCCCATGTATTGATCCAAGGAAATCATAATACAGGTATATGCATATAGCAAAACTTGTCCTTCACCGTGATCTAGTGCTCTCATACCAGATCAAATGACAATCACCGTTTTAAAAGAGACTTCAGTTTTACAGCAATCACAGCATGCAAAATAAGTCATTTCCATTACAAAGTTAGCAGAAAACTAATGAATAATGGACAGTAATCCAAGCCATAACAAAAGCTGAATGACCAGTGGGCTATAGTCTAAAGGTCAAGGGTCCTACCCAGCGAAGAACATATTCTGCTCCAATTATGGCGGCTGCATATGCTCTCAAAGTGCGGTTAATTGTTGATATCACGATAGCACCATTCGGAATGGTTAATGCTGCCAAGGACCGGCAGAATTCGGGAGGATCTACCACATGCTCGATCACCTAACAAAAGGAGGCAAACACATTTTAGCAACAGCACATAGTAGTATATAGACTTTCTTTTTATAAAATTTTAAAAAATTAAAAAAGAAAAAAAATCGGTCAAAATGGTTCAAGATTCAACCTTCAATTGATGTTATATATCTCCATCACCTTTTGTAATTATTTATGGTTTTATATATCTTTAGCACCTTAGTATCTCACTGTTTATATCGCACAAACCATGTTCCTTCCATGGAAATACTACAATATTTCATTTTACTCAACATCATATTTTCTTATAAGTTGCAAGATAATTTCCCTGATAACCTTCCCCAGAACACAATCCATACTTCATTATAGAAAATTACTCTAATTGCTACAATGTGACACCACTAAATCTTGAGCATGTGTCAAAATTTATAAACTTCTTCCATACTCCTACATCACCTCACCGGTAATAACCATCTTACCATGTAGTGACAAACTGGTGGATTTCAGAAAGTAACCTGGGCTAATGGCTCCCTTTTTAGTCCCTATCACGGGATTGGAATATTTCAATCAGCATTTATGAAACAATAATAGGCTTACTATTAAAAAAAGAAAAAAAAATTGCCACCTCAAATAAGTAGATATGGCTCATATCACACCCCGTTGAATTGATTTTTAGAAACACTGCATTTACATGTTTATGAAAGAAGGTGCCCAAGCCATGATACCCAACTTACTGGACCACTTCACTGATTTTAACGTTTCCTGGGCTTAACTTTCACCTTTTATTTTTATTCAGAAAGTAACATTATGAAAGATTAAAGAAACTAACTCATGTTCCATGTTCTTTGAAACGCATTAGGTTATTGGTAGTTTGTACATTACTTGTACTAAGTATGAGTGCCCATAAATGTGTTCAAATTGCCTACTTCGACAACGCCTAATCTGAAGCCTATTCTCATATAACCACAGTGGAAAATTATGCGGCCAACACAAGTACAATGAACAGTTCAAAGTGATCTCGAAGCCTGAAAGTTAATTTATACTGAATTATGTGTTTGTGTTCATTGTTTCAGCATCTTTTCTGGAGTGAAATGATTTAACAATAACAATAACAATAACAATAACAATAACAATAACAATAACAATAACAATAACAATAACAATAACAATAACAATAACAATAACAATAATAATAATAATAATAATAATAATAATAATAATAATAATAAGCATCAATGCCTGAAGCACCAAGAGTTTAATATAACAATTAAAAAACTGACAAGTAAACAAAGGATCCCTAATGAACAATCAAAAGTTTATGAGATCATTCATACCTCTAAAGCAAGCACTGCATCAAACTGTCTTTGTTCTTCCACCAACTTCTCTGTACATTAACATTTTGTGAATTGTTATTTATCAAATGCCTGAAAACATATGTAAACAATGACATACACCTAAATAGTTATAAACCTGTAAACTATGGTGGACGAAAATGATCCTTGGTGATGTGTGGCTGTTGATTTTTGTCATTTCCTAATCCTTTATTGCTATATATTGATGGTATTCGGCTATTTCTCCTACCATTCATCATCATACCTCCACAAATCATTTTGCCTAATCATCTACCATCATCCATATTCCATCTTTTCATCATCATAATCGAGCTTGAGAGTGAAGATTGAAGATTTGTGATTTGTTCAAGATCGGTTTCAAAGCACGGAGGAGCACAAGTCTTCCATTGCTGAGTTTCCATCAAGTTCTCCATCATTTCTCGGTTTAATTCTCAATCTCTTAGGTTTAATTGCTTTGTAGTTTAATTATGAATTATGAGTAGCTTCCTTTAGTTGGGGGATGAACCCTAATTGTTGCTTGATGAACTAGTGTTGTTGGATTGAACAAGTATGAATCTAGTTTCAACGCATTCTATTTAGCCTTTGAATATGTTTGTCATTATTTTTGTTTGGCCATCAAGAGTATGGATTTAGATTGTTGAATGAAGTACCGCAAGGAGCAACTCGATAATTGAAAACCCTAGGTTACACTAGTTATAAAATGAACTAGACATAGAAAATTTTGTAACTAGGGGTCACTTGATAATTTGATGGCTAACTTAGTTAAAATCGAAACAAACACGCAAGTAGGTAATTGGTTTTACTAAGTAATTCGCTCCATTACCAAAAGATCCTTGCGAAAGAATTTATGCAATTATCGACCCTAGAATGTACCAAATTAGTGAAATGCATGTTCAATCCACTTGGTTAATTCATTGAGTGACTTAGGTTTGTCCCCGGAACACCTTTATCTATTAATTTAATCCCTTGAATTTGGAGTGCTTTGATAGTTAGAAACAGTTGTTAAAGAAACCCAATCGACTTAGCGATTAGGTAGGAGGCTAGTTCGGTGAGTAGTTAAGCGAAGTCCTTATGGGAACGATTATGCTACAATCACACCCATGCACTTGTGGGTATCACCCTACCCTCCCCTCCCCCACCCCCCCCCCCCCCAAAAAAAAAAAAACAAAAAAAATAATATATAAAAAAAAAAGTTGGACTTTAGAAGTTGGAGAAGAAAGGACTCATAATGTACCAGCTGTTCCACAGAGATACTCTATGTTAGCAGTCACTGGATCCGACTCCTGTGCACATTCAAAGAGTAACCGAGTCAAAGATAGTAGCCAGTAGAAATCTTGACATCAAATCCCAAGACAATGATTGGAAATGGTATAAACATGCAAAGAACAGGAAAAAAGTGAAAAAGACCAGTGCACAGCAAGAGAAACACTATATAATGTAAAAGGGACTCTGAATTGGCTATACCTTCAACTACTAAGGCCCTGTTCGGCAATAGCAATTTTCATAGCTTTTAGCGTTTTGACTAAATTGAAACTCTATTTTAAAATTTTCAGGTGTTCGATAAACTAGCGTTTTAAAACAGCGGATAGCGTCTATACAAGCGTTTGATTGAAAATGTGAAACGTTAACAAGAGTAACGTCTGAGAATATCATATAGCGTTTAAGTTTTCAATTTCCGAAAATGGCCCCTACTTTTATTGCATATTACATCTCTTGCCATTGCTATAAATACCACCGCATCCCTCATTCCTTCAGCTTTCTCCCCTCTCTATTCTGCTCTATCCTTCTCCAATCTCCAGATTTCCAAACATGAACAAGAGAAAATCTGCCACTCTTGTTGAGAACCATTGAACAAGAAAGAATCAACCTTTTATAATAGTAAGTAGCTTTCATTTGTATTGTGATTGTTACAATTAATTTGAGGATTGAGATTGTCCTCTTGACATGGGTGGTTCTGCGTTTTGACTTTTGAGAGATTTGTTTCCCAGCATTGAAATTAGAGAAATGTTAATTCAAAACTTCATAATTAGGGTTTTTTTTTTTTTTTTTTGAGCCAAAGGGATCATGTAATACTTTGCTTTTGTCGTTCGTGTGTGTTTCCTCTTGAGATTACGTCACATCTGTTCTATTCATCTATTGTAATGGTGGTTGCCAGGTTTGTGAAAGGGAAACACCAATTTTCCAAGTAATACTCATAAATGAGGTGAATTAGTTGAATTATGTCATCGTTGCCGATTGATTTGTTTGCATGTTTAGATACAATTTTTCATAGAAATGGGAATAAATCTGGAGAATATGGAACCTGAGAGAGCTTCTATGGTTTCAGCCATGTTGGATTATGCTACCCTTTCCAATTAGATCGCAACTCGTTTCATCTTTTTTAAAGTAACCTCTTCAATTGTTCATGCTAGTAGAATCCAATTTGTCCATGCCAGTTGTGCTCAAGAAAGCTCTTTGGACTTGGACTTGCTTCAATTATGGCCTGGTAAATTCATTTCCTTTTAAAATACTAGCTCAAATCGATGTTGTTGCTATGATAATAATCATAATAATAATAATAATAATAATGTCCTTTTTAGTAATTTTGCATTCATCAATTACTCAATCCGCTAATTTTACCGAACATCTACTTTAAAAACATGTACTTGAACAGCTATAAGCTATCCGCTAAAAAGCAACAGCTATCCGCTACTCCGACCGCTATCCACTACCCCAACCGCTATCAGCTACTAAATCAACTATTTTTGCCGAACAGAGCCTAAGCCATCACGAACTCAATTAATACTAAATATTATATAAAGCATGACATAGTGAGGTGAAATTGACAAACAATTTAGTTTGCATAAGTCACCAACTACTAGTAACCAAACATAAAAAGAAAATGCAGTATAACATATGCAAAATATCAAGTATGCCACTTTTCACAGATTACATAAAGAGAAATAAAAATAAATAAAAAGCAGTTAAAACTATCAAAAGAGACTCTTATTTCTTCATGAGAAATGACGATCACAGGAACCTAAGAAACGGCATCAAATCAAATGATTCCTGACTGAAGACAAAAACTTAGAAATATAAGCCACATATTCTATGATGCTAGAACATAATGTTAGTCACGGACTCTCACATGAATAAGTCAAAAGCTCATGCACAGGAAGCCGGCCAAAAGTTGAGATCAACAAAATGGTTAAAGTTCTCAATTGTTAGATATCAACTCTTCTAAAGTTCGTAGGATGGTTTTACTTTTATGGTCTCATATCTAGAGAAGATTTTAAATTTTATGAACTCCATTCCCTTTCCTAAAAAAGTATGACTCACTAGCTCTTCATAAAAAGAAAGGAAGGCAGACCAACCACTCCCAGTTGGTCAGCTCGGACAACAAGCTGTATCCCTTCATTTGCTCAGATCATACTTGATTTGCTCTTGGACAAATAGGTAATTTCCACCAAAAAAAAAAAGAGAAAATCTTCTCAAAAAACTCATCTAAAGAGTTTTTAGGGTCAAAAGTTGTTTACCAAATACCCAATTAGTTCGCCAAACCAGCTAATTGTTCCCAAAAACCTCTTTTCTTCAAGCTGTTCGCAGGGATTTTGCTCACCTCTCACCTGGCTCCCTCAATTTCATCAACAAGCCAATGGAGGTGGTACAATCGACAATGGCAATTCACCTCTCTTCATGCACATAAACATCAAGCACAAAATTACATTTTGTTTAAAAGGTACTGCATAAAGATGAAAGCACTGCGATTCCATCCATCCCTCAATCACAAATTCCCACACCGAGAAAAAATCATAGTTTTCTCAAAATTCAGTTCAATTCAATTCATTAATCAAGTCTTCATTATCCCTAATACACGAGGGATTTATATAGCTAAGCGTCCTGACATAATAAGGAAACTCGAACATATCAAATACTATATAATGAAAAACAATAACCTAATATAATCCTAATATCTTAGGAAACTAAAGATCACTAATATATGGCCAAATCTCCTTATCTTAACCCATCATTTACTCTTATCTACATTAATATGTAAATGGAAAAAACCAATAATACCCTTTATGCCCCCTGTTAAGTAAAGCAAAATCTTAGGTTGCGTTCTGCAATAGCATTTGGTGGAGCATTTAGCACTTTAACCAAGTTAAAACACTAATTGGACAAATGTTACGTGTTCAGTACACCAGCATTTCAAGCAGTTTTTTTCCAAATGATAAAGTTAACATTTAGCGTTTGGAGTAGTGCTATCACATTTTTTGGTCAAAAAAAATACCCTTTAAAAATTAAATCTTTGCAAATTATCCATCTCTTTTGCCAATTCACATTAATCAGCTAATTTAACCACTCAATTCACCAAACATAATTTCTTCAAATACTCATCTGAACAATTATCCACTAGCACTCAATTCACCGAACATAATTTCTTCAAATACTCATCTGAACAATTATCCACTAGTCGCTAAAGTAAAATGGTTATCCACCACTCAAACAGCTACCTGTTACCTTAACTGCTATTTGCTATCTAAACCACTAATTTTGCCCAACAAGGTCTTAATAACAGACATAGTGACGGCTGTGCGCACTCATCGAATGCATAGACACACTGCACATATTTACATTCATGAAAACAACAAATAGCAAAGTAGAGAAACTCAGGGTTTCCTTTTTCCTCATTATAAAAGAGGAGGTCCACATACAGCATGTAGACGCGCAATCTTGATATTTTGGTCTCCTGCATCAACGCCAGTCACCGTAGCTCCCATTCGAGCCAAAGGCTGCACAAACAGATATTGTTTCTTTTAATACAAAAAAAAAAAAAAGAAAGTTAATAAAACAGGAATATGGATATAAGTTTACATTTCCTTCATCATTTCTTGGAAAAATAAATAAATTGGTAACCACGGTAGCCAGCAGATGGGAAAACTACTCCTGTGCTGAATTTCCAGAAAGAGCAAGAAGCCAATTCCACAAACCAATGAAATGACAAACAATCTATCACATTCATAATCATGAGGCGAAGACAGAACATTTGTCCAGCAACACAGAATACCATACAACTGTGCAACCATGCTTGCCAAAAACAAATGGAAAAAATCGGAAATTGTTATAAATCTTTTTGGGATATTAATTCTGAAAAGCCCAGTCCACTGCACTACAGAGTACCTCCAGAATTAACATGCTATCAGATGAATTATCAAGGATTAAAATGCTACATGGTTTCCAATACCCTTCCGTCAAAACATTAACTGATATGGCATATAATCAATTGAGCATTTAGAGTTACAATCCTGCCATGTTTTTAATACCAACTAATATAACAGCAACTGCAGTCAATTGTTAATAATAGATATCATGAAGAATATAGAACACTTAACCTCAGACAGTAATCCTCCTCCGCAGCCAACATCAACAAATCTTAGCCCTTCAAATGGCCTTGGACTGTTTGGATCTTTTCTGAAACAAGAAAACAAAAGAGCAAAATGACAAAGTTTTAAGATCTTCCATAAAATGTATCACAACAAAATTATACGAACCAGGAATCAATCATTTCTAATACGACAGCCTAAAATCCATTTCCAATCCTTCCTCCCAATGCCTTTCAACTATCACATTATTCCTGTAGGATCTTTAAAAGAAGACACAAATTGACAAATTAAATGAAAGGAAAAGAGGGGACACACAAACAAGGACAAAAACTAAATAAATAAAATGAAATGTTACAGGAGGAGAATTAACCTGAAATGATGGCAAAGTGTGGAGCGTATGAAAGCAAGCCTTGTAGGATTCAAATTATGCAAAGGTTTGAAAGGCCCTTCAGCATCCCACCTAGTCATAAAATTGAAAGTATTGCCTTATCACATGAATGACCATGAATCTATCTTAATAATCATACTATATAGCATGCGAACAACAATTAAGGGATCTGCATTGACAGAACATGGACCAGCAGAACACCTACATGTGAAAATCAGTACAGCTTCTTAGGCAAACCAGATCCTATCAAATAATAAATAAACAGAAGGCACATGAACTTCCTATTCCCCAAAAAGTTTCTCTGCATGGTAGTGATCTTCCAAAGCAAAAAGCATGCAGGTAACACATAGGACCTTACTCTATTGGACTTAACAGTTTTTTTTGGAAGGAGGGTAGGAGATGTTAAGAAAAGCCAATTAACCTCTCTCCTCCTTGTTTGGAAAAATGGAGAAAGAGTTGCTGGAAGGAGGGAAAGTGACATTATCAACAAAAAAAAAAAAACAAACAAACAAAAAAGTCTATTCTAATTTCAACACATCTCTCCCTTCTTCTTCCTAATCCAAGCATGAAAATGTTAATCAACTGCCATTCCCAGACGTGAAATCTACACAAGATGAAGGTATATCCTCTCCCCCTTCCCTCCTTTCCATTTCCTTCTCCTTCATTAGACATACCTCCCCTCCCCCTCTTATATCAAATAGATTGAAGCACACAAAATACTTTCAGAAGGGAAAACGTTAGCATCAAAAAATTTCAAGCAATTCAGGTGCAAAATGGTTCAATGCTCTCCAAACTCGTTAGTTAAATGCATATGAAGCCTGCTTCAGTGTGACCCTCTTGAAAGTAACAGAATTGAAATAGAAACAACAAAAGCCTAAAGAGATAAATATATTAGAACACTCAGAGCTGACACATTATTCATGATCTTGACTAACACATATAACATACTTACCCATTCAATCCTACCACAGGATTCACCTGTTAAATTGTCTACCTTGTTGTCAAAATTATGCGACTTCAAATTCTACAATTAACCCGGAATAATAGACGCTAAAGTAGACCTTGACAAGTAACTATCATTATCAAGTCCTCATTTGATGACAAAATTCAATTCAACAATTCCGTTAGGGTGCCTAGATAATCAGTTGATCACAAAATTTGAAAGCTGGCGAAGATTAATCATTCTATAATATAATATAGCAAAAGAAAACAATGAATACACATCATTCATTTGCAAAGCAGAGCGATGCTTGATATTTACCAAGTTTCAGCAATGGCGGCGAACTTAGCAATCTCGGCCTCATTCAAAGACGACCTAAGCGGAACCCTAGCTGCAGCGACATTGCTAGTTTTGGCTTCGTAGGATGAGGCAGGGGTGGCTGTCGGCATATCTCTGGGCGAAGGTTGAGCAGAATGGAAGGAATGCCGCGAAGGATTTAGGAGTCCATGAGAGAGAAAATAGGGCTTACCGGAGTTCCGCA
Source organism: Portulaca oleracea (assembly GCA_029582165.1). Taxonomy (NCBI): domain Eukaryota; kingdom Viridiplantae; phylum Streptophyta; class Magnoliopsida; order Caryophyllales; family Portulacaceae; genus Portulaca; species Portulaca oleracea. The sequence continues at coordinate 34,987,790 of CM055874.1, forward strand.
ACGGCCGTAATCGGCTTAGTAGTTTCATCGCCATTTGATGGAGCTCGTCCCGTGAAGCATGTGCCCTCTGGTGACTTCCTGTGGTGGTGCTGCCACTTCAATTTCTATGGCAAGTGTGTGTGACGTGGTTGCTTTTCTGAGTTTCTCCTCTCACCCTTCTCAATTTTGTTTTCCCACACTGCATATTACATGCATCATCTACTCTGGATAAGAAATTTGGGAATCATTATGTTATTCGGAGTCAAGAACGGGTAGATATGAGTGAATAATTATAGTATTAAAAGTTAAAATAAATATATATGAATAAACATTGACGGGAGGGCTGGCAATGAGCCGAGCCGAGCCGAGCCGAGCCCGAGTGTAACGCCCCAACTTTAATCACAAGATTAAGACTATACTTAGAATCCCAAACTTGTGATTAGCGCAATGAACACCAGGCCGAAAGCATTACCGCCTCCCAAAAGAGACAACAACACTAAAGAAACTTCCAAAACCACAAGATAACTTACTAGCTTAAAAACCTTCATATATAAAACTTATACAACCTTTGGATAAACTACATAAACTTAAACATAGCTTAACAACTAAACGACTTCCAAAATCCTGCTCGCTTAACCGTGATTTCCTTGAGAACTACCTTGATGCCGAAGTTACTTTGGAACCGACTTGTCCTTGCCTTGGGAGCTCGAGCCTCCTAAAACAAAACCATAAAACATCGCAAAAGTGAGTGGGAAACACTCAAAGACGTAAACCTCCAAAGACGTAAACGGTTCAAAACGGTTTTAGTGCCGATTTAAATTCATTTTGAAACGGGAAAAGGGGATAAAACGATAACTTGCAAAGATGTGCATAAAACATAAACATGAATAACATAGAATAGAGGTATATAGAAAATACGTGGAACCCTTATGATCGGTGGAAGCACCTCACACGCGCATGCCCAAATCGATCTAGATTTGGATTGGGTGACGCCACGTGCCGACACCTGGTCAGTCTGGGACACTGATCGGGAGCATCTAAAAGGCTAGCACTTCACGTAACTAGCTAAAACATAAACATAGAATACATAAATGGGTCCACTTTCGAACATAATGATATCATAAAACATAAAGTTTGACATGTCATAAATTGAATGAATCATGAATATAACTTAGATCGTAAAAATGGACAATTTATGCACTTTGGGACGCTAAAGATCTTAATGTGCATTTCGGCTTGACATGGCTTTGGAAGTTTGTCAACTAAGATGAGAATAAATAGAAATTAATAACCTAATAGGGTTCTAAATTATACTTATAAGTTTAGAAACTTAGTAATATAAATGAATTAACTTTAGGAAGAAAAAATTCAGGTTTAGTAAAATAGAGTTTAATGCATAACTTGAGTTAGGAAAATTGAAAGCAGTAAAAGAGTACATCCCGAATAGGAAAAAACATAATCTACAACTTTGTCAACAGAACGAAGCTAAAAATGAGTGGAAGGGCCCCAAAATGGGTCCCATGTGTCTGCACATAAAACTTTGGAGTTTTCGGGTCGGAAAATCACGAGAAATATGACGTAGAAGGTGATTCAAATAAAAGGGCTTGAACTTAGGACAATTAGCTTGAATTGATGATGAATAGGGTAATCATAAATTGGAAGCTAGGATGCGAGATAACGAGTTCAAATATGGTTTGATAATACGATATCGAATGAAATGGCGAAATGGAGCAAGATATACACGTCCAAATGTGAATAAAAGCAAGCTTGGATTAATGAATTATGAAATGAGGAATGAATTGAATTAGACATTGGAGGTTATCAAGCTAGAAGGAACTTTTAGCTAGAGCAAAGATATTGAACATGATACTTAAAGAAATATGAGAGTCACAATACATTACTTAAACATACTAGCTCTTGAAAGGTATTCTTAAGACTTACTTAGGACTCCAAAAATGGTACTCTTAGCCTTAAACACATAACTCTATAATTAAAAATATAACCATGACACATTTATACCTAGAACCCCTTATTGGGTTGGTTTGAGGCCCAAAAGACATTAGTTCACAAAGGTTAATTTGAGCAGAATGTTGTTCTGGACAGCCCGGTTTCCCGGGATCGTAACTCACGCTCCCGATATCGGATGACTATGAACTATACCTTTTCGGAAAGCTTGCAGCATGGCCTAAAACTTTCATGTTTACCACAAAAACCAAAGAGGTCTCCAAAGGGACGAAAAACAGCCCTCAAAACACTGACTCAGAAATTCGTTTATAAAATCGTGAGGTTACGGTTTTGGTCGTAACTCGGGCTATACATGTCGGAAATTTGAAATTTCAAAGCCTATGGTTTGCTAACACCTTAAGCTATCAAATGGAGTAGAATTTTGGGCAAAAATCCCACTTTTATAAATCTGTAAAATTCCAGAACCGAAACAGCAGCTTAAAACACTCAAAAACCCATCTTTTAATTGGATTTTTCCACTCTTAATCATATTAAAACATAACCAAACTTCATCTAACCTTAATACACTATATTTCCAGAATATAAACCATGAAAATCTCTTCATCAAAGGCCTTAAAAGCCACACGCATTCATGAATTAAGCATAAACTCAACATAATAAACATGTTCTTGAACTCTTGCATAACAATTTCATTAATTCACCCAAATTAAACATGATAACACTTAATTTATAATTTCGCAACATAAACTCAGCCCTTAAATACTTAGAAACTCTCAAGAAATCCACATGCATCAACACTAATTCATCATCCACCATGAATTCAACTCTAAACCTCACAAAACACTTAGAAATCAACATGCATGTACTTCAAAACTTAACCCTAACTTAACCAATACAATTATATACTTGAATTCATGAATAAAGAGAGTAAAAGAGATGGGATTTATAAATGAAACATATATATAACATGAATTTTCAGATTAGGGCATAAAAGATTTGAAATTGGGGTTTGAGAGATTACCCTTGGGGTTAAAAAAAAATGGATGAAAACACAAGAGAGAGGAAGGGGGTGGTGCACGGTGGTCGTGGCTGGCGGCGGTTGGCCGGAAAATGGCCGGAAAACAGCGGCTGGGCTGCTGGTGGTGGTCGGCCGAATGGAGGGAGAGGGAGGAGGATGGGAGCCTTGGTGAGTTGTCTAATTTGAGAGTGAAATGAAAATGACTTAAGCCTCCCCCTAACTAATACACATATATACTACCATCTAATTAACTAATACTAATAATAATTAAAATAAGACCTGAATTAAAATAAAATAAGAGGATAACAATAGGATAAAATATATTGTAATTGTTGTAGTAACTTGACATATTGGGTTTTTGTAGGAAATAAGATATATTGGTAATAATTGGGTAACATAAAATAAAATACAATGGTAATTGAATTAAAATAATAAAGTGGAAAGATTACTTCTTGAATTTATGTAAAGGAATAAAATGTAATAAATGAAGATCGGGACTGTAAAATATATATATAAATCGGGACGTAAAAAAAATATTAGCCGATTCTCGGTAAATAAATTTATAACGTGAACGTATAACTAAACACTTTAACTCTTTGAATGGGTATGTAAAGTAAATTTTTAAGCCGATAATTCGACACCTTAGCCATCTCCTGCACGAGACTTATCACCGATAATAATAAATAAACAAGTAAATCAATAAATAAATAAAGGTAAACGCGAAAAATTTATAATGTGATTTAGGTAATTACTATGGTTAGTACGTAAATAATCTTGATTTTGGGGCGGGTTGTTACACCGAGCTTGGCATGCTCGATGCTTGGCTCGTGAGCTACATTGCAAGCTTGAGCTTGGCTCGCGAGCTTGGCGAGTCTGAAAAGTTAGGCTCGCGGCTTGGCTCGCTAAGGCTCGCGAGCCCTCACGAGCTTTAATGAGTCAATACTTGTTCATTGTTATTCATTTTGTTAACCTACAAAGTGATAATAAAGAGTAACTCTTAAAATAAAGATTAGTAAAAAAAAGCACTTATAACAAAATTAAATAATGATATAAAATTGAAAATTAATTAATTCAAAATAACAATTATAGAATACAAAATAATCTTTTAGCGATAATGAAAATAATTTATGATTGTGGATTTATAACAAATAAAAAAAAGATATATCTAAAGCACAAGTTTCAATTCATATGAATAAGGTAATTTTATTTTGGAAATTGTATTATTAAACACAACATATTTCGTCCAATTTTCCATTTTCACGAGCCTTACGAGCTTTACGAACCGAGCTTCCTTGGGCTCGGCTTGGCTTGTTTATGTAACGAGCCCGAGCCCGAGCCGCCTCGAACTTATTGCGAGCCGAGCTTATCGAGCTTCCCGCCGAGCTGGCTCGCGAGGGCTCACGAGCCGGCTTGGCTCATTGCCAGCCTGACACTATTGAAAATAAACAATGACCAAATTAGGAACACATGCTCGAAGAGCATATAATAAATTACATATTAGCTTCTATTTTTAAGTACTTGTTTTTTCACAAGAATTGGAATGCAATGAAATTGAATTGAATGAAACTAGCAAAGAATACCAGTGCTAAGCACCTACTAAAATTTATAGTTTTGTAATATAGATTATGGTGTAATAATCTATATATTAAATTAAATTAAATTTATTATAAGTATATATTAACTTGAACTTTAATAAGTATATAAATATTACAAATAATTGTACAATGTTATATAATTTATATGTAGTATTTGTATCACATTTATTTTTCAAATATGATGTGTAATAATTTAATTTTCATACTAACATAAGATGCTTTAAAAATTATCATATGATGAGATTCTTAGCTTTTTTATTGTACAATATTATAGTTGTAACAAAAGATATTTACATAAAAGTAATTTTATTTTCCATCTCATAAGAAACTTTTACTGTTAGATAACAGTTGACTTGTATTTACCCGAACTCAAAATATACCCGGCCGTATTCATGAGAACATGAAACATAATCGACTAGTGTTTTTAATGTCAAATTTACCCGAACCCGAAATATACATGACTCGTATTTACCCTAACTAGATATACAGTCGACCTATATATTTGATTTTAGGCTCCTTGGTTGTTGTGTTTTAGGCATACAAACTTCATGTATGAACACAAGCTATATGACATGTTAGTTATTTTACCCGAATGTAAAAGAGTAAACTAGTGTGTGAAGTGTGAACACAAGCTACTGAAATATTAATATATTCAAGGTCAAAAAAGTAAATTTATGTATGAATACAAGTTAAAAAGCAAGATATTAATTAATTATTATATTCAGGGGTAAAAAAGGTAATTCGTGCGTAAAAACAAGCAAGCAAGCAGGTAGGCAGGCAACTAAGTAGACAACAAATAATTATCATACTCATGGATAAAGAAAACAAATTCACGTGTGAACAAAAATAAGCAAACAAGCAGCAAAACAACAAAAATGAAACTATCATTTTTAATATAGACTAGTAAGAGTAGGTACATTTAAACATAATTAAACTATACATTGCAAGTGCACGGGGTACAGGGAAAAATGAAGTGCATATGCTTTCTATTTGAACACAACTAAACTACATTTAACCACATAAAAGAATGGAGAGTAGCTACATTTAAACACAACTAAACTATACATGCATATTTTAAGAACTTTACCGGAATTAAACTGATAAATGAAGCAACTAAATTGAATCTTCTGAAGATTAAAGGAGATATAAATGAACGATTAAAAAATAAGGATACATAGTCAAATATAAAACCCACAAAAACAAACCCTAACCAAGGAGCAAGATAAACCCACAAAAGAGACGAAATGGAAACTAGAGGGTAAAATGAAGTGTATATGCTTTCTAAATAATACTTATTTAGTTGTTAATATTAAAATATAATACAAAACCTTAAAAAAGATGTAGCTGACTTGCGGACACTGGGATTGCATTGCATGTATATATCCTAACGTGAGCTTAAGGCCTAAGGGTACTACACATGTCGCCGGTTATATAGGTGTAATTACTACATGTACTCAAAAAAAAAGGAGGGACTACAATAATCAATGTGTATGATCAACTTCTTTTTGACTGAACCCAAGTTATGCGGCCCAATAATCAAAGCTCAATTATTTAATTAGGCTGACACCCACCACAACAAGCACACAGCCACACAGCAAAACACACAACAGAAAACTGTCCTTTTTAATATAGAGTACATATGATATGATATGATATGATATGATATGATATGATATTTAGAGCTTGTTAAATTCATGGATAAGGTAAGGTAAATAAATTTTGGTTAATTTTTAGTAAAAAATAATTTCCAATATTTTTTGGTAACTTTTGATAACTTTGGGTGAATTTTAATAAATGTAGGTGAATAGCTAATAAATTCCAAATTCTATTTATGCATAATTTACCTACCAATTTCTACCAACCTATCATTTACCTATGAATCTTACAGGCTCTTAACAGTATGTATCGATTCGATTTAAAGAGGGGAGGGGAAGGGAACGGATGGAAGGCGGCGGCCGCCGGGGGGGGGGGGAGGTTATTAGTGTTAATCTTGTTTGGATTTAATGAGGGGAGGTATTATGATTCTCTCTTCCCCTTTTCCCCCTCATTATGAGGGTTAATAAAAAGGAGGGGAAGAGAGGTGAAATATTTCGTTTCTTCCCCTTCCTTCACCCCTGTTTATTTTCCTAAACAAAAAATAAAATAAAATATGCTTAGGGGGTGTTTGGTAACAAACTATTGGTTGTTTTTAGCTATTAGCTGTTTTGTTAGTTGTTTAACTTTTGACTGTTTTATTAACCGTTTTTCTTAGTTGTTTTCTTAGTTGTTAATTGTTTTTGTATAGAATGTTCGGTAGAATTAGCTGTTTGTGAAAAGATTTTTTACTTGAATTTCAATTGTGCCATTAGTTTTATTTTTAGTACTTTTTTAACATTATGATTTTTTGAGTTTATTGTTAAGTTTGTTCATTTCTATTTGTGTGACTAACTGATAGGTTGCAAGTGCACGGGGTACAGTGTAATATATCAAGGTCGTTCTCTCGAGGACTTCTTCATACTACGCACTAAACTATCCAACTACAAAGGATGCTAGGTCGGTCAAATGTTGGATTTTTTTTTTCTTGCTAATGAACTAAACTAAACTAATCAAAGCAGTAAACTTCTAGGTTTTTAACATATTATAAGAGGTGTTTAGGGGGGTTCACTCTAGTTAATTAATCAATTAGGTGTATATTCGTACTAAAGTCTATCACAACAATCTTTCGATATAGGGTGGGTTGCAATGATTAAACTAAATACCTATTTTCATGGCTATTTAATTCAATCAAGGATAAGAATAGATTATGGAACGACCCTAAGCATAAACACATCATTTCCAACCGAGTTCTATGCATATATAATCTTTACTCATCCTATTCAAAATAACAATCTTTCGACCTGATATTGTCCATCCCCTAAATAGTTAAACTAACTACTCATAACTATTGAGAACAAACGCAACAATAACTAAAATCACACTGGAAAACATAATGAAAACTAAATAGAAGTAACCATAATTCCAATGTTAAGTCGGATCTTCCTTGTGTCGCCCAAGTCGATCCTCCAAATCCTCTTCCTCGTAGCTACCTCTCTTACATATGCTCAATGAAAGTGTATAATTTTAGGTTAGAATGGGAACTTTGAACCTCCGAAACCCTCCCTCAAGACATCCACGACGCCATTTTATATCACAAGGAAAGAAAAGGAATTTGAGAAGAGGTGCGACTTGTTGGGTTTTAGTGATCTATTTCGTAAATAGATATAGATTAATTGGCGGAATATTTATAACAATTACAAAACAATTAATCACTCAAGAAAGAACACAAATGAAGAGGCTTAATATTATACCTGATTGCTAATTCGGCTGAAGAAGAGGTTGGCCTTTGAGATTCCAATGCAGAAATCTTCTACCGTAGGTCCATGCAATACTCCGGCTCGATTGGTAGATCGATCCGATTGGGATTAATCTCAATCTAAAATGTATGCGTTTAGGGTATTTTGTAGATTGTTGCAGAAAACAATAATGATAACTATGAAACTGGAAGAGGAAGTAACCCAGGAAGTCACCCTGGTATCTCTCTAGAAGTCTTAAACAGTTGATTGGTGAATCTCTCAGATAAACTCAATATTTATAGTGTTGAGTGGCTTGGTGTAACGCCCTGGAAAAATAACAATTTAAGTCAATGGTTGACTTTACCTTAACAACGGAAGTAACAATTTTATTGGCCGTCACTGTCGTATCTCCGAGGAGATACAAGGCCAGAACATAAATTTTACTGAGACAATACTTACTAACATTACTAACGAAAGATTTTTTATAAGTCTCGAAACAATTATCCAAACTTAAACCAAAGTACCAACTTAAAAAGGTTCAAACTTAATAGGTTTTGATACTAAAACTTATAATTGGAAGCAACTTCTACAATCGCATCCTCACACTATGTTCTCATTCCCATCATCGTACTAAGTACCTGAAAACAAAACAATTTACAAACATGAGACGGAACTCAATAATATTTACCCCTAATAGTAAAAGCAGATTTGAAATTCATTTCAATCATTTAAAGGGAGAGGGAAATGTCAAATGGTTTCGCAAATCAATTACTCCCAACCCATAAACATGAACTTTAAAATAGAACACCACGGGCGGGACACCGGATCCCTAGAATATCAAAGCAAACAAAATGGAATACTAGATCCTTAAGAATATTAGATCAGAAACAGAATGGGACATCAGATCCCTTATCTACCAAAGACTATGTGCACATCTTACCCTAGGGAAGCAAATAGATAGGATATATCAGGGCATCCCCTGATCTCTTGATAACACCCTGCAGGATACCAAATCCTGGTCTTTGGGTGTTACCCGAAACCTGCTTAAAGTTTTACTTGTCACTTAGTAACAACAAGAAAACTTATAAAAAGGACAATTCAGTAAAACTCAGATCTAACCCTAGTTTTGTTTTTCTAAAATTAACAATAAAACAAGGTGCCCAAAATAATTTAATTTAGCTAGAAACATAGGTTCTAAAGTTCCCAAAAAGTTAGGATAATGTAACACCCCCAGGTTATAATCACTAGATTAAGACTTAAGCATACTCAACCCAATGATTAGCGCAGCAGATTAATTAACCTAAGAGCATTACCGCCATTCATTACCGTGAACTAGGCTAACAATACAAAACCCAAGGAACTAAACAAGAATTGCATTTCACTCACAGCTCTAAAATAGATTACTTCCACAAGTAACATACATGAAAATAAAACACTTACGGTTCAACAAAAGTCACCATCCAACCACCAATACTACAACCCCCAAAAGAGTTTCCAAACATAATACACAATAAAACCATGAACTCATATTCCAAGAGTACCATTCACCATAACTTTGTTTACATACAACTCCAAATTAACCATGTTTCCCATTATCAGAGCACAAAGGAGCTAGCTACCTCTGAAAATATCACCTTTTATGCGTCAGAGGGTGGCTTAGCAGATTTTTCCTTGGAAGACTTTCTTTGCGAAGGACCACCTAAAACAAAACATACAAAGCTTTGTAAATGAGATAAACTCAATACGCATACGCATATACCGTCATACAATTAGTAATTCATTTTAGTTCACGCATTTCAATTCATTTTGCAAACATTAAAAACAATAAAACAATAAAATAATAAAATGACAATAAACAATAATGAATAACAATAAACATGTTTGCCATATTATTATCTTTAATGGTCCCCTGCTTTGCGATCATCTGTCTAAACCTCCGTATGCGCATACTCGGATCGATTGGGAGATCCGGATGGGTTGACACTAGGTCAGGTATTCACTATGGGAGTGCTCCATGGCACAAATAACATTGGGTCGAGGCCATAATTACGTGACAAAAGCAATAAACTTTACTTATTTACGTTATTATTATTACACTTGCCTAGTAAACTCAAATAAAAGAGCTAAGAAAAATATAGGCAATATGCGTACCTTGAAACGCAGTAATTGAAGGCCCACTTGCACTTGAGCAGACTTGAACAGGTGGCAGTAACGACCCCTTGGAGGTTACTTGAAATAAGAACAAAGAAACGATTCAGGTTTAGTTCCTAGAAGGGAAGATTTCCTTGAATAAAACAATAAAGCAAGCACTCAATGAACTTGGAAGAATTCGGGAATTTTCATGACACTCGGAAGGCATAACTTTTCCTATATGTCTTGAAAACCTTGCAAGAGAACTCTTTGGATAGCTCGAATTAAGTCCTACAACTTCTAATTAAGAGTTTAATCCAAAAACACTTGCTAAAGGGAAAAATTCATTGATAAAGCAAAGCTGTTTTGTTAAGTAAATATAGCCAGGAAAGATATTTCGGGAAGCTATATTTTAAGCTCTAGATATCGGTTGAACGCCCATGACTACTCTATGAAAAGCTTGAAGTGCACAATACAACTTTTATGTTGATCTCAACCTCATATAAATCCTAGAAAAGGTCCTAAAAGTGTCAAGAACCAGTCATGGACGTCACTAGTTGCTGGACATAACAGATTTACATAGCCATACAAAATGGACCATAACTTCCTCTCCCGATGTCCAATGAAGGCATAAACCCCATTCCGGAAAGCTTGCAAAATATACTACAATTTCTACTTTAATCATAAATGATTTGAGCATAGAAAATGGTCGGATTTTGGCCAAGAATACAGGGTAGTCAAAATAAGTTTCTGGGTAATCTCAGATTACTACCTCATAATCGGGGACTCATAGCTCTCACTCCCGACATCGTATGGCCATGTAATTTACCTTTCTGGAAAGCTCAATGAATCCTATAAATATTTCATGTACCCAAAGAGGTCTCTAAACAGATGAAGAATATGAATTTCCAGACTGTCTCCAGAATTCATATTAAGATACGAGGCCTCATGGTTTCGGCCATAACTTTTGACATACTTAATGAAATTCCATGATTCAAAACCAGGGTTTAGCTAACATCTTAGGCTACCCATTCATGTCATAAAAAAGGCTAAATTCATACTCTACACTCTCTGGAATTTCCAGAATCCCACCAGATTCAAAGAAACCATTCACAAACTTGTTTGCATGTATGATAACTTAATAATTCACCCTAATCTCTTTTCAAAACATACCTTTCAAGCATAAACATCAATTTCCAGAATTAAGCACAATTAAAAATCCTCATTCTAGACCTTATTTTATAGATGCAAGGCAAAATCTTACTATTTCTCAAGCTCTAAGAAACTCTTCACAAATTCACGATCAACATTCATAAAATTCATTTCCTTGCTAACCAAATCCCATTATAAGTACATGCAAAACCTAATTCCATCCATATTCACAAAGGAATCTTCAATTCTTGACATGCATTCCCAAACCATCACAATCTAGCATCATCTAACTAAAGTCCTAATATTTCTCAACTCAAGAGTCAACTGTAACTCTCTTTACCTCTACCCCACTAACATGCCTACCCTCTTGAACCTCAGATTGCCAAAGAAAACAACATGCATCATCAATTTCCAAGAATTAAACATAATTCTAAAGTTTCTTACTTGATTCACATCCACCTCAACCATCCTTATTTACTAAAGATCAATAAAACCCTAAAAAAACACCATATTTATACTTGATAACATCTCAAGAGAACTAATTAGAACAATAAAATTCATACCCAAAACTATTTACACCACTAATTTCTATTTAAGGTGGAAGAGTTTGAGATTAGGGGTTACCTTAGTAAAGAGAGGGAAGAGAGCAGAAGAGAGAGACAGCTACAGGGGCGATCGGCCACCACCTTCGACGGCCGCCGGTGACCTGGCGCCGGCGTCGGCGTCGGCGTCGGTGTCTAGCCAAGCAGAGGGGAACGATGGGTAGGGGCAGTGGCGTAGAGAGAGGCAGAGGGTGAGTGAGGGAGAGAGAAGGTCTTGACCCTTTGAATGAAAATTTGAATCTGATGTTGAAATTAAAAGAATGGGGGAGTATACTATAGCCTTCTCTTCTTATAAGGATGGCCCAATTGCTACAAAATATTGGGCTTTTTTAGAAGGAAAGGAAAAAGAAAGAATAAACAGGCCCAACACTCAACTAATCTCTCTTTTTTAACCTGATAACATTAATTTGGGTTCCCGAATAAAACTCTACAAAACTAAACTATAAGAAATTTTGCTAATAGAATTTCTATGAGTACTCAATTCTCCAATAATAATAATAACCTCGAGTGAGAAAATGTCTGATAAAAGTTCTGAATACTACAATTTACTAGGGAGGATCGACAATACTATTTGAGAGTTCTCTAACAAAATTACTATAATGGGGCATCGGTGGCCGTTGCACTGTTCAAGTCCTGTAAAAACACAGTCAGAAGAATTGAAATGCGCGACTTTGGTAAATTAACTTGATTAAGTAGCTTAATTGTACGATATTAGGGCCTGATTAACACTGAGTTATTACAGATAATTTAGATCATTTCACATAAAACCCCCTTATGGAATGCAAGTTTAATAAAGCAGGTTTAAAGCTACAAAAAGATAGCATATAAAGTGCATCCCCTGTGGGGTATTAAGGCATAAACATTACTTGTGGATCTCCACTTCAACTTTCACTTGAGCTTACTATAATGTTTGCGACATAAACCGTACCTATAATTAATGTAGGTCCTAATAGTTATTTTCGGTCTAGCGAAAGTTAGTACTTATAACTTCTAACCTTATCCCAACCTAAGAACATTTCAAGTTTCTATTAATCATGAACGCAAGCAAGATTCACAGAGCAAGCACCAACATACTTGTAACATAAAAAACAACTAGAATAATAATAATAATAATAATAATAATAATAATAATAATAATAATAATAATAATAATAATAATAATAATAATAAAAGGAACATGGTAGTAGTAAGCATACATCAACACATTAAAGAAAAACATAGGGTTCGGTTAGGGCATATTATGTAAGTGGCTAATGAAGGGAGGAGCGGCTGGGTGGCAGTCGATGCTGCGTCGGTGAATGTGATAGCGATCTGGGGGTTGCCAACATCTAAGGTGGTCGAAGTTGAGTGGTAGTAGGGTGGTCGGTGGTAGTGGGTTATAGTATATTACATTCGTGAAAAACAGAGGGAGGAACGGCTGGGCGGTGGTGGCGATTGACGGCCTCTGGCGGTGGATGCAACAGTGGCCTGGGGTCGCCGGAGTCGATGTGGTCGGATTTTGGGTGGTAGTAGGGTGGTCGGTGGTGGTGAGTTATGGTATACTAATTACGTGCGTGAGAAACAGAGGTAGGAGCGGTTGGGTGACAGTGGTGGCTAGTGGACGGTCCCCGACGGTAGATGCGACGTTGGTCTGGGGGTCGTCGGCACCGACGGTGGCTTGAGTAGGGTGGCAGTAGGGGGGTCAGTGGTAGCGGGTTATCAAGAGAGAGTGAGAGGGAGAGGGTGATAGAGTGAGAAGAGTGAGTGAGAGTTTGAAGTGCGGCTTTTACGTGAGAATTTGCTGGGTATTTATACTACTTATCCTAACCCAAGTACATCCCCTTAAATAGGGATGGCAATGGGCAGGGTCTGGGGCAGGTCCAGCTGGACCCGGACCCGGGCTTGCCAGATTTTTTTGGACCCGGACCCACCCCGAGACCCGATAGGTCCCCAAAATTTAGACCAGGACCCAGACTCAGCGGGTCCAAGGGTTCACGGGTCTTTAGCGGGTCCTTAATGGGTTCAACTCTATTATGCATCTTTTACTAGATTTATCAATTTTTTGGGTTAATTTTATACTTGTATACATGTATAATAATAATTATTATGTTTAAATACATTTATTTTTAACACAATAAAAATATTTCAAAGGAAAAAAATAGTATACTAGGGTTTTGGAAAATAGAAGCCTACACTTCAACAGGCCAATACTCCTAGGAGTCCCAGCAGGCGCCAGGCAGTAGATGGGTGGTAACGTAGTACTAGGGGTTTTAATTTTTCAAAGGAAAAAATTATATATGTTTATATTTAATGGGTCCATGGGTTGGGTCTGTGGGTACGTGCTTGGACCCGACCCGGACCCGCTTTTTTTTTTTCCAGACCCGGACCCGCCCCGTCTTAATGGGCGGGGTCGGACAGGGTCCTGACCGAGTCTAGGACCTACTGTCATCCCTAACCTTAAACACTCCTTAATTACTCAGATTTAATCTAATAGGACTACTAGACTTGACTCCTTATTTTCCCTACATAAATACACTAGATACACTCCCCCTTAATTAAGTCAAGATAGTAATAAAACATATGCAACAACTCTTCAATCCCATGCATGAAAAGACCCTTTTGCCCTTGTTTGTAAAAAGACCAAATTACCCTTGTTACATTCTCCGGACCTATGAGCTCAAGTGTTGATCTAAAAAAATATTATTATTATTATTTTCACAACACATAAACAATAGCAGATAATTAACACTTAAAAAATATTTACGGGGTTTTACATCATTCCCCTCTTAAAAAAGTTTCGTCCTCGAAACTTTAACTCATTCCCAACAGAATGACAAATTAACAACCCCCCTGCCGTTTTTTTAATATTTATTTTTGTATACATGGTTTTACATCATTCTCCTCTTAAAGAAATTTCATCATCAAAACTTAAATTCCTACCTCATGCATTAAAAAGGTGAGGGTATTTTGATCTCATTTCTTCCTTGGGTTCCCACGTAGCCTCAATTATGATGTGATTTTCCCATCGTACTTTTACCAAAGGAATCATCATCCTGCGAAGTTGTTTCTCTCTGCGATCTAAGATCTCGATCGACTGCTCCTCATATCTTAGGTTTTCCCACAGTTGTAGGGGTTCCAACTCGATTACTTGAGTGGGGTCGGAGACGTACTTTCGTAGTTGCGACACATGAAAGACATTCTATACTCTTGGTAAGTCCCCTGGTAATTATAGCTTGTATGCTACCTCCCCTACGCGCTCCAAGATGAGATACGGCCCAATGTACCTTGGAGTCAACTTTACTACTGCCTAAACCTCATAGCTCCCTTAGTGGGTGAGACTTTTAGGAGCACATATTCTCCCACTTTGAATTCCAATGGTCTTCATCTCCTGTCAGTGTAACTCTTCTGCCGACTTTGAGCCTCCTTCATCTTGTCTTGGATTGCACGGACCTTTTGAGTCGTGGCCTGAATTAAGTAAGCCCCAATAGTTAGAGCTTCATCAATATCTTACAAGCATAAATGAGTCCTACATTTCCTTCCATACAAGGCTTCAAAAGGTGACATTCCAATACTTGCATGAAAGCCGTTGTTGTAGGATAACTCAATTAGAGTTAGCTCCTCATCCCAAGAATTTTTTAACATTTTCCTAGGGGTTAGGACATGTTTAACATTTTCCTAAGAGTATAGAACAACGGTCATATATGACCGAGGAGCTGGGGCCCTATTGTTCAAGTTCTGTTTTTGGGTCTCGAAAGGTTTTACGGATTCAGTTTCCAAAAAGAATTTCTCTAAAGTTTTCTATTCAATTAAGGAAAACAAGGGCTTGGGGGTAATACCAGGCCAACCCAATGAAAGACTAAACATGAATACTACAGTTTTAGAGGAGATCAATGCTTGGTAATTAAGTGTGAGGATTGTATAAAGGGTAGTGTCAATCTCCCTCGCCAGAGTAATAGATTGACTCATACTTCCCAAGTCCCGTCATCACTTCCGTGCATGACGGTACTTGATAGTATGAGAACGCAATCCTAAGTAATCAATTTCAATTCCCTCTCACTAGAGTTAAGATTTGGAATCGTTTAAACCACCTTAGAGTTCTAATTCGATGCTTGAAAGGATCCATAACCTCCCGGCACTCGGTATCCTTCAACTATCGAGTGGAAATCTAGGGCGGAACACTAATTACCTCGCTGATAACTCTAATCCCACTAATCTATACCTTATCCTCCATTAGGGGCCCTAATCACCCCCTAACCCTAAGGGCTGTTTGGAGAGATTTCAGGAATGGAATGGGTATGGAACTAGAAACCTGGGGGTTTGGGTATGGAATTAGAACCCAGAACTGGAGTTGTTTGGAGAAAAACTGGAATGGAATCAAATTTCATTCCTACTGTTTGGTGAGCAGTTATGGAATGGAATCAATTCTATTTTTATTTTTATTTTTGACTTATTATATATTTATATGTATTGTGGGATATATTATTATGAAAAAAATTTAATATTGTTATTAGTTGTAATTAACTTTTTCAATGTTTAATAATTAATCATTGCAATACATATTTTTTCTATTTTTAATAAACTTTGATAAAAGATATCTATGTAATTGACCACAAATTGATCCCATCTTCTACTTTTCAAAATCTGATTTTTAAATTCACACCCATTGTCCCCTTATATCACCATCACGATCATCATATTCATCACCATCATGTTCAACAGAGGCACTGGCAAGATATCATTACCATGTTCAACAGAGGACAGCAAGCATAGAACCAAACATAGGCATGGTTAAACAAAATAGAAAAAAATGTCCAATACAGATAGCAATTCAACTCTGTGTCGGCAATAGCAGTTTCGTGGTGGTTGTTGGAGTGTCGGAAGCAGTGGCTTCGGCTGTGTCGGCAATAGCAGTTTCATGGTGGTGCGACAATGGAAGCAACAACAATGGTGTTTCTCTTCTTTGTCTTCTCCTCTCTGTATCTAGGGTTGGGGTTGGATGAAAAACAACGACAGTTGCTAAACAAATAAACAAAAGATTTGATTTATTTTCCTTTTTAATATACACAGCTATCCCCCTCAGGAATAGAAATTGATTCCTCCCAATTATGGGAGGTATCTAATTCCCCCCATTTGGGAGGGATTAGAAATCCCATGGACTAATAATTCCATTCCATATCATGTTCTCCAAACAACAAAAAAAGGAATAACAACCCATTCCACCCTAATTCCATTCCTTTTTATCTCTTCAAACACACCCTAAGGGTACTTAGCTACTCATCCTAACAATAACCAAAGATTCGATATTTAAACCTAACTTAGTCATGAATTTAATGCAATAAACACAAATTAACATAAACTATAATCAAAATCAATTAAGAACTAATCAAAGCACTAATGATAGCAATGAAAGGAAAAAGAACTTGAAGAGGAATCAAATACTTACTTAGGGTTGAGGGAAGGAGAAACAATGGAGAAGAATTCAAAAATCAATCACAAACTTGAGAATCAATGATGAACTTGCATTAAAACTTGATAATCTTCAAGAGTAATCAACAATAGTTTAAGCTTAAGAGAGTATTAAGAGGCTAAGAACTCTAAAATAAAACCTAAGGAATGATAGATAATGTTTCTCTGGAAAAAATACATTATATACTTGTGACAAAAGTGGTCAATACACCGCCGTTTTGGCCGACATTAATTCCACAGATCAAGGGGGTCACGGGCGTGACCTAGGTTGTCACGGCCGTGACCCCTGGAGAAGTCTGGATTTGTTCGCTGAATTCCGCAAACATAACGGGCGTGACCAGGGGCACGACTGTGAGGCACCTCCTAGAGGGGGCGTCTCTAGCAGGTCATGACCGTAAGACATAGTATCGATGAAAAACCTCTTCAAACCTCACGGGTGTGACAAGTGAGGGTCATGGCCGTGAGGGCCTTGCTGTCTGGACCTCCTCTTCAAGGTCATGGCCGTGACAATGGAGGTCACGACTGTGAGGTGGTGTCTTCTGAAACCCAGATCTTAGGGTGTCACGGCCGTGAGAATGATGGTCACGGTCGTGACCCCTCTTCTGTCTTCTGCCTTTTTCCGTTTGATTTTGGCATCCAAGGAAACGCTAGGGTCACGACCTTGACAATGGTGTTCACGGCCGTGACTCCTCTGATGAGAGTTTCTTCCTTGTTTCTTCTCCATTCTCGGGGTCGAGGCTTGGTTCTTCTTCTCCAGGGCCGGGTTTCCTTGGGATATTCCGGCTCCTCTGCATTTTGGCTTGAATTGGCCTTGTTTTGTGCTTTTACTCCACAAGCATCTAATGACTACAAAATCTGCAAAAGAAGGAAAATATAATGAAAATACTAATACACACACACAAAATTGAGTTAAAACCTTAGGGAAAAGGAACAGATTTAGTCTAAAAACCAAGCCCAAACACCCCCTCCCCCATACTCAGACTTTTGCTCGTCCCGAGCAAAACAAAACAAAACAAACCTAAGAAAGCAGGAAAAACACCTAACTCACTTTCGCAGGAATTGCGGATGCATTTAGCGTGTGCGTCAAGCCCTTTAAACCCCCGGCAGCCCGGACGAGGTAGGTCTCGTGAGAGTTTGTAGAAGCTATACCCACAAAAGACGAAAAGAAAAAAAAAAAGAGAAAGGAAAAAGGAAAGTGAAAATAAAAACTTTTACAAAAGGAAAGAAGAAGCTTATGATCACCTTTATACTAAAACTAATCAGACAACATTGTTAATCGAGCAAAAATAGTTAGTATGTACATGCCAAGACACTAGACTCGAGTAGGGCTAGGTTTTTAGATTTCCCAATTTGACCTTGCTTAACGACTTCTCGTGCATAGTGCTAGTGTTCTCTCTTCTATTCTCGGTCAAAACCCGACAAAGACAGACAAGACTCGATTAAACATGCATCCAAACTCGAATTTCAATTATTTAACAACTTAAGCATCACCCCCAACCTATTTTATGTCACCCTTGGCTTGGTGAGGACCGCAGGTTACATAGGAGAGGGTTTCGCTACTTATTCTCTTCATTTTTTTAGTTGGAAAATTTCGAGATAAAACGCGACCCGTGAGGGGTTTATTTTCTCAGCATAGTTTTCTCCATACATATTCAAAGTACTTAGGGGGTGATGGGCCGCTAACCACCCACGCCCAACCACGTTGGTGGACTAACAGACAATCTTTTTCTTATTTTTCTTCTTTTAATTTCTTTTTTATCTTTTTATTTACCGTATTTTCGGGATTGATACGGCCCTCTGAGAAGGGGTTACCCTCCCAACTTGGGTTGCTCCATTCATAAACGAAGTACTTAAGGGGTGTGAGTGTCATCCACTCACACCAACCCTTGTTGGTTTCACCGGTTTAATTAAAGCGTGAAAACGTAAAAACCAAATCCAAAACTATCTAAATCGAGAACATTCCGAAAAGTAGACTTCGAGGTGAAAAGACATGAAGTTACCGCCTTGCAAAGGTGAAAAGGGCTATCGAAAAACAAAGACACACCCAAGGACTAGGTTTGGCCCGCACATAATGACTGTTTTCACCTAACTAACTCAACTATCGAATCAGCTAAGGCATAAAAGAGAGCATGAACAACTCCTAAAAGAAAGAAAACGAAAACTTTTTAGGGATTTTCGCTAGAGTTTCTCTCTTTTTTTTCCTGCGCACCAAAAAGCAAACAAAACAAAAGCTAACTAAACTACCCTGGCAAGAATACTCTCCCCCCCCCCCCCCCACACACACACACTTAAACTGCACAATGTCCTCATTGTGAGGGTAAAGTCCCGAAAGGGGTCAAAGCACTCAAAAGAAAACACACAAAAATAAGAGAAGTGGTGGTGACCGAGCCCACACGACTCTAACGACCAAAGTTCCAACACAAACACTCAGGGGCGCACCACCTAAAAGAAAAACAAGCATGCAACAGGGTGTATATACACATAAAAAGGGAAAGAAAGTAAGTAAAAGAAGAGTGGAACAAGCTTACCAGAAGGTGTTCATAAGCATAAGACTTTAAGCCGCGTCCACGAAAAGGAAAACAAAGAAACAAAAGGTTAAGGAAAACAATGCAACCTAGCTATATGCACCTAACTAGCATGCAAAAGAAACAAAATGCAATTGCAAAGCCAAAGAAAGTGAAGTTATGAATGCGTGATGTAACTATGAAAGGAAAATAAAAATGCAAATGAAACTAAGCTAAAACACATCAAAAGACAAAAATTACATTCCCACAATGTACATCCCTCAATGTTATACAAACCACCCACGAATCACATATCAATCAACCACAAGAATCACCCATCAAAGTAGAACAATCACCCGACGATAGCAGAAAGTACACCAACCCAAGGAAAGAGAAATAGCAAACCTAAATTACGGGCACAAACCACCCGACATGTACATTCCCCCCACACTTTGTTTAGGCTCGGTTTTGAGCCTAAATATGTTTCGTTTACCTAAGGTTTTGACTCGATTTCGTATATGTTTATTAGTATTTTTATTTATTTTTCTTCCTTTTTTGAGATTTCATAGTCTTCATGTGCTTGTGGAGCAATAGCGTGTAAAACGAGGCCTATTCGGGCATAAATACAGAGGAGACGAATCATCCCCGATCCTGGGATTAGAGAAGAAAACAAGGAAGAATTCTCACCAGAGGAGTCACGGTCGTGACCACCAACTTCACGGTCGTGACCCCCAATGCTCCTTGGATGCCAAGGTTGGACGGAAAGAGGCAGGAAGACAGAAAAGGGGTCACGGCCATGACCAACATTCGTACGGTCGTGACCAATGTTGTTAAAATCGGGATCCTAACTCAAATTCATGGGGTAGTTAGGATCAGAATTAACCCATATAGGATCGTGGATCGTGTGTAAATAGTAGAATCGTATCGAGAAATTTTTATCATAAAATCGTAGGATCGTAGATTAGGATCAGGATTTTAATAACCATGGTCGTGACGTCCCAAGATTTGGATTTCACGAGACAAGGCCTCATGGTCGTAACACCCATGGTCACGGCCGTGACCTGCCAGTAGTACCCCGTCCAGGAGGTACCTCATGGTTGTGATCACCTCTGGTCACGCCCGTGAGGTTTGCAGGATTCGACGATAAAAATCCAGCTTCTCCAGGGGTCACAGCCGTGACGACCGGGGTCACGCTCGTGACCCCCCGGCCTGCGTAACTTATGTCACCCCAAAACACTTGTGTTTTGGCCACTTTTGCCCAACTATATAATGTAAACCCTAAACTTTTGAGAGATAGCTTTTCATTCCCTAGTTTAGTTTATTTATAGTTTTAGGGCTTAGCCAATAGATTAGTCTTAGATTAGGTTTAATTTCTTTGTAATTAGATTAGGGTTTATTATTTTGCAAAAAATTATTTAGGGGTACCCTAACTTTTGGTGAAATGTTTTTCTGGTACCCCAACTTTTAAAAACTAATTTTGGGGTACCCTAACTGTTAGAATTAGAAATAATTAGGTGAATTTTCGGCCAATTATTTGAATTCAACGGTGAGTTTTAGGCGGGAAATTGATTAAGTGTTTTTGTGGATGAAAATGCCCTTTGTTTTCGTGGACGAAAATGATTTGAATCAATCGGAGTTTTGCCGGAAATTCATCTAGTAATTTCTAATCCTAAAAGTTAGGGTACCCCAAAATTAGTTTTGAAAAGTTAGGGTACCAAAAAAATTTTTCTTCAAAAGTTAGGGTACCTCTAAGTAATTTTTTGATTATTTTGTAATTGAATCTTTCATTCTCGTTCCTTCTACTTTGAAGTTTGAATCTTTTCCCAATTCTCAGTAAGTTGTTCTTTCTCCTTCTCTATTTCATGCTTTTAATTGATTTAATTAGTGTGTACGTTATTTGTTCTTTCCATTGCTCAGCTAGTTTCATGTTAGGTATTGGTTTGATTGCTGAATTAGTTTTAGCCTTCATTATGTGTGAGTAGTTCCCTTAAGGTTAGGGGGTAATTAGGACCCATAGTGGGGGATTAGGTATGGATTAGTGGGATTAGGGTGATTGCAAAGTGATTAGTGTTTCGCTCTAGTTTTCCACTCGATAGTTGAAGGATACCGGGTGCCGGGAGGTTATGGTTCCTTTCAAACATCGTGTTGGAACTCTAGGGTGGTTTAATCAATTCCAAATCCTATCTCTGGTGAGAGGGAATTGGAATTGATTACTCAGGATTGCTTAATCATACTACCAACGTCTATCTTGCACGAGAGTGATGATAGACTTTGGAAAGTATTGCATCGATTCATCATTCCAGCGAGGAGGATCGATGTTAGCTCGTGCATAGGGAGTGGATATTGGTTTACCACCCTGGCGGGGGAAGCTGATGCTAGCTTGGTATGCACACAATCCGTGCTTAGTCTTTCGTTAGGTTGGCTCAATATTACCCCCGAGCCCTTACCTTTTCACTATATTTTTCCCTTTTGACCTTAGTTTAGTAACTCATTCACCACCACAAACATCGACTCTCATACCTAGTTGGTGAGTGCTCTCGTGAGATTCTAAGGTGGGAACCTCGACTCCTCGGACCAATATGACCGTGTTCCTAACCCCTAGGAGACATTAAACAAAATGGTGACGTTGCCAGGGAGTTGCGCCTTCCGACCTTTGAGTTTTTCTTGAGCGTTCCCTTTTAGGTCCTAAAAAGAATTTTTTTTTTGGTAAAACTAAAAATCGAAAAAAAAAGAAAGAAAAAGAGAGGCATGTTTTAGCTTCCCTCAAGATGAGCAAGAGATGTTTTGTGATTATCGTGATTGTTTGAATGATTATCTTGCTTATTGGGCTCCTCAGGGTTATAGTTTTTCTAATTGGGATGTTTTGTGTGTTATCAATGAGCGTGTGAATTCTGAAACTCGTAATTTGCTTTATCACTATGGATTCAATGTTGAAAATGATTATGAGGCTTGGGATTTGCTTAATTGGTTGACTGAGAGTACTCGTAGTTTTATGGAGAGTTGTCATGCTATTGGTTATTACTTCGATACTCCCTGTACTCATCATGCTAGAGCTTAATATGAAAATCCTTATGTAAATATCTGTTCCCCTTCCTTTTTTTGTTGATTTGCATACTCAATCTCCATTTGTGAATCAACCAAGGGAGGCGTCTTATAAAGATTCATATGTGAGTACCTTTTCCTCTCCTCATATTCCTATGAATGTTCCCTCCCCTTGTGCTCAATTTGAAATATCTACTCATGACGAACAAATTAAAAAGATGGAAAGAATGCTTCATCAGTTAACTTCTTCATTGCGTCAAATCCAACATGTTTTGCTTGGAAGTGGCTATGAGTTAGGACCATCCTCTCCCGAGGAATGTGAATTGAACAGAATAGAGTCTTCTTTCCCTTTTTCCCCGGATATTCATGTTAATCCCCCTGTGTGTGATTGTAAAATGATGATGACTCTTTTGCTCTGTCTTTGACTTATGTGCCATAGTCTCATGATTTAGAAGTTAATTCTCATGATGCATATGTGTGTGATTCTGAATCGGTTATCATGGATTATGAACCTGAATGTTGCACTTTCCCCTTGTATGCTCAAGATGATGCATCTTTATTATTAACAATCTTGTCCCTTTCTTCATGTATAGATTCCTCACCTGCTGAGTTTGTGATTGTTGATGATGATGCTAATTTATGTGGTGTTGAGAGTGTTATCATGGGGTTTAATCCTACTCTTTCTTTGCACACATTGAATGAATTTGATGAGTTAGATGATGATTTTGGGTTGGGTGTAACACCCCGCTTTTTTTTTTAACTGACTAACTTTGATGTTGTGGTTTATTTTAAGTGTTTAAATTATATCTGTGTGATATTTTAATGTGTTATTTTATTTTTAATTTGTGTTAGTTCTTGTAGTATTAATTAGTTTACTTGTTACTAATTAGATGTTGAGAAAAGAAAAAAAGAGTGAATAAGAAAAAAGAATAAGAAAATGAAGGGAAAAGGAGAAAAGAAAAGAAAATAAAAACATTAGGGGAGGGGGGTTATCACGTTAAACACACACTTTCAGATAGAGAAAGAGAGGGGTTGAGAGAGAATAAGAACAAGAAGAAGAGAAAGAAGAAGAAGATCTGACAGTCCGGTTTTTGGTTCCGATCGACGCCCAAACGACCTCCGATCGACTTGAAATTTTAGTATGTTGTTCCTGACACATTCCTCTTCATATCCAACGGTGTGATTGTCGTTTTGACCTCTCTAGCTCGAGTTATAGCCCAGAATCAGAGACTTACGGATTGTGTTGTTTCACTAATTTTGGTGAGTAATTTCTTATCTTTCTTTGATAAAATTGATAGGGAAAGATTTTGATTATGATTTATACTCCAATTTGGGATTTAATTGCATGAATTTGAGTTGTTTTTAGGGTTTAAAAGATTAGAAAACCCTAATTGGAGTTGTTAGAAACCAACCTTTGGTTTGCATGTGTTGGATTGTTAAAGTATATGATTTTGATGAGAGTTGATGTTTTGGTTGTGAATCTGAGTTTGCATGTATTAGATTGTGGTTGTTGCTTGAATTTTAGGGTTGGAAGAACAAGAATTATGGATGAAAACTATTAGAAAATTCGTATGCACAGAGGATTGGATTACTGTTTGATTTATTGTGAATTATTGGATTATCCAAATTGAACGAAATTTTTACTGAAGGTTTGAGATGCTATTAGACAGCTTGTGGTAAATTTTCATGAATTTTGGAGTTGGATTCTGTGAGATATAATTTTTAAAGTGAAACTGCCCTGTTTTTCAGTTCAAATTTGATGAAATTGTGTGAATTTTCGTGAATTATGTATTTAGCTTTCATGTCTATATAATTTTTAAAGTGAAACTGCCTGGTCCGCTAGGATGTGAATGTGACCACATAGTTTGTGAATTGAGAATATCTGCGCTCTAGAACGATGGGTCCCTGGTTCACCAGGATGTGTTTGTGACCCTTGTGATATATAGGTACTAGTCCAGTGAGTTATAAGTTGAGTTCCCCTACAACAAGTTACTTTGATTATTTGAGAAAACTGTGTTATGTTGTGATTTGTGTTAAGCTTTCTGAAATTGGAAGATTGTGATTATGTGTGACTTTGATTATGAAGTATGGTGTGACTTTGATAAGAATGTGATATTTTAGTTAAATTATGTGATATGTATGTATGAGTTATATGAGCTTATGGTGATTCTTTGATATAGATCCCTTTGTCACTTCCCTATGTTGTTGCTTTTTAGAAAGTAATGGTATGTGTACAGGATAATATTCTTATGTGCTAACTTGTTAATGTGCAAAGTGTAACAACGGGGGAGATAAGGATTATTCGCTGGGCTCGGGGAGCTCATGACCTCACCTCTTTTACAGGTTTTCAAAGCGGAAAGGCAGGAAGGTACATTAAGCGACTAGGTCTTGAAGTCTTTTGGAGTTATGGCTAAGAAGGAGCTTTAGAGTTATATGTTTGATTCCGAATATGTTGTTAAGTTTAATATGGATGTATTTGGTGTGTACACTTTGTTGATTGTAAGTATGTATGGATTTGCATATGCTAGATTGACTCCAATGTCCTAAGTTGAGTTTTGTTATGGGGAAAAGCTTCCGCTTCGCTACAATTTTTTTTGGGAATAGTTGTGGTTTTGAAGTTAGGTAGCCTTGTGGGTGTCCAATGAGGACCCCACGGCAGTGACGTGCCTAGCTACCCTAGGTTGGGGCGTTACATTGGGACACATTTTTGATGAGATTGAGGAGGAAGTTGAGAACTCCCCTATGTGCATTGAATGTTCTGATGATGTATCTCCCCGTCCCGATTATGCATACCCCCTTCATTCACTTATAGTCACCTCTTCCTCACTTGACCATGCATGCCTTGAGTCCTTAGGTTCGCTCTTAGAGGGTATGACCCCCTCCTTGACCCAAATCATGTTTACCTAGAGGACTTGCCTAGAAAAATCCCGATCGTTCATTCCTATCATTCGTATGATTTTTCTAAGGAATTAGATAAAATGAAGAAGGCACTGGATTACACTGACTCATTGTTGTGTGTGTTCTCTTATTCCCATGATTCGGAGATGCATTCGAGGATGCATGACCTCCTAATGTGGGCGTTGACTAGCTCCAACACTAACGGCGACTCGAGTCTTGAATAAGAGGGAGTAGCTGATACTCTTGTCGTGGTCGAGGTTCATATTTCTCTTAATTTCGTTGATGACTAATCGATAACCTCGTTCCACCTTCCTTCCTTTTGTAAATTCTTCATTGTTTTTACTGTATAGTTTCTTCTTGCATGCGTGTTTTTCCCATTTTTTTTGGACGCCGCTTAGAGTCTTATGCTTATGAAGACCTTCTGGTAAGCTCATTCCACTCTTGATAGTAAACATGTTGGTTCTGCCATTGCATCGAGCACTGGAGCTCCGGTAGGACCGAACCCTGGATTTCCAAGGTGGACTGGATCCTCTGGATCATGGTCCTGTTCTGACCAACCTCTAACAAAAGATGGTCAAGGTCGGAGTGGAGCATGTCGAGCTCCTAGAAGTCCCACGAGCTTCCTGCAGTTCCTCTCTCTTCTTCCTCATCGTCCTCATCATCCTCATCATCCTCGTCACCTTCCTCTCCTTCTTCTCCTCCTTCTCCTTCTTCTCCCTCTTCTCCCTCTTCCTCGTCCTCCTCCTTGGCATCCCTCGTGTCGCACAACCAATTTGCACTGTTGGTTATTTTGATGACTCTTTTGGCCCACTGTTCGTCAGGCGCCAGAGCGTGGGTCTCCTTCGTGCCATGAAAATATGTTTTTATGTGGGAACCTAGCTTGTGTGCCCTAATGATCTACATGTACAAGAGGGGCACACCGTCGAGCCACGCGCAAATAAAGTGTGGTCAGTACTTTTGCAAGTATTCCTGGTAGCCGGTGCGCACAAGGATGACATTAATGATGTGCCCTATCCCGATGGTGGATTTCAAGTTGAGGGCACTGATAGTCGCAAGTTGGTGCATGATTCACGACCCGGTGTTCACTGGCTCGCCTATGAGGGGGTTGTAAATGAGGAACAAATCATCCTTCTACACATGGTTACAGTTCTCGTCTCGCCCAAAGACAGAGTTGGAGACGAGGTGGTGGAAGTACTGGATGACCGGGTTGCAAGCATCAGTGGCCCGAGAAAGCTTAGGGTTGTGGTAACGAGGTTCATTGTAGTTCTTAGGGATTAGTTCCCTCCTCATATGATAGATTATCGCCTTCATGGCGTTTTGCTCATCAAAGATGGTGGACTGACCATACATCTTTCCTCCTATTGGCAACCCCAGCTTCTGGTTGAGCTCTGCGAGGGTCAAGGTGGTTGCCCTGTTGGCGACCTAGAACGTCATGCTGGGTGAGGAGCGACCATCCCTCTCTACTTTCAAGGAGCTTAAGAAATCCAAGATGGATTGATCTTGGATGGGGGTGTCGAGATTGACGAAGTTTTGCCACGACATTCGCTCAAAGAGGACCGTGAGGCTATTCTTCAAGAAATATTGCTCACAAGTGTCGGCATTGTAGACATAGGGGACACATATATTCCTCTTCCTACAGAGCTCATATTTGACTTTAAACTCATTGTTGCCGTGAAAGTTAACTCGCGCATCCGGATCATACTCGAGGTGACCCGTCCCCATCCGGTGCTCAAGGGTCGGATCGGAGGATGATGAGGGGTTGGATTGTTCAGCGGTGCAGGCTCTCTTGGTCTTGGGTGCCATGATGGTGATGGAGATGGGGGTTTGCCTTAGGGTAGGGTTGAGGTAGAGGTTGGAGGGCAAAATTTAGGGTTGTGGATGGAGGTTTAGAGGGTTATGGAGGGTTTGAGGGTATAGGATAGGGTTAGGGTTGTCATCCCTACCTAAACACCAAAACCCGACAAAAAAATGCCCAAAGCTTATAATACCTAAAACCCCATAAAAGATCCTTTTTCTACCCTCTTTTTCATCACTTCTGGCATCCTCAAGAGTAGTATTCAAGGCATCCAAGGAAGCTACTTCAAGAGAGAGTCTTAAGCACTTTAAGAAAGGCTAGGCAAAGCTTCTCCCAAAAACAACATGTAAGCTTTTGTGTGTTTATTTTCATGTAAATAAAGTGTATATGTTGTAATTCTTTCATTCATTTTCATGTTGAATGAAATAATCATGTAAAATTTCAATCTAGTTTCCTTCCAAACTTTATTAAAAGCACATTTTATAACTTTTAGTAGAGTCTTTTCTTTTGTGAGAGGCTAACTCAAAAGGTTCCTACCTTTTGAGTTCGTAGCCTTACCCCCGAATCCACTTCTTGGTTTCGTAGGCGGAGTCTTTTTTTGTTTTCTTTTCTGTTTTTCTTGGCTTTTTCCCTTAAAAAGTCGGGTGGCAACTCCTTTTCAAACCAAAACACATTGGGATTGCCTAAATTGTGTCTAACATGGTTTTACACTGTACCGATGCAACTTTAGGGTGATTTTGTATATTACTAAATAATGGTTGCCTAAATTATTTTCTTCTAAGCCTAACATCCTGTGAACAAATTAGACTAGTCCTAAAGAGTTGGAACAAGTGGATGTTCACTCCTAAAGTTTAGTTTAATGATTCACGGGATGCATCAAGTAAAGGCAAAGTGATTTTACAACTATTATTCATGAAATGTGCAAAAAATCCTTAAAGAGTTTTAAAAGTAAACCCCAACATAAATCCCCTCCGTCCTACGGACGTTTAGAAGCCTGAACGACGAGAACAAATGTCTACAATATGCTTAATGTATTCGAGATTCCTGTGAAAGTGAGTTAGGAGTTTTTCTTACTTTATTTAATTTTGTTTTATTTTGCTCGGACGAGCAAAAGGCTAAATGTGTGGGGAGGGGTAGTTCCGGCTTTCTGTACTCAATTTTCAGGGGTGTTTAGGCTCGCTTTTGTGCCTAAATGCGTTGTTTTCTCTTAGCATTTTCCTTCCTTTGTAGGTTTCTCGGCTATTTATATGCTTGTGGAGGAAAAATGCGCTGAACGAGGCCAAACTGGGCCTGTCTATAGAAGGTTCAGGACCCTGATGCAAATCTGAAGAAAACCCACACCTTGATCCCGCAGAAAACCAAGAAGACAAAAGTCGCCAACAAGGGTGTTACGGCGTGACCTCCTTCACACCATTGGCTACTAAAAGAGAGGAAAAAGAGGCTCGAGGCAGAACAGGGGTCACGGACGTTATGCCCTAAAAGCAACAGTTCCTAGGTTTGTGAGAAAGCAGTCGCACGACCGTGACCAAAGGCCTCACAGCCGTGACCCTCAAGAGAAATCTAAGAAAAACACCCCTTCCAGCCTTGACATTCTTGTGTCACCCCGTGAGGGGGCTGGAGGTTCCTAGCAGATTCAAGGCATCAATATCGTGACACACATTATTATGACCGTGACATTCAGAAGGGCCCCCAGACCAGAAGAACCTCCACGACCGTGACACCCCTATGTCATGCCCGTGAGGTAAGCGAACCCAGCTGAAATGTTCGGAAATCTCCAAGCCTCACGGACATGACAGCTAATGTCACGCCGGTGACAACCCTGTCCGCCGACTTATTTTCAAGGGAAAACACTCTCTTTTACCCTAAGTATATAATGTAAACTCTGAGTTGTTTCAGGGAGCTTTTTTCATTGTTAGGTTTTCGACTTTAGTTTTAGCTTTTAGCTTCTAAATTAGAGTTTAATTAGGATTTCATTATATTTTAATTCTTTACAATTGATTAGGGTTTATGTTTATAATTGAATCTTTCTTTATTGTTCTTTCTATCTTTGAAGCATTCAACTAGTACCAAATCTCAGTAAGTTCTTCTTCTTTCCTTTTTATTTCAGCCTTTAATTGGTTTACTTCTTGTTTAATTATCTTGTTTATGCTTTTAATTAGTTTTATTAGTGTTGTTATGCAAATTCTCCATTGTTTTGCTAGAATCTCATTGAACTCTGCTTTGATTGTTGAATTAGCATTAGTCTTAATTATGTGTAGCTAGTTCTTATAGGGTTAGGGGTAATTAGGGCCCCTAATGGGGTATTATGCTTGGATTAGTAGGATTAGGATGATTATTGAGGTAATTGAGTGTTCCTCTCTAGATTTCCACTCAATGTTGGAGGATTTTGGTGCCGAGAGATTATGAATCCTTCCCCAAACATTGATTTGGGAATATGGGGTGGAGTAATTAGTTCCTAATTCACTCGAGAGAGGGATTTTGGAACCGATTAGTCGGCATTGCGCTCAAATACTATCAAGGTTTATTATATGCGAGAGTGATGACGAGCTTTGGGAAGTATGCATCGATTTACCACCCGAGAGAGGGAAATCGATGCTAGCTTATCTATGCAATCATCACACTTGATAACCGAATACCGATCATCCCTAAAACTACGGAACTCGTGCTTAGGTTAGGTTGGGTGGTTTCAGACGATTCGGTAGATTGTTTAGCACGTCTTACCATACCTCTTCATTAGATGTTGATACTCTTGGTGCCGAGAAGTTATAAAGTATCTCTCAACATCAAATTGGAGGGTTATGGATGGATTAATTGGACACTAACATACATTGGCATGTGGTTAGTGTCCGATTAGGAGAATTAGGCCATCATACTACTAGAAACCATCCCTATGATAGTAGTGGTGGGATATAGAGAGTAAGCATCGAATCCTAACTCTAGTGAGAGGGATTTGATGCTAGTCCATTCGCCTAATTTCCGTGTTGAATAGCTTACCTATGAATCGTCCCTAAGCCTTTCACCGACCCGTTTTCTCTCATTAGGAGGCCCGGTAATACTCCCGAGCTCTTCTGCCTTTTTCTGTGCTATTTTCTTTTATTTTTAGTTCATGTGTCTATAAATCACCAAAACTTTGAACATCAAGCCTAGAGGTGAGAGCTCGATAGATTCTTAGGTTTGAAAGCACCAACTCCCTATGGATACGACAATACACCCACACTATGTTGCGACTGAACAAAATGGCGTCGTTGTCGGGGAGTGCGCCTTCCGACCTTTGGGTTTTTCTTGAGCGTTCCTTCTAGTTTACAACTCTAAAAACAAACAAAAAAATTGAATAATTAAAATTGAAAAAAAAGAAATGGCATGTTTTGGCGTCCCTCAAGATGAGGAAGAGATGTTCTGTGATTATCATGATAGATTGAATTACTACCTTGCTTATTGGGTTCTTCATGGTTACAGTTTTTATGATTGGGAAGTTTTGTGTGTTATTAATGAGGGTGTGAGTTCTGAAACTCGTAATCTGCGGAAATATTATGGTTTTAATGTTGAAAATGATTATGAGGCTTGGGATTTGCTTAATTGCCTGACCGAGGGTACTCGTAGTTTTATGGAGAGTTGTCATGCTACGGGTTATTATTTTGATAATCCATGTGCTCATCATGCTAGATCTCACTATGAGAATCCTTCTGTGAATATTTGTCCCCCATCCCCTTTTATTGATTTTACTCAATCTCCATTTGTGGATCAACCAAGGGAAACATCTTATGAAGATTCATATGTGAGTACTCTTTCCTCTCCTCCTTTTACTCCCATGCATGTCCCTTCCCCATGTGCTCAATCTAAATTATCCGCACATGCTACCTTCTCTTCTACTTCTGTTGCTCGATCACCCGACCTCTATTGAAAATGATGTGAACTGTGTGCAACAAGAAAATGAATAGTTGAATGCAAAAATTAAAAAGATGGAAAATGGGCTTCATGGGATAATTTCTTTAGTTCGTCAAATGCAACCAGTTTTGATTGAAAGTGCCCATGAGTTAGGACCATCCTCTCCCGAGAAATGTGCTTTGAATAGAATAGAGTCATCCTCCTCCTTTTCCCCTAATATTCATGTTAATCCTCCTTTGTGTGATTGGGAAAATGATGATGGTGACTCTTCTACTCCTTCTTTCACTTGTGTGCCACCATCTGATGAAATAGAAATTGTTCCTCCTAATGAATATGTGTGTGATTCTGAGTCGTTTTCCATGGATTATGAACCTTAATGTTGCATTTTCCCCTTGTATGCTCAAGATGATGCATCCCTATCATTAGCAATCCTATCCCCTTCTTCATGTATAGATTCCTCACCTGCTGAGTTTGTGATTGTTGATGATGATGCTAAGTCATGTGGCGTTGAGAGTGTTGTCATGGGGTATAATCTTACTTTTTCTTTGCACACATTGGATGAATTTGATTAGATAGATGATGATTTTGGGTTGAGACATCTTTTTGATGAGACTGTGGAGGAGGTTGACAACTCTTCTATGTGCATCGAGTGTGTTGATGATGTATCCCCCTCGCCCAAGCATGTAATCCCATTGCATCCACTGATCACCTCTCCCTCACCCGACCACACATGCCTCTGTAAGTCCCCTTAGAGGGTATGATCCCCTCCTTGACCCTTATCATACCTACCTAGAGGACTTGCCTAGGATAATCCTGATCATTCACTTCCATCATTTTTGTGATTTTTCTGAGGCATTCGATAAGATGAAGAGAGCACTTACTTATACTGACTCACTATTTTGTGTGTTCTCTTACGTACATGATTCTGAGATGCATTCGAGGATGCATGACCTTCTACTGCGGGCTTTGACTTACTCCAAGATCAATGGCCTGAGTTTTGAAGAATAAGGAGCGACTAATGCTCCTGTTGTAGTCGAAGTTCGCCTATTCTTACCTCTTGCTTTTATTGAAGACCATTTGGTAACCTCGTTCCACCCTTCTTTCCTTTTTGTAAATATTTCAATTTATTTTGCTTGTATAGCTTATTCTTGCATGCTTTTTCTTCTCTTTTGGTGGTGTGCCCCATTGTGGGTACATGCTGGATTCTTGGATGTTAGAGACGTGTGGACTCGGGTCACCACTCTTCGTATTTTTACTTGTTCCATTTTGTTTGTTTTTGGCCCTTTTTTAGACTCTTTCCCTCACAATGAGGACATTGTGAGAGTTAAGTTGGGGGGGGGGGGGGAGGGGTGTTCTTCTTTGGAGTAGTCGTCTAGTTTTTTTTTTTAGTTTAGTTTAGTTTTTTGCTTTTTGTTTTTGTTTTTGTGCCTAGAAAAAAAATCTAAGTGAAAATCCCTAAAAAGTTTTCGTTTTTTCCTCTTTTTGGAGCAGTTTATGTTTGCCTTTATGCTTTAGCTGTTTTGGATAGCTGAGTTAGTTAGCCCAAAAACAATCATTATGTGGGTGCCAAACCTATTCTTTAGGTGTGACCATGCTTGTTAAAATCGGGATCCTAACTCGGATCCATAGGGTAGTTAGGATCTGAATTAACCCATGTAGGATCGTGGATCGGAATGTAGATAATAGAATCACACTGACGATTTTGAATCATAAAATCGTAGGATCGTGGATCAGGATCAGGATTTTAATAACCTTTGCAAAGTGGCACCTTAATAAATCGAGGATTTTGAATTTCAATATCCCTTTTCTCCTTTGCAAAGCGGCACCCTTACCTTTAAATCACCTCAAATCTATTTTCGGAATTTTCTCGGCTTAGAAGGTCTTAGTTTGGTCATTCATACTTTTCATGCCCCTAGAAAACCGGCGAAACCAACAAGGGGTTAGTGTGAGTGGGCGACACTCACACCCCTTAAGTATTTCGTATACGTATGGAGCAACCCAAGTTGAGAGGGTAACCCCTATTCGGAGGGTCGTGCAAATTCCCGAAAAACCCAGTATGAAAATAAAAAGAAAACAAAAAAAATTGAGAAAAAGTATAAGCTCGTTTGTTGGTTTACCAACGTGGTTTGGTGTGGGTAGTTAGCGGCCTCTCGCCCCTTAAGTACCTTGTTTATGTATGGAGAAAAACCACACTGGGGGAGGAAACCCCTTATGGGTCACGTTTTATCTCGAAACATGCCATTTAGGAAAAAAAAAGAGTAAATAAGTGAATAAAGTGCGAAACCCTCTCCTATGTAACCTGCAGCCTCACCAAACCAAGGGTGACACCAAATGGGTTGGAGGTGACATATATAGAGTTGTTAACAAGTAAATTTGAGCATGGATGCGTGGATAGCCGAGATTTGACCGCCTTTGCCGGGTTTTGACTGAGAATAGACTAGAGACACTTGCACCGTGCACAGGGAACCCGTTAGGCAAGGTTGAAGTGGAAAATCTAAAAGATTAGTCTCACCCGAATCCAGTGTCTTGGCATGTACATACTAACTACTTTTAGTTGATTAACGATGTTGTCTGATTAGCTTTTTGTATAACGACGATCATGGATTCTCCTTCCTTTTTGTAAAGTTTTGATTTTCACTTTCCTTTTCCTTTTTCTTTTTCTTTCTGCTTTTGTGTGTATAGGTTCTACAAACCATCACGAGACCAACCTCGTCACCCGGGCAACCTGGGGGTTAAAAGGGCTTGATGCATATGCTAAAGGATTTTTGGACGCAAATATACTGAACTTTTGGGGTATTGGACAATAATGCATTGAACTTTGAATTTGGACAATAATGCACTGAACTTTGAGGGGTGTTGGACAATAATGCACCTGAAACAATTTCAAAGATGACTGACTTGGCGGCGATCTTACATGACAGACTGAGAAGATGAATAGACTAACTAATATCTAAATTTATGACATGTCAGTTAATTTACACAAGCAAATGTGATTTTATACAACTACAACAGCAATCTCTCCACGGAAACTCGTTTAAACAAATGTGATTTTATGTTTTTCTGCTCTTTTCAAAGTTGATTCTCTTTGTTTATGTGTGGATTAGCTGACATGTCATAAATTTAAATATTTTTGGATCAATTCATCTCCTCTACATGCTACGTAGGATTGCCACCAAGTCAGTCACTGTCAAAATCGTTCTGAGTGCATTATTGTTCATCACTCCCCAAAGTATAGTGTGTTATTGTCCAAGGTCAAAGTTCAGTGCATTATTATCCAATACCCTAAAAGTTCAGTATATTAACATCCAAAAACCCTATGCTAAATGCATTAGCGATTCCTGCAAAAGTGAGTTAGGAGTTTTTCTTGCTTTATTTAGTTTTGTTTTATTTTGCTCAGGACGAGGAAAAAGGCTAAATGACTAGGGGGTGTTTAGGCTCGCTTTTGAGCCTAAATACGTCCTTTTCCCTTGGCATTTTCCTCGATTCCGGGTGTAAATATTAGTGTTTTTATGGTATTTTCCTTCCATAATAGGTTTCTCAGCTATTTATGTGCTTGTGGAGGAAAAGTGTGCAGAACGAGGCCAAACTGGGCTCGTCTATAGAAGGGTCAGGACCGCGATGGAGATCCGAAGAAAACCCGAACCTTGATCCCACAGAAAACCAAGAAGACAAAAGTCACTAGTAGGGGTGTCACAGCAATGACATAGGACCTCATGACAATGACCCCCTTCACACTATTGGCTGCTAAAAGAGTGGAAAAAGAGGCTCAAGGCGAAACAGAGGTCACGATCGTGACACATTCCTCATGGTCGTGACGCCCTAGAAGCAGCAATTCCTAGGTGCGTGAGAAAGCAGTCTCACGGTCTTCACCAAAGGCTTCACGGTCATGACCCACAAGAGAAATCTAGGCAGAACGCCCCCCATGGCCGTGACGTTCTTGTGTCACGCCCGTAAGGGAGCTCGAGGTCCCTAGCAGATTCAAGGCCTCACGGGGGTGACACACATTGTCACGCTCGTGACATTCGGAAGGACCCCCAGAACAGAAGACCCCTCCACGGCCATGACAATCACTCTACATCAGGAGTCTTAGCCGTATGTGCCATGTGGTCCATGCTCTTGTCCTTGGTACTTCTTACGTGCCATCTTTCCACACCTTGCACTCAGCCGAACAAACCATCGGCTTTGATACCTCTTATTGGGAGATTTGAGGCGGGAGACTACTTCAACCAAGGCCCATCGTAACAATTTAAGTGAAGTTCCATCTTAAAACCAATTGGTATCAAGAGGAGCAGGCCACTTGACTTATATACCATGTCATTTCACCTTAATTTTTCAATGTGGGACTTCAAACTCATGGGTGAGTCCCCATACTTTGGCTTAGAGCTGGGAAAAGCTGACTCGACACGATTACCGACCTGAACCGAACACGTTATTAAGCAAGTTTAGGTAAAAAATTTTGACCCGTTTAATTAAATTGGTTGACACGGTAAATTTGTTTAATTAAATTGGTTAGGTTCAGGTCAGGATCTTCGACATGAAAAAATACGTACTTAACCCGTTTAATTAGGCATGTTAAACGGGTTAAGTCATTTGCTCGATAATTGTTACCCTATTATACTGTTTATCAATAAACATAGGTGAAAGTTAGAGTTAATACTCTTTAAAATATATGTAAGACTTGTAATTTTAATTTATATTTATCTTTCACTATGGATTAAAAGACGTTTTCTTATATATAACTCGAATTATATTACCACGCAAATTGTTGAGTGTGATATGCCATTATTTCGATCCCACAGTGAGTTGTTTTGTATAAATGAGTTAATGGTTAAATAGGTAAATTAGTAAACTTATTCTAACACATTTACTTAAATGGGTAAACAGATCAAAATAAGGTCAACCCATTTAAAATTTATAATGGTAAACAGTTTTAATTTCCAACCCGTTTAATAAATGGGTTAGATTCAGGTCGGAGGATTCTGAACCCGTTTAAGTTTGAGACGAACACGAACCCGACTCGACCTGACCTATTAGCCAGCTCTACTTTGGATCAGATATGCCAACCTAAGAAGACGGATGGGCTTGGACATCATGAAACATAACTGGTCAATAGAGTCTTTTTATGTAAGCTTTCCAAGAAAAACCTTACTGACTCAAACAATTTTCGGATTAAAATTATGCAAGTCAAGTATCCATTAGACAGTGGTTTCCTTTCTCGAACCATTAAATCCACAGACGTTTAGGTCTAGGAGTGAATACTTCTAATAGAGAATTTTTTCCGCAAGGGTATCCACTAGAGAGTTGGAATATGAAGATCTATTAAGTTTTGGTACAATAATTGGTATGGTGGCGTTAGCCTTATCAACCTAATATATTTATTAAGATATTCTATACAAGGAAACTTTAGTAAGTGATTTTATTACTCTAGATAAGGAATGGAATCTTTTTATCAAATTAGGAGTATACTCGTCTCTTTTCCTATATATATGATTCTTTTTTGTTGGGCACTTTCAAGTAGGAGGCTGTTTAACAAAATCAACAACTAGGGACGCACATGGTATTCCAAATCATAATCACCAATCTTGGGAATTTGCATGGATTTAAAACTTGAATATCATGCTTAAGCTTAAAGTATTCTTGGAAAATATGCCTTATCAACCTATTGCTCTTACTACCTGTGCTAATTTATTTAGAAGAGGGTTGAGTCTAGATCCTATATATCTTATTTGTAACTTCTACGGTATCTCTGAGCCATGTCTTTCTTTAGTGTTCTTTCACCAAATGTAATTGGGAATTTTCAACATCAGTGGCTTGAATCAAAATTGTCTAGTCTAGGAATTTCTTCAATCCTAGAACTTGTGCAGTATGCTAAAAAGTATTCTAACCATTCTCATATTGCTCATTTTATTTCTCACCTATGGAGTATATGGAAGAGTTGTAAATCAGTGGTATTCAACAATGAGATGTATAATCCTACCAAAAAAATTATTCATGCTAAAAGAAATTGGGTTGAATGGAAGAAAAGACAATCATTCAATCTAGATGCATCTTCTTCCTTTCATCATCATCCTTTTCATCCAAAGCACAAGCCCACAAATTTCATTAGTTGGGCTACCACCGGGGGAATTCATCAAAATTAATTTCAATGGATCTGAATCTTCTTCAACAACAAATAAAAAGATCGTTATAAGGAGTTGTGATGGGAGATTACTTCAAGTTTGATCCAAAAATCCAAGAGCAACTTCAGTTTTAGTAGCCAAGGCAATAGCTAAAAGAAATGGAGTTTGAGCTAACAACTGAATTAGGATACTGATCAATAGTATTGAAGGCGACGATTAAGTGTGCGTTCAAGCTTCAAAAGGAGAAATTCATATTTCATAGGAGATTCAAACTTTAGTGATGGACACCAAACATTTCCTTAATACATCTGTACATGCAGCCAAATTCTTATTAAACATATTTATCAGAAAGAAAATCAAGCAACTGATTAGATGGTAAAAGCTAGGTCTTTCTTTTTGTTTTCCTTCTACTGTGTTGTGAAATACTATTTTTTATAATTCCTTCTTATTTGTAACGATCCTCATAGAGCTATGTTGTCAGAACCGGACCGATCACCGAACCGGTTGACCCAGTGCATCAATGGTTCAATTGGTCGGACTGGTTTGGCCGGTTTAGACCGCTTGGCACGAGTCATGGTTAAACTGGTCAAAACCGACATGAACCTATCCTGAGTTAAAAAAAACTTTTAAATGCATCAAACATAATTAAACTACCAAAATAATTAAACTGGCATTAACATGCCAGAAACCGATCAAAACTAGATTGAATCGGTCAAAAATCGAATTAAACCGGTCAAAAATCAAATTGAAACGGAAAACGGTTTTTTTAAAATTAAATTACCAAAATCTCAGTTTGACCATGAACCGCCCAGGTTAACAGGTTCAACCGATTTTGGCTTTTTTCCCCCAATTAAACTAGTCATCCGAGTTATACCTGGATCCAAATCGGTCAACTTGCCAGTTCACGATTGAACCGGTCAGTCCGGTATGGTTTTTACATTATTTACCATTAAAGAAATACAATGTAACACTCATCAAATCGATCCCATTCTCCAACATTACTAATTCCAGTCACATAGTGACTTAAATACCGTAATAAACCAATTAACCTTGATGCTTCTGACATTGTAGAGTCCAATCACAAAGTGGCCACCATCACAACCAGTTGACATCGCTGCTCGCTAAGGCGCTTTGCCGCTAACCAACAGTAACCTGATATGAAACTTTATTAACTTGACAGCTTCTGGCATCATCCAGGATTGCCCTTCATAACATAATGTACCTAATCCAACCATTCCCCACATGCATATATAACAGTATCACATCAATACCTACCATGAGGCTATGATGATGACACAAGACAGCACAAAGCACGCGGACAAGGTGTAACTTCAAAATATTATCAACTGCCAACTGGTTCTATAAACAAGTTTTGAGTACAAAACATTTTCCAACTGGACCATAATGTCTTGTTGAACAAGCTTTGAGCTGAATTCATTGTCATGACAAACCATTCGTATGTGAATCAAGCTAATAATATATCCACAATCTGACCATAAAAAATGTCACAAGATGCAATAAGAAGACTTTTAGGCATCACATTTACATCCTAAGTTGCAAAAGATTTTCCACAACCACAAGTTTTCGTGGCATTTGGGTTCTTGAAATTGAAGCCTCCACCAATAAGTGCGTCACTGTAATCTAACTGCATTCCATACAAGAACAGCAGACTCTTCGGATCAGAAACTGCAAGTGATTGAAAGCAAACAAAGGTCATTATAAGTTGACAGACATCATGTAGATAACAAATGCTTTTGCAGTTTTCATTTCACTTTGTTTAAAATCTTTGGGTGAAAAATAATTGAAATACATAAAACAACACCTGCATTAAGCATCAAATACATATTTGAAATTCATGCACATTCAGAATCTTCACTACTACAGATAATACTATCACCGACCAAATGAACTTAAGAGACTAAGCCTTGACAACTCGATGGCATGCTACCCGCCATAGATCCCCGCGAAGATCAGTAAAGCTCCAATACAGCTCCTAAGCTGCAAGGAATACCTTCACTCATCAAAATGGCTCAATCAACATTCTGACCAAGGGATAGTGATCAAGATCGGCTTGATGGGCTTAGTTGTCCACGCTTAGGGTCTAGTTATGCTTTAGTTCAGCTTGTAAGTTCTCTTTGAGGACTTATATAAGACTCTTTTAAAGTCAACGTTAAGTTAACTTCAAAATCAAGGCCATTTCCACGGAAAAAGCACGAGACAGTCAAATTGAGTGCAGTTTTAACCTTTCCAGTTCAACAGCTAGTTTCTCCTAATCTACTGAGGCATTCTTCTGACCTGTGACACGGCTGGAAAGCTTAGTCTCAAACTAGTCTCAAACTATTTGCCCAGGAAACCCGAGACTCATGATTGACAATGTACCTTTGTCCAATTAACCATATCCCGATCCAAAGACGGTTGGTACACATAGCAGAAGACACTTAGGAGAGTTAGGACTTGATTTCACACATAGCTCAGAGGCTGTGCCCAATAGACATCCTTGAGACATTGACCTTAAGTAACATAACCAGAAAATGTGCATTGTGCAAAAGCCCTTATCAAAGTTGCAACTAGGGCATTCTTCAAGAAGATCATGAAAAGCCAAACAGCTGATCAATGACTTCTGACCCAAAGACTAAAGGCCTCCTATCCTCTTATATTCACAAACAAAAGGAATTGAGTGTCATGTAGTACCCTAAAATGTGAGGGCAAGGGGGGCTGAAAAAACAAAAACTGAAGCTCCGATCATAGTTATTAAATCCCGATCCTGATTTACGATCCTACGATTTTATAGTCCAAAATCGTCGAAACGATTCCCCTTGGTATGAATACAGTGCAGCTACATCAAGCTCGTAAATAAAAGTCAAAGTGAAATTAATCAAATTCATTTTTTCTCGTTCTCCTCTCCAGATTTTTATAGTATATGTAGATTAACAAATGTTATCGAAAAATGGCCATCTGAACCGTCACTTCACCCTAATCCAAGAACATAGCTCCCAGGAGGCCATTCATTTTCAAGGACCATCCTCCTAGGAGGTGCTGCACTAAAATATGATGATTACCTATCTCCAACTGACAGCACTAGCAAACTCCTAGAGTCACCTCCGCTAGCTTAGATAAATACCGGAGTCAATGCGTCTAACAAGTAGGTTCATGTTTTGCAATGTTTATGCTCGCCAATACTTGATTACCAATGAAAATGATATCTTAGAATCCCCATTATATTATTCAGTAGTCAAACTTTAAGGACGCAAAATGTACACTAATCCTATCTTTTTCAATTGTCATTGAAGCACTAAAGTATTGTTCAATTGAGCACCCTTGGCTCCTGCCATGGGTTTTTCTTTATGCTACTTTTTTAATTGGTTGGGAGTGGCAGTAGAAGGAAGGTTACCAATGGTAAACCCATTCTGCTCGATCAAAGTGTCATCTGGTCCTGCATTCTCTTTGTTTTCAAAATCCATCGTGTAAGACATCCCAGAGCATCCGCCTTGTTTAACACCTACTCTTAAGCACAAATCCTCACCCCGTTCTGACTTGATTCTTTTCAAATGCTTCAATGCATTATCAGTCAGGGAAATTGCTGGTGCCAAACCCTCAGCAGCCACTGCTGACAATTGACAAAAGCACATTAAAACAAGCAAATAAAAGAAGATGTTTGCAAATACAAGAGACAAACATGATGAATTTATAGAATCACCAAACATTAGTATGGCAGCCGACAGCTTGCAAATGGGATATATATATCTTTAGTTTCATGTTCACCTTTATCATCAAGAGAGAGCTTACTAAGCCTTCCACAATCAAGAAAAAAGACTTCTATTTATCCAGATACTTTTGAGCATACAATTAAGTGATTCTTTCATTGTTAATAATACCTAGCAAACAGAAAAGATTTTAAAAATAAAAACTTTCATAAAAAGTGAGAAAAAAAGACTTCATTGAAGCGCCTACAATCTAAACATGACATCAAAAACTCTTCTCACGAGTAAAAAACTCTATCTTTAAAATTTTGACTAGAAGTGAACCGAAAAGACTTCGCTACAGCACCTAGAGTCTAAAAATGGCATTAAAAACACTTCTGCAGAGATATTAGAAAGAAACCTTAAAGCCTGAAGGGCAACAATAAATTTTCCTAGCTCTTGCACTGATATTTTGCTCAATTCTATAATAGTAAGTGGCAATGTAAGCCTCTAGTGCACAACTACTTAAGCATAAGGTTAATCCTCATATGCATACAGTACAACTGATCATAAACCAGACCGAAGCCCCATATCAGCTCTATGTCCTATATAGACATTTTGCTCAATTCTAACTGCAAGTGGCAATGTAAGCTTCTAGTGCACAACAACTCATACAAAATGTTAATCCTCATATGCATACAGTGTTGGTTTGCTATTTTTACAACATACAGTACTATTAATCATAGATTAGACCCAAACCCATATCAGTTCTATGTGTTGACCATAGTTATTATACTCAGGATCCGGATATACGATCTACGATTCTACAATCCAAAAACCTTGCATCAATCCAAATCTCATTAGAATCTTAAAGTAGTTAGGATCTTACAACCCTATCTTTGTCTAAATATTATGCGTTAAAATTGCAATACAATTCAAGGATTCTACTATTCAATCCATGATTATCCACGAATTTGATGATATTTGCAGACATGATCAGCTTTAAAATTTGACATAACAATTTTGTATTAAAATTATCTAGTATAACATAATTTAATGTATTGCTTTGTTAAGATTTTCACTGTTATAAAACATTTTTTGCTATCTACCCAATGTATTGGAAATTTGGAATCTTACCACCCACGATTGGATCCTACAAAAATAGAGCACTTGACCAGTGCTAATTTAACTATCGTCAATCAAACTGACAGATTTTCCCTACAATCCTAAGATAAACCCAGAAATCTCCTTATTGTTTAACCCAAATCCTTTCAAGCATACCCAAAACAGAAAATAGGTAACACGATCGAAGGAACTCGAAAATTAATCATAATAAGCTGACAATATTAATCAAGGGACAAAACCCAAATCTTTTTTTAAAAAAAAAGGAAAGAAAGAAGAGAGAGGAAGTACCAGATGCAGAAGATGATCGAATAGAAAGACGCTTGAAGCGTCTGGAATTCCATGTCAAGGAAACCAAAGACGGGTTGCTTGGAATTAGGGTTAGTAAAGTTGAAGGATTGGTGGACAAGTTAAAAATTGGCGATGAGCACCGTGAAGCTGCAGACGATGTCATTTTTTCCGCACCTCAATTTCTTGTTCTGTCGTGCACTCTTGCCGTGCGGAAGGAAGATCCAATGTTCAAACGGAAGAATTTATTATGGCCAGAGAAGTGGAATGGAAGACAGATTTTAGAACGTAGCTTTAGCACCGCGCATTCGTGCAATATTTCGTTTAGAATTGACCAACGTGACCGTCTTTTTTTTTTTTTCTTTATAGATTCTACTGTAGTTGAAAAAAATTCCCTGACGATTAAATTATATAATTATTATAAAATATTTATCACGAGAAAATTGAAATTAATATATACGATTAAATAATTTGTTACAATAACAATCTTTTTGTTTGTTGCGATTTAATTTGTTTACAAAATTAATATTTGAAGGAAATTCTATCAAAATTGATTTTTTCAACTATCATAGTTGAAAGGTGTAAGTATTATTAATTCTACCATAAAACAATCAAAATTCAAATATATTGATGAAAGTAAAATATTACAATAGGTAATGCCATTTAGTGAGGCATAAATCTTTTTAATATATGTTATTTATTTTTGATAAATTAATGGTTATGGACTTTTTAACTACCATAGTTGAAAAATTTTTTACTTGTGAGTGTTGTCACATATGAGGAGCTCTTTGAAAGAAGTTTTTAAGCTTGGGTTTAGATTTTCTTTTCTCAACTCACCTATTTCAATTGGTATTCTTCATTGTCTTATTTATGTGACCTGAACTTATTATTAGAGAAGAATTAGGCTTCGTTCTTTTATGCGGTAGGTTGTGATGCAGTACCACACCGTACCGCACTCTTTAATTTCTATCACACTACAATACACCACAGCACACCACACCACACTACAATCATTACTAATATATATTTTCACTTTTTTCTTCTACTTTTCACATTCTCTCCTCATCTACCTCAACTACCACAACTCTCACCACAACTCATCATAATTCACCACACTTTTTCAACCACACCACACCATTACCTCAGCACACCACCCGTATAAAGATCGGAGCCTTATCATTACAATAGAAAGAAAATTAAGAAATATATGTTATAACTTGGTCCTAATTACATCGAATAGAGAACTATGATAAAATTTTTATTAATGGATGGAACAAATGTAAGAATCTCTATAATCATTTTCAAATATTTCTCAATAGCATCACAAAAAAGAATTAACTTTAAACATTTGAATAAATTATTAAGAGAATAGAAGTTATGTATACATGTAGTACACATAATATTGTGCAACACTCACAATAACAAAAGTTCAAGTATGGTCACCCTAAAACAAGGTATGAGAAAATTTAAATATAGGTAGTTTATTCCCTCGAGTCGAGTAAGATCCGGGGCAGGTCAACGTCGGGTCGAGCGAGATTCAAGTCGGGCCAACCTCAAGTCAAGTAAAATTTGGGTCAGGTCAACCATTGGTTGTCCAAAGATTCAGGTCGAATCAACCTCAAGTTGACTAAGATTCTGGTAAGGTATAATTGGAATTGGGTAGGAGTCACATGAAAAAGTAAATGTCTAAAATAAAAAGTTAAAATACTAATTGAACTTAAACTTACTATTATTTGGTGGATACATTTTCTCAAGTACAAATATTTTTTTACTAACTATCTAGAAACTACGTTAGCATTATACTATAGGCTTGTGGTATGATTTTCATGAATGTTTGAATGTGTAATTTTACTAGAAACTATTGAAGAACATTAAAAATCAAATATACAACTAAGTGAATGTACATACCAACATAACAACATAAGCTTGTTTTTTTTTTAGCGACAACTGGCTAATGCTTATTAAGGGCCTGTTTGGTTGGAAGAAAGGGAATGGAATTAGACATCTTTGGGTATCAACTTCCCAATTTTTATGTTTGTTTAAGCCTTTTAGGGTTTGGGACTTGATACTCAAGGGTTTC
Source organism: Portulaca oleracea (assembly GCA_029582165.1). Lineage (NCBI taxonomy): Eukaryota > Viridiplantae > Streptophyta > Magnoliopsida > Caryophyllales > Portulacaceae > Portulaca > Portulaca oleracea. The sequence goes on from CM055874.1 coordinate 35,032,400, forward strand.
AAGTTCCTCCCTTTTGAGAGGAATCCCATATCTCTCATATTTGGAGGGAATGAGATATAATTCCCAAAAATAATACAAAGATAGAAAAGAAAATATTATCATAATATTCTCACACCTCCTAATGTTTTTCTTGCCATCAATATACGTCTCTACCTCCTACCAAGAACCCTAACCCTTCTCCCTCATATATAGTATTGTCATTGTCATTTGAAGAACAAACCTCGCCGGAAAATTTTGACTGTTAGTATTTTAATTTATATAATGATTCATTATATAAAATTAATGTTGTTAGATTTGTAATACAAAATACTATTAGAAAAGTATAATATGATATTTTTTAAAAAAAATCTTATATGAGGAATTATTGATTAAAGATTGACATTGAAAAACGTAAGTGATAGATAAAAAAATTATTACAACAATGTTATAATTAATGGTAATTCAAATAATTAATATTAAAGAAATTTCAATTTTTATAATATTAAAAAATTATAATATTCAAATAAGTTAAGGGTTGATTCCGTTCAATTACTGTACCAAACAACAGGAACTGGGTACTGATTCCATTCTTTAACTACACCAAACAACTGATTTCAAGTATCAAGTTCCATTCCTTTTTTTTTTTCAGGAATCAAGTTTTATTCCATTCCATTCCTGAATTGATGAACCAAACAGGCCCTAAGCATCGATCTCATGATTTTATATTTATTTCAGTGATATGAAGGATTTGGCTAGACATTCGCTCATTCCATTGGCTAAGGTCATGTTTTCATATTTCAGTGATACGAAGGATTTGTCTAAACATTCGCTCATTCCATTGCCGAGATTTGTGTCATACTGTCATTAAAAATTTGGGTTTGAATTAGTTTGGGTCGATTCGAGTTGTTTATGTTTGAATTTAATTAGGTTCGGGTATAATTAAGGTTTGAGCTTATTCGGGTTTGGGTCATTTTTATCGGGTTTGAATGGGTTCGGATTTGAGCCGGTCCGAGTTTTGGTCGGTCTATGTCTACTTCGGTGCGGGTCTATCATCAGGTCAACATTCGATTCAGGTACAATTCGGGTTTGGGTTGGCTCTAGTTTGGTTCAATTTTCCCGTGTCAGGGTCGGTTCATGTTTGAGTCGGCTCAGGTTTAAGTCAGTTCAGATCTACTTCGGTGTTAGTTTAAATTGGGTCATAAGTTCGGTTCAATTTTGGGTCGGTTCATTATAGGGTCTTAGGTTATTGTCGATTCAATGTTTCGGTGGTCGGTTCAGGTTAGGGTCGGGTCATTTCGGAGCAGGTCTCGGACTAGTTTTTCCAGGTCTATGTGTCGAGATGTCAAAGTTAGAGCATTGGGTTGAGTTGGCTAGAGTTAGGGTTGATAACATAAGATAAACAAACCGGGTTTCGGGCAGTTCATATGGCCATGTTTAAAATCCACCATTAGTTTGTGTAGGTTGTTTTAATTAACGAACCTTGGTCTTGGTGTTCTTCATGTGTTAGTTTAATATAAATTTTGAATTTTGTGTCTTTGAGGTGTGTAGTTTGAGTTATAGACTGTTTAGCAAGAGTATGTCAAAACAAGACCTATCTATTTGTATGTTGTTTTTAAACCCTTTTGAGTATGATTTAGGTTTTGTGATCAACATGAAAGTTGTAGTACATTCTCTAAGGTTTCCGGAAAGTTAAAAACCAATTCCATAGGATGTTGACAAGTCGAGTTATGACCTTTCCAATACAGATGTAGTAATCTCATGTTTTCTACTTTAAATAAATAGGGTATTTAAGTAAAACAATTTGGGATGTTATGTGATTATTTTTGTGAATGTTGGGTACCCTTAAATGTTTTTAGGGTTTGTGTAAGGTAGGAGGTTGCATATACTAACTTCATTAGGTTGTATTAATTTTAGAATTATCCTTCTAATTATAGGTTTCGAGTTAGATTGACTTGCAGTGAGCTCAAGTGTGTTTGTGAAGTGAAGAGAAGATCATCAAGTAATGTTTATGCCCTAACATTCCCTTTGGATGCCTATAAACTGTTTTTGTGGTTTTACATGTTTTATGAGGCGTGCGTCGCATAGGAGATTTTCCTGTGTAACCTAGTTGTCTGTTTTAAACTATTGTACATGTTGTAATTTGATTCAATTAGGTCAGTCATTTAAAACTCGAGTTTGGTGTACCAATTTTCGGGAGACCGAGTTGGGTTTCCAAATTTTTCTACTGGTTGAGAACCATAAGATACTAATAATTTAAAGTGAAATAATTAAGCGGGTGTAACGCCCAGGAAATTCAATTATAAATTTAACGATCAAAGTCTAACGTTGACGAATACTAACAGTGGAAGTCTCATTTTAATTGGGCGTTACTGCCGTATCCCCAAAGGAATACAAGGCAAGAAAGAAAAACTAACAAATGATAATTGTTACTTCAATCTAACAAACTAAAGAAACTTTAAATTCTAGAGACAACATAAACTGACACTATTAATTCAGGTCTAAACATGAACTAAACTTTATTCTCAAACTTCTAACTTTAACATCCTCACTTCTAGAACTCGTTCCTATTACATAATTCTTAACCTGAAAACAAAATATTTAAAACATGAAGAGGACTCAATAATGTCTAAACCTAACTGTCAAAATCGGTTAAAATTAATTTTAATTCATTTTTGGGGGAGAAGTAAACAAGTTAACCATTTCACAACTGATTTCCCCAACCAACCATAACCATCTTTTACAGATTATTAAGCGGACATGGCTTGCTTATTTGCCCCTTGAAGTCCAAGACTGCCAGTATAATCATTTCTCAATATCATCATAATCACAATCTCAATCTCAATCATAATCATAATCACAATCTCAATGTTTGGTTGCGTATTTTTGGGTTTTTATGAGGTAAGGGTTGTCGAATCCGCAGGGATGAGTGTCAGGCTTGACAAGGAGATTGGTTTGCGTAAGGGGTTTTTTCAAATGCGGAAAGCAGTAAATTATGTAAATAAAGCAATTAAACTAATCCAGACAAGGATTCATAATAACAATAAACAAGAAAGCTTGAATTAACACTAATCAACAAGAAAGAAGAAAACAATTAGAAAGCAATAAATGACAACTAGAATGAACAATGAAATTGGGAACAAGAAATTATACCTCCAAAGCACTAAATCTTCACTCTAATGTTCAACCTTCACTTGGATTTTCCCCCGAACAAACAAGAAAATTGTGAATTGGATTACTAAGAATCCCCAAATCCTCACTTGAGAGTAGAATTTGTGACCCTTAGCCCTCCTCCTCACTAAAAGTTAGATTTGTGGTACTAGCACTAGAAAGCTTGAAATCAAAGCATCAATGGAAACTAGAGAGAGAGAGAGAGAGAAAGAGAGAGAGAGAGAGACAGCAAAAACTTTGTAAAATGCTTCAATGGAAATTGCTTGGAAAGAGAGTTGAATACAAATTGCAAGAAATCTAGAAAAAGCTTGAAGAACAATTAAAGGTTTAATGAAAGATTAAAGCAAGATAAAGAAAAGCAATAAACCCTAATTCTACTCTAATCCTACTCCTAAAACTAAGATACTAGATAATGAATGTATGTGGGTATTTATAGAAGGAAAGAAAACAAGCCTAAACCCTAAGTTGAAACACAGCAGCTGCGCGTTATGTTCTGCAGATTCACCGACCGTCGCGGGCGCGGCACCCAGGGTCGCGGGCGCAACAGTGCTCTGCCATTCCCATCCGTCAATCGTTCTGCATCGGTCGCGGGCGTGACACAAACTGTCGCGGGCGCGAGGTGTCGCTGTCGCGGATGCGACACAATTTGTAATGGGCGTCAAACCGCTCTGTCCACAACACCTTTCTTCTCTCCGGAGCAGGTCGCGGGTGCGACGGTTGTCTGGCCTGCTGCTTGGCTGATGCATTGCCGCCACAGAGGCGTGTCACGGGTGCGACCCTAAGTGACTCGGGTGTGACGCCCGTCTGCCTCTTTCCCCTGTTTTGCGCCAATAATGAAAATGGAGTCCCGGGTCGGTTCCGCCTCGGTTCTCGGGTCGGCTCGGGAAATCACTCGGGATTCCCTAAAAAGCCTCAATTAAGCCCAATTTCCTTCTAACTCTACAAAACACAAAACCATCATAACTAATATATAATTAAGGGGCTAAAACAAGCAAAACACCCTATAAATGATATAAAATTCGGCTCGGAACGAGACCGAACACTTAATCACACAAATACCAACCATTTCACACACGTGTACACACTTAACCATGTTGGGGAAGTAGCACTTATCAGACATTCCTGATCTCTTGATGACTGTCTTGCAGGATACCACATCTTGGCCTTTGGGGACGTTGTCCACACCCACATTTATGTCCTGTTTGAATTATTAGTCAACTTTAATACTTCACACCTTTCAAGTCTCAGTCAACCAACCTCAATTTCCAAAACGATTGCAAAATCACACATAAAGGACTGACCACATTTAACCAACTCAAAAGAGCATAACTCAACATCCAAAATAGACAATCAATTTTCACATAAAATCCCCTGTCGGGATACAAGTTCCAAGAAATAGATTAAAATCAATAAAACACGTAAAGTGCATCCCAGTGGGGATTAGGGCATAAACATTATCTAGTGGTCTTTGCTTCACTTCATCAACTTCACTTGAGCTCATTAAATGAGTTGATCTAACCCGAACCTATAAGCAAGTAAATTCCAATTAAAACTCAGTTACGAAGTTAGTAACACACACTATTAACTTTCAACTTTCCAAATATGACATCAACTAACCCTTAAGTTCGAAATATAGACCAATCTAACTTTCCTCAAGTTATTTCCATAAATAATCAACATAAGACTTCATTCTTTTATTTCTCCAAAAACTAGACTGATTTTCACCCCAACATTTAGAGATTATAACTCGGTCTCCTGACATCGTATAAAGATGATCTATACCTTTCTTGAAACCTCAAAGAGTCCTATACCACTTCTATTTTAAAATCTAAAACTTTACTCATAAGGTTCAAAAATAATAATATGAAAATTGGTCCAAATTTGTATTGTTTCGGTAAAGTATTTATAACTCATTCCATACTGAACTAACACCTAAAATTCCAAGTTTCTATTAAACTTAACTCCTAATTAGAGTACCTACTACCCAAATATTAGGATTTAATTCTACGTTTACTAATTATGTTAATTTTCCAAAGTTGCCCCAAAATTTGTCCCAAATAATTCAATATCTTCAATATAATAAAATCATCCAATTTTTATCCAACCTATAACTTTGACTCCTTACTCACCACTAACCCTATTAAAATCTTTAATTATACTAAAATCATACTAACAACAATAATAATAAACTTAAAACTCTAACATTAGGAATCTAATAACTGTAATAACAAAATAATAACCTTTTCATAGGAATTGAACAACCCAACTCACAAACTAGAGATTTTTCAAAATTTATTAAGAAACAACATGTACGTAACTTATATAATGGAGTCAGTAAATAATAGTATGCTACAAAAATAATCATTAGTAAAGTAGTAGTAAGTTACATAAGTTAAAACTAGAACTTAGGGTTAAGATTTTAGGGTTTATACCCAAAAGAAAGATGAGGGAGTTGTGACTACAGGTGGCGGTTACTCAGGCGACGGCTGGGCGGTAGGCGACGATGGGAGTGGACAAGGTTGGCGGCAACCATGGTGGTACTGGGCAGAGGGGTCGGTAGCGAGTATCCAACGACTGGGCAAAGGGGTCGGTAGCGAGTATCCAACGAGAGAGAGAGAGAGAGAGAGAGAGAGAGAGAGAGAGAGAGGGAGATCGAGAGAGGGGCGGTTACCGACGGCCTTTCAAGGCAACAGTGGTGTGTAGGCGATGGCGAAGGCATGGGTGACGATGATAGTCCGACAGTCACTGGTGGAGGTGGATGGGTTGGCCGCGAACGTCGAGGGAGAGAGAGGCAGTGTGCACGCAAAAACAAAGTGTGCCTGGACATGCGTTTTCCGGCGACGACATGGCTTTAAGGCAGCAGGGCATCCTTTCGTGGCAAGGGCGACGCCTGGACGCTGGTTAGTGGTTGTCCCGCGGTGGTTGGGTGTTCGGTTTGTGAGCACGAGATAGAGAGAGAGAGAGAGAGAGAGAGAGAGAGAGAGTCATGGAGGGCCATGGTCGTTGGGGTGTGCATTGGTGGTTTTCGGCGGCTGTGGGGTGTCTGCAAGGCTGGCTGCAGTTAGCAAATGAAGTGGGAAAGAGAGGTGAGAAGAGTTTACCTTACGTTTACGCTACCTGACATTTGTGAAAATAATTTTTACACACCCGAAATTTGTGAAATAATTTTTACCTTACCTTCATATATTTAAACAACCTAAGATATTTTATATTTGATTTTTGTTGGATTTTCCAACGAACATTAAAACTATAAATATGAATTAACTTTTTTTACCCTTGATATTAATTCATTTTCATTATATGATATTTCTTCCATTATAATTGATTTTTTACCCTTGATATTTTATAAGATATTTTATAATTGGGTTTTCATTTTCAAAATGGGGAGGGATTGAGTTTTCGAAGAAATAAAGTAGAGTAAAGGTTGGGGTTTAAATGTCATATGAATTAGTATTAAAGGTAAAGACGTCAATTCATGTTTAATTGAAAGTCATATGAATTAATATTAAGGGTAAAAAAGTTAATTCATATTTATCTTTTTAATGCTCGCCGGAAAATCCAACAAAAATCAATTATAAAATATCTTAGGAGGTTTAAATATATAAACACTTAATGTCAGGTAAGGTAAAAATTATTTCAAAAATGTCGGGTATGTAAAAATTATTACCACAAATGTCAGGTAGGGTAAATGTAATTTACTCAAGAGTTTAGTGGGGTTAGAGTTTACTAATATTTGGGTTTTTAAGTGATAAAAACTATTTAATCCAAAAAGAAGAGTAAATAACTGATTAAATAAAATATATGTATAATTTATTTAAAATGAACTAATAATAGTATTACTAAATAGGTTTTGAAATTTCTAAAATATTCTTAAAATTAGTTAATAAAATTACCATAAAAAGATAATAATAAATAGTATTTTAGTCACTAAAATTTACCATACTGCCCTTATAATCGTGCAACGTTCCCATGCAAGAAAAATTACTATTTTACCCTTGTTAGTCCCCCAACGGTCCTACGAGTTCAAGTGTTAACAGATAAATTTCATAAAAGAAAACAAAATCAAAATAAAATATTAACACCGAACGATAAACAAATTTAGAATTTCTAGGGTTTTACATCATTACCCCCTAAAAAGAAGTTTCTTCCTCGAAACTTAAACTCATACCTAACGGGTTGGGTAACTAAACTAACGGTGTAGCTAATCAAAAACTCGGGGTTTTACATCATTACCCCCTTAAAAGAAGTTCCGTTCTCGAAACTTGAACTCATGCCTAACGGGTTGGCTAACTAAAATAACGGTGTAACTAACCAAAAACTCGGGGTTTTACATCATTATTCTCTTAAAAGAAGTTTTGTCCTCTAAACTTAAATTTAAACCTTAACTAGTTTAGATTTTCTTTTAGAAATTCTCATCCACCCTAGGAGAGGAGTCTCATGCATACCATCCTAACACCCAATCAGCACATCCACGCTCCATGACAAGGAGTCTTGTAGGTAAGAACCTTTTAGCCTAGGAACACCCTAAATATTATATGCTCACATTTGATATAAACTCATAGTAGCTAAAACAAAGGACGATCCTTTGTACCCAACCCAATATGACATTTGATCTTACCCCCAAAGATATGACATATAATCATTCTCACCTTGAACGTCTCTAGTTAGAGCCAACAATTTACACCCAAGTCTAAACCCAACTTTAACTTAACTATCCTCGTTATCAATCTTCTAAGCCATACAATAAAATCCTTAGAAAGACGCACAACACATAATTACCAGCACCCAAAGATACTATAAGCCTTCAAATGTCTTCATCTGTGAATGAATCCTTTGCTTTTGGCCCAAGGTGACATAGAAAATTTGTACTTTCCCAACAATTTTCATATGTAGCCCCATGATAACATACACTAGTGGCAATTTCGCAATAAATTTCATAACAACGCTTCAAATAAGGACAAAATGTCTAGGATACCTTTAGTTTAACTATAAGGTTCTCCTTCCTTCCCATCATCAATACAAATATGTCAACCACTACCAGATTTATTTGAGAATCGCATACATCCGAGTGACATGACTTCCTCTAGAACACCCTATTGACCATATGAGAAAGAGGAGTTTTCGCAGATAGCCACGCACGCCAAAATACTCACTTGATGCCTCAAAGTTCCAATAAGCTCTAAGCTTTTCTCCTAAAAATTGACCCAAATAGCTAAGCTTGATTACCTAGACTAGGAGGGAACTCCTACTGTTGAGGAAGGAGACGTAAGACATAAATGGGAGTGTAAAGCGATGGGAGCTGCTAAAAAAGGACTTAAGTATTCAGAGTTACACAACTCATGGTCTACACGGAAGGAAAAGTACTCATGGGTTATTAGGATGGCTATAATCGCGAAGAGAGATGTACAACTTAAATAAAGACTCACTTATAATTACCCAAGACGCGATCAACCCTATCGCTAATTTGCAAGCCACCCTTTAACTCCGAAAAAACACTTAATCACGCCCAAAAGAGACTTCTTACTTAACTTACAAATTCCCAATGAAACTAGCACTTACATATCATTTTACTCTCAACTCACTCAAAGAAGCGTCATCCTTGAAACTTGAATAATACTACACCAAACAACGCCTCAACCAGGAATCAAGTTAAAACCTAATAGCTCCTCGAGAGTATTTATTTAACTTCAATGCTTCCAAATTTCAAATTATATCCAACGACAGCTTAAGAGTTCCTAGGTACTTAACCCATCAAAATAATTCTTAGTCATCAAATCTGTCTTGGAACCATGATTGGAGTAACAATCACTTGCATCACAATTTTCAAGCCCAAAAGGTATAGGGTCATGCATTAAACAATATTCTTCCTTTGTACATCGCGCCCTGTATTTCCTATGACATTAATCATCGTAACACATGTATAAGTACTCAAGACATGATCAAACATTTTATACAGTTCATCAAGCATCCTAGGCATATGATATATCCGTTAAGTCTAGTTTCCTCCCTAATAGTTCTGGATAACAGAAGTTATCATCAACAAAGGTTGATTAACCAAAGGAAGGAACTGCAATAATAAACATGCGATATTGTGGATATTTTTTCTCGTCGTTCAGACTTATAAACGTCCGTGGGACACCGGGAGGGGAGGGGGATTTGTGCTAGGGTTTACTTTAAAAACTCTTTAGGGACTTTTTGCATATTTCATGAATAATAGTTGTAAAATCACTTTCCCTTTACTTAGTGCATCCCGTGAATCATTAAACTAAACTTTAGGAGTGAATATTCACTTGTTCCCACTCTTTGAGATTAGTCCAATTTGTTCACAAGATGTTAGGCTCGGAAGAAAGTAATTCAGGCAACCATTATTTAGAAATATACAAAAATCACCCTAAAGTTGCATCGATACATTGTAAAACCATGTTAAACATAGTTTAGGCAATACTGGTGTGTTTTAGTTTGAAAGGAGTCGCCACTCCACTTTTTTAGAGGAAAAAGCCAAGACAAAAACGAAAAGAAAACAAGAAAGACTCCACCTACGAAACCAAGAAGTGGATTCGAGGGTAAGGTTACGAACTTGAAAGGTAAAAACCTTTAATTTGGTTTCGCCTCTCATAAAAGGAAAGACTCTACTAAAATTTTGTAAAATGTGCTTTTAATAAAGTTTGGAAGGAAGATAGATTGAAACTTTACATGGTTACTTCATTAAACATGCAAAAGAATGAAAGAATTACAACTTATACACAAGTTACTGTTTAGGCTTGATTTTGAGCCTAAATGCATCCTTTTCTAGCGCTTTCCGCAGTTCCACGAATAATTATAGTATTTTTATGTTACTTTTCTTCTCTTTTAGGTTTCTTTGGCAATAATAAACAATTAGAGGGAAAGTGTGTAAAAAGAGGCAAAATCGGGATGAATTCACATATATCAAATCCGAATCCTAAGGAAATCCAACTCCATAAGGTCGAAGACTCAGGAGAGAAGAGACCTCACGACTGTGACACAACGGGTCACAGCCGTAACTGAGAAAGAAAGCCAAGCAACCTCGGACAGAAGGAGAGTCACAACTGTGTGATGAGGATTAGTGCTATGAACTCCATACTTCTCATTCCTTCCTTGCTTCCTCATTGAATGAGCTTTCCAATGATATATTATAAGGTCAATTTCGAGTTTAGGTGAAGGGATTATGAGTAGGATAACAAAAAGTGTGTGAAAGCTGATATATGTCCATTCTTCTGTTCACCATCTTTTCCATACATATTCTATGACTTTGAGGCTTATCTCAATGGAAAGTAGACTCCTAGACCTTTTTTTGTAAAGTTAAGAATCAAGTCAACTGGATGTCGGACGAAGGAGATATAGGCAAAACAAGATCTGGGTTTCAGACAACAAGGGTGTCAAGGCCGTGACACAGGCCCTCACGGCCGTGACAGGCCCCCTCACAGCCATGACACCTTTACTCACGACCGTGACAAATAAAAAGGAGAATTCTGGGTTTTGGACAGAACACCCCTCACGACCATGACATACCCTGCCACGGCCGTGACGACCCTGTTCGTCGACTTATTTTTTGGGCAAAACTACCTCTTTTCCCCCAAGTATATAATGTTAACTTTGAGATTTTCAGAGGGGGCTTTTGAATTATTAAGTTTTAGTCTCTAGATTTTAGGTTTTAGGTTTTAGATTAGAGTTTTAGTTAGGATTTAATTAGGTTTTATGCATTGCAATCAGATTAGGGTTTAGTTTTGTAATTGAATCTTGCATTATTGCTATTTCTATCATTGAAGCACTCAATTAGTACCAATTCTCAGTAAGTTCATCTTCTTCCCTCTTTCTTCCAACTTTTAATTAGTTTACTTTCTCCTTTGATTATCTTGTTTATGCTTTTAGTTAGTTTATTTAATGTTGTTACATGTTTTCTTAATTGTTTTGCTAGCATCATGTTGAGCTTTGATTTAATTGTTGAAGTAGTGGTAGTTATGATCGTGTGTTGCTAGTTCCCTTAAGGTTAGGGATAATTAGGGCACCTAATGAGGTATTAATCATAGATTAGTGGGATTAGGGTGATCAATGAGGTAATTAAGTGTTACTCCCTAGATTTTCTAGATTTCTACTCAATGTTGGAGGAATTTGGTGCCAAGAGGTTATGAATTCTTCCCCAAACATTGAGTTGGGAATCTACGGTGGAGTAATTAGTCGAGATTATGTTCGAATACTATCAAGGTTCGTCATATACGAGAGTGATGACGAGCTTTGGGAAGTATGCATCGATTTACCATACGAGAGGGGGAAATCGATGCTAGCTTATCCATGCAATCCTCACACTTAATAACCGAATACCGATCATTCCTAAAACCATAAAATCCGTGCTTAGGTTAGGTTGAGTGGTCTCGGATGATTCGGTAGATTGTTTAGCACATCTTACTATACCTCTCCATTAGATATCGATACTCTTGGTGCCGGGTTTCTCAACATTGAATCAGAGGGTTATGGATGGATTAATTGGACACCAATTTACACTATCATGAGATTAGTATCCGATTAGGAGAGTTAGGCCATCATGGTATCTAGAAACCATCCCTATGGGAGTAGTGGTGGAATCTAGATTGTAAGCATCGAATCCTAACTCTGGCGAGAGGGATTTGATGCCAATCCATTCGCTTAATTCCCGTATTGAATAGCTTGCCGATGAATCATCCTTGAACCTCTTCACCGATTCGTTTCTCTTGTTAGGATGGCTGGTAATACCCCCAAGTTATTTTTCCTTTTTAATTGTGTTCTCCCCTTTTGTCTTTTAGACCCTGTCATGGCCGTGACGACCTTGTGCGCCGACTTATTTTCAGGGCAAAACGCCCACTTTTATCCCAAGTATATAATGTAAACTTTGAGATTTTCGGAGAGGGCTTTTGAATTATTAAGTTTTAGTCTCTAGTTTTAGCTTTTAGCTTTTAGCTTAGAGTTTTAGTTAGGATTTAATTAGGTTTTATTCATTTCGATCATATTAGGGTTTAGTTTTGTAATTGAATCTTGTATTATTGCTATTTCTATCTTTGAAGCACTCAATTAGTAGCCATTCTCAGTAAGTTCTTCTGCTTCCCTCTTTCTTCCAGCTTTTAATTAGTTTACTTTCTCCTTTGATTATCTTATTTATGCTTTTAATTAGTTTAATTAATGTTGTTACATGTTTTCTTCATTGTTTTGCCAACATCATGTTGCGCTTTGATTTAATTGCTGAAGTAATGGTAGTTATGATTATGTGTTGCTAGTTCCTTTAGGGTTAGGGGGTAATTAGAGCCCCTAATGGAGGATTAGGTATGGATTAGTGGGATTAAGGTGATTAATGAGGTAATTAAGTGTTCCTCCCTAGATTTCCATTCAATGTTGGAGGATTTTGGTGCCAAGGGGTTATGAATCCTTCCCCAAACATTGAGTCGGGAATCTAGGGGGGAGTAATTAGTTCCTAATCCACTTGAGAGAGGGATTTTGGAACCGATTAGTCGGGATTGAGTTCTAATACTATCAAGGTTCGTCATATGCAAGAGTGATGACGAGCCTTGGGAAGTATGCATCGATTTACCACCCGAGAGGGGGAAATCGATGGTAGCTTATCCACGTAATGCTTACACTTAATAACTGAATACCGATCATTCCTAAAACCATGAAATCCATGCTTAGTTTAGGCGGCTGATTCGGTAAATTGTTTAGCACGTCTTACCATATTTCTCCATTAGATGTCGATACTCTTGGTGCCAGGAGGTTATAGAGTATCTCTCACATCAAATAGGAGGGTTATGGATGGATTAATTGGACACCAATTTACACTATCATGAGATTAGTATCCGATTAGGAGAGTTAGGCCATCATGGTATCTAGAAACCATCCCTATGGGAGTAGTGGTGGAATCTAGATTGTAAGCATCAAATCCTAACTCTGGCGAGAGGGATTTGATGCTAATCCATTTGCTTAATTCCCGTGTTGAATAGCTTGCATATGAATCATCCTTGAACCTCTTCACCGATTTGTTTCTCTTGTTAGGAGGCCCAATAATACCCCCGAGCTACTTTCCCTTTTAATTGTGTTCTCCCCTTTTGTCTTTTAGTCCATGAGTCTATCAAACATCAAAACCCTCGAACACCAAGCCTAGAGGTGAGAGCTCGTTAGATTCTTAAGTTTGGAAGCCAGAACTCCCCGTGGATACGACAATTACACATGCACTATGCTGCGATTGAACATAATGGTGCTGTTGCCGGGGAGTTGCGCCTTCCAACCTTCGAGTTTTCTTGAGCGTTTCTTGTAGGTTTTTAAAAAAAAATTCAAAAATTCAAAAAGAAATTAAAAAATTAAAAATCTAAAAAAAAGGAAAATGGCATGCTTTGACTTCCCTCAAGATGAGCAAGAGATGTTTTGTGATTATCGTGATAGATTAAATGATTTCCTTGCTTATTGGGCTCCTCATCGTTCAATTTTTCTGATTGGGAAGTGTTATCTGTTATTAATGAGGGTGCTTATTCTGAAACTCATAATCTGCTAAATTTATGGTTTTAATGTCGAAAATGATTATGAGACTTGAGATTTGCTTAATTGGCTGACTGAGGGTACTCATAGTTTTATGGATAGTTGCCATGCTACGGGTTGTTATTTTGATAATCCATGTGCTCATCATGCTAGATCTCACTATGAAAATCCTTCTATGAATATTTGTCCTTCATCCCCTTTTGTTGATTTGCATAGTCAATCTCCATTTGTGGATCAACCAAGGGAAACATCTTATGAAGATTCATATGTGACTACTCTTTCCTCTCCTCCCTTTACTCCCATGCATGTCCCTTCCCCATGTGCTCAATCTAAATTATCTACTAATGCTACCTTCTCTTCTACTTATGTTGCTCACTCGACCTTTATTGAAAACACTATAAACTATGTGCAACAAAGAGATGATGAGTTTAATGCAAGAATTAAAAAGATGGAAAAAGGGCTTCATGAGATAATTTCTTTAGTTCATCAAATGCAACCTGTTTTGCTTGAAAGTAGCCATGAGTTGGGACCATCCTTGCCCGAGGAATGTGCTTTGAATAGGATAAAGTCTTCTTCCCCCTTTTCCCCTAACATTTATGTTAATCCTCCTTTGTGTGATTGGGAAAATGATGATAATGACTCTTTTGCTTCGTCTTTGACTTGTGTGCCACCATCTCATGATATAGAAATTAACTCGCATGATGCATATGTGTGTGATTCTGAATTGTTTACAATGGATTAAGAACCTGAATGCTTACCTTTCGGATGTTCAAGATGATGCATCATTATCGTCACCAATCCTGTCCCCTTCTTTCTTGTGGAGATACACCTGCTGAGTTTGTGATTGTTGATGATGATGTTAATTCATGTGGTGTTGAGAGTGTTGTCATGGGTAATAATCCTACTCTTCCTTCGCATACGTTAGATATTGATGAGTTATATGATGACTTTTGGTTGGGACATGTTCATGATAAGATTGAGGAGGAAGTTGAGAACTCTCCTATGTGCATTGAATGTGTTGTTGATGTATTTCCCTCACCCGATCATGCATCCCCTTGCATTCACTGATGATCGCCCCCTCACCCGACCAAACATGCCTTAAGTTCCTAGGTCCCCTTGGAGGATATGATCTCCTCTTTGACCCTTATCATGCTTACCTAGAGGACTCACCTAGAAAAATCCTGATTGTTCACTTCTATCCTTATGATTTTTCTAGGTATTTGATAAGATGAAGCGAGCACTTATTTATACTGACTCGTTGTTTTGTGTGTTCTCTTACATCCATGATTCTGAGATGCATTCGAGGATGCATGATCTTCTACTGTGGGCATTGTCTAGCTCCAAGATCAACGACTCGAGTATTGAATAAGGAGTGGTTCATGCTCCTGATGTGGTCGAGGTTCACCTAATCACATTCCCTATTTTTATTGAAAACCAATCGGTAACCTCATTCCACCCTTATTTCTTTTTTTGTAAATAATTCACTTTATTTTACTTGTATAAGTTATTCTTGCATGCTAGCTTATTTTTCTCTTTCGGTGGTGCGCCCAATTGTGTGTACATATTGGATATTTGGATGTTATAGTCATGTGGACTCAGGTCACCACCTTTTGTGTTTTTACTTGTTTTTCTTTTTGTTTGTTTTTCACCTGTTTGAGACTCCTACCCTCACAATGAGAACATTGTGAGATTTAAGTGTTGGCGCGGGGGGGGGGGGGGGGAAGTATTCTTATTTGGGGTAGTAGTTAGTTTTTTGTCTTTGTTGTTTTTGTGCTTAGAAAAAAGTTAAAATCTCTAAACAGGTTTCGTTTTTCTCCTTTTAGGAGCAGTTTATGTTTGTCTTTATGCTTTAGCTGTTAGATAATTGAGTTAATTAGCCAAAAACAATCATTATGTGCGTGCTAAACCTATTCTTTAGATGTGACTTTGAATTCGATATCCCTTTCTCCCTTTGCAAAGCGCCACCCTTACCTGAAATTACCTCGAATCTGTTTTCGAAATTTTCTCGGCTTAGAAGGTCTTAGTTTTGGTTATTCACACCTTTGATGGCCTTAATAAACCGACAAACCCAACAAGGGTTGGTGTGAGTGGACAACGCTCACACCCCTTAAGTACTTCGTATACGTATGGAGCAACCCAAGTTGGGAGGGTAACTCCTTTTCGGAGGGTCGTGAAAATTCCCGAAAAACCCAGTATGAAAGTAAAATGAAAAAAAATGCTTGTCTGTTGGTTCACCAATATGGTTTGGCGTGGGTGGTTAGCGACCCCTCGCCCTTAAATACATTGTTTATGTATGGAGAAAAACCACGCTAGGAGAATAAACCCCTCATGGGCCACATTTTATCTAGAAACTTTCCAACTAAAAAATAGAGTAAAAAAGTGAATAAAGCGTGAAACCTCCTCCTATGTAACCTGCAACCCTCACCAACCCAAGGACAACACCAAATAGATTGGGGGTGACATATATCGAGTCACTAATAAGTGAGAATGAACATGGATGTGTGGATAGCCGAGAGTTGACCACCTGGGCTTTGACTGAGAATAGACTAGAGACACTTGCACATGTGCACAAGGAACTCATTAGGCAACCTTGAAGTGGAAAATCTAAAAGATTAGTTGTTTAGGCTCGATTTCGAGCCTAAATGCGTTCCTTTTCCCTTAGATTTGACTCATTTTCACATATATTTATTAGTATTTTTACTTCATTTTTTTCCTTTTGCAGATTTAATAGTCCTTAGATGCTTGCGTAAAATGAGGCCAATTCAGGCCTAAATGTAGATTCTTCGGTTTTCACTCGTTTCGATAGTTGTTTATTAGCGTTTTTACTTCCTTTTCTTTCTTTTGCAGATTCTTAGAGCTTTAGACACTTGTGGAGAAAAAGTGCGCTAAACGAGGCCTAAAAGCATAGGAGTCGGGTCTGCCCGAGGAAACCCAGCCTTGGGGAAAGAAAATCAAGCCTCGATCCCGGGGTTAGAAGAAGAAACCTAGGGGAAAAACATAATTAGCAATAGGGTCACAACCGTTGTGACCTCAGTAAACCTTGGTGGCCAAAAGAGGGACGGAAAGAGCTTGGAGACAGAGAGGGATCACGGCCGTGACCAACACTTGTACGGCCATAACCTCCACTTGCACGACTGTGACCTCCTAAACCCTGGAGTTTAGCAGAGAAGACCTCACGGCCATGACCAACCTTTGCATGGTCGTGACCTCCCACGAGATAGGTCTTTCAGGAGATACCTCACAGTCATGACGTTTGAGGTCACGCCCATGAGGTTTGCGGGAAAATGATGAAGAATTCAGGATTTCTCCAGGGTCACGATCATGACGTCTGAGGTGATGCCCATGACCCCCCAAATCTGCATCAGTTAATGGGCTTAAACGACATGTTTGAGCCGATTTTGTAACACTAGTATATATAGCTCTTTTTCCACGATTATTAGAAATCTCTATTCTTATTACTAGTTCATCTTTTTTCTCAGTTTTACATTAGGTTTTCCGGCTCTTAATTCCTCTCTTAGTAGAGATTAGTCTTAATTCCTTTGTAAGACTTTCAAGATCCAATTCAAGTTCTTCGTTCGCGCTTTATTTCCAGATTCTCCCGCGTTCTTTCCTACTCTTCAATCCTAGTAAGTGCTTGATTTCATTTCATTCTTCTTTAATAGCTTTGATTAGTTTTAAATTAGTTTTAATCATTTTCTTGATTGTTCATGCTTGTTCTTATTTCTAGTTTTAATTCAATGAATCCTTTAGGGTTAAAGATTGAATCTTTTGTTTTAACTAATATGTTAGGCTAAATCCCCTTAGGGTTAGGGGTGATTAGGGCCCCTAATAGAGGATTAAGTTTGGATTAGCGGGATAGTGAGATGATTAGTGTTCCGCCCTAGATTTCCATGCGATGGGTAAAGGATACCAGGGGCCGGAAGGCTATAGATCCTTTCAACTGTCACTTTTGGAACTCTAGGGTGGTTTAATCAATTCTGGTTCCTTGCTCTGGTGAAAGGGAATTGGAGTAGATTACTTAAGATTGGTTTTCATACTACTAAAGCTTATCAGGGAGTGATGATGGACTTTGGAAAGTATAACATCGATTCATCGCCCTAGCGGGAGGGAATCGATGCTAGCTCGTGCATAAGAAGTGAATATCGGCTTGACGCCCTGGCGGGGGAAGCCGGTGCTAGCTTGGTATGCACACAATCCTTGCACTCAATTATCGAACATAATCTCCCCTAAAACCACAGTTTCCATGCTTAGTCTTTCGTTAGGTCAATCCGGTATTACCCCGAGCCCTTATTTTCCTAATTTGAGTAGAAATCTATAGTTTATACTCAGCAAATTCGAACCTCAGAATTCCTTGAGGCTTGAAAAACCGAATTAGATCACTAGGGCCCCAATTCCTCAAATATATGACCGTTGTCTTACCTAGATAAGAAAATGTTAAACAACATGGCAGTACCATTGACATCAAGGGGAAAATACACGGTTATAGTTGTGGTGGATCGATTCGAAAAAATGACCTATTTTGTTACTTTTGAAAAGACCGATGAGGCATCCTACATAGCTTCTCTCTCTTTCTTCAGGACATTGTTAGGCTTTACGGGATCCCTAGGAGCATCGTTCCAGATTGAGACACAAAGTTTCTTCGCCATATTTGGAGGTTGTTATGGCGACTTTTGGGAACAAAGTTACTGTTTAGTACATCCCACCACCCATAAACCGACAACCACACAAAAGGAACCAACTAGACTCTCATCACTCTACTGTGAGGTATTTTTTAGTAGGTGCTTGAAACATTATGATTTGAAGTTGAGCCTTTTGAATTTTAACTAGGCTCTTTCCTTCGCTGCTGGTCACCTTCCTTCCTTCGTTACAGGTCACTCTCATGTTAAGACTTACTATAGAGTGAACCTCCTTACTCTTGTTGAACTCCTTCCTCTACCATGGAGTCTAGAGTGAGTGTTGAGGCCAATGAAAAGGCAAAGAAAATGAAGAAATTACATTAACAAATTAGAGCTAAGATCAAGAGAGCTAATGACATGTACAAGTCCTAGATGAATATGAAGTGATTCTGGGACCTTTTTCCACCGTTACAAAGTCTTAGCCAGATCAAGAGAGCTAAGATCAAGAGAGCTAATTAGAACTTATTCCATGGTATGATGGACCTTTCAAAGTCTTAGCCAGATCAATGACACTACTTACTAGCTAAAAATATCGGGAGAAATGAGGGTTTCCTCGACTTTCAATATCGAGGACTTATTTACATTGAGGACGATGAGCTTGGTACGGATTTGAGGGAAGATTCTCTTCAAACAGGGGAATATGAAGTGATTCTGGGACCTTTTTCCACCCTTCGCAATTAAGCAAGGAAGGCATAAAAAATCAAAGTAATGGAAGTTACGTTTTACGAGGGCTCGAGGCCATTAAGGTTTTGCTCGACCATCCTTTTGGTTGGCCAAGTGGCCATCTAGAGGATTTGCATAATCTTGGCAAGAGTAAGTGGGTAATGTTCGGCTCATATAAGTTTTTTCTTCATTGAGAGTTGACTCAAGAATGTGTTTGAGCATGGGAAGGAGTTGAGGTGTAAGAAAGAAGGAAGGAGGCTACAAGTGAACCACACGATCATGTGCTTCTCTAACACGATTGTGCGTTCATCGATTTGATGCCAATTTGGTTGTGACTCTAGGGTCACGATTGTGTCAACCCCTGACATGATCGTGCCACCCCTTCTAGGGAGGGGGTCACAATCGTTTCATGGTAGGTAGACACGACCGTGCATCTTGTAGGTTGAGTGTTCATCAGTAGTGATAACAATGACACAATCATGTCATATCAACGACACAATCCTGTCTTCTACTGAACTACGACATTTCATTCTTTTTCTCATTTTTTTGTGTTCTCTTAATTACCCATGTAATGACTCATGTACCTCTCTTTATGTTTCACTGAATGCGCATAAACTAGGTCATTTGTAATGGTTGAGTCCTAGCCTTAGATTGTAAAGTTCTGGATTATTTATGGCCCTTAGATTGGTTAGTTCTTTCTTGGGGAAGGCTCCATCCCTTTTTCCTTTTTTTCCAGGCATTCGGGGAGAAAGAGCACAAATGATTAATAATTATGGTATTTTCGAGAGAAACCTCAAAAGCCCTCTAAATATTATTACTTTATCCATATATTTATGATTCGGTGGTATTTTAAGTGATACATGTATAGATTTAGGGTGGTTATGCATTTAACAAATCATGGTGGGCTGTTAGCTCTTGGGTAGTGATCATCCATTATCCCAAGATCATATTATCTACTGTTTCATTAGTTTGCAACTGTTTGTGATCAAGTTATTTAAAATTCTCCCTCATGTTTCCTATTATTGTCTCTGGATTTTTTAATCGAACATGAATGCATCAATACTTAAACATTCCTTCATCTCTCACCATATTTGAGATGCTCCACAAACCATTTCCTGTCATATCCAATAAGGATGATAGCAATGCCTTTATTTTAGTTTGTAGCTAAGAGTCTGGGAAGTCTTCCTTTTTGGGACCAACACAAACTATAAGTCAGCAAGTTACAGAAGAGGAATGAAGAAAATTGTGATGGTGTTGTATAGATAAAAATGAAAAGGTCTCTAAATTTGATTATGTGATTGAAAATACCGACTAAACTTACAAAAACAAAACATAAATAGTGATTTGACATTGTTCATTTAGAAAGGTATGAAATGAAAGCAAAAATATATGTAGGAAATTAAAACTGATTACATAGTCATTAAAACAGGCATGAAGAAATGAAAATCTAACTTAAAGCTCATCTTGCCTCTTCCCTTGGTGAGGTTCTACATGTAGGTGGTGGTTTTCGCCATGGCGTTCTGCATGCGTGTGATCATGACCCTCGGAATGTGGGGACGAAATGTCTTCGACCACCTGATCCTTAGCCTTAGTAGCTGCTACTCCGGCCTTATCGTTTGCCTTACTAGTGGCATCTTTTGTTGTGGTTGCTGCCGATTTGGCTGTCACCTCCGCCGCCTCATTTCCCTTTTCAAAACTCTTGGTTGCCGCCTCTTTCCCTATTGATTCCCCTTCTTCGATCTTTGTTTCTACTGTAATCTGGTGCTCCTTTCTTTAAAAACCATAAATGATCCTCCTTTGAGTTTTCACGTTTTTCACATATTTAATGTTATAAGACATAAATTACGGAACTTAAAAGAGTTCAACCATATCTAACTTTAAAGGCTATATAAACTTAGGATACAAACATTAAGAAGAACACATGTATGTAACAATATAAGGAACATTGTTATTGGTTTTCCTCGTTAGTGATGCAAAGTCCCCCCCCCCCCCTCCGGGTGACAGAAAAGTAAATATGGAATATGAAAATGAGGAAGAAAACGACTTACTTGAAGAACTTTTGATTTACATCATGGAAAAAGGATTTAACCTTACCCCATGCTTGTGAGGGAAGCTTTTTAATGTCTGTTCCTTCGTTTTCATGAGCATGAGCAACATGTTTTGATAAAATTAAAGGGGAGATTAGTAACAAGAATAAAACTGACAATTTATAATAATTCTCCATCGGTTACTGGAAACTGTTTTTGTCCAGATGAGGATGACACTATTATAATGATGTTAACTTGATTTTTGCATAGTATAAATTAATAACACCAAACTATTTTGGGTTTTACCCTCAAGATCATGTCTTTTCTAAATGATCTTTTTAAGTGTATAGATGTTGGCCTTGCCGTAATTCTAGGTCATAACTTTGAACACTTCACTTGGTGGGTATAATGTTTAGCGCACAAAGATCGTTTATCAATTATTAGCAACTCAAATACTCATAGTAGAGTGTCTAATTATCAATTATTAAATCTAGATAGCGTTGATTTTAACAATTCTTATATGATATAACTCTTTGTAACTTGTAAGGTACCAAAGGAATTTATATGAGGAACTTATATATTTTTTTGATTATATCTTAAATAATACATCATTTTAGAAATATGACATAAATACTAAAGATATATTAGTTAACAAGGGGAAGTCCATTTAAAAGAGGGTCGTTTAGAATCTTAGCCTGATTCTGAGTTTTCTTTTATTATTTTTGATGATAACTTAAAAAATAATATTTGTTTGTTGTAAAAGATACAACCAAAATCTACAAAACATACAATGAATAATTGATTGAAGATAATTTTGCATGTTACAATTGTTATATGGTATAATTATGTACCATGTAAGATACAAATGGTAAGTAAATTAAGAGGATATATATACTTTTGATTATATTCTAAATAACACATGATTTTAGAAATATAACGTAAATAGTAAAGACACATTGGTTTATTGTAAAAACACGTCCAAAATTTGCAATACATATAATAAATAATTGATTGAAGACAGATTGGTTTGCCACGAAAGATACATTGCTTGACGTGAAAGACACATATATATATTTTGTGTGAATACGACATTGTTGTCATCAAAGGTATATTGATTAGTGGTGAAAGATACTTCAAAAATATTAGGAAAAAATATATTATAATGTAAAAATGATACATTGCCAATAATTGAAACATGCATTACCTCATAGAAAAAAAAAATATAAACAAATTACAACAAGATTTGCTCCCTATACCCTTACCTCATTAAGTACTCTTACTATTAAGCCATTGTACTATGGCTAATCGAAGATTGTGCACTACAAATTGAACAAAGATACATTACAAAGTGAAAAAAGGATATGACTAAAGATAAAAAAATTAGAAAAAAAAAAAACAAAACTAGGTGCATGCATCTAATTAATCATTTGTATAGTACTATTTACACCAACTTGTTTTTTATAATATATCCGTTACTACCCCAGGCCATCTCCCTCAACAATGTGATCTTATTTTTGAACTTTTACTATATAAATTTTGTGACATTAAATTTTCATCATGTTATATTTCAAATTTAATATTTGTACCGCCTAAGTTTTCTAATTCATATTGTTTTACCCTATAATTTTAGTTTAGCGTCTTATCTTTTAAAACATTCACATTTTTCTTTTTAATATTAAAAATTTATATTACTATGTGAATTTTTTTAACTTAAATGAATATTTGTTTGCCTTCTTACAAAATAATTTTTTTAATAAAACATATCGAGCTTAAGGTTTATTTGGGATGTTTCCTTTTCTATTAATTTATGTTGTTGTGAATAATAATATTACTAAGAAAGTTTTGGAAAGCCCATAGCTCTTTCAATATTGCTATATAAATGGTTTTCAATACATACAGAAAAGCAAGTTCATCATCTATTTCTAGTGACATTCTTAAATAGTCAATTTTCAAAGTATAAAAATGTATATTTGACCAAGAAAATTTGAAAGTTTACCATCGCACTTTTAAATATTGCATAAATAATGTTTCATGAAACCTCACTCTTGTTGCTCTAAAGTACGACCAGAGCTATAGCTCTTGCTCAAGGCCCGCTTGACATGTGTCTCACTCACAAGGTGGTTTCTCTTCTCACTTCTCGCCTTGGGTTGATTTTTGTGGAGTTGGAAAGTGATAGGGGGTTGAGCACAACTCTTTTCTTTTCCAGAAGTGAAGTAAGTGTCCGTATCTCCATCACGTATCACACCACGATCAAATTACCAAGGATGTCCCAACTATAAATGAACATGCATCCATTAGGACGACATCACAAAAAAATAATATCACGATATGGTCCAATATTAAAGGAAATAAAAGATTATTGAGTTACCTTCACATCGCTGGAGTCATTTGGCCATTTGAAGGAATAGGGTCAAAGATGCGATATAACTAGAAGATATAACTCCTTAACAAAGGTAGTAGGCACCGCATTCGTGCAACTCTTGCTATCTATGATCATATTGCGCACTCTATCCTTGATATAGTATCCAGTATTGAAGATCATATCCAGGGTTTTTTGCTTTTTGGACCCCGAACTTTGGGGGTATTTATTTTCTGGACCCCCATATTTCAAAGTTTATATTTTGGACCCTATACTTTGTGGACCCAAAAAATGTGGCCCAAAGTTATGTTTGACTCCGGCGATGACCTAATTGTTGCCTAAACTTCTCGATATGGTCTTTTATCTTTTTTTCCTTCATTTGACTGTTGTTTTGAAATTGACCAGACTTTGACAGCTTAGGATGTCTAAAATTCATGGGTAAAAAAATAGTAGGGTAAAAGTTACATGTTGGTAACTTTTGGTAAATTTTGGTAAATTTTTGGCAAATTTATGCTCATATAGGGGTTGGAAATCGTGCAAGAAGAGGAAGAAGAAGTTGCGGCTTGAAAATTTTCGAAGGAAAAAAACATGGATAATGGCTTTGAAATATGGGGGTCCATATTGTCACCAGAGACAAAGTATAAGGTCCATATTGTTGCCAGAGACAAAGTACAGGGTCCAAAATATAAACTTTGAAATATGGGGGTCCAGAAAATAAATATCCCCAAAGTTCGGGGTCCAAAAAGCAAAAAGCCCTCATATCCATGCGGGGCTTGTCCTGATGGACCTCATCATTCTGAACAGATCGTCGGAGGACTAAGATCTCTCCATCTTTAGCTTTATAAAGATTAACTTCGCATTTTGTTACTGCCGGAGGAAAACTGATGTTTCCTTAGAGTAATCGGACGGTTACGCTAAGTGAATTTAGGTTTCGTGAAAAGCAGTCGACAGATTACGTTCGAAAGACTTAAACCGTATCTGTGCGGTTACGATCTTCGTTTTCAGAATGTTTCTTTTCATTTATCCCTGTAAATACCTTGGTGGAACTGCCTCTTTGATTGTTGACAAGTGATACACCTCGAGACCACATCGATCATATACATCTCCTCACATCTTGGGCCAATAGAAGTGTTCTTTTAGCATATCGATGGTCTTGTTGATGTCAAAATTCCCGACAAGACCTCCTCCATAAACTTCTCTAACCAAAGCCTCCTCAAAGGGCACTGTGGTATGCGTGATTTGTTTCCCTTGAATAAATAGCCATCTTGCAACACATAAGGGCCTCCATCTCAACCCAAAGGGGATTGAAAATCTTCTTTCATCGTCCTTGTAATACTCTTTGATAACTTGAAACTAAGAACACGTGCCTCCATCAAAGATAAGATAGTGTGTCTCCTTGATAAGACATCCACCACCACATTCACGCTCTTCTTCTTATGCTTGGACACAAAGTTGAAACTTTGAAGGAACTCAATCCACTTGGTATGAAAGGCATTTAGTTTGTGTTGGCCATTCAAATATTTGATAGCCTCGTGGTCGAAATGGAGAACAAATTGGCTCTACCATAGGTAATGAGACCAATGGTTCAAGGCTCGAACAAGAGCATAGAATTCCTTGTCATATGTCGAGTAGTTCTTCTGAGACCCATTCAATTTCTCACTAGAATAGGCTATAGTAGACCTGGGCACTAGGCGGGTCAGGCCGGGCCGCGGGCCGGGTCAGGCGGGCAAAAAATTGTGACATGTCGACCCGAGCCCGGCCGACATGGTCAGTCATGGCCGTCAATGGCAATTGTTATAATACTTATTCTTGACAAATACACATCAAGTACTACGATGGTACGTGGTAATCAGATTCAGCTTGTTCTTGACAAATACACAGGTAACTATACATCTCATTTTTCGACTTTGACCAAGTAGTTGTCTGTTTAGTTAGTTGATGACGGTTAATTTGAAAGGAATTTATACAAAAATAAGCTTTGTTTGCAACTAAGAATCTTTTAGATCTAATTCACAAAATGTTCAATAATGTATATGCCACTTTAAAATATTTGGATGAAACAAAAGATGAACTTAGATTAGATACATTTTTTGTCACTGTCTTATAGAAACATTTCATTAATGGTAAGCACTGTGACTATGAGTGTGCCTTTGGTTATACTACATACCATACTAGCATAAAACCCTAATGGAGTAAATGAGTAATGGGTTTTCTGTTTTTATTTTTTTTATTTTAAATATATATGATCGGATCGGCGGGTCGGGCCGGGTCATAGACCCTCGGTCCGAGCCCGGCCCGTCTAATCTTCGGGGGCCCGGTCTTTACGGGTCAGGCCGGGCCATCACCAAAAAACGTATCCTTGACCCGCACTTTTTCAGGTCAGGTAGGGCCGGGCGGGTCCCCGGCCCATTGCCCAGGTCTAGGCTATAGGGTGAAGGTTTTGAATTAGCACGACCCTGATGCCCACACCACTTACCTCGCAATCTACCTCAAAGACTTGAGTGAAATCCGGTAACGCCAAGGCTACATCACATAGAGCAATTTTCAGCTTCTCAAATGCCATTTGGGCCGACTTGGTCTACTCAAACATGCCCTTCTTCATACATTTAGTTGTAGGGGCGACGATAATACTAAAACCCAAATAAACCTCCAATAGAAAGATGCAAGACCATGGAAACTTCGGACCTCCGTGATAGAAGTGGGGGTCGGCCAAGAATAGATGGCGTCCACCTTGGACGGATCCATAGACATCCTGTCTCTTGAAACTATGTACCCCAAGAAAATGACTAGGGTTGTACAAAAGTCGCACTTCTTGATCTTTCCATATAGCCTTTGTTTCCTCAAAACCTCAAATACTTTCTCAAGGTCGACTATATGCTGGCCTACATCTTGAGAATACACCAATATCTCATCGAAATACACCACAACAAACTTGCCGTTGAAAGGTCTCAACACCTCGTTCATAAGCCTCATGAAAGTACTCAGGGCGTTGGACAACCCAAATTGTATAACCGTCCACTCATATAACCCTCCTTTCGTTTTGAAGGCGGTTTTCCACTAATCACCTTCCCTCATTCTAATTTGATGATAGTCGCTCCAAAAGTTGATTTTCAAGAAAATTCGAGAACCATGCAACTCACCTAGCATATCATCCATCCTCGGTATGGGATATCAATATTTGATCGTGATATTGTTGTTAGCCCGACTGTCCACGTACATCCGAAAAGTTTCATCCTTGTTCAACACAAGTAGCGCCGGTACGGAACATGGACTCATGCTCTCTCGCAGATATCCTCTCTCCACAAGCTAATTTACTTGCCCTTGTAACTCCCGACTCTTCTGCAGATTGCACAGATAAGCCGTTCGATTCGATAATGGTGCTTCGGGGATGAGATCAATGTGATACTCAATCTCACGGAGGGGTGGTAGGTCGTGCGGCAAATCCGCCGGAAAGACGTCGGTAAACTGATCGATGGGCAGGGCCACTAGAGGGTGGATGGGTTCCTCTTCTTCACTCTTGTTGGCTTCAAGGAGGAGCAAAGCATAGACGCCCTTACCCTTTCTTAGAGCCCTCCCGAACCATGTCTCAGTCATGTGTTTAGGCTCCTCACAACCCACCCTAGTTTTTAATGGAAGTAGCTCATGGGGAGCTAAAGGTGTAAGTTTGACCCTCTTTTTGTTAGTAGCAAAGGTATATGTGTTCTCAAAGCCATCATGAACGGTGTGTGTATCGAATTTCCGTGGTCGTCCCAACAATATATACATGCATTCATGGGTCCCACATCACACGATATCGAATCCCGATATTTAGAGCCAATAGAAAGAGCAACTAAAGCTTGTTTCGTCACTTTGATTTCTCCCTTGTCATTCAACCACCTCAAAGCATAAGGCCAAGGATGTGAGATAAGAGGTAGCCCCGACTTCTCAACAACATAAGTAGATACCACATTCGTGCAACTTCCCCCATCACTGATCAAGTTACAAACCTTCCCATTTATAGTACATGGGGAGTGAAATATCATTTCTCGTTGTGCTTTATCTACTGTGGACATTTTTCCATGCCGTTAGGGCTTCGAACGTCCATGTTTGGATTGGGGTGTGATTCGGTGATTTGTGTTGGGGTTTAACCTTTGAAAACTCTTTAAGGAATTAATCGTACATTTCATGAATAATATTTTGTAAAATCACTTTCCCTTTACTTAGGCATTTTATGAGTCCTTGAATTAAACCTTTAAGAGTGAACATCCACTTGTTCCAAGCTCTTCTAAATTTAACCCAATTTGCTCATTTAAATGTTAGGCTCGGAAGAGAGTGATTTATGCAAATATTATTTAGAAATATAAGAAAGAAACCCTAAAGTTGCATCGATACATTATAAAACCATGTTAACCATAGTTTATGCAATCCTTGATGTGTTTTAGTTCGAAATGGGAGTCGCCACCCGACTTTTTAAGGGAAAAGCCAAGACAAAACCAAAAGGAAAAGAAAGAATGACTCCGCCTGCGAAACCCAAGAATGGATCCGGGGGTAATGCTACGAACTCGAAAAGTAAACTTTAAGAGTTCGCCTCTCACAAAAAGAAAGACTCTACTAAAAGTTTAAAATGTGCTTTTGATAAAGTTTGGAATGGAAATGAATGAAAACTTTATAGAATTATTTCATTGAACATGCAAAAGAATAAAAGAAAGATAGGTACATAATATACAACACATTATTTACATAAAGAACACTTAGAAGCTTACATTATGTCTTTGGAAGGGAAGTCTTGCCTAGCCTTTGTTGTAGTAGCCTTTGGATACCTTGAATACTCCTCTTGAATATGCCAAAATGGTGCCAAAAGTGGATGGGGAAAAGTATGGAAAAGGTATGAGAAAAAGGGTAGGAAAAGGCTCTTTTTGTGGTGTTTTGGGTAGTAGAAAGATTAGGCTTTTTGTGGAGTTTTTAGGGTTTTATGCAAGGATAATGGAAGGAAGATGAGAATGGAGATAAGAGGTC
This sequence comes from Portulaca oleracea, assembly GCA_029582165.1. Taxonomy (NCBI): domain Eukaryota; kingdom Viridiplantae; phylum Streptophyta; class Magnoliopsida; order Caryophyllales; family Portulacaceae; genus Portulaca; species Portulaca oleracea. Next base: position 35,060,782 of record CM055874.1, read on the forward strand.
TTAAAGAAGTGGATAAATGGAGATAATAATGGTAGGAAAGTGATGAAGAAGGATAGGAAAAAAGATAGGAAGAAAGGCTCTTTTTATGATGTTTTAGGATAGTTTTGTGGGAGATTTATGTGGAGAAGAGGGATGATAGGATGAGAGTATGGATTAGGGGATTGAAGAAGATAGAAGAATGGATATTATGAACGTAAGAATGTGGTGTAAAAGATGATAGAAATGGTGTAGGAAGAAAGGGTTTTTTTGTGGGTTTTTTGTGGTATTTTAGGATGTTTTTGTGAGGATTTTATGGAAGAATGGTGAGGATATTATGAGAGTATGGATTAAGGAGTTTAAGAGGATGAAGATAAGGAGATTAGGATAATAAGATGATGGTGGAAATGTGATAGGAAAAGAATGGTAGAATGATGATACTAGAATAGAGATTAGAGAGATGATGAAAGAATGAGAGAGTGGATGAAGGAGGGGAAGAATGAGTGAATGATTGAGTGAGTTTGGCTACAACAAGAGGGGGTATTTATAGGTGTAGGATAGGCTTAGAATACATGCTCATACATGCACATTCATACCCTCGAACTTGCGCAATTGACTGGCACAGACAACTAGGTGGCAAGGGGAGTGTTCTTGGTGGTCGGTGGAGCTGGGAGGCTGAATCTACGGTGTGGACAACGTGGAGGCCGACCGGCCTATGAAAAAGGGAGGGATGAACCTAATTTCCTTCATGCATTCTTGGACGGTGAGGATTTGAATGGGATGTATTCGAAGTCAGCTGTTCACACTGGACGGTGGAAGCTTATTTGATGTATATGAGATGTCTTTGAATGCTTTTGTGAGGTTTGATCTTGAGACCTCTTGGTGGCATTTTACATGTGATCTTTACTTAGCTTTTACATGGCTTGCATGGCTAAATGAAGCTCAATTGCTTACGTAAAAATCATGCATGCAATAGGCTAGGAAATTCACATGTAATTGTGCATGTGTGCTCGTCCGAACTTGGGCATGTTGAGTGCATGCGAGGAACTGTCTCGGCTCAGCTTTGACTCGGCTTCGGCTTCCTTATTTTCTAACTAAAGTACATAACTAAAAGTACATAAAGAGGAAATAATAAAAATTACACGAACGATTGTAGGACCCGGAAAAATTCTCATTCGGGGAAATGTTTTCTCGGATGCGCTACATTTGTGATCGGGAGCCGACTAAGGTTTCTTAATCCTTAAATAAGGATATTTTTATTTTTCGAAATTCGTTTTCGAGGTGATGAAACTTTATTTATTTACAAATCCGTTTTTTATTATTTAAATTATCCATAATTACATAAATTAATTTAACAATAATTTAATCCCGGCCCACTTGGTAAATCCAAGCCCAAAAGAAAACCAGTGGGCCACTAGAATCAGCCAAAACCCGCCTGGGTTTTAGCGGATTCTAGGCCGGACCACTGATCTCTTCGGCCCAAAGGGAAATTGGGTTGAAAATGATAAAACCCGCCTAGGTTTTATCATTTTCTGGCCCATTTCTCTCGAGACCCTCCTTAGATAAATGTTGGACATGAATTAAATTATTTTCTTAAATTAATATTGTGTAAGAAATCGAATATTTTAAATAATTAAACGAGTTTATAAAATTGTAAAAGAGTCGCCAGCCGATTTAAGGAAATCGACAAACCAACAAAATAAGAAAAAGAAAGACTCCGGTCTACGAACCCGATTTCTAGATTCGGGGGTAAGGTTATGAATTCGAGAGTTATAAGAATTCTCGAATCCGCCTATTATAAAACAGACTCTACTAAAATCAACATTGAAAAGAAAGAGAGCGGGGAGAAGTTTGATTAATTTCGCGGAATTATTATTCGAATCATGCAATAAACAAATGCGGTTTTATTTTACAAAATATGTACAAGCACAGAATTAAATAAAGGATTACATGATTAAATACAATAATTTAAATCAAAGAACCGAACCTTGCTTAAGGTGTAGCGACGACGAATTTGATCCCTTGAGTTGCCCCTTGACTTGAAACCCAAATGAGAAAATGTGGATGGTTTAGGAAAAGTGGTGTATGGATGATTGTATGGTTGTGAAGAATATGATTTGAGAAAGGGGTTATGGGAGAAAAAGTAGTATAATATGGATGTGGTGTGGGAAGGTGATTTTGTGATGGAGGATGATGGAGGTATAATATGGAGATAATGGGAGGATAGAATAAGGATAGGGGATGAGGAGAGTTTGAGAGAATGGAAGTATAATATGGTGGGAGATTAGAGTAAGTGTATTAGATGATGATTGTTAGTGAAATGAAGGTGGAATGGAGGGGGGTATTTATAGGTGAAGGAGTGTGAGATTTGGAGGGAAATGGTGGGGGACATACCCCACAAATCATGTCATCAGAGACCAAAACCTAGGCGGGTTTTGGGTGGTCAAGGGCAAAAGTCAACCACGTGGGGCAAATATCAAGGGATCACGCATGCATGCAGATTTTGGCGCTAAAATGCTTAAAACCCAGGCGGGTTTTGATATTATCAGCACACGGATTGGTGACGTGGAGCAAAACGACGACGTCCGCTATTTCGCTCAAAACCTAGGCGGATTTTGAGACTCTTGGGCCGAGGCGCGCTTCTGGGCCAGATTTCTGGACCTGGAAAATGTTAAAACCCGCCTGGGTTATAAAACTGGCTAAGTGCAACTTCGAACGGCCATAACTCCTTCATTCGGACTCCGATTGAGGCAATTCAAAAGGCGTTGGAAAGCTTATGATGTGTACTTTACTCTCATCAAAAGAAATGGGGCCAACGAGACTTGTGGAAAAAATGATATTCAAAATGGTGGGCATATGCATGTGGAAAGGGTGGAAAATGAAGGCTTTTTGTGGTGGGTTGGCCGAGTAGCTTTTGATTGAGGAAGGCCCTTTTGATTTTCTTTCATGCTAGCCTCTTTTCTTGTTATGCTTGATTTGTACACTTGTTCCGGTATAAAATCCGGTGTCTACAGAGAGCCCCCACTTTGATCGAGTCCGAATAGGACGAAGGTCAAAGTAGCCTGAGGATATGACTTTGGATTACAAAGCCTGGGTTGATGCTTGGAAGCCGAGTCCTGCATCGCAGTTCCGGGTGGCATACGCCTCTTTGGGGATGATCTCGAGCAAGAATGATGCTCTACTTGACTATTGATGAGTCGATGTTGATCTCGGGCGAGAATGACGCCTTACTTGTTATCGGTCACGATGCCGATGTTTGATGGAGTTTTCTAGTCTTTCCCAGTGTCGATCCCAGTCTTTCCCGGTGTCGCTTCCAGTCTTTCCCGGTGTCGCTTCCAGTCTTTCCCGGTGTCGGTTCCAGTCTTTCTCGGAGAGTGGATGTAGATATGCTATATATTCATGTGTCAAAAACCGGTGTCTACATCTACCAGTGTCTCATTCATATGTAGAACTCATCTCAACACAAACATCTCACCACGATCGGGAGTTAGAGTAGGGGGGAACATCATCATCTTCATACTCACTACAGTCCTTCACTACAAACTCCGACTCTTCTTGCGCATCCAACAACTCATTCTCGATTACTTGGACCTCTTGGACGGTCAATGTTCTCCTTGTAGGGAAATCGGCTTGGAAGTGTCCATAGTCGTGACATTTAAAACACTTCTTCCCTTCCATCTTCCTAGGTAAGGTCGTGGGCGAAGGATAGGAGATTCCTTTACCCTTGTCAACTCTAGGCGGCGGTGAAGTAGTACAAGGAGTATTTTGCGACCTAGGTGTAACCGTAGGACATGGCCTTAGATGACGAGCAAATGGACGGTTAAAAGGCCTAGCACTAGCCTTCTCCCTTTTCCTTCTTTCAATCTTGATAGCAAGGTTACACAACTCGTGTAAAGAGTGATACAACTGTATCTTAACCTTTTTGGCGATTGAGGGAGACAAACCATTCAAAAACCGCATCATAGTTTGTTCGAGCGATTCTTGAAGATCACTCTTGATCAACAACTGCTCAAACTCCTGAGTATACTCAATAACACTTCTCTTCCCTTGCTCAAGGGCAAAGAGTCTTCAAAGAATATCTTGCTTGTAAGTACTCGGTAGAAATCTCTTGTTTATAAGCTTCTTAAGTTTTTCCCATGATGCAATTTTCCTCCGACCATCTCGTGCTCGTTGTAACTTTACACTCTCAAACCACAAGGAAGCCACCTTCGTTATTTTCAAACATGCAACCTTAAATGCCTTCTCATCACTATACCCCTTTGCCTCAAAGATGCGTTCCACCAATTGTACCCATTCCAAATATATATTCATCGAGGTCAAGGGAGTCGTTGAATTCCGGAAGCTGGACCTTGACATCATGTAGGTCATCTCTTGGCGGTTGTTCATCTCTTCCCCTTCAACGGAACATATGAATAGAGTCTCTATCATCATCACTCGACTCAAAATTAGAAGGAGGACAGATAGGACTAGGGGAATATCTCTCTCTTCTTGCAGGTTGAGATCGAACTTGGAGGTGTGCATCAATTTGAGCGAGCCACGTAGTAATAGCATCAACGACATTTTTGATTTTTGAGAACCGACTCTTGTAGCCCGGGTTAGGGGCCTCTTCGAGTGGGGAACTCATAGGGGTCCTTTGACGTCAGCTGGATTCTTCCCAATTATGATCAATGACGTTATATATACCAAGAAGAAAGGTGACAGATGAATTGTGTTTTGGGATATTTTGTTGAGCTAGATTCTTTTGTAGTTGGTTTGGTGTTTGGCTTGGGGTTCTTTATAGGTTTTGCACAAGAGAGACAATAGGTAACAATCCAATGTAGAAGGAGCAAGAATCACACCAATACCAATCACCACCGATCACTAAAGCTCGGTCACCACAATACGGTCACAACCCAACAAACACTCCAATACCACACTTGATCAGCCAAAATTCAATCAAAATAAAGTAAATCATACTGGGAATGGGGGTCACCAATATGATCACAACAATATCCAACAACCAAACAACACTTCAAAGATAACAAAAACAAGGATTATAATCAAACTACCAAGAACATTCATCCCCAACAAAAACCAACACCCAACAATTCCATGTATTTCAACTTGTTCATGATCTCCAAAAATCACTAAAAACAGTCAAGAACAACAAAGTTCAAGCAAGAAAAATAACATGGATGCTCTGATATCAAATGGGGCGTGGCGCGATAGATGAATAAGAAAACCCTTGCTTAAATATGAAGAGAATAAAGAACTTGTTGATAATAATAGAAGTCTTGATCGAAGATTATAATCACAACCTCAAAGAAGATTACACCAAGCTAGAACACCAAGGAAGATTGGATATGATCTTGGATAAAGGTTAGACCACCACAACTAGCAATCCACCATGATTTTGATAAAGGAATTTCACCATAAATTCAATAAAGGAGAGACTTGCAACACCATCATTAATCAAATGGATAAAGTAAACAAGGTTTGAGAGAGAGATTTTGAGTTGGTCTCAAAAATATTATTCAATTCATTCAACTTAGTTAATACCCTCTCTTTTCCAAATACCCTTTTATAGGTAAGAATATGGATTAGCCCCTAGAGAGATTAACTTCTAAACAGATTCACTAACCTAAGTTAATTTCATTTAGAGCCAAAACCAACTCGGATATAAAGTGAGTAAGTTTTGCTTAAAAACATAATAACATTGATTACAAAGGAAAAGGCAAAACTACCCGTAATAATAGACAAAGAAATCCGGAAAGGCAGGCTCGTCGTGGGCGCGACAAGGTGTTTTGATCAAGGGTCAGCTTTCAAGGAGCTCCGTCATGGGCGGGACGTCAGGTGTCGCAGTCGCAACGAGGCCATGGGCAATCCATGCTCAAAAATGGCTTCGATGCGTCATGGTCGTGACCCAAGATGTCGCGGTCACGATGCTGGATGGTGACCAAAATGCCATGATCGTGACAGCCATGCCGCGGTCGTGATGATCAAGAGGCTTCTAGAGTGTCACAGTCGTGACTGTCACGTCGCGCTCGTGACATCATTTGTGAAAAAACTCCTCAAAAAAGTTGGCTAAGGCATGGTGGTGGGGAGGAAAGGGGTCGCGGCCACGCTCGCGATGCCCTCACTTCTAGTTAATGACTCCCCAGCTAGAGCATCACGGTCATGAGTGTGGGGGGTCATGCCCAAGAAGGCCTGTTGAACCTCCAAACATGGTCTTCTTCACCCACTAGCACCTCCAATTCGGTTCCCGTCACCGTTATTCATGTCGATCGAAAAAGGATGCCTCCCTAGAGGCCATGTCGGCCCATCCATTGGATGTGATTGTTCTGCATGGGTCCAGGTGGAAGTAAAATATAACCTCCATTGGAGGGCATGGAGCGACCTTCTTTGCCCAAGCCACGAGGGCAGAAAAGGGAACTCGGTACGCTTCAGTCATTCTCGTGTCAAACTGACATGGTCGCAAGTGCACGGTGTACGTAGTAGCACGTCAAGGTCAATCCCAAAGGGACTCACTTAGCAGCACAGAAAACTAATCTATATCACGATTGCTAAGCTAATCAGGTTTTTGGTTTTGGAAGACTTTAGAAAAACTAATTAAAACTGATAAAGCGAGGAAAAATCAATCACAGAGTCTATTAAGAGAGAAAGACTTCTAGGGAGATGCTAACCTAACAACGAGTTCGATTACTAAAACCTAGCCTGCACAATCATACATTCAAGAATGAATCAAGAATCGACAACGTCTGAATCATATCGCCCTTTCGATGCTAAATAGAACTATTCTAAACAACTTAATCAACAACTTTCGTATGCCTTTTAGGTTAAGCAGAATTGAAGGTCTCAAAAATTCAGGTTATCTAATGATTCCCTAGTTCACTACTCCTTTCTCAACTTTCGCAAACCTAGGTAGACAGGTTGGTAGTCAGATTATCCTAATCCACCTTTCAGTACTTCTCAGGTTAATCTCAAATTTACAAATATTCAAGGCCTTAAGAATATTCATAAACATGGAAAACATAACCTTCTATTGATTCTAATCAAGAATTCATGCACAAACTAATAACATTGAATCAAACTACATTGCTTCGGGTTGCAAAACACTAGAATTCAAGGAAACTACTCACTCATGTTCAAGAAAAAGTACGACACAAGTTCCAAACATCACGATTAATTCTTAAAACAAAGAAGGAATCGAAAAGAAATATAATTACAAAAAATACAACCGTCAAGTCTTTCGATCCCGGGGTGTTGTCTTCCTCGCGAACGTCGATAATTTCTTCTTGATTCTTGATCTTAGACCTTCTTGAATTAATCTTGATCTTGGTCTTGATGGAGTAATTAATGAGTAATGGGATTATTAGGGTTTTCTCTTGTTTTCTCTCTTGAAGGGAGGATAGGTTGGATAGAATAGTGTTTATCCCCCTGAATGAATGACGCATGAATTATAATAACCGTCACATGTTGCTCTCTTTCTTGCGAGGCACGGCCATTCGCAGCACGCCACGGACCGTGACCATTGCCACGGCCTCCCCGTGATACACGTTGCCCCCTACTTTCCTTCTTTCCTTTGCTTTGTGGCCTGGGCGAATGAAGGGGGAAAAAAATGATATGAGTTTTCTCCCACTTCTCTCTTCTTTGATTGGACCGGCTCAAGGATGGGCTGAATGAGATGAGTTGAAATTCCTTCACCTTTGTCCCTTGTCATTGGGCCACATGAATGTTGACCGAATCCAATGAATTGGTCCCCTCTTCCCTCTTTTGCAATTGGGCCGAAATGAATTGGTTGTGCCAATTAAAAGAATTGCCCTCCACTTCTCTCATCTATTACTGGGCCGCATGAATTCAATTGCTCACCCCTACTTTCCTTTCTTCCCATTGGACCGAGTGGAATGAATTAATGAATGGGCTGAATGAGTGATGGAGTAATTGCTTCCCACTTCTTGCTTTGGTAATTGGACCGAGTGAAATGCTGATCCAATTGAATTTAGTGCCTCCCTTCCTCTCTTCGTGATTGGGTCAAGTCAATGGCTGAATGAATAAAATGAACTCCCTCACTTCTTGATTGGGCCGCCTGAAAGATAAGCCCACGAAATAAAATACTGCTTCCGGACCGTGGCATGTACCACGGGCTTCCCGTGGTACCCACTGTCTAGACGTTCCTTGCTCTTTTCCGTCCCAGATTTTCATTACGGTCTGGGTTTGATATGTAGAGAGTCGTTGTGTATTCACTCTTGCCATAAGTTGAGAGAAAATTGGTGTTTTGGCCTCAAAACCTACAAATTCACCTCAAAAACAACAACACCAAGTGTAGTAGGGAAATTGGAATAAAAATAAAGATTTACACTGAAAATTATCCCTACTTCTCTATTGAAAACCCACAAAAATATAGTCATAAAACGCAGTTATCACAAACCATTACGCTCCAATGATTGGTACTCTGCACCTAAGTTCGGGCCTTTTCGACCCGTGATGTCATCCAATGACATCCTTTGGTCCTCTTAACTCATTTTTACACTTTATACTTAGTATTTCATGCATTTTATGTTAACCAAACACACACGTACACTAAAAAACATCAACACTTTCTTGTTTGGAAGAAGCCTTGCACTCCAATGATAACCCATTTCCCACTGCTACCCGGGTTGCCTTGAAAAATTTACTATCGTAGCATCCGAACCGACGCTCTTAATATCATCGTTATGGAAAAAGAAAAAGAAAAAAGAAAGCTTATGTGATTTCAAGGTCAAAGAATGGTGTCATTATTGATGCTTAAGTTCGAGGGATATTGGGTAACCTTAAAGCACATGCCAAGCTAGAAGCCTAGAACAGAACTTGCCCCCTATTTGGCAAAAACATCTTCAAATTATTTGGCCAAGCTATTTCTCACACTTTCGACGTTGTCAGCATCATCTCTTATTTGTGGACTATGAGGTTATGTAACTCCTCATCCCCTCCTAGACGGCAAACATTATCAAGAACTACGTCAAAGATCACTAATTAGCCTCACAAATCACCATGGGTCTCACTCACAAGTTACCTAGGAAAACATTCCAAGAGGCTACCCATATCAAGATTGCTCCCAACTAAGGGCCTGTTCGTTATAGCAGTAGAAACCGTGCAGTTTGTAGGTGAATGTAGGTTGGTATAGGTAGGTTCAGTCGTGCAAGTTGATGCAGGTAAGTGTAGCTTGGTGCGGGCTGGATAATGTAAATGCAAGTGGGATAATGTAAATGCAAGTGGGACAATGTAAATGCATGTGAGACAATGTAAGTATAAGTTGTTTCATTTTTTTTCAAACCATAAGTAATTGCAATATAGGGACTTGTTGATGACGTTGCTATTACCATATTAATTAATATTTTATATAGTTATATATATATATATATATATATATATATATATATATATATATATAAATACTGCAATTATTATGAACTTTTATAATTATGTACAAAACTGAGAGAAAACATAAAAATTTTATTCATAATATGCATTTCATACAAACTACATTTTTTTTTTCCGATGCCATGTAATTTGTCAAACTTTCACATATCTCATCCCTAAATTGATTCATTGCTTCTCTATTTTGAGTATCATATATTGTGACATCGGGAAAAGTTACAATATCAGTTGAGCTTTTTTGAAATTGGAAGCCATTTTTGTTGCATTCTTATGAAGTTATGTAGCGTGCAGCTTGCTTACAATCAAGGTTGCTAACTCGGATCCATCGGGTAGTTAGGATCAGAATTAACTCACATATGGTCGTGGATCGGAATGTACGTAGTAGAATCGCATCGAAGATTTTGGATGATAAAATCGTAGTATCGTAGGTCAGGATTTTAATAACTACCGCTACAATTATATGGATTTGGCATCTCATGGGTACTTAAGACATTCTATATTTTAATTTCCCCCAAGAGTTTAACACTCCAAATGTCCTTTCAATTGTCATTTTAATTGAAGAATGATAAAAATTGAAGACTTTTTTATACTTAGTAGCTCTACGCTTTTTGAAATCTTGAACATGGTAGCGAACACCCCTATTCGTGTATGGAGCAAAATATCTAATAGTGTTTGGATATGTAGAATCAGTCAAATAATATTTTCCTAATCATACAAAATGGGTGTTAAACATTAGAAATTCACTTGCGATCACACATGAAATAAAAATATATAGTATTTAGCATTACCTTTCGGAGGATGTAGAAAATTGAATTGCAGGTTAATCAAGCTATGTTCGAGAACTTTCACATCATGAGCGCTCCCTTCCCAGCTAACATTGATATAAGTGAACACTGAACATCATATCAAATGAGCACAGTGCTAACACATTCCAACTTACCTTTAAATTAATTTTCTAATCCTCTATTTCAATCTTTTGTAATATATAAAATTATTCTAATTTAAAAATTTACATGAATATTTTAATTTTGTAAAGAGTATGAAAATATTACTTATTAAGATAAAAATTAATATTTGTAAATGTTAATATTTGTTAAGATAATTAATTTTTTGATTGAGTGCAGGTCAGTGCAAGTTGGTGCGACTCGATGCAGGTGAATGCTGTTGAGTGCAAGTTGGTGCATGTGCAAGTTGGCAAATGACTTAAAGAACAAGCCATAAATACGCTTAATTGCAAAATTTTCAAGAGATGGACATTTCTGAAAGGTACACATTGATTATAATAGTACTCTAATCCTTTCAAGCAACAGTTCAACTTTATATGAAGGGTATTTCAATCCCTTTAAGTTACATTAAGGCTTGCTATGCTATGCATTTCATTCTAGATTCTGCATAACTCTTGAAATGTATCATGTCCTTTCCAGTTTCCCCTGTATGGCCCCATGATCCCCATCCTTCAATGGGGCTTGCTTTCTCAATGATTTCTTCAGTTGCTTGAGCTTCTAAGTTAAAAGTACACGTGTGTATATACTTCCCAAATATAATTGACTGTTAATAAGTATTCACATGTATATTATTTCATTACAAAAAAAAAAATTATTTTTTACTTGCCTTGCCACACTTGTGTATATAACATGTATTTTGGTTGGTGTAAAATGGCCGTGATCGTACATAATTTTGGCCATTGACAGGGTCAATCGAGCAAACCCAATCTAAAAATAGTCCAACCACTTAGCTCATTGACCTTCTCTCCCGGCCAGCTCAGGTCATACAACATAGCTAATAGGCGAAACAGAAAAGGGAGCCGGAGGTGACAAGTTGATTTCTCCCGGAGTGATAAAATTGGTCTGCAAATTGCCCATACCAGCACCACACAAGTACACACGAGACATTATACCGAAAATTTTAAAATCAGGTCATACAAAGCTCAAACATGAAGCAAAGCAAGGATCAGATGGATTCTTCAGTGGGTATCACAAAACTGCATTCACTTCGCTGTATAATTAAATGTACACTCCGCAATTCTGTTGGGTCGAAGTCCTTGCTCAGATACAGCCCCACGACCAGAAGAGTGCAACACCTCCCCTCCCCTTTCACTTTCACCAATACAACACATAAACACACATCACATACACAACACAAGCCGCCAATGCCATAAACATAGGCTGGGGAAACATACCAAAAAATAAAAAATAAAAAAAGAAAACTCATCCACCTGCATTAGTACATAAAATGCATCGCATTTTAGGTCCACCTGACCAACTCTCATCTTCTTCCTCATCAACGTATTCATCATATTCTGAAAAGGAATCCCGAGCCTTCCCATCATTGAATGTGTTGGATGAATCCACATAACAAGTCATATGGTACGCATGACAGCAAAAGAAAACAACCACAGAGACATTTTGGATGGTCAATGGATCGAAACACATGCAACACCGGCCACCTGCACTAGTTTTCGACTTCAAATCCATATGTTTCAGACTAGGCGCTCTTGCAAGGGACTCCGCCGTCCTATTGTCATCCCTTTTGGCTCGTGCTTCGTCTTCTTCATTGCTCAAGTAAATTGCATGCCTCGCTTCTTTGTAGTATTTAACCAACAAATTGACAATATCAGCCTGTTCAAGGTACAGTAAGTCATTGCATGACAAAGTCAAAAAGGCAATTGCTTATTGATGGCCGATGCACAGATTCACCTTTAGAATATCATTACATCCATGTCTAAGAGAAGTTTCCGTTCTGTAGTCAGTAATGATTTTGACCAAACGATCCCTCAGCCTGCAAAAGGTCACAAAAGTTCACATACCAACCAAGGCGATAAATGGTACACTGATGCTCCGCCTACCAATAGTTGCCCTGACTTTTTTCATAAAGTGAGAAGTTCCGACCAACATCTAAAGAAAAACGACAAGGGATCAAGGGACCAAGGATTATACTTAGTGACTTAAGCTGCTGACAGCTACAAGTACATACAAACAGATGCACGGAAAAGCTTTTAAAAAATGTCGCTGTTAGGGAGCAAAAGATGATAGGGCGGTGCTCATTTGATTCTTTTCAGTGAGGTCATTGTTCATAACAGATTTGGAATATTTGGGAACTAAAATTATTTCTCCCGGAAAGTGTGTATTTTCAAGGTATAAGTCCAGGAAAGTAAGCAGACAGCTAAAAGAAAACACGATTGCATGCCAACAGTCAAAATGGATTTACAAAATGAAGAACATCTCCACCAAAATTGACAAGTCAGTCAAATCGCAAATGATATTGAGCCAACTAGTGTGTACAGCTTGCAGTACCTTACTAAAAGGTTGCTTGACGATGCTTCATGTATAATGAAAAGGGAGAGGGTCATGTTTCAGTTTCAGGTGGGGGTGGCCTCTTCAAATTTTAATCTCATTTCTTCTTAGGAGTTTTCCTCACTCATAAGCAGCAAGAAACATGTGCATTCGTTAATTTCACACAAGGAATTACAGGTTAAAAATCAGATTTTAACATCCATACTCCTCAACATTGGATGAAATTACAAATCTGCCCATGTTGGGAAAATAACATTGATAGATCCTCACCTTAGATGCTAATTACAAATGTGCAAATGTCCAGCAAAAACGACAACTTTCGGACTTGACTTGACCGAAATACCCTATTTAACTTATTTTTATTTGATTTTTCTTTGTCCCTTTGCTTCCTTTCCAAAAACAGTTTTCGCGAGAAATTTGCACGTTTGTAATTAGCACCTAGGGTGAGGGAGTATTAACATTACTTTCCAAACATCGGCAGATTTGTAAATACACCTAAGCTCATGAAGCATAGTTTTTTTTCTTTAAAAAAAAAAAAGATCATTAAACATTGAATGTAGTATCAATTACCCTTTCTTACATCCCCTCAAATCATAGTTGCCAGGGTCGGGGATCAGTGCAGGTCGAGGAACGAATTCGGGATCGTGCCAATTTGATAAATCTGGGATCAGTTGGTGTAGGTTCAATAGGAACGGTAGTTGGGATCGTAATTCGCCAGTAATTATTTTTTGGATCGATAGGGAATAATAGTTTTAACAATTTGATCATCGACAATAGTAATTACCCATTCAAGTATAAATTAGTAACTTACTGTAAATAGAAAATGTATGCTATTTATCTCAGGTTCACTCTTGGGCCACTTTAACAATATACTAAAACTTTTAAACTACTGGGCTTTTTAAAGAGGCAGAAATAATATACTGCAGCCTAAGCCACTTAATTCCTTGCTCAGCTCAGAATATGTAACTTCCCTCAAACTAAAACCCTAGCAGCGCCGCTGAGAGAGAGAGAGAGAGAGAGAGAGAGAGAGAGAGAGAGAGAGAGAGAGAGAGAGAGAGAGAGAGAGCAACACCACTGGGAAGAGAGCAGCGTCACTGAGAAAGAGGGGAGACGAGAGAACATAGAGATGCCAAACCCAAGTTATTGTATTCTCCATCTGCTTTCTTTAAACTTAAGGAGCATCCATGGCTGCCTTCAACTCATTCAATCTGTTTTCCCTTTCTTTCATTAGTTAAATTGGGGCCGGTACATTTTCCCGATCTGGATCGCGTTCCCCACCGATTTGGAACGATTTCGAACCCCGATTGGGAACACCGATTTGGGATCGGGGATCCGAGGTGGTAGCACCGATTTAGGTAACTATGCCTCAAATCTTAACAATGGCCATTATTAAGGACTACAATGACATGATTTTTGAAAGTAAACTTGGAAATCAAATAAATGCATCTTAAAACTTTACACTCAAAGATGATATTTATACTTGGAAATATTACACAAACAAAACCAGCACTAACCGAGGTATTTCTAGACCATCAGGCACCACATTTACAATGTGAAGAGGATCAAGGTTGCCGACAGTATGCTCAAGCAACATCCCAACCTACAACATGTGAAGAATGTGTGTGAGACACAGTAAACTATTAGCTGCATACAAAAACAAGAGGAAAATGCAATTCATAAAACACTGGAGTACCATTTCAGGCCTCTGGGTGGATTGCTTGATCAATTCTTCCCAAATTTCATCATCATTCTGCATACTGGCAAATTCCAAAGCCTGCATGGGGCAATCATCCATCATTGAAAAAAGAAAACAAAACATAAAACCTCAATGCATTCTAAAGGATTACCATTCACTAATCACTCATACTTCATTCGTGCAAGAATTATCCTTGAAACACATATCTAATCACTTCATGGAAAGACTAAATCAACCATACTCATTTGGCATTGGATTCTAGGAGACTAAATGGCTGTTATGTAAAGTGTAAACTCTTCCATGTTGCTCGTTTCTTGTGAGCTAGCTGGTAGTTTACAGCGAAATCCTAACATAAACAGTTTGCATAAAAGCATGTAGACGTAGTGAAAAAATGGACCTGTCTAAACGGATAAAACCAAACCTGAAATTTCCTAAACAAGTGAATACTTTTAGGACAGGTTCGGGCTAGGGTTGATGTGGCTTGCCGGACAAAGTTCTAAACAAGTACATAATTTACGTCAAACAAACATGAAACACAACAACTACGAATTGGAAATCTACAAGAGCTGCCCTCCTAAAATATTTACGTATGGAATGTTTTGTTCGTCTTCTTGCCCGAACAGCCCATATTCCTGATTTCTTCATGTTGTTTTTGCGCTGTACTTTAAATTTATAAAAGCAAAGCTGATCTGTACCTAATCCACAACCAGATGCACCTGTTCAGAAACTCAATTAAGGGGTCTAATTGCATGGCAGGCACTACAACTGCAGAATGGTATTATATTGGACGGGATTAGACAAAAAATGATCAAAAACAAGTTGAAATGTTAAAGCAGTTACCTCTTCCATGTCTCCCAATTGATTAATTATCACTGCAAGGGCTTGTTTTGAATTTCCCATTCTCCCAAGAATGAATGCTTGCTCTTTCAGGAAACCTTTTCTCACACAAATTTCTTGCGCCTGACATCCAATAAAACGAAGCTTTAACTCTTCTCAGTACCAAACATTTACTTAAACTTGAAAACTGTCCAGTCAAGCAACTGACCTTCTCCAGTGTATAGTGCTGACTGCTGCGAAGGAAAGGAAGTAGCATCTTTGGATCATAATCTGCATATAATTCCACCTGTGAACAGAAGAACTTGAATCTTTGAAGAACGGATATGTGAAAGACATATATATATAAGTTAAAAGCATATAGGATTAATTAATGCTTAAAACAAACATTTTTGAGGAAGAAATCATATAATACAAGGTTGAACCATCTGGTCACTTAAAAAAATGAACGGTAATCTACAAAAATGTTAAAATGAAAGTTCCTAAGGAAAACCCATGCCTACATGTTGAAACTTGGGAGGTTTGGATATTCCTAAACAAATTCCAAACCTAATTTACTACAATCATAAGTATGATACCCTTATTAGAAAGACAATCCTAAAGTCAAGCTTAAATTGAAACCATGCATTAATATAAAACTAACTAGTATTTATTGTATTTTTTTAAAATAATAAATTTATAAAATAATTAGAGAGAAAAATTAAATGACCTTCATAGACCATCAAAGATCATCATCATTATACTTTATGTATCTTAAATAATTTGGGAAACTCATTAGTATTGCTACATTGTACGATTTTTTGAAAAAGTTAACTATATTCATAATAATTTTAATAATTTAGTGACTAATTAAAACATCATGTCGGATAAAAAGATAGGTAAAATAAGACACCAAAAAATCAATCTAATAAAAACTATTTATATGTAACAACTTCTACTCTATATAAAACTACCATTATATATTTTGATTAAAGTTCATACAATATTTTTAAAATATATAATTTTAAAAAACTGACTAATTGGAAGGTAAATAAAAAAAATAGCAGGCATTGCACAAGTCCCAAAACCAAAATAATAATATATAATAATTATACACAATTCAATATGTTGTTAACTTTTCCATTACAATTTTTCGTACACATAAAAGAATGAAAAAGACTCTAAGACACCAAAGTCAATAAATTAAGTTCTAATAAAAATCCTTCGAGTTATTTCCGCGTTGTATTTTACTAAAATCACAAAAATAAAAGAAAATAGAATTATCACTGTTATTGCAACATTGTTTTCAAGTAAACATTGTCCTTTCACAATGAAAAGTAACCCAAGATTATTTATTGATAGTTTCCAAGTTGGCCTATTGCATCACTAATTGATATTATATTAGGTTTACAAGAAGATAAACAAAGATTAAAAATTCAACTCATTTTAATTTAGAAAAAAAACTTTTAAACATGTTTCTCAATTTATTACACCAAATAAAACGTTAACTTTTTTCCTGAAATTGAATATTATAAAATAAGGTATTGCAAATAATATAGATTTTATTGAGCTACTACTGCCATATAAATTAGTTTCGAGGGAAAATTGCACAAAAGAATTACATAAACAATAATAGTACAATTGTTGTACAATTTTCCATTTAATTTCTACTTATTATTTGAATTGATAATTTTTATAACACTACTTCAAAAATAAATCACATAAAGTTACTAAAAAAGATTTCCATGCATTGCACAAGTCAAAAATATACTAGCGGCAGCTAGAACAGGGACTGGGGAATATGGCATATTCAAAAGTTGGAGCTTGAGCGTTGTTCTACATGCATCTGATTAGCAAAACCATTTAAACATGAACTATAGTTCTAAGTCTTCTGACTACAACCCCATTCTGTCATTACACTATATACCTTTGCAGTTATCCTAGAACATGTCCAAAGAACATTTTAAAGTGATATGTTCCATGCAGAAATGGGGTGCTTAGTGAAGGCATTGTTAATGGTGCCTATTACAAACACCTCTCAAAAACAGGTGTGAAGCAGACTAAAGGTTTCATTGCCTGAGAGGTGGAACAGTAACTTCTTGGTTTTTACTATATTGTGAAAACAAAATGAATTGCCACTAGCTATTTGAAATGAAAAACAACTGTCTAGAACAAAACCCGTTTTCTGGGAAATACACTACAAATTCTGGAAATGCAAAAGCAATTTTCCGCCCAGAATAAGCTCAAAAGTATCAGATAACGATTAAAACCAATGAACCCTTATGCATGATGTATCAAACAAATCACATCAAGGATCCAAATTGCCACCAGGTAAACAACATATGATTCCACAAAAGAATGAACACGAAAAACCATAATACAGTGCATTAAGAAGCCATCCATTGTTAGCGAACAGAGCAAGGAGGGGGCAGGGGAGATATGAAATTGCTGAAGAAATTTTCATTCGCATCAAGACAGCTGCCCTATGCACCATTCTGTGTGAGAATCTAAACTTATTTGCCAGCCAAGAAGAAAGCACAGAAATCATATATGCAAAATCAACTGACAGTAGTCAAGAGTTTTACTGCACCTGCATATCATGAAATTCTTTACCAGCATGCGGGTTGACCTCGAATAGCGAATGCAAATACAGATACAAGAAGTATCTAAAGTCACACTTGTTCCCAGCAGTTAAAAGCTGGGAGACTACATCTGATGGTGTAATCAGATCCCTTTGATGGATCAGCAAAGTGGTTGCACGTTTGCTATCAAGCATCATTAGTTGGACTACCTGTTACAGAACTACAGTAAGTTAATACCACACTTCATTTTCATTTGACTTGCTAGACAATACAATGTAACAGTCTCTTCCCCACTTTTAAGGAAGACAAATAGCCTCAGAAGGAAAGGAATCAGTGGGATTTTAAGACAGAGATGGCTGATAATGACTAACTGCTGAAAATAGAAAATTAGACAAATTTTAAGGTAGGATGGGGATAGTAGACTTCTTTTAACCCAAACAGTTAGTGATCTCAAAATTAAAAGTTCCACTTCACATCAGTACCATCATACCTTTTCACGAATAGCATCATGCAGATTATGCTTTTCAATGAAGTCAAAGACCTCAGGATTCAGAAGCTGTAAATAACAGGTGGGAAAAGAAAACAAGTCAAGACACCAGCTAACATCAAAACATACAATTCAGAATCCTGCGTTATATCAATGACTTGCTTGAACATTGGCTAAAAATTCTACAAACTTACATCAGCATAGAGTGAAAAAGCTTTCTCATGCTGCCCAGTTCTCACATACAATTCTGCCAGTGCCTTCAATATATGACAACAAATAAAGCCATAGGTAAACAACAGATGATGAGCAGAATGCAAAAAAGAGGTAGCAATGCAGTACCTCTTTCAACGAGTTAGTCATCAGTGAAGCTCTGAGCTGAGGTTCTATCTCTGAAAGAACGGGCAGTACAGAATAAATTGACCTTGGCCAAGACTTCACCGCTGACAAGAACTCCTTATGATAGGCAGGACTCATTGCAAGAGCTACCAAGGCAAGCTGTATAACAACAGGAAATCAACACCGTCAACAGGAGATATATTGAATATGTATAGTGCACCAAACTTGGGACCCAACAGACCTCATACAATGTATCACTGAGCTTAGGGTTTTCTGTAGGCATGTAAGGTACTAAAACAGGTAGCTGCCGAAGTTGAGCAAAGCGGATAATCCACCTACAAACAGAAACCACAGCTCAGTATCAAGCAGGGAAAAACTCTCAAAGTAATATTGGAGAAAATTGCACCTCTCCCATGCTGAAGCAGATCCTCGCAGTATTTTGGGACACAAAGATGCAGCTTCGCTATATTTCTTCTCAACAAGTAAATGATCAAGGTACCGTGATCCCACCTGTTCATGTAAACCATTACAACAAGATATGAGGAACAGAAGGAAGCTATATACTAAAACCATTTCCACACATTGTAATAAATCCAAAGTAGATGTCATGGCTTATGCAAGTCTAAGCATAGTCACCAACAACACTTTTAATCCTACACCTCATTCAGCAACGGAGCAAACAGGGCATTTAGACAATTTCCATGATATAACGATATATATTCTTGGCCAAATCAACGAGTGCTCCTAGTAATGGTAATGCAGAGTACTAGAGTATTTCTTTTTCAAGAAAAAACATATTTCTGTTTTTATTTCCGACATTAGCTTTTATTTCCAGAAAGCCTTTCCTTTTTAAATAAGGAAATTCTGCAAGTCTTTTACTTTTAAACCTCTGGTTTTAAGCAAACCCTTCACTATAAATCAGCTCACAGCTCAACTGAAAAAAACTGTATCTGACCGCCATGGAAGAAGCTATGAGAACCCTCTTTATTGATGCTAGTGATGATATCGATCGTGACCTTGATACGGAGCTGGAGCTACTAACTATGATGAATGCGCTAACTTGCAAAACAAAAACAATGAAAGCAAGAGCAAATTGCAGATCAAAATCGGAGAATCGGTACTTGCCAAGAGTAAATGCTTGATCAACAGCACCAGTTGCGAGATCAACAACAGCAAAATTAGCAACTTGACAACTATGACCCCAATTTTGGCTTGGTTGGGGCCTCCTCTAAGGGTTGGAGAAGACCAACCCAGACAAGGAATGTTTCCAGTCAATGCTATGGTAGCGGAGGTGATAACATTCAATTCAATTTCAGAGTTGAATTTCCTAATTTTGATGGACAGGATCCTAAGGGTCGGAATTAAAAAAAACAAAATGCACAAGATACTTTGGGTTAGTAGAATATATCAGAAAGGAAATTTGGCCTCCTTGCATTTGAGGAGTCCAACTGAGATTTGCTTTGGGATCTGTACAATGGGAAGCGGACTGACTTGTGATGAACTCATAGTTGATGCGTGTTTAGGTTCATAAAGAACCTAGAAGGCAAAGTGGCTGCTGATTTCAACAGATTGTCTGAGGTTGTTGGATCATTGGATGAATATTTGGCAAAAATTGAGCTTAGAGCTCTGCTCATGCTTAGAGCTCTTATAATACCCAGGTCATATTTTCTAGAAAGTTTCGTAGATGATCTAAAATCTGTTGTGAAACCCTTAGGGTCTTCAAAAATCAAGCATTGTCAGATGCCATAGAGAATACTAGACATCAGAAAGGGCAATGCAGGCTTTAAGGTTCAGACAGGTCCTGCAAACTTAATGATTCAACCTGTAACCCACAAAAGGCTATGCAGGCCACCCCAAACACAATCCAGACATTGACACAAAAGCTTTACTACCCACTCCAAGCACAGCTGCACCACCATACAAAGCCTTAATTCCTAACCCTAGGTCCCACAATACTCCCATCAAAAACACTGCTCCAAACTGCCCAACCCTAGATCTAGATTTGTACCCACTACTAAAAGGACTGGAAAGATGGCTAAAGTGACTGAGATAGAGAATGAAAAATAACAGAAGATTAAATATAAGAATTCAACATCCTCGTGTTGGATTCAAGAGATGAATTCTCGTGATGAATTCAAGAAAAGATTAGCATCCGTGCGCATAATCAGTAATAATTCATAATATTCAATGTAGACTATAATCTGCCTGACAAAGGCTAACAAAGCCCTTATTTATAGGTAAATAACCTTCCTAATACTAAGCCTAATAGAAATAGGAAATAAGCAACTAGGAAATTATAATATTCTTAATTATAATAGGAAACTAAAATGAGATCGCACAAACTACAAAATATTATTATTCCAAAATATATCGTTATGTATTTCCATCATTCTTCATGGCTGGGGGAAAAAAAAGAAACAGAATATTGCCTCCCCAAAGTTCGCATGAAGAAACGAATGCCAAGAATTAGGACTAGGGGTGAGCAGAAAAATCGAGTACCTAGATCCAGATCTAGAACCGGTTGGATCCAGTAGATCTAGATCCAGATCTTAGTTATCTCGATCCGGGACTGATCCTAAAATTAGGATCCATTTATAAA
Source organism: Portulaca oleracea (assembly GCA_029582165.1). Lineage (NCBI taxonomy): Eukaryota > Viridiplantae > Streptophyta > Magnoliopsida > Caryophyllales > Portulacaceae > Portulaca > Portulaca oleracea. Next base: position 35,081,960 of record CM055874.1, read on the forward strand.
TAGATCCGGGACTGGATCTTGTCATCTAGGATCCAGAACTGGACTCAGTATCCAAGATCCATATAAACCTTAATTTTGCTGATAACTTAAGTCGCTACTCCATTAATCCTCACTGCCACAAATCTTCTTCTCCTTCAAACCACTCCAAATTCAAGTTGGAAGTGGTGACTGAGTGGATCAATGTCATTAAAATCTCCAAATTGCAGTTGGCAGCGTAAGTATAAAAATTTAGATAGTGATAGTGAGTTTCCAATCCGGGCACCCGGATCTGGATCCATTCCCAGTGGATCCGGGATTGGATCCTGATATTAGGATCCAGTTTGAAATAGATTCGGGACTAGATTCTAAAATTAAGATCCATTACTAAATGGATCAGGGACTGGATCCTTAAATTTTAGGCGGGTACCCGTCGTCGCTCACCTCTATCAGGAGCACAGTGACCACATCTTCTTCTGGAATCCAGGATTGATCAAGAGGAACCGTCCAACAAACTAGGAAGCGTGCAAAGTGCCAGTAGCAGTCCAACAAAGGGCATAAAGGCAGAAAGGAAGAAAAAGTCACGAATCCACTTGCAACACACACAAACAATGGGGAAGCTCAAAAGTACCTCGGTAAAGTGTCAAATCCTGAAAATTGAAGACAACACTAATAGCTAAATCAGGAAGTAAGTCATATGAGTAATCATTAGACCCAAATGAGTTTGAAGATGAACCGATCAAGCAAAGTGTTGCGGAAAAGAATGTTTTGGAAATCACACGAGAAGAATTAGGCTTATGACATAACCACCTTCCATTAAACTCCAATATAGTTTTCATTACCCTGTGCACTTTTCTGTTTAATGAATATTGTATTTTAGAAGATGTAGTAGGCTGAGAATCAATAGGCAATTGCACCAAATCAATAGGAAAATGAAGAGCAGCACGATGCAAACTTCAAATGGACCCTTATGTGGGAACATATTCACAATTTTGTATCCACTTAAAAACTACAATCACACAGCTTGCTCCTTAGCTTGAGTTACTCCAGATTTACAATATTTAAGCTTATTATGATGTGTGGGACTAATAGGAGATAACCTAATTTTCTTCCCTTAGTGCATAAACACATACATGTTTTCTTGTCCAAAGTCGGTAGCATTTTGGTCATAAATCCAGTGACGGCCCAAAAGTATGTGAACAACATCCATAGGCAAGACACTACACCAAATTGTATCGGAACTCTGGGTAGGGACTTCACATTTCTCAGCAATGGACAGAGATGTCTTGTCGACCAAGCAACTGTGAGAGGAGTGGAGTAAGTTATAGGCTTAAGGCCTAGAAGTCTCATGGCATGCAATGCCCCGACCCCTCCCAGGCTATAGACATTACCAATAACTGCTTCAAGGATCTACAGCTGGCCCAATAAATCACCACAAGTCCTCCCAACATGTTTCGTCCTCACTCACACGCTGCTTAGGAAAACTTCCCAGGAAGTCACTCATCCTAACAATACTCTCAACGAAACATGCTTAATTGGAGAGTTTTCAATACAGTTTCCTAAAAGGAAGGTGCACCTTCCTAATATAAGTAGTCACTTCCTAATATAAGTAGTCATTTCAATCTTATTAAGCCATACTTTAACCATGTATTGTGGCATTATAAAATAGACTTAGAAATCACGCTCATAGAACTACCATTATCAATGACTAAGTGAAGAATCTTACTACCGACTAGCCTCTCAAATCCTCTTTGGGAAGCATTGAGTGGTATCTCGAACAATTAATAACGGGGTTTATGCATCGGGGTAAGTTCATGTATAATTAGGCAGTGACTACTAGAACAACTCAGTTGATGTCGTATGAGCAGCCACCTATAGCATTGAAGGGTGTAACACAAATATGAATGCCAAGAGGATGCAAATGAGGGGACTCGAGGGTAACTCAAATGAATAACCTCCATAAGAGTTTAAGGAGATATTGGAAAGTTTACAACGATGTTTTCAGGGAACCAATAGAGTTAGCTCCATCTGGGGAGCCTTTCCATAACACTCTAAGTAGGCATGTCTCTTATTACCTTAAGACCCTACTAGTATCCTTTGAAACACAAGGATATCATTGAAATTTTGGACGTTGATATGCAAGACAATGGAGGACAAAGGAATTACCCAGGTGAGTTCCAACCCCTTTGCTCCACCTACAGTGCTAGTTGGAAAGAAAGATGCTTTTAGGAGATTATGTGTAGACTATAAGGAGCTAATATAAAAACAAATCAAGGACAAAATCCTATTCCTGAAATTGAAGAGTTGCAAATGAATTAGCTGAGTCTAAGATCTATTCCAAGATAGATTTGAGATTAGCATACCATTAACTTAGGATGTAGCCTGATGATATTTCCAAAACGGCTTTTACAACATTTTAGACATTATGAGTTCGTGGTCATGCCATTTAACCTGACAAATGGCCTTACTATTTTCCAGGCCCTTATGAATGGATGTTCAAAGCTTACTTAGGAACATTTGTTCTAATCTCCTTTGATAATGTCTTGGTACATAGTGCTTGCATGGAAAATCACATTATACATTTAGGATTTACTCATTGAGTTAATGAGGCAACATGAACTACATGCAAAGATAAGTTCTCTTTTGAATTGACTAAGGTGGAGTACTTGGGGCATTATATCTAGGTGAAGGTGTAGAAACATACCCCTAGAAGATTTTCTCTTCTTTAGATGTGGTAGATTTTGTGGATAGTCTATATTTTGGTTGTTCATCACTTTGTAGATGCTTGTTCAGCATTCGTTCTTTGGACCTTATGACCAGTACATATTTATATTTTTACTATCAAAAAATGTTGGGTCCTAGGCAGTCTATCAGAAAGAGAGTTTCTTGTTATAGTGTCTATAGTTAGTAAGTGGAACCAATATGTCCTTGGGAGAGCTTTTATTACTAAAACTCATTAGAGCTTCAAGCACTTGGTGCACTTTAATACACTTACTACAGCATAAGATTTCCACGCCATTCCGACAATTTTGGTTGTCACAATTGCTGGGATTTGACAACAAATTATAGTATAAGAGTGCCCTTGAAAACATGGTAGCAGATGCACTCTCACAAGTATCAACTATTCTATCTTATCTACTGTACCAGATCGAGCAAATGACAATAGTGTTAAGCCAATGGCCTATCCCAAAAGATTAAAGACATCAGTAGTTTGAGTTTCGCATGATGAAAATACCAACCTCTTCATAGAGTTCTTTTCGTCCCTGTGTTGCTTCAACTTCAACTAGAGCTTTGTCATATTGCCCACGTTCAAGTAACCAATTAATATGATCCTCAACATCCCTGGTAAATCGCAAGGTTTCATAAAAGGTAGAGTCTCAACTTTAGTTCAATTAGATGTATGGATAAACCAATAGCTATTAAAAGGTGCAAAATTAGGAGGGAGCACAGCACAACCCTTAGATGACTAAAGGCTTCGACCAATTCAAATTCGAATTAGAACCCTACCATGACCAACAGCATTGCCGATTAAGTATTAGAATAGGATCTATAACTATCAGCATTCACTATTCATGAGAAAACATTTTTTAACAACTATTTATCAAAGCTAACTTCTGCTAGATCAAGTAAATATAGAAATATGGTGTTTACAAAAGCTCTTAGATAACTTTTCCATCTCTAATACTTTGATAGTAATCAAAAAACTTGCATTAGTGGAACGCCAAGAGGATGTTCCCATCCGTGAAATGGGGCAATCATTTTTTTATGAGTAGCCAAAATATGTATTAAAGGGCACCAAGGGGATGTCACCCATACACAAAAGAAGGCTTGAACAAAAAGAAAAAAAGCCTCAAACCCTTGAGCTTTCTACAACAATCTTATCCACAAAAACCAAAATAGTCAACTCTTTAGCATGATGAAAACCTTGACACCAACGACACAATGTTCTCAAAAAATAAAGTTTAAAGTCAATAAGCGTTCCAATCTTGTCTTCAATTGTCTTGGAACTTCTTCCTTCCAAGTACACCATCAAATAGTCAAAGGGATCACTTCCACAATAAGAATGCAACACTTCAATCTCCTTCTAAAAGAGTATATTTGAAATCATGAATAGATCAAGCTTTGCCCGTAAAAATATTACTCTAGCCCAATTTTTCTATAAGGAAATAATATAAATTAATTGAGTACAGAATATCAAAATATATTCCTTAGTAAGTTTGGAAAGTTCTATTTGCCATCCATAATCCGGATAGCTGGAGAAGGAATTACTTCTTCAACTTAGAGTGTAATGGACTAAAGCAAAATGCCCTTTAAACCTTCTCCAATTTGTTTGTATAGAAACAGGTAGTGAACAACTTTCTAATCTTGGGTCAATAAGAACCAGTCTCTTGAAATTCTTTAATTTAGAGATAAGACTGCATCAGACCCCTCAAACTAATTTGCAGTGGGTTTGTTAGGGCATTTGATCTAGATTTAGTAACCATATTGTTTACATTTTAATCAAAATCCTTGCAAATGTTCACAAATAATTCCACAAACTATTACCTTCCATCTAATGATTAAATAAGAAAAGTAACGTACATATCTTAAAAAGCAAGCCTCTTTTCGTGGGTCATAAAGCATTGATCACATATTAAAGCATTAAACTGCATTCTGCCATATCATATTCCTGTATGCTTGGGAAGTTTTGCAGCATAGAAAACAGCATCTCACGTACAACCAATTTTGTAAACATATTTTTACCTGAAGAATTGACTAAATTTTCAGCAACTTAATTAAGGAAACATATGCCATTGCTTAACCAATTATGAAACCCATAAAATATTCACTAACATTGCCTCATAACACTATTTGCACGTTCCAAATTGATCTTTGTTGTTGCATCCTTTAAAAAAGAAAGAGCAGAAACTCAAAACATACCTAGGTTTAGCAATAACTACGTCTTTTGGTGATACAACATAGTACAATGGCTCATCACCACCTGCCCACCGGCCATTGACATAGCTACTCCCTACAAAAATAACAATTTTCATATTCAAAGTAGAATGATGCAGAGCAATTCCAGTCAAACAAATGGCATCTAGTAGGTCCATACAACCTCTAACCCCCCCCCCCCCCCCCCCCCCCCACCCACCCCCAAAAAAAAAACAAAAAAAAAAGAAAAAAGCACTAAACCTGAGAAGGGAGTGTATGAAAGAGAGTAATCTTTGGCTTTATAATGTTCAAAACCATGAACTGATAGAGCGTCAGTTGCCAGTTCATCATTTGTCCATGTCACAATATGAACTTCTGGTCTCTGTGCATTGCCCTGCTAAAAAGTCAGAGCAGCAAGAATCATTTACTCAGGTTTCATGTATTCCCTCGGTTAGCAAAAGGAGAGATTTTAAGTCCTGTATTGCATGTTGATGACTTCATGACTAGGAAAAAGCATGCGAAGCATTATTGGTTAACAATTTAGACCAATTTTTCAAAATAATTGCTATGATTTATCAGAATAGTATTACTGATTTGTAATCTTGGAAAACAACAATGTCGGAGACAGTAAAAATCAACAAAGGTTACAATGATCATCAAAAAGCAAAGTAAAGATAGAACATGCCTAGTCTGATTACCATGAGGTCTCAGCTGAAAAGAGTAAATAATAACAATTTCATAGGCTGTAAATGAAAAATTGAATACTAATTAAGAAGAAAAACAGAGAATAATAACTGCAAGGAGCCACTCTGCTTGCACACCTATGGTGGCTTACTCGCATTCAGTTCCTCTTAAGCTCATACACTCAATAGTCAATACACAGCATCCGAATTGAATGATGGTGGTGTTCTACTCATCCAGGCCTTTCTAGTAACCGATCCATCACATAAATCTCACTACAAACTCCTAGTAGTAATTTCTGAAAGGACGATTCACATGATAGCATGAGATGGGATCTGATGCTGAAGGGAAGTTTGCAGTAATAGGACTCATATCTTACTATGTATTTGAAGCTCCTATATTTATATAATCTCAGTCCAATACTCATTACTTGCAAGCTTGACCACTTAAAGGTTTCTGTTTTATTAGGGAAGCATCTTTGCAAAGATAGAAAAATACTTGGCAAATAATTTTTTTCCTTTTCTTTTGGTTTTGGCAAAGAGCATTGAGAATCAATGGAACAAGTTGCTTCATAGTGAGCCCGTTATGGCACTTAGGAAGCTTGCCTTCAGTTGCATGGGTGTTTCTTGCCTAATTCTAGTTCCATGAGGAACCATCTCTTGGCCTGAGAATATATTATGGGATATTTTGAAGCATTTGCTGAAATAAAATGAGAAAAGTCTTCAAGGGTGATGGAAAATATATCTAATGCTTGAAAGACGTCATCAAAACTACTTTAGGAATAATTGGAACCCTTGCTAATCATATTTGGATGTGGTTTACTATGAGAAGAACTATACTTTGGATGTGCATAATCTGTTTATGCAATACTAGCCATGCATCCAATTTTAGGTTGTAAAATATACACACACACACACACACACACATATATATATATAAACACACACACACACAAATATATATATATATATATATATATATATAGAGAGAGAGAGAGAGAGAGAGAGAAATTACTAGAATCTCAGAAGATATAATATGCTAAACACCCACCACTCTTTCGGTACAAAGATTACTACATAAACCCAGGGGCGGATGTAGCTCGCTACCAGTGGAGTCAAGTGACTCCACTGAAATTTTGGGGGGGAAAAATTACATATACAAAATATATATTGATTATGCGCATGAAAATATATTAACCGAACCGTAGTCAAGTGGTTCGTGTCTAAGTGCAGTAACATGGAGGGCACAAGTTCGAGTCTGAGAAGATATAAGATCGGACTTCTTTAACCTATCAACTGCTTTCCTCCTTCATTACAGGGAAAATATGTTCGAGTCCTAATTAAATCAAAAGAAGCAAACAGTCGTTCAGTGGTTAGGTTAATGCATTTATTTGTCATTAGCAGCCCTAGAGGTGTGAGGTCGAGACTTGCTAATTGCATATTTTGGATTGTTTTTCTTTCTTTTTTTTTTTTTTTTGGCTTCTATTCGTTGGATTGATGCTCTCATTCATTCCTAAACACAATCGAATTTCAAAACTCCACTACTGTCTACTCTAGTCTCCAGACTCCAAAGTCCCACCTCCCACCCACCCTCATAGACCCACTGCTGCTGCATGCCTCACCGCCACCTTCGCAGCCACCAACCAACCCTTTGCCAATCTGTCTTTCAGTCTTTCTCTGTCTCTTCTCTCAAGTCTCAACTCAATCTCTTCTGATTTTATGTAAATTTATATTATCATTCATGATTATTCCACAATTCATTCTCAATTCATTTTCAATTCTCTAGGGATTCTAGTATTCTCAATTCTCTAGTGGCTAAATTAGGGTTTTTATTTTAAATTGATTTGTTATTTGTTAACTGAGGGTGCGTTTGGTTGGTCAATAACCCCGGGGAAATGGTCAATTTTCCCGGGTTGACTTATTTTCCCCATGTTTGGATGCGGGTTGACTTCGGGAAATTTTTCACGATGGGCCCACCATTTTCTCCATTTTCCTAGGGAAAATTTCCCTTGGGGGGGGGCTAAGGGAAACTTTTCCCAGGGAAATTTTCCCCAGGAAAAATTTCCCAAGGGTTCCTACCAAACACCCCCTTAGGGAGGGCTAAGGGAAATTTTTCCCAGGGAAATCTTTCCCATGGAAAACTTCCCATGGGAAATTTTCCCCAGAATTTCCCTAATATTCCTACCAAACACTCCCTGAGTCAATATAATCAAATCTAAATTGCTAATTGGATGCATAGCTCACTATTTTTCTATGTGATTTTGGAGATTGTCAATTTTTAGAATTTTGAATACATACTTGCTAGCAAATTGAATTATTAAATGTCTAATTAACTCAAATTATTAATGAATCAATGTGGTTAAATTAAAATTTGGGACACTTCCATATCCATAAAAATTAAAAAAAAAATTGGGATGCATGTTAACTTTTCACTTGTGTTGGCTTTGTGACACTCTCATTGTTTTATTTGTTGGTTCTTTTATGTTTTAGGGCTCTGTTGTATTACCTTCATCCTTTATTGAGTGTCACCATAATTAACTTTAGTAGTCCAATGTACCTAGAAAATTGGGTTAAAAAATTGGACTTGGACTAATATGCCATTTTTCACTTGGTAGGAATAAAAGAGAATATTTTAAAAGGTAAACTAAAATATCTCATTCATTAACTAAGAGTCACATGGGTATTTTAATGAATGAAATTATAAACTTGACATATAAAAAGGGACAAGGTAGTTAGAAAATTTGACACTCATTAAACATTAACTGACTTTATCATTAATTTTTTTTCGCAAATTATCATTGACTCCACTCACTTTATATCCTGGATCCGCCACTGCATAAACCTTCTCCCCAACCCAAATCTTTCGGATAAAAACTCCATATAATTGGCCAGTTCAGATGATTGATAAACCGGCCAAAGCTTCTTGTGGGAGTTAAGACTATGAACCAAAAGTCTCCATAACCGGTTTCTTAAATGTTTAGACAAACAAAGAATTACCTGTCGTGATGGAGCTGTGCTACTAAAATCCTTCTCTCCATCCTCCTGTCTAGGAATATAGGCTAGAATAGCAAGACAGTCGCCAAATGGTGCAATGCCTGAAATATAATAATTTGTCTGGAAAGATGCAACAATATCCACCTGACAACCATTTGATACAGGAATGGGCTTATAAGAGCCATTAACCCCTCCATATTTATTTGCTCTTATTGAAGCAATCTTTACAGATGTTCCCCAGCCAATGATCAAAAGTGTATCATCCTGAATTCAGCTGAAAACATGTCAGCAAAAAGAGGCAGTCCAAACAGGGTCATCCACACATTGACACTAGGAATAAAATTTGCAGATTTAGGGAACAACAGCAACTGATGCAATAATCATAAAATAAAAAAGTAAAAAAAAAAAAAAGAAAAACAAGAAGCATATTATTATGAGCTAGAAGTAGTCACTATCAGGTGCAACAGACCTGCCAGACCAAATGTGGAAGCAACAGCTCAGGATGTGGACTTCCCAGCGGCCTCTCAATATATGTCACGCGCTGATCATTTGCAGTGTCATAAACTTTCACGCCTGCATCATTAGCCCAAGAAATGAGACTACCTCTCCACGTCACTGCATGTATGGGACCCTCGCCAGAGTGTAACACCTACAAGAAATTGCATTTCTGATGATGCACCAAATGATTTTAAGAAACTAAAATGTGTCATGGAATGGTTTGAACCTGATCCTGGTATCCAAACCACTTTTTGGTGTAGAATATTAGTTGACCAGCCAATCCACCAGCAACAAATCTTCTTGATGATTTTCGAGCGTAATAAGGATCAACAGCAATAGCTTTCATGGGTCTATGATACTCAAATTTCCGTTTTTCGTCTGTAAAGAGACTACTTATAACAATCGATCCATCATCTGAGCAGCTTCCTATAAATTCACCATCAATATCAAAGCTAAGGCCATTAACAGCTGCACTGTGCACAGGAAATTCCCTAACCTACAGAAAAAGGGGGTCAAATAGTCCAAGGATGAGAAACTCTTCAGAGAACAGTAACCAACCAGGTGTGAGTCACATTCAAAAAGGTAAAAACACAATAGTGGAACAGAAAACCAACAACCGACCAATAAAAGGGGGCAACATTTGTCCTCTTTGTACACTATAAGAGGGAGGGATATGGAAGCCCTCAACACAATACAGCAGCAAATTGAATCAATGAGTAGTTTTCACTCATACTAAGTGGAGGGCAATGGACTTGATGAGGTGGCATTGTAACCTTAAGAAGCAAACCAAGATCAGCGAGACCTAGGGGTGACTCAATTAGATTAAACACTGTTTTCCCCAGCTGTTGGTTCCAAATGCGTGAATTCTATATCAAACTGGACACTTTCAAGAGCCCTAAGGTGCTAATTAAAACTTATTACCATGAATATTTTTAATCCTAGTCCAAAATGTTTGCAGCCTTCACAGCTGAACACTCCAGTTTAGGTTCATTCCGCCTTTTTTTGAGTCGGGGGAGGGCATCATCACTAAACACAGATGTGTCTTCGAAACATGACTACTTCAAATGTTGGAAACTTATAATACAATAAAACCAGCATGTTGAGAGTCCAAGGAACAAAGTTTAATGGAAGAAACTTCATTAGAGATTAAGATATGATATTCATTCGATGAAAAAAAAATTGACAATCACAGAATTGAAAGGGCTGTTTACAGTTAAATGGAGAACTAAAACATCTTCAGTATCTCCTCATATCTGCAAATCAATTGAAATTATACAGAGGCATAAACTAGGCAGGCTTCTTGTTTGAGTCCTAGCTAGAACAAATAAGAATGCAAATGACACTATAATTGGTTGCAAATTGACTGGTTATGGACTCCTTGCAATCTTTGTGGATTGTTTGATTCCTAGCTAGAACAAAGACGAATGCAAACAACACTATATTTGGTCACAAATTGACTAGTTATTGACTCTTTGCAATGTTAGTGGATGGCTGGCATTGCTTTTAATCTAATATTCTGCAATCATTACAGAAACATCATTACTAAGGAGGTATGCAAAATTTAGCAAAGAAACTCTTGAACAGACAACTCCAAGTTAGTGTAATGATTTTGGATAGTTGAGATATCTAGCCTAGTAAAAAGTGGGTAACCCACCCAATATAAACATAACTAAGAATTTCATCTTCATTTGAAAGGCAGGGCAGGTAATTTGGCAACAAAAGTTAACCCAAGGGAAGGCTCAAACAGCAAGTTGCAGCATTTTTTTATGCTTCCTTATGCATAGCACAAAGAAGACTGACCCAAGCTTTCAGTTAGTTCCCCAATTGGCAAGGGCTTCTTACTACAACTGTAGTCAATAATTATCTCTAAGCAGCATTTGGCTTGCCAGCAGGCAAGCAGCTAAAGGTAACCACAGTCCATCAGATTACATGAAAATCAGTATCTTTGCACGAAATCTTGTGTTTCGAAGGTTTTTTGACTGCTAATCTTCTCAAGATTCAAAACCCAACATCATCTCCTGATAGTGACAAGGGTGCAATAAAGCCGAATCATGCCAGTTCAGCAATTGTATGACAAATGCCAGTTATTGTGGAATGAGTTTTTGAAGAAGACTCATCAAATGTTGTTTCACACAGAAACTTGTAAGGATTGACTTATGATCTTATCATTAGCACAAATATAACAGGGTTTGAAAAAAAAGTGGATGTACATAGTAAATGTCTATGATAGAGAACCAGAATGTTCTGATGCCAAACAGTAGAGAACAGGAAGGGAAAAGGGAGAGGAGCTAATTTAGGCAGTAAGAGGGACAAGTAGGGGAAATTCCACATCCTTAATTCAATACTCATTCAACAATCATCAAAGGGTAGTAACAAGTTATGACATATTAATCTATTCATAAGACAATGACTTGGAAAACAAGCTATAATTTATGTCTTGGAAAACAAGCTAAAACTTACCTTGACTACATTCAATGGAATAAGAAATAAATCTTATTTAAAATTTTAAATACTCCTAAATAACGAACTTTGACTTACCATAAATTTTCGTCTTTTATAAGTACTCGAAAAATGAACTGAAAGGACACAAAGGGTATGAAGCCCATTTACAAAAAGGGCAGATACATAAACACTGCCCACTAACATTATCAATAAAATCCAAAAGTCAAATTCCTATGTCTCTTAAGCATCACACTCCAAACGTACAACATTCTCAAAAAGCATAGCTTGCAATCACAAAGAGACAAAGTTATGTCCTCAAAAATCCGTATCCATCAAATAGCTAACGGGTCTAAACTCCACGAAACCACCCATTTGTCAACCTTCTCCAAGTAACAAACAAATCCTTCACAAAAATGCTTGAACCCAAGAAATCCCAATCGCCAACAAGGTACAAGCCATTGCGAAGAGGCCTATGAACAATGCACAAGAAGATAATCCACACTTCTTCCTCACGACACACAGAACACCTACTAGGACCACTAACTTCTTCAAGCATATCTTCCATCAGGGTCTTACATTTGGTGGCTGCAAAGCAAAGAAAAAACCTCTAGTAGTGGCCGCAAAGAAATCCACTCCATTCAGGATCCGAATGTGCACGCTACCAAGCTCATAACACCCTTTAGAGTCATGAGGCCGAACAACTTCATCATTACTATGATGCAAAACCACCATCTAGGCAAGTAAAGTTAGCATACTACGAATGTTACCATTTTCCCATTCATGGAAAACTTTACCGGCAATTGTCCCAATCAATACAATTGTTATTCCAAGAAGCAAGATATTGAATTGTTGCCTCCTTTAATTGTGCAAACCTATGAAGATCTGGAATTGCTCCTTAAGAGGTGCTCCCCACACCAAACATAGTGCCGAAACAATACCCTAAAACCACTATTCGCTTCAAAATGCAATTGGGACTTCAAGTGGCTAGGCTTGTTGAAGTAGACTTCCAACCAACCCCATGGGCAAAGGAGTTCTTGTTAGACCACCAACCCAAATCATCCACATTATGGTTATCCTTGATCAAATTCTTCACTGATCCTCATCCTCATTATCAAACCTCCAAAGCATGGACTTCTCAATCCATCCCACGAATAGGTTAAATACCTAGAGGCTAGAGCTCCCTCATTCTGAGGGCGAAAAATATCATCCCAACTAACCCAATATTACATAAAAAATAGAAAAATATCATAGGGAAGTGATGTGATATGGTTTAAGATTGTAATTACGGGTTTTGAAGGAGACCGGTGCATATGTAAACTGTTCTGATATGGACTATTCCGACAAAAGAAAAATAGAAAAGGAAAACTCATAAGCTCACAAATAAGTTTCATCGTCAACGAGCATTTAATCCGAAATTCGCACAGAATCCATGAAAACACATCAAATTCAGCCAAAAACAACTTCAATGGACGAAATTAAGATCCGATAGTAACCTGATTGCCGAGAAAATCAAGAATGTGCACAATTCCACTATGAGTACCAAGCGCAATCATTCGTTCAGAAACCGCAATACATGATGCAGAATCGGTGGTCAATAATAAGGGCAAACTGCCTCCCATTCTTTGGTACTTAAGCTTGGGCTCATCTTCTTCATCAGCGTCTTCTTGCGACAAGTCGTCGTTGTCTTCTTCTTCTTCTTCTCTCTCATCGTCGCCATCGACGCCGTTTTCCGGGGGAATCGGGGCCATTTGGATCGAGCTCTGGTGATCGTAGAGAGAGAGAGAGAGAGAGAGAGAGAAAGAGAGAAAGGGCTAAGAATGATTGTGGCAATCGTGGGAAAAAGAGAGCAGAGGCAGTAGAAGAGAGGTGAAGAGCTGGTAATTTTAATATTAATAATAATTATTTTGAAAAGTGCTAATGCTGCTTCCCGAGTGATCCAATTTGTAATTGTTGGTATTCAGAAAGTTTTTCTTATTTTGGGAGCTTCTTCATGTTTTTATTCCTTTTCTCATTGTTTTTAATTTATGTTTATTTGCTAGGCGACAAATGTATGATTAGACAGATTGTCATGTGAGTGTTCTCAAACCAAAATTTCTATCTATATAGTAAAAAAATTTCCTATCTCAAAAAATTAATATTAATATATGTTGATAAAAATCACATATTGTAATAAGTAATAGTATTAATTCAGATACAAATTTTTTATAAAATTTAATATTTTAAGGATATGATCATAATTTGAAACTTTTCAACTATCGTGTAACAATCGTTGACTCTACCTGAAAGATTGAAATTAATACATTTTGATCGAAGTAACTTATTACAATAGTTAATCATATCTATTAACGCATAAGTTTTTTTAATGTATGCGATTTATCTTAGTCAAATTAATAATAAGGAACTCCAACTGTCATAGTTGAAAAATAGTCAAATATGGTAAAATTTTTGTTGGATTTATTGTTACCTATCGTAATATTACACTCGTTTTTCTTTATGTGATTAATTTTTATCTTCACTTTAAAATCGTAATATATTAATTATTAATTTTCTTATTTTATCAGTAATATTTATTGAATTAACTTTTAATTTTGTTTCAACTTTAATTAAGTATATATGTTAATTTTCTCACTAACTAATTTATTGATTTTTTATGATATTAGTTTTTCCTATAATCAAGTGATAATGAAAAATATTATCATAAATTGATAATATTATAACTTTTGATAATAAATTAAAGAAAATTACTCTCTATGTTGTCCAAAAAAAAAACTTTTCATTAATATGTTTTTCTTGCAATAAGGTGCTGCCATCAATCAAGGATTGTTGACTAAGAAAAACAATTTAGAATTATTTTTTAAAGTTGGGCATAGGTCTGTCAAATGTCAGATGTGACTTGAAATGATGTCAAATCACGTATTTAAATTGGATAAATATTTTTGGAAAATAATCCAAAATGCTACGTCTAATTCCATGTTAATCTAGGAAGTGAGGATGGTAAACTCAGTAAGAGTATGGGAGAGAAAAATTTGAGTATATGTTAGCCACAAGTAGACCTGTCAATTCGGTCGAGCGGGTGAGTTTCGGATCAGGCGTATATTGGTTCCAAGTAAATACGGGTCGGGTATATTTCGGTGGTTTTGGGTCAACCCAAGGGGTTATGATTACGACATTTTTTCTTTTATAAAAATGTTACCTAAAAACTACTTTTTATATAATATACATAATAAAATATGATTATCTTATAATAACGATAGATTATTGTAATTATTTTAATTTAAATTAGCAAAATAACAAATAAATGAGTTACACTTATAGTTTAATATTTAAATTTTCAATAAAAAGTCACAAATTCTAATAAAGTTGAACTTTAAAAAATAATTTTTCAGGTCAAACGGATGGGTCGAGTTTGACTAGTTAATTTTCGGGTCCAGTGTATTTCAAGTTTAGTTGAGACAATCGTGTTTAGAACCTAAAAAATTTGGTCGGGTCAAGTTATCGAGTCGGCCAGAAATATGAGGTCTAACCACAATAGACCTCAACTATGTTAAAAGCATATGAGACATGTAGTTAAGGTGTCGTTAATGGTTAACCTAAGAAGTGAGAGTGGTAAACTAAGTAAGTTCTGGATTAACCTGAAAAATGTTAGGTTAACACGCTTAATTCACAAATAAACAAAAAAATCTGTAAAAAATAAAACTTAAACAACTGACATCTACAGTATATGTAGACAATGATGACCTATTGGACCTCTAAATAAAAAAAATTATAAGTATTTTTTTGGTCAAATGTAATTTGATTGATGTCAACATATTAATATAAGAAAAACACATCAATGAAAATCCTTTGCGTGTTCAACACCAGAAAGTAATTTTCCCATAAATTAATTGTCAACTATAGGAAGGGTAGAATAATAAATATACGTATTTAGTTATATCTCTATTTAGTTATATCTCTTTTGTATGTTAATTTCCTTAATCTTACTTTTTAAAAATTAAACTAGTTTTACTAGGCATTCATTGCACGCGTTGTTGTCTTATATTTACTATTCATTGGCTTGTGAAAAAATTACTAACAGGTACCCTCTATTTTGCGATATATATTTATTATTAGGGGACCATATTATTGAAAACTATTTCTAGGTACCCTGTGTTTTGTACTTCTGTAGTATCTAATTTCTGGGCGACAATTGAACTTTTCATATTTGTACTTTATTCCCTACTTGGTTTTGAGTTCTGTGTTTAGTTCTTAGTAGCTTAGTGGTTAAAAAACTTTATTTTAGCACATTTAATAATTTCATTTATAGTAGTTTATATTTTCCTGCTATATTTTTGGTTGATTTTCCATTTGGTATCAGAGACACGTGCCAAACTTCACTAATTATAATTAGTGAATTTAAAAACATACTATCTAGTAATTAATGACCTCACCAAATTGTCATTATCCTGAATTTCTCATATTGTCCATAATCCAGATCAGACAAACGGGGTATGAGCTCAGTTAAATTCTATCTTTGATTTAATTTTAGACCTTAAAAAAGATTTAGAAACACTTAGAAGTGAAGTAAGAGCTTTAAATAAATTTGCTCATACTTCCCATATAAGTTTATTAAACGATTCAAGACATCAAGTGA
Organism: Portulaca oleracea; assembly: GCA_029582165.1. Lineage (NCBI taxonomy): Eukaryota > Viridiplantae > Streptophyta > Magnoliopsida > Caryophyllales > Portulacaceae > Portulaca > Portulaca oleracea. Next base: position 35,098,094 of record CM055874.1, read on the forward strand.
TTGAGTATAAAAGTTTAAGTAATCTCAGTATTACTTATAAAAATAAATATCCTTTCCAAAATCAACAAAACAAAGTTTCTTTTCCTTTACATTCCCTTAAGAAAAAAGCACCAAAACCTGTTGAGACTGCTAAAAGAGAAGAAGAAGAAGAAGAAGAAGAAGAAGAAGAAGAAGAAGAAGAAGAAGAAGAAGAAGAAGAAGAAGAATCTCCTAATAATCTAGAAAGAGATGACGAAGGAACTTCAAACTCTTAGTTTGAAGGAACTCCATGGGTTATTTGAAATAGAACAAGAAGGAGCAGCTCTTAATAGTATTATGGTATTATCGCTGAAAAACAGATATTGTTAGAAGAGGAGAGTAATAATGATGTCAATTATGTGATAATTGAAGAAGAAATCTACCAACAAATGAACTTAATCAAATTAGAAGATATGGAGGCTATACCTCTAGATGAGGCTAGAGAGAGATTGAGCAAAATATCCGAGGAAAAGGAAGTTGGGGAAGAGCTTGAAACAAACCAAGTCCATGTAATACCATTACCTCAAAATTTTGGTGAATCTAGCCGTAGTAATAATAGATATTTCCAACCAAGAACTAATACGGTTGGACGAACTAAGCCATTTTCCTTTAAAACCTTATATCAACTTGTTCATGAAGAAATAAGTCTTACTCCCATAAGTCAAACTGGGTACATGTTAAATCTAGATGGAGTCCGTAACAGGGAAGAAATATTTGAACATTGGAAGAGGGGTATGAGTAGTGTTCTCAATCTAAATGCCAATTGGACATCTAAAAACTTTCTAATTTATTTAGAACATAGTTTTTCAAAAACAGTGACAAATTGGTATGATTCTAGTTCTGAAGAGGCTAAAGCAATATTGAGAGCAGTAGAAAATCCTACTGAAATGTTTAAAGCCCTGTGTGGAGTTTATTGGAGTTAATTTAGAAATGGAAGAAAAGATAAGAGAATATCAACGAAAACTTGTTAGTATAGAAATTCTAGATATGAGATATAGAGCATTATATTAATGAGTTTAGTTACTTTTATTATAAAATTGGCCATAACTCGACGAATTTGGCTATGTTTTATGATAAACTACCTTACCCTATAAATTCTATTATACAAGAGAAATTTGAAGAATGGTTGAAAAATAATCCTGAACATACCGATACTCTTGGTATGAGATGTGCCTTTATTAGAAGATGGGTCACCGATCAATGTCTAAGTATAAAAAAACATCAGACTATGAAGAAGCAATTCTTATTCTGTTGGGAAACTCCACATAAATGGGGAGCCTCTGAACAAAAAAGAGGATATAAGAAAAAGGCTTTTAATAAACAAAGAGGTGAAAAACTCAGGAGAAAGCAATATACCAACAAACGAGCCCCAAAGAAAAGAAGATTTTTCAGAAAGAGTACTTATTGCTTCACAGGCAAAAGTAATTGTAAATGTTGGGCTTGTGGTGAAGTTGGTCACTATGCTAACGAGTGTAAAAACAAGAAAAATATTAAGTTGATAAAAACTTTAGGAAGTCTTGAGTATGACGAAATAACTGAAGAAGAAGCCTTTGAACTTGCCTTTAGCAATAACAAAGGTATTGTTGAAATCGTTATAGATGATGAATCTGATTCCGATTATGAAGATACTAGTCATATGATGGAAGGTAATTCAGTAAGTCTAGGAGACTTACAAGGAGAGGAATTCATAGTAGATGATGAAAATTATGGTGAAGAAGTTAAGGGTGATTGGGTAATTCCAATTATCCAAAAGGATATGATCTACAAAAAATCCATCTTTCAGTTAAAGTCAAAATATGTTTGTGAAATGATGGAAAGGGACTTAGAGATTAAAGATTGCGAGTATGATGTTGGAGAAGTAAACTTAATCAATTGGGAAAATATTTTGAGACACAACAATGATAGAAAATATAGATATATCCATATAGGAAGTGTGCAGATCCAGATAACTCCATTACAACATTATGATAAGGATATAGATCTTTATGCTTTGGTTTGTGATATTAGGCACAATAAATTTCACAATCAGAGTATCACTGGTATAAAGACTAATTTACGTAATGGATCAGTTGGATTCAACTGTAGACCGAGATATTATGTTAGTCGTAAAGATTACTTTGCCAAAAACTTTTTATCTCTAAAGATAAAAATAGTTGGTATGGATATGAAACGAGGTGGTTATCCACTTAGAATATTCTAGAAAATTATCTACAGATTAGATAATACCATAGATCCAAAGACAAAAGTTACTATGATAGAAGCTGAAAAGTTTGAAAGTCCTGAGCCTAAACAGAAAATTCAGAGGATAAAATCAAATCCTCAAGATATCAGGATAGAACGTTCTTGGATTGATAGTTTCTCTAATCCAACCAAAATTGGCAAGAAAAATGTTATTAAGATCAATGAAGATGGTAAAATCACCATAAAACCTCAATTGTTAAGGAATATGAGTACTAGATCTGATTAGGGAGAAAGCTCATCGGTTAGAGATAAACTAGTATCAAAAGATGATGATGCTATAAGTATGACTTCGGAAATGAGTAGAATGAGTTTCGATTATGCAATATCTTGTCTAGATAGAACCGCCAGTCTAGATAGAAAGATCATTGGCTACAAAACTAGGACTATAAGTGAACCTATATATGAGGATGAACTAGCTAAAGAAACACCAGAACTGAACATGCATATAGAAAATCATTATGAGGTCACCAAAACCAATCCCAATAGCATATATATTCCTATAAAAGTATGCATTGAAGGAATTGACAAATATGAACTATGTGCATACATAGATAGTGGATGTTCAATACCTTTGGCAAGAAGACACTATTTCCTGAATATTTATGGAAAACAACAAAAAACCCTTTGCAAGTGAGAATTGCGGATAATAGTGTTATGACTCGTAGTGAAGCTATTGAAGGTTTAACTATAGAAATGGGAGGAGTCAAGTGTGTAATTCCAATAATTTGGGCAACAAACCAACCATCACATAATATGATCATTGGAAATAACTTCCAAAGATTATATTCTCCTTGTACCCAAACCATTCAACTAATTATCTTCACAATAGATGGTCACTTAGTACCTATTAAAAAGCTACAACAGGCATATACCCACCAAACAATATACTTTTCGCGCAACCAGCGTGGTAAGAAGGTAGTGCCAACGCAAAAAGAATTAGCATTGACTATTTCACTTCTAGAGTTATCTGTTAAAGAAAAAATTGAAAAACAACAAGAAGAGTTATGCAAAGAACTCTATTCTAACAACCCTTTAAAATTTTGGGATAAAGATAAAACCTACGCTACTATCAGTTTAATAGATCCCAATACCATTATCAGGGTTAAACAGATGGTGTATACACACCAAGATATCCAAGAATTTAAGGAACAAATAAAAGAGCTTTTGGATAAAAAGTTTATCAGGGATAGCAAGAGTAGACATACAAGTCCTGCGTTCATGGTTAGAAATCATGCTGAAGAGAAAAGTGGAAAAGTTAGAATGGTCATCAACTATAAAAAGCTTAATGATAGCACAGTCTTCGATGGATACTATATTCCAAACAAAACAGTTCTCTTCAATAGAATCCAAGGAGCCTTATGGTTCTCTAAAATGGATTGCAAGAGTGGTTATTGGCAAATAAAAATGGACGAAGAAAGCATTCCTTTAACAGCCTTTAGTGCTCCTCAAGGGCACTATGAATGGTTAGTCATGCCATCTGGTCTTAAGAATGCACCTTAAATATTCCAGAGGAGAATGGATAAGATCTTCAAAGATCTCAGTCATTGTTATTTAGTGTATATTGATGATATCCTTATTTTCCCTAAAACTATTGAACAACACAAGGATGATCTCTTAGCGGCAACTCAAAAGTGCATTAATCATAGAATTGTCATTGGAAAAAATAAGTGTGTCTATGCTGAGCAAGAAATAGAATTTCTTGGGTTACAAATTAAAGCTGGACAAGTCATTCTGCAAAAACACATCCTAGAAAAAATAGAAAAGTTTCCTGAAAATATTGAGAATAGAAAACAACTAGAAAGATTTTTAGGGTGTCTCACCTATGCATCAGATTTTATCAAGGATCTAGCAAAGTTGAGAAAGGCTTTGCAAAAAAAAAAAAAAAAAAAACTTAAAAAAGATGTTGAGTGGAATTGGATTTTGGATGATTCTTTGCTTGTAATGGATCTTAAAAATTTATGTCAAAATCTTCCTGTCCTTAATTTGCCTAACGAAGAAGATGATTTGATTCTTGAGACAGATGCTAGCAATGAGCACTGGAGTGCAGTACTCAAAATCAAAGAAGGAGAACGTCTCTGCAAATATTGCAGTGGAAGTTTTAATAAGGCTGAATGTAATTACACTACCATGGAAAAAGAAATTCTTGCTATCATAAGAGGAATTGAAAAGTTTTTAATCTTTTTTAGCCCCAAAAGAATTTCTAATCCGAACTGATTGCAAAGGCATTCTTGGCTTTGTCAAAAAGAATTTATCAAATATGCAAGCGCAAGGGAGGCTCCTACGTTGGTAATTATGGCTTAACCAGTTTTCTTTCTATATTGAACACATACAGGGTTCGAAGAATTCATTAGCAGATAGCTTGACGCGAGAATTAGCCAATGGAATTCAACACGGTGAACGTCTCGCGCCGACAAGCGGATGAAGCAGAACGCCGGTTACCCGAATTACTAGGAAGGGTGTCACCTCCTGGTAAATTCGTTCTAAGTAATCTTAGAAAAAATAAAAAGAAAAGATGCAGGTCTATTTCTAGTTATGTTGAATATCTGATAGCCGAGAAATTTAGTCTCGATGAACTTCGGATTAATTATCTCGAAAGTTGTTACAATATTCAAAGTGTTATTACAAGAAAAGTTAGAAAAATTGGTTTCATGAATGGTATGCATTGGTCATGGATCCCTTGAGATATTATAATCGTGAAGTCTGGAGAGCTTGGGCAAAAAAATGTTAGTTTCTTAGGTTTTTATGGTGTAGGAAAAGTACACTTCTGCCCTAATACTACCCCTTCAACTGATCCAGTCATGAAGGCTTGGGAATATGGTATGGTAAGAGAATTCTAGACTAATGAAGGCCACGTTGTCCCTAATCCAGAAGGAACATTATTTCCAAGATTTACAAAATTCAAGAAATTTGTATTTAGAAGGGGGCACAAAATTCGTTCACCGGAAGTAAGAAAAGCTGCAGGATGGCCGATTACTTTCTATGAATGTGTTAATATTGAATACAATGGAGATAAGATCAGTCTTGCCCATTATCTTATTAGAATCGAAGACACATCTGGCGGATATCTTACAAAAGAAGAGTGGTTTCCAAAAAGAAGAGAAAAAATAATTCATCCTTCAAAGGCAAGAACAACTGGATTTTACAAGTTAATGCATCATCTATGGTTGGATATTGATAGAGGATATAGGGTTATCCATTGTGGTAACACTACCTTCACTTATACAAAGAAGTTTGACCAACTTGTTGATCTTAGTGGAGCTAAATTTGAAGATGTCTATGAATATCTATTAAAAATTGGAGCTGGAGAATTCTTATCTGCAGAAGGAAAATCTTATCTTCAAAAGCTTTTTGATAAATACAATCCACTGGAGCAGGATAAAGGAGAAGATTTGAATATGTACAACTTGAGAGCATGGAGCATCTTTGGCAGCTCCACAAGCATTATGACTTGCAAGCTACTGTGATACCACTAATAAAAAAGAGTGGTTGTTATTTAAAGTTTGCAATATTGAGTCTGTAAGAATCACGTGTTTGTATTGTAGCTATCTGTATTTGTAATAATGGTACTGAAGCCACTAGGGCATCCAAGGTGTGTGAAACTCCTCTATAAAAGGGGAAGTAAGTGTGTTGAAGACAAGGTCATTTGAGCAAGTCTTGAGCAAAGAGAGCAATTGGGAGTCACCATTCTCCATCACCAAGCTTCTCTAATGATCTTAGAAGTCTAGTTCTCATTAAGTATTTCCGTTGTAATATTTCCATTTTCAAGCTTTCAATAAAAGAAGTTTCCCACTAGGGAACGTTATCCAATCGAACATTATGCTTTAAATATTATAATTTCTTGATTAAAGGTCCACTATCCTTTAAAAACTAAATAAACTAAATTAGTGACTACGGTCTGAGGTAGGAAACAAAAAAGATCTGTGCTGTGCTTGATCTAAGGTTGGCGGGGTTGAGATTAGCCATCTCTGTAAACTGGAAGCTAAAGAACACCAGAGATCCAATGCAACTAAGTTCAGGTAATGGTCAAAACACTCTAATTGAGTTTAATAAATTTTGCTAAGCATGGTGGGCCTATGACCACAGAAAATATAATATCTAAGGTATAAGTAGTAGATTGTGATAATTAGTACCATTAAAGTCTTTATAAAAAGTTAAGAGTGTTTATTTGAACTTGTTTGCATAAAAACCTTACAAAATCATATTATTGCAAGAAGATCTTGTCTAAGGTCCTTCTCTATAAATTTGGACTAAGTTGCAAAGAAAAAGTCACCGAAAAATAGTTTCTAAAGAAAGTTTGTCCCTCAAAAATAGTTTCCAAAAAAAAGAAGGTACTTGACAATCATTTATGAAAATATTGTCCCAAAAAAATTAGTTTCTGTTATAAAACAATAATAGATGAACGCGATACAAAGAGAATAATAGAGAAGAACAATAGAGACACAGAGAGATTGAGGGAGGAGAATGAGCCATCGTTTATTCATAACCCACAAGGGGTATTTATACTAATTACATAGTGAGATCACATGAGAAAAATCCTCCTAAACCCTAACCACCTAAGAGATATTAATGGACATTCACAAATAAATATATTATTTTATAACACTCCCCCTTGAATGTCCATTATCCAAAAGAGTATGCCTCGTTAAAACCTTACTAGGAAAAACCCAATTGGGAGAAAAACCCAGTGAAGGAAAAAGAGTACACACTTCTTTATACGCAATTATATGTTGCCTCATTAAAAACCTTTCTAAGGAAAACCCAGTGGGACAAAACCTCAGATAAGGGAAAAAGAGTACAACGCGTATTACTCCCCCTGATGAGAACATCAATTAAGATCTTTGAGTTGATGTAATTCAACTTCATGACTGACTTGATACATGAATCAACTTAATTCTCACTGAAACAAATTTGCTTAGCGTGCACATAACTAGTATGTGATCAAGTGTCATATGATTTAGGTAAATATCCAAGATTACAAGCTAATCAAACCAACGTTGAGCTGATGAGGATAATAAATATCTACATCGCTAGTACCTTCGAGGCACCGAAATAGGTTAGATCATATATGATTAGCAAGATACGTCAGTGCTTCAATAACATTTAAATTAGTACTTCAGGACCCAAATACAATACTTCAAGACTTAAATACGACACTTCAGGACCGATGAGTTTCTTATCTTTTCAAGATCGAAAGGGGGTTGTTTTCATATCAAATGACCGTACCACTGCCGGGGTACTTAAAGGGAGTGATTTGCTCATGCAACATTATCTTAGCACTTTGCTACATAAATTAATTTATGCATGTAAGATCATTCTCAAATGTGCTATTTGTAAACCAAGGCAATAACAGATTTTACCAAAATCTCTCATTCCAAATACGCTTGTAAAGCGATCCACAACTTTTGAGGCTCTTCAGGAGTCCAAACCATCAATAACATTTACAAACAATTACGATCCGGATCATTTAATCATTTACTTTGATTATGCAATATGCGTCCATATTGCTTTAATCACATAAATGTCTATCAACTAAATAACCAATATTCTCAAGAATTTTAATCTGTGCTTCCGGCACTTTGAACCCTTCAGGAGTTTTAAATAAACATCATTATCAAAACTTTCATAAGCTATAGCGATATTTATAAGATGCATACTTAGCTTTTCATGTATTGCCAAATTTAAGGTATCGTGATGTAGTGACATGGACTACATAGAAGTATATTCCTTCATAGTTGATACCAAGTCTTTGCGAAAGCACTTGTGCAACAAGTCGCTTCTTGTGCCTTATGTCTCATAATCTCCATTTCTCATTCTTTTTCACACAAAGACTTAACCGTATCCCACAATTTTTACACCAGTTTGGTGTATGGACAACAGGTCTTGATATTTCCGATTTTACAAGCGAATCTAATTCTTAAATGCATCTTTCCACTTGGCCAATCTCATCTTTGTCTGTGTTCATTAACAGACTTAAACTCATGATCCTCATGATTACTCACAGTAGTGAGCGCTATATTTTATAATCAAATGTTATATCGACGTCGACTTCATTTCGGTTCCACCTTATCCAATTCATGACATAATTAATTGAGATCTCCTCATATTCGCGAATTTCAGGTGCCTGAGCTTGTGGTGCAACTTCCACATTTGTCATGATTGAGGACTTTTCCTTTTTCGATGACTATTTTCTTTGGAACCGACTGGTCTACCACGCTTCATATGTGGTCGAGACTCAATAACAATTCAATTTGTCCTACTGGGACATCAATTCTTACAGGAGCATTAGTAGTTGGGACATAGGATCTAACAACTCTTTGTGAGTAAGTAGAATATCTGGCAGTAGATTCGCTCAAGTTTGCAGACGAATTATATTGGAACTTCCAGTTCACAATACATTGTATAAGGATCATAATAATTCGTTCCAACTTATTTCCTTGTCCAACAACTTGATTTCTCCCCCTAATGTTGGGAAAATTGTGTCATCATAATCGACAAACTGTGCCATAAGTATATCTCCAATGAATGGTTCTATTATATTTAAGTATGGATATACCAACCATATATTCCCGATTCCTTCGGGGTCCCATCTTAGTGCGTTATCATGGAGCTTACATCGCACATGCTCAAATTCATAGGTGGGAGACTTTTTTTTTTGGGCTCATGGCCAGAAACCATTGTAGGGGAGAAATAAACATTCATGATAACCTCTTGGCCTTATTTGGATCAATGTTGGTGCATGTAACATGACATGTCCCTGAACAATTGTAGTAAGATCCGCTCTCAAAAGAAATAGGTTTGCCATTTATTATATACTCAACATCTCATATGTTAATGATTCTACAGGATCATTTTACATATATAAATGTTTTACATAGGATGCTTAACATATATGTCCATTGGCGTATAAAAACTATCAAAAGTCTTCACCATCACTATCAAGATGAATCTTCTTGATTGATAATTTGAAATGTGCTCGTAAATCATTCTTACAAGCGCCAAGTTGCAAGTTGATAGTAAACGTACAAGTGACTATCTCACTGATGCATCTAGTAAAGTCATACTATATCCAAATAGTTTACATATGGGTCTACAGGACCAACACAAATATCACTTGTACACAATCCAAGAATATAAAAGATTTGATCCCTATCTTTGCTAATGATGGTGTTATAATTACTTTTCTTTGATAGAGAGAACTAATTATAACTCATTTGATTAAGGATCTCCTGGCCCTTTAAAATATATCCATATGGGTTCTTCTTAAGAGGATTGATCCAACATGCTCCTACTATGATAAAGTCTTCATCAATAGTAAACTTCTGGTTTACTGGAGTATATACATCAAATTGGATTAATTGTTTAGAATAACCCATAAAATAAGGGTGATATCATTTTCAATACACATGTTGTTCAAAGCATTTTTCATAATATATGAATACTAGTTGTCTCAACATAGTATTCATTCCCACGAATATCTTTGAAACTTAATTAATAAGTTCCTTTGAGACTAACTTGGTGGAGAGAAGTACTTGCACAACATGAAAGTTAGTTACACAAAGTAATATTATATGCGCTCTTCTGTAGCCTTTAATCAAAGTAGATTGTCATATATATAATGCTAATATTTGCTTCCCTCATCAATGGACAAGAAGTACGTAATTTATTATCACTAAAAATGTGTGCTGTTCTAGTGTCTGCAGGACACGTATCTATCACCTCATTTATTCATGTTCCAATCAAGTAAGTATCCATGAAATTCACTTCAAGATAAATAATAACATCAATGCATATAAAGCATATAGTGGAAGTGCTTTAATCAATTATTCATAACAGATACTCCACTTCATAAGCACATACATGACTCTTGAAAAATACTCCATAGTGAATATGCATTAAACATGGATATCGATATCATCGATTACTTTTAAAACATGTATATGAGCATAATGAAAAATCACATGAATATCATTAAATTCTCATAAAGATATATTCCATCCATATGCCCATATAGTATCACAATCAAATATCCAATACACACTATAATTTGTATTATGCTTAGAAACAAAGTTCACGCATATTTGGTCAATAAATAACAATGCACTTTGTGATTATGCATTACGAAACAAGCAGTCATGTTCATGATACTGGAAAATACTTAATAATCAATATGATCAACAAATTTCAATAAATCATTGATATCATATAGTCTTAGACAGATGAGAGCATATTACTCACAATTTTTATGCGGAACATTTTTCAATAAGGTGCATGTATCAAATAATATTAATATTCATGAAATAATAGAAACACATGAATACTCATAATAATCCATAATTATGTAAATATTGACATGATAATATTTCCATGAACTCAATAATCAATGTTACATTTGATCACCATGCATATAATCAATTTTCTAGTAAGGATGTCAAAATCATAATGCCTCGACCTAGTTTCCCTCATATAGATCTTCACGATCAAATGAAGTTCACAGTTAGCACTTAAATTACCAAAGTTAGGAAAATTTAAGGGGGTTGAAGAATAATTAAAACACAACAATTGCTAAAGTCTTTTAACAATGCCAAGAGGGAGATCTAAGAAGTAACGACTTGAAATAACGTGCACAACATAAATAATAATATCACTTACTATCAAAAGTTTATAAAATAATATCTTGTGCTTTTGATTAAGCTTGATAAGGTTCAACGAGATATTATGACGTACAACAGGTACGTGTAGTTTCCATTTCCTCGTTAATAATACATTTATCACTTTTATATCATTCATGCTTTTCAATTCTGTGTTCCTACTCCTGGTAGGGATATCAACTTTTAAAAGATTAGCATGACTACTATCACGAATATGTCGACTATTACGACTACTGACGTGACCTTTGTTTTGCTCATGATTCTTGAGACTATATCCTGCCACATTCACTTCAGGGAATGAGATGAAACCATTTGGGGGTTCTAATGATCCCATAGGTCATTATTAATAAAATTATGTAAAATTTTCATCTAAACATTATACTCCGCACTTATAACAAAAATGCTCAATTTAATCAACGATATAAACCTTAATAACCTCAAGTATACTATCATCGTCTTTCAACAATTCTTATTCCAATTAACAACTCTATACTCTAATTGGTAGGAAAGCGAACTTCTGGTTCACTAACGATATTATATAGAGCTTCAATGATTGGAGTGAACTTCTGGTTCACTACTAATACGTGTAATCAACGGAAATAAAATTTAATATTAGTGGTAGGACAAACTTCTGGTTCACCAATGAGATAAGAATTTTTTTTTTCAATAACAGAGTGAACTTCTAGTCACTAATAAAATTAGATAAAATTCTTAACATTAGAGTGAGCTTCAGGTTCACTAATGAAAATAAGACAAAATTGATATAACTTCTCGTTAACTAATAAAATTAAATAACAGTATTAATATTAGAGCGAACTTCTGGTTCACTCATAAGATAATTTTTTCGACATATGAGTGAACTTCTGGTTCACTTAATGAAGTAAGGTAAAATTCTTACCATTCCGGTGAACTTCCAGTTCACTGATAAGATTAAATGAAATATTCGTAACTAGAGCAAATTCATGATTCACTAATGAAATCAAACAATACTGTCAAGTGTAAGGTGAACTTCTGGTTAACGATAAGATAAAATTTGCGATCTACGAGTGAACTTCTGGTTCACTTGATGAAATAATTTAAAATTCTTACTACTGAAGTGAACTTCTGGTTCACCAATGAAATTATACAATCTTTAACTATAACCATAATATCAAATAACAAAAGACTTTAACCATATAAAGGCGATGGAGTGAACTTCTGGTTCACTAATAAAATAAAATAAACTTCTTATTATTGGGACGAACTTCTGGTTCGTTAATGAAAACACATAAAATCTTATATCTAAAGACTATAAATTAGTACACAATAATTTGACAGCAAAGTTCATAAATATAAATTATATAAATTTAATACTAACAGAAGGGTGAACTTCTAGTTCACTAAGAAGATTATACAAATTTCAATATCATAGTGAACTTCTGGTCACTAATGAAAAATAAATGTTTCATTATCGGGGTGAACTTCTGGTTCACTACTAATATTTACACTCCTTCAAATGAGAATGACAATCTTAATATTAGTGATGGGGTGAACTTCTGGTTCACCAATAAGAAAAAGAATATCGGAGTGAATCCAATATGAATTGAATAAGTGATAAGGAACGAAGAGACAAAAAACATACGTGTAATTAATTACCTTACTTCCAATTGTTGCTTGGCATAACCATCACTGTAGAAGGATTTAGACTTTGATCTCATAAATTACTTCTAATTCTACATTCTTGACCCTTGTCTCTTCATCAAAACTCAAAAACCCTAAACTCTTATGGAATATAGAAAAAAAAATAGTAGAGTCTGGTGCTGATAACGTGTTATAAAACAATAATAGATGAACGCGATACAAAGAGAATAATAGAGAAGAACAATAGAGACACAAAGAGATTGAGGGAGGAGAATGAGCCATCGTTTATTCATAACCCACAAGGGGTATTTATACTAATTACATAGTGAGATCACATGAGAAAAATCCTCCTAAACCCTAACCACCTAAGAGATATTAATGGACATTCACAAATAAATATATTATTTTATAACAGTTTCTATAAAATAGGAGGTACCTATAAGTTATTAATTGGCTATTTGTGAATGAAATTTTTAATGATAAATTTTAGGGAAATTGAATTTAAATAAACCAACCTTTGGGGGTGCTTTGATATAACGAACCAACCTTAAACATTAATATCAGACAAACTGACTTTAATAGGTTGTTTTTTCCAGCGAACCGCCACCGAGTCAAACTCGTCGGAAGTGTGACGTGGCGGTGGCGGAAGCTTACTGGGGAAGCTTTTCATAGTGACTAATATTAATGTTCCTTTTTTTTTTGCTAAAACACCCTCTATGTAAGCTTCCACCACCGCCACCTCACACTTCCGACGAGTTTGACTCGGTGGCGGTTTGCTGGAAAAACAACATATATTAAGGTCAGTTTGTCTAATATTAATGTTCAAGGTTGGTTCGTTATATCAAAGCACCCCCAAAGATTGATTTATTTAATTCCAATTTTCCTAAATTTTATTTAAAATTAACACAAACAGTTGAAACAATAATAATACTATGTTTTATCTATACATCCCGAAAAATCCTCGTTTAAGAAATTTGATTTGATTGTGCTACTTTGAATTAGGAGCCGACTAAGTTTGCTTAAAATTTGATCAAAATCCAATTTATAATCAGAAAAGATTTGTGACAAATCTTAGAAATTATTCATATCTTGAACTATAAACAGAAACTAATAATTAATCATGAAATCAAAATTTACAAAATTATTAATTAAATATTAAGCCGGACCAAGCAATCTAGTCATTGACTAGACAATTAACCAACGGGTTAGTCTTTCCAGGTCAGTGTCTGGATCGAGTCTACGACGCAGACTGTAATAACCTGACCCTAACCTTGTATAATTAACGTAATTAATCAGTTTAATTAACCAAAATCGCGTATTTAATTCAGTTAACCATTTGTGTTTTGTAGGACTCGAGCAATGTAACGACCAGCACACATCATATTTACATTTTTTTTTATATAAAGTACTTATGCGATAACTTTGGCTATTCAAATTAATATCGAGATACTTATTTGATTAAATTTTTTCCAAGCCAATTGATTCATTGGTATATTAATATTAGGTAAATTGGATTCTAATAATTCCTACTTTCACGAATTGGATAACAATAATCTCTAATATTAATTTGGATTCTAATGGTTCAAAAATAAATAAAATTGTATTATGGTGGGACGTCACCGAGTCAAGTGGTGGTGACTTGATGGTTTGTTGACGTGTACCGGTAAGAGTGTGTTTGACCAATAAATTATTATTTTAGTTGTATTCTAGTGGTCCCATTTAAATTCTTACTGTATTCTAGTAGTCCTATTGACATATTTATTGTATTTTGGTTGTCCCATTTCATAGCTGATTATGTTCTAATGGTCTGAATTCTTGCTCAAACACACTCTTGTCAGTACATGTCAGCAAACCACCGAGTCACAACCACTTGACTCGGTGGCGTTCCACAAAAATACAAATTTGTTTTGGACCACCAGAATCCAAATTGATAGTAGGGATTATTGTTGTCCAATTTGAAAAAGTAGGGATGATTAGAATCAAATTTTCCTTAATATTACTAGTATTGTCATAAGTCTTTATTATTATTATTTCTCAATTTATTTGGTTTTCAAATTTATTTCACCTTCCCATTTTATTTAAAGTTTCCTTGTTATTTTAATTTCGTAAAGGATTCATCCCAAGACTTTAGACTAGTATTGTTCTGTCATATATAGTAGAAATATATTAGTATCGGGAAAGGAAGGGGAAAAGAGATAGTTAATATTATTGTTTTAGATTAATTGGGCCTTAAAAGTACAAAACCCAACCCCTCATCATTCCCAATGAATGTGGAATAGATATCTCCCTATTCCCTCTCATTTCTCCTTCCTCTACTCTAGCTTTGCGTGGCTCTACCTCGGCCGCCACCAGCCAACACCTGGCATGCACCCATCGCAGTCGTGTGCACCAATCGCCGGAGTCAACCGCTGATTGGCTACCACAGCCCAGGCAAACCCTCTTCTCCTTATGCTAATGCAGTATGCTGCTTCTATCTCTCTTTGACCCATCACTCTCGTTGTCTCTCTCTGTCCGGCGGCTTGACGACCTACTTCTAGCAACATCGGTCGCTGAGCCGTTACCGTCGTCGCCGCCCATCGCCACTGTCGTCATCTTCTCAGTCTTCCACTCTTCTTCCTTCCCTCTTGAGGTAAATCCTAACTTCTTTTAAATCATATTTTCAAGTTTTAATTTTGTAATTGGTTGTTTTTTTTAGTTTAATTGAGAGTATAAATACGATAATATGTCAATTTGCCAAACTCGGTGTGTGAATGTGAATTGAAAATGGGTTAGGATTGATAGGGGTTTGATGAATTAGGGTCAATTGATGATGGTGAATAAAGTAGAGAACTAATTTATTGAAGAAAGGAAATTATTTTAGTGGAGGATGAGCACCAATGAGGGTGCGAATTGGAGCATGCAGATGATTAGGAGATATGATGATGGTGAATTAAGTATGATTGAGCTAGTATGTGGTTGTAAAGTGAGTTGTGCGAAATGTAAAGATGCCATCTTTAAGACTTTAAAATTGCATGTGTTGGAAAAGACCATAAAAGCTTGTTGGCAAATGGATTCAATTTACCATTTTTGTTCGGGATCAAAGTATCACACAGAAGTAGGTGTGCATCTGCAAAGTAAGTTGCATCAGATGCAATTATTTTTATGGTGAGTTAATAAAGGACTGAAGAGTTGCTTGTATATTGGGAGGCTTATACATGTTCAAGTAAAAATCATACTTGTTATAGTTGAAATTCTATATCTTGGAAGTGGCTTGTGTTTTAAAAAATTTAAAGTGGGCATATTTGGGATTGTTGCTTTTGTCTTGAATATTGGCAAACAAAGAACTAGTTAGTAAAGTAGACTAGAAAGTGAGGAATTGTTCTCAATGACAAAGAGGGATATAAAGAGAAGTCAAATTAAGGTGATGGCTTGTGATTTGTGTTTCCCGGGACCATCGGGATGTTGCGTGACCAAACTTAGGGGTGGATTACTAGCCTTAAATACTTGCTTCCATATGGGCTTTGAATTTTGGGATTTTAATAAGCATAACTCAAGTTATAGTGGTTTTACTTCGGGTATTCGGTTTCTATACGATTTTGAGCAACCAATTTTTAGGGACGCTTTAAGGTAATAAGGAAATTTTATTAGCTTGAGGGCTCAACATAAGAGTTATAGTATACCTTGTAAACTTTTCGGATTGAGTTATTTATATATCGTTTGGAAATCGAAGTAAGAAGTTATGAGCCGATGAAATCAATGTAGTACATGCTATTTACCCAGAATATTAAGGTCGACATAGTAGTTTCAGGGCACTTTTGAGATGTTTCCAAGGGTCTCATAAGTTTGTTGTCAACCTAATGGTTGTAGAACATACTTCAAGTTTTCCATAGACTGTTCACATACATTCATACAATGTCTAGATTTTAAGTTATGAACTTTAAAAATTTCAGTCTGAAACTTTATTTATTGCAGGCCAACCATTTTATTTGCTCATTTTTAAGCCTTTACTCTTATTTTTAGCCTTAGCTTCCAACTAGTGAATTGTAGTACTTCTTTTTAGCTTTTGAAAAGTTATTTTACGAAGCGTTTCGACGTTATAGAAAATGTTATGATTTTTACGACTTAACACAAAAATCTGAGAATTTCCAAACCTTTTTCGCTAAAGTCGTCTTTTTAATTGAGAGTTATAGGACGCTTTCACTCCGAAAACCCCAGAATGAATGTACTTTGGTATTTTACATCTCAAGTGTGGTTAATGAAGTCTTTGCTACTCCCTGCTCGAGTCCTTCCAAGTTTTCAGGACATTTTACCTTCAGTTTGCAACTAAAGGTATGCATATTGTCTGTCCCCTGCCCACACTCACTTATTTGAGTTCAAGTAAGCTTGTACATTAATATAATGTGGTTAATTATTGTTTTATATATTTTTCTCATATAAATGTGGTCCCGACGTAAGTTAATTGTGCCAAAAGTGCACTACCCAAGTCATAAACTGCTAATGTCAACCGGTTAACTCTGTCCGAACCTCCCGATCGGTCCGACTATGCGCATATGAAGGCTTAGTCTGATGATCGCAAGTAGAGAACTACTCACATAATATGAATCATGCAACACAATTATGTAACTAATTATTTATTTTACTTCCTTTTCTTTTTGTTTTTAAATGAATTGAAATGCGCGAAATAAAATGAATTGTCTAAATTTATTTGACTATGTAGGAATATGCGTATTGAGTTTTTCAACTCATTTGCGAAAATGTTTTTTGTGTTTTATTTTAGGTGGTACTCCTAATAAGCCAAATCAGGTTCAAGTAAAGTCAGGTAAGACTGGAAGATATGGAATCCCATGAGTTTGTCTGAAATTAAACTACTTTGGTGGGGTGAAGCTCCTTATAATGGTTTAATGTATCTAGGGATTGTAATGAATGTATGTTCTTGTGTTGGTCAAGTAAAATGATGATTAAGGGTTAGTACGGTATAAATATGATTATGTATGATGTTTCAAACTCTTCTTTGTCGTTATTGTTTGGTATTTGGGATTGTTGGATGGTTTGTAAAGCTTTGTCCTTTGGTATAGGGACGGTGGTAATGCCTTTGGATTCAGTGTTCCGCTACACTATTTATTGGGTTATGAGTTATTTGGACTTAATCTGTGATCATGAACCTGTGGATGTTATAGTTATGATATCAGAGCCGGAAGTCTGGAGTGGTTGTAAGTTGTCCAGGGTATGAAAATGAGGAGTTATGGCAAAGTATGAATTGTCATTCCTTGGGTTTGGATCGTTGCCTTTTTATAACGTTGGAGTTGTAAATATCTTAGATTTTGAGATGAGTATGCCTTGAATGCTAGGGCAAAAGTTAAGGTCAATTATAACTAGAGCAAGTAAGACGTAGACAAGAGAAATTATGGTAAAAATCAAGAGTCGAGTTATGCTTCTAGAGTATATTTATGCATGCTCGGTTGACAAAGTTAGTCAAGTTTGGTTTTATGACATGAGTTGAGGGCTTTGACCCTTATTTAGGTAGTTTTTGTTGTCATTATTGGGGTGTCCCACTAAACTGATTGAGTTGAAGTTGATTAACATACATTTAGATTCAGTTAGCTAAGTCTCACCAACATGAGTTATGAGTTGTTTATTTCATTAATTTATTTCTTTTTATTAAAAGCCCTTTCCATGAGCACCTGACCCCCATTCTAAGTATTGTAGTTATTTAATTAAAGTTTATTGTATGCTTACTATCCTTCCTTCTTCTTTAGACCCTTGGGCTGGCTTTGAGGAGTCATTCCTCAACTTCATCGTCATGTGCAAATTGGGAATATGAGGAGCAAGACTTCAGGTCTTAAGAGCTTGGAACATTGTTTCCTTTGAGCTGTTAATGCAAGAGTGAGTGCTTTCCCCAGCCTCTATACCGGATTGATTTAAAGATTGAGATTTGTGTAGTAGACAAATCTATTGAATTGTTGTTGATTGTGGTTAAATAGGCGAGTGGCCCCTTTTTGTTTTGGGTGGAAGTTAAGACGTCCTTTGCAGGAGGTCGTAATGAATACTTCGATTTGGGATAAGTCCATATTACAAAGAAAATTATGTCGAAATTGTCCCAAGATAGAGAAAAAGAAATGACTATGGATTTCCAGTTGCTTAAGTTAGTTTTAAGGGCTTTTAAGGAACTAATAAGATGAACTTAAAATAGTGGGGATAATAAAAAATTGAGTCTAACCATTGAAGAAACAACTTAATAATTCATTAGTATTTTTCACAAATGAAGTGGTAGATTCCTTGGGAATGAAATAGATTGCTATACAGATATAATTTAGGATGAGATTAAAATGAGAAGGGATGTTTTACTGATGAACTTGATCATGGTAACTTGTGGTACAAATATGGAGTTGAGCCCACTACAGTAAGAAAAAATCACTTATTTCGGGAATTCCTTAGGATTATAACTGGAGAGTTTATGGAAGTAAAGTACCTTATATAGAGAGAACTACAGTTCAACGTTCAATTATTTGGAAGTAGTGTCGTTACATACAACGAGCTACAAATCCATGGTAAGGTCCCAAACTGTTACCAAATCGCGTATTTTTAGTTTGTTATCACTTTTACCAAGTTTCGAGGACGAAACTTCCTTTAAAGGGGGTAGATTGTAATAACCTGATCCTAACCCAATATAATTAAGCTAACTAATGAGTTTAATTAACCAAAATCATGCATTTCAATTTAGTTATCCGTGTGTGTTTTGCAGGACTCGAGTAGTGTAACGACCACCACACATCATATTTATATTTTTTTTTTATATAAAGTACTTATGTGATAACTTTAGCATTTCAACTTCATATCGGGATACTTATTTGATTAAATTTTTGCGAAGCCAATTGATTCATTTGTATATTAATATTACTAGTATTATCATTACCTTTTTATTATTATTTCTCAATTTGTTTAGCTTTCAAATTTATTTCACATTCCCATTTTATTTTTAGTCTCCTTGTTATTTGAATTTCGTAAAAGATTCATCCCGAGACTTTAGACTAGTATTGTTGGGTCATAGTAGAAATATATTAGTATTGGGAAAGGAAGAAGAAAATAGAGAGTTAGTATTATTGTTTTAGAATAATTGGGTCTTAAAAGTACAAAACCTAACCCCTCATCCGTCCCATTGAACGCGTAATAGATATCTCCCTCTTCCCTCTCATTTCTCTTTCCTCTGCTCTAACTTTGTGTCGCTCTGCTTCAGCCACCACCTGGCATGCGCCCATCGCAGTCGTGTGCACCAATCGCCAGAGTCAACCGCTGATTGGCTACCACAGCCCAGGCAAACCCTCTTCTCCTTATGCTAATGCAGTATGCTGCTTCTATCTCTCTTTGACCCATCACTCTCGTTGTCTCTCTCTGTCCGGCGGCTTGACGACCTACTTCTAGCAACATCGGTCGCTGAGCCGTTACCGTCGTCGTCGCCCATCGCCACTGTCGCCATCTTCTCACTCTTCCACTCTTCTTCCTTCCCTCTTGAGGTAAATCCTAACTTCTTTCAAATCAGATTTTCAAGTTTTAATTTTGTAATTGGTTGTTTTTCTTAGTTTAATTGAGAGTATAAATATGATACTATATCAATTTGTCAAACTTGGTGTGTGAATGTGAATTGAAAATGGGTTAGGATTGATAGGGGTTTGATGAATTAGGGTCAATTGATGATGACGAATAAAATAGAGAACTAATTTATTGAAGAAAGGAAATTATTTTAGTGGAGGATGAGCACCAATGAGGGTGTGAATTGGAGCATGCGGATGATTAGGAGATATAATGATGGTGAATTAAGTATGATTGAGCTAGTATGTGGTTGTAAAGTGAGTTGTGCCAAATGCGAAGGTTCCATCTTTAAGACTTTAAAATTGCATATGTTGGAGGAGACCATAAAAGCTTGTTGGCATGTGGATTCAATTTGCCATTTTTGTTCGGGATCAAAGTATCACACAAAAGTAGGGGTGCATCTGTAAAGTAAGTTGCATCGGATGGAATTATTTTTATAGTGAATTGATAAAGGATTGAAGTGGTGTGTTGAGATGAGTTACTTGTATATTGGGAGGCTTATGCATGTTCAAGTAGAAATCGTACTTGTTATAGTTGAAATTCTATATCTTGGAAGTGGCTTATGTTGTTAAAAATTTAAAGTTGGCATATTTGGGATGGTTGTTGTTGTCTTGAGCATTGGTCAACAAAGAACTGGTTAGTAAAATAGACTAGAAAGTGAGGAATTGTTCTCAATGACAAAGAGGGATATAAAGAGAAGTCAAATTGAGGTGAAGGCTTGTGATTTGTGTTTCACGGGACCATTGGGATGTCCCGTGACCAAACTTAGGGTGTGGATTATTAACCTTAGCTACTAGCTTCCATAAGGGCTTTAAATTTTGAGATATTGATAAGCATAACTTTATAGTGGTTTCATTTCAGGTATTCGGTTTTTATACGATTTTGGGCAACAAATTGTTAGGGATGTTTTAAGGTAACAAGGAAATTTTATTAGTCTCAGGGTTCAACATAAGAGTTGTAGGATGCCTTGTAAGCTTTTCAGATTGTATTATTATACATCGTTTGTTGATCGGAGTGAGAAGTTACGAGCCAGTGA
Source organism: Portulaca oleracea (assembly GCA_029582165.1). NCBI lineage: Eukaryota > Viridiplantae > Streptophyta > Magnoliopsida > Caryophyllales > Portulacaceae > Portulaca > Portulaca oleracea. Next base: position 35,119,223 of record CM055874.1, read on the forward strand.
AATCAACCTAGTACACGCTATTCATCTAGAATTTTGAAGTTGACATAGTAGTTTCAGGGCACTTTTGAGATGTTTTCAAGGATCTCCTAAGTTTGTGGTCAACATAAAGGTTTTAGAACACACTTCAAGCTTTCCATAGATTGCTCACACACATTCATACGATGTCTAGATTTTAAGTTATGAATTTTTAAAAATTTCAGTCTCAAACTTTATTTACTGCAGGCCAGCCATTTTATTTGCTCATTTTCAAGTTTTTACTCTTATTTTTAATCATAGCTTCCAACTAGTGAATTGTGGTACTTCTTTTTGGCTTTCGAAAAAGTTATTTTAAGAAGCGTTTCGACGTTTATAGAAAAAGTTATGATTTTTACAAGTTAATGCAAAAATCTAAGAATTTTCAAACATTTTTCGCTAGAGTCGTCTTTTTAATTTAGAGTTAGAGAACTCTTTTACTCCAGAAACTCGAAAATTAATGTACTTTGGTATTTTGCATCTCAAGTGTGGTTCGCGAGGTCGTTGCATCTTGAGTGCGATATTTAGAATTAGAGAAAAATGTGTGCATATTGCCTGTACTCTACCCAAATTCACCTATTTGAGTTCAAGTAAGCTTGTACATTAATTTAAAGTGGTTAATTATTGTTTTATATGTTTTTCTCACATAAATGTGGTCCCGACATAAGTTACTTGTGCCAAAAGTGCACTACCCAATCATAACCTGGCTAGTGTCAACTGGTTAACTCCGTCCGGACTTCCCTATTGGTCCAGGTATGCACAAATGAAGGCTTAGTCCGATGATCACAAGTAAAGAACCACTCGCATAATATAAATCATTCAACACATATTATGTAATTAATTATTTATTTTACTTCATTTTCTTTTTGTTTTTAAATGAATTGAAATGCACGAAATAAAATCAATTGCCTAAGTTCATTTGACTATGTAGGAATATGCGTATTGAGTTTTTCAACTCATTTGTGAAAATTGTTTTTGTATTTTGTTTTAGGTGGTACTCCTAATCAGCCAAATCAGGTTCGGATAAAGTCAGGTAAGACTAGAAGATATGGAATCCCGTGAGTTTGTCTTAAATTAACTACTATGGTGGTGTGAAGCTCCTTATAATGGTTTAATGTATCCAGGGATTGTAATGAATGTATGTTCCTGTGTTGGTCAAGTAAAATGATGATTAAAGGTTAGTATGGTATAAATATGATTATGTATGATGTTTTAAACTCTTCTTTGTCGTTGTTATTTGGTGTTTGGAATTGTTGGATGGTTTTTAGAGCTTTTCCTTTGGTATGGGGACGACGGTAATGCCTTTGGATTCGATTTTCCATTACGTTAATCATTGGGTTATGTGTTATTTGGACTTAATCTGTGATTATGAATCTGGGGGTGTTACATAGACGTTGACCCAATCCATTAAGCTCACCAACGGGTTAGACTACTCGACATGCCCACTTATCGTATTTCAACTTTTGATGAGGATTTTACAAAGTTAAGTTTTGCAAATTAATTAAGAATTTCCAGAAGATTATTCGAGATATAATAAAAAGAAAGAGTTTCCAGTTAATTTTATAGATATAACAAACCAAAAAGATTAACTTCAGTCTATAAAACAGAAATTGAATTGAGGGGTAAGGTTAGAAATTAGAATCAATTTCCCAATTTTCTCGTCGTATAAAACGGACTCTACCAAAACCATATTTTATTTTAAGAAGAGCAGAAGAAAATTTAGGGGTAAGGTTAGAAATTGGAATCAATTTCCCAATTTTCTTGTCGTATAAAACGGACTCTACCAAAATCATATTTTATTTTAAGAAGAGTAGAAGAAATAGAATTCATTAAATTATACTATTCCACCCTTTCCACAACTCATCACCACAAATTTGCCATTCACAACCATCATTCACCACTATCCCTCACACCATCCTTCACCATCACTCACCGCCACCCCGACTGCCCATTCCCATTCCCACAACCAACGACCACTACCTGCCGCCACCATTACCACTGACGACCACCACCCCTACCACCACAAAATCAGCCACTATCTCTCTTTCTCTCTCTAGGGTTGGACTCTTCCATTGTTAAGTCCAACCTTAGAGAAAGAAAAGCACCGACAGCCTCTAGTTGAGCAAGGTCGGGCATTCCAACCACCGCCATCTTCATCCAGCCATCGGTCGAAGCAAGCGTTCTTAGGTGTGTATTTTATATATATGTGATCTTGGATTATTTGGAGTTAATTTGAGTGATTTTAGATATGAATGTATTATTTTTATACTCGAATTCTCTATTTTATGCTTGGTTGGAGTTTGATATAATTTTATAGGAAATTAGATGAAATTTGATTAAGCAAGCTCAAAATCAAGTCATTGGAGTCCAAATAGATCACAAGCATAAGAAGAATCCACCCCAAGGGCCCAAACTTAGGCCCAAATCATCAAAGGGAGACGTCAGGCAGCAACACAGGTGAAATTTAGCCTGGCACGACCCATTTCAGGGTTCAGAGGGCTCAAAATCGCCCCAGAAGGCAACACGACCCGTGGCCAAAGAAACAAGGGTCGAGTCAGGGTCAACACGGACCGTGTTGACCTGGCACGGACCGTAATGACCCCTGTTAATGTCAAAATGTCGTTTCAAGTTTCATAATTGCTATATAATTACGGATTCGACTGTTTTTGTTCATCGTTCATTCCCTTCATTATCATCTTTATCAGCAAACTCATCCTCCCATTCATCCATATTCCCATCCACATTCATAGTAGTGAATTGAGAGATTTGTTGAGTTTCGGAAGATTGATTCCCAAGAAATCCATAGAAGTGGAGGAGCAAAGGTCCCCACCGATTATTGTTCAAGCAAGGATCGATCCATCACTCGGTTTATTTCTTTTTCTTATAGTTTTCATGCATTCTAGTATAGATTTTTCCATGTTTTGTAGTTTGAACATGAGTAGTGAGTAGTTTCTTTAGTTTAGAGGATAAACCCGATTAATTTATTTCATGGATTGGATTTTGTTGGATTGAACAAGTTGTTTATCTAGTTTGAATGCATTTTAATTATCCTATGATTATGTTTGTCATTATTTTTGATTGGCCATCAAGAATATGAAATTAGATTGTTGAATGAAGTACCGAATGAAGAAACTCGATAATCAGAACCCTTAGAATTAAACTAGTTATGAAATGAACTAGATATATAGGATTTTGTAATTAGTGGTCATTGATAATTCGATCTTTAACTTAGATAAAATTGAAATAACCACGAAAGTAGGTGATTAATTTTACTAAGCAATTCATTTCATTGCCAAAAGCTCGCTACGAAAGACATTATGCTATTATCTACCCTAAAATGTACCAAATTAGTGACATACATGTTCAATCCACTTGTTTGATTCGTAGAGTTACTTGGGTTTGTCCCCTAAACGTCTTTTTCCCATTGATTAATCTCATAAATTGTGTGAATATTTGCTTGGTTCAACCTTGATAGTGATTAGAAGTAGATTTAGAGTCATCACAATCAAAATCCGATCAATTTAGCAATCACATAGGAGACTAGTTTAGTGTAATTTAGCAAAGTCCTTGTGGGAACGACCTTGATACCTATTACATCTCTACCCGTGCACTTGCGGGGTATCAAGTTTTTGGCGCTATTGCCAGGGACTTTGTCCCTAGTCGCCACCGAACGAATATCCTTAGATTGACTAGATCATTTTCTTTTTATTTTTCCTGTTTGATCTCCCTTTGTTTTTTTTTTTGTCTTTTACTAGGTCTTCCTAGGGTGCATGTAAAAGGAACCACTCTATGAGTTTGATCCGGAGATAGAAAGAACCTTCCGTTCCAGGCGGAAGAGGCAAAGGTTAGAGGAAGCAAGAAGGAGACAAGAAGAAGCCAAGGAGGATCCAAAGATGGCCGGAGAACGACGCACTTTTGGGCAATATGTGACACCACTCGTTGCAAATCAGCCCACCGCCATCAACGCATCAGAAGTGAACGAGCACGACTTTGAGTTGAAGAGCTCCCTCATCAAGTGAAGGCCTCACCATTTCATGGCCTTCCTAATGAAGACCCCAACCGACATCTCCGTATCTTTCGCCAAGCATGTGATACCTTCAAGGCGACTGGATCTACCGAGGACGCCATCAAGCTTTGCTTATTCCCCTTTTCACTTGAGGGGAAGGCATGAGAATGGATGGATTCCCTTCCGACGATCGACACCATCACCACCTTCAATCAACTTGCTCGTGCACTCTTGACGAAATACTTTCCGCCTAGCAAGTTGACGAGTTTGAGGAACCAGATTTCCACGTTCGTTCAAGAGCCGGGAGAGATCTTCTATGATGCATGGAAGAGGTTCAAGGACCTCTTGAGGCAATTCCCCTAACACAGATTCGAACCACCGATTCAAGCGTTCTACAACGGGGTGGATGACAATTTGAGGGCCAACATCTTGGCGGCAGTGGGAGGAAACATAATGACCAAGACCGTGGACGAGCTTCATGCACTCATCGAGCAGATGTCGTTGAATAGCTACCAATGGTCAAAGCCCCGTTCCGCACAAACGGGAGGTAAGTATGAGGTAGATGCTATTACCCTTTTATCCGCTAAATTAGATGCAATAACTGAGAAAGTGGAGAAATTGAATGTGAATGCAACCCCTCCCCCTCAACCTCAATGTGCATCTTGTCATTCATTTGAGCATGAGACCTTATTTTGTCCTAACGGGATGGGTAATGTTGACCCAAATGACAAAGCTAACTATGTTGGTAACCCGAATGCATATCACCCCGGTTCGAGATTTCACCCGAATTTTTCTTACCAAAACAACAATCATTTGGGTGCCCAAGGACAAGCCCAACCTCAAGCCACCCAAAAGCCTAGCTTAGAAGCCATGATAGAGCCCGTACCTCATTGCCAATAAAGGCAATTTGAGCACCAAAAGAGGCAAGATGAGGTTATAAAAAATTTGGCTACTAGAGTTGACTTGCTGACTACCTATAACCAAATGCTTGAAACCTAAATTTCCAACCAAGCAAGTGCTTCGACCCCCACTCCAGGATCACTTCCTGGACAATCTGTCCTTAACCCTAATGCCCAATGTCAAGCCATAACTTTAAGAAGTGGGACACAATTGGGGGAACCTAAGGGGCATAGGATTGAGCATGTTGTGATTCGTGTGCCTAATGATGTTGTGAAAAATGTTGTGAATGATGTTGTGATTGATGCTGAGAATGTTGTTGTGAATAAGGAGGATTCTGTTCCCTCCAATGAGACTTTGGTTGATGTGCATGTGCAAAATGATAAGGAGAATCCTAATGATTCCCAATAACTTTCCCAAAGGATTTATAAACCACCTTTGCCATTCCCACAAAGAATGGCCAAGGCAAACTTGACAAACAATTAGGGAAGTTTTTGGAAGTCATCAAGAAGCTTCAAATAATTGTACATTGCATAATTAGCAGTAGAGAATTGAGATTATTTGTAAGCTTATGGTAGAATGTTACTTTGTGATTGAGTATTGAATGTACCTTCATTGTTTATTTCATCTTTAAACACATGAGAGGAGTGATCCCACATTCCCTAAAGTGAGGTTACTCTCAATTTACCTAGTTTCATCGTTAATGTGTGCTTGCTTGTTTCATTAGAAATTAGAAGGGTGATTAGTTTGATTTTGACAAGTATAGTTTTTGTAATTCTTTCTATGGTTTCATTTTCTCTTGTGTATATCTTTCATATTTGGGATATGCTAGATTAAGTTCGATTAATTGAATGTCTTATCGATGCTTACCTGAGGAGTTTTGTAAATAAGTTTTTCATTTTCCTTTGAAACCTTTTCTTTTGATTTGAGTCATTTTGTCCCGTTTATTTTCTCTTTTCGTTATTTTCTTTATTTTCATTTTATTTGTGAGTTTGCCCTTGCTTGTAGCATGAGGGAAATTTGATGTGTGTGATTTATATACATGTGAACTTGGATTGTTTGCAGTTAATTTGGGTGATTTTAGATGTGAATATATTATTTTTATACTGAAATTCTCCATTTTATGCTTGGTTAGAGTTTGGTATAATTTTGAAGGAAATTGGAGTAATCAAGCTCAAATCAAGTTATTAGAGTCCAAGAAGATCACAAATGATAGAAAAGATCCACCCCAAGGGCCCAAACGTAGGCCCAAATCGTCAAAGAAGAGCTCCGGGTGCAACACGGGTGTTAACATGCCTAGCACGATGTACAGTGTGGTTTGTCAGACCCAGTTTTATCGTTCTTCTCAGGGAGCGAGGGGCCTTGGTCATAGAATCTAGGTCGAGGTTATGGTCGAGAATGCTAAGGTAAGGAACGGGTTGAAAAGGGGTCACAAAGCAACTAAGGAAACTAAGGTCAGGTCAAGATGGAACAATGGGCTTCGGGGGCTTTTCGGGATGCAAATGGGAACAAGGAGATGGGTTTTTCAACAAAAGAGAAACAAGGAGAGAAAATCAAGTGGGAATTCCGTTAAAAAATACCCACTGGGCTTCCTCTCTCGAGGATAGTCCCAATTAACTACCTCAAACTCCACAACGGACGCGGAGGGTTAATGAAACAGAATTCCCTAGTTAACCTCCTTCCACTTTCGTGGGTGAGCATTAACTATCCCAACTCCAACCTTCCAAAACAAGTGTTGGATGTATTCGGGAGCTTTCGGACCCAAATACACCTCACTTGTGGGAAGGAATAGAGTGGGAAATTGATTTCTCACCTAATTACTCACTAAAATTGCTAACCCAAACCTAATCATCCATTCACACCCTTAATTACCCCTTAACCCATGGGATTTCTAGCCACTTATCATCATCAAAACTAAGCTAACAACACCAAAACCAGCCCTAAGCATGAATTCTAACAACAAATAACCAAAACTCAAACAAAGCAATTAAAAAGAAATCAAGAACAACAAAGCAACAAGGAAGCAATTAAATCAACAAGTAATAACAAGAGATTAGGGAAAGAGAACACCTATCAAAGATGGCAAAGAGCAAGGATGAACAAGAGAAGAGATGCTTCAATAATCTTCAATCAACAATACAAAAACCCAAATCAAGTAACAATCTAAGTGGAATTCTCACTAATGGAACCCAAAAACCTCTCTCAAGGCTTAAGGCCTACCTAAAAAACCTAATTAGAACCTATTCTCCTACTTGATTATAACTGAATGGTAAAATCCCCTCAAAAATCATCACTTGGAGTATAAATACAAGGCCTGGCTGTTACATAAAACATTGCTGTTTTGGCTAAGAAAACGCGTTGAAATCCAGTCGGTCGCGGGCGCGACCTCCTTTGTAGCGGGGGAGACAGTGAGAAATAATCCCAGGCAATTCAGAACTGCGCTACGTCACGGGTGCGAGCTACCTTGTCGCGGGCGCGATGGCTTGCTGTCCCAGATGGAGTGAACAGTAACTGGCGCTGTGTAGCAGGCGGCACACTTCAAGTGGCGGGCGCTACAGGTATGTAGTGGGTGTCACCTAAGGTGTAGCAAGCGCGACGCCCTCCTGCTTCCTTCCCCTATCTTCATTCCATGGGTGTAACGCCCATTACAAGGGTTGTAGCAGGTGTTACACCTTTGCTTTGCTTCAAAAATGAGGGAAAGAGTTCCCGGGTCAACTCCACTTTACTCCTCGGCTCGGCTTGGCTTGGCTCGGGAAACCGCTCGGGATTCCCTAAAAAGCCTTGATTTAGCCCATATTCCATGCTTTTGCTCCAAAAGTGTGAAAACCTGCAAAACGACTAAAAAGCTAATAAAAACAATGAAAAAGACTTGGAATCGAGCAAAAATAACAAGCTGAAAGGCGTTATTTAGGCCTAAAAGTAGGCCTAAATACCTGATTCGTGGCCAGGCAACACGGGTCGTGTTGGGATGAACACAAACTGTGTTGACCTAGCACGGACTGTGTTGACCCCTGTTTATGTCAAAACACCATTTCAGATGCTTTTAATGGCTCTATAATTACAGATTCGACTGTTTTGATTATCATTCAAGCCTTTCATCATCATCTCCATTGCCAACTTCATCTCCCCTTCATCCATATTCCCATCTACATTCATAGTAGTGAAGATTGAGAGATTTGTTGAGTTTCGAAGATCGGTTTTCAAGAAATCCATAGAAGTGGAGGAAAAAAAGTCCCAACCGATTACCGTTCAAGCAAGGATTGATCCATCACTCCGTTTATTTCTTTTTCTTATAGTTTTCATGCATTCTAGTATAGATTTTTCCATGTTTTGTAGTTTGAACATGAGTAGTGAGTAATTTCTTTAGTTTAGAGGATAAACCCGATTAGTTTCTTTCATGGATTGAATTTTGTTGGATTGAACAAGTTGTTTATCTAGTTTGAATGCATTTTAATTATCCTATGATTATGTTTGTCATTATTTTTGATTGGCCATCAAGAATATGGAATTAGATTATGAGTGAAGTACTGAACGGAGAAATTCGATAATCGGAACCCTTTTGGATTAAACTAATTATGAAATGAACTAGATATAGAGGATTTTCTAATTAGGGGTCTTGTTATAATTCGATCTTTAACTTAGTTAAAATTGAAATAACATGAAAGTAGGTGATTAATTTTACTAATTAATTCATTCCATTGCAAAAAGCTAGGCGATTATCGACCTTGAAATGTACCAAACTAGTGACATACATGTTCAATCCACTTGATTAATTCATAAAGTTACTTATGTTTGTCCCCTGAACGTCTTTTCCCCATTGATTTATCTAGTATTTTGTGTGAATAGTGTGTAGTTTGACTCGATAGTGACTAGAAGTAGTTTTAGAGTAACCAAACCAAAACCCGATTGATTTAGCGATTACATAGGAGGCTAATTTGGTGTGTAGTTTAGCGAAGTCCCAGTGGGAACGACCTTGATACCTACTACACCTACACCCATGCACTTGCGGCGTATCAGAAAGCCACGAAAGAGATGTACACAGGCTGCAACTTCAAAATAGTCTCATATAAACTTCAATTGGTATTTGCAACATACTTAGGTGTCATGATTGAGAAAATAAATTACTTTTAAAAAACCAAATGCCAAATCGATGAAGAACAAATCAAAACCAATAAGAACAGGGATTGCAAGATTGATTAATTTGAACACATGCTGATCCACAATCTAATTCATGCATTTTGAACTCATCTCGAACTTTTTCCAACTCCCGCTTTGATTTCTCTTCGGAGGACATAATATCTAGATGGAAGTACTGTATTGAATATTGTGCTATAAGTAATCAAAACAATGGCATTAACCCGTTACTCAAATCCTAAAACTAATAAATAAAAGAATTGCAATATATATACTTCAGGACTACATTATTATGGAGTCCAGACTCAAAGACAACATATGTATCACAATATCTGACAGAGTAGCATTTAATTTCCAAATTCCTGAAGATAATACCCGTGTTCGATCCCCGACAACGAAGTCATTTTGTTTAACTTATTCTTAGGGGTTAGGAACACGGTCGTATTGATCCGAGGAGTCGAGATTCCAGCCTAAGAATCTCTCGAGAGCACTCACCAACTTGGCATGGAGGTCGATGTTTGTGGTGATTGAACTACTATCCTAAGGTCAAAAAGGAAAAGCATAAGAAAAAATTAAGGGCTCGGGGGTAGTACCGGACCTCTTAACGAAGACTAAACACGATTTTCTTGGTTTTAGGAACGATCGGTATTCGGTCGTCAAGTGTGAGGATTGCATGCATACCAAGCTAGCATCGATTTCCCCCGCCAGGGTGGTAAATCAATATTCACTTCCTATTCATGAGCTAGCATCAATCTCCCTCGCTAGAGTGATAGATTCACGCATACTTCCCATGTCCCGTCATCACTCCCATGCATGATGGTACTTGGTAGTATGAGAACGCAATCCTAATTAATTAATTCTGAATCCTTCTCGCTAGAGTTAGGATTTGAAATCGATTAATCCACCCTAGAGTTCCAATTTGATGCTTGGAAGGATCCATAACCTCCCGACACCCAGTATCCTCCAATTATCGAGTGGAAAACTAGGATGAAACACCCAATTACCTCATCAATCGCCCTAAACCCATTAATCTATGTTCAATCACTCATTATGGGCCCTAATTACCCCTTAACCCTAAGGGAACTACTCACACATGGTTTCAACTGACACTAATTCAACAATCAAAGTAAAACTTGGCATGAATGTAACAAAGCAACAGAGAAAACCAATGATAACACTAATCAAACTAATCAAAGCATAGATAAGATGAATTAAGATGAGAAACAAAGCAATCAAAAGCATGAAATAAAGGAGGAAGAGGAAGAACTTACTAACAACTCATAGTGTATCAAAGTCTTAAGACGAAAAAACAAGAATCGAAAGATTTAATTACAAAAACTAAACCTTAATCTAATTACAAAGAGATTAAACCTAGTCTAGGAACTAATCTAAGGGCTAAACCCCAAGGCTAAACCTAAAACTCTGAAATTAAAAGTTTCCTTTGAAAAGCTTCGAGTTTACATTATATAGCTGAAACAAAAGTGACCCAAAACACAAGCGTTTTGGGACGACAATAATAACACATGTCAAGGGGGTCACGGGCGTGACCCTGGTTGTCACGGTCGTGACCTTGAAGATGTTTGGATTTTGTTCGGTGAATCCCGCAAACCTCACGGGCATGACCACGGCTGTGGGGTACCTCCTAGAAGGGGTCGTCTCTGGGAGGTCACGGTCGTGACCATGGGTGTCACGACTATGAGGTTGCGTCTCATGAAATCCAGATCTTAGGGTGTCACGAACGTGAGAATGCTGGTCACGGCTGTGACCCCTCTTCTGTCTTCTTTCCTCTTTTCGTCCAACTTTTTGGCATCCAAGGAACCTGGAGGTCACGGCCCTGACAATGGTGGTCACGGCCGTGACTCCTTTGATGAGAGTTCTTCCTTGTTTTCTTCTCTAATCTCGGTTTGAGGCATGGTACTTCTTCTCTAGGGCCGGGTTTCCTCGGGATGACCCGACTCTTCTGCATTTAGGCCCGAATAGGCCTCATTTTGCGCGCTTTTGCTCCACAAGCACCTAAAGACTATGAAATCTGCAAGAGGAAGAAAAAGAGGTAAAAATACTAATAAACATATATGGAATCGAGTCAAAATCTAAGGTAAAAGGAATGCATTTAGGCTTAAAATCCAGCCTAAAGACATGGTATCTTCAGATACTTAAAACAACATATGAAAGCAGGTTGAAATGAATTACTAAAGTTCTTAGATAACCAACTACTTACAAACGATACTGTAACTACATCCTTCCCTCAAAGTGCAAACAAATATGGCATGATGGCCATTAAAGTTCTTAGATAACCAACTACTTATGAATGATATTGTCTAATATTTCAGACATCAATACATAATAAGAACACTAAAAGAATAGATATCAATGGAACATAAAAACTTACCTATAAACTTTAAAAAATTCAGCCATTGTACGTCTTATCTAGCAACTTCTTTGCATCAATCTCAAAAGACCTTTATTAGTTGGAAACTAGTACCTAAACAAACAAGATATACAAGTTCTCCTTGACCTGCAAGAATGGAAGCGTAGACGAGTAATTATCAAAGGATCAACATAGTGGAACAGTACAACCAAGTAACACAACAAACAAATGCACCCATTCCTAAAGGGCACCTGCGTCTGTCATTGTTGAAACATTATAAAGTAATTGAAAGGGAATTAACATTGCTGCAAAAATGCATATCATAGCAATTAGGTCGTTCCGTAAACTCATATACATCTTTAGCACGCTTTCTGTTTAGTGCCTTACATATTCCTGTACCACCAGACATATCACCTAAATGAAAAGGAAAACAAACATCCAGCAAACTAGCATACCAAAAGCGCAAATGAAAACAAAAAAAGGAAGGCCCAAAGGCGCCAACAGAAATTTCGTATGTTACCTGAATAAATATATAGTTGTTCTCTGTAAACTATATACATAATTCTTTAGTAAAAGCTATTGAGAACATTTTATGAGGTTTATCGGCTGTTTTTCTAGAGAATTAGACATGTAACTCACTCACTACATCTCCAACATAACACATAATTAGATCTTCATAAAAATAGCAAAATAGGTTAGTGTTAGGTGTCAGAACAGACAAAATAGCAACAAACAGATAATGGGCAATAGAAGCAAAATTGATCTTCAATGATTTGCAACCCAAGCTCTGATAAAAAGATGGTAAATTTCATGCATAAAGATTGATCTTTAATATTCTAACATGGCCCCAAAGATCACACAAGAATCAAATAAACTATTTTCAATCATATAACACGCTATAGAACTCAATCAAAGTTGTTAGGATCGGGCTTCTAGTTACGATCGATGATGGCTTCCGAGGATCGGATTGAGGGTCGTAAGAGTCTACGTACAAAGCTAGTTTACCATCTATAAATTCATTTTCACACTTAAAGAGGTCTAAATCAACATAATTTAAGCAGATTTGTCAATAAATAGCCCCACTTTTAGCGTCATAAGCATTTTCCCATTACTTCGGTCAATAATCTTGATCATTACATGCTACTTAGTTTACCAAGATACATAAATTAATCATAAATGAGAATTTGTTTTCAAAGTTACTGAAACATAACATCATGTAAAGACTAAAGATAACAATAATACTAAATTTATATGTCATGTGAACACCATGATCATCTGAATTGTAGTCGAAGTTGCTATCACCATTATCGTCAGTGCCGAAAGTGGTGTTTCTATCTATTTCATCATCAAACTCGTCACCGACATCTTCAAACTCGCCATCATCTTCACCTTCTCCATCAACTCCTTGAGACAAGGTAGCATCTACATCATTTGAAGCAGCACAAGCTGAGGTTGAATTTGTACCATCCACCACTTGAACATCATCATCATCATTATCATCACTCACCTCATATGCATCCACCTCACCTTGACCAAAAAATATTTTTCATTAATATCATGTATTGCTAGTTTTTATTAACATATAAGGCACCATATTCATATAAATAATTCAGATGGAGGTCCATCTCAACCTACATTATTATCTGAGTCAACAAGGCAGCCATAGAGGACTTTCTTTCCTAAAGTCTACAACAGGTCCAACTCTTATTGGGATCTAGCTGGGAACTCAGGAGGGATCAAGTCCCTCATCCAGCTATATTGAGTCAACAGGTGAATGCAGGTCCTATGGTAATTTTAAAGCATTTAAAGAGAGGCATTTGATCACCTAGGGAGCCTATAAGGAAGGCAGCTTGGCCTTAGAACCCAAAGTAAAGTTCATGCAATTTAACCTTGGCAGAAATACAACATGTGAAATCAGGGTTCATGTTTTCCTAAGGTTTGAATAAGCTGTGTATGAAGGCAATGACATTTAGTGGATTCTATGTATTCCTTGGTCTATCTACTACCTATGATCGAGGAGTGTAGGTGACTGCAGTTCCAGGGCATTTTCTATGGCAGCAGCACAATCTTGGGATTGCATATGTTCAAGCAACTGGGACTGTTTTGGGATTACTAGTTATATCAAGGTAATTTGGTCATTTTCTCATTAATGATTGAGTTATCACAGTTAAATCCTATTACTACCAGCACTCAGCAACAGCTAAGATTAATTAATAGCAAGTGGAGAAGTGACTATGGCAAGGAGAAGCAGCTGCTGGCCCAATTAGAATAATCCAACAACTATTTTCATTTTTTGTTGTCTTTCTTGAAGTAATCTGATGTAATTACATATAAAATTAGCCTTAAGCAGCTCACTTATGTTTATTAATCAAGTTTAGAAGTAGATTAGAGGCTTCTTTCTCCCTAGGAAACCTCATTTACTCGAAGTAAACTGCTTGCTTAAAGAAGCATATATAAGCCAGCTCCTTGTAATATCATTCATTATGTGTGAGTTTATGAATCAGTTGAGCCTGGCTCCTGTTGTTTGTGAGTATCTAAGAACTCTCAACCATTTCTACTTGTCTGTAACTAAGCTATGGCAGGCATAGAAGGTGATAGTAGAGCTTGATTTGCATTAGGAGTGGTGTGGTCTGTAGCTTCTGGTGTGAATTGAGTATTGCCCTTGTGTATTCTTGCTGTGGTGTGGACTGTATCAGCTAGAATCACAAGTTTTATCTTTGTTTTTCTATTTATCTTTCGTTCCTTGATACTTTTTCATCCCTAGGGAAAACTTAAGTTGAACAAATTAATAGGCCAGGAGGGCCTCTTGGTGTTGTCCAAGTCAGTGCACTTTGATTATCTTTGATCTGCACATACATCAACTTCGGTATTAGAGATGTGTGACTTTCTTGGAGAGCTTCTTGCTGAAAGGAAGGATGTCTAGTAGCAAGACTGCTGAGGAGGTGGCGGAGCAAGCTCTAAGGGAGAAGGCTGAACTGGAAAGACAGATCAAATACCTGAATCACAGCTCAAGCATTATTTCTATCTGATGAAGAACATTTTGAAAGGAGACTCTGAATATGAAGAGGAGAAATCTTCTTCCAGCAAACCCTTTGCTGAAGAGGAGGGCTACTCTTGAAGAACAAAAGTCAAGTCAAGGTAGAAGAAGGCTGGGATGGATTACAAATTAGATTTCATGGTGGATATTCCTGAGTTTGAAGGTCAATTAGATGTTGAAGTGTTCCTGGATTGGCTTCAGACTGTGGAGAGAGTCTTTGATCTAAAAGAGGTCAATGATGAAAAGAAGGTTAAGCTTATTGCTCTCAAGTTGAAGAAGCATGCATCAATTTGGTGGGATAATATGCAGAAAAGAAGAGTAGAAAAGGGAACGGAGAAGGTGAGAAATTGGTAAAAGATAAGGAAGAAGCTGGTGGCTAAATTATTGTTTGGAAATTACCTCAGGGAGAATTATGGTAAGCTGCAACAGCTAGTGCAAGGCAGTAAGTCTGTAGAGGAGTACACAAAAGAGTTGAACATTTGTTGTGGAGGTGTGATCTCAAGGAGAATGAAACCCAGGTCTTGGTGAGGTTCCTGGCAGGTCTGAATGAAGGCATAAGGAATATGGTGGAACTGCATCCTTATTCTACTTTGGATAAGCTCAGTTCCTTGGCTCGTAAAGTTGAGTTGCAAAGGAGGTCGAAAGGAAAGGAGTTTGCTACAAAAGCATCATACAAGCCCCAACCAAAACCCTTTACCTACCCCAGAACCTACCCTACAGCCTCAAGAACCCCATTTACTCCAAGATACCCCACAAAACAACCTACTCCCCAACAAAAACAGCCTATAACCCCTCAAAAAAACTCAAACCCTATCCCTACTGACAATAGATGGTGTGTTAGGTGTCAAGGACTAGGGCATATAGCCTCAGAATGTCCCAATAAGAGAGTAGTGACCTTAGCAAACTATCAAGCCTCATGGTTTATTGAGCCTGAAGCAGAGGAGGTGAATGAGGAAGAAGAAATGTTTGACCCTGTGTATGATGAAGTAGAAGAGGGTCCTGATAAGGGAGAAGTGCTGGTGATTAGGAGGGTCCTTAGCAGTTCCTCTGTAGAGGCAGGACAGGAGTAGAGAGAAGCCTTATTTCATAATAGATGCAATCTGAAGGGGAAGGTATATTCTGTGAATGTAGATGGAGGTAGCTGTACCAACGTAGCCTTACAGGAGATGGTGGAGAAGATGCAATTGACTAGTACACCCCATCCTACACCCTATTCCATTCAGTGGTTGAAGTCTAGCAGAGGCATTCCAATAACCCAAAGGTGTTTGGTGAGTTTTTTAATAGGAAATTCTTATCAAGATTCCATTAGGTGTGATGTTTTGCCAATGGATACATGTCATTTGTTGCTGGGAAGGCCTTAGATGTTTGATAGGTCTATACAATATGATGGGAGGGCCAATACATATACTTTGCTGATGAATCACAAGAAGATAACCTTAACCCCACTCAAACAAACCTAGCCCACAAAAAACCTATACATTGAGCCTACCCTTGATCTTTTATTGGAAGCTGAGCATCATGAGTTCTGTGCTAGTAAGGATCTTATCCTATTTACCCTAGATGAACCACAAACCCCACAAAATAACCACCCTTTACTGATCCCACTCTTGGAAGAGTATTGTAGACGATGAATTTTGTCGTAGTTCAGCTTTGTAATTATGTAATCTATTTTGAGCATTTTTTTTAGGATTAAATGCCAAGTATTCTTGTAATGCATAAATGATGAAAAACCCACAAAAAAACCCAAATAAATTTTCCTCTACAAAAAAGCCTTTCACATTAGCCCATTTCCATTTTTGGCCCATCCGCGTTCAAATATTCCAAAAACTCAGCCCTTTGTTCATGTACCCGAGCCTTTTCTTTAAATTACTGACCTCCCACCAACCTCCATGGATTTCCTAATTTTGGGAGCTAAAAGTACTCATTACAAGCTTTCCAACGACACTTAAATCAATTTAATCGAGGTCGAATGAGAAAGTTATGGTCGTTTAAAGTTGGTCAGCTCAGAATAACTCAACATGTTGGTCCGCATGGCCCGCTTCCTTTCATTCCAACATACAACCTCACTCCCATCATTTTTCTTTACACCGAATCACCTACGAGTATTGACACTAGGTGATTTCTTCTTTTTCTCCCTCTCTTCATTCTTCTTCTCCTACTCTTTCCTTCATCATTTGCATACATCTATACTTGGCATATTTATTTTTCTTTCGTTTTTATTTTTGTAATCTTGATGCATAAAATCAATTACGACTAATCTGAATCGGATTACATGTAATTGCAACTCTAATTTCGTTCTTTATTTATTTATGTTTCGTTTATCGCATTTATTTATTTTCGCACTTTAATTTTTCGCATGCATCTAAATAATTTAAATTAATCTAATTAATTCTCCTCTTCTACTCTCTTCTTTAAGAACCGATTTAGTAGAGTTCGTTCTTTGAACGGGCGTATTCGAAGGTTTTTACTTTCGAATTCGTAACCTTACCCCCGGATCCGAATCTCATGGTTCGCGGTTTGCGGAGTCTAATTTGAGTTTATTAATTCTCACCAAAAATTAATTGGCGACTCTATAATTTATTCAATTTGATTCATTTGCTTTCTTTTCGGATTTTACCTTTTATTTCTAAAAAATTTTAATTGCACGGGAAGCAATATCACAGAAAGAAACGAATTAGAAAGCTGAGGTCTCGGTTCACCGTTGATTCTCCTCGTTTTTTGTGTTATATTATTTTCTTAGCAATGACATTTTCTGGAAATAAAAATAATTAAATTCAAGATTGCATTTGAACATTTTGATTAATAAAAATTTAATTCAAATCCGTTAAAGATTAGACACCTCTTTCGATTTGCCTAACATCGCGTAGGACACCAATGGAAGTTTTTTCCCGGTTCCTACAAATGGCGACTCCACTGGGGACTTACTTTAAGAGGGTAAAACTTGAAAATTTGGTTTTTTTAAATATTTGAGTAGAAACGAGAAATTAATTCTTTTAATTTTTATTATGTAGTAGGCATTTTTGCATACGGGCCTACTTTTCGATTTTTTTTAAATCGGAAAGAACCAAAATGTACCGTTTATGTTTCTAACCCTAAATTTTCATTTCGGGTAAAGTGCGTTTATGACTTCGAGGAAATGAATTCCACATTTCAGGAAGATCATAACCCTTTCCCACTCATGAATTACACCAAAATTTTAGGGATTATGAATTTACATTTTCCCTTAAATTTTGTGAAAAACACACGACCCATATTACTATGAACTCCACAGAATTTACGACCCATGCGAGACATAAGCATAGAAGCCTTTAGGAAACTTACCTTAAACGTCGAACCTAGAACCATGGTTAGGATGGTAACACTCATTTGTATGCTATGTGCATTTCTTTCTTTTTTTGTTTTTCTTCAAAAAAAAAATAACGTGCTAATTGTACATTTCATTGTAAAGTGAGTCGGTCCAACACTTACATTTCCCTGAAACATTACTTTAGTTTGGGTAATATTCAAACGAGATTAAAGTAGGCCCAAAAGGTCTCTCTTAGGCCCAAGTCAAAGATGTTTTACTAAGCTTGAGATTCAAGTTCGACTTCACTCAACCTTAAGTAATGTTTGACCCCTAAGGCATCCCTCCGGTCGTTAACTGAATTTGAGTCCATTAAAATTTTAATGTTGATTCGATTTTATGATGACTTGATGGATACCTCCCCTCTTCATGTAAATAACATCATTTTAGGTTAGGAGTCTTCATGCAAGCCCATCAATGGGCAAGCCCAACCAAAAAAAAAAGTTCATTCATCATATAAGCATTGTTTGCATTAAGTTGGTTCATATAGATCGCTAGGTGTTTGGGTACGTAAATGTTAGGGTTAATTTTTGAGGTTTATAGTTTCCATACAGGCAAAATAGGACATAAAGTGTCAAGAGTCAAATCTTGGGCTAGAATCAGATCATGGAGACTTCAAGCTTTTCATCAGCTCCAACAACTCTTCTCGATGCTCACTGATTGAATGTGATACCATGTCCATCATATTTCTACTCTTCACCTTTTGTCAGATCCAAGGTTAATAGAGAGAAGAGGGAGTTAACTCCAAGAACTCACTTGGGCTTAGGCAAAAGGAGAGGCCAATCAAATCAAACCAAGGTTAACAAAGAGAAGAGGGGTTAACTCCAAGAACTCACTTGGGGTTAGGCAAAAGGAGAGGCTAATCAAATCAAATAAATAAAATGAAGAAGGGACTGCAAACTTGAACACCCACAAGTTGGGCAAAAGGAGAGGTAAATGAAGAAGGGATCGCAAACTACACTAGAGGTGAATATGGCATGACTCATAAACATAACTCCTAATGTTGTATATTTTCAAATTTTAGGTGTGCGGCCCATTGTATTTTTAGAGTCAGTTGGGATATATCCCAAGTAGATTTTAATGTATTCATCTTAGCTGCAATCAATAAAGATGAAACCTTTCATGATTGACTCTTGTCTTCCCCGACCCTTCATTTTCTTTTAAACTGCTAAGGAAAGAATATTGTGCTTGCATTCCTGATTTGAATTGAAGAGCTCACTCACCCGTGTGACCATCCAAGTCTAACACATCCATCTGCTCACATCTTTCACTCCATCTCACATCCCGATCACACCTTCACTCTATTTTTTTACTTTTGTGTCCTACCCCGAGCCCAAGGTTAATGGAGAGAAGAGAGGCTAACTTCACCGCCAAAGCGAAGTTAGGCAAAGAGACAAATTTCATTAAAAAAAATATATATGAGGCCGACATGAACACCTACATGTTGGGTAAAAGGAGAGGTAAATGAGTAAAAATTAAGAGGAGAGAAGCTAACCTGAACACTCATCCAATAGGTGAGGCAAAAGGAGAGAATTCAAATGAACAAGACCAATCGTCTCTAAAAGTGAATCTCACTATAAAATAAATCATGCAGCTAAAAAAGACATGCATAGGTGTAGACACCGGATTTTGTACCGGTATTAGTTTTAGTTATTTGTAAAAAATAAGCTAGCCGAGTAATTTAGTAGCATGCGAGCCCATTTCTTTTCTAGCCCGAAAGCAAGCAAAATAGCCCAGCATTACGGTCCAACCCGGCTGAGTTCGGTGGGCCAAAGCCTGGTTCAGCTTGGCGAAAACCCGGCTGGGTTTTGTGGGCCAAACGCAGCTTTGCCCATACCTAAACAGCCTGGTTCAGCTTGGCGTAAACCCGTCTGGGTTGCTGGGCCAAACGCAGCTCGGCCCAAACTTAAACCCGGCTGAGTTTCGTCGTTGCGGCTAAACCTAAACCCTAATCGCCCTACCTAACCTACATTCCACTATAAATTAAACCCTTTTTCCCTTCCATTGACACGACGATTTTTTATGCTAGAGTATTGACACTAGCATATTCTCTCTACCTCTTCTCTCCCTTTGCATTCTACTTCATTAAAGGTTAGAATGATTATCATATTAATTCAACCATGTAATGTGACTTGATGAGTTCATGTTATTCTCATGTTTTCAATTCATAATTTGCATGACATTAATGATGAATTTGTGAAATTTATATCTAATTCCTCCCTTTTAACTTTTGTTTTGCTTTGATTTAATTCTAGTAGAGTCTATTCGTTGAATAGGCGGGTTTGACGGTTTTAATTGTCAAATTCGTAACCTTACCCCCGGATCCATCTTTGGATTCGTAGACCGGAGTTTGTGTTAAAATGGTTTGTTGTTTTTCTCCTAAAAATTCAACTGGCGACTCCATATTCATACATCGTTTTTCTATTTTTTTTTATGATGCGCTTTTTTGAGGAGATTGACGAAACCCGGTTAGGTTCAACCAATGAACCCAGACGGATTTGCTCATTTCTTTTCATTCCTTTCTTTTGACAGCAACAAAACCCGGTTTGGTTCAACTCATGAACACAGACGGGTTTTCTTATTTATTCTTTCCTTCTTATTTTTTTGCTCCTTTTGTTCTCGGGTTTGACAGTAGTAAACCCAGACGGGTTTGCTCACTTTTTTGAGAACCTGCATTTGGTTTGCTCATGTAGTAAACCCAGACGGGTTTGCTCACTTTTTTTAAAAAAGGGAATGAGTTTTGAGATTAGGGCGCATAAATTAAATTAATCTGTTAACGAAAACATTCTTAAAAGTTCAACCTTATTTAAGGTTAAGCAATCCTAGTCGGCTCCCAATCACTTTTAAGTAGCGCCGCGAAAAAGGTTATCAATTTTTCGGGGTCTACAATAGGATAGAAGGCTTCCACCCCTTACCACTGACATCATCACCACCTTCAATTTCACCAAGCCGCTTTACCTACATTATTACCTTCTCAAACCATATTCTTAACCACCACCACGAACCCGGTCATTCATTTTATGACCATCTCATCCCCAAATCCATCTAAGCCAACTAATATGTTGCGGGTGACAAATATCATTGATAAGAGAAATATAGATTGAAGTAGTCGAGTTCAAAAAAAAGAAGCAAAAAAAGAGAGAGAGAAAAGAAGAAAAGGCAAAAAAAAAAAAAAATTATACAAAAAAAAGAAAGAAGAAAGAAGAAATAAGCTAGAATAGAGGTAGCTATAAGTCACCCGCACAAATCCCAAAACCTTCCTATGAAACCTTCACACCTACCCTTCCCATTCAACCTTCCCACCTATCTAAAAGTCCTTCTTGAGGCATCAATCCTTTAAAGTTGCACCAATTGAACTACGACTGGCCTGATTCCGCATTGGATACGTAGGAGAATCTCTTTGAGGCCCGATCGCAGCAATTCACTTTAAAGTAAATCTGTCATTAAAGCATTTGATCTTTGAGAGAGAGAATAAAGAGTGGCTAGCCCGAAACCTTACCAGGCGGGCTAGGAAAAAGGAGAGGGAACCTTGGTCTTTAAGGACAATGAAAAACTCTTTTGGCCAAGCGCATCACTTTTCCCATCAGACTTTGATCATCCTTCATACCCAAACCTATCAAATTGCAACTCTTCCATAGCCCTTTGACCATCTCTTCCCTTATGAGATAAACCCATGAGACATGGTCTTCCATCCATAGACCATCTCGTCTACCTCCATCAGTTCGAACCTCTATCCATCGAACTACTCGTCCTTTCATCTGATCACTACTCTCGCCTAACCATCCATAGCCTCATCGTGCCCACCATTGGGGCCTAACTACTCACAAAAATATATTTTCTATACCACCATTCCTATCTTTTCCATAATCCATCCTCCATTGTTCCTCACCCTGTGAGCTCTTCTTATTTGGTCATTAGTGCATGTATGAGATTCGCCAGTTAATCCTCGCTTTCAGAACACCTGAGTGAGGGATAACTCCTTCAGCAGAACAAGAAGTCACCTGCATCAAAATAAGGGTTACTTGAAGACAACACCCACCTAGGTCCATCATTCTGACTTTCCTGAAGATATTTATTTGTTCACTAGTATTGGGGGGCTTAGTATGCTTACATGTTCCTACCCAAATAAATGAACCAAGAAAGATATAATAAAGGAAAGGGAAATTAAGATGGGTTGCTGCTTGATCCTTCTTAGTGCTTGGGGTTCCTAACCATGACATCGAGGTCGAGCATCCTACCCATCCCATCGTGCAACTTAAGCAGGTCGAGTCTTCCATTGATATCATTTTTTGCGGCATTACAACTGGGGGCTCACTCATCACTTAATATCTACATCATGGCAACTTACGAAGCAGTTCGACAAGATAACTCATCATTTTCACTAATTTTTCCTTGTCCTGAAACACACTTCAAAATCACCCTTGACATTCAGAGTCTTTATTTACTTTTCCTTATTCCTTTTTTTTTCTAGGGAAAGCGGGGGTTGTTCATATTGCATGCATGCACAAAATCAATGTCCATTTTTTCTTAGTTCATGTGCATTTTTTTAAGGTCCTAAGGAGCTTATATTTTTCATTTTAAGTCACATTAGTTTTTATTTCGAGCATATTTTTTTTTCTTTTTTCACTCCTAGTCATATTAATTTTTTTCCTTCTTGAGTAACAAAAAAGGAAAAAAGTCACATGCATCGCATAAACAAAAAAATTAAATAATAATAAAAGAGTCGCATCATGCATTATAATGTGAATATGTGCATATAGCATTTTCTTATCAGGGTCACTAAGAGGTATGCATTAGGCTGCATTAAGAAGTCAAGCATATGAAACTCAAAATCGTGCATGAGTACATAACTGGATCATAAGTCTCGAGTCTGTGCATTACATGTAGAATAGCATACCAACTGCATGCATGTCATCATTGTGGTCATCGCCGGGGGGCTGACAATTACCCACTCAGAAACCTTCATTGGCATGAAGAATTAGCTTATGAGAAAGTTTGGAAGACTCGACAACAACAAGGTCGTCGCTCCCACATAGACATTGGGGGCTATGTGAAATGAAGCCCAAATATTATCCAAGGATTAAGCTCGAAATCCCGACGAGAAAAATTAGAATGATGAGCACCTAAAAACACTTTGGGTCTCTGAGATTTTGATTACACTCTTAAGGATTAAAAATCACCGGAATGTCATCATCAAGAACGACAACAGATATCGTATTTATGTCGTTCCAGACAATGGATATCGCATCTGCTTGGACGACAGATATCGCATCCAGCCCGACAATAGATATCACATCTACATCGTCTTTAGCTAAGGATATCGCATCTACCCCGACAACAGATATCAGATCTAGGTTGTCTCCAACAAAGGATATCACATCCAACCCAACAACAGATATCGCATCTACGTCATCTCCAACAAAGGATATCGCATCGGCCCAACAAAGGATATCGCATCTGAACCGACAACAGATATCGCATCTATGTCGTCTCCAACAAAGGATATCGCATCCGCCATGACAATAGATATCGTATCTACGTCGTATTCTATCACATCTGCCCCGACAATAAATATCGCATCTACGTCGTCTTTAGCAAAGGATATCGCATCGGCCCGACAACAGATATCGCATCTATGTTGTTTACAGCCAAGGATATCGCATTCGCCTCGACAACAGATACTGCATCTACGTCATCTTCAACAGTGGATATTGCATCCACATCATCAGTTAAACTAGAATGACAAATCATCATCATCATCAGCTAGGCAAGCATGGTAGACCAATCAAACAAGAATGACAGGACATCATCATTGGCCAAACAAGAATGGCAAATAGTAAGACAAGAATGACAAATCCCCACCATCAGCCATACAAGAATGGCGGATGGTCAGACAAGAATGACAAGACATCATGATCAACCAGACAAGAAGGTGCATAGTCAGACAAGAATGACAGATCATCATCATTGGCCAAACAAGAAAGGTAGACAGTCCACCAGAATGACCAACATACAACATCACCTACTGTTGGACAAGAACAACAGATCATAGCATCATCAACTTGCTGCCAAACACGAATGACGGTCACCAAACATCAGGCGCATGATTTTGCTTCCAAGTGTCGACAATCAACAAAGACATAGGATATCGTTTCCAAATGTCAATCAGCTATAAGTCATACATGCGGCACAAGACGTTTGTTTCCAAGTGTCATCCAACCTCGAGACTTCGCTCTCGGGGCATATCATTTTTAGCGTCATCGAACTACTTTGATCAGCGTCCTACTCGAACTCGATCAAAGTGGGGGCTAGCTGTAGACGCTGAATTTTGTCGTAGTTCAACTTTGTAATTATGTAATCTATTTTGAGCATTTTTATTTTTTAGGATTAAATGCCAAGTATTCTTGAAATGCATAAATGATGAAAAACCCACAAAAAACTCAAATAAATTTTCCTCCACAAAAAAGCTTTCAAATTAGCCCATTTCCATTTCTGGCCCATCCGCGTTCAAATATTCCAAAAACTCATCCCTTTGTTCATGTACCTGAGCCTTTTCTTTAAATTACTGACCTCCCACCGACCTCCATGGATTTCCTAATTTTGGGAGCTAAAAGTACTCATTACAAGCTTTCCAACGACACTTGAATCAATTTAATCGAAGGTCGAATGAGAAAGTTATGGTCGTTTGAAGTTGGTCAGCTCAGAATAACTCAACATGTTGGTCCGCACGGCCCGATTCCTTTAAATACAGCCTCACTCCCATCATTTTTCTTTACACCGAATCACCTAGGAGTATTGACACTAGGTGATTTCTTCTTTTTCTCCCTCTCTTCATTCTTCTTCTCCTACTCTTTCCTTCATCATTTGCATACATCTATACTTGGCATATTTATTTTTCTTTCGTTTTTATTTTTGTAATCTTGATGCATAAAACCAATTACGACTAATCTGAATCGGATTACATGTAATTACAACTTTAATTTCGTTCATTATTTATTTATGTTTCGTTTATCGCATTTATTTATTTTCGCACTTTAATTTTTCGCATGCATCTAAATAATTTAAATTAATCTAATTAATTCTCCTCTTCTACTCTATTCCTTAACGAATCGATTTAGTAGAGTCCGTTCTTTGAACGGACAGATTCGAAGGTTTTTACTTTCGAATTCGTAGCCTTACCTCCGGATCTGAATCTCACCGTTCGCGGAGTCTAATTTGAGTTAATTCTCACCAAAAATTAATTGGCGACACTTTAATTTATTCACTTTGATTCATTCGCTTTCTTTTCGAATTTTACCCTTTATTTCTAGAAAATTTTAATTGCACGGGAAGCAATATCACACAAAGAAACGAATTAGAAAGCTGAGGTCTCGGTTCACCGTTGATTCTCCTCGTTTTTTGTGTTATATTATTTTCTTAGCAATGACATTTTTTGGAAATAAAAATAATTAAATTCAAGATTGCATTTGAACATTTTGATTAATAAAAATTGAATTCAAATCCCATAAAGATCAGACACCTCTTTCGATTCGCCTAACATCGCGTAAGACACCAATGGAAGTTTTTTCCCGGGTCCTACAAGTATGCATTTTTATTTCCTGATGAAATGCCCCTTGGATTGCCCCCAAAGAGAGACACCAGCAGAAGATTGATCTAGTTCTAGGGTCAGTCTTTCATATCGTCCTATTCGGACTCGATCAAAGTGGGGGCTCTCTGTAGACACCAAATTTTGTACCGGTAAATCTCACCCGAGAAGATTGGGCCAACGCAGCCGGACCATACCCCAAAAAAAATAGAAGGCCACGGGGCCTTGCTTATTTTCAAGACCGGGCTAAAACGCGTGCTCAACCCTGCAGAAAATAGGAAGGTCACGTGGCCTTCCTCATTTTCACAGGCCCCTGACCAGCTTATAGATGGGCTGATAAAGCGCGCCCAGCCCAGTGGAAATAGGAAGGTCGCGCGACCTTCCTCATTTCCATGGCTTGCCTTTGCGATTGCCGCGCAGGCAATCCGTGTGCAGCAAAATTACTGGCCGCAGGGCCTTGCTACGCAAATCAAATTTGGCGCCAATTTTCCCCTCCAGTCAACTGTGATCCCATGATCACATCTCCATTGACCTTGATCTTTGACTTGAGCATGGCCTTGTGGCCTTAGTATTTGCATAAGGGGCATGATCTTTAGAATCATGTCCCCCTCCTCCCATCCTCATCAATCCACTCTCCACCTATAAATACCCCCCTCATCCTCACTCATTTCATCAACAACTTTCATCACAATCATCTTCTACACCTCTCTACTCTACTATCATCCATTCTCTCTATTCTCCCTCAATCACTATCATCTATAAACTTCATCTTCCACCACTTTCAAATAGCCTTCATTCCAAGGTCTCAATCAAGCCACGTTCAAGTGTTCACCATAAGGAGTTCGATCTTCCTTCCATCTTATCGAAGTTTAAAGTGAGGTTCGTCTATCTTTTGGTTTCAATAATGTAGTTCATTTCTAGGTATCATTTTATTTGTACATTCATTTTGTAAAAATCTCAATATTTTAATCTTGCATGTTTGGAATATTAAATTTGTGAAATTCCTTAAAGTTCTCCCCGCTCAATTTCATTTCAAAATCGATTTTAGTAGAGTCTGTTTTTTAAACAAGCGGATTCAAGAATTATTTAATTCTCGAATTCGTAACCTTGCCGACGGATTCGGAATTCGGGTTCGTAGACTAGAGTTATTTTATTTTTAGGTTTGTCGATTACCTTAAATCAGCTGGCGACTCTTCCTTTTTCACTCTCATATTCTAATCCGGAGCTAGCTCAAGAGAAAATGTCTAAGGAATCATCATAGGCCACGTGGCCTTCGAATTTTCTAAGCATTTTCTATTGGGACAAAGAAGCACAAGGCCGAGCAGTGGCAAAATCACAGACCACGCAACCAGTGATGGCCCCTGTTGGCCCGTGTGTTCTTTTCTTGGCCCAGGTTTGGATTGAAATTCGTATTGAGTCATTTGTAAATTAATTCGGTATAATTTCAAGTGTGTAAATAATAAAAAGTGGTTCTTAAACGAATAAAAGTCACCCCTCGAAAATGATTTTCATGAAATAAAAATATCTTTATTTAAGGATTAAGCAACCTTAGTCGGCTCCCGATCACTAAGTAGCACGCTCGAGGTGAAAAGCGTTGGAGCTTTTCCCAGGGGTCCTACACCACCCTTTTCTATCATCTTTCCACCATTCTCTTACCATCCTAATCTCCATTTCTTCATCCTTTTAAACCCCTAATCCATACTCTTATCTATCCTCCCTTATCCCTACATAAATCTTCCATAAAACCTCCCAAAAACACCATACAGCTATCCTAAAAACCTACAAAAGATCTCCTTTTTCCTCCCTTCTCCTATCCTTTTCTATCACTTTTCCTACCATTATCATCTCCATTTCTCCACCTTCTTAAACCTTTAAATATTCATCTTCATATTATCACCCTTATCCTTATATAAACACTACAAAATCCCACAAAAAGAGTCTTTCTTCCTATCCTTATTTTCTACCCTTTTTCTATCATCTCCATCTCTAATCTCTACTATTCTTACCATCATAATCTTCATCTTTCTACTATTTTAAACCTCTTATCTCCATTCTTATTCTACCTTCCATTATCTCTCCATAAAATCCCTAAAAGCCCCACAAAAAGCCCAACCTTTCTACTACCCAAAACACCACAAAAAGAGTCTTTTTCTACCCTTTTGTCACCCCTTTTTCATCCATCTTTTCCATCCACCTTTGGTTCATTTTGGCAAGGCTAGGCAAGGCTTTTCCCTAAAAAAGTCACAATGGAAGCTTTATGTGTTTCTTCTTTATGTAAATAAAGTGTTGTATATGTTGTACTTTTCTTTCATTTTCATGTTGCATGTTTAATGAAGTAATTCTATAAATTTCTTATTTATCTCCCTTCCGAACTTTATCCAAAGCATACTTAAAACTTTTAGTAGAGTCTTTCCTTTTGTGTGAGGCGAATTCTTAAGGTTCCTACTTTTCGAGTTCGTAACCTTACCCCGAATCCGTTCTTGGTTTCGCAGGCGGAGTCTTCTTTGTTTTCTTTTCTAGTTTTACTTGGCTTTTCCTTTAAAAAATCGGGGGCGACTCCTTTTTGAAGCAAAACACATCGGGTTGCATAAACTATGGTAAAACATGGTTTTACGATGTGCTGATGCAACTTTAGGGTTTTCTTTGTACATTTCTAAATAATATTTGCCTAAATTGCTTTCTTCCAAGCTCAACGTCTTGTGAGCATATTGAATTGAATTTATAAGAGCTTGGAGCAAGTGGATGTTCACTCTTAGAGGTTTAATTTAATCACTCATAAAATGCACAGAGTAAAGGGAAAGTAATTTTACAATATATTACTCATGAAATGTGAGATTAATTCCTTAAAGAGCTTTTAAAGTTTAAACCCCATCACAAACCTCCAAAACCCCAATCTCGTAGGTGTTCAAGAAGTCTAAACGACGAGGAAAAATGTCCATGGGATTTTTTGCGACTGCACTTGGGAGTTTTCTAAAGCGGGTAAAACTTGAAAAAAGTTTAGTGTGCTTTAAAATTTTTGGAAGGAAAATAAATTTTTACTTTATACTATTAAGTCATTCTTTTTTAGGCATAAATGCATTGCATATGCAGGGGCACTCCCTTGACATGTAATATGTCGTAGGAGCACGTAATGACGTAAATCGGTGGTTTAGGTTTTCCTCTTTTAAACCATAAAATATAACCCATGGGATGCCAGACCGGCTATACTCGCTTGGTGCATTTACACCGATCGAGCCTTAGTCACCACAACCACTCATGCATCACTCTACGAGGTCTCCACTCGAGCGTCTAAGAGCAACACCCCCCACACTTTCAAGTTGAACTCACAACAAGAATGCACTGAGGCGAGTAAATGAGCCAATAAACCTTATCCAGCTAATAAACCCTTTTGTACATAGAGCCTTAGTTAAGGGTACCCTTGTTCATATGTATGCTATGTGAATGTGTGTTTTCTTTTTGTTGTAAAGAGTCGACCCTAGTTTGGAGGTATTGTTCTAGTCTATGTAAGGATCATTGGGCTGAGAAGAGTCATGATTACAACTAAGCTAATTAACCTCAAATATTATGGTTAACCCAATGGTTGGGCCCATTTATGTATAAAGGTTAATTATCTCAGTCCATAAAGTAAACTCAATTTGCCTTTGATAATCCTGTATGGCCCTTTACAATACTCTCCTAACAAAAGGTCCAAAATCTGACTAAAGTCAAAACAAAGTTAGTGGATAATGCCTTAGACTGCATAATAGTCACTAGGCTTGAGTAAATTAATTTATCAAATTAATTATTGAATCCATCACACTTATGGTCGGCCCGTTGTTAGGCCCAACTGTACTGGATTTGGCAATTAAGTCCATAAATTAGTTATAACTCGCCTATTGTTGCCTTTATCCAAACCTTCACATTATCTACTTTCCCTGAGTGAATAAATAAATCTTGTTGTACCATGTGTAAATATGTGTAAACATGTGTTTGTGTTTGTGTTTGTGTTTGTAGAGTCTTCATTAGAGTCGAAACTAATTTTGAGATACTGTTTTAGTCCGCGTAATAATCGTTGGGTTTGAGAAGAAATAAGTTTATAAACTCGGTTAATCAACCTTAAATTATATGGTCGGCCTGATTGTGAGGCTCATCCGGTTTAAAGGTTAATTACCCTTGTTTATCAATTCATTTTAACTCACCTTTGATGTTTTTATTCGGCCCTTTTCAATATTCTCTTACTTAGGGTCCAAAGAAAATTGATTAATAAATAAACAATGTCAGAGTGTGTTGCTCTAGCCCGCTTAATATTCACAAAGTTAGATAAAATGAATTTATAAATTTGATTATTAAATCTAAAAAATCCATGGTCGGCCCGTTGGTAAGCCCATCCATGGTGAAATTAATAATTGAGTTTATAAGTCTATTTTAACTCGTCTTTTGATGGCTTTATTCGGTCCTTTACGAAATTCACTTTCCATGAGTTTAAATAAAAAAATTCGTTGGGTCGTTAAAAAAAAAAGGAGTGTCTAAATAAAAGTCAGGTTGTCAGTCCGTCGAGCATTGTTCTAATCCGCATAATAGCCAATTTAGCTTGAGTCAACACAAGTTTGTTAGTTCAAGTGACGGATTCTCCTTAAAACGGTCGGCTTGTGGTTTAAGCCCATCCGAATTGAGAAACACTCACTTGCGCTGTCCAACTTATGTCGACTTGCTATGTTTGACTTTATCCGACCCTTTATAATGATCTTGTTGTAAGAAAGTGTTGTTTGTATTAGAGTCGTATAAAGGATAGGACCGACAAACCTGTGTCACAGCTGAGTCGTTTCCTGAGTCAGTATATAGGTGTCTTACACGTTAGGAGGTATCATGTATGGTCTAGTAGGCTCGAGTCATAGGTGAGTCTTTTCCTGATTCAACATGTATCTTTCAGTTTTAGGAAGTCTAGTGTAAACTCATGTCATGTGTGAGTTTTTTAGAGTCAAGATGTAAGTGTCTTTAGCAAGTCTCATATATGGTCTAGTAAACCCAATTCATGGGTCAGTCTTTGTTTCAGAGTCTGCATGTAAGTGTCTTGCATTCTTTAGGAGGTCTCACATAAGTTTGTAGGGCATGCAAACCAAGGTCATGGATGAGTCTTTGTTTTAGGGTCAACATGTAAGTGTCTTTCACTTCAGAGTCAGCATGTAAGTGTCTATTTTAGAGTCTTCGTTTTAGAGTCAACAAACATGTGTCTTTCATTTTTAAGAAGTCCAGTGTAAACTCAGGCCATGGGCGAGTCTTTGTTTTAGAGTCAGCAGGTAAGTGTATTTCATTCTTTAAGAAGTCTTATATAAGGTCCAGGTCATAGGTAAGTCTTTTCTTGAGTCAACATGTGTCTGTCATTTTTAGAAAGTCCAATGTAAATCTATGTCATGGGTGAATCCTTTTCCAGAGTCAATATATGAATGTCTTGCATTATAGAAATCCCATATAGGGTCTGAGTCATGCAAACCTATGCCATGGGTGAGTCGTTGACTCGTTTCTCGAGTTAGCATGTAAGTGTTTTTCATTTGTTAGGAATTCTCGTATAAGGTCTAAGTCATGGGTAAGTCCGTGTCTCGAGTCATCGTCTAAATATCTGTCATTTTTAGAAGTCTAGTGTAAACCCATGTCACGGGTGAGCCTTTTCTCGTGTTGACATATCATGTGAGTGTCCTTTTTTAGGAAGTCTAATGTAAACTCATGTTATAGGTTAGTCTTTCCAGGTAAATATATAGGCATTTGCACCTTAAGAAGTCTCATATAGGGTCTATGTCATATAGGAGTCTTTAGGGAATCAACATGTGTGTTTCATTTTAGGGAGTCCAATGTCAGTCCATATCATAGGTAAGTCTTTCCTCGAGTCAGCATAAAGTGTATTTCGTTTTTTTAGGAAGTCCCATATAGGTCAGTTAGGAAGTCCCATATAGGTTAGTTAGCACATTCAAACCCATGTCATGGGTGAGTCTCTCCCAAGTCAGCATATAGGTGTTTTTCTTTTTAGGAAGTCCCGTGTAGGTTATACATGCATTGGGATGGGTTTCTCTTCATTTGTCTAGGGTCAAGGTCAAGGTCTGAGCCAATAATAAAGGGAAAGTATCGGGATGACAGGAAATTCTGCCACTGCCGTAGATCCTGAAGCACGATACAGAGGATTGATAGACTCTGAAGAATATTGAGGGCATGATCCAGTCAGGGAAACCGCCTTTACCAAAAGCAACACAAAGGACCAGTTAAGGAATTCCCCATACAAAGACAGTGAGGGCACATCATTAAACGAGCTTTAGAGTTAGCTACTGTCCCGGTTGTCAAACATTTCATCCCCAGAGATTGATAGAGTTAAGAGCCAGTTCTTAATTCATTTCTTAAATTCAATTGCTCTTGTTGCTATTTGATCAAAAAAATTGTATGCTTGTGCTTTTGACTTGAGTTGAAAAGTTCTCCCATCCATCCTCGATCCTTACAAACCAAGTCTGATATTCACCTTCTCTTATCTTTCCAATTTTGTCATATACCTCGTTCCCATCCTTTTAGTTTCATGAATCTAGGGTTGGAGAGAAAAGGGAGAAATTCAAAAAAAAAAAAAAAGGAGTGATTAAGAGTGAAAAACTATAGAGTGGCCAGTTTGAAAACCTCATTGAGGCGAATCAGGCAAAAGGAGAGAATAAAATTGAAGAGAGAAGTCAGCCTGCACCCTCATCCAACTGGCTGCGCAAAAAGAGAGAACGTCACCAGGAAATACCAAGTCTCATAATATCTCTGAAGTGAGCGCTCCTCCTTAGAAATCTCGCAACTTAACCAAATATGCCGAGGACAGGGGGCTTCCGCCTCGCCGTCATTTCACCACCCACATTACCTTCATCTTTTCATCTGATCTCGTCTTACCACCTACCACTTACTTTGATGACCTTCCCATAAAATCTCAACCTTTTCAAAACCCTTTCCTCCGTTAACCAAATCCAAAAGGTGTGTTACGACCAAAGGAGAACGGGAGGCAACCCATGAAAAAGTTCAAAAAAAATAGAGCCAAAAAGAAAGGGGGGAGCATTACAAAGAAAAGAGAAAAAACAGTTAGAACAAAAAAAAAAGAGTAGAGAGAGTTCTTAGTTGGTCCACCAACACGGGCGATATGATTGGTACGATACTCTTGTCCCTTAAGTACTTTGTTTGCGTATGAAAAAAAAACTGTGCTGGGAGAATAAACCCCTTTTGGGTCGTCAATATCTCGAAACATGCCAACAAAAAAAAGAAGGGAATGAAAACAAAAAAAAGAGAGAAAAAAAGAAGGAATAGAAAAAAAGAGGGGAGAATAAAAAACTAGAAGGCGGAAATAAGGGTCATGCACACCAGAGAAAATACTATTGATCTCAAAAACCTTCACCTCATCATCCATACACCTGATCAAACCTTTCAACCTTCAACAACCTTCCCCATCTTTCAATGACCATCCATTACCTATATATGAACCCTTCAACCCTTTATAACAATCTTTTTGAGCCATTAAACCTTCCTCGAGGCACTGGCCCTTTAAAGTTGCGCCTAAAGAACTACGACTGGCCTGATTCCACCTCATATACGTAGGAGAACCTCTTTGAGGCCCGACCAATACCTTTTCACTTTAGAGAGCGTTCATCTCTGAATAAACCGGTCTTTGAGAGAATAAAAAAAGAGAGAATAAAAGAGCTAGTCTGAAAATCCCACTTGGGTGGACTAGGCAAAAGGAGAGGAAACCCTGGGTTCTATCATCTTTCATCATCATCAACCCTCCATTGATTTTTCTTTCATCGGATTTGGACATCATTCCATCAACCATGTTCCAACCTTTTCCCAAGAGATGATGTCTATCTCATTTGACCATCTCTTCTCCCTTTCAAGACATGATCATCCTTACATGTCTCCCAATCTCATTCATAAATAAACCCTTGTATACCATTTCTTTCACCAAACACTTTCTAACCAACCTTTTCAAGCCTTTTCATCCTATCTCACCCTTTGAGGACTTTTTCAGCTCGGTCATTATTGCAAGTATGAGGTTTTGTTCTTAATGCCCACTCTCAGTACACCTGAGTGCAGCTTACTTCTCAGCAAGAGCAAAAGGCGTTCACATCAGATTAGCGGCTAACTGGCACATACGTGATCATGAATAGACTCAGAGACAATCTACTCTAAACCGGGGGCTCGTGCTACTTTTGCGATAACGATCAACACATTCATTAGAGATAGCTTCTAAGAGGGACATTCGCTACCCATTCTTCAAGGTCCTGAATCCTCATTCTCATTGACGTCCTAATAGTGGTCTCGAAAAAAAAAAAGAAAAAAAAGGAAAAAAAG
This sequence comes from Portulaca oleracea, assembly GCA_029582165.1. Classification (NCBI taxonomy): domain Eukaryota; kingdom Viridiplantae; phylum Streptophyta; class Magnoliopsida; order Caryophyllales; family Portulacaceae; genus Portulaca; species Portulaca oleracea. Next base: position 35,152,933 of record CM055874.1, read on the forward strand.
ACAAAAAAAGACAAAAAAAAAGAAAAGAAAAAGAGAGGCAAACTTGAAAACCCTTTGGGGCAAGTTAGGCAAAAGGAGAGATTGAGACTTACAGCTAAGGACATACCAGACGTCCATCAGTGCGTCATAGGAAGCAATACCTCCTTCTATCCGTGGTCTCTGTACATCATATCGACAGTCCACATGAAACTGGGGGCTTGCAAACCCCTAATGTGTCCTCCAAATCAGGACAATGTCATCAAGAGTCTACGCCCAATGGGAGGCTTTTCGTACATCAACATGAATTTGGAAGCAACCAGTTCGAGCTCATCTACAAGACTATTCAAGAAGCAGATCCTTCAGGCATAGTGCCTCCGCCATCATTCCCTGAACCATGGATCGAAATGTTACTCATCTTGAATTTTCCTGAAATTCCCCATGAGTGGCCTTGACCCTTAGGAAATCATTGTCCTAGAAAGTCATTGTCTAAATGTAGAGTCGGGGGGTTACCTGCATATAGAGTTGCATGTGTAGAAGCATAAAGCATCATGTCTATGTCCTGTCTAAGCATAATAGGTTTGCATTGCATCCATGAGTCGTGTCAGAGTCACATTGAGTCATTATGTCATGCATAGAGTTAATAAGTCGCCCATAACGCATAAGAGCATGAGTACTTGTGTCAAAAAAATGCATTGTTTGTGTAAGAGTCTAGTAGACTACTTGCACGCATACCTGCATATCAAAAGAAAAAAAGAAGAAAAAAAAAGCAAAGAAGTGTCACATCATTCGAGAATGCAACACTGGGGGCAAGTTAAGCCCATAAGTCATCTCATTCAATCAGGGTTTTCAATCGCTAAGAGCAAGATTAGAGCAACCTCTAATCCAACTCTAGCAGGTCAAGCTAGCATCCAATCAAGTCATAAATCGTCAGCCAGACACGAATGAAACTTGTCCGACACGAAGGACAGAATCATCTTCATTAGTCAGACACGAATGACACATGTCCGACACGAAGGACAGAAGAATCTTCATCCTCCAGACACGAATGACGCCTGTTAGACACGAATGACAGGATCATCATCACCCAGACAAGAATGGTGATTGTCCGACACGAAGGACAGAATCATCATCAGCCAGACACGAATGGCGATTGTCCAACACGAGAGACAGAATCATCATCAGCCAGACACAAATGATGATTGTCCGACACGAAGGACAAAATCATCATCAGCCAAACACGAATGCCTACTGTCAGACACGAATGTCAGGATCATCAAAAGCACATCAAACCTAGAGCCAGCAGCAATATGTCCAGTGAGGTCTCAACCCCGTCCGGTGAAGTCTGAACCCCGAACCATCAGCAGTGTGTCCGATGAAGTCCCGACCCCTAAGGCCATCGGCAGAGCATCGGTGAAGTCCCTCGGCATTGAATATCCATCAACATCAAACTCCTAGAGCCATCGGCAGTATGTCCGGTGAAGTCTCCCCAACAAGTAGGGCATCATTCTCGCCTGAGATCATCAATCCGGCGCAAGTTTGCTAACCGCGACACAAAACCTAGCTTCCAAGTGTCAGCCCACAATCTCAAGTAGGGACGCCTTTAGCGCCCGATATCACTTCGAGTAGGGATGTCTTTTGCGCCCGAGATCATATCAAGTAGGGTGTCATTCTCACTTGAGATCATCCATCACATCAAGTAGGACGTCACCAGACGCCCAAGATCACTTCAGGTAAGACGTCATTCTCGCTTGAGACCAGCCGCAAACGACACAAAATTCATCAGCAATCAAGTAGGACAACATTCTTGCTCGAGATCACCCAAGAAGATCCAAGTCGTCAACAGTCAGGCGCAGGACTCCAGCTTCCAAGCGTCACCCCAGGCTTTGCACTCTACAAAGTCATATCCCAACTGGTGTCCATCAAATAAGTTCTACTTTGATTCTCGTCCTACTCAAACTCAATCAAAGTGGGGGCTATCTGTAGACACCGGATTTTAGCATAGTATTTGTATATTTTTAATGTAATTTTTATTATTTCCTTTTTGTGTACTTTAGTTAGAAAATAAGGAAATTAGGCGAGCCAAAGCCAAAGCCAAAGTCAAAACCGAAGACAAAAGACTTGCATGTTTGCACTCTACAAGATCAAGATTACGTGAGAAATTGCATGCACAACTTTTATGTAAAAATGATTAAATCCTAGCCATGCATGCCATGCATGAGCTATGTAAAAATAACATGCAAGAAGCTACAAGAGATCTCAAGATCAAGCCTCCATGCAAGCATTATTATCCCAGGATTTCCAAGCCAAGGCAATTGCTCGCAATGCATACATTCGGATGAAAACGCGTTCATCATTACATGCGAATAACCTAGCCCATTGCATGCACAATATTTAAGTAAGCAATCAAGCTTCATTTAGCCATGAAAGCCATGCAAAAACTACGTAAAGAAAACATGCAAAAGCTTCTAATAGATCTCAAGCTTGAAACCTCACAAAAGCACTCATTTTTTGTCAAATAAGCCTCCACCATCCAATGTGAACAAGCTGATTTCGTATGCATCTCATTCACACCCTCAACATCCAAGAATACATGAACGAGAGCTTGATACATCCTCCCCTTTCCCAAGGTCGGTCGGCCTTTAGCTCCGTCCACACCCAGATTCAGCCTCCCAACTATACCGACTACCTAAAACACCCTTTTTGCCACCTAGTTGTATGTTCCAGTCAACTGCGCAAATCCGGAGCATGAATAAGCTTGTATGTGCATGTATCCTAAGCTTATCCTAAAACTATAAATACTCCTCTTGTTGAAGCCAAACTCACTCATTCACTCAGTCAACCATTAACTCATTCTCCATCTCCCACTTATTCTTCACCCTACCTCTCATTCTAATCTCTCTAATCCCTCCATTCTTATCATCATTCTACAACCCTTTTTCTATCATCTTTGGCACCATTCTCCTACCATCCTAATCTCTATTTCTTCATCCTCTTAAACCCCTAATCCATACTCTTATCTGTCCTCCCTTATCCCTACATAAATCTTCCATAAAACCTCCCAAAAACACCATAAAACTATCCTAAAAACCCACAAAAGAGCTCCTTTTTTCCTACCCTTCTCCTATCCTTTTCCATCACTTTTCCTACCATTATCATCTCCATTTCTCCACCTTCTTAAACCTCTAAATATTCATCTTCATATTATCCCCCTTATCCCTACATAAACACTACAAAATCCCACAAAAAGTGTCTTTCTTCCTATACTTATTTTCTACCCTTTTCTGTTATCTCCATCTCTAATCTTTACCATATTCTTACCATCATAATCTTCATCTTTCTACTCTTTTAAACCTCTTATCTCTATTCTTATTCTACCTTCCAGTATCTCTCTATAAAATCCCTAAAAGCCCCACAAAAAGCCTAACCTTTCTACTATCTAAAACACCACAAAAAGAGCCTTTTTCTACCCTTTTCTCACCCCTTTTTCATCCATCTTTTCCATCCACCTTTGGTTCATTTTGGCATCTTCAAGAAGAGTGTTCAAACCTTCAAAGGGGTAAATCAAGTCTGAAATTCCAGTATTACAACCAAGGCTAGGCAAGGCTTCTCCCTTAAAAAGTCACAATGTAAGCTTTATGTGTTTCTGCTTTATGTAAATATAGTGTTGTATATGTTGTACTTTTCTTTCATTTTCATGTTGCATGTTTAATGAAGTAATTCTATAAAGTTCTTATTTATCTCCCTTCCAAACTTTTTCAAAAGCACACTTAAAACTTTTAGTAGAGTCTTTCCTTTTGTGAGAGGCGAACTCTTAAGGTTCCTACTTTTCGAGTTCGTAACCTTACCCCCGAATCCATTCTTGGGTTTTCCCAGGCAGAATCTTCTTTATTTTCTTTTCTAGTTTTTCTTGGATTTTCCTTTATAAAGTCGGGTGGCGACTCCTTTTCGAAGCAAAACACATCGAGTTGCATAAATTATGGTAAAACATGATTTTACAATGTGTCGATGCAACTTCAGGGTTTCCTTTGTACATTTCTAAATAATATTTGCCTAAATTGCTTTCTTCCGAGCCCAACATCTTCTGAGCCTATTGGATTGAATTTATAAGAGCTTGGAGCAAGCGGATGTTCACTCTTAGAGGTTTAAATTAATTACTCATAAAATGCACAAAGTAAAGGGAAAGTAATTTTACAATATATTATTCATGAAATGTGCGATTAATTCCTTAAAGAGCGTTTAATGTTTAAGTTTAAACCCCAACACAAACCTCCAAAACCCCAATCCCGTGGTCGTTTAGGAAGTTTGAACAACGAGGAAAAATGTCCACAAGTACCAGCTCTATTGGTCCCTAAGAAAGATGGCAGTCTGAGGATGTGCATAGATTGCATAGCAATCAATAAGATCTCCATCAAGTATAGGTTTCCTATACCTAGGCTTGAGGATCTTCTTGATGAGCTTCATAGGTCTCAGGTGTTCTCAAAGATTGATCTAAGAAGTGGCTACTATCATATTTGAATCTAGGAAGGTTATGAATGGAAAACAACCTTTAAGACAAAGGGAGGCCTCTTTTGAATGGCTTGTGATGCCCTTTTGTTTAACCAATGCCCCTTCTACATTCACGAGACTTATGAATCAGGTATTAAAGCCTTTGATTGGTAGCTGTGTGGTGGTTTATTTTGATGATATTCTGGTTTTATAGTAAGGTAGAAGAGGAGCATCAGCAGCACTTGAAGCAGGTTATGGAGATTCTTTCTAAGGAGAAGTTGTATGGTAATCTCAAGAAGTATTAGTTTTTCACACACCAATTTGTTTTTCTTGGTTATATAGTATTAGCTGATGGCATTAGAGTTGATCAAGAGAAGGTTAAAGCCATCCAAGAGTGGCCAATACCTTATTCTATCCAGCAAGTCAGGAGTTTTCATGGTTTGGCTTCTTTTTATAGGAGGTTCATGAGAAAGTTTAGTACCCTTATCGCATCAATGACTAAATTGATCAAAGGCAAGTCCTTTCAGTTGACTCGAGCAACACAGAAGGCCTTTGAACAAGTCAAGGAAAAGCTCACAACAACACATGTTCTCGCTTTGCCAAGCTTTTCTAAAGTCTTTGAAGTTGGGTGTGATGCCATTGGCATAGGAGCTGTCCTATCACAGGAGGGTAGGCCTATGGCATATTTCAGTGAGAAATTGAATGAAGAAAAGAGGAAGTATAACACTCATGATAAGGAGTTCTATGCTATCATTAGAGCTCTTGAACATTGGAGACGTTATTTTGTTAGAGGTGAATTTAATCTACACAGTGATCATGAAGCTCTGAAGTTTATTCAAGGGCAAGATAAACTCAATCCGAGGCATGCTAAATGGGTAGAGTTTATGCAGTCTTTCCACTTCATGATTCACCACAAGTCAGGCAGTATGAATATGGGAGTGTGGACATTTTTCCTCGCCGTTCGGGCTTCCGAACGTCCACGCGGATTGGGGTGTGATCAAGGTTGTTAGGATCGGGATTCTAGTTAGGATCGATGAGGGCATCCGAGGATCGGATCGAAGGATCGGATCGAGGATCGTAAGAGTCTACGTACAAAGCTATTTTACCATCTATAAATTCATTTTCACACTTAAAAAGGTCTAAATCAACATAATTTTAGCAGATTCATCAATAAATAGCCCTACTTTCAGCGTCATAAGCATCTACCCCTTACTCCGGTCGATAATCTTCATTATTACATGCTACTTAGTTTACCAATATACATATATTAAACCATATGTTGTTTTACTCTTCCTCTTAGTCTTCTTAGAACCAGAACAAGAAGCCATACCTGACCAAACACACAAAACCATATTATCATACACATTTACTATTCATTTTATTCAAACAAGAAGCATCACAGTATCACCATTTTATCCAAGTCTCCAATTACAATTATTATTCATCCAATTGATTCCAAAACAATTCCAAGTTCAAGATTCATTTTAATTACCATAGTACCATACATGTCAAAACAGGAAGCATTCAAGCATCACAATTCATGGCATCACAACATTATATTTATTATTCATTTTAATTACACAGAATGACAACACACGTTTGTTTTATTAGAAATATTTGCATTTCTCCAAATAGCACTACGAACGTGCATCAGTACATCAGATCATGGCATGCCAAGTAAAAAACAAACTGAAAGATTACAAACTTAAAATCTCTCTTTTCCACTAACGAACCATTCACAAAAAACGCAAAAATCCCCACTGTTGTCCACAACGGGATCTTCCGTGGGTCAAACAACAAGTTTACTACACAGCATCCTTTCCAATGTCTTTCAGCAGGAACATTTGTTTGACCTCAACTTTGACAATCATCACATCATCAACCACAAACTCTTTTGATGAACTACAGACATCTTCCAGTGGATAGAGTCCTCTAAATCCCCAACTAGTATTAATCAAAGAAAACCAGCGTCCGCCATTCAAAATGTGATCAGAACCATGGAGCTGATTCTTCAAATGCAGTTTAAATTCCCCAAACAATTCTCCCTTTTGCAAGGCTGTTGGTATTGCTCAGTTTCAAAAACAGTGAAAGACTTTTTCCTATAGCTTCTCTAGTTCCTTGTGGATATATGACAACACACATTTCATCCAACTTCTAATTCCAACTTTCCCATTGTTCAAGATTCCAACTTTTGCAATAACAATAACAATTTTAATAACAATCTTACCCATAAAAACCTATAATCTGCACGAATCTAGTTAAGTAAACTAATTGATTTGAAAAACTTACTTTGAACTTTGAAGAACTTATAAAATTTGCATGTTGTCCTGTGAATCTGGGACTAAGTCGGATTCTTGACGAGGCACGTGTGGCGGTGTGGCAGCGTGTGGCTCTCATGCTGAGGAAGTAGCGGCGACGACGCAATGACCACCAAGAACTCGAGCAACTACGCAGGTGACCAACAAAGACTAGCGGTGAGCGGGAGCGTGAAGCCACGATGCAACGGTGAGGAGTGAGCAGCGTGCGTGGGTGGAGTCGAGTGGAGTGGCGGTGAGGAGTGAGGAGGAGTGAACTGTGAAGAGCTGTAAGAGCTGCGTGAATTTACCACAACCACATCAGATTCAAAACCTAAACATCCATCTATTCTATTCTTTCAATTATTCAATTTCAATGTTTAAAAAAAGCAAGATATGTTGGTGGGTAACGTGGGTTGGGCTACTGGAAAAAGACAATTGGATAGCCCAGTGCCGATTTACATTTCCCTTCCAAAAAGTGACCCATTTCTTGCAAATATGCTAGGATCGTTGGATCGTTTAGGATCGATCCTGGTCCGAGTCTAACTGTTGGGCGATCCTAATGCGATCCGGATCGTGGGGGTAAAATTGGATCGTAGGATCGTACGATCCACCGATCCGGATCGCGATTTTAACAACATTGGGTGTGATTTGATAATTTGTGTTGGGGTTTGAACCTTTGAAAAAGACTCTTTAAGGGATTTTAATTATATATTTCAGGAATAATATTTGTAAAATCACTTTCCCTTTACTTGTGCATTTTATGAGTCATTGAATTAAACCTTCAAGAGTGAACATCCTCTCGTTCCAAACTCTTTTAAATTTAACCCAATTTGCTCATTCAAAAGTTTGGCTCGGAAGAAAGCAATTTATGCAAGTATTATTTAGAAATATATAAAGAAAAACCTTAAAGTTGCATCGACACGTTGTAAAACCATGTTTTATCATAGTTTATGCAACCTGATGTGCTTTGGTTCAAAATGGGAGTCGCCACCCGACTTTTTAAAGAGAAAAGTCAAGAAAAACTAAAGAGAAAAACAAGAAAGACTCTGCCTGCGAAACCCAAGAATGGATCCGGGGGTAAGGCTACAAACTCGAAAGGTATGAACCTTTTGAGTTCGCCTCTCACAAAAGGAAAGACTTTACTAAAAGTTTTAAGTGTGCTTTTGATAAAGTTTGGAAGAGAGATAAATAAGAACTTTATAGAATTACTTCATTGAACATGCAAAAGAATGAAAGAAAGAAAGATACATCATATCCAACACTTTTATTTACATAAGGAAGAACACATAAAAGCTTACATTGTGACTTTTTAGGAGGAAGCCTTGCCTAGCCTTTGTTGTAGTGCTTGAACCTCACTTGAATTAGATTTTGAAAGCCTTGAATCACCCTCTTGAAGATGCCAAAATAGAACTAAAAGTGGATGGAGAAAAGTATGAAAAAGGGGGTGAGAAAAGGGTAGGAAAAGGCTTTTTTTGTGGTGTTTTGGATAGTAGAAAGGCTAAATACTTGTGGAGTTTTTAGAGTTTTATGGAAGGATAATGGAAGGTAAGATGAGAATGGAGATAAAAGGTTAAAAGATGAAGATTATGATGGTAAGAATATGATAGAGATTAGAGATGGAGAGTGATAGGAAAAGGGGTCGGAAATTAGGATAGGAAGAAAGACTCTTTTTGTGGGATTTTGTAGTGTTTATGTAGAGATAAGGGGGATAATATGGAGATGGATATTTAGAGGTTTAGGAAGGTGGAGAAATGGAGATTATGGTGGTAGAAAAGTGATGGAAAAGGATAGGAGAATGATAGGGAAAATGAGCTCTTTTTGTGGGTTTTTAGAATAGTTTTTATGATTTTTTGGGAGGCTTTATGGGAGATTTATGTGAGGATGGTGGGGGATAGTATGAGAGTATGGATTAGAGGTTTAGGAGGATGGAGATATGGATTTTAGGATGGTAAGAGAATGGTTGAAGAGTGATAGAGAAATGGTGGTGGAATGATAACTAGAATGAAGAGATTAGATAGATTAGAATGAGAGAATAGAAGTGTAGGGGAAGGAATAAGTGAATGATTGAGTGAGTGAGTTTAGCTTTGGCAAGAGGGGGTATTTATAGGAGGAGGGGTAGGATAGAATACATGCTTGCATGCATTATTCGTAGTCCACAGTCAGTAGCACAGAACACTAGGGCAACAAAGGGGGTTGTATGAGAGTGGACAGTGGCACGTGATTAATTGACTACGTGTGGTCACCCCTCAAGGCCGACCGGCCACCAAGTGAAGGGGATGAATCTGATTGCCTCCAATGCATCCATGGATGATGGAGGTGTGGAAGGAAGACTTTGGCATTAGCTTGTTCACACCATGGACGGTGGGAGCTTTATTTGATGTTTATTTGATGTTTTTGGATGCTTTTGCTAGGCTTTGAACTTGAGACCCCTTGGCACGTGACTTGCATGGCTTCCCTTATTTTCTAATTTCCTGATTTTCTAACTAAAAATACATAAAAAAATAAATAACAAAGGTTACATTAAAAGTATATATATATATATATATATATATATATATATATATATATATATATATATATATATATATATATATATATATATATATATATATATATATAAAACTATGCTAAAATCTAGTGTCTGAATTAGCTTATCAATCGGCTTCTTCTTCTTTATTTTTGTTTCATTTTTATATAGAAATGCTATATATTTATGTACCAAATCCCGGTGTCTACAGGGAGCAGATGCCCTTTCTAGAAGATTTTTCTTATTGCATATCCTCGATTCCAAAATCATAGGATTTGAGCAGCTGAAGGTCCTTTATTCTGATGATGATGATTTTAAAGGGAAGTTCCAAGCATGTCAGCAGCATCCTCAGGGTTTGTATCACACATATTAGGGATTTTTATTTAAATGAAGTAGATTATGTGTTCTTAAGAGCAGTATTAGGGATTTGTTGATCTCAGAAGTCCATGGAGGAGGTCTAGCAGGTCATTTTGGCATTGAAAAGACACTTATTATGCTGAAAGAACACTACTTTTGGCCAAAGATGGGGAAAGATGTAGAGCACCTTGTGAAGAGATGCAATATCTATCAATTATCCAAGAGTCATAGCCTACCTCAAGGGCTATATACCCCTCTACTAGTTCCTAAAGGTCCTTGGGAAGATGTCAGCCTTGATTTCATTGTGGGACTACCTAGAACTCAGAGAGGTAAGGACTCTATCATGGATGTTGTTGATAGATTCTAAAAAATGGCATACTTTATTCCTTGCAATACTACTTTTGATGTTGTGAAAAATGTTGATCTATACTTTCAAAAAGTAGTCAGATTGCATGGTATCCCTAGGTCTATGGTTTCAGACAGGGACACTAAATTTTTGAGCCATTTCTAGGTTACTGTATGGAAGAAGATGGGAACTCAACTCAAGTTTAGCACCACCTGCCATCCCCATGCAGATGGGCAAACTGAGGTTACCAACAGGACCTTAGGTGCACTCTTGAGAGGCTTGGTGAGAAGAAACAAAGGCACTTGGGACACTATGCTACCCCAAGTTGAGTTTGCATTCAATAGGGCCCCAAGCAAGGCTATTGGATCATCACCTTTCAGGTAGTCTATGGTCGGAATCCGATCACACCCTTGGATTTAGTCCCTCAAGCTACAACAGTAAAGTTCAATTATGAAGCTGAAACTAGGTCCAAGCAAATCAAAGAGTTCCATCAGCAGGTGCAACAACAAATTAAAAACCTTAATGAAAAGATAGCACCAGCAGAAAATCAGAAGAGAAGGAGAGTTGTTTTTGCTCCAGGTGATTTGGTATGGGTACATCTCAAGAAAGATAGGTTTCCTAGCAAGAGGAAAGGGAAACTTATGTCCAGGGCAGATGGTCTATTTGAAGTACTTGAGCAGGTTAATGAAAATTCCTACAAACTTGATCTATCTAAAGATTATGGAGGCAGTGCAACCTTCAATATTGCAGACCTCGGACCTTATTATCCAAAGGATGAAGGTTTAACAAGTTTGAGGGTAAACTTTTCATAGCCTCGGGAAGATGATGGATGTCCATCTCAACCTACTGAGTCAGCAAGGCAACTAGAGAAAACTTTCTTTCCTGAAGTCCACATCAGGTCCAACTCATATTGGTAGCTAGGAACTCAAGAGGGATCATTCCCTCATCCAACATGAGTCAGCAGGTGAATGCAGGTCCTAGGGTAATTTTGAAGCATTTGAAGAGAGGCATTTGATCACCTAGGGAGCCTGTAAGGAAGGCAGCTTGGCCTTAGAACCCAAAGTTCAGTTTATGCAGTTGAACCTTGGCAGAACCCCAACCTGTGAAATCAGGGTTCATGTTTTCCTAAGGTCGATTTGAATAAGCTGTGTATGAAGGCAATGACATTTAGTGGATTCTATATATTCCTTGGTCTATCTACTACCTATGATCGAGGAGTGCAGGTGACTGAAGTTCCAGGGCATTTTCTATGGCAACAGCATAGTCCTGGGATTGTATATGTTCAAGCAGCTGGGACAATTTTAGGATTACTGGTTTTATCAAGGTCATTTGGTCATTTTCTCATTAATGATCGAGTTACCACAGTTAAGTCCTATTACTACCAGCATTTACAGTAGCTAAGGTTAACTAATAGCAAGTGGAGAAACTAAGGCAAGGAAGAAGTAGTTGTTGGCTCAATCAGAAGAACCCAGCAACTATTTTCATTTTTTACTGTCTTTCTTCAAGTAATCTGATGTAATTGCATGTAAAATTAGCCTTAAGCAGCTCACTTATGTTTGTTAAGTAGGTTTAGAAGTAGATTAGAGGTTTCTTTCACCCTAGGAAACCTCATTTACTCCTGGTATAGCCAGCTGCTTGCTTAAAGCAGCATATATAAGCTAGCTCCTTGTAATATCATTCATTATGTGTGAGTTTATGAATCAGTTGAGCTTGGCTCCTGTTGTTTGTGAGTATCTAATAACTCTCAACCATTTCTACTTGTCTATAACTAAGTTGTGGCAGGCTTAGAAGGTGATAGTAGAGCTTGATTTGCATTAGGAGTGGTGTGGTCTGTAGCTTCTAGTGTGAATTGAGTACTGCCCTTGTGTATTCTTGTTGTGGTGTAGACTGTATCAGCTAAGATCACAAGTTTTATCTTTGTTTTTCTATTTGTCTTTCGTTCCTTGATACTTTTCCATCCCTAGGGAAAACTTAAGTTGAACAAATTAATAGATCAAGAGGGCCTCTTGGTGTTGTCCAGATCAGTGCACTCTGATTATCTTTGATCTGTACATACATCGAATTCAAAAGGAAAATCAACTCACATGCATTTCTTATGTGACCAACATTCACTCAAATGCTTCTCTAGATTCCCTACGAGCTGTTCTATCAAGCACACCAAGCCATTCTGAATCAATTGGTAAACTAGGTGGTTCTTGTTCAGTGATCCACTCATCATTGGATGGCAAATTATCTAAACAAATAGGAGGCTCGGTGGAGTAGGATCTCTTTGTTGTAGCTTCAAATTATACATTAAAAAAAACAAGATTGTTCATCTTTTGTTGATGAAGACGGTTTCTACGCTTTGAATGCACCTAGTAGGGAAAAATAAAACTCATATTAGTTCTTATAAAAACAAGTAATCTTTGACATTAAAAAAATGAAAAAGATAATTTAATTTACCATTTCAAATGCACTCCAGTTTCATTTGCATCCAGATGAACTACAAGTTAGGCTCAAGATTCTTATAGCGAACCTCTGCAACTTAGGAAATTCATCCCCATATAAATCCCACCAATTAGCTGCATGTTATTAATTTGAGATATAATAAGTAACGATAGTGACAAACAAGCATATATAAATGGCGAACCAAATAAATATAGCTAACTCACCTGGGCTTTTTTGCCTCTTGTTTGTATTGCTATTGGCATTCTAAAAAGTCCTTGGCATTCTTAAAGGCATCCATTTGCAAGTCGATCTTCAACCTCTCTTCAGCATGGGGAACCATACGATGAAGACAATTATATAGTCCTATTTTAATATCTGTATCAGCCTTAAAATTTGGACTATAATGGAATTGGGGGTTCAAGTAAAAGGCTGCAGCATGTAAGGGCCTATGTAATTGTGATTCCCAACCTCATTAATTATCTTCCACACAGGTTAGTAGCTTTATAAAAATATGACACAATTCAACAAGTAAAGACACAATGTTAAACACAAACATAAAGAGTAATTAAAATACAATAAGCAAATGTAACTTAAAAGGGAATGTGAGACTTGAGGTTTGAGAATAAACTTACATTCGTTGCACACTCCTAAAGTTCTCTTTAATTTGATCCTTTGCTATATCCGTAGCTTCATAAATAAACCCCATGGGTGGGTTTGTTTTTGAATCTACCATATGAAGAACTTTGACAAGATGAAGTGCTCCCTTCAAACATGTAACAACATTTGGCCAAAAGGCACAAGTTTCAAGTATTATCCTTGCAATAGCTTTTCCATCCTTGTTTTTCTCGAACTTACTCTCTCTCCACTTGTTAGAGGCGAACATTAATAACAAAGAGCCCTTTTGTTCATTTAGGCATCTTAATGTCAAGTAAGAAGTTGCAAAACGAGTAACCGTTGGCCTTATAAGTTCTCTACCTTTGGTGAATTCCCTCATCCAAGTAAGAACCATTATCCTTGAATAAATATAAGTGGTTACCCTTTTTGCCTTTGCATTGGTATCACCTTTTTGTCTAAAACTTCCAACATTAAATCAATACAATGAGCGGTAGAAGGAGTCCAAAACATTTATTTTCTCTTTTCCATTAGTTTTTCTCTCGCTGCTTTATAATTGGAAGCATTATTTGTCACAACTTGCACAACATAATCTTCACCAGCTTTCTCTACAATAGCATCAAGTATTTTAAACACCTTATCAGCAGTTTTTGAAATTTCTGATGTATCTATCGAGGATAAAAAAAAAAAAAAAAAAAAAAAAACAGTTCCCCTTGGACTATTGACCATGAAGTTGGCATATGGAACGCCTTTTTCTATCTGACCAACCATCAGACATTATAGTGCAACCAGTTTTCTTCCATTCCAATTTACTCCTCAAGCAATTCTAAAGTATTTAATACTTCTTTCTTCAAAAAAGTAATCCTAAGCTCATGATAAGATGAGGGTTTCAATCCAAGCCCATACCGTGATACTCTAGCCAGCATAATAGCAAACTCAAGGTTATTAACCACATTAAAAGGAATGGCACTAATGTAAAAGAATCGAGCAATTTGTTAACAAACATAATCTCTTTCACCCCTCTTAAAGCAATATGATTAAGTGTCACTTGTTCACCATTCCTCATATAAGCATCCATAGGACCTTTACCCCTCCTTTTTTTCCGACTTTGAGCTTCTTCAATTGACTCGTCATCTATGCCAAACATTTTCTTTTTTTTCAGTTGGGACTCTTGTGTTTCGACTTCCAATAGTTTTAGAAATTTCTCTTGAACATCCTTAGTAACTTGTAAACATGGCTCAATATTATTATGAGTGCCAGTAAGATGATGTTTGAATCTAGATATACCTCCAAATCGAGTAACATTACAATATTGACACTTGACCTGCCTTGGATCATTGTCCAACTCATCACCATACTCCCAGCCTGGATCTGTCCTTTGACCCAATGTTGTTTTACTCTTCCTCTCAGTCTTCTTAGAACCAGAACAAGAAGCCATACCTGACCAAACACACAAAATCATATTATCATACACATTTATTATTCATTTTATTCAAACAAGAAGCATTACAGCTTCACAGACACACAAAGCCTGGTACACGTCCAAACTCCAAGTCTGCAATTACAATTATTATTCATCCAATAACAATTCCAAGTTCAAGATTCCTTTTAATTACCATACACATCCAAACACGAAGCATTTAAGCATCACAGCATAATAGTGTCACATTTGTTATTCATTTTAATTACACAAAATGACAACACATATTTCATCCAACTTCTAATTCTAAGTTCAAGATTCCAACTTTTGCAATAACAATTAATAACAATCTTACCCATAAAAACCTACAATCAGCAAGAATCTAGTTAAGTAAACTAATTGATTTGAAAAACTTACTTTTAACTTTGAAGAACTTACAAAATATGAGAGCTGTGAGTCTGGGACTATAGGAGTCGGACTGCTGAGTGTGGCAGTGTGGTTGCTGGATCCTAGGTGCTGCTGTGCGAGGGACAAGTCACGAGTCACGAGCAGTAAGTAGCGACGCAGCCAGCAGCGAAGCAACGAAGCAGCGAGCAGCCAGCGTGCGTGGGTGAGTGAAAGTGTTGAGCGCCTAAGGAGTGAGGACTGACTACAAAGGAGTGAAGACTGAAGAGTTGTATGAAGTTACCACATCAAAACCTAAACATCTCTTCAATTCTTTCAATTATTCAATTTCAATGTTTTTTTTTTAAAAAAAAAAAAAGCAAGCTAAGTTGGTGGGTTGGGCTGCTGGACAAAGAGAAATGGATAGCCCAGTTGCCCATTTACATTTCCCTACCAAAAAGTGGTCTGCATCTTACAAATAAGCTAGGATCGTTGGATCAATCAGAATCGTACGATCATATGAGCTTGTACGATCCTGAAACGATCCTGATCCAAGTCTAACTGGTGGGTGAATAGTGGGGGTAAAGTTGGATCATAGGATCGTATGATCCACCGATCCGGATCGCGATTTTAACAACATTGAACTCAATATATAATCAATGGCACAAAATTTGAAAAACACATTTCAGTTAGCAACCCACCAAAAACTGAGAGAAAATCAACACTTACAGATGAATATCTAACAAGAGCTACATACACAAAATCCTCATCTAAAACAAATTGAAAATTACCTTGAAACTGGGAGAGGAGTTAAAGGTGATGGTGGTTAGTGGCACCAGGGCGGTGACTAGGCGAAATTGGGGCAATGACTGCATCAGGTGACAGCATGGAAAAGGAGTTGCGGCCTGGCGGCGTCGTACAAGTGGCGATCGGGTGGTTGGGAGTGATTTCGTGTCAATGAAACAGCACGTAGCAGCACTCAGGCAAGGGTTTTGATATGTGTACAACTAGAACGAGTTGATCATAAAACGTCGTCCCAAAATCAATCATTTACTTCCATTTTTCTTGAACACCCCCTCCATTTACTTCTTGCCATCAGCCATCCCTACACCACTAACAAGCACAAGTATGACCACCATGGCGCCACCATAACACACTAAGAACTCCAACAATCCCCATTAAACCACCAGAACATTTTCATAAAACCTCATCCCAAAATCAATCAAACAAAACTCAAAAATCAACAAATACTCGACACCTACAATTACAAACCATCGATCTAAGATAGTATTTACCGATAGTTGTTTGCCGCTGGAAAACACTATTTTGCAACCAAGATCAGGTGCCGAGACTCAATTCCTCACTGCGTTTGTCGATCGCAAATCACACCTAAACCCACCAATTCTAACTGTCCCTGCCATACCCAGTTCGTACACCGCCATCCATCAACATCGTCACCTCTGTCTGGACCGAAAAACACCAGTTTTTGCTTGGGTAACAGAGTGATGAGGCCAACGTCAAAGTATATGGAAGTCGAGCAAGAGGGAGATCAAATGGCGATGGCCAATGCGAAGCAACACGGAGGCGACCTTCAAGGGTGGCAATGCTTGTGGGACCTTGAGTGAGCGGTGGTCGGGAGTGTGGTGGTTGTGCATGGATGAGCAGGCGATTTGCGCAGTGGCTGCTGATGAAGAGAGAGAGCAGGCAATTTGCGCAGTGGTTGCTGATGAAGAGAGAGACAATGGGTCGCGATGTGGGGATGATGGCGAATGGTGTTGGGGCATCCCTATTGAGCGGCGGCGGTGCCTGGGCTGTCACTAGTGACCGGAGATGAGACTGTTGGTAGTCGAGCACATGGGGTAGAGGGTCTGTGAAGTTAGGGTTTGGTATGAGGTGAGGGGCGAAGGGAAAGTGAGGCTCAATTGAGTTTCTACGCGACTAAAGTGAGAGCAAAATTTTTCATTAATTTTTTTAAAAAACGACGGAACTGTCGCAAGGCCCATTTTTTTCGTCAACTTAGCCTAATTTTAACATAGACCGCACGACGGATACTTTTCCGTCGAAATTTCTATCAAAATATGGTCAGCTTTTAGTAGTGGCAATATGCATATTCAGTCATAATCTCAGTATTGATAACCTACAAACTTAACTTGAAAATTAAATGGTTATTGAGAGGAAACAGAGGTTAGCTATTTGATTCAATCAATTCAAAGCCTAGGGTTTCTGATTCGGGCATGAATTAAATGACACTAGAGACTAGTAATCATGCCTACGGAACAAGAAGTGTGCGCCACCTCTAGGAGCCACATTTACTGAGCCAGTGCAAGCCACTACCAGCCTCAACGTCGGTCCTCTCATTCTTTACTGGTAATCAGTTACTTTATTTCCATGATTCTCACTTGTACTGCCAGATAGACGAAATCAGCAACCACAATATTGTTGCTATCGCACCCTATCATCGTCGCCGCTTCCTATTTCTCTCTCTAAGCAAGTTATCAATTAAAGGGAAAAGAGCTAGAGCCAAACTGGTATACCACCATCGGCAACTAGGCACTAATGCCTCCATCATGCTCTCTCTCTTTCTTCATACCTCTGTTGCGTCAGTTCCCAGTTGAACAAGAGACTTCCATCCTCTTTTTTTCTTATCCCTCTCACTGTATAATACTAATTACGGCCCATTTGAATGAGAATGAAAATTCATAATGGGAATAGAAATTGACGATGGGAATGAGAATGAGAATTTGTTTATGAATTCTCAAATTCTTTGTTTGTCATATAGTAATTCAAAATGTGAATAAGCGGGAATGGGATTGGGAATAAATACATACTAACTAAAATACCCTTGACTAATTTGAGTCGAGTGATGTAGCATTGGTAAAATATTATTTTTGTATGAGGATAACTTATGAATTACCACACCTCCCCTCCCCCCTCTCGGTAATAGATTAGTAGATCCCTCTTTTTTTTTTTTTACAATGTACATTGAACAAACATGGGAGGTTTATAACAATTGATCTATTCTCATCTCCACCCCAAACTCACTCATACCAAACGCCCCCTTAAGGCCTCATCCCCCCCCCCCCCCCCCGCTTTTGTACCTGCTTCACCCTAAAACAACCCCCCCACCCAAATGCAACCACATAAAAAAGTTAAACAATTAATCTCATAAAAAGATGAATAATTAAAATTAAGACCCTTGATCGGAGTAACTACCCTTGATCGGAGTAACTACTCGGATATCAAAATAAATAACTGGAATTTTACTTTATTTTTACGAACAAATTCTAACTATATACCTACAACAAAATATACATATCCAGAACTTCAATAAAGTGACTACTGTTTATGTCATGACTAATGAGATCCAAAAATATTATGTTTAATCCAAGAATTTGTTGTTCCAAAGACTTGTCCGTAAAAAAGGAGTAAAAAAATATTTTTTCTACAACATGTTTGAAATCGAGTTCTTCATTTAATTCTACACTTTTATTTGTCTCACTTTAATTTTTCCAAAGCATCTTTAGTTTACATTGGGATTTTTGTTTTAAATTTTTAAATATAATTCTTGCAAAGCCCAACGAGAATGAATACCACACAGAAGAGTCAAGATCGGGCTCCCTAAAATAATGTTCCATTCTGGATTGACCGAATTGATACAAAAGTTATAACCAGAGAAAGTTACAAAAAACACTAGTTATTTGAATAGCCCGATGACCCATCAATTGTGGAAATAGGATCTTTAGCAAGTAATAAGTGCTTAAATAATACAATACAATTCTAGTGCACCATGTATCTTCTTTCTCATTTCAAAGAAAAGATGTGCGAGAAAAAGGAAACAACATGGGCATCTGAATCAAACCTAAATGGAAATGACGTGAAAAGTCTTTTTGAAAACCTAGCATTGAAGGCATTATGACAATATACCAGAGGAATGGAGAAAAACTCGTGATTGGTGTGGATCGACTGGATCCTCAACCATAGTTCCTTTTTTCCCCTCCCGGAAGCGTTATTGGCCTTCTTCATCCGGCACCTTCTGCGTAGGATTCATATTAGACATGTTGCCTCTGTGGGACTTCCCCAGTTTTGATTGCTCCCTTCCCCCTTTTCCATTATATGGGGGGTTGGGATCCCTTCGACTAATAAAGCCCAAAATAATGGGGAAAAATCTATGACATATGGATTCCAAGCTTTGCGCGAAGTGAATGGATTGGATTTTACCTATGATCTCAAATCAATGGGCAACCATAGTTACTTTTTTTCGTGGCGTTGTTGATGTTGTTGGAAGCCAATTTTTAACAAGGACTTGCTTTCAGGACTTCTCCCAACTCGCACTAGTAGGGTGGAGGAGGTGTGATGAAGATCTGTGAATATAAATAGTACAAGTTGAGAGACTCTTATACTATTTGGAGGGCAGAAGGCATGAATCAAGAAAAAATTTAATTAAAAACAAAAATAAAGTCTACTTGAGCTCGATCCTAAAATTTTTTAATCGAGCTCAAGTTAAGCCAAGATTTTACTAATTCGCTAAGCTTTGAGTCGAGTCCGACCCTAGGTTGCTCCGGCTTGACTCTTATAGGCTTGTTACATGCCTAGGCGCAGAAGGGAACATTTTAGTATATATATATTTTTCATTGCTTTATGTAAAAAGGGGCCATGTGACTTCAATTATTTAACAAGTAAATAAGTATTTAATGGGCATTTTGGCCCATATATTAATAATTGATCAATAATTAACTTTGAAGAATAAATTATCAAACAACTTGTGGCAAACGGTACACATTTTTCCCCTTTCTAACGTATTTATATTATACATTTATATATTATACATTTAAAAACGAGAGAAATTTGCCAACATAATTGGAATGATTTAAGAACTCCAAAGATACGTAAATTGTGACGAGGGTAGGTGGAAGCGCAACCTAAGTTATACTATGCATACAAAGTACATGTGTCTAAGGCTATCAGTAATGATTTTCAAAAACACTAAGAATGGAGGAGAGAGAATAGAAAAGGAAAGGAAAAACAAAAAAAAAAGGCATTCTTGAGTATGACAGACATTCTTGAGAATGGAGGAAAGAGAAAATGGTATGGGGAGGAGAGAGATAGAGACAATTAGGAAGAGAAAAATATTAAACAAAATTTATTTTATTTTATCTTTTCTTTTTTGTACTATAGTTATATATTACTCATTTTCGACTCCATTCTTCAACTCATTCTTCAATACTCGTTTTCCATTATCTATTAAAATAATACTCCCTCTGTTCCATATTATTTGTCATAATTTTGACTTTCATGGTCTCCAATATCACTCTTTGATTGATAATTTCTTGTATAATATGTTATTAACAATTGCAATATTATACTTGTATGATAGTATTTTTCGTTACGAATCTAATAATAGTAATTTTATATGGCAATTTATTGTATATATTGATAAATTTATGGTCAAAATTTTGGAATTTGACTGCACAATTTCCAAAGACGACAGTTAATATGGAACGGAGGAAGTACTAAACTTACTATTCATGTACTTGGTGTTCTCAATTTTGAAGAATACCATTGAGAATAGCTTAAAGATATGCTAGTTCAGACACAAGAAAAAAGACTAGTCATGTTGGAGTTTGAGTAATTTATAATTCAGTGGCAGCTCTCCCTATCACAAGTTTAAAAGAAAAAGAACAATTTATTTGTAGTTGTAAAAAACAATTTTCAATAGTGTTATAGTTTTTAACAACAATTTTTTTAAATTGAATAGTGACAATAAATTATAAATTAGAGAGGGTTTAGTGTTTGTCGGTTGCCTCTACATAGATTCTCAGAAATATAACAATAACCTAATTGATATATCATTATTTATGAAAAAATTTTATACGTGATTTTTTTCCATTATGTGAAGTTAAAATTTAATTTATACAATATACATATAGCGTCATATATATGTATATATATTTAATTTTTTTTAAATTTAATATAATAAACATATATTTTAATTATATAATAAATAAGAAACTTAAAAGATATATAAGTGCAAGACACCTATCATTTTACCAAAATATATTAGAAGCAGTACTTCTTGATCCAACTTACATATCATATCATATACTCTATAGTATATAGTAAAAGTGTCATTTTCGTTTTTGTGTTTTGTTGTTTGCTCTGTCTGCTTGTTTACTTGTGTTTACACATAAATTTACTTTTTTTACCCTTGAGTATAATAATTAATCAGCAACTTGTCTTTAGCTTGTATTCACACATAAATTTACTATTTTACCCTCAACTACAATAACTAGGCAATATAAGTTGACTGTATATCTAGTTATGGTAAATACGGGTCGTGTGTATTTTTTATTTTGGGTGAATTTCACTTTAAAAACATGACTCGGATGCACTTCAAATTCAGGTAAATACGGGTCAGATGTTCTTTGACAGTAAAAATTTCTTTTTAGGGTAAATATGAGTCAGATGTATTTTGGTTTCAGGTAAATTCCACTCTAAAAATATTGACCTGGATGTATTTCGGGTTTAGATGAATACGATCGGGTGTATTTCAAATTCAGGTAAGTACGGGTCAGATGTTCTTTTAGTTTTATGTAAATATATTTTCATACAATTATAATATGTACAATGAAAACGTTAAAATTCTTAACATACGACAATCTTTAAAGAATTTTAGGTTAGTATGAAAAGTAAATTGTTGTACATTAAATTTGAAAAATAAATATAATACTATTTATAAATTACATAATAATATATTATATTCATAATTTTTCATATTTATTATAATTTTAATTACAATATCTATTTAATATAGTAAATTTAATGTACACTATTACACTAAACTTATATTGAAGAACTATAATTTCTAATCGGTGTGGTAATATAAACTGCATCATGGCCCACTTTGTTTTTTTTTTTGAACGCATATTTTGGTTTTATATAATGTGTGTATTCAACAAAAATGTCAACAGTCAAAATAAGCAGGCAAGTTGAGTTAGAGATGCATCTCCCAATAATAACCTGCTTACTTCCCTTTATATATTGACATGCCGTCCTATTCGATTTACCAGAGACAGAGAGAGAGAGAGAGAGAGAGAGAGAGAGAGAGAGAGAGAATGGGGTCATACTACCAAGGGTCAGCTGTTGCTCCTGAAAGAAATGATAATACACAGACACAGCAGCAAAACAAGGATGAGCTCGATGCAGGTGCTCTTTTTGTTCTTCAATCCAAAGGTATCTCTCCTATTCTCTCTTTAAATTTACATAATCTGCAAATGCATACTTCATTCATCATGGATATTCTTATTAATTCTCATCATCTTTACTCTTATTTTTTCAATTATTCACATCCCTAAAAAGTTGGAGCAACTTACCCTGTTTACTATTCTTTAACACCTTTCTTCTTCTTTTTCTTCCATCAAACTATAATTCCTATTATGTATAAATTAAAATAAATGCAAGTGGCATTTCTTTTCAATATACCTATCCTCGGTTGGTGGAGGAGTATGCAATCGTTAAGCCAGCCCAGCCAAATAGCATTATTCAATTTTTTTTTTCTTTTTAAGGAACCATTTCTTTTGACCTTTATTTAGAATTAGATATTAATTAAGTTTAACTAGAATATGTTACGGTTTTGTCTTTTCTTCCCACCTTATTTTTTATATCTAACCTTTGAATTCATTATTAGTTCTTGACAATTAATTCAAAATTTTAAAAGTGAATTAATTCACTAATGTAATTTGAGTATATTACATTAGTGACATTAATTAAATAAATGAATTTTAAAATATATTATTTATAATTTTTAATAAGGCGCTTGTAAGTAAGACAAATCATATAAATAATATCGCTTATTAAATATATAAAATTTTAAATATATATTATATAAAATAAATAAAAAATATGAAATAAAGTGGAAAAAGTAGGATAGAGAGCGGGTAAAGGTGGGAAAGATGGGATAATTTTTATCCCACACCAGCCATTAAAGAACAAAGCCTTAATGATAATTGTCAATGTAAGCCCAATATTTAATCCATTGGATCTTTTTTCATTTAGCTTTATTTCAGAGTTTTGCATTCATTATTTTAACTCTATATTTTTGGGCTTAGTTTTTGTAACAGCCTTATATTTTCAGATATGAAAAGAAATGTCCATGTTGATGACTGATCGATTTAAATCTAAATATGAGTATTTGTTGTCTTATTATTAGAATTATGATCAAATTTACACTGAAAGTTTAACTTGACGGAGCCAAGAATATTTAAGTTAAATGTGCTATTGAAAACAAAGGTTGAAAAAGATTATCATCCAAAAATTAATATCTATGACGTTAAACTGTAGAAATGACTTTATTCATTTTGTTTTTCAATTATTGTTCAATCATATAATTATAAATATCTTTTGCTGATTAACCTGGATTCCCATTATATATAGTTTCCATGTGATTCCTTTTATTCTATTTTGTTTTTCTTTGTGATGGAAAAAAGAAAAAGAAAATTTAAAGATGAGTTGCTTAGCAAAAATACTTGAACGTCCTCCAGAACATATTTTTGTATGTTTTTTTTATAAGTAGCGGCCGACGAGCCCTTTTATTCAAACATCAAAAGGTGCAAAAAAACGCACCACGTTGAATGACAGCTGTACACAGTTTTGTATTTCTTACATTAATAAGATGAAATTGTCTTATTCTATAACGATACATGACTGGTACAACAAAATTAACCTATATAAAGTAATGTACTTGTAATTTAATTGAAAACTTTATAGTGGTTGTCAACTATGACAATTGCCACTATGAAAATAATGTTTATTCATATATATATTAGCTTTTATCTTTATCATTCATTTTTTTATTTAGTACAATATTATAAAATATATTTTTATGAAATTTTTTAAAATTTAAATATCTTACCTTTAAGTTTTAGCATAGTAAACAAGAATATTTTGAAAAATATTTATTTTAAATTTTTTTAAATAAACTGAAATTTTAAAAAATATATATTATAATTTATATTAAATAAAAAAACTAAAGGTGAAAATAAAACTTGACATATGTACAAATAAGATTGTATGTATATATATATATATATATATATATATGTATGTATGTATGTATGTATGTATGTATGTATGTATGTATGTATGTATGTATGTCATAGCATTTTACAATAGTACGAAATTTTAAATTTATATACAGCATGATCAAAATCTCCCTTTTTAATTATTTGTTTGAATTCTAAATTTAGTATCACAGATAAGTAATTGAAGTATTCACTAAAAACATTTACAATGTTAGAATTTATGTTACATATATTACCATACTAAATTTTAAATCTCATATTTGCGAAATTCATTTATATAATGTTGGTGTTTAATCTAAATTTCTACAAAATTATTATTCTTAAGCAAGGTTGTTAAAATCGGGATCCTAACTCGAAACTATGAGGAAGTTAGGATCGGAAATTAGCCCATGTAGGATCGTGGATCGTGTGTAAATTGTAGAATCGTAACGAGGATTTTGGACCATAAAATCGTAGGATCGTAAATCAGGATCGGGATTTTAATAACTATGTTCTTCAGTCACTATAGAACGCTTTTTATTAACACTTTTTGGGGGAGTGTTTGTGGCAATAATTATTGCCTCAAGGTGCAATTGAAAACTGCGACAAATCAAGTGACTCAAATAATACTCCTTGTGACGGTCTCGACTAAGTGCCATTATTATTTGTGGTACTATGGCCCTGTTCTTTTCTGCGTTGGCAAACTGCGGTGCCACAGCCTACTATAATTTGCCACAACCCACCACATTTTACCGTAAATCATTACTTTTCTCTCTCCTCACTTTTCTCTCTCCTCACTTTTTTCCTCTACTTTTTACATTCTCTCTCCTCACCTACCCCACATACCAATAACCTACCACAATTTCACCACACCCCACCACAATTTCGGCTGTGTTCGGCAGTAGCGTTTGGGGTAGCTTTTAGCGTCTTGACCAAGTCAAAACTCTAATTGCATAAATATTAGTGTTCGGTAAGCTAGCGTTTTAAGGAGCGTTTAACGTTTTAAGGAGCATTTTGTGAAACGCTAATAAAGTTAACGTTTAGCGTTTAGGATATAGCGTTTCATATTTTCGGTCAAAAAATACCCTTTGAAAATTTTATCTTTTAAAATTATTGATATCCTTTTATGTCAATTCACACTAATTTGTTAATTCAATCGCTAAATTTACCGAACACAATTTTCATTTGAACAGTCATCCACTATCTGCTACTTAAACCGCTATCCACTACGTAAACCGCTATCCTCTACGTAAACCGCTATCCCCTACATAAACCTCTATCCGCTACCTAAAACGCTAATTTTGCCGAACAGGGCCTTCACCACACCTCACCACACCATTCCGCAAAATACTGCATAAAAGAACAGGGCCTATGTATGTCACTAGTGCAATTGTTTATGGCACTGTTTTGTGCCCTTGATTTCCTGGCTATATCGTACCTTCACAATTTGTGGCACTCTAATGCCAAACATTTCTCGAAAAATACTAGGTTCCCTCTAGGTTTGTATCACTTTTTCTTGCCAATAAATCAATAATCTCCTATTTTAGTGTTTTAGTTATGTCGTTTTTGTCTTGCTGTATTGGTTTAGTTGTGTTACTTCGTCGTTGGTTGTTGTTTTTCACTGGCCGTTTTCGCGGCTTCGGTACTGTCTCTTTTGCCTCTTTTAACTTTCAATAATTAAAAAAAAATCAATAATCACTTATAAAAAATCTAATAGTACTCTCATAAATAGTCTAATGACTATTATTCTCATGTATAACAACAAATAAGGGAGTTTTCTTTGAAAACGAAATGGGGGAGTGTTGTTTGACCGCAAATGTCTTTGGAAAAGTAAATGATATCAATTATATAAATTAATTAATATTTTATTTTTTTCCCTTCTTTTGATAGGTTGTGAACTGGAATGTTGAATAGTTGTATATTTGGATATCAATATACAGCCATAGTCCCATAGTGGCCATAGATTATCACACAAGTCGACAATATATGCCCACTTCACATCTCCTCCTCCTGTCACCATCCTAAATATCTCCTCTACGTTGCTACTAAATAACACAATCTTGTTCTTTATGTTAATGGCTTTATAATCTCAAATTTACGAATACTGTACTTGTAAAATTTTGAAGAATGATCATTACTATAATTTTTAAATGGATATCATTAGCAACCATACCACAAATTCCTTAGAAGTAGAATCTTGTTTATAACTCCCATATTTTCTCTAATGTGACTCCACGTAGAACTCTATTGGTCCAAGGTTTTTTCCTTTTCCTTCTCCTATAACAATATAATCAAATCAAATATCACACTTAAATTTAGTGGACCTTATTTTTAAACGTATGCACACTTAGTTATAAGAAAATATTGACAAGTTCAACTCGTTTCATTGCAAAACTCTTATTATCTCTAGTGTGATGGTGACCTTGAGCAGTGTGTGCTTCCTCCCATTGATTGGAGAATTGTTGTAAATAATATGATTAAAACTGTAGCAAGAAAGTATATAATTGATCTTTAATCGGGTCCGTCTTTCATCACATGACCAGGTTGATTATTGATGACACTGTTCTTTGTTTTTCTTGGCTTTTTGTAATATTTCTTAAGGTGATATCTATGGTTCCTCCATGCTTTTCAAACACGTCGCAACGACTTTTTGTTAACAATTTCAAGCCCAAATTTTTACTTTCCATTTGAAAATGAATGTCAATTTCAGTACACCGTTAGAAATAATTAAAATTTGAAGGATATAAGTATCTATGAAAAGAACAAACTAATAGAAACTTGCCCGATCTAAGGAAACAATATCAGCTTTATAAACTTTATCCACTTTCTGCTATTTTTTTCCCCAATTGGACATAAGTCGCCATTCTTGCCTATATCTCCAAGGAACCAATCCAGAATATGATCTCCTTTTCTGAGGGGTTGGTAAAAATCATTAAATGGCACCACAAATTAACCTCTCACTCTCACCAGGTGGTAGAGCCCATACATGGCTTCGAAATATGGTTCCCCCTCTTAATTTAATTTAGTCTTCACATCTTTGTCTGTTTGAGAACTATGAGAAAAAAATTATATGCAGTTTTTCTACAAATAAAATGCAAAACAAAAAGGGTTTTTGGTTTAAAATAATCCAAAGTGAGAGGTGAGTGACTGAAAATAATTCAAACTAACTTTTTGGCTGAAAATAATTCAAACTCTTCACCTACTTACTCTGACTAAACCAGAATTGAATTCCGACGTCGCAAAACTGACTTGACACCTTTAAAAATTTCAAAGATGCAGTGGGTTAATATTATTTTCAGTCGAACTTTTTTCAAAGTCGCCAAGCGACGTCGGAATTCAATTCTGGTTTAGTCATAGTAAATAGGTGAAGAGTTTGGATTATTTTCAGCCAAAAAGTTAGTTTGGATTATTTTCAGCCAATCACCTCTCACTTTTGATTATTTTGAGCCAAAAAGTTAGTTTGGATTATTTTCAGCCACTCACCTCTCACTTTGGATTATTTTGAGCCAAAAACCCAAACAAAAATATATACTAATTTGAACTTTTTCTTCTTCATCAAACCCAATGTTGTCAATCCAGTCGGGGACATTGAATTGTCCACCTATATAGTTCTCTGTTACGAAGATGTTCTTCTTCTTCTTCTTCCAAGTTTCTTGGTTGGCTAAACTGGGTTGAATAAGTCATACTCCTGATCAGTTTTATTTTCTTGATTAATTTCAACTTGACGAGCCTCTGCCCTTGTCACTTGCTACGGAACATATTCACCCTGCGTTAACAAAACATTAATTTTATTAATAACGTCTATTTAGAAATCAATTAGCATTATGGCAGAACTATGAAATTTAAAACCCAACAATACAATACAATATAGTAGAATACAAGAATAGACATACCAAAATAAGGATAGATATTGCTAATTAGCGAAGCCAACATACTGCCAAAAGCCAAAACTATTTGACCAATAATCTCAAGAAGTGCGTGGGTTGTTGGGGATATTAACGAAATCATAAAAGATAAAGGCACTAATTACATATTCTGTAAGTAATTTAGAGGAGAGCATATTGTTGTTTTAGGCATGAAAAGAAAGCAAAGGGAAGAAAAGTAGAGATGTAGAACGTGAAAGTCCGACAAGAAGAGCAAAAAGAGCCGCCAGCCTAAATTGATGAATCATAAGACACAACAAAAACATAAAGTGTTTATTTTAAATACTACTCATAAGTCATATGATCAACTTTTATTTGCAAGTGCAGCTTGCTTTTGATGGTAGATCTTTCTTTGTTAGCCATTGCGGGTGTTGTATGTTATGAGCAGCTAACCTTTCTTGGCTACTAATAATCGAAAAAAAAGTCATATGATCACTGCTTTAGACAATACAACTTGCTCGCGCAATGAGTTCATCTCATTAGAATGAAGTAGGACACATTAATGAGCCTATTTAATACTCATGCTATCTAGATGAGTAAGAGTCTCTCTCCCTATGGATATATGGATCACCAGAATTGAAAAGATAATGATCCCCATTCAGAAGATTGTCATTATATTGGGTCCCTTGAGAATCATTTCAACCCCACTAAAATATTTTGAGAAAAATATGAGACACTCCTTGGCAATATATTTCTCTGCTATAGATCCCTCGAGATACGCTCGATTACAAACGTATTCTTTTAGTCGAACTAAGAATCTTTCCAAAATTGATATTCAATCAAACAGGTTATAAGAATTCGCGTAGTAAATGGAGAAATCATAAATAGGAAAAGAAATAAATTAGAATAAGTTTCTTAGTTACCTTCCGATAGGATACATCCATCTATAGTGTACTGGTCCACCAAGTTTAGCCTCTTCAACTACATGAATCAATAAGTGGACCATAATTGTGAAGAAACTAGGGAGAAACACCTTTTACAAGCGCAAAGTGTGATAATTAGCTTGTATTTCATAAAGCTCATTTAGATCAAAGGTTTTAGAGCACAGGCTTTCGAAAAATAAGGACAAATCAGAAATTATATATATGGATGATTTTTGAAGATTTGGATGCATGTTAAGGCAATTGGTAGGATATCTTGCATCAAAATATGATGATCATGACTCTTAAGATTCAAAATTTTGGATACCTGAATGCCAAGTATGGCTCGTAATTAGTAGCAGGTTATCAAACCGAATATTCAGGTATCAAATTTGGTTTATTTTATGTTGCTTCCTATTTAAATCTACTAGTCTCTTCATATTCATCAAATAAATAGTAATTATATTTATCAATATGTATGGTCTTGGACTATTACTAATGATTTTTCTTTAGAATTCGGCTATTTGATCGATCCACTTACCTCTATTATGTCAATGTTAATTACTACTGTTGCAATTCTAGTTCTCATTTATAGTGATAAAATTTACGATATTTGAGATTCACACGTCTTGAAATATTCGATGCATATCCATCAGGTACTATAAGAAATTTCAAAACCTTTAGAAACATGTCGTTATCATCACTAG
The DNA here is from genome assembly GCA_029582165.1 of Portulaca oleracea. Lineage (NCBI taxonomy): Eukaryota > Viridiplantae > Streptophyta > Magnoliopsida > Caryophyllales > Portulacaceae > Portulaca > Portulaca oleracea. The sequence goes on from CM055874.1 coordinate 35,182,313, forward strand.
ACATAGGGTACTCTGCAGGAGGTGTATTAAGCGTATAAGCCCCAAATATAAGATATATATTAAAAGTGTTTTAATTTTTAGAAATAGATATTATAAAACAAAAATCATATTAAAACATTAAAATATGAATGGAATATAATAAAGTTATTTATCTGTAAATTGGGTCTGAAATCTTGATTAATTAATGTTGAGACAGGATCCTGGATACATTGCGGGTACCACTTGACAACATCAATAGTGGCACCAGCGTTATTGAGTTTGCCGTACGCATTTGCGTTTGTTGGGTGGGCAGGCGGCTTGATATGCCTGGTCATCGGGGCTTTGGTCACATTTTATTCATATAATTTGCTGTCATTGGTCCTCGAACATCATGCCTCCACCGGCCACCGCCTCCTCCGGTTCCGAGACATGGCTCATCATATTTTAGGTATTTTCATCATCCATCCCCATTTCTCTCTTCTCACTCATCCGCATCATCATTCAATCATCATTTATTATGATTCTAAGTAACCCGTTCAATTTATTCATTTTTTTTATTGGGGTCTCTGTAAAATATTGACAGAGTTATTGGATTGCTTAACAAAAAAATTGATCATAGGTAACTTAATATTTAGCGAAATTATTTTTCGGTAACCCAATCTTTCAAAATGAATTTTGAGGTATTCTTAATTTTAAAATGGGTAATTATTAGGTACTTTTCCGACTATCAACTTTATTAAGTGATTGAAATAGTCTTGTTCTCTCATTTGTGAAGAAATATCTTTGAAGAAGAATAAGGGTCTTCTGGTCATTTAATAAAATTAATGGTTGGAAAAACATCAAATAATTACTAACCCAAAAATTAAGGGTACCTCAAAATGAGTTTTGAAAAATTCGGGTACCAAAAAATAGTTCCCCCAAATATTGGGGTACCTCCAAATAATTTTTTGTGTTTAGCCTAATTTTATCAATCACAATAGAAAATATACATTTTATATATAGTTTTATAAAATATAAATAGATAATTATTTTTACATTATTTATAAGTTGTAATAAACATACCTTTATAATAATTTAAATATACTTATATTTAATTTTATGAGTGATTTAAGTGAAATGCATTGAAATGTTTATCATTATATATATATATATATATATATATATATATATATATATATATATATATATATATATATATATATATATATATGGTGGGTTGGTGAAAAAGAAGGATGGGTTAACAAAAGGCCAAAGTCAACCATTGATGGCCCCATTGAGGTTGAGGCGATGATGGAGTAAGAAAATTAAAAAATGAATATAAATTTTACTCCCTCCGTTCCATATTAACTGTCGTCTTTGGAAATTGTGCAGTCAAATTTTAAAAATTTTGACCATAAATTTCTCAATATATACAATGAGTTGCTATATAAAATTACCACCATTAGACTCGTGAGGAAAAATACTATTATAAAAGTATAATATTGCAATTGTTAATAATATTATTATATAAGAAATTATCAATCAAATAGTAACATTGGAGACGGTGAAAGTCAAAATCATGACAATTAATATGAAAGGAGGGAGTATAATGTGAAAAATACATAGGGCCCACATAGTCAGCGTAACTCGAGAACTGAAAAGATGCATGATTGAATTGGCATTGGATTTGTATGAAATGTGGAGTGACAAAATGGGGAATGAATGAATGAGATGCAGGACCAAGATGGGGTAGATATGCAGTGGGGCCAGTCCAGTTAGCTGTATGTTATGGTGCAGTTATCGGTTCCTCTCTTCTTGGTGGCCAGTGCTTGAAGGTCTGTCTGTCTCTTCCGATACCATCCATATTACTTTCTATTGCATGCATTCCCCTCAGGTCTCTCAACTTGTAGTATTTCTTTTAGGGAAATTGTATATGCTATTTGCCTTTTCTTTTTTCTTTTCTTTTTTGGGAAATTGTCTAATCAAATATATCTTAATTAGCTTCATCCAATGGCTTTCTCAGTAAACTAAAAGAGGGCACGTATGGATCAAATTAGTTAGGACCAAAAGTTTAATCCGTAAGTAAACTTAGGAAAATTTTGTTTTTATGTAATAATAACTTGTATAATATATGTATTTTGAATCAAGATAATTAATAACGATCTTGAATTGTTCAAAATATTCAATTTTGTAACCTTTAATAATATTTTCTCTAGTAATTATTTATCAATTATAAGAGTATAATACTTATAACTAGGTTAACAAATATAAATAAGGGAGATTCTACCATAGTTGAATTTATTTTCAACTATGGTAGTTGAAATGTATAAGTACCCTTAATTTTATCATTAAAAATTAAAATTAATATATATATTCACCATGGGACTTGTTATAATAAGTAAATCTATATGTTAAGTTATAATTTTTTATAAAATTAAATATTTTAAAGGAAATTCTACCATAGTTGACTTTTTTTTTCAACTATCGTAGTTGAAAAATGAAAATACCTTTAATTTTATCATAAAAATTCAAAATCAATGTAGGTTGATCAAAGTAACTTGATACAGTAATTAACCATGTTTAGGAGGATATAAATCTTTTTAAAAAATATGATTTATTTTTAATAAATGAATGATATAAAATTTTCAACTACCATTGTTGAAAATAAATTCAATTATGGTAGAATTTTCATATAAGGAATTATTTGCCACTAAACTAATTTGATCCACTAAAGTATATAAAAATTGCGACTAAACTATATAATTTTATATTAATAAAAAATATAAGATAAAAATGCCACTAAAGCATATAAAAATTGCAAATTTGACACCCGAAAAAAACATGTTATGAAACTGCCATTAATTTATGTTTATGATGACAAAAATGTCACTTTATCGAATCAGAACTTGTTGTAGCCAGTTAAACCTCCCCCCCCCCCTCAAATCTTCTTCTTCCTTATCCCTCCCCCATTTCCCCTGCTTCATCTGCCATAACCCAACCTTCTCCCTATTTGTTCCAATCCCAAAACTTAGGGCTTTTCTTCTCCTTTTTTCAAATGTTGGTTCAAGAAACCCTAATTTCTCACAAAAAGCAACAATGGTTGCACAGTGGCTGAATAGAGGAGAGAGGAATTGAGTTTTGGGGCGGTTTTCAGCGGCAAGATTGATGTTTTCTGGGGTGTTTTGGGTTAAAACCAGTAAGTATAATTTCCAATTGATGATTTTTTTAATATTAGAGTATGTGCGTGTATGTGATTTGGTTTGATTTGATTTGGACAGTTTAGATGGGTGGGTTTGATTCGTTTTCTTTGGTGTTGGCGGCTGTTTTTGCAACGGTGATGGATGATGGTGGTGTTAGTAGTGTAAGTCATGGTGATGTTGAGTGTGGGTAGCTGCTTCAGTGGTTTTGGTGGTGGCAAAGCAGTGGTGGTGGACCGGTGGTGTAATGGTGGAAGGAATGGAGTTAGAGAGGGGGTGTTAGCTTTTAGGGGTCTTTTTAGTTGATTAGGTAATTAGTGAATGTAATTAGTGAGTTAGAAGGGGGTTTACTTGCTATACTAGGTCACTCAACAATTTCAGCAGGTTAACACTATAAGCATAAGTTAACGACAGTTTCATAATATATTTTTTGGTGGCAAATTTGCCATTTTTACATAGTTTAATGGTATTTTTATTCGAGAACTTTGAACTCTCCTAATTAAGTTACCAAGCAAGGGTAAATAGTTTACCATTACAAACACCCTCATACCCTCACCCACCTTTACTCTTCTACCCTCCTTTCTAACTCTCTCCTCAAGTGGACCCTTTATTAGCGTCAACAACTATGCTAAATATTGAAATTCACAAGCATTTATTTGAGTGGGCATGCATGCAGGCTATCTACCTATTGTCAGATCCCAACGGAAGCATGAAGCTGTACCAATTTGTAATAATTTTTGGAGGCCTAATGTTGATCCTAGCTCAGATACCCTCATTTCACTCTCTAAGGCACATCAACTTGATTTCTCTACTCCTCTGCTTGGCCTATAGTGCTTGTGCCGCTGCTGGTTCCATTTATATTGGTAATGCATCATCAACTCATCCACATTATTAAATCATTATCATACGGATCGGACTATTAAAAAATACTAGGTAAATTGCCGGTGTGATGTACAGGTATAAAAGTAGTGGATCTTTTACAGGATGAACAAATAAACAATCCCACTATTTTACGTATTTGCTCCAATAATGACGGAAAATTTTGTACAATTGTTTGAGAAAATGATTGTACAAAAAACTTCAAAATTAAAGACTTGATTTGTAAAATGAAATTGTGTAATTGTCCAATTTAATATGCATGTGTGTTTTCATCATGGACTTCAGCTCCACTGTATTTATTAATGAAGATATAAAAGTAAAATAAAATCGTGTTCTTTTGCAAAGTAAGTTAAAGTTTATCTTACCTTATTTTACCTTGTCTTACCGTCCGAAAGAACATGAGTATGCTTTTGCATAATTTATATCTAAAAGTATTTATTTAACTCATAGAATTTATTTAAAAATAGAAAAATAGGTGGTGTGATATTTAATTACTTCCACTACTTTATTTACATTTTCTTACCTAATCTTAGACCATGTTTTCTTGTAAAGTAAGTAAAATTTTACCTTGCATTCTGTTATCTAAATCTTACATTACCATTTGAAATAATATGACCATACTTTTAGGTAATTTATATTAAAATTATTTTATTTAACTCACATAATTTATTTTAAAAAAAATAGGTATGATTTTAATAAATATAAAAAATTACAAACAACAATAAAAGTATTATAAATTTATATGTAATATTATAATTTATTTTTCAAATACAATGCACAATAATTTAGTCTGCATACTCATAAAAATTATTAGGCTTTAAAAATTGACCTATGTTAAAGCTTTCAATGTTTCCTATTGTCAAATAATATCAAACCCATATTTATCCGAATCCGAAATATACTTGACCCGTATTGACCTGAACCCGAAATACATTTGACCCATATTTACCTTGAACCCGAAATACACCTAACTTGTGTTTGCTGAACCAGAAATATACCAGATTCATATTTAATTACCTTATTTAAATATACACCCAACACGTATTTAACACACTTCTTGAATTGATTGATTTGGACATAGATTTTTATTTGATGCCAGACTCCCTATTATCAAATAATATCAAACACATATTTATCCGAATCTGAAATATACCTAACTTGTATTGACCCAAACCCGAAATACACTTGATCCATATTTACTTGAACCCAAAATACACCTAATTCGTGTTTGCCCGAACTAGAAATATATCGTCCGTATTTGCCATATATAGATATACACCCGACACGTATTTAACCCGGTTCCCAAATTGATTGGTTTGGACATAAAATTTTATTTGATGCTAGGCTCCCTATTATCAAATAATATCAAATCCATATTTACTTAAATCCAAAATATACCTTACCCGTATTGACCTGAGCCCGAAATACACTTGACCCATATTTACTTGAACCCGAAATACACCTAATACCCGTGTTTTCCCAAACCAAAAATATACCAGATCCATATTTACCTTATCTAAATGTACACCCGACACGTATTTAACTCACTTCCCGAATTAATTGGTTTGGACATAAAATTTTATTTGATGCTAGACTCTTTATTATATTCGAGGGCAAAAGAGTAAATTCGAGTATGAACACAAGCCACACGGTAAGTTGCCAGACTATCAATTCCTTCAAACAATTTTTCGCTCACGCAACAATTTAAGGCTCTTTTATTGTATAGTAGATAATTATTGTTTCGACTGTCTTTTTTGCATTAGTTCAGACAATTTTGACGGGTTACTATTTAACTGGAGACTAAAAACTCTATTCTTTAGCTTGGTAGGATGGTTTGTCCTCACCTTACCTTATCTTACTATCCAAAAAACAATACTATATTTTAGATAATTTATATTTAAAATTCTTTATTCAACTCATAAAATTTATTTAAAAATTTTAAAAAAATAAATAATGTGACATTTACATACATGTTATTCCTACTATAAAAAACATGACCTCACTATAGAAATGAATTAGTCAGAAAAGGCAACAAAGTTACATTAATATTGGTTGTTGATCATATATCTGACTGCAGGGCACACACAGAAGGGGCCAAAGAAAGACTACTCAATAAAAGGAAGTTCAGAGGATCGAGTATTCGGTATCTTCAATGCCATAGCCATTATTGCCACCACTTTTGGAAATGGAATCATTCCTGAGATTCAGGTTTCCTTATCTTTTAATTTACTCCGAATTCACTATGGTTTATCAAGTGATAAATTTTGTCTAATTTAAATAAATTAAAACCTGCCACAAATACTATCTTTTAATGTTGCATGGGTGAGCATTTTGATTAATTAATGACAGAATGTTGTTTTGGGAACTTGTGTTAGGCAACACTAGCACCACCGGTTAATGGAAAAATGTTCAAGGGGTTGTGCGTGTGTTATACCATCGTATGCATGACATTCTTCAGTGTGGCGGTGACTGGGTATTGGGCCTTCGGCAACCAAGCTCAAGGTCAAATCCTTAGCAACTTTGTGGTTGATGGCAATCTTTTGCTGCCCAAATGGTTCATTTTGATGACCAATATTTTTGTCATTCTCCAACTCGCTGCTGTTGCTGTGGTAATTTAATTTCTCTATGTCCAATCTATTTTATTAATCTTTTTCCTCTTCTACAAAACAAATAAATAAAAAGAAAGAGAAGTATATCCATGTGTTCAATAAAGAAAAATCTTCAATTAAGGGCCCATAAATTTGGTAGGTAAGTTGTGGTATGACAAATGCTGAATTTTGGTAACTTTTGGTAACTTTTGATAACTTTTGGTAATTTTTGGTAACTTTTGGTAACTTTTGATATGAGTAAACTTTTGATAAGTATTAAAAATATGGCAATCTAAAATGTTTAATAAATAAATGTTAATTTTTTTTTGGGTAGATTTCGATAATTTTTGGTAATTTTTGGCAACTTTTGGTAACAATCGGTAACTTTCGGTAATTAATTACCTAACCCAGGATACCCATGAAATTTTGCATACCCATGAAATAACCTTCATTGTTGAATTGAAGCCTTGTTTTAAGGATCATCAAACATTATTTTGCATAACTATGAGCCTAAACTAACCTAAGCTGGTTAAAAAAAACAACCATTTTAGTAGCTTATGTACTGTCATGTATTAAGATGAATATATTAATAGTTTAATTCCTAATGTAGGTTTACTTGCAACCCACTAATGAAGTTCTAGAGGGAGTGCTGGGAGATCCAAAAAGCGAACAATTCTCAATGAGGAATGTGTTGCCAAGGGTGGTTGCACGGTCGCTGTCAGTGGCAATAGCCACAACAATAGCTGCTATGCTCCCTTTCTTTGGAGACATAAACGGGCTGATGGGAGCATTTGGGTTTCTGCCCCTTGACTTTGTAATGCCAGTCATATTATTCAACTTCACCTTCAAGCCTTCTATGCGTTCCTTTCAATTTTGGCTCAACCTCATCATTGCAATTGTTTTCTCTGTGCTTTGTCTCATTGGATCTGTGGCTGCTGTTAGGCAAATCGTTCTTGATGCCAAAACCTACAAACTCTTTGCTAATGTTTGACTTTAATTATTCCTAATAGTATCATAAAATCCCTTTATTTTCCCTTGTAATTGTTGTTGAGTCCTTGTAAAGTTCTAAAAATGGAATTACTTCGTGACTAGAATCAAATGTTTTTTTTTTTTGGAAGAGAAGGAAAACTATATTAAACCAACAAACAACCAGTTACAAGAGCTAAGAGGCAACAAAAACTTAGACCCCCAAGCCTTACCATAGCCGAAACGAAAAGGAAACCTAGCAAAACCCCTATACATCTTACCCAAAATAACACTAGCCCACAGACGGATAAACCAAACACAATGGCCCAATCTGACTAACAGGCCCAAATGCATAGTAGCCCAACAAAACGGGCTCCCAAAATAATTGCCACCAGAAGCAAAGGCCCATGCGACCCACAAAACTCGAGGCAGACCACTTCGGTAGTGAAGCCACACCAAAATGCTGAGATTGTAGTAGTCCCCCCTCCCATCAGCCCATTAGTTATCTTCTTCATAGAAATCCTTGTCCCTTTCCTCCAACATTTGCTGAACTTTTTTATCATAAAAGAAGGTCTTCACAGCCAACTCCAAGGCCATGGCCACACATTGAGGAGGCTGGGTATGGATAATCACAGTCTCCTACTGGTCCTTGAACTCTTCAGCAAGAACAGCAGGGGTGAGATTAATATACTTCTGGACCAGGTTGACCCCAACGTCCCAATCCCGTGCCATCATGGCATGGACATCCTCAATCACTTCCAGAAGTTGAGGTTCATTATCCTGACTGGGATTCCTTAGTTGCTGTATGACCCGGTCTTCAAGGTCCATCTCCAAAGGCGTGAACCCACGCTCCCACGCAAGATGCAGAATTTCTCTGAGGGTGACCATCATCGCCGGCAAAGTAGCAGTGGTGTGCACCTTAGCAGTGATGCCCACCATCCATCCCATACTGGAATCCCTGATAACAGCAGCACCCACATAGTAGCCAGCCGCCTGATTGTAGCAGGTCTCCAGGTTAACCTTGTATGTGTGTCTTGGAGGAGGTTTCCACCCCAAGATCTTCTCGTTGCTAGAGTAAGCAAAGTCCTGCATTTTCTCATAATACAGACAATCAAACCAGCACTTTTTAATAGAGTTAGTGACATGCAAATTGTCATTTTGAATAACAATTTTGTTACGATAAATCCAAATGGCCCAAACAGTGGTAGCAAAATAAATAGCCTAGCCAGGGTGTTTCCTCAGAATGTTTAGACTAATCCAGTTGCTCATCTCACTACAGCCCCAAAACCGGGAAGGATGAGGAGACCCATGCATAGCGTTCTGTGTAATGGTGTGCCAGAACCTTCTAGCAACCTCACAATCTCGAAAGAGATGGATGTGGTCCTCGTTATGTGAAAGACACAAAGTGCAAATACCATTTACGCCCTGCATCTTTCTGGCCAACACATCACTAAGGGGAAAGACTCATGGATCATCCTCCAGAGATGATGGTTTATTTTAGAGGGCACCTTAACTTTCCATATTGCCTTAAAAGTAGGGATAAGGGTGCAAGGCTGAAGGGAAGACCCAAGGTGAATGTCTTTATAAATCGTAGCCACACTGAACTTATTGGGCCAAATAGAATGCCATTTGTACAGAGTGGGTTGGTTAGCATCATCAGCGATCGGAGTCCGCAAGATTTCATGCATAATGTTTCCAGGGACAAACTGTTCCAACTTCCTTAAGTCCCAACCCTGCTGGCAAATAAAATCACTAACCCTGTGATTTTTGCTTTTAATCCAGCCACCATTGTCCACTCTCTGAGCAAGACTACTAGGGCCAAGCCAATGATCAAACCAGAAAGAGGTCATGGTCCCATCTCCAAAGGTAGAAGAAAAGTGATCAAGAAGGAAGTTTTTGGTAAGCATAATGCTCTTCCAGAAAGGGGAGTGATAAGGTTTAGGGACACACAGGGAGATGGAATGGTTAACACTATACTTTTGCTGCACTAACTTAATCCAAGGCCTGTCCACCTTAGTGACAACACTCCAAAGGAGCTTTGCCATGAAAGCCTTATTCCAGTCATGAAGATTTTTTAACCCTAAACCACCCAAAGCTTTGGGCTTGCACATTTTATCCCAACTCACCTGAGCCATGTATCTATTGGACTGTTTCTTATGCCAAATGAACCCTCTAATCATGGATTCCATTTTGGTTGTGACACCCTGAGGGAGTAAGGTAGTATGCATGTGATAAACAGGAAGAGCAGATAAAACAGCTTTGACCAGGGTGACTCTACCAGCGAAGTTAAGGAACTTTGACTGCCAACCCGCCAGTCTAATTTGGAATTTGAGAAGTAGATCCTCATAATCTTTAGCTCTAGGTTTGTTAGTGAGAAGAGGGACCCCAAGGTATTTCCCAAAAGCAGTGGAGATGGGGATGTTAGTTAAAGAAGCCAGCACATTCCTCTCTCTATGAGGCAGATGTTTAGAACAAAAGAGTAGATTTATTAGGGTTAAGGTGGAGCCCAGAACTCTCACCAAAACGATTAAGCACCCGAATCATGTTAGCTACATTAGTGGGACTAGCAGCCCCAAACAGAACCACATCATCAGCATAAAAGACATGAGAAGAGTAGAAATCCTTACACCTGAAAGGTTGCCAAGTCTTATTACTAACCTCAGCTTCAATAGCCCTAGACAATCTTTCCATGCACAAGGAGAAAATGAAGGGGGATAGTGGATCCCCTTGCCTGAGCCCCCTAACAGGACAGAAACAGTCCCCAGGTTCCCCATCCCACATGATCCTCATACTAGTCTTGGTTATACAACCCATAATCAGCTGTTTCAGCTTACTGGGCATCCCATAGTGGGTCAGGGTATCCTCAATGAACTCCCAGCTTAGACTATCATAAGCCTTGGTGAGATCAATTTTGATAGCCACATGCTGCTTCTTGGACTTGCACCTAGCTATAGAGTGGCAGAACTCCTTGACCATAAGGATATTGTCTACAATTTGACGGCCTGGGATAAAGCTAGACTGGGCTGGGTGAATGCAGGAGGGGAGGAGAGGTCTAATGCGATTAACAATAGCCTTACTAACCACTTTATAGGAGTTGTTACAGAGGCTAATCGGTCTAAGGTCAGCCACCGTTTCTACATGATCCTTTTTAGGAATGAGGCAGATAAAAGTCTGGTTCACATCCCTAATAGCCTCAGGGTTTCTCCAAGCAGTATTGACAAACTCAACCATGTGGTCCCCAATCACCGGCCAGGTTTTCTTATAGAAGTGCGCCTGAATACCATCCGGACCAGGAGATTTGAAGGAATTAATGGAAAAAAGGGCAGTTTTAATTTCCTCTTTAGAGAAAGGGAGATCCAAATCAGTGAAAGTATGGAAGAACCCATCATTCCTACTACAAGAATGTTCCTGACTAGGACTACTAGGCTCATTAAAAAGGTTCTGAAAGTGTTGAGTGAGGCCCATCCGAATGTTTGCATGGCCAGCAACAACATCCCCATTACCGAGAGTAATACTATCCATCTCTTTCCTACTGTTCCTAACCTTAGTGACCATATGGAAGTATTTAGTGTTCAGGTCTTTGTATTTAAGGTTATTGATTCTAGCCCGTTGGGCCCACATACTCTTCTCCATATTACAAAGCCTGTGGTGCATATGAAGCAAGCTTTGATGAAGGTCTTCCAGAAACCTATTACTATGAGTCTCCAGAGCACGTTGAATGCCCCCCAACCTAGCACAGATACGGTTTCCGTGGGCTTTAATATTTCCAAAAACATTATGATGCCAAGCTGGGGCTTTATCAGCAAAAGTTTTAAAATTATCAGTTAAAGACTCCTCCGGCTGCCAGACCGAATTAAAGAAGGAGGGAAACCCATGATGATGAGTCCAGGCCAGAATCCCTCTAAAAGGATGCCTAGGGCATGGGTTGGCAGGCTAGAGATCAATCAGAACGGGACAGTGATAAGAGTAGAGACGAGGGAGGTGAGTTACCTTGGTGTGGGGGTATGTCTGCAACCAACTGGGGTTCACCAAGGCCCTGTCCAGCCTTTCCTTGATATTCTCTGTACCTGGTCGACCATTATCCCAGGTGAACATAGACCCACAGAACCCAGTATCAATAAGCAAGCAATCATGCACAAAGTTCTGAAACTCAGCAAAGTGAGAAAGCCTAACAGGATTACCCCCACGCTTCTCCTGTGGACTAACCACAGTATTGAGATCACCAAAAACCAGCCAGGGAAAAGACGAGGGAGGAGGGTCATTATTAAGATCAGACCAAAACTTACCTCCGTTGCTTCTTTCGCTCGGGGCGTGGACGCCAGTGATAAGAACTTGAGGGTCGTCCGGCGCAAAGGAAACCACACTATGAAACAAGTTACCATTATAGCTGGTGTACTCAAAGGAGGTAATCGGCTCCTTCCAGAACACCCAAATACCACCCCTCATGGACATCGGATCCACATACCGAAACTCTCCAAACTTAAACCTATGACGGATGAAGTTCGGTTCAGACTCCGGCTTTGGGGCTTCTGATAAGTGCTTCATATATATATGAGAACTTGGTTGTTTTGATGAGAATTTGGGGAATATTTGATTTAATTATGTTATTTTATACCCGAATTTCCTATATTACGCTTGGTTTGGAGTTTGGTGAGTTTTGTAGGGAATTTGTGAAGAATCGATGTAAACCGAGCCCAAAAAGCAAGTGTAGATCCAAGTTATGAGCTTAAAGGACCAAGAAGTGAGATGTTGGATCACCCAAGGCCCAAACAATGGCCCAAAGTACTCCTAGGCCCGAAAAAAGCAGTGACACGGGTGCCCCCAGGAAGAGCACGGGTCGTGTCTATGGCCAGAGAATGAGAAAATACAAGCAGTGAGCTGACACGGTCCGTGTCACAGGGAGAACGGTCCGTGTCACATGGGGCACGGTCCGTGCCTACCCTGGCACGGTCCGTGTCTCTCCTGTCTTTTCATTTTCGGCGGTTTTGAAGTGATGTTTGCCTATATTATGCTTATTTCCGGCCGAGAAGAAGAGGATCATCATTCCACCATCTTCCATTCCATGCCCTAATCATATCATTCATCATCCATATTCCATTCCATCATTGAAGATTGAGAGAAGATTGAAGATCGAAGAGCAATTTGAGCATACTTTGAAGTGGAGGAGCAAAAGTCCTCCATTGTTGATTCCTAGCAAGATTGTTCTTCACTTGGGTTTATTTCTCATTCTTTCATAGATTTTCATATGCTTTCTAGAATAGATTTCAATTGCTTTGTAGTTTCAAACATGAATAGTGAGTAGTTTTTTTTTAGTTTAGGGGATAAACCTTTGAAGTTGCTTGATGAATTGACTTTGTTGGATTGAATTATCATGAATTTAGTTTGTTTCAATCTATTTGGTCTTTGAATTGAATTGTTATTGCTTTTGCTTGATCACCAATTGCAAGTTAATAGGTTGTTGAATGAAGTACCGAAAGGAGAAGTTTGATTACCCGAAAGCCTAGATTAAACTAGTTAAAATTATCTAGACATAGAAGTTTTAACTAGGGTTCTTGAGATAATTTGATCTTTAACCTTGACTAAATCGAAATAACCACGAAAGTGGGTGCTTGGTTAGTCTTGGCAATTCGCTCTAGTGGCAAAATCTCATTGCGAAGTATTCTTTGCGATTATCGAACCTTGATTGTGCAAATTAATGAAATGAAAGTTTAATCCACATCGTTGATTCGTTATTTGACTTAGGTTTCATCCTCTGAACGTCTTTTTACCTTGGTTTCATCATAATAGTTTAGTGAATATTCGTTTGTTTAGACCTTGATTGTGATTAGAGTTAGATTTAGTTGATTCAAAACAAAAACCGGATCGACTTAGCGATCAGCTAGGAGGCTAGTTCAGTGCGTTGAAAGGAAAAGTCCCTGTGGGAACGACCTTGATTTATGCTACAATTTCACCCGTGCACTTGCGGCCTATCAAGTTTTTGGCGCCGTTGCCGGGGACTTTGTCCCTAGCCAGCCACTGAACGAATACCCTAAGGTTTCCTAAGTCATTTATTTTCTGTTTTGATTTTCCTTGGTGTTTTGATTTTTGTCTTGCCAGGTTTACTCTACGTGCATGCAAAAGGCTCCAATCTTTGAGCTTGATCCTGAAATCGAAAGAACCTTTCGCTCCCGGCGAAAGAAGCAAAAGTTAGAGCACGCCCGGAGAAGACAAGAAGAGAACTCCAAGCGAAAGAACACCATGTCCGGTGGTGGCGGCGGTGGCGGTGGAGAGCCTAGAATCACGCTTGGCTCCTATGTGATGCCAAATGTCACAAATCAACCCTCCGCCATTAATCCTCCAAGAGTGGCCTCTGACGATTTCGAGCTGAGGAGTTCACTCATCAATTTGGTGAAGGCCAACCCATTCCATGGCCTCCCCAATGAAGATCCCAACCGGCACCTTCGCCTATTCAACCAAGCATGTGAGACCTTTAAGGCAAATGGTGCAACGCCTGATGCAACCAAGCTGCGATTGTTTCCCTTCTCACTTGAAGGGAAGGCTTGGGAGTGGTTGGATGCCCTTCCATCAAGCTCTGCCATCACCACTTTTGACCAACTCGCTAGCTTATTCTTGGCGAAGTACTTTCCTCCTAGCAAGTTGACGAGCCTCCGGAATCAAATCTCAACATTTGTCCAAGAGCCGTATGAGTCCCTCTATGAAGCATGGGAGAGGTTCAAGGACCTCTTACGTCAATGCCCCCACCATGGTTTAGAACCATGGGTCCCGATACAAGCCTTCTACAACGGGGTGGATGACAACTTGAGGGCCAACATCTTGGCGGCGGCGGGAGGCAACATCATGTCCTAGACAGTGGCGGAACTCCAAACTTTGATTGAGGAGATGGCGATCAATAGCTACCAGTGGTCAAAGCCCCGTTCCAAGAGAACGGGAGGTAAGTATGAAGTTGATGCTATTTCTATGTTGAATGCTAAGTTGGATGCCATGACTAAGAAGATGGATTTGTTGAATGTGAATGCTCCCCCTCCCGAACCGTGTGCGTCATGTCAATCATATGAGCATGAGACCTTGAATTGTCCTAGTGGGTTGGTTAGCAATGAATCGACCGAAGTGGTTAACTATGTTGGTAACCCTTCTAATAGGCAAAACTTTGACCCTTTTTCCAATACTTACAATCCCGATTTTAGGTTCCACCCGAACTTTTCTTACTGGAACAATAACCAAATGGGTCAACCCCAAGGACAAGGACAAAGACAACCCCAACCACCTCCACCACAAGCTCCCCAAAAGCCTAACCTAGAGTCCATGATACAAGCTTTGATGTTGTCTCAACAACAACACCAACAACGGCAACTTGAGCATCAACAAAGACAAGATGAGGTGATTAAGGCCTTAGCTACTAAAGTTGACCTTATGAGCACCCACACTCAAATGCTTGAGAATCAAATTACCATTCAAGCTAGTACCTCCACTACCCCCCCGGGAATGCTTCCCGGAAAGCCCGAACCTAACCCTAAGGATCACTGCCAAGCCATAACCTTAAGGAGTGGGACACAATTGGAGGGGCCTAAGGATCCTAGGATTGAGCATGTGGTGATTGATGTGCCTAAAGATGTTGAAAATGATGTGATTGATGCTGAGAATGTTGTGGTTGATGAGGAGGTGTCTCCGCCCTCCAAAGATTCTGTGATTGATGTTGATGTGCAAAAAGAGAGAGAGCCTCTTAATGACCCACCGAAAACTCCCCAAAGGATTTTTACTCCGCCCGTGCCTTTCCCTCAAAGATTGGCTAGGGCTAAGCTTGACAAACAATTTGGGAAGTTCTTGGAGGTCATCAAGAAGCTCGAGATTAGCATTCCATTCACCGAGGCCTTGTCTCAAATGCCCGCCTATGCTAAATTTTTGAAAGAAATTTTAAGCAACAAGAGAAAGCTAGAAGAGCATGAGACCATGGCTTTGACTGACCATTGTAGCGCTGCGATCCAAAACAAGCTTCCTCCTAAGCTTAAGGATCCCGGTAGCTTCACCATTCCATGTGTTGTAGGGAACATTTTCATTGATCGTGCTTTGTGTGATTTGGGGTCAAATGTGAACTTGATGCCCCTTTCTTTGTCTCAAAAACTCGGTATGGGTGAGCTGAAACCCACTACCATGTCCCTACAACTTGCTGACCGTTCTGTGAAATACCCCTTGGGTATACTTGAGGATGTCCCTATCAAGGTGGGTGACATCTTTGTGCCTGTTGACTTTGTGATACTTGATATGCATGAGGATTTGCGCACCCCAATCATTCTTGGAAGACCTTTCTTGGCCACTTCAGGGTGTTGTGTTGATGTGAAAAACGGCAAGATGACTTTTGATGTGGGAAGTGATAAGATTGAGTTTAATGTGAATAAAGCTTCCAAATTCCCTTCTATTTCCGATGATTGTAACTTCATTGATTCGATTGAGGGAATAGTTAGGGAACATGAGACTAACCATTGGCCAAGTGATGATCCACTTGAGCTATGTTTGCTGTTTTGTGACTATTTGCAGGATGACAACCCCGAGGTTGCAATTTGTGCTGAGTTGATGGAAGCATCCCCCCCATTTTCACCGGGGTTTTCCAAGATTGAGAAGTTGGAGGAGGAAGAAGAGCCTACACATGCTGTGAAAAAGGCTCCGGAAGTGGAATTGAAGCCTCTTCCATCTTCTTTGAGGTATGAGTTTCTAGGTCCTAATTCTACATATCCTGTCATTGTGAATGCAAACTTAAACAAATCTGAAAATTCTGCTTTGTTGGAAGTTTTAAGATTGCATCGCAATGCCATAGGATACACTCTTGATGACCTAAAGGGAATTCACCCTTCGTTTTGCATGCATCGCATCCTCATGGAGGAAAATCATAAGCCATCCATTGAGCATCAAAGGAGGCTTAACCCCACCATGAAAGAAGTTGTGAAAAAAGAAGTTTTGAAACTGTTGAAGGCTGGTATTATCTACCCTATCTCCGATAATGAGTGGGTAAGCCCGGTCCATGTTGTGCCTAAAAAGGGGGGAATGACTGTTGTGAAAAATGATAAAAATGAATTGATCCCCACTAGAACGGTAACGGGTTGGCGGATGTTTATTGGCTATAGGAAATTGAACAAAGCCACCCGGAAAGACAACTTTCCCCTTCCTTTTGTAGACCAAATACTAGAGAGACTTGCTAAGAATTCCCATTTTTGCTATCTAGATGGCTATTCCGGGTTTTTCCAAATCCCGATTCACCCAAAAGACCAAGAGAAAACCACTTTTACTTGTCCTTATGGAACTTTTGCATATCGGAGAATGCCATTCGGGTTGTGTAATGCACCCGCCACTTTTCAAAGATGCATGATGGCTATATTCTCCCAATTTGTTGAAGACATAATGGAGGTTTTTATGGATGATTTTTCAGTTTATGGCACCTCATTTGAACATTGTTTAAATAATTTGAAAAAGGTGCTAAATCGATGTGAAGAAGTTAACTTGGTCTTGAATTGGGAAAAGTACCATTTTATGGTGCAAGAGGGGGTAGTTCTTGGGCATGTTGTTTCATCTAAGGGCATTGAAGTTGATAGAGCAAAGGTGGAGGTGATTAAAAAATTACCGCCACCAAATTCTGTAAAGGGTGTGAGGAGTTTTCTTGGACATGTTGGTTTTTACCGGCGGTTCATAAAGGATTTTTCAAAGATTGCAAAACCTCTCACCCAATTGCTCATCAAAGATGTGCCCTTTGACTTTAACGAAGAGTGTTTGAGTGCTTTTCTCAGGTTAAAGGAAGCTTTGGTCACCGCTCCCATCGTACAAGCACCGGATTGGGATTTGCCCTTTGAAGTGATGTGTGACGCAAGCGATCATGCGGTGGGGGCTGTTTTGGGGCAAAGGAAGGACAACAAGACCTATGTGATTTACTATGCAAGCAAGACGTTGGATGGAGCTCAAGTTAATTATGCCACCACCGAGAAAGAGTTCTTAGCGGTTGTCTTGGGTTTGGACAAATTCCGCTCCTATTTGATCAATTCCAAGGTGATTGTCTTCACGGATCATGCTACTCTTCGGCACCTCTTGACTAAGGCGGATTCTAAGCCTCGCCTCATTCGATGGGTCCTCTTACTCCAAGAGTTTGACCTCGAGATCCGAGACAAACCGGGATTGCAAAATGTGGTGGCCAATCATCTTTCGAGATTGCAACTTGAGGCTCAAAGTGATGATGATATTCCCATTGATGATTCCTTTCCACATGAACAACTCTTTGTTCTTGCTCATCAAGTCACCCCTTGGTATGCGGATATAGTGAACTTCATTGTTAGTGGTGTACTTCCCCCGGAGATGTCATGGCAACAAAAGAAGAGGTTTCTTTCCGAGATGAGGAGATATGTTTGGGAGGAGCCTCTACTTTACAAGCTTTGTGGGGACGGAGTGTATAGAAGATGCTTGCCGGAAGATAAAATTCAAAGTGTGCTCCACCATTGTCATGCCACTACTTGTGGTGGTCATTTTAGCACCGACAAGACCGTTGCAAAGGTGCTCCAAGCCGGGTTCTATTGGCCTACACTCTCCAAGGATGTGAGAAGTTTTGTGCTCTCATGTGACAAGTGCCAAAGAACCGGGAGTATTTCCAAGAGGAATGAGATGCCCCAACATTACATTTTAGAGGTGGAACTCTTTGATGTGTGGGGGATAGACTTCATGGGTCCCTTCCCTCCTTCTCACAACAACCTCTACATCTTGGTGGCGGTCGATTATGTTTCGAAGTGGGTTGAGGCAATTGCAACACCCACCAATGATTCCAAGGTGGTGATTAAGTTCCTCAAGAAGATCTTTGCAAGATTTGGAACTCCAAGGGCCTTATTGAGCGACAATGACACTCATTTTTGCAATCGACCTCTTGATGCTCTTCTAGCCAAGTATGGGGTGACACATCGAGTTGTTACACCATATCATCCCCAAACTAGTGGCCAAGTGGAGCTTTCTAATCGGGAAATCAATAGCATTTTGGAGAAGACGGTCAACCGTTCAAGGAAGGATTGGTCTCTTAAGCTAGATGATGCATTGTGGGCCTACCGGACCGCATACAAGACTCCATTGGGAACCACTCCGTACCGGTTAGTTTATGGAAAAGCATGTCATTTGCCGGTTGAGTTGGAGCACAAAGCTTTTTGGGCCGTTCAAACTCTTAACTTCGATCTTGCAAAGGTTGGAGAAAAGAGGATGTTACAACTTCAAGAACTTGATGAATTGAGGTTGGAGGCTTATGATAGTGCCAAGTTGTACAAGGAAAAGACTAAGAGATGGCATGACAAGCATATTTTCAAGAAGAGGGTTGAAGAAGGAGACCAAGTGTTGTTGTTCAACTCAAGGTTGAAATTCTCTCCGGGCAAGCTTAAGTCCCGATGGTCGGGTCCTTTCCGGGTTTTGAAGGTTTTCCCCCATGGCGCGATTGAGATTTGTGGGGACGATTCCGAGCCATTCACGGTCAATGGGCATAGACTTAAGCCCTACTTGGTTGGTCAACCTCTTGAAGATCGCCAACACTTCAACCTCACCGCTCCCGGTGCGATTTGAGAGGTACTTGGTCAAGCTTAGGACGGTAAATAAGCGCTTCTTGGGAGGCAACCCAAGCTTTTTAGATTTTATTTTCATTTTTTTAGGATTTTCTAAACTTTTTCCTCATTTTTCTTCTTTTTATTTTGATTTTTCTGGATTTTTCCCTATTTTTCTAGAATTTTTTCGGCTTTTTCTTTAATATTATTTTGATTTTTCTAGGGTTATTAGACATCTCTCTCTTTTTATTTTGTTTTTCTAGGATTTTTCTAGGGTTTCTATTTTATTTTTTTTTCTTTTTGGAGGTATTAGTTTTAGGAAAACGAAAAAAAGAAAGAAGAGAAAAAAAAAGAGAAAAGAGAAAAAAAACATAATAAAAAGAGATTGAGAGTGAGTGGAAAAATAAAAGGGAGTGAGTTGGAAAATAAATGAGTGAAAAGAATTAGTGTGGAGAAGGATGGATTGTAAAAAAAAATAATAAGAGAAATTCAAGAAAAAAATGCATAATTGAGAGTTGGGAGAGTTGTGGGATTCGAACTCAAGACCTACAAGGTGAAGGGAAGGAGGCACGGGTAGTGCCTCGGCTGTCACGGTCCGTGCGCCCCTCCAGAACTTCAAAAATTCGTCAGGTGAGTGAGGCACGGTCCGTGTCCTCATCGAAATCCCTAAAAAAAACCTTCTTGCTTTTCATTAGGTTTCAATCCGTGTGCCCAGCCTCCTTCACTCTTCTCCTCACCAGCGCACGCTCACTCGCCCTCATCCCTCGCTCGCCCAGCAGCCCTCATCCATCTCTCGCACAGCACTCCCTCCCACACAACCCTCTCGCCACACTCTCCCAATCTCCAATTCCAGCGCCTCCGCGACACTCACGCACTCGTCGCGCTTCACACGCCAAAGACGCCTGTTTCTCCACACAACGCCACGTGACCATTTCACCCCAAACCCTAATCACTCCAAACCTTCTTCTTTCTTCTCGATTTATCTTGTACAAGGTTTGATTCTTGTTTATTTTTAGTTTTCTTGGTTTAAATTGCTGATTTTTGAGATACTTTATGTTGGTTTTTGAATCTAGGGTTTCTTGTGCTTAATTGGTTTGATTTGATTTGGTTGATGCCCAATTCAATTACTAAGGTTAATTCGAACCCTATTGCTATTTTGGTGTGAATTGTTCAACTTAGTTTTGGTTGAATTGATTGGAGACTAATTTGAATGCTTTGGGTTTGATTGTGAATTTGGTGTGGTGTGTCTCAAATTTTAGTGAGTTTGTTGGGTTGGATGTATATACATTGAGTTTTGGTGGTAGTAATTTAGTCTTTGTGTATAGTTAACTTGTTTCTTGCTTTAGTTTTAGCTTAGTTTAGTATGGTGGTGATTTGTATATAGTTGGTTCTCCACCATAGTAGTGTTTTTAAGTAGTGTTGATTTTGAGTTTGGTTTGTTTGGTTTGCTAGGATGTACATATTGTTTTCGCTTACCTCTTTGTTAGATTTTTGTCTTGGGAGTCTACGTTTCGTGTTTCTTTGTTTCGTTTTTGAGTCAATGATGGTTCGTACAAACTAACTCCATCCATTTTGAGTCTTTTGCACTTTTGTATATAGCTAACATTGTTGTAACCCTTTGTTATCGAAGGATGGCTAGGGGTAAAGGTCCAGTTCAATAGGAGCCGTCTTCTAAGAGGCGGAAGGCTGATGGAGGAAAAGGGAAGGACAAAGGTGCGCGCTCGTCACGGCCTAATCGAGGTAACAATCCATTCAACCTTGAAGGTGAAATGTATGACCGTTACCTTGCTTTGAGCAAGCGGAAAGTCGTAGCAACTAGATTTATGCATGAACCCTTCTTGGCTGCGACTGGTATGTTAACTGATGTTGAATGGTTATTAAATCGATGTGGCTTGTTGCGTTTTGCCCGGATGAGAGAACCTACCTTTCGCAACCTGACCTTGGAGGTGCTTAGCACCTTCGAAGTAGATTTGACCACTAGGGACGGTTTGATTAGCTTTAACATCGATGAGGAGACCCATTCCCTCACTTTGACTGAATTTGCTGAGATTTTTCAACTGCCTGTCATAACTGATCGAGGGAGGCGAGAGAATCCTGATGATGATGTTTGGAACCCCAAAGCCTTTTGGCAGTTCCTCACTACTAGGACTGATTATAACCCTCGCAAGTCTAAATGCACTGCCATCCGCAATCCGACTTTTCGGGTTGTTCAGCGGATTCTATCCTATGGTATGTTTAGTCGTGGTGATAGCATGAATGTTGCATCTAAGGCTGAATTTTTTGTGTTATGGGGGATGTATTATGCCCAGCCTGATGCTAACCCCGCTGCCCTCTTTGCGCTTCACTTAGAGCGACATGCTAGCCTGGGGAAGGGGGATATTGTTATGGGGGGTCTACTAACTGTATTAGCAAGACATTTTGGTTGGGGCCCTACTCGCCATCAGCGAGATTTAGTTGGTGGACCTTTGTTTCTGGACGCTAAGACCTTTTGTTCTATGAAAATGTGTACATTGGACGGGGCTGCTGTTTTGTGGCGGTACCCTAACAATGAGAAGATGCGGCTTCCCCATGATCATGTGTCCATCCAACATGTCCCTAACATCCTCTTTCTCCCTCCCATGGACCCAAACCAGCCCGATTTTGAGGCTCCACTAGCCATCCGAGAGGGTGGAGAGAGTGGTGACAGTAGCAGTGATGCACAAAGTGATGCGGGTGATAGTGAGCCTACAAATTTATTGTGAGCTTGAGTTTCAAGCCCTTTGAGACTCCCAGGGTAGGATTGAGCGCAGTCAAGATGAGATGCTTGCCTTGATGCGATCCGTTCGTGATTGGCAGCTTAACCATACATGCAACCCACCCCCTCCTCCACCTCCATGATTACCTCTTTGTGACCTCTTTGTGTTTTCTTCCTTTGCTTCTCGGGTGCTGTTTCGCATTGCGGACAATGCTTCGTTTAAGCATGGGGGGATTTGTGTAACTTTTTGAGGATATGTGTGTTTTGAGTCGTTTTTTTTTTACTTCTAACTTGTTTTGAGTCTTTTTCTTTTGTTTTGATTTTATTTTCTTTGTTTTTTAGATTTTCTTGTAGTTATTAATTTCTTCTTTTTGTAGGTTGTTTTCGTTTTCTTATTTTCATTTTGAGTCTTGTAAAAAGCTTTTGAAAAAAAGAAAGAAAAAAATTAGAAAATTTTAGAAATTTTTTTAAAAAAAAGACTGTTTGATATAGGATTTGGTGAGATAATTTTCTTTTGACTTGATTTGATCTTGTATAACCCGTTTGTGAAAGATTGTGAATTGACACGACTAGTGAAGCTAAATGTTGTGAGAATTGTGCTAGGAAAATGAGATCGATTACTTTTGTCACTATTTCAAGAGTGAGTTGTGCATATGCATATCTTTCAAACTGGGTAATGATTGTTGAGCACTACCCGTGAGTCCACATAAGCCTTAAAGAAAAGACTAATCATTTTTATTAGTCTAATTTCCATGAGTGACTCACCATTGTGGCATCCTCCTTCATTTGCTTTGCATCTCCTTGAAATTGCTATGCGTTGTACATTGACAAGATGATAGAGGCATTAGGATTTGAACCCGCAAGCCTTGACCACCCGTTTACATCAGAATATCCTTAGTTAGCCCTTTCTTGCCTTGACTTTTTCTTTTCTTGAACCCATTTTATGAGCCTTGACCGATTATGTATTTCCTACCCTTAAGCCATTGCTTGAAATGTGTTGAGTATGAAGTTGGGTTGATTAAGGTTACTTTGGTGGTTTGGTTTGTGATGGGGAATTGGTTTGAGTTGTAAATATTGATTTGATTCCCCAAATTAAGAACATTGAAGTGGTTAGGTAGAGTTGGAACTTGCCTAGTGAGTTGTATATAAGTGTGAGTTTGTTTGTTTGTGTGTGTTTTATTCAAAGAAAAAAAAAGAAAAAGAAAAAAAGAAAAAGAAAAAAAAGGAAAAATATAGAAAAAGTGTGAAAAAAAGAAAAAAAAATCGGAGAATTCCGGAAAAAAAGAAGAAAAAAAGAATAAAGTGTTTGACATTGTGTTTCTTTTGTTTTGAGGCAAGTTTCCAATTGTTTGTGGGGTTGATTTGGATTGATTTTAAGTGGTGAGAGTGTATGTATGTTGAATTGGTGCGACATAATTTCAAGCTTTGACTTTTAGCTCCACAATTCCCAAATATTATCCACTCCTTACCCTTAACCCTAGCCCCGTTACAACCCTTGAAAGTCCTCTTGATTGTCATTGTTGCTTTGCAAATTGCGGTGGAGAGTTGAGATTCTTAGCAAATATGTGGTTGGTTGTGGCTTTGGTTTGAGTATTTGAGCGAACTTTCAATGATTTTTCATATTTAAACACATGAGAGGAGTGTTTCCACATTCCCAGAAAGTGAGTTTGCTCTTCATTCTTTCATAGTTTCATGCTTAACATTTGCCTTCTTATCTCATTCGGTGATTAAGGGTGATTGGTTGAACTTGATGAGTACCATTCTTGAATAATTTGTCTTCATTTACTTGTGTAAATTGGCTTCTTTTTCACTCTTGGGCTATACTTTAGATTAGATTAGGTCGATTGAATGTTCTATCATTGCCATCCTTAGGAGTTGTAATTAAATAAAAAATTTTCGTTTTCGTTAATTTTTACTTTTGAGTCTTTTTACTTTTGCTTTGAGTTCTTTGAGTCTTTTTGTCCCATTTCCTTTTATTTTCTTTCATTTTCTTTCTTTGCCTTTTCTTCTGAGTTTGGACTTGCTTAGGGACAAGCAAGGACTAAGCATGGGGGATTTTGATAAGTGCTTCTTGTATATATGAGAACTTGGGGAATATTTGATTTAATTATGTTATTTTATACCCGAATTTCCCATATTACGCTTGGTTTGGAGTTTGGTGAGTTTTGTAGGGAATTTGTGAAGAATCGATGTAAACCGAGCCCAAAAAGCAAGTGTAGATCCAAGTTATGAGCTTAAAGGACCAAGAAGTGAGATGTTGGATCACCCAAGGCCCAAACAATGGCCCAAAGTACTCCTAGGCCCGAAAAAAGCAGTGACACGGGTGCCCCCAGGAAGAGCACGGGTCGTGTCTATGGCCAGAGAATGAGAAAATACAAGCAGTGAGCTGACACGGTCCGTGTCACATGGGGCACGGTGCGTGCCTACCCTGGCACGGTCCGTGTCTCTCCTGTCTTTTCATTTTCGGCGGTTTTGAAGTGATGTTTGCCTATATTATGCTTATTTCCGGCCGAGTAGAAGAGGATCATCATTCCACCATCTTCCATTCCATGCTCTAATCATATCATTCATCATCCATATTCCATTCCATCATTGAAGATTGAGAGAAGATTGAAGATCGAAGAGCAATTTGAACATACTTTGAAGTGGAGGAGCAAAAGTCCTCCATTGTTGATTCCTAGCAAGATTGTTCTTCACTTGGGTTTATTTCTCATTCTTTCATAGATTTTCATATGCTTTCTAGAATAGATTTCAATTGCTTTGTAGTTTCAAACATGAATAGTGAGTAGTTTTTTTTTTTTAGTTTAGGGGATGAACCTTTGAAGTTGCTTGATGAATTGACTTTGTTGGATTGAATTATCATGAATTTAGTTTGTTTCAATCTATTTGGTCTTTGAATTGAATTGTTATTGCTTTTGCTTGATCACCAATTGCAAGTTAATAGGTTGTTGAATGAAGTACCGAAAGGAGAAGTTTGATTACCCGAAAACCTAGATTAAACTAGTTAAAATTATCTAGACATAGAAGTTTTAACTAGGGTTCTTGAGATAATTTGATCTTTAACCTTGACTAAATCGAAATAACCACGAAAGTGGGTGCTTGGTTAGTCTTGGCAATTCACTCTAGTGGCAAAATCTCATTGCGAAGTATTCTTTGCGATTATCGAACCTTGATTGTGCAAATTAATGAAATGAAAGTTAAATCCACATCGTTGATTCGTTATTTGACTTAGGTTTCATCCCCTGAACGCCTTTTTACCTTGATTTCATCATAATAGTTTAGTGAATATTCATTTGTTTAGACCTTGATTGTGATTAGAGTTAGATTTAGTTGATTCAAAACAAAAACCGGATCGACTTAGCGATCAGCTAGGAGGCTAGTTCAGTGCGTTGAAAGGAAAAGTCCCTGTGGGAACGACCTTGATTTATGCTACAATTTCACCCGTGCACTTGCGGCCTATCAGCTTCCAAAAACACCAAAATAGCAGGCTTATTCTTATCTAACAAGTCAAACAGATGAACCAGGAAGTCGGTCGAGGAGTTCCGACGGACATTCCAAACCAAGATTTTCTTAGATTTGTACTTCATTGATGGGGGTAATGATGATGATCCTTCAACTTGGCTCTCCGGCAGTACTAGATCACTGCTCTCTCCCCTTCCGTCTCCGACATTTGTTCTGACTTCTCCTGCTCCGGCCATGGGGTCACCACAGTTGGCATGAATATTACCGTTATCCTCGGGTGGGCCGCCTCCGGGTAGTCGAACAGAAAGTCCATCCCTAGAGTTCTGGTCAGGCTTGGTAGATAGAAACATTGGACTCTCTTTTTGAATTGGGTCAAATCGACCACGTCTCCTTGTTTGGGCACGTCGGTCAGGAGAATGTTTTCGGGGGGTGGAACATAGTCCACTATCCGTCGGTCGACGCGACGCCAAGTGGACGGCTGGATGATGTGCTGGATCCTGGTTGCTTGCCGGACCTGCATGTCTATTAGCTCCTTCGTTCTCCTGTTCGCCTCCGTGGTCGGTTGTTTCAACATCGGCCACAGACCTGGCATGGCGAAGTCGGGAAACAGGTTGTGACACTGGTTCTCCTGTGTCGGAACCAGAGGTGGCGAAAACAACTTCGACCCCTCCGGCCCCCAGCTCAAGTGACTCATCCATGGAAGAATCACCGGCGCAGGGTTCATCGGTGAGGGGCGAACAGGGACCGGTCTTGGCATCGGGATCGGAATGGAGAAGCGATCCCTGAGGGTCGGCTGAGAGAGGGTTAGGGCTGTTTCGTCGTCCATGGGATGTGGATGCTGGAAAGATGGTTGATTGGAGGTCTGAATGGCAGGAACTGGGGGAGGCACTTTGTGTTTGCGATGAGTGGGATTGCTTTTGTGGGTGGATTGATCTTGATTCATTGCTTTTCTCAGGCGGGGGGGGGGGGGGTAGGTTTCGTCCCATAAATGGCAAGCTCAGATGTATAGTTCGTAGCAGAGAATTGAATGCAACTAGGCCTTATACTCTCAGAAGATAGGTCATTTAAAGCCCTGCAATCATCAGCGTGCGTCTCCATAGATTTCCCCTGACTGCCCACAGTGTTTTGCTCAGGAATTAAACTTCGTGGAACAGTAGATTGCATGCGAGTGGATTGGGGATACGAAGAGGTACTGGCAGTAAATCCCTTTGCAGCATGATTACCGCCAACAGTACGTTCAACTGTCTTGGGACTTAAATAGGTTTGCATGGCTTCAGTTGTTGCGTGTACATTAGAACTACTTAGAATAGCAAACCGGTTATTACTCCCTCTTTTTACCCCCAAGGTCGGCTTGTGTTTAGACAAGGCTATTCCTTTGGGTCTGTGTTGTTTGTGGACTTCCTGGGCTAGACGCTGGGCTCCCATCTTTTCTTTGCCTTTGGCCAGTCTCTCAATATCAGGGTTATTTTGAGGCTTTTGGGCCCTTAAGAGGTGGCTGTCCTTAATTGGGCCTGGCTCCTTCGTATAAGAGGCATCCTGCCTCCCCTCCTCAGGCTTCCCCTGCACCAGCGGCCCAAAGTGTTTCCCCTGGGAGCTCTTCCTTCGGGTCCTCTCCACAGTAATCCATTGCGGGCTAGCATCCTCCTTCATGCCAGCTCCCTCCATAGGCCCACTTGGCCCACCCTCTTGGAATCTATTATCCTTGATGTTGGGCTGCTGCTCGCCAGAGCCCAACGAGTTCCCACCCATATCCTGGACTCTGGGCTTATTCGGGCATCTCTCTTGAAGATGTCCAATAATGCCACAATGCATGCACAACATGTCCAGGTTTTCATACTCTATACGTTGCCAAAAGTTATGCACCCAAACCCTAGCCACCAAAGGTTTCTTGAGGGACACTTCAACACAAACCCTAGCATACCTTGCTCTAGTAACAGTATCCGTGGAGAAATCAATCTTAATCGGTGTACCCACACCTTTGCTAATTTCAAACAGAGCCTCTCTATGGAAATATTCAACAGGAAGTTCTAGCATTCGGATCCATACAACCATAGACGCAAAAGCAGAATAAGAAGGTCTAAAATTAGGAATCCACCTAGTTAACATAAGGTAATGATTAAAAAGGAACCATGGGCTACCTAACAGGGTTCTCTCTAGGTTAGTTTGATCCTCAAACTTGAATACATAGGTATCGTTCCCTATGTCTATAATTTCCACCTTCCCATTTGTTCTCCAAAGTTGCGAAATGCGGCGCTGCATGATGTCAAATCTAACTTTTGTCCCCAGCATCTTCCCCATAATAGCGTTCGACCAAGGTGCACGAAATTTATCAAGTTGAGAGGAAGAAAAACATACCTGTGGTTCAGATTCCGGTGGCTGACTTACCTCTTCCGGGACGTCCGCAACCTTGAGATTCGCCAGTAGATTAGAGATTGTAGGGAATCTACGATCCCTCCCTGCCAATACATCACGGAAGGAATGTCGCTGGTTAGCTAGGTCATGACTAGGCATCTCCTCCTCATCCGGGACCCAACCAGTAAGGTCAGGGGTAAAGATAAATTAGTGTATATATATAGTTTTATATATGTATGATTTATTTGTCATTCATTGGCTATGTCAGTAAATTGAATCCTTTACTTTTTAGCGACGTTAATGATAAGCATCCACTTTTATACCTATAAATAGTGCCAAAATTAAAAACCGATAAATATATATATATATATATATATATATATATATATATATATATATATATAACTTATTGGAGATTCAATTTGCTTAGACATAGTCTTGATGTGATGCATATTGAAAATAATGTATGTGGAAACTTAATGGAAACTTTGTTGAATATTGATGGAAGATGTAAAGACAATGATAAGACAAGGAAGGATCTAGCAAAAATGGGTATTAAGCATGAACTTCATCTTGTACCTCATCCTAACAAAAAGCCACATATGTCCCCTGCTTGTTATACATTGTCAAATGGTGAGAAAGATATAGTTCTACAAGTGGTGAAAAATCTAAAAGTTCCTAATGGGTATGCATCAAACATTTTTAAAGGCGTAAATTTGAAAGACCGCAAGCTAATGAATCTAAAAAGCCATGATGGTCATATTCTCATGCAAGATTTATTGTCAATTACATGTAGAGCATCACTGCATGCTCCAACACACACTAAGTTGGTGAAGGTGATAGATGATTTGTGCTTTTTCTACAAGGCAATATGTGGGAAAGTTCTTGATCTTGATGAACTAGATGAATTACAAAATCGTATTGTGGGACTCTGTGATTTAGAGACATTATTCCCCCCAAGATTTTTCACTATCATGTTTACTTGGTCATTCATTTTACCGCAGAAGCTGAGCTTGGAGGCACTGCTGTGTATCAATGGATGTATCCTATTGAGAGGTATAAATTTGATTATTCTGTAAAATGATTCATAAATAGTCTTTATTTTTAAGCTAACACTATTATATGATAGGTTTCTTCTTCGCCTCAAACAATACGTTCGAAACAGGGCTCAACCTGAGGGTTCAATGGCAGAAGAGTACATAGCTGATGAATGTCTAACATTTTACTCAAGATATTTCAAGGGAGTTGAGACTAGGTTAAATCGTGTTTCAAGGAACGATGATACTGTTGCAAATAAGGATAAATACTTGTCTAATTCAAGGGTTCGATTCCAAGGAGCGGTTCGGCATGATCGACTTGATGAATTGTTACTTGCCCAAGCACATCATTGTGTTTTGTTGAATTGTGATAAGATTAACCTTTATGTAGAGTGAGTATAACTAGTTTTGACAAACTTATTTAATTAGTAAATTGGCTTTAGTATGTCATTGACTTGTTTAACTTTTTAGAAATTTCTTGGGCCATAAGCGAGCTCGTCATCAGGGACGAGTTACAAGTCGATTGTAGAGTAAGTGGATAGTAGAAGAACTCATTCATTGGCTACGACAAGAGGCTAGGGACTAGCCAAACTGTCTTCTTTTTTTTATATGAGTACATTGGTTATTTTTGATAAGTGTATTGAATAAAACTACAGGTGTTGAACATGGAAATGGAAGATGAAATTAAAACCATTATTAAAGGGCCTAATACCAATGTCAAAAAATAAAAGATCTTCACCATTAAAGGCTTCAAATTTCATTCAAATGAACTTCTAAGGCGTACCCAAAATTCTAGTATAGTTGTGGAAGTTAATGGACAGAATGGCAAATTTGAAAATTATTATGGTGAACTCATTTGCATATATGAGTTGGATTTTTCAGCATATGGAAAGTTGTACCTTTTAGAAGCAAATGGGTGAATATCATGTCGTCTAGAGGTTTGAAGGTAGAAATTGTTAGAGTTATATCGAGAAAATTAATTTGCGGAAGCGAAAATAAGATGACTACAATAAATCGAGAAAAATAAATGCAAGATTAAAGAGGACAAGAATTTAACGTGGAAACCCAAATTGGGGAAAAACTACGGGCGGCACAAGCACAAACGAATCCACTATGGTAGAGAGTACAACGAACGATCTCACCCCGAGATCAACACCAAGAGAGTAGAACAACCCACACAAACTCTCACAATTACTCTTACCAATGGGAATACGAAAACTACAGAATTTTTGGGATGATTACAAAAGATGGAGAAGACTCCCTTTTATAGGGAGGACACACCTAAAACCCTAACCCTAACTTGACTCCCACTCCAATTAGATTTAGAATCTAATACCATTAGGAAACCCAACATAATAAGGAAACCTAAATAATATCCTAATACAATTAGGAAACAAATAATTGTGGGATCAAGAGACTGGGTAATTTTGGGCCACTTTCTAACAATCTCCACCTTGGACCAAAATTATTCCAAATCTTGCTGCCGCCACCAAACCCCGAAGGGTAGAGCCCCGTAGCGCAACGCCCAGAAGGGCACTCAAAGATTACCCGCTAAGTCCAAGCTCCTCTTAGACTTAGCTATTCCTTTCTTCTTCACCTGATCCAACCATACAGTAAACATCCGAGTTAGATCATCTTCAAAAGAGTTACCTGAAACTGCTGAACCTTGTAGGATATATAGACCTTTGCGCCTCAAACCCTTTAAAAGAATTTCAGAACCCTTGGACACTTTCAAAACTCCACCTTCACCTGAGTACCTTAACCCTTTGGAGTCAAGTACACTTAAAGAGATCAGATTACGCTTCATACCAGGGACATGTCGAACTTCTGTTAGTGTCCTGATAGCACCATCCTGAGTCTTGATCTGAACTGTACCGATTCCAGCAATCTCACACTGGCTATCATTAGCCAAATTAACAACACTAGAATCCACAGGATCATATGTAGAAAACAAATCTTTGTTAGGACATACATGATAACTAGATCCAGAATCCAAGACCCATTCAGACATACTTCCCTTCTCTTGAGAAGCAAGAAAAGCATCACCATCTGACTCATCTTCCACTATTGCAGCTTCACCTTCTTTTTCCTTTCTCGATTTCAACTTACGACATTCAGAAATTTTGTGTCCAGGTTTCTTACAGTAGTAGCAGTCACCCTCAAATTTAAACTTAGAGCCTTTCTTTTTCGACCTACTCCCCACAACTGACAAACCTTCAGCTTTGCCATCAGAACACACTTCAAGATCAAATTTTTCTTTAGACAGTAAATTTGACTTAATATCCTCATAACTCAAAAATTCAGTATTACTGTAGAGCATAATTTCCTTGAACTGTCTATATGAATGGGGTAGGGAAATAACCAAAAGAATGGCCTTATCCTGATCATCAATTTCCACCTCCAAATTTTCTAAATCCATCAAAATCGAATTAAACTCATTAAGATGGTTTTGGATAGGTGTTCCTTCAGCCATGCGAATAGTGTACAAACGCTCCTTCAGTCGAATTTGGTTAACAAGACTCTTAGTCATGTAAAGTTGTTCTAACTTTAGCCAAAGATCAGCAGTAGACTTACAGTGAACCACCTCACGAAGAACTGAATCTGCTAAACATAACTGAATGGCCGTAAGAGCTCTATCATCAAGCTCCTCCCATTCCTCCTTTTCAATATTGGCTGGCTTCGTACCGAGTGCTTTCTTCAATCCACTCTGCGTAAGAACAGCTCTCATCTTGATCCTCCACAAACTGAAGCTGATCTTGCCATCAAACTTCTCGATATCGAATTTAGTGACTGTAGACATCTTATAACCAAGGCTCTGATACCAATTGTTAGAGTTATATCGAGAAAATTAATTTGCGGAAGCGAAAATAAGATGACTACAATAAATCGAGAAAAATAAATGCAAGATTAAAGAGGACAAGAATTTAACGTGGAAACCCAAATTGGGGAAAAACTACGGGCGGCACAAGCACAAACGAATCCACTATGGTAGAGAGTACAACGAACGATCTCACCTCGAGATCAACACCAAGAGAGTAGAACAACCCACACAAACTCTCACAATTACTCTTACCAATGGGAATACGAAAACTACAGAATTTTTGGGATGATTACAAAAGATGGAGAAGACTCCCTTTTATAGGGAGGACACACCTAAAACCCTAACCCTAACTTGACTCCCACTCCAATTAGATTTAGAATCTAATACAATTAGGAAACCCAACATAATAAGGAAACCTAAATAATATCCTAA
Source organism: Portulaca oleracea (assembly GCA_029582165.1). NCBI lineage: Eukaryota > Viridiplantae > Streptophyta > Magnoliopsida > Caryophyllales > Portulacaceae > Portulaca > Portulaca oleracea. The sequence continues at coordinate 35,214,285 of CM055874.1, forward strand.
TACAATTAGGAAACAAATAATTGTGGGATCAATAGACTGGGTAATTTTGGGCCACTTTCTAACAGAAATGTTTGGACATACTCTCCACAATTTCTCTAATCTCATCCATACAGGTGAAAATTTGAAGGATGATCCATTTGTATACTCTTCTCAAGTGACACAATTGTCTATGTGGATGATGGTAGAGATAGTAATTGGAAGTATGTTGTTATGACAAAACCAAGAGACTTACATGACATAAGTGAATGTGAAAATAATGATGGTGAAACTTATACTCAATGTGAAGCTACAAGACCAAGGACTGGTGAATTTCAACAAGGTGAATTTGATACAAATAGTGGTAGCTGGCGTAGGATGGATGTCAAGAAGAGGATGATGATTGACAACAAGGGAAAAGTTGCCTTTTAGTGTTATCTCGTTCTTGTTATTTTGTTTCTATCATTAGGAGCAAACATTAAAGAAAATAATTTTTTTTATTGGTTTTAAAAGTATAAAATGTTATATTTTGTCTTTTAGTTTTTTAATTACTGTGTATAAGTTGTGAATGCCTTGGATTTAGATTAGGAATATAATATCTGCTATCTATCGTGGCTATAAACTATTCGGTGTAGGTAGGTATAAGGCCTTCTTCTTCTATATTTGTTTCTTTGCAATTTAAGCATTTGTTATTAACTTGAGCTCATGAGTATGATATTTTGTGTTTTTTTCTTATACTGTAGATTTTCGGCAAATTCAATAAAAATGTTATTAACTTTTCCTAATATCGGCAACTCCCATATCCAAGTTCCTATGCCCACTATAGGATCACATTTAGGTATGACTAGCTCACCAAGCAATTACTCAAATATTAGACAATCTTGTTCTTCTTTTATGGAAACTTTGCATACATGCCTAGTTTTTCTTCTACTATTCTAACTTAAGACAGAAGGATGGACTTTCCGATTTTCATCAAGATCGATCTTCATCTCCATTATGTAATTCTCATTTGCCTCATTCACCACCTCATCCATCATCACAACCGCCATCATTTGAAAGCTCATTGCAGCGCATTCGTTCTTGTCATATCCGACAATCCTCAGATTTTATATCCCAATCTGAATCCTTAAGTGATGAAGATGATGAAGGATATGCAGATGATAATTGTGAGCCAAATTTAGGAGGAAATCCTTCATTAACATCCGAGGCTTCTAGAAAAGAAGTACAAATCATTGGTGAGTTGTAGTTTCTATTTTAAATTATTGATTGCAACATAATTAAAACCTTGTAAATGGTCAAATGGTCCATGTGTTGGATTCCAGGATCATTTAGGCCTTTTTGTAACCATGTGTTGCCATGTTGTGTCAAGTGGTCCAAGGCTTCTCGGAAGATAACCAGCTTGTTCTACGAGTCGATTAATTTTCTTTCCCTAGTAGTATGCATTTTGCTCTAATAGGTTTGTTCCTCTTGCGAAAAAATTGACATAAGCATGCAAGTACTAGACAACAGTGGTAGCAGACGAATTAATAGATAATAAAAGCATTGGTCTATGAACAAAAGGTTATATTCAGATATCTAGCTGCAAGAAGATCTCTGGAGGCATATCTTGGGTGATTATGTGATAATGTATACTAAGTTCTTCTTTTTAAGCATTTCTACATCTCTCTATTCATGCCATGAATTAGGAGATAGTACTGGTATAAGCAGGAAGCTTTCTTGGATAAAGGCAGTGCTATCCAAGTGTTATCTTTTTAAGAACTCTTTCTTCTGTTTTGAGAAATTTGGCAACTTTTTGATTGAATTGCTTTGTAACATTGAATGAGTTTTTGGTTTAAAACAGTTTTGGGGCTACTTGAGCTTCAAAAACAGTTTTGGCGTCAGAATATGAACAAAGGGCACAATCTGATTTTTCTGTAAAACAACTTATAAGTCTAACACTTTTCAGATGCACAAGGAAACGCAAAGAAGAAGAAAGATTTCAAGTCAAAGGATATATATAAGTTACGAGAAGGTGAGAGAATTGTGGTTAAAGTAAATGAGGTCGGGCAACCAATTGGAGATTCTCGAAGTGCTTTGAGTAGATGGATGACTTTGTTACTCAATGGACCAAATCTTTGCTCGATTGATGGTAAGGGTTTCAAGGAGTTGAAAGACAATTACATCATTGAATTACTAAGAGTTTTATGGGTATGTTTACTATTGATAATTACTTCGATTTGATTAAGTATAATGATATGTTCATAATGTTATTTGTTTTATTTAATAGTTAAAGTTTTTGATTCCCACACGATTTGAAGTAGACAAAGCTCTCACAAAGCTTTTTGCTGAGAAATTTCGAAGCTTGAGACGTAATAGGAATTTGGAATTATTTAAACTAGCTAATGGTATCCTAAGAACTAAATTGAAGGGAGTATTGGAAGCTGTTGTAGTATGTGGTGAAGATTTGAAGAAAATGACAAAGACCGCTCAATTTGGGGAGGAGGAAATAGAAGAAGAGCTTGACAAAATGACAATTCCAAAAGAGTTTAACAACATTCAATGGGCGAAGTACAAGAACCACCTCAAATATGATGAATATAAGGTAACAAACTCATCTACTTTGATCTCTTCTACAGTTTTCTGGTAAAAGATACATGCATTTGTAATGAATATGTGATGATCCACCCAAGGAATGAATATGTTGCTAGACCTGGTTTTGAAAATGAACTAACTTCAGTACCACTAATAAAAAAGCAAATCAATGGCTTATATATAGAAGGCTAGGTTAAAAATAAAGATTAAAAGACAATTAACTAACTTTAGTACCACTAATAAAAAGCAAATCTGGTGCTGAGATGTGCCCATACATGATATGTTCCGTCACAGAAGGCTAGGGTTCTAATAAGCTACGGGCTTAACTTAAACAAACTGGCTAATATCATCAACAATCAATGGCTTATACACAAGACAATCCCCCCCCCCCCCCAAAAAAAAAAAATTCATTTTTTCTCTATCCATACTTTGGCAGCAATTGAGGAAAGGTAGTTGACATGTAACCTTGGGTGGATCATCACAGACAACAAAATGATTTATTGTACCATTCCCCAACATCTCCATGACTAAGGAATGAATATGTTGCTAGATCTAGTTTTGAAAATGAAATTATGGTTATTTGATGGATGACATCTCTATGTTTTCAATGGTTCAAATTAATACATGTTATTGATGTGTCATCCAATTTTTCAACCAGGCTTGGATTATTAATGAGTGAAGCTTTGTTCAATCACTAGTTACATATTAGCATTATATAGCTACTTGCCCCTTATTTATATTTCATGTATGTTTCTTGCTAATGTTATAATAGAAATTCTCGCAAAATGAGAAGGTAGCACGTTCTTGCAGGACTCATTTATAAAACATGGGCAACGAGTTTCGCACAACGTCGTGCTAAATTTGTAAAAACTCTATGCTCTATACAATATGTAAAAAAATAGAAACATTTCTTTGTTGTATTTGTTAATGAGTTTTATGTTTTTACTTTTTCCTATGAATGTGTGGTATAGGAAAAGGTGCACAAGAGGCCGACTGGATATGTTGAGTTTTTTGAATTAACTTATAAGAAGAAAAATGGGTCATTTGTCGAATCTGAAACGACAAATTTTATGGTATGTCAAATCCTTCTTACTTTGAAAAATTGTAAAATAAACAAGTTAATACAATGAGATATGTTTGATATATATTATTGAGATATATATACTTTGAAAAATTTGTAAAATTGCTTGATGTCTAGCTTGGGATGCATTGTGATTCCCCAAACAATAACATTCAAAGAAGGCTATGTCTGAATAATTGCTTGATTTACTTACACTTGTTCATGTAATATACTAATTGGATATTTTTGTTGGCTTTACGAAGACCAAGGCCAAAGGGATGATGGAAACTCTTAAGTCTATTGGAAAATCTCCTGAACAAATTGACAATGAGGTACGGAAGGAGCTCATGGGTGAGGATACTCCAAGGGTTTGTAGGACCACCCGGAGAGGACCGCGTTCTTTCTCGAGTGTGCTACTTAAAGATCGGGAGCCGACTAAGGTTGCTTAATCCTTAAATAATGATATTTTTATTTTATGAAATTCATTTTCGAGGGGTGACTTTTATTTATTTAATAATCAATTTTTATTATTCACATGCGTGAAATTACATCAAATTAATTTACAAATATTTTTACATAGGATCCAATTCAAATCCGGGACAAGGCCCACCAGAGAATTCTTAGAAAGTTCAAAGGCCATGTGACCTTTGATAATATCTATGACATTTTCTCTTGAGTGAACTCCGGATCGGAATATGGGCATATGTAAATTATTTTATATAAATTCTTTTGATGTAATAAACATACATGTTGGATAATAAAAAAGGATTATAAAAAAGAAAGAGTTGTCATTCGATTTAGGGAAACCGACAAACCATAAATAATATAAAATGATTCCGGTCTACGAACCCGAATTCTAAGTCCGGGGGCAAGGTTACGAATTCGAGAATTAAATAATTCTCGAATACGCTTGTTTAAAAACAGACTCTACTACAATCGAACTTGAAATAAAATTGAGCGGGGAGAACTTTAATGAATTTCACGGATTTTATATTCCAACATGCAAGATTAGAAATAAGAATGAAAGTTTTTACAAAATGAATATACAAATGATAACACTTAGGAATGAATTATATGACGAAATATTAAAAGTACAAACGTCACTTTAAGCCTTCGAAGATGGATCCATTGTGATGAACGCCTTCCTCAGGTCAAAGGTCAAAAGTCAAAGCTACGATCATGGGATTGCATTGCATGGGGGGAAAACTTTGGCGCCAGAATCCGGATCTTTGAGCAAGGCCACACGGCCATTGATTTTATTTCACACGGATTGCCAACGTGGCAATCCGAGAAATGGGCTAATGATCGCGAGCAAGGCCAGGCGGCCATCCTATTTTTCTGTTGGGCCAGGCGCGCCTTTGGGCCTGATTTCTGGGTAGGAAATTGATCAAGGCCGCATGGCCTTGCTATTTGGCTAGTCCGGACTTCAAACGACCATAATTTCTTCATCCAGACTCAAATTGAGGCAATTCAAAAGGCGTTGGAAAGCTTATTTGTAAGACTTTCAAGATTCAATTCAAGTTCTTCGTTCGCGATCTATTTCCGGATTCTACTGCACTCTTTCTTGTTCTTCGATCCTAGTTCTAACTCTTCTCTTTTCCGTATGTCTTAGGATAAGGGGGAGGTGGGGAAGAGCGAGCAGCCCTCGTAGCTCCATATGGGTTTCCCTGAGGGGGCCCAATAAAATTTCTTCTTGCCGGGAGAACGTTCTCCTCCTCTACACGTAACGGTTATATTATAAAGGGCTACAACATTCCTCTTTCCCTGAAAGAGACTGGGGTTGAATTTTTGCCCATGTTCCACGCTCCGATATCTGGGCATCCCAGAGTCAAGTCTCTTGATTACAATTCATTCTTCCTTAATTGCTTTGTTTAGTACTAGATTAATTTTAATTGTTTTCTTGATTGTTCATGCCTGTTCTTGTTTCTAGTTTAAATTCCATAAATTCTTTAGAGTTAAAGATTGAGTCTTTAGTTTTAATTAATATACTAGGCTAAGTTCCCTTATGGTTAGGGGTGATTAGGGTCCCTAATGGAGGTAAGTCTGGAATAGCAGAATTAGGGTGATTACTGATATGATTAGTGTTCCGCCCTAGAATTCCTTGAGATGGGTGACGAATGCTGGAGGCCGGGAGGCTATGGATCCTTTCAACCATCGCTCGTGGAACTTTAGGGTGGTTTAATCGATTCCAATTCCTTTCATAGGAGAGAGGGGACTAGAATAGAATACTTTGGATTGGTTTTCATACTACTAAAGCCTGTCATGCACGGAAGTGATGACAAACTTTGGAAAGTACAACATCGATTCATCACCCTGGCGGGGGGGGGGGGGGGTGTAACGCCCCAACCTTAATCACAAGATTAAGACTATACTTAGAATCCCAAACCTGTGATTAGCGCAGCGGAACACCTTAGGTCGAGGCATTACCGCCGTCTCCCAAAAGAGACAAGGCAACAACACTAAAGCAACTTCCAAAACCACAAGATAACTTACTAGCTTAAAAACCTTCATAAATAAAACTTATACAACCTTTGGATAACCTACATAAACTTAAACATAGCTTAACAACTAAACGACTTCCAAAAAAACCTGCTCGCCCTTGCTAACCGATGATTTCCTTAGAGAACTACCTTGACAGCCCTGAATTACTTTGGAACCGACTTGTCCTTTCCTTGGGAGCTCGAGCCTCCTAAAAACAAAACCATAAAACATCGCAAAAGTGAGTGGGGAAACACTCAGTACGTAAACCTCCAACACGTCAAACCGTTCGAAAACGGTTTTAGTGCCGGCATTTAAATTCATTTTGAAAACGGGAAAGGGGAGATAAAACATTAACTTGAAATGACATGAACATAAACTCATACATGAGTAAAAGTAACTTGAGTTCATAAAGAAAGAACATGTCACATGAACTTAGAAGTAGATACATAAATTTAAGAGTTTTGGGTCTCTTACGATCGATGCAATGCATCTCACACACGCGCATGCCCAAACCGATCTAAGTTTGGAATGGGTGACTGCTATGCAGTCGACACTGGCCAGGTCTAGGACACTCTGATCAAGAGCATCTAAAAGGCTAGCACTTCTCGTAACTAGCTAGAACATAAAACATAGAATCCATAAAATGGGACCACTTAAAACCATGAATAATCATAAAAGCATAAATTAGCATAAACCGTAAACATTTAGCATAAACCGTAAACCTTTAGCATAAACCGTAAACCTTTAGCATAAACCGTAAACATTTAGCATAAACCGTAAACATAAAGGAGAGAAAAGTTGGACAATTCGCGTACCTTGGTTAGATGAAAGCTTTAGCGACGAGCCTCGAGCTTGAGATGGCTTGGGCGACTTGGAGACTATAAGGAATTTGTAATAAAAGCGTAGAGAAATCGGTGAGGTTTGTGTAATCATATAAAATAGAATTAAATACTTAAACTTGTCTCATAAAAGGTAAGAAAGGAAATAAAATTTCAGATTTTAGTAATTCGCTGTTTCGGCGATAACTTGGGCTAGAAAACTCGGATTTTTGCAAACGAGTACTTTTCGGAAAGGGCAAATCATGCCTGACAATTTTGTCAACTGGCCCAAAGGCTAGAAATGAAAGGAAGGGCCCGAAAAATGGCCCGGACAGAAGCGGTGCATGAATAAACTATAACCGGCTTAAAAACTTAGAGTGGAACTCATGGTGAAAATTGAATAACAATAGAGAAGGTTCATGGCTTATGATGCATTTCAACCATTGGCTTGAAGGAGCATAGAATTAGAGCACTTGAAAGCTTATTAGAAAGAAGGTACTTGATTAATGAAAACATGAAGAATGTCGCAAGCGACGGACTTAGAACAATATCATGTTTATGGATTTTTAGAAACTATTTGTGAATCGATGAACGGTGAATTGGATATGAAGAAAGGACGAGCTTATGGTTACTTAGACATAGAGGAACGCATAAACTTGCTAAGAACTCAAGTGTAACCCTTAGTCATCAACAATACCTAATTGGGCCTTAAAGCTTCACCGAATTAACCCATGGTTTGCTAATTTACCTATAATCCTTTAGGAGATAATCCTCAACATCAACCTAACTTAAATTAGCTTAGAAAACTCATCCCAACTATCTTGACAACACCACAAAGGCTACAAACTTATAAGAACTCCATAAAAGACCCAATTTACAAATTTTAGGCTAAAAAGGCAATAAAAATTCTGGGCAGAAACTTGTTCCGGACAGCCCTGCTTCCCGGGCTCGTAACTCATACTCCCGATATCGGATGACTATGAATCATACCTTTCCGGAAAGCTTGCAACGTGGCCTAAAACTTTCATGTTCACCATAAAAACTAAAGAGGTCTCCAAAGGCACGAAAAACAGCCCTCAATATACTGACTCAGAATTCGTATATAAAATTATACCTTCACGGTTTTGGTCTTAACTCGGGCTATACATGTCGGAATTTAGAAATTCCAAAGCATATAGTTAGCTAACACTTTGGGCTATCATATGGAGTAGAAATCTGGGCAAAAACCCCACTTTTATACCACTGTAAATTTCCAGAACCGAAACAGAAACCTTATCTATCGAATTTTCCGGTTTTTAGCTTGATTTTTCACCCTTAATCATATTAAAACACAATCAAATCCCATATAACCTTAATCCACCATATTTCCAGAATATAAACCTTGATAATTAACTCATCTTAGACCTTAAAAACCACATGCATCCATGGATTAAACCTAAACTTAACATAAAAGACATATTCTTGAACTCTTGCACCAAAACCTCACTAATTCACCCAAATTAAACATAATAACACTTAATTCATAATCTTAAAACATAAACTCAGCCCTTATATACTAAGAATCTCTCAAGAAATTCACATGCATTAACATATATTCATCATCCACCATGAATTCAACCATAAAACCTCACAAACACTTAGAAATATACATGCATACACTTAAAACTTAAACCCTAATTTAACCACAACTTAAATTCATGCTTAATAAACATAAAGAAGATGAACAACATCAAGAGAACATAAATTTGAAGTAGAAATTCAGATTATAAACAAGAGAATTAGGTTAGGGTTTGAGATTATACCACTTGAATTTGAGGTGAGAGATTGAACAAGTAAAGGGAAGAAGGTGGTGGCCGGTGGTCAATTGGCGCCAGGCGAGGTCGCCGAAAGGCGCCGGCAGGCGGCAGAGGTGGCCGGCTGGGCAGCAGTGGGAGGAAGAGGGAGAGGGGTGAGTGTGAGAGAAAGTTGTGATAAAAATTCTGATTTTGCCAAATGAACTCAAACCCCTTTAACCCCTTAATAAAAACCCTTCCTAATAACTTACCATCTAATTAACACTTAACTTAAACTATTGGTAAAAGAAATTAGCTAGGTAAAATAATTGGTAATCAACCCAAATAAAGAAATAACATAAACCTTGAAAATATAATTTAGTATATAACTAAATAAAATTTCCTTGGAATAAAATTGGGTGGAAGACTAAAAATTAACATCACATAAATTAAACTGATAAAACATACTAATAAAATAATTCGGGCCATAAAATGTACTTAGGAGGATCGAGTAGTATAAATCGTAAAAGAAACGGAATTGAGAATAATATAACCTTCCTCGGTTACAAGCGTAAAATTGAGAATGATAAAATAAATTATAAAACTTATCGTAAAAGTATTCATAAACTCGTAATAATAATCATAACTTTAAATTCGAGATAACATAAAATCAACCCGTTTAACCATCGCCTAGCTCGAGACCTGTCGCGCATAAAAATAAATAATAATAACAGAAATAACCATATTAACGTAAAAGAAAGAAAATTTCTAACAGCGTAATTTAGATAAACACCGTGATTACGGCTTTAATTAATACGGGTTTGGGGCGGGTCGTTACAGGGGGGGATCAATGCTAGCTCATACATAGGAAGGGAATATCGGTTTGATGCTCTGACAGGGGAAGCCGGTGCTAGCTTGGTATGCACATAATCCTAACACTTGATCTCCCCTAAAACCACAGTTTTCGTGCCTAATCTTTCGTTAGGTTGGCCTAATATTACCCCTGAGCCCTTGTTTTCCTAATTTGAGTAGAAATCTATAGTTTAATCTTTGCAAATTTGAACCTTTAGAACTTCTTGAGGCTTGGAAAAACGAACTAGATCACTAGGGCCCCAATTCCTCGAACATATACGACAGTTGTCTTACGTAGTTAAGAAAATGTTAAACAAATAGCTGGTTGAGTAGCACGATGACGTCCTCTCCACCAAGAAGCCATTGCTTTTCAATAAAACCCAAATACCCAAAACAAATTCTAGAGAGAGAATAAGAAGAAAGCCAAGAAGGAGATCAGATTGAAGTAGTGATGAATGCCGAAGCTCAAGCTCATTATTTATAGGTTGATTGAGCTGACCCATGCAGCCACGTGTCAGCAGCTTATTGGCTTTTGATCTTTGGTTTTTGTTTGTGTGCATGCACAGGAGGGATCAACTGCTTTAGTCGCTCAACCCCGAAATCGAACACACAGCTAGACAGAACCTAGTGATACGACTCCGCAAGTGCACGGGTGCAATGTATTATATCAAGGTCGTCTCTCAGGGACTTGTTCAACTACACACTAAACTATTTCACTACAAAGGATCCTAGTTCGGCCAAAGTGTTTGTGTGATTAGGAGATTTTAACTAAAACTAGAAAAGTTGTAAACTTTAAAGGTTCTAACAGATAATTAAAGAAGTTCAGGGAAGTAATTCAAATGTGAAGTAGTGTTAGGATTATCGGGGTCTATAATCTTTCTAAGGTCTATCACAACAATCTTTCGATCCGAGGTGAGTTACAGTTATTAAACTAAACAGCTACTTTCATGGCTATTTAATTCAATCAAAGATGAGCACAAATTATAACATGACCCTAAGCAAGAACCCATTATTTCTAATGGTGTTCTATGCCTATTCAATCTTCGTCTATCCAATTCAAAATAACAATCTTTCTATCCGATATTAAGAATCTAAACCATGTAAAAGGTGATCAGATAATTACTATGACATACAAAGCACGAAGATTAAACGATTAAATTGAACTTCACACTGAAATCACATAAACAATCAGTCAAGAAACATCGAGTTTATCCCCTAAACAAGGAATTTAGCTACTCATGTTGATAAAAACAAGTGAGATAAAAATTGAATTCAAATTGCAAAACATAAGGAACATAGAAATTAACCGAACATACAAAGCGTCGAATTCGATCTCTTCAAGTCACTCGATTCGATCTCCTTCTCTTCTTTAGTTACTCTAAAAAACACTCTAAAAATACTACCAAAGTTTCTCTCCAAAACTAATACTAAAATTCCTATGAAATAAGGGTGAATTCATTCTCGTCTTCTGATGGAAGGGTCAAAACCCTTTTATAGGTCGAGATTAGGGCACCAGACGCTGGCAGCGTCTCTGGGGGCGCTGGCCGCGTCTGGTGTGTCCGCCTTGTTTCTCGAGGGACAAGTGCTGGCTTCCCATTATTTCTCCTTGGCAGCGTCTTCCAATTTGCACGTATGATACAGCTATTGTCGGAGGCGCAGGCAACGCCTGGCTTGTCCGCCCAAATCTGGGTTGGGCCTCATGACAGGTGGGCCGCTTCTCCTTCCTTTCTTCTCCTCTTTAGTTCTTTTCAATCTTTCTTCAATTTTTCCTCTTTTTCTTTTCATTTCTTCTTACTTTGAAGAGGAATTTCTTTCAACCCTTCAAAATATACCAATCTCCAAAACTAAGTGAAGAAGTCACAGAATTCAGTATAGAATTGTAGCATTTAAGTCCATAATCAGTTAAAATATACAAGTTAGAGACCTAATAAATTCTATAAAATACACACTTATCAAATCCCCCCATGCTTAGCTCTTGCTTGCCCTCAAGCAAGTCTGACTCAAGAACAGTAGGGAGAGAAGAAAGACAAACTAAAAAGGAAAAGATTTGAGATAGAAAAAGGAAAAAGAAGAAAATGAAACAAACAGAGTTAGCGTAGGAGATCCTAACATATCAAGAAAATATCAAGAACAATCTGGAAGAGAACAAAACTAGTGCAAAATAGATAAAGGGAAGTTTCCGAAACCTTGGAAAGAGAACAAGTGCTTCAAACGCGAAAAGTCGCCAACAGTCTTAAGATGAATGCAAATATGCGCGGTTAGTTATGGACGTAGGCTAGTCGATGAGAAAACCTCACTTTAGGGTAAAGTGAAACACTCTAACTCTCAAATTCTTTTTTTTTTTTTGTGCAAGTGGGTTCACTCACTCAGACCAGAAGAAGCGACCTACCATAGGCTTGGTAAGAATCTCGCTCTCCACTGCTAATATGCAATGCACAAGTGACAATCAAGAGGACTTTAGGGTTGTAACGAGGCTTAGGTTAAGGGAAAGGAGTGGTAATATTTAGATATGAGGAGCTTAAAGAGCCATGCGTGGATTTAGTTTCTGCAGAAATTGCTCTCAACTTACACGCTTGTCGAATGTAGGCAAGGATCACCTTACTCCCTCATTAAGATTAAACAACTCATCAAACCTCATAATCAGGTCAGAAGCCTTTAAAAATTGCAAATGAATCTCCTTAATCACCTTTTTTCGGTATGTTTCTTTTCTCTTTTTTTCTTTTGTTTTGTTTTTCTGCTTCTCTTTTTGGTGGGTGATCAAGGAAAGAAAACACAAGTGTATAAACCTAGCTTTGACCTTGGTACATATCAGATGAACAACACTACTGACATGTCAAAATTCATGAAAATTGGGGAATGCAATTGTCCCAACTCAAAAAAAAAATCATAAACACCTTCCAACTTCCTTCTCCATTCATCCCAACACCGAGCCAACCATTACGCTCAAAACAACGAACTCCCAAAAACATCCAAGCAAGGCAAATGGTAGGAATTTAATGGGCCAAGGCTTGTATTATCAGGGTTCAATCACAAAAAAAAGGAAATCAAAGGCTTGGTGGGGCTAATGAACTGTAGTAATATTATTATTAGGGAGGCTATTTGGCTATGTATTTCAACAAATATAGAAATGAATGCCTCAATCACTTTGTCATAGAATGCAATGCAAAAGTGCAGTCTTAAACAAGATGCAAAACAAGTTCTAGAGGTGCAACTAGTGGTGGAATCACTCAAGAAATAAAAGGATCGATAAAGATGATCAATCCATACTTTTAGGCTATGTGGAAACACGAGATAGGGCTCAATCAACTAAACCTAGCCCAAAGATTTGTGGCACACATATTTACATCGCTAAGTCAATCAAGTATCTAAACACACTCTTAGCAGCTTGTCTCAAAATCAGTTTCAAAAACTCTTTTGTTCTCAACCAAACTTCTCAAGGTAAAGCAAGACAAACTGAAAGTCTAACTGGTTTACAAATCATCACAGGAGATGTTCCGGATTATTAATCCTAATCCTATCCTAACTTTTTTTTTGTTTTTCTTGTCTTCTCTAATTTTTGTTGGTCTTTTTCTATTTTTCTGTTTTTTTTTTGTTTTTGTGGTTTTTCTAGTTTGTGAATGCAAAAACAAAGAAAAAGAAAAACCAAAAACTAAGAGAAGAAAAGAAAAGAAAAATCTAGCATGCTCTAACTAATGCAACTAGGATGAATGAACGATTTTACTAAAAAAACTTAAAAGAAAGACTAAAACAATAAAGAGACAAACTAAAAACATGAAGACTCAAAGAAAGAAAACACACTAAAGTAAAAACAAGCATAAAAACACGGAAATTAAACTAAGAAATGAAAAGGAAAGACGAAAATAAAGCGCAAATAAAAGAAAAACATCAAATATACACAAAATACATATAAACGCCCCATGCTTGAATGTAGCATTGTCCTCAATGCTGAAGACAATGGTGATAAGGGAAGGGGTAGGGCAAATGATCATTCATCCTCGCTCGGTGGAGATGGGGCGGTCGGGTTTTGGGTAAGGGGTGTGGAAGAGGGGTGGAATATGGCTTGGACGAGGCGGGAGAGGTTAGAGACAGACTACTCCAAACAGGTGTAGTTTACATCGGACGCTTCCCGCATCTCGGCGAGGGAGGTTTGGATCTCGTCAAGCTGACGCTCATTGCCAGTGACCGCGAGTTTAAGGTCACGACAGAATTCATGGAGGGCGTTGTAACGCGCCTCAGAGTCAAAGGGTGGTTGTTGGGGTTGGGGAGGTTGGGGATCGGGCACAGCTGGGACAAGAGGGACGGGGCGTAACCAAAGGATGTCGGCTTGGTCTCGGATGGAGAGGTGGGGGTGTGGTAGGGAAAATTGGACATTATTAGGATAGACCCACAGACAACGGCGGTTACTATCGAACGCGCACATCCCAAAGGAGCGACATTGATCACCGTCAATAAACATGTTGCCCGAGACGCGGTCCTGAGCAGTAGGGTTGGGTCTAAAGCCAAAATGGCGGGCAAGGTGGGTGATGTAATCACCAATGGCAATCCCCGAGGTCGAGTTTAGGATGTGGGAAATATAGGAGGCGAATAGTGCGGCTAGGTCACCGATGTTGTCGCCATTAAGCATGGCGTACAACATAAAGCAATGGGCCTTAGTGGCCTTGTTCGAACTACCTGGTCTCCCAAATATGCCACAAGATAAAATGCGGTGCACATATCTTAACACGAGGTTACGGATGAGGGCGGAGGTAGAGTTGTTGGGGTCCCAAAGGTCAAAGCCGGATATCTCCCTAAAGAATCTCACCCCGTCCCAGTTATGAGTGATGGTCTCTTTGTTTCAACAGGTCTTTTCGGGGAGGCCGAAAACCCTAGCAAATTCTGAGATGGTCATTTTTCTTAATTCCCAAGAAGTTGAAAACGAATTAGGCCATTTCTCCCTTGGAGAGTAACCTCGATAGTGCTCAAGAATTCTAAGGTCAGGCCTTTAAACGTTGGTTCATTCAATCTAGCAACATGCACCATTTGTCCACGGTTTAACAGCCAAAAAACATCATCAAGCAATCCACAATCACGAAGAAAACCTTCATGCAAATACTTGGTAGGAATGATAGTATGTTTCGAGAGAGAATCATATTGTTCCTTGATCTCACCTTCAAAGTTGAAGAGATTATTGAGCCTAGTGTCTCTCGCCAGCGTGGCTTTTTGCTTCCCTTGGTCAAAAGCTGGTGCTTTGCGCTTTCTGCTGCTACTCCCACTGCCATCGCTGGGAAGAGGTCTAGTGCAACTGACATTCTTGGTGTGGACCATCTAAAAAGTGTGCAATAATTAGCAAACATCCACCATAATTAATCAAAACATCAAACTAGCATGAAAAAAAGATAATATGACACCAAAAAGACTTCCCCATGCTTGTTTGATGCTAAGTGGCAATAAAATATCATTTCCTCATCCACAAAACACTAAAACAGAGCATGCTAACCCTAGGTTAGCACCAACCAAGAATCATTCAAAAATCTCACTCAACCAACATCACATTACTCCACTAACACTAACAATAGCATAAAAATCCATTCTTTGGACAACAAGGTGTTGATCTCAACCAAATTAACAAGCCTTAATCAAGAACTAGTATAAAAAATAAACTCAAGCAAGATCACTATTAAACTTGAGCAAGAACAATGGTATATTAGAGAAATTCAACAAATTCACCAAGTAATTCGTGAAATTAAGCAAAAAAGCACCAAAAATACTAGTAATTTTTAAAGAAGATGAAAAATTTGAAGAGGCGTGCCTTCTTGAAGTTGTGGAGGAAAGAATTAAAATTTCCAGTAAACCTCAAAGAGAGGAAGAGTAAAAGTGTGAGAGTGAAGGAGATGGTGAAGGAAGGGAGAAAGAAAGAAAGAAAGAATGAAAAGTGAGCTGGTGGTTGGGGTGGGTGTCGACGGCAAGCAAGGAGCAAGGAGGGCGGTTTTCTGGGCAGGAGATGCGAGGGAGAAGGGGAGGAAGAAAAGGGGGTTTATGTTTTGTTTGAGTTGAATCGGCCGACTGATTTGAAATTGAGGGAGGCGACTAAAATCAAAAGGCGGGGAGCTGGAAATAAGTGATATTCGTAGGCGTGGCCAGCGTCTGTGAGACGCGGCCAGCGCCTAGGAAAATCACCCTTACCTGGCCTTCTAGACTCGACGCAGGTAGCGGCGGTGGAGACGCTGGCAGCGTCCGGTCCACCTGACGTTTTCCCCTTCTTTTTCCAACCATTTGCTAATTTGTTCCCCTTCTTATTTCATTGCTCCTTTGTTATCCCAATTTTTCAATAATGTAGCTCCCATTTAATTAGCATCCTGCACCATACTTACAATAAAGTTGTTAGGTTAAAAAAAAATTACAAAAACACAAAAACAAGCAAATTTTTTTTCTTTTCCTCTGTTAAATAACAAAAGGGAAAAGGGTTTAGTATAGCGAGAAAAAATAAAATTTAAAATTACTAGAATAAATAAAAAGAAATTAAACCTAAGTGGGAGGGGTAAATAATTGAAGGTTAAGATTTCTCCCATGAGTGCTTTGTTTAACGTCGTTAGCTCGACGGTGTTGACCCCTATTCCTTGGGGTCCTCTAGCCATCTCTGGGCTGATTGAAGGAGCGGGTCACCAATGTCTCGGACTTTATTTAGAATGTTGATAGGTACATACCTATTCCCTTGCAACTTGTATTTCATCACCGACTCTCCTAGTTTGATGATCATCGCTTTTCCTTTCATGTCTATTATACAATTCACTGTTGCGAGGAACGGTTTGACTAGTATGACTTGTGTAGAAGGATCCTCCCTCGACAGGTACATACTACCCTTCTAACTTAACAGGGAAGTTCAACAAGACTCTTAAGGGGTACCTAAGAGATTTATCAGCTAAGTGAAGCTCTGCATTAGTGACTCTTAGCTCTCGATGATCTAATTTCTTAAGAAGGGACTTGGGAAGGATATTCACTCCAAAACCGGTATCGCATAACGCATTTTCCACCAACAGATTATCTAATTGGAAAAGGATTGTGAAACTCCCTGGGTCTTTTGCTTTTGGCATTACATGGGGTGGTAAAGCCTTATCATTTTGTTCAGCGTCGATGCTTATCTCGGCCACCTCAGGTGTCACATGCTTTCCAAGAGTATCACACCTAAGGTTGTCTATTCTACAATCTATGGCATTGCATTGAGCTCATGTATTAGGGACATGTTGGAGGGGAACTAGTAGGAGGAGTTGTTGTGTTAGCGATCTGGTTTTATAAAATTTTATTATGGGTCGCTAAGGCTTCTACCTTCTCCATTAGGTTCTTAATAACTCCATCCTGTTTTTGCTGGTTTAATATAAGGTTTTCCATCATTATTTCCAGATTTGACTTTTGGGGTTGACCTTGAGGGGGAGGTCTTTGAAATCCTGGTGCGGCCTGTCTTTGTCCTTGAAGAGGATCAATTGGGTTATTATTCCTATATGAGAAATTTGGATGGTTCCTTAACCTTGGGTGGTAAGTGTTGGAGTATATGTCAAAGTTTTGTTTTTGATTGCCAACATAGTTAACTTGCTGAAAGGGGTCATCAATGACGACTCCTAAGGGACAGGTTGCGGTAACATATTCAGTTGACTAACAAAAGGTACAAGGTAAAGCGAGGCTCACATGCAAATTTAAGTGGTCCATTTTCTGAGTTAAAGTGTCAAGCTTAGAAGACGGTAAAAAAATTGCATCAACTTCTAGCTTACCTCTCGCTCTATAGCGGGGTTTAGACCACTGGTAAGAATTTCATGCCATCTACTCGATCAGACTAGTGAGTTGGGGCACAGTTTTGCTCATCAGATCACCTCCAGCTGCTAAAAGGATGCTCCCTCTAGCTGATTCCCTCACTCCATCGTAGAACGACTAGATTGGAACCCACGGCTCGAATCCATGTTGAGGACACTGACGGAGGAAGTCTTTAAATCCTTCCCATGCTTCATAGAACGTCTCTCGTCAGGGTCTTGGGCGAACGTTGAAATCTGATTTCTCAGGGAAATACTTTGCTAAGAACGTGCTGGCGAGCTGATCAAACGTGGTGATGGAGTTAGGTGGCAGTGAATCGAGCCACTTCCATGCTTTTCCTTCTTGAGAGAACGGAAACAGCCTCAATTTGATTATGTCTTCTGAAACATTCTTCGCTTTGAATGTATCGCATGCTTGGTAGAAGATGCGCAAGTGACAGTTCGGATCTTCACTGGGGTGTCCATGGAACGGAGTTTTGGACACCAAGTTGATCAGAGATTGCCGCAGTTCGAAGTCATTTGCTGTAACAGCGAGCATCGTGATAGTGGATTGAGGGTTAGTGACATTGCGTGTCACATATTGTCCCAGTGTTCGTTGTGGATCGACCAACTCTTCTCTACGTCTGGCTTCCTCTTTTTCTTGCTTTTCCTTTTCCAGTCTTTGCATCTTCCTTCTTTCTCGCAGAGTGCATTCGATTTCGAGGTCAAATTCGTACAAGAAATCTTTTTACATAAACCTGAAAAAGAACAAAAACAAGACCAAGCGTAATTAAAGGTGGTGGTAAAAAAAAAAGAAATCAAAAACAAATAACCTTGTCAACCAGGGTGTTTTTGTTTAATGGTACCTGGGGAAACAAATACCCGACAATGGTGCCAAAAATTTGATATAGCTCCGCAAGTGTACGGGCGCAATGTAGTATATCAAGGTCATCTCTCAGAGACTTGTTTAGCTACACACTAAACTATTTCACCACAAAGGATGCTAGGTCGGCCAACATGTTTGTGTGATTACGAGATTTTAACTAAAACTAGAAAAGTTGTAAACTTTAAAGGTTCTAACAGATAATTAAGGGAGTTCAGGGGAGTCCACTCTAGTCAATTAACCAAATAAGAAGTAATTCCAATGTGAAGTAGTATTAGGATTATCGGGGTCTATAATCTTTCTAAGGTCTATCACAAAAATCTTTCGATCCGAAGTGAGTTACAGTGATTAAACTAAACACCTATTTTCATGGCTATTTAATTCAATCAAAGATGAGCACAGCTTATAACATGACCCTAAGCAATAACCCAATTCAAAATAACAATCTTTCGATCATATATTAAGAATCTAAACCAAGTAAAAGGTGATCACTCAATTACTATGACATATAAAGCACGAAGATTAAACAATTAATTTGAACTACACACTGAAATCAAATCCATAATCAGTCAAGAGACATCAAGTTTATCCCCTAAACAAGGAATTTAGCTACTCATGATAATAGAAACAAGCAAAATAACCATTGAACTCAAATCGCAAAACATAATGGAAATAGAAAACAACCGAATATCCAAAGCGTCGAATTCGATCTCTTCGTGTCATGCGATTCGATCTCCTTCTCCTCTTTAGTTACTCTCAAGAACACTCTAAAAACACTACTAAAGTTTCTCTACAAAACTAAAACTAAAATTCCTTTGAAATAAAAGTGAATTCATTCTCGTCTTCTGACAGTAGGGTCAAAACCCTTTTATAGGTCGGGATTAGGGCATCAAGCGCTGGCAGTGTCTCTGGGGGCGCTGGCCGCATCTCGTGTGTATGCCTTATTTCTCGAGGGACAAGTGCTGGCTTCCCATGATTTCTCCTTGGCAGCGTGTTCCAATTTGCACGTATAATAGAGCTATTGCCGGAGGCGCGGGCAGCGTCCAGCCAAACGTGGGCAGCGCCCGGCTTGTCAGTGCAAATCTGGGTTGGGCCTCGTGGCAAGTGGGCCGCTTCTCCTTCCTTTCTTCTCCTCTTTAGTTCTTTTCAATCTTTCTTCAATTTTTCCTCTTTTTCTCTTCATTTCTTCTTACTTTGAAGAGAAATTTCTTTCAACCCTGCAAAATATACCAATCTCCAAAATCAAGAGAAGAAATCACAGAATTCGGTACAGAATTGCAGTATTTAAGTCCATAATCAGTCAAAATGTACAGGTTAAAGACCTAATAAATACTATAAAGTACACACTTATCACCTATCAAACGCCTATAGGCGACTCCAGCAACAAGCAATGGCCGCGGAAGCACCACCACCACCGCAAACTCTTCTATCCTATGCTTCACCAACAGCCGCAGTTGGCGGCTCCGATATTGTTTTACCGACACTCGTTGATAATGTGACGTTCGACTTCATGCCGACGTATCTAAATCACATTAAGCAGTCTTAGTTCCACGGCCTGAAGACTGCGAAGTCGTAGGAACACATCTGCAACTTTCTCGAACGGTGCGGGATAATCAAGATGACTGGCATCACCGACGAGTACCTACAGATGCGGTTTAAAGGGCTTGATGCATACGTTA
Source organism: Portulaca oleracea (assembly GCA_029582165.1). Taxonomy (NCBI): domain Eukaryota; kingdom Viridiplantae; phylum Streptophyta; class Magnoliopsida; order Caryophyllales; family Portulacaceae; genus Portulaca; species Portulaca oleracea. The sequence goes on from CM055874.1 coordinate 35,234,134, forward strand.
AATGCATCCATGATTCCTATGAAAGTGAGTTAGGATATCCTGCTTTCCTAGGATAGTTTTACTTTGTTTTGCTCAGGACGAGCAAAAGTCTAAGTGTGTGGCGGTGTTTAGGCTCAGTTTTGAGCCTAAATGCGTTCCTTTTACCTTAGGTTTTTACTTGTTTCCATAGTTGTTTATAAGTGTTTTTACTTCTTTTTCTTTCTTTTGCAGATTTCAATTAGGAGCTCTAGACATTTGTGGAGTAAAAGTCCGCTAAATGAGGCCAACTGGGGCCTAAAAGCAGAGAAGTTGGGTCTTCCCAAGGAAACCCGGCCTTGAAGAAAGAGAACCAAGCCTCGATCCCGATGCTAGAAGAAAAAACCAAGGGAAAAACATGATCAGCAACAGGGCCACGGCCGTGACCACCCACCTCACGGCCTTAACCCCCAATAAACCCTGGTGCCAAAGAGGGTCGGAAAGAGCTTGGAGACAAAAGAGGGGTCACGGCTGTGACCTGCTACCTCACGGCTGTGACATCCTAAATCCTGGGATTCACAAAGGAAGACCTCATGGTCGTGACCTGCCTTTGCACGGTCGTGACCACCCACGAAGCAAGATTTCCAGAAAGCATCTCATGGCTGTGACCTACCTTTACACGGTCGTGACCTCCCACGAGCCAGATCTTCCAAGAGGTACATCACGGTCGTGACCTCCAAGGTCACGCCCGTGAGGTTTACGAGGAGCGCCGAAGAATCCTAGAATTCTCCAGGGCCACGACCGTTACCCTTGAGGTCACGCCCATGACCCCCCAAATCTACGGCAATTAATGGGCTTAAATGACATGTTTGGGCTGATTTTGTAGCACTAGTATATATAGCTCTCTTTCCAGCATTATTAGACATCTCTAGTTTTATCGTTAGTTCATCTTTTTCTCAGTTTTACTTTAGGTTTAGCTTCTTAATTCCTTTCTTAGTAGAGATTAGTATTAATCACTCGGCTTGACACCCTGGCAGGGGAAGTCGATGCTAGCTTGGTATGCACACAATCCTCACACTTGATTATCGAACTTGATCTCCCCTAAAATCGCAGTTTTCGTGCCTAGTCTTTCATTAGGTTGGCCCGATATTATCCCCGAGCCCTTGTTTTCTTAATTTGAGTAAAAATCCATAGTTTAATCTCTACAAATTCGAACCTTAGAACTTATTGAGGCTTGAAAAACCGAACTAGATCACTAAGGCCCCAATTCCTCGAATATATACGACCGTTGTCTTACCAAGTTAAGAAACCGTTAAACAAACAGCTGGTTGAGTAGCACGATGACATCCTCTCCACCAAGAAGCCATTGCTTTTCAATAAAACCCAAATACCCAAAAGAAATTCTAGAGAGAGAATAAGAAGAACCACAGAGTTGGCCCAAGGCGCAAGCAAGCCCAGAACAGGCTGCCAAGGCCACTTGGCCTTCACTGACTCACAGGTCCACAAAGCTGGCCCACAGCACAAACAGGCCCAGAATCGGCTGCGAAGGCCGCTTGCCTTGCTTAGCCCACAGATGGCCCGCGCGTCGCCACGTCATCAACCTGTGTGAGGGATTCACCATAGCCCGCTTGGCCTTCGCAGCTACCACGTCACTTTCACGCCTTCGCCCAGTGAAAAGATCCGGCAACATCATCCATTGGCGTCGTTGACTTGTTAAAAGTCAAAAGCCAAGCGGCTTTGATGTTGATTAAGTGCTTGATCTTTGGATTATGCTCCCTCTTTCCATCCGGATACTCCGCCCTATTCATCTATAAATACCCCCTCCATCAATAAATCATTAAAAACTCCTCTCAAAACCTCTCTCAAGAATTCTCCTCTCATCCCTCACCATTCTCACACAAAGTCCTGACTTTATCGTGGTGTCAATACTAAAGGGAAATCTGACGTATTCACTTCGATTTTCCTCCATCCTTGAACTATTTGTATGCTTATTTTTAAGCAAGGTTAGGTCGTACTCTATCATTTTATATTCATGCAATCCTTTGGTGATCCTTCTTGTATATCATTTTGTAAATAAACATCATACTCGCATGATGTGATATAACATCGGGAAACCCTTTAAACTGCTCCCCGCTCTTTTTCATTTCAATTTCGATTTTAGTAGAGTCTGTTTTCAAAAATAGGTGAGTCCGAAAGTTATCTAACTCTTGGACTCGTGACCTTACCCCTAGGCTCGAAATTCGGGTTCGTAGGCTGGAGTTTTTGTCATTTTTTCTTTGTTTGTCGGTTTCCGTAAATCAACTGGCAACTCCTTTTCTATCCTAGCTTGGACAACTCACCTTTTGTGACTCTCATTTCATCTTAACAGAATGGATCGACATCAATCCCGGGACCAATGCCAAAGAGCCAATCGAGGAGGAAATGGAGTTGAAATCAGGCAAGGCCAAGCGGCCTTGCCCCATTTCTAGCCCCTTTCCCCCAGGTTAGGGTCCACGGGGCCACTGGTCTGACCCATACATAGGCCGCTTGGCCTATGGATCAATCTAATGACCTTTGTTTCCCCTCTTGGTCATGATAAGGGTACGGGATCGATGTGATTTGGCATCTTCAAACCGAAATGTTTGTCCTTAAGTGAGCTTACATGTTTAGGATACATAAAGAATTGAAAAAGTTTTGTTAAAAGCAAAAGAATCCTTATTTAAGGATTAAGTAACCTTAGTCAGCTCCCAATCACACTTAAGTAGCTCAACGGGAAAAGAGTACCCATGTATTGAGCTGTATTAAAAGCAAAAGCATCCTTTTTCCGGGGTCCTACAATTGATATTATCAAGATTATGGTTTTGGGTAAACATACATTGAAATGTTTACTTGTTCTTTGATTCAGCTACCTCTAATTCAGCTAACATCCCCGCCAACATTAAGTCTATTCCTATGCTAAATGGTTCAAACTTCAAGTCATGGAAAGAAAATCTCTTGATTGTCCTCGATGTCATGGATCTTTACCTTGCCTTAAGGGTTGACTCTCCTGCTCCTATAACTGATGAGAGTTCTTCTCATTAAAGGAGGGAGCTTGAGAGGTGGCAAAGGTCAGATGGCATGAGTCCAATGACCATGAAGAAAGCCATTCCAGAAGCATTCAGGGGCACTGTATTTTAAAAAGATAACTAGGCTAAGGGATTCCTTGATGAGATTGAAACGAGGTTTGTCAAAAACGAAAAGACTGAAATCGTAATGCTCTTGGCAAACCTTGTTTCAATGAGGTATAAAGGCAATGGAAACATAAGGGAGTACATTATGGAGATGTCTCATATAGTTTCGAAACTAAAGGCACTTAGGTTGTTTGCATTTTGGACCCCGAAGTATAAGGGTATTTTATTTTCTGGACCCTTGATTTTCATTGTTTATTTTAGTGACCCTAAAGTTTATGGTTGAATAAAAAAAGGACCTTAAAGTTTGTAGGTTGAAAAAAAAGGCTCGTGTACTGTTTTTCTTTTTCTTCCCATGTTTGAATTTATCTATCGATTAGCGCCAAACTACAAGACTAAGGTTAAAACTAATGTTAAAGTTGTAATACACCTCTCTTAGTCATGTCGGAACTACTTAGACCCTGGGTACTTCAGGGTCTAATTAGTTCCGACACGAATAAGAGAGGTGTATTATAGCTTCAATATCAGTTTTAACCTTACTCCTAAAATTTGACGCTTATCTAGAGATAAATTCAAACATGGGAAGAAAAAGAAAAACAGTATATGGGCCTTTTTTCAACCTACAAACTTTAAGGTCATTTTTTATTCAACCAATAAGCTTTAGAGCCTCAAAAATAAATAACGAAAACCAAGGGTCCAGAAAATAAATACTCTTATACTTCGGGATCCAAAATGCAAAAAAAAAAAAAAACCCTTAAATTTGACCTCTTTGAGGATTTGTTGGTGCATTTGATTTTAATATCTCTTATATTGAATTTTAACTAGGTTAAGGTGAGCTACAATTATTAACAAAGGACTTGGTCTCTGAATCAGCTCATCTCACACTGTGTTCACCAAGAGGAAAGGCCGAACCTAGAAAAGACTAAAAGTGCTCACCTTGCCTTGACCTCTAATTCCAAGAGGAAAAAGGTGAAGGGTAAAGAAGCTGCATATAAGGCACCTCAAAAGAAGCAGCAGAAGCAGAAATCAACTAATCTTGAAAATAAGGGTTGCTTCTTTTGTGGTAGAGCGGACCATAAGAAGCAACGTACCAAATATCACGCCTGGCGTGCTAAGAAAGGCATGTTTCTTAGTTTGGTTTGTTTAGAAGTCAATTTAGCCTCAATTCCTATGCACACTTGGTGGGTTGATTCTAGTGCAACTATTGACATAAATGTGTCTATGCAGGGTTGCCTGAGCTGGCAAAAACCAAGTGATGTTGAAAGATACATCTATGTGGGGGATGACAAGTCAGTTAAAGTAGAGGCAATTGACAAGTTTATATTATTGTTAAAGACTGGTTTTTATTTGGATATTGATGAAACATTTGTTGTTTCATCTTTTAGGCAGAATTTGGTTTTTATATTAATATGTAAAATAATTAATATTATGTTAATTGATGCAAATCAAAATCTTAAAAAATATCGAGGAAAAAAATAAAGTGCAAAATAATTAAGTGGAAACTGATTTTTGTAACAAAAAAATAATTGAAAAGTTACTCTTGATGAAAAAAAAAAACATAATTGAAAAAGGAAGAAAATTGGAAAAAAGCATGTAATGGGCTTCAAACACAAGTCCCTAAAATATACAAATTGTACACAGTCAATCCACCACACAACCTACATGAAGTAATTTATGTAAAACTATATTTTATTGAATAAAGATATAGTGGGAGTAATAGGAAACTCGTAATCCTGCAAGACTAGGGAGTAAGAATTGTTATTGCTTACGTTCGATAAGCTAAAGAATGAATATAAAGGACTTAAATTTAAGAAGAAAAAAACTTGAAATTAGTGAGAAAACACAAGTTTAAACTTTCAACTATATTTTGAATTTTAAAAAGAATCACTTGCTATTTGGTTTAGATTTGTCACCATCATAGTTATTAAACTCTAGATTCAAATCTTACAAACCCACATTTCTATGATGGAAAAACCTTCCATCAATCGAACTTTCATCAAAATATAATTGATCTTATTGTTTTGGAATAAAATATAATTTAACTTATTGTTTTGGAGCTATTCGTTGAGTGAATACTTCCGGTTGTAATTTGGAGCTATTCGATGAGTGTATACACGTGATTTTTGGTATGCCAAACATAGATATGTTGGGCAACAAGATTACTACAAAAGTAGAACAAACTATAAGCATGTCCCAAGATACTTTTTGTAAATAGCCATAAATAAGTTTTACTCGAAGAGTGAATCATAATCGCCATGCTATACCTGCAACAAACCAAGCCATTCTGTGGATTTTATTTTGTGGCCCTGCGCTATTCTTCAACTTGACCTTACCGAGTACTTTCATTCTGGAGACTGGAGTTGGATCATATTACCAAAATAAGTTAACCACTTGATTTCTTTCAACACATTCGAATCATAATTTTCTCTATACATAGAATTTACATACAAATAGGGCATCATGCCACATGGCCCGTTTCCTTTTGCAACTCACATTTCACGAACTATCTCTTGAATCGTGAAATACACCAAACAATGGTCAAAAAAGGTGAATCGCCACTGCTAATCCCCAATTTTGAGCACAAAATTAATCCCTCACGATTCATTGTGAGGCACTGCCCGACTAACATACCCAGAAGGAGCTAAGGTTAAGAATTAAAGGTTGCATATGTCCGTTCAAGATCCTGCAGAAATCCAAAATTAAAGAATTGGCCTCATCTACATTCTTGTTTCTCCTTCATTGCGGTCATGTGAAAAGCATCTTCAACTCCTCTATGCGTGCACTTCGAACTTCTTGATCAGTTAAGGCACCAGATATCATTCTTTGCTTTCTTGCCTGCACTGCCTCCATCCTTTCCTCCACAGTTCCCTGCAAAATCATCAATTTGCAATGCTCACCAACCAAATATTGGATAGAAGAATCCTTACTGCAACCCGCCTCGATAAAATCTAGACAGGAGGGTGCTGAGTTTAGTCCGTTATGCTGGAATAATTACCTTTTTACAAAATCGTAGCCTAGAATAATAACCTATCAAACCTACACAAGCACTTCTTGTCCATGAGTTAATGGCAGATTAACTATATTAAAGCACAAGTAGGTTCACACACTACCCCTTAGCCCTCTATCTTAGAGATAACCACTAATAAGCTCTACATGTCAAGGGCAAGGCATGAGTATCAAACTACCCTTGACAAATATGGCACATCAATCCCACAATTTTCACAAGGGAAATATTTGCTTCCGCCAATGTCTTAACCTTAGTGGGAAGCTTGGAAATTGAGTTGGCTACCAACACTTTCATATTAGTAAATTGACTTGAACTCAAAGCAGGTCGCCATAGTTTTTGAGGGAAACAACCCACATGCAGACCATTTAACTGTCTAACACAGCTAGCAATAAGCCATCTGGCATGCCAAGTGCAAATTGTTTCAGCAATTCAATTAAAACTCTTTCTTGATGCATGCCCAAAAGCAAATTACCTTTACAATGAATCTCTTGATGTTCACATTCTTAGTTTGGCCAATGCGATGAATGCGCATGACTGCTTGCTCCTCAACAGCAGGGTTCCACCATGGATCCTACAGAGCAATATCACTATGTTAGTACTTGGAGAAGTGGTGACAGGTATAGCCAAGTGCAATCCACTAGAGATGTAACACAAGTGGTCAGTAATCTTTTTTTCGATAACAATTGAAAAGCCAGTAAAGGTTAAAAAGGCATCAAAGATGCTATAAAGACCCGCAAATCAGCAAAAACAATCAAAAAAACAGCTAGACAAAACAACAGCAACTGAAAGATACAACCAACAAAGCACACAAATAAACAGCAGCATCGAAACCACAACAAAGAAAGAAAAGAACAAAAGACAAACAGGAAGCCATATTACATATTCATAGCCACAATTTGTATGTTAACAATCCAAAGAAAGACGGTAACAGAAGCATAAAAACCAGAAGCACGGAGATGGGTTTGACTCCTACAAGAGGCATGGCAAAAGGTTTCCCTCTCATCTTTCTCGTTAGGGTGTTCCCATGAGTAATGGGGCCACTAAAGCTAGGCCATCTTAATGAAAAACTTAAAATCTAAATATAATATTAAGTAAAACACGATTTCACTAGAATCTTGTAACTGGTTAACTACTTTCACAATGCAGGACTAGAAGTCTAAAACAAATAATAAGCACACAGAATATCCAAATGATTAATCCCTTGGGCTCTCAACTTTTTTCCAAGTGCCGGTGAAGAATGATGAGAGGTGAATTATCCAAATGGTAATCTGCCTGTCAGACATGCATGAGATGTATAATTTTCAGGCACCCATCTAGACCTAAAATAATATACAACTTCCACGCTCCCTAGTCACTCTCATCTCATGAACATTTATGCAATGGACAAAAGAGCATAACCCATGTTATGTCGTAAAAATCTAGGTTTTCAAAGCAAGGACCTTTTTATACTGTCAAGACATTAGCTCCTTCTCTTGCCTCATAAGCACAAGATTGTATCATAAAATTATTGCATGAAGTTCAACAATGGATAAGTGTGAGGTGCACAAGGGATCACTCAACATATAAAACCATTGGATGATACTCAATTATTTCAATAGATACACCAGAACGTAATTTACTATAATAAGAGCCAAAAATTCAGGTTCCCAAACACATATTTGTGCTTCATATGGATATACTGAATGTAGGGGAGAGTCAACCACCAAAAAAGGAAGCATCTTCATGAGTGACAAATCATGTACTGAAGGACGGTACATTTGTCGAACATGAACAAGGACTGCTGAGCTTCTTAAAATATACCACCCTAGGAACAATGTACAACTTCACAGGAAGCAAATAAGTAGAACATCTGCACCTTGACCCAAGGAAAGCAACGTTGAACACATCGACCAATGTTGGAAAATGTTTCCAGGGACAATTTTACAGAATTCAATGAAACCCCAAAAAGAAACTTTTTTTAAAAAAAAAAAAAAAGCAAACGGGGGAAGGGGAATGTTGGAAGTACTGGACATGTCGACCACATTTTCCATACTCAATCTCTCCACAGCTAAATCTCTGTATGAGATGCAAATGTCCTATTTGCAAAGGATTGTCTCCGTTGTAGTTTCACAAATCATTTCTGACCCCCCCCCCCCCAAAATATAACAAAAGTAACAGAAATGTTCGGCTAGTTAACAGTTCATAGATTGATAAATTTTCATGATTGATAAATAGGTTATAAGATGAAAAGTTCCGAAAGATTCCATAATGTGGAAGATGGAAGAAAAAAGAACCAGTTATATGGCAATGAAAATGGACATACAAAGGAGGAACCCATTCTATTTTCATCATGTACTTACAAGGACAAAAGCATTGGATGCAGCTGTTAGGTTGATTCCCACACCACCAGCTTTCAAGGACATCAGCAACACCTGTTTCCATGACAAGTTCAACTTATGTGACTACAACACTCAGTGGAGGAACGTGCAGTCCTTGATACAATGATACCGCGCTCTAGAAAATGATAAGCAAAAACCCAACAATAACTGACACGAACCATGACATCATTATCTTCAGAGAACTTCTTTATTACTCTCTCACGTTGTTGTTGATTTAGAGTTCCATCAAGCCGAAGAAAAGATATGTTATTCCTGCAGGGGAACATGCCAATTGACGTAAATCCTGAGTTCATCAATAGTTTAATGCCACCACTTCAGACAAGGTTTGCAGAAGGTCCCACAAAGGCTACAGCCACTAGAACTATGAATGTGCCATACAGGTAATAAGAAAAGCTGACTGCCTTCACATTTATGAAAAACTGAATAAAAATTTGCTTTAGACAATGCCAAACTGCAGAGAAAACAATAAGAAACTGACAGATAAAAATACAGATTTGAAAACAACAAACTTTTATTGCTTCTCATGGAAAACCATTATCTTCCTGCACTAGACAAGACCTTTCATAGACAATGTCCAAAAAAGTTACTGGCACAAAAAAGAGAAACCAAATGAAACAGAAAGCGAACTACTCATAGATACCCACAACAACAAAAGACATAAACAGCTATTCCAAGCACATAAATCATTCCAAGACAAACACCAAGGTAGACCAAATCCACATACAAAAGTGTGCCCCCAGAAGCAAAGAAGTTACCGAGTAAGAGGAATTTGTAATAGGTCCAGAAAGGCAGTCCATTGGCTAAAGATGATGCTTTTGGATCCTGACAAGCGCAAATCCTCCAATTCACGCAACAATGATGAAACTTTGGTAGATTCAACCCAGTTTTTCTCAACATCTACCTGAAATCTACTGTCTGTTGGAGCTGTGATGAGATCTTGCCTGGAGACAGTTTTCCTGAAGAAATAGAAATCTTAGGACTCTGAAACAGGTGAAGCCAACAGGTACAGAATCATTTCAAAGGCCAGAATAAAGACAACATTCATAAGCGATTTTTCTTTTCCCTTTTTCTTGTTTTTTTTTTTTTTTGGGTGGGGGGGGGGGGGGGAAGCAAATTAGTCGCAGGAAACTGCTCTGAAATGTGAAACTAGCCATACCTGCAGACAGGGCATAGACCAGAAGCAGCATTTCGCCAACTAGCCAAAAGACACTCACGGCATAAGCGATGAGCACAAGGAGTCAAAACTGCATCTTCAAAAGCTTCAAGACATATTGGACACTCTCCTTGTTCCCCCTTTCGCAGCTCTTCTACAACCTCTTGAATATAAGCTCGAGATGGCACAACATTGTCTTCACCTTCAGCAGCAGCATGGCCACCTTTCAGAAAGCGCTTTGCAAGCTTATTCAGGTCAGCAAAGTCTTGAGTATCCCCTCGACTGCAAATGTCAAAGCTACAAGTCAGGATGTAGCTCAGACCTAACTAAAAATGAAAAATTCAGCATCATAAGTATAAAGAAGCCATGACACAATTAAATAAAATAAAACATAAAAAGTATCAACCTAGAAATTAACTGCTGAAGACTATAGACCCCTTTAATCTATGATTGCCAATCCCAGGATTTAGCTGGAAAGAACCCTAGACAAACTGCAAAATAAATTACCGAGTGACCACAAAGAACCAAATGACAAAGAACAATGACGAGATCCGTGATTGATCTATAACAGTTTAACTAAATATAAGTTTCTTTTAAAAAAAGTAAGAATCTAACACATTGCCTAGAGGCAGGCAAGCATCGCTTGCCGATGTAAGGTTGCTTACATTGAATCTCCCCAAACCCAACATCAACAGGACCCACAATGGGAGTGTTGTAAGAATATGATGCATTCTCTTACGCATGAGGGTCACTGCTGATACTAAGTCAAGTATGCAGATCAAGAACCAGAATACCACGAATAATAATATGCAAAGGAGCCAAAAAAGAGAGAATGAACCAAGTACATGCATGATACAGACCTCATAACAAGAAATGGGTGATCACAACATTGGCGCAATCGTAACAGTAACTCCAATATAGATGCATAGTTATGCAAGACACGCCCTTCTGCGACAAATTTATCAAACTTGACCTGTAGAAATCTTTTACTGGTTAGACAAATAATCCATGCACTACATCGATTCATAATTTCAGGATGAACTGATGCTATGCTAATCACCTTAGATTTCTTAAACAAAGCCTCATAGAAGTCCCTTTCAGCTTCTGTTAGCTCACAGTAAATCACTTGGACAGTGGCTGGAGGCAGAACTAAAATTGGCCTGCACCAAAAGAAAATGGAGCTCAGAAACACAAGGATAAGTTTGAACGATTGACATTAAAAAAAAAGAGAGAGAGAGAGAGAGAGAGAATAGGTTCACTTCCTTACCTTCCTTCTCGATCAACACTATGTTTTGTTCTTCTTAGCATTATTGGCTTTAGAATGGACTGGACTAACTTTAATCCTCTTTCGTCACCCTCATCAAATGGCTTTTGAATGAGTTTATTCCACCTGTACGACAATGTTTCAATAGGTCAATCGAAAGTCAATCTATAGCTCTATTAAAGATGAAATCAAAGGTACGACAATTCTGCCAAAACACATTATACTCTCCAAAAAATTATTGATGTTGAAGCATACTTAGCATATTAAATCAACATTAAAACTGGACATCATGGAACTTAATATCCCTACCCAAGCTTCAAAAGTCGTGGTTTCTGAATTTACAGTAATCAGAACAGACCATGAACAATGATATTTAATGTGCTCATGCACCTCCTAAGCACGCCTATGGACCACATCAAAATTGAGAATATACTGAATGGAGCACTTGGTTGCATTATATCGTAAACCACCTTTTCACAATGGTCTTGCACATGATAAACTGACCAACAAACAATGTTTGCTTATTTATTTGCATGGATGTAGAATAAAAAATCAGAAGGCAATCCGATAAACCTGAATTGGTATGTAGTTAATTGTATGCTGAATGCCTAAATCTATCACAGTTGGTTTCCATATATCAATAGTTACATACTGCAGCAAAATAGTTTCATTGTGTAACATTTTGACCCCAACACCGCAAAGGAACAAGTAACTAGAAGTAAATGACTAAATGATTAATATGAAGAATCCCTTCGATCTATCAATTCGAAACAGGGGTTGGAACACAAAGTGTACGATGAGAACCATTTTTTCTACAATCTGCATTACCATTCTATAACTACTGTCCGTTCAGAGCCTTATTTCTAAGCATTTGATTTCCCGTGCCACAACATTTCTTTTCTTTTTTCTTGTTTATTTTTAGTCTTCTTTTTTTTTTTAAGGGTGGTGTGGGGGGGGGGGGGGGGGGGGTTGTTCAGTCCACAGTTTAGTTACACTATCAACTAATTTGGTCCAAGGCCTCTGGATCATGATTGTGTGAATATTTCCACTTCCTACACACCTGAAAAAAATTCATCATGATGGTTATCTGAGGGTTTTCTAGGACCAGAAGGTGGCAGCCAAAAGATTTTTAACATATGGTATGATCCTATGTAATGATCCCACATAATAACCCCAACTCTTGCTTAATTGGGACTCCCAAAGTATGTATTTGGATTTGGACTCCAATTCAGACTGCGATTGTGATGACCACAGCTAGAGCAAGATCACAGATTGTGTGGTGTTTACCATCCCAATAACTAAGTCCTAACCATAAGTATTTTTGTATGATGAACCATTGATGTGAAATAATTATTTTCCATGCATCAATTAATCAGTTAACTTCTAGTGAGAAACAAAAGGAAGCAAATATGTCCATAACAACAATCAGAACATGAACAGAATGCCAGACTGCACTGCTGAAGCTGGAAGAGTCAAGTTTCATCAACACTACTCAGGCCCAGCCTAGTCAACTTTAAGAAGGCTTCAAAATTGAACCTTACACTTCATGAAGCAAAAAATGCCCTGAATTCTCAAGCTGTTTAGGGGTCCTTGAAACAACTCCTTGTAACTTACAGCTTCTAATAGTTCCTTACAATATACAGGGAAGGTTAACCTTCTAACTAAAAAGAACAAGGCCTAACATGATGAGAACATACTAACAATAAAAAATTATAACAAGATGTATGCATTTTTCTATATAATTTATGCAGATCACAGCCTCAAAACAGCTTAATGGTTGGCAACTAAATAAAACCGAAATGAAAGGAGAAATAGGTAATGGCCACTACTAATATAATCAAATTAGTAATCTTCCCAAAATGCAGTTTATATTCAAACTAGCTAACTCAAATAAAATACTGAATCTACAAAGTATTAAGTGCATAATTTTCCATAGACTACCAGGAATGGCTAAAAAGAGTGTTTACCATGCCCAGTTTCCCCAGGGTTCCACCTTCAGAAACCGGAGAAGGCTATATATGTCCTCAAGATTATTCTACAAAGAAAAAGTTTCAAAAGGGTCAGTGACTTTGCCATCAAGAAAGAGGCTCCAGAAAGGTAGCACAGCAAACAACAAAACAAAAGAAGCCAACTAATATTACATTTCTATTTTCTAAATTCTAATATAAAGTAACAGAGCCATCGGAGCATATAAGTATTGAGATGAGTCATCAAAGCTTTGAATGTCAGCCATAATACATACAAATGAATGACATATCCAACAAATACTAAAAGCAACCTCAAACCAAAGCCTAATGCAAGGTCTCATGCAAGAACCTGCAACACCATCAGAAACCTCATAGTAGACAGAATTCTGAAATATAGGGCACAACCAAGAATCTCAAAAACAGAAGAATGCATCCTCTAACAGCTAGGTAGGTTTCCTAACCAAGAATCCCAAATACAAGGGGAAAAACTAAGCAATTAACATGGGTAAACTCCAACGAAAAAGAAAAATGTTACTTGAATAGGAGTTCCTGTGAGACACCATCTACGTTCAGCAGCTAAAGCGGCTGCAGCCATGGAGATTTGGCTTTTAGAGTTCTTGATGGTATGTGCCTCGTCAAGCACTGCCCTTGACCACCGTATGGAATAAAGAGCCCCATGATCGTCAGCACTCTGCATCCGAGTAATAGGTGAGGCAAGGAAAGCTAAAATGTCAATATGGGTTCAGCTAATTCACAAAAGGCAATTGAAGACTACCTCAGATGAGAATTCTGAAGATAAAACTCCATAGGTGGTGAGAACAACATCACTTTGAGCTAAAAGTTCAACATCCCTTGATCTACTTTGTCCATAATGAACGTAAACAGATAAGGAACCAGGCTGAGCATGAGTTTCTATTTCTGACTGCAACAACATCAGGTAAGATTATCTCAGTGAGTCCTGCATCGTGAAAGAGTATGTTGCTTCAAGAATCAGAAAAAGTTTCAGTTACACTTATACCTTCCACTGACTCAACAATGTCATGGGACAAACAATAAGACTGCCGCCAGGTGTAAGAATGTGCTCTTTCCTGGCCAACTTATCAAAGCCCTGAAATTTTGTAGCCTTCTTAGGAGGATATGGAGATTCATCTATCGCTTTACAGAGCTCATCACTCTCATCAGAAGACTCGCTAGTCAACTGCATACAAGTCGACCCAGCTCTCTCTGGATTGGCAAGGAGAAGTGATATGGTCATGACAGTCTTCCCAAGACCCATAGCATCTGCTAGGATCTACAAACGAAAACCAAAATCAATAGATAGTATCTCGTAGTATCCTAAGTTTTTAACATAGGATATCACCAATTACAATTCATACATACCCCTCCTCTAGCCATTTCAAGAGCACTTGGAAATTCTATTGTAGCTTCACCAGAAAATGAATTCAGATAGACAACAAGATCCCTCCTGAAAATATAAAACTCTAACTTAAGCATCATTACAATTCGACAAGTACACTGGACTTCACCAGTCATACATTGTACAAGCTTCAACTACCTGTCAGCAAGGCGATACGCTTCCCAACATGGATGAAGGGTAGCTGCAGCCTCATCCTGGGTCTGTCCCCTCTCCAAATGAACCATCCAGTGAAGTGCTTGTTTTTGGTAGGGACGGAGTTCACACTGAAGGCTGTGTGGGGGCTCCATTTCCTAAAGCATTTCTCAATTAGCTACACTTGTGCTTAACATACACGCAGACAGAGAAGAATAACTTGAATACGATACCTCCAGTTTGGAGCTATCACCGACTCCAACAATCGTGTCAACATCAGCATCTGATACACCTTCCTCGCCTTCAGTTTTGTTGCCATTTGATGATGAATTCTTTGAACTATTAATCTTCAACAATGAGGCATGCAAAGTTGTACAATCCTGTTTACCAAAATTGACAAACTTCAATCAACAGCAAGCTATTAAGAATATTAGATAGAAGGAAAAGGTAACAATAAAGGAATCAGAAAGATTTAATGGAAATTCATTGAGGAAACATACCTCTGAACTCAAAGGCCGTTTTCGAGTGTACAAATTGTCAGGAGTGAATTCCGCCTAATGTTAAGAGAAAGGCAAACTGTCAAACTTTTATTTCACAGTTTTCAGGTACTTGAGAGCAGGGAATAAAAAGGCTTCAAGCATATGCATACACTACCTTCTTAAAAGGGGCTATCCCAAGCAGCTTGAATAAAATCGGCAGGGGGTGCACTACAGAATCTACGGAAGAATTGCTGGCTGTTTTCAGGGAATTCTGGTGATGTCTACGAAACATCGAGCTGTTAATGTATACACTGTATTGAAAGACAATTGGATAGCCATCAGACTGGAATGCATCGAACATTCTCTACATTAACTAAAAAGTGTAGAAAGAACCATCTTAGTAACACACTCCTTAATCTCATAAAGTTCCCATCCTTCAATCTGTTCTATAGAAATATGAAAACTACTTTTTCACTTCATTTAACGGGATATCTTCCTCTGCTCATTATAAAAGACAGAAAAACGTTAATCTTTGTATGGATGATCAGTGCCCACCTCACATTTAAGGAAATGGTGTCCATAATACTCAAATTCTCAGGAGCATATTTACAATACCCCTCAATTCTGATCTTCTTTTCCCTCACGAGAGGGACTAAGCACCGTGCCCAATCATTCGGGATCCGTCCAACCTACCAATAACATGTTAACCCCATATGAGACCAAAATATAACATCAACTTCAACAGGAGAAACCCATTTTTCAAAAGGAAAAAGAAAAAAAAAAACAGAAGCTAATTCAAACGTTATTCATGAGACAAGCATAAACCTACCTCTCCACCACTTTTTGTAGAGAACCTAACAATCTCCGAACAAGCTCCCACATGCTTTCCTCTACCAAAAGCCTTACCGGGTGATGGCGATGCCAAATTGTTCCTGGGAAATGCAAACTCCACCTCATCGCCAGTCTTAATCCTCCTTCCTTTACTGGTTGACATCCCAGAAATCTCTCCATAGCCCACGAACCACCACTCTCCACTTTGAACACAAACAATCTCTCTATCTCTTTGTTTAGGACTAATTTCCGCCACTTCCCCAGTCGGGCCAGAATTCTCGTTCGTGTCCACAACGATGATAGAATTGGAGCTGGGAATTTGAACCCTATTGCTTGAGTGGATTCTAGGGTTTTGCGGAATTTGGGGTTTTTCGCTACTGCGAAAATTGGGGGTATCGAAGATGATGTTAATGGCGCCAGTTGCATCGTTGTTTGCCATGTGAAGAGCTCTGATTACGTCCATATCACTGTACTCTTGACCCACAACCGATCGAACTGTGGCTACCACATCGTCCCTTACTTTGTTGCTCATCTGGGTATCCGTTGATATAAACCCTAAAATTACAATCGCGCGAATTAAGCTTAGACGGTGAGAGGAGCCAAATTGAAAAAATTTAGGTGAATGCGTGTTTCAGTAAGTGAGGAGTTATGAATCTCTTATGTGAATGTGGTGAAACGGGGGATTTTAGGGTTTTCCAATTGGAGGGAAAAAAATTAAAATGGCGCCCAAAATTGGAACTGATACGAAGGCAAGAAGCTCGATAACATTCCCGCCATGTATATAACTGACCAGTGAATCAAACCCGCACCACGCCATTATCTGAAAATGAAGGGGTAAAATACTTTAATGATGTACTACTTTCTTCCCATATTATCTTCACTTTAACTAATTTTATTTTTTTTCCCATAATATCTATCACTTTATAATTTCAACAATAATATATTAATTATTAATTTATCAAATTAATCTTATTAATTATATCATTTTCTTTCATTTTTCTTTTTTATTCATCATTTTATTCAACATTTCTACATTTTCAATGAGCTAAATTAATGTAGAGGAAAAGTTTTTTTTGGTTTTTTAAATTGTGTCCAAAGTGACACATAATTTGGACAGGAGGGAGTATTTGGGTGATAGACTTTTTCAAGTTGCCCAAATTTTCAATGTTTGGTAACAAAATGAAAATAGGAAAAATTTATCATGGATCATAATATTTCCCTTGAAGGGGTTGGGGAAGTTTGTTTCCCATGAGAAAGGGAAACTATTTTAATCAAATTCCCTAAATGCCCATAATTTATAAATAGACAAGGTAATTTAGACATTTTAAATATACTTTCCTATAAACTTCCTCATGATTGCAAATGTAAACCAAACTTTCACAAGGAAAACTTTCCTGGAATAAGTTTTCCAAAAAAAATATTTTTCATGAAAAATAACCTAATGACTATAAAATGAAAATCATTTTAAATACTGGAATTGTTGTAAAATTATAATTAGAAGAACAATACGAAGAGGACAAGATAAAGTTTTTTTGAATCACCTTATACAAAGGGGCTTATATTAATGAATCCTTGATAAAAGTATATATATTATTTGTTATTATATCATAAATTAAATCTGGACGCTCATTTATCTTTAACCTTCTCCTAAATTTAATATAATGGAAGCAAGCAATGGAAGTACCACATCTTCTAACACGTGTTTGAAGTTATTCTTCTAACACGTGTTTAAAGTTGATAAACTTAAAAGACTTGCATAACTCAATAATACGACTTAAAAAAAATTAACACATATTATTCTCTATTTTCTAATGTTGTGGGCTGCAAATAAGTTGAAAAGATTGTCCTTCCATTTAATCCTCTAGTGTTTGTGGTCTAAACTTATCCAGGGACAAACACGAATGCCCTAGTTCCTCCATCATAGAGCTGATGAACCCGACTCCTTGGTCCACTCCCAGTACCTCTATGTCATCCAAACGACTACTTATAAGTATATAACAAATTTCAACCCGTGCCCCCCCCCCCCCCGACTCACCTATCTTTTGTCGAAGTTAAACTTTATAATTAGAGGGTAGAACCAAAAATAATTTATAGGGATATCGAAGGTATATATTATCATTAGCTTCCAAATTTTTTTAATTTGATTGTGTTATGCTTGCTTGTGAAGAGTTTTGTAATATTTGATAATTGATATACATAATCCCTCAATGATTATTTTTTTACGAGTCAAATAACTTATGTGATATAAAACTATAAATCACAACATTTCAAAGCCAACTTATAAAGATATCAAAAATAATTTTAACTATATTCAATATTTTGACATAATTTTATAAATTACAATTACTAGAATCAAATTCAATTTCAATCAATTCCTTGAGTTACATGTAAAAAAATGCTCACCAAATACATTAACAATACTTTTTTATGTGCGACAAGTCATGAACTAGCATATAATTACTAAATTTAATAAATAGATGAGCTATTAAAAAAATCAACACAAAAATTAAAAAGTTTAAAGAAGCGATGATGTGATTGAAGAAAAGGAAAGATATAATTTTGGAGTAATAAAGAATGAAAATGATAAATTTCATCGATCAAAGTTACTATTAACTATCTTGAATTTTACTTAAATCACTTAAAAAATTATATTCACACATATTTAAATCATTATATATGTATCTTTCATTACTTTGTGGATTTTTACCATTCATAAACAATATAAAAAGAATTTTATATTCATTGTTTCATAAATATAAAATCATGCATAAATGTTCATTCTCTATAATGGTTGATAAGATTAGGTTATCATTTATATTTGTCAATGTGGCAAATTATTGTTAAACTCATATTGTTGATAAATATGTATATTTACCAAAGAAAAAACTACTTAGAGTCCTTAAAATATAATTATACACAATTCAAGAAGCTTATTAACCATCATGATTCAAGAAATGTATCATTGTCCAAAAAAATAATCTTACTAAACAAAATAAACAATCATTAAGCGAAATTGGTGACCAAAATTTTATAAACCAGTTATTTCCAAGTATGAATGTTAATGTGAAGCCTTAAAAATGATACATGTCATAGTTCACTTGTTATATTTTACATGACCTCCTCCATAAAACACATAATAAGCTGATCCATTTAATCTGGTTACTCTCGGGCCTACGCAAATACAGACCAACCCTAGGCAATCCAAGGACCTTGGAGTTTCATTGATGCCCATTTGAAGAATAACTGAGGCGGATCCGATGCAATCTTCCCCAAGTCAAGCCTGGAATGGACTCATGAAAACTAACGAAGAAGGAGTAAATTTAAGGAGAAGAAACGGCAGTTGACATGACCTGTGTCATGTAGGTCACAGGCATGACAAGCCACAACAGTCGTTGGTCCCTTCCGCAAGAAAGGGCGACATGACCCGTGCCGCTTTGGATGCAACTTGTGTCAGCTGCCGCAAGGTCTGACTCGGGCGTGACATGTTCGATTTTCAACTTGTTTTGGGGCTTCCCCTCTCTCTCTCTCTCTCTCTCTCTCTCTCTATATATATATATATATATATATATATATATATATATATATATATATATATATATATATATATATAACCCTTGTTTTAAAACCCTAGACTAGAACATTTGATATTGTTGGACGAAAAGTTTACAGGTATTTTGAAATCCCTTCTCTCAAATCTTCATTTTTGCTTTATTCATGAATATGGTGGTGCTACTAGAGTGTGCTCTTCATAACTTGGTTGGTGCAATCTTTAGATCAAGTTTGGTGAGTTCCTTTTGGGTCTATTCAAGAGATTGTGGGTGGATCACCCTTTATGCATTCCCTTGCAGCCCTTAGATCAACCTTGGTGGTATTATACCTTAAGAGTTGTGTTGGGATTCACCCATGAGTAAATGTCCCACATCGAAAAAATAAAGAGAAAGCACATGGTATATAAGTCAAGTGGGCTACTCCTCTTAACACCAATTGATTTTAAGATGGAACCTCACTTAACTTGTGTACCATGGGCCGATGGTTCGTTCGGCTGGGCGCATGCAAGGTGCAGGAAGATCACCATGGACAGGAGCAGGGACCATAGCGCGTACGCAGGCTGGGTCTCCTGAATGCTCAGAGTGGTGGCATGAGACTCGGGTGGAGTAGGGTGCGGCTCTGTGGAGTAAGGTGCGGCTGAGACTCTTAAGACAGAGTGGTGGCATGAGACTCAGGTGGAGTAGGGTGCGGCTCTGTAGAGTAAGGTGCGGCTATGATGGGCTCCTGATGGTGACTTGAAACCTTGGTCAAAAAGAGGCTTCCGATCAAGGGGGAGAGACTCATGTGTGAAGGGGGAGATTGTTGGGATTCACCCATGAGTAAATGTCTCACATCGAAAAAGTAAAGAGAAAGCACATGGTATATAAGTCAAGTGGGCTACTCCTCTTAACACCAATTGGTTTTAAGATGGAACCTCACTTAACTTGTGTACCATGGGCCTTGGTTGAAGTGGGCTTTCCCCTTGGATCTCCCCAACAAGTTGATCATACCTATTTATTTGTTTATTATATTGTTTATTTTGCATTTAGACGTCAAAATCCATTAATATTCAGTGGTGGTTTTATGAGTTCTACTGTTGGGTATTTCAAGACCCTTGGTTATTAGACGATCCTAGGCCATAATCAATCATTGTTATTGCTTTGCCTAGCCCAGCTGATCATGATTTGGTATTAGAGCTTAGGCTTAGAACTCATAGTTGTGAATTGTGATTGGAAATTTATGGATTTTTGTTGATGTTGTTTCTTGATGTTTTGGGATGTGCTCATGATGAATTTTGGTGCAAAAATGATGCTTAATGATTGAAGTTAGTGCTTTGATGAGTTAGGAGTATAGAGATATCATTTTTAGCTTTGGTGTCCAAGTATTTTTTGAGTATTGGATTGGTTCGCTTGAGTTATATAATGAAATTTTACCCATAATTTTTATGCTTTGCGTTGAAAATTCGATGATTTGGCATGTTTTGATTGAGTAATGGTGTGGATTGGGTGCTTAAGCGATCTTATAACATGCCTTAATGCTTTTGATGTTGTGGACATAAATTTGAACTCATTTGAGGTTGATTTTTTATTGTTCTCAATTTTTAGTTGAAGAACATCTTGATTGAGTACTTGTTGGTTTTTAGAGTAGATAGGCATTACATTAGAGTAATTTTGTTGTTTGAATATCTGGGGGTATTGTGAAAGTTATTACTTAATCCATAAGTGATTGATAGTGGTTAATTTATTTTGTAGGATTGTAGACATCTGGTATTTGAGCACATAAATATAGATGGGAATAAACAAATAAAGAGAAGAAGCCGAGTCGATAAGCTTGCCTGCATGCACTCTACATGCACAAGTTCATATAGAAACACATGCATTACTACATGTGAAGGTCTAGTTAATTGCATGCATAACTTTTACGTAAATAAAGAGCTTCATGCAAGCCATGCAAAGGCTACGTAAAACATATGCAAGAGGTCTCAAGTGCAAAACCTCACAAAAACACTCTTTAAGCTCAAAATAAAGGCCCCATCGTCCATGTGTGAACAGGCTGACCTTGAGCATACTCCATTCACACTCTACCGACCAAAGGTGCATGGATGAGGCTGGGTTCATCCTCCCCCAGCTCTAGGCCGATCGGCCTTTAAATGCATCCACACCCAGGTTCATTCACACGAGCTGCCGACCACCAGATACAATCCCTTGACCACCTTGAAGTCCGATCGGACTTTAAAGCTTTGACCGGGTGATTGGATGAATCCATGCATGTATATGAACCTCAAAGCATATCCTTGCCGATAAATACTACCCTAAGTCAAAGCCAAACTCATTCATTCATTCATTCATTCATTCATTCATTCATTCATTCATTCATCATATCCTTTCTCCATCATTCTCACTCACTTCTTCACTCATTCTCTCATTATTTCATAATCTTTCTAATATCCATTCTATCATCTCCATCTCTAATCTCTATCACATTTTCACCATCACAATCCTTATCCTTTCTACACTTTTAAACCTCTAATCTTGATCTCTATATAATCTCCATTATACCTTCCATAAAACCCTAAAAACTCCACAAAAAGTCTACCCCTTTTATTATCTAAAACACCACAAAGAACCCTTCTTCATCCCTTTTTCCATAACCTCTTCATCCACATTTTGGCATCTTCAAAAGAAGTGTTCAAGGCCTTGAAAAGATCAATTCAAGAGTGAAGTTCAAGTACTACAACAAAGGCTAGGAAAGGCTTCCAAAAAGGCATCATGTAAGCTTTTGTGTGCTTTCTTTCTTATGTAAATAAAGTGTACATATTGTAATTCTTTTATTCCTATTGCATGTTGGATGAAATAATCATGTAAAGTTTCAATCTAATTTCCTTCCAAACTTTATTAAAAGCGAATTTTATAACTTTTAGTAGAGTCTTTCCTTTTTGTGAGAGGTGAACTCAAAAGGTCCCTACCTCTCGAGTTCGTAACCTTACCCCCGAATTAATCTACTTTTTGGTTTCGTATGCGGAGTTTTTCTTTCTCTTTCTTTTTGGTTTTTCTCGACTTTTCCTTTAAAAAAGTCAGGTGGCGACTCCTTTTCGAACTAAAACACATCGGGATTGCCTAAATTATGTCCAACATGGTTTTACAATGTACCGATGCAACTTTAAGGTGATTTTATGTATTTCTAAATAATGGTTACCTAAATTACTTTCTTCCAAGCCTAACATCTTGTGAACAAATTGAATTGGGAAATTGGATTCTAATAATACGAACTTTTGGCCATATAAGACTTAATAATACGAACTTTCGATTAGGTTCTGAATAATATGAGCTTTGACCCCCTGTTGCCCCCAGTAACACGCCACCGAGTTAAGATTAACTTGACTCGGCGGCGGTCTGACATGGCGGCAGAGGCACACGCCTTGTTGTTTTGACTTTGCCACGTCATCCACGTTGACTTAAAAAAATAATACGAACTTTTACCTATGTTGCTCTAAATAATACGAACTTTTTTTTCTCTCTTAAAATTTCAGCTCCCATTTTTTCGTTCTTCATCTTCTTCCATCCTCCCCCTCTCTTTCCTCCTCCATCGGAACAGCAACCCCACTCACCTGGAATTCTTTGACTTTGAATGTGGGACTAAGAATAGCACATTGCAAAGCACACCCCTTCGACACACATTCACTAGCATTCATAGTTCGTGGAGGCTCCTTCCCAAAGAATTCAGTCAAAATCTTCAAGATAGCAGGAACCCTAGAACCAGACCCAACCACCTCAACTGCGAGAATATTTTCAGTGGACAAACCAGCTTCAGAAAGAGCCTTCTCCAAAGGCTTCTTCACTCGGTCCAAAATTGAGGCACTAATTTTCTCAAACTCCTCCCTCTTAATAAAACCCCTAACATCCTTCTCTTCCATTAAACATTCAATGTTTACTGGTGCTTCTGGGTTAGCTCTGAGAACCTTCTTAAGTTTCTCACAGGCGGCTCTGAGCTTGAGGCAAGCCCTTAGGGTTTCCGATTCTTGCTGATCTTATTGGCAATTAGGAGATGGGATTCGGGGTTCTAGGGTTAGGGTTTGGGTGATCGTGTTTGCGGGTGTCGCCGTCGTGATGCTGCTGCTCATCATTCTCCGATTTGGGTGTTTCGAATCGAATTGAATTGAATCGATCGATTGTGATTTCCAATTATGCGAATTCAAGCTCTGACAATCCACTAAAAGAGGGCAAATTCCCGTAGAATTGATTCCTCTGAAGTCCGAGATTGGGGTTGAACAGATCTCCCGCCTGGCCACCTAGAAAACCCAGATCGAACTTTTTTTTCTGGGTTTGATTCCGATGGAGGAGGAGAGAGAGGGGGGGATGGAAGAAGATGAAGAATGAAAAAATGGGATATGAAATTTTTAGAGAGAAAAAAAAGTTCGTATTATTTAGAGCAACATAGGTAAAAGTTCGTATTATTTTTTTAAGTCAACGTGGATGACGTGAAAAAGTCAAAACAACAAGGCGTGTGCCTCCGCTGCCACGTCAGACCGCCACCGAGTCAAGTTAATCTTAACTCGGTGGCGTGTTACTGGGGGCAACAGGGGGTCAAAGTTCATATTATTCAGAACCTAATTGAAAGTTCGTATTATTAAGTCTTATATGGCCAAAAGTTCGTATTATTTAGAATCCAATTTCCTAATTGAATTAATCTTAAAGGAGTTGGAACAAGTGGATGTTCACTCTTAAGATTTTAGTTTAATGATTCACGCGATGCATCAAGTAAAGGGAAAGTGATTTTACAATCACTACTAAAAATATGTGTATTACCAACCACTTTTTTCCAACCAATTTAAAATGGTTGGAAAAACTAACCATTTTAGCAATCATTTCATATTTCAACTATTTTTCAAAAGATTTAGTGGGAAAAGGGGTTGAAAATTCCAACCAATTTTGCTAAAATTGGTTGGAAATTTTTCCTATCATCTTTTTTCTACAATTTTGCTAAAATTGGATTCCAACCAATTTTTTCAACCATTTTCAAATAGTAGGAAAAGGGATGGTAGGAACATTTTTCAATCATTTTAGCAAAAATGGTTGGAATTTTCAACCCTTTTTCCCACTAAAATTTTTGAAAAATAGTTGCATAATGTAATGGTTGCTAAAATGGTTGTTTTTCCAACTATTTTAAATTGGTTAGAAAAAAGTGGTTGGTAATACACATATTTTTAGTTGTGAACTATTATTCACGAAATGTGTGAATAATCCTTAAAGAGTTTTCAAAGTGAACCCCAGCCAAATCCCCCTGTCTCGCAGACGTTTAGAAGTCTGAACGACGAGAAAAAATGTCCACATGATTTTTGGCGACTCCACTGAGACTTTTCTAAAGTGGGTAAAACTTAAAAAAAGTTTGGTGCGCTTTAAATTTTTTGGAAGGAAAATAAATTTTAACCTTACAATATTAAGTCATTTTTTAGGCATATAAACAATGCAAATATCGAGTTACTCCTTCGCCATGTATTTTGGCTTGGGTGCACTAAAAGCGATAGTTTAGGGTTTTTTTTAACCACAAAAAATAACTCATGGGATGTCGGACCGACTATATTCAGAATGGTGCATTTACACCAATTTGAGCCTTATTCACCACATCCACTCATGCATCGCTCTACGAGATCTAATTAAACTAATTAAAAGCATAAACAAGATAATCAAAGAAGCAATTAATTAATTGAATGCTGAAAGTGAAAAGGAAGAAGAAGAACTTATTGAAATTTGGAATTGATTCAAGGCTTCAATGTAGAAAGAACAAGAATGAAGTCTCCATTACAAAACATAAACCCTAATCTAATTACAAGGAATTAAACCTAATCTAAGAACTAATCTAAGGGCTAATCCCTCTAACTATAAACTAAACTATGGAATGAAAAGATGTCTTCAATTATCTAGGTTTACAATATATATAGTTGGGGCAAAAGTGGCCAAAACACACGCGTTTCAGCCAACTTAATTGACGCAGATCAGGGGATCACGACCGTGAGGTTAATGGTCACGACCGTGAGGTAGGTTCTGACCAAAACCCAGATTTTTCACTTTCTGAGGTGTCACAGGACGTGAGGTGGGTAGTCACGGCCTTGAGGTGGGTGGTCACAACCGTAACACCCCTGATGTCCGATATCTAAATGTTGTTTTGGCCATATCTTCCTCGACCGACGTCCAATTGACTTGATTCTTGACTTTTCGGAAAGCTCTAGGAGTCTACTTTCCATTGACATAAGCGTCAAAGTCATAGCATATATGTGGAAAATATGGTGACCAAAAGAGTGGGCATATGTCGACTTTCGCACACTTCTTGCCATTGTTTGTACTCATAATTCTTTCATCTCAACTCGGAATGGACCTCATGATATATCATCGTAAAGCTCTTTTAATGAGGAAGCAAGGAATGTATATGAAGTATGTAATTCATAGCATTGATCTTCGTCAATCCTTAAATTCATCCCGTTTTTGCCTCTTTTTGCATACTTTCCTTCCATTTGCATATTATTGGCGAAGAAACCTAAAAGAGAAGAAAAGTAACATAAAAATACTATAATTATTCATGGGACCGAGAAAAATTTCAAGGGAAAGAGGTGCATTTAAGCTCAAAATCAAGCCTAAACAGTAGTTCTAGTGGCCAGTGCGCGCAAGGATGGCACAAATGATGTGCCCCATCCTGATGGTCGACTTCGAGGTGGGAGTGCTGATGGATGTGAGCTGATGGAGGATGTACGACCCATTGTTCACCAATTCTTTCACCAGGGCGCTGGAGATGATGAATAAGTCGTCCTTCTGCACATGGTTGCGGTTCTAATCTCTGCCGAACACTGAATGGGAGACAAGGCGGTGAAAATATCTAACGACCAGATTGCAAATGTCATTGGCCCTTGACAATGCCGGTTCAATGGTTTGTACCCCCAGTTTTTGTATTGTTTCCATAAGGAGCTGAGGGGCCTAACCTTAGGAATTTGACTTGAAAAGAGGTTTAAATCACAAAGAAAAACCACGAGGATTGATTAATCTACTTAACTACTAGATGATCAAGCAAACAAACTAGATTGATTCAATTAACAAAAAAAGGAGGGCTTCGGGGGTTTTAGGAAACTAGCGTGATCATAATTACAAAGGTTTCGTGATTAGGGAGTAAGAACGCATGACAAATCAAATGGGACTTTTGCTTAGAACATGGCCACCAAACTCCCTTTCTCAAGAGAAGCTTGGATTAACTACCTCAAGATCCACCATGGATCCCGAGGGTTAATCTTACAAAAGCTTCCTACTTAAGCCTAGAATAGGATTAACTATTCCATCCTTATCATTCCTAACAAGTAATTAGTGAATTAAGGAGCTCTCGGTCCTTAATTCACCCCACTTGAAGGAAAGAATAAGGTGGAAATAAGATTTCTCCACTAATTACCCCTTAATTTACTAACCTGGTAACTAATCACCCCCTAACCCTCTAAGAACTTAGTTACTAATCATGATCAAGACTAATCTAACACATCCAAAACCCAACCTAGACATGATCTATCCAGATCAAACTAAAATCACTAATTAAGCAAATTAAGAGATGATCAACACTAATCAAGCAATCAACAACTAATTAACAACAACAAAGTAAAGAAAGAGAGACTAGATATCACCTATTGATGGAGAAAATGAATAACAATGGCCAATAATATCTTCAATCTCTCAATTGATTCATCAAAATCATCCAATATAATCCAAGGTAATTCAATAAAGATGAACTTGCATTAACACTTAAGCTAATCTCTCACTCAATCTCCTAAAACCTAGAAAAAGCTAATAAAGGGCTACTAAAAGCTAATAAAAAGTTGTCGAGGAAAAGTGCCTAAAGCTATTTATACAAGGGTAAGAAAGCCGCCAAAACGTAGCCGTTTTGGGTCGAAATTACATAAAAACAATGTAGTCGCATCACGGGTGCGACTTGCCTGGGAAGCGAAGAGTGCGATTCCAAATTAGCGAGGGGTCACGGGTGCGACGGGTTGGTCGCGGGTGCCACCACCTTGACTCTAGCTTCCCTTTGTCTTTCCTTCTGCGATTTCGCCGCGGGTGCCACCCCTTTCATCGCGGGTGGCACGGTCTTCGGCCTCCTCTCCTTTTTTTTCTTCTCTTGACGTATCACCCGCTACAAGGGTGTAGCGGGGGCTACAAAATTGGGCAAAGGAATTTGCTTGGTCGCACCCGCTACAAGGCTTGTAGTCGGTGCGACGACCATAATTTTGCTCCTCCCTTGAAGGACTTTCCCTCTCGACCCGACTTCACTTCATTTCTTGGCCCAGCTTGGCTCGTGAATCCTCTCGGAACCCTCTATATAGCCTTAATTTTCTTCCTCGCCTTGCTTTATTTCTCAAACTCTAAGTACCTAACAAAACAACTGAAAAACACATTAACAACATAAAAAGACCTCAGGATCGAGCGAAAACTTCACGGTTGGGAGTAAAATTTAGGCCTTAAAACAGGCCCAAACACCCCCCCCCCCACACACACACACTTGAGCTTTTGCTCGTCCCGAGAAAAAACATAACAAAACAAACTACCTAAACAGCTACTCCACTTTCGTGGGAGAAAATAGGTGCATTTATCATATGCACCAAACCCTTTAAACCCCCGGGTAGCCCGGGTGGACGAGGTAGGTCTTGTGAGGGTTTATAGCGACTATACTCACAAAAGCCATGAAAAGAAAGGGAAAGAGAGAAGTGAAAATAAAAACTCTTTACAAAAGGAGAAGAAAATGCTCATGAACATAATCAAGTATGTAACTACTTCAAATGACGATGCTAACTAATCAAAAGGAGCAAATATGTGCACATTAAGGACACCTAAACCAAACTGTTGTCAATTAGGATTTTCAACCCCAAACACTTCATTGCTAAACAAAAATCTTGTGCACAAGTGGAAGTGTACCCTATTCAATCACGGTGATTTCCTAGCGAAAACCTACACTCGAGCTCGTTTTAAAAGCGAACAACCAACAATGCGTTGCCCTCCCCCACTTGTGGCGCCCTTGGCTTGGTGAGGGCTGCAGGTTACATAAGGGAAGGCCCCACAACTTATTCAACACTTTCCAATCTTTTCTTTCTTTTCTTTCCCCTTTTCTGTTTCATTGGCATGTTTCGAGATTACTTTGCAGCCCGTAAGGGGCTACTTTCCCAGCGTTGTTTTGCTTCATTCGTACAGTTGTACTTAAGGGGCGAGGGGCCGCTACCACCCACACCAAACCTCACTAGTAAACTAACTTTTCACTTCTTTTTTCAAATTTTATGGGTTTTACGCCAGCTTTTCTGGGAACTATAACGGCCCTCCGAAGAGGGGTTACCCTCCCAACTCGGGTTGCTCCATATGTATACGAAGTACTTAAGGGGTGTGAGTGTCACCCACTCAAAACCAACCTTTGCTGATTTCACCGACTTTATTTATTACTTTTATTAATTCACTCTTTACACGATCATGAGCATGGCAACTAAGATCATGATCACAAAAAGGGTGTGAAAGCAAATAAGGTATTAGTTTTTGCAATTAATGAAAGGATTCTAAAAGAGGTAAGTCATGACAAAACTCTTGATTAAGGCCTACCATGCTCATATTAACCGCTTTTAATCAATCAACTAAGTCATTAAGCAATTAACTACAAGATTATAGGCGTGAGCAAATTCTAAAAAAAAAATCACTTTTGGGCTTTTTCACAACTTTTTCCCATTTTCTGTTTCATTTTTCACCACATTTTTCTTTTTCAAATTTTATCACATTTTTCACTTTTTTATTGAACTTTTCTTAGAACGAAAGAAAGGCAAAATACCTAAAGCGCTAGGTGAGCTACCCAAATCATAAAGAAATCGCCCCCTCCCCCCCCCCCCCCCACACACACACACATAGACACACTTAAAACTCCACAATGTCCTTATTGTGGGATAGGGTGTCACATGAAGGGTAGCAAGCAAGGGGATGCATATATCTAATCACCTAGCAAAAAGAAAGGGTGGCGACCTGAGCCCACATGGCTCCATCAACAAAGAAATCCCAACATAACACATACTAAGGGGCACACCACCAAAAGGGGAAAACAATCTTGCAAAAAGAAATATATACACAAACCGAGAGAAGAATATTAGAAAGAGTTCACCTCGAGGTCGTCGGAAGTAGAAAAGAACTCAATCTACAATTCAAAGGGAAGAAAAACAAGTTAGAATATACAATGCCATGCTACTTTAATGCGTCTATTCTAAATGCAAAACTAAAGGAATGCAAGGGAATTAAAGGAAAAGAACTAAAAATCATATGAATAATATGTACATTGACTGGTGTAGACCCCAAGCCCCGAATCTCACTAACTGTGAGGTGGGAATTGGGGGTGAGCACTGAGCAGGAAAAGGATTAGAGAGGGGGAGAGATGAGTTGGGAAAAGAAGGACGAAATGAAAGGAAAAGGGGGGAAACGGGAGTTTTGAACTTACAGATAGTGGCATCGCCGAGGCTACAGTAGGGGTCGCACCTGCTACGGTACTGGAAGAAACTAGAAACCATTAGCTGAGCTGCGTCGCGGGTGCTACAGTGCTTGTAGCGGGCGCAACGACACTAGGAAATGAAACTCCTTCACCTAATGTTCCTGTCTTCCATCGTGGGTGCTACGACTCTCGTAGTCCCTACTACGGCCTCCTGTCTCCTTTCTCACAATTCTCAATCTTCAAAAATATTCTAAGTCCTAAAAGCCTACATTTCACCTTCCTTCTACAGTCAACTTCCCTACAATCCCCCATATACTTAAAACAAACTCCAAACCCTTCAAAAGGCACCAAAACTTCAATAAATCCTTCAAAAACATTCTCCTCCCCCACACTCTTCTTCTTTTCTTCCTTTCACTCATTTTGCTTCTCTTTTAACTCCCTTCTTTTTCCTCCCTTTTTTTTTTGTCTTTTTCTTCTTTTTTTTTTCTCTTCAATCCTATAACTAATACCTCAAAAGCAAAATAAAGAAAAATAAAGGAAAACAAAAAGAAAGCTAGAAAGAAAAACAAGAAAGAAGTATGGGGTGCCTCCCATATAGCGCTTGTTTAATGTCATTAGCTCGAGAAATAAAGTCGTGCGGCGTACGACAATAGCCTCCGCATGTGCTTCAAAATAGTTTAGTGTGCGTGCTTGAACACAATTTACTCTGCAATAACAGTTTCTTAGTGTACTTCTACCTGACATTGGCGCAGAAGTTTCTGGAGAATGAGTGCTTTCATCATCATCAACCAATTCATCACCATCAAAAACAAGATTGTCATCATCATCACCCAAATTATCACGATTATCATCATCATTTTGCAAAACATGATTATCATCATCACAACCCAAATTATCACGATTATCATCATCATTTTGCAAATCATGATTATCATTATCATCACCCAAATTACCAACATCACTGTCGTGAACTACACCATTGTTCTGCAAATCCCGATTATCATCCCCCAAACTAAAATTCGTCTCAATTAAATCTGTGATTTCACCGCTGCAATCCATTAAAAACTCAAAAACATAAGAGAAATTGGATTCTAATAATACGAACTTTTGGCCATATAAGACTTAATAATACGAACTTTCGATTTGGTGATAAATAATAAGAACTTTGACCCCATGTTGCTCCGAATAGTACGCCACTGAGTTAAGTTGAACTTAACTCGGTGGCAGTCTGACGTGGCGGCGGAGGCACGCGCCTAGTTGTTTTAACTTTGCCACGTCATCCACGTTGATTTAAAAAATAATACGGACTTTTACCTTATATTGCTCTAAATAATACAAACTTTTTCCCTCCTTCCCTTTCTTTTCATCCTTCTCACTGCTCTCCTCCTCCTTTTTCTTCTCATCACCGAGCTTACTGATATATCACCATTGATTTAAAAATCAATCTCATTTAGGTCTTCTTCAATCATGCCTACTTGGTGGGGGAGGAAGGCGAACAAGAGCAAAGAAGACAACAATAACGACACCAAATCGAATCAACAACAACATCATCCGCAGAAAACCCTAATTTTAGATCCTTATAACACGAAATTCGGCAATTCCAACGGGGATAGGAACCGGAAGAGGTCTCCCCGAAGCTCTGACGAGTCCGGACATGGGATTCTGTCACCGAATTTGCTGAGAAATGGGAGGGAATTGGGGGGTTCTGGGGGTGGTTCATCGGGGTTTTCTGGGTTTGATTCTGATGGAGGAGGAGGAGAGAGAAGAGGGCATCCTTTTCCTAGGCCCTTTATTCGACACAAACTGGGGTGGTTGATCATGGAGTCGGGTTGTTATTGAAATCTGGGTCGGCTTCGGTTTCGAGTAATAGCTCGCATGGGTCAAATTCGGATGAGATCCCTTTGCCTGGTCATCTTATGTTTGGAGGAGTTTCAAGGTTGGTTGGTTGCATTCTTTTTCCCCAATTCAATTCTGGGGTTTGAATTTGTTTCTTCGGATTGTCCTCAAAAATTTCTGCATTCTTTTTCCCCAATTCAATTACCCATTTCACAATTGCAGAGAATTTGGCAATTTCTGGATTAGTATGAATGTTTGGAGTGATTCTGGAATTTGGGTATCTGATGCAATCCATGGCCATGGCTTCGAAGGTTAGTGCGGAATGGAGAGGGGGAGGATTGAAGAAGATAAAGAAGTAAAAATGTGATCTAAGATTTTTAGAGAGAGAAAAAAGTTCGTATTATTAAGAGCAATATATGGTAAAAGTTCGTATTATTTTTTAAATCAACATGGATGACGTGACAAAAACAACAATGCGCGTACCTTCGCCACCACGTCAGACTGCCACCGAGTTAAGTTCAACTTAACTTGGTGGCGTACTATTCGGAGCAACATGGTGTCAAAGTTCGTATTATTTATCACCAAATCGAAAGTTCGTATTATTAAGTCTTATATGACCAAAAGTTCGTATTATTAGAATCCAATTTCCCAAAACGTAATATTGTTCTTCAAATTCGAAATTATCAAACACTATTGTCCTTCAAAATAGAGAGAGGGAGACAGAGTACAGTGAATCCGAAATCGTCCATAAAATAGTTTCACAAACTTATGAATATGAATGAGATTTTGGGCAAATTGAAGAGGAATCACAAGCTCAGTTACGTGGAATCAACAACTAATGAAAGCGAAATCGTCAACAACAAACGACCTCAGGAAGACGAAAGCAAACAACAGCCAATTTCCGGGAAAAAAATTGAAAAATGATTAAGTCAACTGACGTATAGCAGGAGTAAAGGGGCAAAGTGTACTCCCGCAGAAGTACCGAATAATTTTAGATAGTGGAAGATCAGTACTGTTTTTTTTTTTTTAAATTAGGAAAACTGGATAACTACCTCATTTTGTTTTGTTTGTGATATCCAATGTAATTGTCTGCAGGTTGTAGTTATTACGCTAATTTAAAATTTGAACCAAAATTGTAGAAAGGCGAGTGGCAGAGATTATTAGGAGTGCATAATTGGAGGGAAAGAATTCAAGTCTCGGACCCATTGCTTCTTATTATATAAAAATTCACGAAACTTAGCCTATCTTAATTTTCTTTTCTTTTTTTTTTGGTAAGTTTTCGTCTGGTTAGCATATAAGTAGTTGGAATATCAAAGAAAGAAATACCTAGTTGGAACGTCAATTATATCAGTCAAATTCTAGAATTATTATTCAGAAAATTTAGAATATTTTCCTACTCATGATCTAGTAGTCCACCGGTTTAACCCGATCAAACCAATTCGACAACCAGTGCAGTGACTGGTTCAGATATAGCATGTCAAACCAATTCGGGTCAATGGGTTGGTCATTGATTTAATTCTGACAACATAGCAAGTTTGAATCCTTTCTAGTTCCTCATTACTCATTTAACATCCATGCCATCCAACCAAAGAAAACAAGTATTGAGCGTCAACATATGTATAGACTCAAAATTCGAAATCAAAGAATGTACAACCATGCCAAAAATACTATAAAGAAATTTTCACGAAGTACATCTTTATGCTCAGGCACATTGGAGAACAAACTGCTTGTCTACTATCACTAGTACTCACTGTTTCACTTACAACACCCTGTTCACACCCAAAAAATTGTTCAAAAATATGCAAATGGTAAATAGAAATTCATACAGTTTCTTTTACATGCTAACCGCTACAATATTACAACGGAGACAAGAAATCTAACGGGCAAAAATCATCAAACAAAACCAGATAAGGGGAAATCCCCATATCATAAAAGAAAGCTCAGACACATCCCAATTGTGAAGGGGAAAAAATCCCTATTTT
This sequence comes from Portulaca oleracea, assembly GCA_029582165.1. Classification (NCBI taxonomy): domain Eukaryota; kingdom Viridiplantae; phylum Streptophyta; class Magnoliopsida; order Caryophyllales; family Portulacaceae; genus Portulaca; species Portulaca oleracea. Next base: position 35,267,685 of record CM055874.1, read on the forward strand.
GGACCCCCCCCCCCCCCAATCCTCAACTATCCAAATATTCAACCAATCACCAATTAAGCTCATCGACTTCAATCCCGCCAGCCCTTGCGGATTAGGGTTTCGTATAATCAGTTTCCTCGATAGATGAATTGGGAGTCACCTGTATCAATGACTTGTACATGTGTATTAGAGGAGGGATTATCTTAACATAATCAATCATATGCTTCTCACAGCAAACCAGCAAGCAAAGCTCCTGGATCTGTCATTGGTGCTAATTGTGTGGGAGGTTGTGCCGGTGGCGGTGCTGGTGCTTGTGCTGGTGGAGCCGCCCGAGGAGTTGCCGAGATGGCAGCCAATTGTTCCTTAATGAATTCTTTTAGCCTAAAAGAGTGAGCATTTGTAAGTTTTTCTGCCAATTTAAACACATTGAAAATAAACAATTGAAAAAAATTTAAACACATTGAAAATAAACAATTGAAAAAAAGGGGGGTAGGGCTGTTCTCGAATCATAGTGGGATACATACTCAAATGTAAGGGTAGGATCCCCCGACGCAATTGTCATACGTAACTGCGTTCTGTCTGCAGGATCCGTTTCTATTCTGACCTGCAAATTGAAAGGGCAAAAGAGCTGCCGTTCAAAAAAACAGCAATCTGAATCGAAAATAGTCTTAGGGCCTCTTCGGCCTTTCAAAAGATTGTCTACGGTGATAATTCCCCCACCCCCAAAAAAAGGGAGGCAAGTGAGCCAAATGCCAAACCCAGACTGAAGAGTCCTCTGACTTGATTTGATCTGATCAAGCTTGGTTTGAGCTCAATTTCCCTGAAAGCTCACTAGGCTCAAGTTCAAATGCTGAGTTAGCCAGCAAAAAGCCTATGGTATCTCAGCTCAGCTTGGCACAACTGGGCTTGTCCCTTTATTTCACAAGGAAATTTACACCATGATCCAAACTCCAGTCATTAGTCATACAGTCTGGATATCGATTCCTTGACCTTAAACAACTAGTAGATACTTGATTTAATATGTGTCAGTCTTCTAGAGTTGATATATACTCCAAACTAATCATGTGAAGATTCAAATCATACAGAAAAAATACAATGTTGAGGCTTGATAAGGCTTGTTCTTGGCTCAAACTCGATTAGATACTTTGATCACCACTTGAGTACTTCCTACCCCTAGGTGACCAGCCATTCACAGATTGTGTCGAATAAAGAACTCACCCTACATAATTTATTAGTCACCCGTAGACCTGTCAATTCGGGCGGGCGGGTTATGGGTCGGTCGTATATCGGGTTCGTGTAAATACGGGTTGGGTGTATTTCAGATTCGGGTAAATACGGGCAATGTATTGCGGTTTTGGGTCAACCCAACAGGTTATGATTGTGACCTTTTTTCGACTTTTCTTTTAAAAAATGTCTTTAAATATTATTTTTGGTACAATATACATAATAAAATATGATTATCTTCTAGTACCGATAGATTATTGCAAATATTTCAACTTAAATTAGAGAAATAACATATGAATGAGTTGCGGTTATAGTTTAATAGTCATGAATTCCAACGAAAAGTCACAAATTCTAATAGATTTGAACGTAAAAAGTAAAGTTTCCGGATCAAACGGGCGGGTCGGGTTTGAGCCACTAATTTGCGGATTTTCCAGATTCGGTATATTTCAGGTTCGGGTCGAGAAAATCATGTTCAAAACCCAGAATTTCCGGTCGGGTTTTCGGGTCGGGTCAAAGATTGCTAGGTCTAGACTCACCCATAATAAGTCTCCTACAGGCTTGATCACGGGACATCCCTAAAAGCATTTACCTAATTGCATTATCACCCTTGTAAAGACAGCATGGTTTTTTTTTCCCCCAAGGCCCCTCATCGAGATACACCACCCATGATGAGAGCCATATGGGAAGAAATGCTAGGTGTTAGTGGGCTCTGGGCTAGTGTTCCCTCCTCCTGTCCACTCCCATCTTTCCTCATGTCTAGCCCCAAGCCCAAGGGAAATGGGCATAGATCGAGGAAAACTGTCTCAACACAGCTTGGATGAAACAGTCAAGTCCAATCAGTTTTACTGGGACTTTTCCCATTTTTGTCTTCTTTTTTCTTTACCTTTTTTCTTTGGGGGGTGGCACATGGAGGCTATAAGAAATAGAAATAGAAGCAGAATCTAAATTATCAAATACAGTACTTTGAATTTCTTACCAAGCATAGCATAGCTCTGGTACTTTCTGAATAAAATGTAGTGCAACCCACCAAGTTGTTTGGATTTGGATCCTGAATCAGAATGAACAGTAAATCACAGTGCAGAGTCAAATAGATGGGCCATTCAGGAAGGGATTAAGGACTTACCAGTCCCGGACAGACCATCAGGTGATAGGTGTTGAAAAGATTTGCCATCTCAATTAGAGGCATGGGCCTAACACCTCTGACCTGCAGAAATATACCATGCGCCAAAAAGTGAAGAAAGTGCAAGCATATCAGCATTATTGGGTACATAAAATAGAAGACCATACAAACATGTTAACTTTAAGCAATTATAGGACGCTCTCCCTCATTATGTTTTACACAGAATAACAGTTCAAAAATGAACCCAAAACTTGATCTATGTCAGAATTTCAAGAGCAACATGCATGGCAAAACGTGACAATATTTTGTCACTCTAACTTGTACCATAAGTATTAGCTACTCGTGTGATGGGTGTGACAAGTTAATTCAGAAAACCAAGATCAAAGAAACTTATATAGAAGTCATGGTAAAGAAAAACTTATATCTAGGACTGGCAAAAATCTACCCGAACCCATAACCCAGATTTGTCTGAACCACAAAAAACCGGGTATGGTTATAGAATTTTCATCCAAATTTTGACATTGACCGATTTGACTGAAAATTCAAACACAATTTTTTTTTTCAAATTTCTATTGCCCGAACCTGATATAGACCCGAATTTATGCTTGTCAGATTTGTCTGACTCAAGTCCAACCCTAAAAATACATGAAAAAGTTGGGTACCGGACATCAAGTTTTCGTCCGATGACTGATTTGTCTGAACGTGGAATTACCCGGACCCGGATTTTTGCCAGCTTTACTTATATTGTAGTAGCCCACACATAACGAAAGGGAGTTAGCTCTCATACCAAATGAAAGCCAAAAAGTGGATGGCGTCGTTACGAATGTTGGTTTTGAGCTACTCAAACTTGGCAATCTCTTATCACATTCATGATATAGGACAAGGTTCCCTTACACACTCACACATACCACCCAACCCCCCCCCCCCCCCACCACCACCCCAGGGGGGCAGCCGGGAAAAAATTACTGTGTATGGCATTATGGCTATTCAGTAACAAGGAATGGTATGCACAAAACACTCCTAGTGTGTTGGCAATTTGGCATCACAATGTGCCAAGATAAGCTTGAAAATATGGGCATGCAACTGTGTTTCTCTTTGAGCTTTATAATTCACGGCACAGTCTAAGACGAGTTGTGAAAAATTGCAAGGCCATTTTAAATTCCATGCATGTATGCTATATTCCATTTCCATAAAGAGACTGAAAACACGATCTTGCAGTGAAAATAAAGCTGGACATAAAGTCTAGTTCCATGCATGCCACATTCACAATAGCAGCTCTATAGAACACATCTAGCCCTTAGGTTCGGCCTCTTAATTGTTAAAACACGGGAAAGCCTGAAAGCTAAAACTCAAATTATAAAGTTGTAGCTGCACAGTTCCATCCAGAGACATGCAAAAGTGGTAGTGTTCGTGATGCAAAATAAGCCACAATCAAATACAGATAGTCAACAAGGACAATTAGCAATGAGTGGAAGTGAAAGGTGAGTTCATCAATAGAATAGTTCGAGCAGCTAACAGGAAACAAATTAACAAAATAATCCATTGAAAGTAAAGAAGGTGAAAACGCACGAACCACTTCCTGAAGCTTCAAAGGTGGGCCTGAAAGGGATCTCCACGAAGGGAAAAATTCCTCTGCAGACAACAATAATGGATGCAAAAACTTGTTCAAAACAGCAGGAAGCCGAAGCTTGACACTCACCTGTGAATAAGTAGTTATGATGATTCAGGACTCAGGGATTTTAAAGTTACTGCATAAAGGAACCACATCAAGTAAACACGTGCAATAGAAAAGGTACCAAGGAGGTGCCAAACGTGTATGAGAAGTCAAGAACAGCGATGTCCCTACTTGGGCGGAGATTCACAACTTCCAGGGGGCATTGCACCTAATTAATGGATCACAAGATATTGATTTTGATTATGCCTCAAACATTTAGTAAATAGGATTAAGCAATAGTGAGAGAGATTAACAGGTGACATATCAAGCAAAATTAAGGTTTACTTAATGCGTCATAGGAATTTTAGAAATTCAAATCTCATCTTCACCTGGGCTCTAGGAGGAATAGTCTCAGGCACTAATGAAAGCTCCATCTTCAGGTTGGCAGGAGGCAATATCAGAGCTTGAACTGAATCAAGTGGAGCAGTATTTTTGTTTCCCAAGAAAAGGACCATACGACCATGATAACCACGCCACTCAGCTTTTATTCCAATCTATGCAAAGGGAATGCAGATGAGAACTAAATTTTGACAAACCCAAGTGCCCAATTTCACGCAGCATAGACAGGGGAATGTTAGGCATGAGTTAAAGCAAACTCCTAAAGCATTTCTAACCTGGATATAAGGATCCTCATACAGAACGCCACTGTCCTTGGTGCACAAGTTCTGAAATCTGTCAGCAATATTTCCAATAGGCTGCACACAGACAGTTCATTATCAGTCACGCAAGGTTAACAATCCAGACTGAGTAAACTGATGACATGTTTAGCTTTTTCAATCACTGCATTTATCTGTCTGAAAACCCCCAATGTCAATACCTCTCGTGAGGTGGGTGTGTGTATGTGTGTCGTTTGATGAGAGACTGCTGAAGTATATTATGAACTCAAGCAAACAACAGAGGCATCATCAATAGCTGATAGTACAATGTTTAGCAGCAAAGTCAATTTATTACAATAGTGATACACCATTCCAACTACAACAAATTGTTAGAACCAGAATTGCATTAATGAGATGAAATTCAGACCACAAACAACTTGTTAGAGCCAAAACTGCCTGTCCAATCAATGTCCAGGCTTGCCTTGGGTCAAGAATGCTCAATCTCATAATCAATCCAGAGACTGAAACCCATCTTTCAAAAACTGACTAAGAGGTACCTCATACTTTTAAGGAAATTATTACAAGGGCCCTTAATTTGAGAATGTATTTTAAGGTGACATTCTTTTAGAGAACTATCTTTGGGTGTTATTCCAGTGAGAGCTCCAACAAATAATGTCTGAAATACCCAAAGTTAAGTGAAACTGTAAAACTCTTTTGTGTATTTGTTTTCTTTGTTTTTTTTTTTTTTCTGGTTAAACAGGCAATTGAAATTTAATGAACATTATTTATTTGTTTTAGTTTGGTTAAGTGACTAGTGCATGCATTCAACTCCCTCGACATCAAAATTCTTTCTCTCCTCCACTCTTTTTGGGGTTTCATCGGAAAGAAGGCACAAGGTTGAAAACAAAGAAAGAGAAGAAGACAGATTTTCTTCTTCCTCTATCTACTGCCATGGATATGTTTTTCTCCCTAAAGATCTTGACCTACACCAAGATCTACCACCACATTCTTAACAATGAAAGAGGGGCTCGAATTGGCCTAGGGCAAAGACATCAAGGAGAAAATGGCAGGGACGAAGCAACTCCACCACCTTCTAGAAGCTTCTCGGAAGCCATGCATGTACTCACAGGTCACCTACCTCGTGAACTGTCTCCATGGATCACCTCAAAGTTAAAACGTCTGAATCTCCCACGGTGGCTATCAAGCTCTCATCTCTGTGGTTTAATATATAGACACACATATAGGGAACTCATCATATGAGAAATAACTTTTCGTGAGAAGGTGAGAAATAACATCATGGACATGACCATACACCATGCCCACATATTGCATTCCATGTCCACATGAGATCATGTCCACAATGTTATTTCTCACCTTTTTACATAAAGTTATTTCTCATACAATTCGTTCATGTACATATATACACACACACACACAGACAAACACACACACACACAGTGATAGACATGTGAAAAAAGAAGACAAAAAAACTCTGTGAACAATGCAGAGTCGAATTTGTTGATTCTCGAGTACAAAGGTATCACATGAGTTATATTACATTGGCATGCCCAATAACCAACGTGTGGTATTTGAAACGTCTTCCTAGTTATATCACGAAGAAAAACCTCTTACATAATTAGAGAGCCTAGTATACAGCGATGCCCTTAGGCACAGCCATACATAACATAGAAATCACACTTGGAAAGGGTGGACAATTAGCTAGAGCAGCAGGTGTTGTAGCAAAACTTATTGCAAAAGAGTACTATGTGTGCTATGTTACCTGGACTCAGGACACAGGTGTCCGACACGGACACGGATACAAGGGTCCGACATGGCATCCCTAAAAATTAAGGACACGGGGACACGGTATCCAAGGGTCCGACACGGCGGGAGAAACACGACCCCTTAGTTGCATAACATATTTGATTATATTAAAAGTGAAATATTACGTATTATTTTTTTTAGAGGCATCCTTAAATTGAACCCAATGATACTTTAATTTAAATTGATTTGGCCCATACAGAGAATATATTCAGCCCAATTATTAAAAGTCAAAAAAAATTACAGCAGAAATTATCCAAAAAAAGCCCTAGGCCATGTGGGCTGTGGCTCTTCACCCCCACCCCCCACCCTCTTTCTCTCTCCTCTCCAAAAAAACACTGAATGAAATGAAACGTCTGCTCCCTCTCTCTCCTCTCTCACCGGTGACCGGATACTGGTCGGAGAAAACCCATCGGTGGGGTCGCGGCGTCCATTCGACCGAAAGGCCCCAACTACCACCCCGAACACCCATCAATTGGTTGTCCAATTGTTCGATCTAGGGTTTGTTGCTGATTAGGGTTCGTTCATGGCCGTGTCCTGCAATTCCGCCCAGGTCCGCCACGGATCCCGTGTCAGGATCCGAGTTGTGTCGTGTCAACCCTGGTACGGCAGCCCTAACAGCCGAGTCCAGGTAACGTAGTCTGTTTGTGTGTGTGCGTGTGTGTGTGTGTGTGTCCATAATTTGGATAGTTGAAAAGGATTTCTTTTTCAATTTAGATTATAATGGACTAAAGAAAAATGGCACATGAAATCCTCTCCTAATTTTTTTTTTTTTTTGATAGGACAAGGATCTCCTACTTCTTTTCCATGGAGTAGTAGCTAGCGCATGATTTCTAAATCTTGGGTCAATTGGAACCAGTCTCTCTAAATTGCAAAATTTAAGAGTAAGACTGCTACATCTAACCCCTCCATACCTCATGAAGGTAGGATATGTGTGTATGTGCACGTCCGCGCGTAAGCAGTATTGGTCAATTGATTATATTTTCATGAAGTGGGTGCAGACAATAGAATTGAAAGACAAACGAGGTTAGAGAAGGGGAGCTTAAATAAACTCACCCTTCGACAATTAACAAACTGATTTCTTGGGTAAAACACATTGACATAAAGTGAGGGCTATCCCAGACATTTCATTATTTTTCCTAGCTTTTCAGCCAAGAAGTAATGGTTGTTGCTCAAGCTCTCCTAAAATAACACCCATAAATAGTTCCCAAAAAAATAATATCACCTCATAATACATTCACAAATTATAAGGCCCCTATAATAATTTCTTTAAAATATAAGGCACCCATAAGTCGTTTTCTTATGTCCTTGGGTAGACTAAATACATAAACATGTTCCAAGTTCAAACTTATACTTATACAGGCAAAACAAGGTATCATCAAATTTTGTGGCAGATTTATATGATCATTTGAGGTATAAAAATTTCAGCCTACAGCTAGAAGAATTTTCAATCCATCACCTAAACGAAGAGGCAAATAAAGTGGCACACTGGATGGCTAACCCAGAGCATTTCACTTCAGGCTGTTTGGAATTACAGCCCAACAGTGGATCTTTCTTTAGTTTTGCATGATAACAACTTAGGAAGGCGCCTTAAGAAAAGGATCTCGAGTTACCTAGTACCAATGTTTACCAATTTAAGAAAAAAAGTTCCAAGTTCAAACAAACACCATTTGTATCTCATTGAACCCCCCCCCCCCCAAAAAAAAAAAAAAAAAACAACCCCCGAGAGAGTACAATCAGCCAGTACAAAAACAAATTTAAGAAAAAGAGAGAATACAAATGAAGAGCAGCTACTTCATCAGACAACACAGATTATATTATGCCAGAACGGCAAAAGAGATTGATAGGGAGACTAGACAAGTTCATAAATACTTGCCAACATTATCTAAGACAACACTCCCTGAGAATGATAAAGCTGACCATGTGAACAAACGATAAGTCTAACTATAACTTTGGTCGTCAAGACACTAGCACACCAGTGTTTACCTGCACTGAACTCGTTTGCTCTTCTACGGGTGCAAGAGCCAAAGCATCAACCACAGTTGAGGCAGGGTCGGCCCCTGATACCAAACCTGGCTCTGACTGCATAGCAGATCCTGGAGGACCTTCAATTGCAAGGGGACCCAACAAATCCCCAAGAAGATCAGGGGATGGAACAGCTTGTTGGGAGTCCACTTCGCTCAAAGTCCCATTTGGCTGTGATTGTGTAGCTTGGTAATCCTGGTTGATTTTATTGACATATAAGATTTAATGCAGAACCGACAGGCAAGAAAAGGTTTGGACTTTGGAGCTGAATAGACATAAAACATTCAGTAACAAAAATTGACCAACCGTATTAACGTTCATGGTGGGCACTTTAACAAGGCCTAGAGATCCAACAGGCGGAGTTCCGTTGGCTGGCAGTGGGTCAGCAATAACCAGAGCATTTGAATTCTGTTGCTGCGCCCGTAACTTGATAGCACTTTGCTCCGCGGTATCGATTTCAGCATCTTCAGCTTTCTTGATTAGCGCAGACTGAATTAGCACATCAGAATAATTTCAGCATCTAGATAAACTATACCGTTATATATGCACAACTTCAGACATTCATCATCAGCTGGGTATTTTCTTTGATGAAGGCTATAGCCACAACTTATTTTAACAAAGCCCTACACACACCTGGCGCTCAGGGAACTTGGGCATTTCAGCCAATATATCTGCCAAAGCAGGACCTTTCATAGTCAGTGCAAGATACTCAATGGCACGTTGCTGTATCTCTGCATCGATGCAACTCTCGTATCTGACAAGCAATGAATTTTTATGAGCTGAAAGTATATGAGCCAGTGGATAAGCTTTGAGGAAATGCAAACAACAATAAAAACTCACTTCCGAAATACTGATGAAATCTGCTTGTGCAATTCAGGGTCTGGAGGTTGCATGTGCATTAATATCTTGGCATATGATGAAAGAAGAATAGGAATAGTTGATGTCCTGAAAAAGCATTCTTTGTAAGTATTTCTAGGAACTTGCCACACAACAATGACAGGAGACATAGAACATAAGGGTCAATGTTCATACGATACTGTAGGAAGCTTATCATGGATGATGATAAAAAGCTCCCTGGGACTGCAACCAGGACGTCTGGCCAGAAGGTGACCGAACTCTCCAAGGATATAAGCACTAACCTGATGTTAAGAAGCCATATCACATATCAAGATAACAAAAAATCAAAAGAAAAAACGCTCAGACAAGGTATGGGCTGGTGACGACAAACAAACAGCTACATATCAGAAATCAAACATTAAAAGGATTATTTCCTTTAAATGAGAATTTGACAGTTAAGCAAGAAAAAGTCAAGCAGCGTCCCGTTTGCCACATTTTTTTTTGGGGGGGGGGGGGGGGGAACTATACTTCAATCAAAACAAAAGTATTTCACTTTATCCATATAACTATGTAAAATAATTTTTTTGGTCAAATGCAGTCCAAACAATATTAGAAAGAAAGGCCATTAGGTTCAAATTTCACAAGTTTTCTAATAAGTTGGGGAGTATCTCTTTCATAATACAATCCTTTTGCTATATGAAACAGGAAATATACTAAACTGGAAATCGTATCAGAAAGGATGCATTATAGGCAAATAAGGCAAATCTACTTAACACAATCAAAATACCTGCAAAGGGTGAGAACTAGGTGCTCCCTCATCCCTAAATAGTCATAATTTTGGTGGGTTGGGGAGATACCAAGGAAATGGTAGCTGATGGAGACAAACTATATTCATTGACAAAAATACGCGTACTTCAACCAAATATTCTTATTGAAAATGACAAATACAGCAATTTATTCAGACAAATATGGTAAAGCAATCATAAATATAGCATTGAAATTGCAGTGTGTAAGTGAGAGATTTTGTGGAACATAGAAAGTTAACTAAAGTGACAGATATTTAGGAACAGAGGGAGTAATTATCAGCAGAAAAGAGCAGAGAAAAAAGAACTGGCTGCAAGCATTCAAATCCAAAAAGCATAAAACGATCCTCATCAAAGACGCTTCAGAGTCATTTGATAATTTGCTTAAAGAACCATACAGATCAATGAATACCCTAGTTTCCACAGAATCTCCTAAAACGAACATAGAATGTGAACATTCCATCTCTCTCTCTCTCTATCTTTCTAAAGAACAATTTGTCACGAAGGGGGATAGTGGGATTGTTCGCACAAGAACACACCTTAACCATTGTCTCATGTATAGCAGGCTTCTCCAGATAGTCCCTGGCTTTCAATGCCGCGTAAGGCTAAAAGGAAGGTAAGCAAAATGTCAATATACTGACACCACATGATGATAACCAAGCACAACTAATCAATAAAATTAAAATTGTCAAAAAGAGGAAGTAGAAGCATGAAATTACTTGCAAATCTTCATTGTTTGTAACAAATTGTACAACCCGGAACCATATGTCATCACTGACAAAGTCACCTGCTTTATCAATCAGCTGAAGAATAACATCCACATACCTGCATAAATTTTATAGAGGGAAAGGCATAAACAGATTGGCAGATTTCACATATGTAAATCACAAGCCAAATTGGTGATTTACAAGTCAGGTGGGTTTTGTTTGCAAGATTGGAACAAGTACCTACGTTTGTTTGTTGGCAGGACAGTAATAACCACATGTCTGTCCTCCATTTCTAATTACATTATAGATAACGTGCAAGATAGATGTATTTTCTCTTGGCCCATTTTTATTTATTTCCTATCTTTCTGGTAGGTTTAGGTCAGATTTGGACTCCTTTCAAACACCCCCCCCCCCCCACCAAGAAAAAGATATATAAATAAAACCCCTACAAAGCTTCACTTGTATTTTGGAGTTTACAGTTCTTACCCAAAAAAAATGTTAAAAAGACAAAGGAATAACTGGCCGCAAAGTGAACTTCAGGTTGAGTATTGAGCCACCAATTTCATTGATTCAACTTGCCAAGTTAACTCAATCTTTGGTTTTGCACTTTCATATTTCATTCGGGTTATTTTATTTTCCTTGGTGAGGTCTTTAGGCCTTTGTTAGAGCTTAGGTGAAAACTGTACTACTTTGCACCCAATGGAGGTATTCCTATGCATTTTACCTGTTTTCTCTATTTAATTCTAACTTAGAGGAACTGTGTGATCAGTAGGTATTTATAAACCACACCGTCACTGTAAACTTAGCTTATGTTGAACTTTATGCCAAAGAAAGTTTAACTTGTAGCTAATCTCTAAAAGCCTTGACCAAATGAACTTGGTGGTGGTTTGAGTCAGTTCTCTGTTGGATTAATGGTGGTGTAGCCTTTAGTTAATCCTTGATGAACTCTTCCTGAATCAAATTTGGTGGTATCTTGCCTTTGTGACTTGATCATATCTTTTATCATTGTTCTTGAATGACCTCCCTTTGAATGCTTGGTTGTTCACTGTTTCATCGCTTTTTGATTAGTTTTATCTTGTTTTGGTTGTTTGTTTGAGTGAATTGAATTAGAAATCGAGAGGACAGAATGCGCCGGCTGCTTTGAGTTTATTTTGATGGAATTTTGTCGCTAGTGATGATTGTTCAAGGTGGAAGGCTGTTCATGGCAGTATTGGGTTGGTTTTGAACAAATTTGGGAAGAAATTTCATCATTGAATGATTGTTGGGTGAATTTGGATGCTTATTGATCTTTGAAAATGATTAAGAGATTGATTTTCAACCTCCCACACGGCTGGCAAAGGCAAAACAGTAAGTAAAATTATTCAGGATCTTAGGGGGCTATGGTAGAAATTGAGAGGGACATTTTATCATATACTAAACAAATATAGAATGGCAACTACCTTTTACTCAGTACTTAGTAAACTAAGATTAATAATGATACACCCAACTATATTCATATCCTCTCCTCTCCCAGAGAAAGACCGGAGCCATATTTGCTGGTGATAAACCCTATTCCTCATTTATTTACATAGTTTTCAATTTATCAGGTACCTACTAGTAGTTTTATATTTCAATTCAATAAATTTTCTCTCCATCACGTGAGAGTTAGTACCAGTTTTTGATGGGGTCATTGTCTTCTCACCTTTGTGTGAATTTTGGTAGATCTGTAGAAATCGAAGCTATAGAAGTTGATTATTGTTATGTTGATACTTGTTTTGAATGGGGAATGAATCAACAATGGAAATTCAAACAGGTCTATCACGACCTTTCTTGCAAGTATATTCTATTTCATCAGGCAGATATCTACTCCATGGTGTAAACTATTGCTCGCCGAAGTCCAAGAAGACATAATAAAGTCAAAGAACGCAATTGGTGGCAACAACAATGCTACAAATTTAGAGTCACTTGACAGTGTTGGAGATGAGGATTTATCTTAATAACTTAGTTTTTTTCTTGTTAGATATTTTTTTTCGTAGATGTCATGTCATGACTTCTCATTAATGAATTTCTCTTATTCTATCAAAAAATAATGACACAATTATACCATATGAAATGTTAAATAATGACAACACTATACCACATGAAATTTTAAATAAATTACCAACAATACAGAGAAACCATACCACGACAAATCAGGGGCAAACTTTTCAGCAAGTATGGCAGCCTTCAGAGACAATTCCTCTCGCATTGCAAATTCTGCTGTGCTTAGATACTGATAAAACAATGGAAATACTTTAGCTTCAGAGGAAAGTTTAATCACGTACCCAAATATATCTCAGTCATGATTAAAGCAATGTAAAATAACCTTATACATATCATCAAGAAGTGGTTAAAAATGGTAGACAAAGATTTAAACCTGTAATAACTCCTCCACAATGTCCTTGGCATTTGAAACATCACACATGCCATAAAGCAAATCAAGGGCGCGTCTCCGAATGCTGCAATGAAACAATCATTAGTCAATGAGTGCCAAAAGATTGGAGAGACAGAAATAACAGAAGGTGAGAAAACATTGCTCCTACATACAGAAAGCAAACTATTTAACCTATTGGCGATCACACCACTAAACAATCCGATTCTTTTTCTGATAGGCAATTATTTAATTTTTTTGTGGCTAGAATAAGTAAGGGTATATGGTACATACGAGAAAAACGGAAAAAAAAATGGAAATCGGAGAGGATAAAGACAATAACACAGATGACTTCTTTTAATGACTGCAAATCCACAATCACGAGGCGCAGGAAACAAGAATTTGGAGAGGGTGACGGCAAGAACACAAATGAGTCCTTTTAGTCAACCAATTCAGAAATAAAAGGAAAGGCAATGCCCTGATGCTCAACCTGATGTCAGGATCCTTCAGTGACGTTATGATCTGAGCCTGATGTCTTTTGATGATGTCATGCACATCAGTAACCATCAACATCCGAGTCATATTTTCCTGCATCACAGAAATTCAAGTATACATAGCTCCTGTCAGAAACTGCAATTAAGGCGATTGAACCCTCGCTGAAGTTTCCATTATGGATGCAATTTACTAAATGAAACAATTTTCAGTTTCCCAGAACATACCAAACCCAGATAACGAATGTTGGGTTCGCGAACAGCAATAAACTTTCCAAGCAAGGCAACGCATTGAGACATCATTTCCTTTTCAGCATCAAGATGCATGACCTGCGATGAGGTGCAATATACAGCCAGAAATATAGTTCAGGAACTCAAAATTCTTGGGGGTTTATTAAAATCTGCCCCCCCCCCCCCCCCAACACCCCCCAAAACCAAAAAAAAAAAAAGGAAAAAACCCACACCCACACGAGAAGGCTCATTCAATTGTGCATTCTACAAATATGGCAGCATACTAATTAGTCATCTTTTTAAATAAGTAATCAAAAGATATATAGCAAAGACACCAAGGGGATGTCCCCCATTTAAAAAGGCGCATGTACAAGTTTCCATCATCCTTAAGCACCATACTCCAACCATACAACATTCTCAAAAAGCAGAGAGCTTGAACAAGGGACAAAGTTTTATCCTTGAAAATCTATCAAATTCTTTCCTTCCAAGTGTTAAAGAAACCAAATTCTACACACTACAAACCCAACCCTTCACCATTCTCCAAGCCACCAACAGATCCTTCACTCGTTTGAACACAAGAAAACCCCCATCAACGAAAAAGCAAAGTTCTAAAGCAAAGAAGCTCACAAACAATGCACAGTAAATGATCCACAAACTCCTCTTGCAACACTTAGAACAACAACTAGGAGGGCTAAAACTTCTGCATTAAGGCATCTCTTATGTAGGCATCTTACCTTAAGTGGCAGTCGAAGCAATGAAAAAGGCTTCAAGGGGAGGCAGCTTGGATCTCCAAATGCACTTTATACGGAACTCCACTCCATTCTAATCCCCAAAAGAAGTACTACAAAAGCTCCTAATTGTTAAAAGCCCCTTTACAGTCAAGAGGCCAAACAATCTACTTTGTAGTTGGGTTTACAGAAACGTTGGGTGTCATGGGAAAAAAGCAAACGGGACAGAAACAAAAAAAAATCCCCGTTGGTGGGATTTGTAATATGAGATCCTTCTAAAAAAAACCACCTCTACCCTCTGTTTACCAACTTGTCCAAGGTCTCCATGACCAAAATGAAAAGCAACAGTGAGAATCAGCTTGCTTTAATCCTCTATAACCCAAGAAAAAAAAAATCTCGACACTTCACCATTTATCAACACCGAAAGCCATACTGGAAACACAAATGGCACCCAATTTCTCCTCTTCAAAGGAATCAGATCTTTTCAAGAATGGCCAAGAGAGACCTTCAAGAGGATTGATCATATGCCTTCTCCATATCAAGTTTCATAGAATGCCTGGCTGTCCAGACTTGATGTAGGCATCAACACATTCATTGGCAAATAGACATGCATTCAGAATTTGACGTCATGGAAGGAAAGCATGCTAGTTGGAACTAACCACTTTACCTATATCCTTACCTTGAAGCATACTAATTAGTAATCAGTACATGCACGGATCCAGTTCTCCAAAATAAGCAATTTACGTTACCTCATATTTTGAATATCACTTTATGCATTTTCGTACTTTTAACTTTACATTCAGCACCAATGTATGATAGTATCCAAAAGAAGAAAGAAACTATCCATATATTTCATCTTTCAAAATTTTTTTAAGAAAATGAGGCAATGGGACTTACAAGGGCAAGGGCTTCAAAGAGAACTGCATGTGAGGCATTGTTCTTATTCACATTTTTGACAACATCTGTTCCCATCAATATCCGTTGCAAAACCTAAAAAATAAGTTGATATATCAGAGTTCAATAAGAAGAGAAATAACAGGGCGTGATAGGAGAAACAAACCTCAAACAAGGATCTCCTAGAACTCGGATCCTCTATGGTAGGAAAATACTGAAGAGCCCTCATTGCCTTAACCTGAGAAAATGAATGGTTTTGCTTATTGCGGATTGTAACAGTGTGCAGCATTCATGGCCACTCACGGAAGGGCCTTTAAGAAACTGTCTGAATGGAACACATACAACCCCCCCCCCTCCAAAAAATAAATAAATAAATAAATAAATAAGCAAATAATTAACCACCACCACGCAGACATGCACACACACAAGAAGAGATCTTGCTCTTGAGGCAGTGTTTAAAAATAATCAAAACTTTTGAGCCTCCACAAGACCAGCTTGATGGAGAATGTAAGCCCACAAGAGTGGGGACCTAGTACTAGGGGTGGAAACGGTGCGGTGCGGTGCGGTTTCGGTGCGTCGAAGCGGTGCACCGGATGAAACGGTGCGCGAAAACCATAAACCGGAACCGGAACCGAATCACCCGGTTTTTAAAAACCGGTGCACCGGCTTTAACGGTGCGGTTTCACCGGTGAACCGGAACCGCATAAATTTCTATCAAACATCAAAAAATCTCTATTTAATCAAAAAAAAATCTCTATTTAATAAAAAAAAAGCCCAACCCAATAACACATTAACACCTAATATTCTTTTTTTTTAACTAGTTAATTTATATTATTTTTGTATTAATTTTTGGGTAGATTTTTTTTTTAACCAAAATTTATATATATATATATGTATTTAATTATATTAACGGTGCGGTGCCGGTTCCCCATCGGTGTGAATATCCCAAACCGGAACCGCCCCGTTTAGTATCCGGTTTTTCCAGTGCGGTGCACCGGATTTTTAAACCGGTTCGGTGTTGCCCGTTCCCGGTTTTTTTTATCCGGTTTCCGGTTCGGTGTGCCGGTTCCGGATTTTTCTTCCACCCCTACCTAGTACACTGGTTCAATAAGTATACTACTAAGGAGAAAGAGGTGAGAAAAAGCAGCTGCTGACAAAACCTGTCTGCTTTTTGCAGAAAAGGAATAGGTACACAAACCTGAAGCCATGGAGAAGGGATACCATAATACGTGTAGTCTTGTGGGACATCCTGGTTTCTAGCCAGCCTTTCCAAAATCTTGACACATTTGGGAACACAACTCCAGTACGCATCATGGTTATTGGACACCAAGGCAACCAGCAAGCTCATAGCAGAAGTAAGAACCCCCAAATCACGTTCATCTAACAGTTGTGCCATTCGATCTGGCCTGACACATTTGAAAAGTAAATTCATGAGACAAGATTCAAAAGGATCATGAATCCATGGTGCAAGCTAGATCTGACCCGTCTGTTTCCTTAAGTAACGTTACAGTCCCCCAAAGCCCTTTCTCTTGAATAAAAGATTATTCCTTATTGCCCAGACCACAAAGATACAGACAGCTATCCATTAGAGATGGCAACAAAACTCATATCCGTTACAACCTGACAAAACCAACCTTCTTTAAAACCCGGATGGGTGAAGGAAAATTTTTCTCAAGCAGGTATGGGGCTGTTACAGGTTGGGTTCTAACAACACAGGTATGGTTGTGAGTGTGAGTATAGGCCTCACCCGCCCCGTACCCAAACCCACCTCGTAAACAGATAAAAAAAAAATTTAAAAAAGATCATGCTCACCTACTTCTCCATGTCCATCCAGATAAAATCAAAATCACTCATCTCAACCTTACAGAGTTATGCTCATATTGTAATTCTATATCACCTTAATTACACGTTGAATCCTCAGTAATTTCACTCCATGTACTCAACTCCCGACTCTCATCTTTCTTTTAATTAAACTAACTCTCGATGTTTCGAGTTGTGTAACAATGTCTACAAGATATGATATACGTGCAAGGACAATGTTGCAATTTCTAGAATGCAATTATGCTCAGTAATATGTCTCATACTTTAATTTGTCAGTGGTGCAATAACAGTATTTAAATATGGGTTAGCTTGTAATCTCTATTTTTACCCAAATAAAACCCACAAACCCCCAAAAGCCAGTGGGTGATGAATTTAAAAGCGGGCACAACACCACCACTCGTCCTGTTGCCATCCCTAGGTAAGATGAAACAACAAGGTAGGGGGAGGGGGGGAGTGCGTAGTGAGAAAGAAGTAAAAACATACCAGCCATCTATATTTACTACATCTGGATTTTTCCTATACAAGCGAAGAAGGCAGAGAGCAGCTTTTTTCCGCACCAGTGGCCTGCAGCCACTTGACATCTTTTAAGAAAATAAAAAAAATTAACAAAAAAAGCAACAGTCACAACCACCAATCTGAGTCACATAATTAAAATGCAAACAAATAAACATTTACGATTCCTTTACCAGTAACCTTTGGACATCAGGTGCCAAAGATTCTGCAAATTCTCTGCCACCAATATTCCCAACCTGCCACAGGGAAATGACAGAAATAAGGTGCTGAATCCAAAGTGAATGTAAGAATATGAGGCTGACCAAAATGACATGAGACAATTGATATCATCTGTTTGCCTCTCAAAACTGAGGCACTCATCACCCACGACCCAGCCAATAGGCCACAGAAAAATCTCCAAGGAAGAATATCGGGAGATGATCTAGCAGACAAAAATAAACATAAGAATCTGAAAGATTAGCAGCATACCAAAGTCAAGGCAAGACACTGGAAAGTTTCATTGCGCCCAATGATATCATTGCGCACAGCATTTATTGCTAATCGTAAGAAATCATGATTCTCATTGAGCAAACATGATGTTGCTATATAACCAACCTGCAAAAACAGTGACGCCGGATATGGCAATCAAGAACATGATATTGTATCCAATGATTCAACAAAGCAGCATTATAGCATATTACAAAAGGTTTTTTCCTGTGTATGCTCCATTTTTTTGTTTGACCGCTGCCCGGGGAGGAAGTGCAGAGTGACTGTGAACATATACCTTGAAGCAGCACTATAGCATATTACAAAAGTTACAAGAATTGATCCTGTGTGTTCCTTGTATTTACCATGAGCAGCTGCTATGTTTGGTTTGACACCTTTTACTTTACGACTTTGTTCATTAATACAAACCCCATATGTAGTACATTTTCCACTACTTTTACTTCTACTATTCTAATGTATATATGGGTGTATGACATTAATAATAAGAAGCATTCATATCAATCAATGGTGCAGACAACTTCAACACTTAATGCAATTGCCATATGAGAATGGGACCACAATACCGTACAAAGCTGCACTTTGAATTCTTGATTTAGATAAAAACATAAATAAATAATATAGGGGAAAGAGGCAACAGATCGCAAGATACCTGCTTTTCTGGGTACTTTGGTGCTGATATCAATGAAACAGCCTCCATATGACCAAAATCAACATCATAACCTAACATATATACATAAAGCATTTTCCAAACGTATTTCTTTTTTTCATATGGAGACAATCCCTGCCAAATGAACAGAGCATTAGCTACAATATGCCACAATTGATAATTTCTGACACAATCATACTTCAAAAAGTTCAAATTTCATATGCTTAGTGCAAAAGGGTAAAACACACGGAACGTTTTGAGCGCATAATCCAAGCAAGAAAATGAGGGAGAGAAACAATGAAGGTATTCTTTGTGAGGCAAAGACACCACTGGCCCCATTTCAGTTGGAACACATGACTAACGATAGCTATTAGATATGGGCACCCAATGCACTATATTTCAGGCATACAAGACCATATATTAATAAAATAGTATTCAGCATCATCCAAAAATAGTTCGGTGGAATCTTAAGGTCACCCGCAAGCAGAAACTTCATCGTTCGGATGAAGCAAATAGGACGGTTTTCAGAGTTGAAACCCCAATAAACACATTACACTTTGGGAGGAGAGCGAATATTTCTTTATCCTATATGAAGGATGTGATTGATTTTTCTCATAGATCACTTTTGAAGTAATTAGCTATATTGTAACTCCTGGATCACCAATTTCCAATAGACCTATAATATCTATTCCTTACGGAAGGAAATGGGTTCAGTGCACATGTAAACACAGCTTAAGTAAAGAAGTAAACACAAAGTTATCCTCAAAAGAGTCAAGGATAGCACCAACAGAATTAAGATAAATTATACTTATAATTAGAAACAAGGTATCAAAAGATTCAAAACTCCTGAGATAAATATGGCTTATCTTTCTTGGCGTTTAGAGGAAAATATTGTGTGCATCATAAGAGGATCGCAAACCACCAACTAACTGAGATGACAAACAGCAGAGCACATCCACCAGAAGTAGTAAAAGTCACACTTCACTACAAACAGCAAAATCTATGTCTGACAACTGAACAACATTTAAACTAAGGCCATATTCACAAAAGGGAAAGGTCTAATTTCATACCCACATTGTACATAATCCAACACAAAAATCAACATGCCAGCACAAACATTGTAATATAGCATTTGAAGCATAGTTATTAAAATCCCGATCCTGATCTACGATCCGACGATTTTATGATCCAAAATCTTCGATACGATTCTACTATTTACACACGATCCACGATCCTACATGGGTTAATTCCGATCCTAATTACCCCATGGATTCGAGTTAGGATCCCGATTTTAACAACCTTTTTGAAGACAGAAATTTTGGCATATAAAATTATAGATAGATGATACATGGTGTGAGGGTAAACTAATAGAGAGAAAACACATATGATTGTTAGCAATAACTAGAAATGGAACCTTAGTTGACATTTTTGCCCCTTCTAGAATATACTGTTACAATAAACAAGAAGCTTAAAAGTGGCAAGACCAAATTAAAATGACTTATACTAGAGACAAATAGGATCAACCATTCGAATTACAGCACACAGGGCAATGAGTGAATTCATGAAGCTAAGATAAAATCCAAGCAAGCAAAGTCAACTATTACATCAACCTTAAGAAGCATAAAAAGCTATACAAGATACAAACGCGACAAAATATAAGCATGTTGACATGTGGTTTTTGCCAAATAAGAAAAAGGATACCACATGCATTGGTGAAAAACTTTCTTTATTGCCTATGTGCTTAGACTTCATTCTATCTTTTGATCCTTGGAGAGCGTCATAATGTGGAACAATAATAAATTGCTCATAATGTGTATGGAACATCAGCAACAAGCCAAGTCTTTTGGAGAACTCAATAACTAATATCATAGATTAGCATCTGTCAAAAATACACATTACAAGGCTAGCTGTCAACACGAACAGTACTACACTGGGCACTAAGCATATTCACCTCACTTATCCAGATAACTAGGCTAATTGGCTCCCAGACAACAGTTACGAGTTGGTTACCTATATTTAGGCTAACTATGTGCTATTTTAACAGAAAAACTTGGCTAGTAAAAAATCAAATGGCTTGATCAACACCCAGTACACTATGGTGTTCATTTAACAATGTTGAGTAACCAAACCTTCTACGGTGGGTCTCATCACAATTGTGCATACAGCAACATCAGGTGATAAACGATTTAGTAATTAGAATGGTGAGTCTGTGGATGGACAATATATTTTATTTCTCCATTCCCCTTTTTCCTTAGCAAGCATAGAATAACATATTCATTAACAAAATAAGAAGTAAATACACTACAATACAGAGCTGTCATAGTAAATAAGTAAGTAAATAAATAAATAAGTAAATAAGTAAATAAATAAGAGGGTTGTCATCAAAAGTTTGAACTTGACAGGCTGAGCTGTTAGGGAAGATCCCTTATTCTTTTGTAAATTGTAATTAGACAATACAATATAATGCCATGTTGGCATTATCAAACCAAATCAAAACCAGGTTAACCAGCAGACAACACAAGGCCCAATAACACGGTTTTGGAATTGAATGTGACCAGAAAATCCAGCTATCCAAATTCAATTACAACAAACACCTGTATTTGTACAAAAATTAGCCAGCACATATCAGCTGATGGGCCATCACATTTAGAAAACAAATCCATTTTCTTATCATTTAGCCGTAAACTTGATATATCTACCAGATTAGTAGTGAATAATTTATTCCAGTTCACTCTTTTCACAAATTGGAAATACCCTGGCATGCCACCTAATCCAAACTTTGATTGGATAGTCAACCATTCACAAATCCGATCTCTTGCTAGGGCTGAAGGTCTTCCCAGATATAAAAATTTTAAGTTTATTCGCGCTTGACAAAGATAAACCCCAAAAAAGAAGAAAAATTGCCAATTTGTTTTCTCATAATGAACATTTAACCAACTCTTCCCAACTTCAAGTAGCTGAAGATCGAACCCAAAAAATGACGCGGGGGGGGGGGGGGAACTTTGATGTTAGCCTGACATCCACTACAATAGCTCCAGTAGTTCCTGTTATATGCTATCCTTGTATTGAATGCACTACAAGGAGAAATTTCGACAGCCCGAAATTGGCAAAATACAAAGCAATCTGTTTCAAAATTGATACTGCTTTCCAAACAGGATACACAACTATACCCAAGAACTGCTCAGCATCCTCGTCAAACTACCAGAAATTGCATAGGATTAGATTGAACTACTTCTAGGTTTCAATGTGCACCTTTTTAGGCAAATTCCAAATATCCAAGGATATTATCACACTCAAAACAACAAAGGGGCCATAATAAACCATCGAAATCTAAAATGAACACCAAACAATAATTCACTAAGTTATGATTCAATCCACCCAGCCCCTGACAAGTAAACAGCTATTCAAAACTGAAGGATGCAATAGTTCAGTAGCATTTAACAGTACTACCACTAATTATGCAAAATATGCAGAAGTACGACCACCAATTACGTAATTACGAACCCTAATATGCAAATTGAGCTCAAGCAAACTCCAGCGCACACTAAACCGGACATCATTTTGGTAGTATCACTTGAAAGATTCGAAACGGAAAGAAAAAAGAGTGAGACAGAAACTGTCTAACCTTCTCATTTTTGAATTTTCCACGAATATTGCCGAGCTCTTTGTCGACACGAAGTCGCTCTTGTTCTTTATTCTGGCAGTTACGAATGTCACTAATGAACATAGAGAGGCCTCTCATGCCTGAAAGCGCCATGGCAAGTCAGATCCAGTCGGACAGAGAGGCGGGAAGGAATCTCAGAAGCGTCGCCTCCTAGTTGTCTCTCTTCCTCCTCCCCCCCTCTCTGAAGGCGTAGGTAGAGATCTTATGCGACTGAGGAGGATGAACGAAAATGAAGAAACTGGGCGATCTTGGGACCTTGAATTGGAGAGGGCAATGGAGCTCCAAAGGTGCGACAATGGACTGTGATCTAGAGAGAGAGAGAGAGAGAGAGAGAGAGAGAGAGGGTGTTTGTTGGGGGAGAGAAAAATGGAAAATAAAAGAGTAGGAGACGACTTTTTCTAACCCCCACCAACGCCAACACCAACACCAACATTTCAATTTCGGTTTACATTGTAATTTGTATGTGTTCTGACGAAGTAGCAGTACTTTTGGCAGTAATTTCAATTCAATTTTGAATATTATATTAAAGGGGCACTAGTTATTGCAATTTATTTCGTGTATTTAGAGCTTGTTTGGCAAGTAGTATGATTATTCACTTTTATTATTATAATTGTAAATTATTTACATTCATGGATTGGATTAATTATTTAAATTTTTTTATTTGAAAAAAAAAATGTTTGATAAAATTAAGAAAAATTGGATTTAAATAGTTTGAACTTTGACTGCATTGGATTCTAGTAGCACGTCACCAAGTTAAGAACTGAATAACTCGGTGACGCGTTGATGTGGCAGCGGAACAAGTGTGTTGGGTTTGACTCTGTCAGCTTACTCTATCCACCTCACCCCCCCCCCTTCTATTCTCTCTCCTCCAACTCTTTTTTATTCTCTCTCCTCTTCTTCCATCTAGTCGGACATGGCTTCTCCCTCTTCTCTCTCATTTTTTTTCTCTCTAAAACATCCCCTCTCCCTCTTCCATCTTTCTCATTCTCTATCATCTCTAGACCTGTCAATTCGGTCGGTCGGGCGGTTTCGGGTCGGTTGTATATCGGGTTCGGGTAAATACGGGTCGGGTGTATTTCGGGTTCGGGAAAATACGGGCGGTGTATTTCGGTTTCGGGTCAACCCAACGGGTTATGATTGCGACCTTTTCTGTTTTTTCTTTTTCAAAAATGGTATCTAAATATTACTTTTTGTACAATATACATAATAAAATATGATTATCGTCTAGTAATAATAGATAATTATAAATATTTTAACTTAAATATGAGAAATAACAAATAAATAAGTTGCATTTATAGTTTAATAGTTAAAAATTTCAATGCAAAGTCACAAATTTTAATAAAGTTCAACTTAAAAAGTTAAATTTTCGGGTCAAACGGGCGGGTCGGGTTTGACCCGCTAATTTTCGGGTTCGGTATACTTCGGGTTTAGTTCAAAAAATTGTGTTCAAAACCTGAAATTTCATGGCGGGTTCAAGGGTTATCGGGTCGAATCACTGTCTAATCATCTCAACCCCCATCTCTAAAACATTCCCCCAACAATTTGATTTTTGATTTTCCTATGGCCATTCTAGAGGCCATAAAATTCATTTACAAGCACCCACTTTACCCCATCTCTAAAACATTCTCCCAATTTGATTTGATACAGCAAAAGTATAAATATATGCAATAGAAATCTCTTTCAAGCTCTGAACCACCTTCTTAGATGTAGCGGGAATCAACCCATTAGAGGTCCTCCCACCTCCTCTCTTCCCACTACTCATTTCCACATCCAAAACAATAAGAGACCACAAGCGACGAAAACAAAAACTAAAACCAGTATATGATTGAACCTTTAAAATCCTGCTCGAACAAAACTTTCGGAATGTAAACACTTCCTAGAAATGGAAGATGAGATTATCATATCTTCGAGGTATACGAAATAGCATCCAAAATAGTCGGGGAGGATTTGTCTATTTTCCCTTTTGATGGGTACAATTGTTGCTTTTCTGAGCGCCTCTTCTTGTGGCTCTTTCCAGTTCAACATCTCTATCAATCTTTCCACTGTTGGAACATGGAGTGGGCAGAAAGTGAGAGAGAGAGAGAGAGAGAGAATTTGAGATGGGTTTCTAGAGATGGAGAGAAAGGGGATAATTTTGAAGGGGGGATGAGGAAAAAGAACAAAGAGAAGGGTATGAAAATATCCCCCTCTTTTTTCCTACCTTTGCTTTTAGAGAGAGAAAAGAAGAGAGAAGAGGGAGAAGCCGGCCATGGCCTAAAGGAGGCTGAAAGAATAGGAGAGGGAGGGGAGAGAGAGAGAGAGAGAAAGGGGTTGGAGGAGTTAAAAAAGAAAAAGAGAAAGTTGGGGTGGATAAATTTTAGCTGACTATGCAAATTAAAAGAGCCAATACACCTCCTCCGCCGCCACATGAGGGCACCACCGAATTATTCAGTTCTTAACTCGGTGGCGTAGTACTAGAATCCAAGAGGTTCAAAGTTCAGATTATTGTGAAACAAATCTAAAGTTCAGATTGTTAAATCTATCATGGGCCAAAGTTCAAAGTATTTAAATCCAATGTCCCTAAAATTAATTATGTCTAAAATAGTTTATCTCTTAGCAATTACTAACCTTAAAACATGGGGACTAAAGATACATTTTAGAAATATGAGGTCTTAAAAATAGTTTTCACAAAATATGAGGTACCTCTAAGGCTCTAATTCATTTTTTAACATATACTTTAAGATAACATCCTATGTAATTTTGAACTATTTTTGGAATAAATTACCATTTCCACTACAAGTTATTATCAATTAGAAATTGTCTTATTGGGGCCAAATAGTCATTAAATAAGTTATTTACCAAATATCTATTCAACTTATTTGACTTTATCATACCCTCTAATAAATCAATTCTTGCAATAAGATGATCAATAGCTCGTTTACTAAACAACCCCTTTATAACTACTAATGGCGATTGGTGAAGTTTCACTAGATAAGATATACGAATTTGGTCAAAAAAAAAAAAGAATGAACTTTGTGTATTGTATTTTTCCTACATCTTTATTTATTTATTTTGTTAAAACAGAATACAAAACCAATCTATCTATATCTATATATTTATATATCTCTACTAGCCATAATGCCTGTCTTCCAGACGGGTTAATTTTTTAATTTAATTTGACAATAATTTTTATTCCCTCCTATTTTTTGTTTGTTGTTTTAATTTACATTACAAAAACTGTAGTTGTTAATTTCTATATTTGTATAACGATTTATCATAAATAATTAATATCATTAGACTTAGTTAAAATAAAAATATTAGAAAACTACAAAATTATCTTTTTAATAAAATATTATGTGTATAAAATCTTGACTAAACATATATTTGAAAGAAAACGTGAAAGTCGGTTATTTTGAATCGGATGGAGTAGTATTTAAGAAAATGAAAAGTGTAGAGTTGGAATGTCATAAAGCCATGAACAAAGAAAAATTAAGGTCATGTGCCCATGTTCTTTAAGGCTGCAGGATTAAGTTAGGTAAGGTAAGATGAGACAAGGCTCGGAAAGTAGTTGAGGTAAATAAATGTCACTTCACCTATTTCTTTTTTATTTTTAACTAAATTATGTGAGTTGAATAAAAAATTTAAATATAAATTATTTAAAAGTATAGTCTTGTTCTTTTGGATGATAAGGTAACGTAATATATGATTAAACCTAACCTATCAATGTAAAGAAGAGGGCCTAACAATGGAAAAAGTACAGGATTATCCATCACTTGTACCGCAACAATAATGAAATATTAGAATTAAATAGTCATCTAACATAATTGACGTTATTATGCGAGTAATTTATTCGTAAAACTAAATTTTGGAATATACCAGTATTATTTATAGATACAAGTAAAATTGTGTAGACTATTAGACGAGGTTTTTGAAATCTCTAGATAATTTTTTGTTCAATCTATAAATAAACTATAGATTTTTAAATTCTTATAATTATATATAGTTTATTTTCTTTTAATAATTAACTTAATTATTTCATTTATGTTTTATTTATTTTACATAAAAATTACAAAACTACAAAAATGATTTTTAACAAATAGAAATATCTTAAAAATAGGAACATGTAGAATTTTTAAGTTGTATACCAATATAATCTTCTGACCTAATTACACTTTTAACCCACATTTAAAATAAACAAAATGATAAAATAAATAATAAAATTAGAATCACCACCTAGAAACCCCACACTCCCAATCTTAATAGGTAAACTCCCAACTCCACCTAACATAAAGCAAGCAGGCACACAAGCTTCAAAACACAACACAAAGGCACAAAAACCAATGCAAAGTGCCATTTCTACTTGTTAATGATATCTATCTATATTTATTCCTATATCTATATAATTATATAAAAATAAGTGATTCAGTAATAAAGTGATAAATGTCATATTCTCATTGGTCAAAGCACTCACATATACAATATTGCATGCATTAAAAAAAAAAGATTTGAATATTCCAAAATGCATGGGTGGCCTTGGGTTTAGGGACTTGGTTATATTCAACGAGCCTCTCTTAGCCAAGCCAACATGGAGACTTCACTTGACCCGAACTCCTTATTAGCGAGGGTCTTGGGTGAGATACTACCCAAAGATTATTTTCTTGAGGCTCATCGTGGATACAACCCCAACTACTCGTGACGTTGTATTTGGGGTGCTAGAGCCCTTCTGAAGGAGGGGCTTATATGGAGGGTTGGGCATGGCAACCAAATCCGCATTTGGGAGGACAACTAGGTGATCAAGGGCTCGAGTATGAGAACTTCCTCTACACCTCCTCCGAATGTCAAATCCGATGTGTTGCGGATCTTATTGAACATGATCTTAGAGAATGGAAACATCATGTAATTACGTCCATTTTCAATGTGAAGGATATTGAGGACATCTCACCCATCCCGTTGAGCGAGACTCACACTGAAAGCTGTTAAATCTGGTGTTTTTCTAATGATGGGATGTGTTCGGATGCAGTTATTCAGGGTTGGGATTAGAGTTGTCATATCCACAAGGATGGTGTTTAGGTTTACAAGATATCAACTTGGTAGGGTTTTCAAGATCCAAAATAGTAAACAAAACATAAACAACTAATTTAATCTAATTATGAATTCAACGACAAAATTAACTTGAGAAATTACAAATAACACAATTCACCTAAACCAATAATGATGAAATTATTAAAACTAGCAATTAACTACTAATTGAATCAAAAGATCAATCTGTGAAAAAGAAATTTATACCGAAGTCTTCACTTCACACTACCTCCTCGAGCGCTTGAATCACATAAAATCTTCCGAACAAACAAGAAAAGTGTGATTTGAATTACTAAGACTGCTTGAATCCTCACTTGACAGGAGAATTTGAGGAACCTTAATTAGCCTCTTTTTCACTAAAAATCAGGATTTGGATTACACTAATAACAAGATAATTTAAATAAGATTTGAAAACAACAATGAAAGAAAATGAGAAGAGGAACAACTTAAACTTGAATTGAACTTCAAATGAATGTAATTAACAATGGAATAAGCTGAAGAGAAAACTAATAAAGCTACTAAACTAAAACCCTAATAATATAGTCGGTGGCGCAAAAATAGCTAGGAACGGGTAGCACTAGCTCCATCATTGGTTGAGTGTTGTGAGACGCTAATAGCATCTGTTTCGGCGCAACTTTGCCTCCATTTCTCCACGCTAATCTCTCTCTCTAATTCAGGCGTTGAGCGCGTCCCCTTCTAGCGCTAGAAGCATCTTGGTTTGGTGTGGGAAGAGCGTGCTTTGTACAGGTGTAGCTTGAGCTTCCTTCGACGCTGCTGGCGTGTGGTATGGTGCTGGTAGCGCCTCATTTTGTAGGTGTAACTGGTGCTTGTGTAGGCGCAGCTGGCGTCTAGTATTGCTCCACTCCTGACTCAGGCGCAGGTTGCGCCAATTTCGGCACGTCTAACGTCTGATTCTTCTTCACTATTTGGCTGAACTTGGCTATTTTTAACTTCTTTTCCCATTATTTCATCCCAAACCTACTAAAAACACAAAAACTAACAAGTAACTAATAGTTAAGGGACCAAACAAGTAAAACTATTTCTCTGAGGGTATAAATTAAGCTCGATGCGAGACCAAAACTAAACAAAGTAAATTGTCGCTGCCCAGCATAGGTAGCAGGCGTTACCCTGTAGGTAACGGGCGCGACAGTGCATGGCTCGGGCGAGTAACTGCTTCACTTGAGCGAGTCTGCCCTCTGTTTGCTGGCTCTCCCGTCTCTCAACTGCTAGTCGCGGGCGCGACCTCCTGTTGCTCGACCAATGTTGATGCGGCGGTGTATTGTCTCGGGCGCTACACTGTTTGACTCGACCTCGACCTTCCTTCTGCCTTTTTCATTTGTTTTGCTTCGGTTCTCGACTCGGGTTGACTTAGGTAGGCTCAGGAAATCACTCGGGATCCCCTAAAAAGCCACAATTAAGCCCAAAATCCTTCTAACCCTTTTTTTTTCCTATAAAACACCAAATCATTATATCTAATATATATGCAAGGGCTAAAATAAACACAAACACCCTATAAAAGAGATAAAATTCGGCTCGGAACGAGACCGAACAACACTCCAACACAAGGGTTTGCTCGCCCCGAGCAAACTAAAAACAAAGATAAAAACAGAGAAGAAGAAACTAAAACCCTAACTCACTTTCGCAGGAATCGCTGATGCATTTAGCACATGCATCAAGCCCTTTAAACCTCTGTGGAGTCTGTGGTAGGTCTCGTGAGGGTTTATAGCAACTATACCCACAAAATCCATAGAAAAGGAGAGAGGGAAAGTGAAAAACAAAACAAGCTTGAAAAGAAAGAAAAGAAAACTGCTCGTCTCATGAATCAAGTTGTTTCAACCAAGAAAACGATATTAATCCTCCAAAAGGAACCGTTATGGGCATCTCACATACACCTAACCCAAACAACTGCCAATCTTAGGGGTTTTCGATCCCTTACACCTCATGTAAAGTTAAATCCCACTTGCGTAAAAATTTAGAAAGTTCTAACTGATTCCGAACGACTCCAAAGACTCACGCCCGAGCTTAAAACAAAGAACAACAGAAAATAAACAAAGAGTTGCCCTCCCTCGCATTTGGTCGCCCTTGGCTTGGTGAAGGCCGCAGGTGATGTAAGGAAAGACCCCTCACTTTATTAACACTTCAAACTTTCTTTTTGGGTTGGGTATTTCCAACAAATTTTCTTTCTTTTTTTTTTACTTTTTAATGGTCGGTATTAGCCTTATTTTCGGGAATTGGACGGTCCAAAATGGGGTTTACCCTCCCAACACAGTCTTTTCCATTCACCTCTTCGTCGCGAACAATATAGAAGGAGATTGAAGGGGTATTAGCGCCGTACCGCTAATACCGGGCCCGTGTAGGTTGGCTAAGTGTATGGTGGTTGATGTCTTTCAGCCGACACGCCCCACTTAATCAATTTATTTAACTTTGCTTCCTTTTTCTTTCTTTCTTTATTTTGCTTTTGCTATTTAGAAAAACCAAGCTCAGACATGAATCCCCAGAATCTCCCAGTTTCAACCAGAACGTGAAAGGAATCGGGGATCTCGCTAGACACTCAATGAAGGAAATCTAAAAAGGTAAGTCATGACAATCGCTCGAGATAGGATCGAAAATGCTCAAACCGGTTTCTTTTAAAGAAGATTAAGAACGACTTCCCAATTTTTACAACGAAATCCAAGAAACTACGCTCAAACAAAACAAAACGAAAAACAAAAACTTTTAAGGTTTTTCACTCCCTTTTTTCTCCTTTCTTTTCACAAACATTTTTCAAACTTTTAGACACAAACTAAGAAAAATGAAAATAAAAGACTCAACAACTAGGTGGTCTACCCATGACAAATGAAAATAGCACCCCCACTCCAACACAAGACATCACAATGTCTCCATCGTGAGAAGGGTGTCACAAGTAAGGTAGAAGACCTAAGAAAATCACACAAAACAAGCAATTAACAGACAAACGTGGTGGCGACCCTAGCCCACACGACTCCAACAACAATATATACCCAACAATCACACTCAAGGGGTTTCGCCACAAAAAGGAGAAATCAAGCATGCGACATGGATCATTGATATATTCACATAAAGAGAGGGTGGAAAGAGATTACCTCAGAATCTTCAATAAAAGCAACTCGATCCACGATCCAAAGAACATCACACAATAGGTTAGAGATAAACAAAAAAAATCATACTATGTGTGAATGGTTCACATGCAAGATCAAAAAGAAAAACAAACTATACAAGACTCTAAGGACTAAAGAAAATCAAGAAACTAAAATAATTACAAAACAACTCTCACTCTCTTTTTTTCTTTTCTTAAACTCAAAAACTGGAATGCAAACTACCCTCCCACTCCAACACACAGAGGTTGCCGTGTCCTCAAAGGAAACAGAAGTAGGTAAGCAAACACCCCAAAAAGGAAAGAAAAAGACACACACAAAAAGAAAATAAAAGAAGAAAAGAAAACTAACTTAATAACTTCATTCACAAGAGAAGGGAACGATATTACCTGGTTGGGTATTGAGTATACCCAAACAATGAAATCTCAGAATAATCAACTATCCATAGAGCCTCAGCCACTCCATCTCACCTCAAGACATCGGGCACCATGTCAGAACCATTCAACGCCCGGAGTAACAAGTCATGCATCCGTGAAGGCATCTCAGAATGGTGGTGGTAAGAGCACACTCGCAAAATTACATCAACAAACATTAGTGCTCTTAACAGTTTATCAAAGGCCTTAGAAAAGTCAAAGAAATGATGAATGTACACAACTTTTCTAGGCATGGTGACGTGAGACATGACAAATGAGTCCTCCCATTGACTTGTAAATGGAGATTGGGTATACAAATCAACGGAAGGAGGCAATACAACACAATCCTGAACATGCTCATGCGAAGACTTGGATGCAAACAATGATTCAATCTCAATTTCCATGCAATTTTCATCAAACACAAATTCCAAATCACAACTTTCGTCTAAACAATCATCATAATCAATGGGTGATAAGGAAAACATAGGGTTAGACCACATCATAACACTCCCAACATCACACATAAGCATATCTTCATCTTCGTCAAAATCAGACTCACAAGAAGAACTATCAACATTAAAAGACAAAGGTGCATCATTCAAAACAATGTCAAAAGTGAAAGTGGAAGGCTCCGGGTCATAGCTCATAGTGAATTACTCATAAAGCATGTCATCATCAAAAGCATCATTGTCAACAACAAAGTTCAAACAATCATGATCAATCCCCAAAGACTCAAGCTCATCATCACAAGAATGCACATCAATGGATTCACATACAAGGGTAGCTAATGCCTCACTAATGCAATGATCCTCAATGAAAGTGAACAAATTGGTATCAAGCACACATTCAATCATAAAAGATTCAATTTCATTCTCAACAAGAGCATGCTTAATTGCATCACAAGCATCATGGCATTCACTAAACTCAACCTTTTCTTCACACAAAGGTATGGACAATGGTGTGGACAATGGTTCATCATCAAGCATGTAGTCATCAAGTTCTTCATCATTACACACAGATTCATCATGTTCCTTATGCTCACTAGGTGGGGCTAGAGCTAAGGAGTCACTAAGTAATCTAAGGCATGATCGGTCATAGTAATCATCATCCTCATCATACACAGAAGAATTAACTTGCATTTCAGGACTCAAAGATGAATGACCTATTTCAACATTCGAATCAACCATTTGTGAAGAAGGAGTTTCTACCCTATGATTCATCTCATGGAAAAATTCACGCATACACTCAGTCATTATCACACATGATTTTTCCGCTTCCACAACGGTAGCTTTCAAACAAGAATCAGCACTATGGTACGACAAATCACACAAGAAGCACACGGAATGAGACTCGACATCGGCACATTGGGAAAGATCATAACGGTTTTCCACATAATCCCCACTATAAGATTTATCATCAACATACATAGGGTATTCACATGATTGTTCAGGCAAAGTCCCAGAGGGTGGTGCATAAGAAGGTTGGAAGCTAGGACTAACACTTTGTTGCTCAAACTCATAGGAATCCCTAGACAACCATTCAATAAATTCCCAAGCAACATCTTCACCTAAATTAGAAAACCCATAAAAATTGAAGAGATTACGAGTTTCATAATTTATACCCTCATAAACAATTCCCAACATATCCAATGTATCATAATAGATACCATATAGTTCACATTGAGCACGTTAATCATGTAATCTAGCAAAATATTTCCAAAATGCTTCATGCTCAAATTGAGGGAATTGGGGACTATCCATAACTTTTTTTCTATTTTTTTTCTATTTTTTCTTTTCTCTTTTTTTCCCTATATTCAAATTTTTGTGCTACATTTTTCTAACATAATCAAGAAAGCAATAAACTATTTACACACAAACCAATGGCCTAATCTACCAAATAACGCCATCCCCGGCAACGACGCCATTGTTCGGTTGTAATTTTTGTAGTTTTATGTAAGGGTTGTCGATCCACAGGGATGGGTGTTAGGCTTGATTTGGGGAATCGATTTGTGTTTGGGGTTTTCTCAAGAGTGCGGAAAACGATAAATTATGTAAAGGAAAGCAATAAATCTAACCTAGGCATGAATCAAAGAAAACAATAAAGATGAAAGCAATTAAAGGAAAGCAATAAAAAGCATGAACAATGAAATTAGGGAAAAGAAATTATACCTTTGATGAACAATCTTCAATAAAACTTCAATCTAACTTGGATTTCTCCCGAACAAACAAGAAATCGTGAATTGGATTACTAAGAATCCCCAAATCCCCACTTGAGAGTGGAATTTGTGACCCTTAGCCCTCCTCCTCACTAAAAGTGGATTGGGTGTTTATCACTAGAAAGCTTGTAAATCAACATCAATGGAGATTAGAGAGAGAAAGAGAGAGGGAAAGAGAGAGAAAGCTTGTAAAACTTCAATGAAAACTTGCTTGAATTGAGAAAGCTTGAAGAAAGTTTGAATACAAATGCTAGAAATCAAAGAAATCTTGAAGAACAAGAAAGAAGATTTGAAGAACAATTAAAGAAAGCAATTAAATCTAATCTAATCCTACTCCTAAAACTTAAATAAAAGCTAAGCTAAAGATAATCCTTAGGTCTGAATTACATTGGGTATTTATAGAAGGACAAATAAAACCCAAACACTAGGATTTTAATCGCAGCACGCGCGCAACATTTCCGCAGAGCACCGTGATTCGAGCGAGTCAGACACTGGCGCGGGCAAGTCCAGCCTCTGGTTGACCGTCAATTGTCACTGCCCAACATAGGTAGCGGGTATTACCCTGTAGGTAACGGGCGCGACAGTGGCATGGCTCGGGCGAGTCACTGCTTCACTCGAGTGAGTCTACCCTCTGTTTGCTGGCTCTCCTATATCTTAGCTGCTAGTCGCGGGCGCGACGTTCGGGGTCGCGGGCGCGACCTCCTGTTGCTCGACCAATGTTGATGCGGCAGTGTATGTCTCGGGCGCTATACTGTTTAACTTGACCTCGACCTTCCTTCTGCCTTTTTCACTAGTTTTGCTTCGGTTCTCGACTCGGATTGACTTAGGTAGACTCGGGAAATCACTCGGGATCCCCTAAAAAGCCACAATTAAGCCCAAAATCCTTCTAACCCTTTTTTTTCCTACAAAACACCAAATCATTATATCTAATATATATGCAAGGGCTAAAATAAACACAAACACCCTATAAAAGAGATAAAATTCGGCTCGGAACGAGACCGAACAAACACTAAACTACCTTAACTCACTTTCGTAGGAGTCACGATTGGATTTACCACTAAGCATCGTACAGTTATTCTCCATGCTCCTAAGTGAAGTTCATCAGCAACGTTCGTAGACTGACAGTCTCTTGAGGTGGGAAGAACCTCTTCAGAAAGGCGGTGTTGAGGGACTTCAATGTGGTGAAGGAGTTTCTTGGACAGTTGTCCAACCACACCGTAGCTTTCCTCTGAGAGAAGGGGAAAAAACGCATCTACAGATACTCGTCGAAGATGTCGTTCATCTTGATCATCCCGCGACCTTTGAGGAAGTTGCAGATGTGTTCCAATGGCTTTTCAGTCTTCAGGCCATGGAACTGTGACTGCTCAATGTGATTCAGATACGCCGGCTTGAAGTCGAACGTCACATTATCAATGAACATCAGTAACGCAATAGTAGAGTCGCCAGCCGCAACTGTTGGTAATGCATATAACAGTAGAGTTCGTGGAGGTGGTGGTGGTGCTTCTTCAGGCATTGCTTGTTGTTGGAGTCTCCTATGAGCGTTCGCTACATTCTATCTAGCTGCGCGTTCGATTTCGGGGTCGAGCGACAAAAGCGGTTGATCCCTTCCTACGCATGCACACAAACAAAAACCAAAGATCAAATGCCCCAGGGTTTACAGTACCCCAAACAACTCAGGTAGAACTGATTCGAAACTACAAAAAAACTTAACACAAGACGCTAGGGGGCACAACTCCCCAGGAACGACGCCAAAAGTTTGTTTAACGTTTTCTTAACTAGGTAAGACAACGGTTGTATAGGTTCGAGGAATTGGGGCCCTAGTGATCTAGTTCGGTTTTTCAAGCTTCAAGAGATTGTAAAGGTTCGAGCTTGCAAAGATTAAACTTTGGATTTCTACTCAAATTAGGAAAACAAGGGCTCGTGGGTAATATCAAGCCGACCTAACCAAAGATTATGCGCGGAAACTGCAGTTTTAAGGGAGATCATGTTCGATAATCAAGTGTAAGGATTGTGTGCATACCAAGCTAGCACCGGCTTCCCCCGCCAGGGCGTCAAGCCGATATTCGCTTCCTATGCACGAGCTAGCATCGATCCCCCCTGCCAGGGTGATGAATCGATGCTATACTTTCCAATGTCCATCATCATGCCCGTGCATGATAGGCCTTAGTAGTATAAAAACCAATATGAAGTAATTAATTCCAATTCCTTCTCGCTAGAGCAAGGAACCAGAATCGATTAAACCACCCTAGAGTTCTACAAGCAATGATTCAAAGGATCCATAGCCTCCCGGCCCCCGATATCCTTCACCCATCACATGAAAATCTAGGGCGGAACACTAATCATCTCACTAATCAGCCTAATCCCGCTATTCCAGACTTAATCCCCCTATTGGGGCCCTAATCACCCCCTAACCCTAAGGGAACTAAGCCTAGCATATTAGTTAAAACCAAAGATTCAATCTTTAACCTTAAGAATTCATTGAATTAAAACTAGAAACAAGAACAAGCATGAACAGTCAAGAAAGCAATTAAAGCTAATCTAACACTATCAAAGCAAATAAAGGAGAATGAATTGAAATTAAGAACTTACTAGGATCGAAGAGCAAGAAAGAACGCAGGAGAATCCGGAAATAAATCGCGAACAAAGAACTTGAATTGAATCTTGAAAGTCTTACAAAGTAATTAATACTAATCTCTATTAAGAAGGGAATTAAGAAGCTAAACCTAAAGTAAAACTGAGAAAAAGATGAACTAACAATAAAGCTAGAGATGCCTAATTGTCCTGGAAAAAGAGCTATATATACTAGTGTTACAAAACCGGCCCAAACATGTCGTTTAAGCCCATTAATAGGTGCAGATTAGGGGGGTCACGGGTGCGACCTCAAGCGTCACGGTCGTGACCCTGGAGAAATCCTGGAATTTTTCGACGTTCCTTGCAAACCTCACGGGCATGACCTTGGAGATCACGACCGTGAGGTACCTCCTAGAAGATTTGTCTCATGGGAGGTCACAACCGTGTAAAGGAAAGTCACGACCGTGAGGTCTTCTTTTATGAATCCTAGAGTTTAGGGTGTTACGGCCGTGAGGTACCTAGGTCACGGATGTGACCCCTCTTCTGTCTCCAAGCTCTTTTTGTCCCTCTTTGGCACCAAAGTTCATTGAGGTCACGGGCGTGAGGTGGATGGTCACGGCCGTGACCCTGCTGCCGATCATGATTTTCCCCTGGTTTCTTCTTCTAACACCGGGATCGAGGTTTGGTTATCTTTCTCCAAGGCCGGATTTCCTCGGGAAGACTCGACTCCTTTGCTTTTAGGCCCCAATTGGCCTCATTTAGCGCACTTTTTCTCCACAAGTGTCTAAAGCTCTAAGAATCTGCAAAAGAAAGAAAAAGAAGTAAAAATACTAATAAAAAACTATGGAAACGAGTAAAAACTAATGTAAAAGGAAGTATTTAGGCTCAAAATTGAGCCTAAACAGCCATGCACCTAGTAGCTTCCCTTCACGCGGATAAGATGATGTGGCAAAGGCGCGGGGTGTTTGTGATGTCGCGAAGGCCATGCGACCATGGTGCAGTCTATGGGCCTCGTTCCTCTGCGTTGGGCCTGCCCTGATGTCCGTCTAGGCCATGCGTCCGTGGACACCTTTCCTGGGCCTTTTCTTGCGTTGGGCTTGTTTCTTGGATCAGCCAAAGCCAGGTGGCCTTGGCAACTTATCTCGGACCCAAATTCTGATTTTTGTTCTCAACTTCCAGCTTCCATTGATGAAATTTCCCGGTGAAAAATCTAGTGTCTACAAAATTTTGCTTTAAGCAACATAAACATCATTTGCTTATTATTGCATCAGTTTAGAATTCCACTGGGGAAAACTTGAATTGTTTTAACTGCTTAACCGTAGGACGACTCCCTCAAAACTTGCGGGAGTTTTCAAGGTGTGGTTAACCTCGCTAGAGACCCACAAATAGGTGCTTTTTTAGGTCGACCATAGTGGAAGCGGGGTTTGGACCCTTTTTCAACTGTTTGGAAATTTAGAGAACCCGTGGAAGGAAGGTTTCCGGTCGCGCTTTAGTCGAACGTTTATGGGATGTTACCAACTCGTTCCATCTTCCAGTTGGTGAGATGATGACTAGGCCACTGGACTTCGTGATGATCACGGGTCTTAGGTGGGGTAGCTAACTGTTGGAGTTTAGGAGGGAGGCGGACCCTCTGGTGATTGAGTATTTGCGGCTTGCTTTGCATTAGCGGGTTGGAATAGGGTTTTCAGGTATACCCATTTGGTTGCAACCCTGAGAATCCAAATTTTGTAAATCTTTCTCTACCTTAGAAGCAATTTCTCTGTTTGGCGCATTTTATTAACGCCACCATCTACACCAATCATGGGGATACGATTACCCTTTTTTGGATGCATCATCTCTTGAATCTTAATAAAGTGATTAGACCGAATTGGACTGCTGCTAGTTATGATCATCTAGGTAGAGGGATCTGAGTTGCATGTTGTCCTACCGGTAGTGGCACAGTAGGTCGACCTAGGTCCACTGAGCCGAAGTTGCTCAACTGGGGCAGTAGCCTTTGGTGAGTCTTGGAGGTATGCTCTTGGACACATTTCAGTAATTTTTGTGATTTGCAAAATTTTTTTTTTGGTCTCATTGAGGTGTTTCCTGTTGTGGGTGTGGACCTTCAAGTACTTCAATGATAGGTTGTACAAATTGTTCGGATTGACGAGTTCCTGCTACTCAGAAATGATCAAATGCTAAACTATATTATCAGCCAAAATTTCACTTCAAGGATTTGAACGACCTACGAAGGATTATTGACTTGTTGATGCCAGTAAGAATTTGTTCTTCCTTCCTTTTGCTTGTTATCTTACTTTCTTACTTTTAACATTAGGCTGCAGGAAAACACTTCCAAGTTCCCTTGGGATGGTTTCCAACCGGAGGGCTTGCATTTTGACCTTGATGAGGCAAGGAACGCCAGCTTGTCGCACCTACTACTCGAGGATCCTTCGCGTCCGGTATGCTATTTGGGAGAGCATTTTTTCTTTCAGCATACAGAGGAATGGTTGGCACACCCATAGAGTTGGTGACAGTCCTCCTTGGCGATGTACATGGGCCACGAAACATGGGATAAATGAGGTGTTATATGGCAGTTTCGGGGCATTTTTTGGCAATGTTAATGGCATTTTCTGACAGATTTTTGGGTGTTGGTTGATGAATTTGTAGTTATGGGACTTTGTTATGATTTTTGGTGAAGGTTGGGTTCGAATAAGAGAGTAAAAAGAATGAACAAGTTGGGTTGTATTTTGGTTTGGTTTCGATGGGTTTCGATGGTGAGGGTGTTGGTGGTTGTTTTGGGCTGAGTGACGGACAATGGTGGTTAGGCCGTGGTTGCAAATGGTGGTGTTAGGTCTTGTTTAAACGAGAAAAGAGGAGGGAGTTGGGGTGGGGTAATTCCTCTGTTTGAATATAATTTTATAGC
Organism: Portulaca oleracea; assembly: GCA_029582165.1. Classification (NCBI taxonomy): domain Eukaryota; kingdom Viridiplantae; phylum Streptophyta; class Magnoliopsida; order Caryophyllales; family Portulacaceae; genus Portulaca; species Portulaca oleracea. Next base: position 35,306,643 of record CM055874.1, read on the forward strand.
AAATTAAGAATTCTTTTTTGATGTTTGTGTTGTCAATCTCTTATAAAAAGAGTAATTTGTTGTCAAAATACTAGAAAAATGAGGGTTGTTGTCTCTTAATTTGCTTGCCACATCAAAGGAGATGGTTTTAATGGTGGTCATTGGTAGTCAAAAGGAAGCTTGAAGATAGGAAAATTAGTAAAAAAAGGGGAGTTTGCTCCTCTTTTTTTTCCTTTCAGCTGAACGAAAGTCCAACTTTTCTATGAAACTAAATTATAAAAATATTAGTCTTAAACCCGTGCGATGCACGGATGTATTAAAAGTAGTTATATATATAATAAAAACACAATTATAATCTACATAAATATACACAAATTATGAAGCAAAACCTATAAATGTACATATAATTAGAAAGAAGGAAATATAAGCGATACTATTTTACTTGCAATGAATATACAAACATATATCTGTAGCTGTTTTTTATTAATATGCACAATGTATTAGAAAAAGATCAATATAAAAGAGAAATAAACTATAAATATACAAATAAATTAGGAAGGATACGCATAAATAAGAAAAAGTTAAACCAAAAAAATATTTAGATGAAAATACCCAAATAAATAAAATTTAAGCCAAAAATATAAATATAAATTTAAGAGGAAATCAAGGGCAACCTAACATTATTTAAGTAATGTATTAAAATCAAATTTTAAATGTACACGTAAAATTTTGCACCCCGTTATATATTGGATGTTTAAAACTTGACATAAACAAAAACGTAAAGCAAATTAGTAACATAAAAATACTTGAGTCATTCCAAGAGTTTGCCAAAGAATTTGGTGAACAAAGCCGACATCTTGAAAGATCAATAACGACAATGAATCAATTGCATAACCAACCAAACAATAGAGAAAGAGGATCAGACTATCAGAGCAGTAAGCTAGGGTTCTACTGTAGACAACTATGATTTTCGGGATTCAATAATCAGAAAATATTGCATCTCAAATTGGATAGTTGTTAGCATAATGATGATGATCCCTTTTCTTCTTTAATTGTTTACTTGTCATCTCCAACACCTGTCATCCCTACATTTAACATTCATCAATTAATCAACATTATATTAAAAACTAACTACAATCAATCATGAGCCCATAAAAAACTATTTATATATATATATATAGAGAGAGGCATGCAACCTAATTTATTTAATTTATTTTATTCAAGAAAAACAGGGCAATAGTATCTTCCTTGTTCTCGTACATAGGGGGCTCCTAAGAAGGAAAAGTATGTTAAATGAGGAGCTTGACGCTTGACGCTTGCCCCTTTTGTGGAAGCTCGAGAGGAGAGAGACCATGTGCTATTGGAATGCCCTTTTTTCATAGCAAATCTGGGAGACTATAATTAATGCAGAACAGGGATACAGAATGAGCTAGACACAAAATATCGGGCTCATATTCAAAGGTTTTGGGTGACAACATGCTTTACAATAATTTAGACACTATGGCTACATACGAAATAAGTTATATATAATGGGGAATAGAGAGATGGGGAAACAGTGATAAAGGCCATAAAGTGGAGGACATTAAGCTGAAAAAGTGCTGTAAAGTTGAAGTTGCCGTATAAATTTTAATGCAATACTATATAGGTTACTTATACAAAGGATAGAAGACAAGGAAGCTATAAGGAGGTAGGAAACCAGAGGGGCCAAACAAACAACATGTGATAAAGAATCCAAGAAGGAAAGAATACAAAATATAGGTTACTTAAAAATAAAACAGGTTTGTGCATGGTAGAGTAGGAAGAGTATATTGTAATTTTCATTACCTACACTTTACCCAGTAAATATATAATCACCAACACCAATACAATATTGCCTCTTCAATGCATGTCGATGACCAACATTGTTGATTGTCAATCACTACCATGCTATCGTCGTTGCTTCCACCAAATCGTGAAAACCATTAAAAAAAACCCCCAATTTGCATCTCTGACTCGCAAAATCAATCCAACCTAGAATCAATGTCACAAAATTAAATCAAAATCTATAAAAGAGTTGTTGTGAAGATTATAGATAGAGAGAGGGAAAGCTGAAAGTTAAAGAGGGAGAGTTGGAAAGAAAGAAGACTTTCTAAAAAATTGAAAAGATATGTGAGAGAGAGGGGGGGGGGGGGGGAAGAGATGTTCTGCAAGATTGAGTATTCATGCGTGAATCGGATAGATGTGAAAAATTTCTTCACTTTTTCAAAAATAAACTCTATTTTTAAATCTAGCTGACTGATAACATCAACCAGGGTCCAAACCAGCTGGGCGGAGACACCAGCTGCAGCGTTAGCTACGGCGACGACGGCGAGTTCGGCAACTCCAAGTCGGACGACACTGGCCCCGACGCTGCTCTTGGTCACCTCCAGGGCTGTCATGTAGAGTGCACGCGCCGAGATGGTGCATGTTAAAGATGTCCCGAACCCTTTGTAAAGACGAGAAGATGAATGCGACGATTTTCAGGCTCGATAATTGCAACTCCGCCACCTGTTGCCGCGTCTTCAACACCTCCACCGGGTACGCTGCTGCCGATATGCCCGAAAACATGGCGGCGCCAAGGAGGAAGAACTTGGATTTATCCCGCATTTCCCAGTTGATATCAGAATGTATATGAATCTCTTTTTTCGATTCATCTTTGGCTGGTCTCAAAATCATCTTCGCCGCCTTCAATGCCCTAATCAAATCTTCTCTATGTTCTTCCCACCGGCTGATTTGTAGGGTTAGGGTTTTTAATTAGGGGTTCATTGAAGAATATTTACAGCAAAAAACACAATACAAACACATCCAAAATTGAAAATCGATTGCCAAATCGCCAAGATACAAATTTAAAAACAGAGATCGATGAAGGGTTGTAATTACAGACTGAAAGATAATAGAGAGAGAGACTGTGTGTGTGTGTTGTGTGATAACTGACAGATTGAGGCTTAGAGCGTGTTCAGTTACCGAGGTGACATACACTCTTCTTTCACTTTTTCAAAAATAAACTGTCAATAATTTGAAAATATACAATTGTTCAGTTAACCGTAAAAATTTTGAATTATTTTGATTATAATTGGTTCTGGCTCCACAAATTGCTTTCCTTTCAGTATTTAGGGGGCCCGCTAACATTCCTATTATAATATATAGATTTGTAGTGATATTTTACCATTAATATTTTTCGGGAAGATATTTGGTATAATTCGAGACTAAGCACTTGACCATTCATACTCAACATGAGAATAATATAATTAACGAAATAAATCAATATACTTGCGCAATGATTAAGATTTTGCCAAAATAATTAAAAATCTCGGTTTTTACATCTTAGGGGATTGAGAGTTACTGAAAGAGGGGGGGTTTTGTGGCACGTGGGAGATGAGAAAAAAAAATCAAAATATGGGAGGATAAGTGGCTTCGGAGTACCCTATCCTAAAGTAAGTAACCTTACCCTTATCCGTTTGACCGGATCCTAAAATTCAGGAACCTTACCCTTACCCATTTGAATCGGTTCATAAATCTTAGGAACCTAACCTTTACCCATGGTTCCGGATTTGGTTCCGGCACATTATACACTAACTATATTTTCTACCTTTTTTTTAAATAAAAAAGTCACTGATTTCCTCGTCCATTCACACTCGTTTGACGTTTAACATGCATTATTAATATATATACACTGGTTTTAAAAAAGTCATGATTATCGTGAATCTTTGACTGTTGTCTGATATGAACAAAACAACGATACAAAATTATAAATATTATTAAGGGGGTGTTTGGTGCACGGTTATTGGCTGTTTTTAGTTGTTGGCTGGTTTGTTATCTGTTTGACTTTTGACTGTTTTATTAGCTGTTTTTTTCAGCTGTTTGCATTAGCTGTTTGTATAAAAGAGTGTTTGGTTGAGTTAGATGTTTGTAGGATGACTTTTTCTCCTGATTTCCAATTGTACCCTTGGCTTTATTTGTAGTGTTCTTTAATATTATGATTTTTTAAATTCATTTTTAGGTTTTTTGTCCATATTGTAATTCGTTTTTAGATTTAACATTATGATTTATATTCATGTTTAGTTTTTTTTTTTTTTATCTCGATGTACTCTTACAATTTAATGTAGATATTTTATAATTTATTTGTAGAAGTTACATTATTCTAAACAATAGGTATATGTATAATCAATTAGTAACTACATTGTCAATATAAACCATAATGACAATATGAGTCTCTTTTCCAAATTAATAGGAAAAGTAAATAAACTAGGAATTAAGAGAAAAATTAAAAGAACTAAACCTAAATTATTTTGATGACAATTTTTGTAATTTTTGTGAATTAATTGATCAATATAGTAATTTAAAATATAAAAAGCCAACAACTATTTACAAAAAGCTACTCATAGTAGCTTTTTACAAATTGGCTTTTTGGGGTTAAAAAGCTAGTTGAATCCGTCAATCTACCAAACACCCCATATTAGCATATTGACTAGTCAAACAGCCAAAAACCCTCCAAAAAGCCATTTTCTCCAAAAAGCCATCCAAAAAGTCGGACACCAAACGCCCCCTAATACAAATTAAGTCTCGACATAAATTACAGCTGGCTTTTTAGTAAAATGGTTTCTGAAATGAATGTATATATTGATTTGTTTTTATTAAAATAAGGCTCGAGGTTCTGCACCCCCAGTGGTTTGGGGTCCTAGGTTCCACCTACCTAATAGCTAACTGTAATTGACAGGTTCCAAGTTCCGATTCAAGGTAGTAGTTTAGGAATCTTACCCTTATCCGTTTGACAGGTTCATGAATTTTTGAAATCTTACCCTTACCCGTTTGACCAATTCTGGTCAGATTCCAGATTCTGGATTTGAATCCGTTTGCCCCTGACAATAGTGGTGGAGTTAATTGATAATGGCGCGATTGAGTGCAAACAAGACCTCTTAGTACCATGTTCCAACGAACCTACAAAGAGGGAAATTCAATCAATCCCTCATGGTAAGAACCCGAGAGCAGAAAAGTTGACTTGGAGGCACACAAGAGATAGTCAATTCACTATTAAATTAGGGTACAAAGCAGCCAGAGACGTGTCCAGAAATGAGAATGGGACGACAAGCTCATGCTCAAGGGTGGCTAAGGGGATAGTCGGTCCGATATAGGGTATGCAATTATCTTCAAAGGTGAAATACTACGCTTGACGTATATGGAAGGATGCACCTTCTACACTTGTCATCCTAACAAAGAGAGGGATGGAAGTGGACCAAATATGTAGGGCTTACAAGAAGATTATGAGTCCAATAACCATATTTTCTTGGAATGTTCATGGGCTTAGCAAGTTCGGAGGACTTTGGTGCTGAGGATGAATGTGGAAGTGAGGCCGAAAATATATGTGAGAAGACGGATGGAAAGCAACTTGAAGAAAATGGATAATTACGCAAGGGTGTGTTGCTAACTTATGGTTCATTTGGCATGTAAGGAGTAGAAGAGTATGTGTTCAAGAGTCGATCTCCCACTTTATCCATGGGAAATGACAAACCAGGCCATATCCTTCCTTGAGAAACACGTTCCTGCGCAAGAGAGGGGCAACCCAAAAGTCCCAAGTCACGAAGACAAGCTATCCTTGAAAAACATGAGGCGGGTGAGGCCAAAGTCAATGTGGATGCTTTAGTGATACGAGAGGCTATGGAGACTGGGGATCAGCTGTTAGAGACTAGGACAGAATGGTTCTTGCAGCATTGATAGTTGTTGGGGGGGGGGGGGGGGGGGGAGGGAACCTATGGAGGCAAGACGTGCAAAATCAGGATTGAAGTTGGGATCAGAGATGGCACTACAACATAATGAGCTCGAAATCGACTCTCACACAATATACCTTACTCTCCCCAAGGGTTTGAAGACTATAGCTGAATCACAAGCCATAGTCAAGGATTGTATTAATATAGTATTCCATTAACTTTTGAATAAGTTTTGTTCACACTTTATCTAGGTTAACAGAATGTGTCGTTTGAGTCAAGAACTTGGTTGGATTTATGTCTTGCTGATGTGGCCTTGATGACCTTCCACAACCATTGTATTTCATTTCTTTTCTTAATTGCTTTTGAATAGTAGCTTTCAAAAAGAAATTCAACTCTATACAAATTTAACCACTATCCAGCTTCATAAAATATCCAAAAATATCAAAGCAGGGAGATTAAGCCTTAAACTAACTGTCGCCCAAATTCTTAGGGTATGTTCTTTAGGTCATTTGTCAACCTACACATGTATTTACCTGCACCAACCTACACTTACCTATACTCATTTGCACATACTCTCACTTACATGCACCCAATTTCAAATTAATTATGTTAATAAATATTAACATTGGTTTATAAATTTTATCAATTTTCATCTCAATAAATAAAATTTCAACATCACTTTAAGAAAGTAAAATATTTTCTTATGAATTTTTAAACTAGAGGAACAACATTCAAACAATAGTAAATGATAATGAAGTGGCATATCAAACTTGTAAAGGTAACAAAAAATGGAATGTATTAGCGATGTGTTCGATTGATGTTAATATGATGTTCATTTACATCAATGTCAAGTGGGAATGAAATACTCATGACATGAAAATGCTCCAATATAATTAATCTTAGGTTCAGCTTCCAACATCATCCAATAAGTAATGCTCTATATTATACATTTCTATTTTAAATTGAATTCAAGTGATTTTCTAATATTAAGATCCACTTTATAAGATTATGAAAATATTATTTGGCCGATTCTACATATTGAACACTCTTGGATATTTAGCTTCATGCATGAATAGAATATTCTGTTACGTGCTCAAGATTTCAAAAGTGTGGATCGACTCGCAAATAAAGAGACCTTCAATTTTTATTATTCTTCACTTATGATGACAATTGAGGGGACATTTCGAGTGTTAAAAAACACATGTGAAAGATATTGAACGATATAATGTCTCAAGCGCACAAGCAACAACAAATTCATCTAGTTATGGTGAGTTGTATATTACACAACTTCATCATCATGTACCAAATAGGGATACGTATTTCAAAAAGTCCAATTCATACTATATCTATTCTCGACATCACAATCTATGATGCCCCCGATAAAGAGCTATTAATCAATTTAGGCATGAAATATGTGCAAGTCTAACAAATTATATGTTATCGAAAAAATATATAGTTTGTTCAAATGTGTATTATAAACATGAATTTTTTCATGTACATTCTCAAGTTTGCACATAATATTAAAAAGGATTTTTGGACGCTAATATGTTGAATTTTTAGGGTATTGGACAATAATACACTGAACTTTGACCTTGGACAATAATGCACTGAACTTTGAGGGGTGTTGGACAATAATGCACCAAAAACAATTTCAACGGTGGTTGACTTGGTGACGATCTTACATGGCAGACTGAGAAGATGAATAGGTTAAATAATATCTAAATTTATGACATATCGGGTAATCTACACAAGCAAAGGTGATTTTATACGACAACAACAACAATATCTCAATGGAAACACGTTTAAACAAATGTGATTCTATTTTTTTTTTACCTCTTTTCAAAGTTGATTCTCTTTGCTTATTTGTGGGTTAGCTGACATGTCTTAAATTTAAATATTTTTGGACCAATTCATCTCCTCCACCTACTATGTAGGATTTCTGCAAATTCAGTCAATGCCGAAATCGTTTTGAGCGCATTATTGTTCAACACCCCTAAAGTACAGTGTAATATTGTCCAATGTCAAAATTCAGTGCATTATTATCCAATATCCCCAAGTTTAGTATATTAGCATCCAAAAACCCTTTTAAAATTAATAATAATCGTATTTTTTTTCCATAACCATATATAATACTAATACAACAATAAGAAAGTCATCAAAACATTTTCAATTGGTAAGTGAAAGGTAGAATAAATAAGGTTAGATAGTGTAAGTAAGATTAGGTTGGTAAAGTAGCATAGATAGAAATATGTAAATGCTTAAATATGTATAAGGTAATTTAGGAGGTAAGTAGGTTCTACTTACCTTCCAAAAGAACACGAAGTGTTTGGATTTCTAAAGTTGTTCCTTGCCAATCTTATAAAAGAAAATATAAATATTTGAATCAAACTGACCAAAAAATACAAAAATAAAAAATTCCAGTGAGGAGCCCAGGAAAATTCAAAAATAAAATATGGCTTTCTTCCATTCCAACAAATAGAAAAACCATGTATACACCCAAATGATTAACATTTTAAGGTCAAAGCAGCTGTACACCCATACACAACGAACGAGCAACAAAAAGACAACAAATCCACCATCATCAAAGATTTACATCCAAAAAGGTTAGATAAAATGACTCAGGCTTGGAAGAAATGGAATTGTGTGTAATTGGAGGTTTTTTTTAGGTTCAAAAAAGCAGTTAACTATATGCCAATAATTCCACAGAAATCCAGATCTTGAGACCCATCACCTAGAAAAACCATCTTCCCATCCGCCATATGTCTATGTATAAAGTGTCTATTTACTTGAATGGTATACCAATGGTGTCACTGGAACAAAGAGAAGCTTTTACGATGTCTGAGATGTCGAGATGGTTGCCCTGAATCTGATGGCCTTGGCTTGAGTTGACCGACATTGGCTATATCTCTTTGAGCATCTGAGGACCAGGGGAGTAGCTTGCACCCAATTTTCCAAGCAACCAACCGGGGAGAACTAAGAGAACTGTAAGACTTGCTTACTTTTCTCATCTCTTGCTTCATCTTTCCAAATTCTTCTTCTAATTCCCGAACCCTAGATCTCATCCTCTCCATGTCTCCTTTTAGACCACGGTTCTCGCATACAACTGACACCCAACCATCTCTTTGTAAAATCCCCCCCACCATTTCATTTTGATTTGCTGGGGCATGCTCTGGGTCCATGGCTTGGAGACAACCAGCGAGAGCAGATCTCAGATGCATTTGCTCAAAAAATAACACCTGAAGAACAACTCTTAGGGGCAGCCTTTCATTCTGGGAAGCATGGGCACATGCATCAATTGAGAGCTTTTCGTAGTCAATGATGTTGCAAAGTTGTTCCTTCTCTTTATCTAAAAGCCATGGATGAGCCTGCACCATCCATATAGTAATTGAGAGGACTACATACTGTAACAAGTTAACAGATAGTAGATACACCGGTAAATAAATAGCCGTAGGCCCAAACAGATGCATAAAGAAACAACTCTCATTTGATTTGGGTTCAGCATTTTAATAGGAACGAGAAGAGATAAAGAGATCCTTTATTTTTTTGGGTTTATTTTTGTAATCTGCCTTTTTTTTACAATGGGTAAGCACAATAGTCCACTGGCCCTTATCTTCAGGCTAACCACTAACCACCAACAAGCCTTATATGCCGGATGGAGATAAGTACCAAACTGCCCATAAGTAGCATGACCCATCGATCCCACAAGTTTTTCACATAGGAAGCTCTTTTTTTTTTGTTTCCCTAACCAAGGGTCAAACCTCTCCATAGAATGCTTGGAAGATGGGACTATGGCCAACCACACCTCTTTGGTATTTATAATAGACCCCTCCTCACTAGGGAAAAAAGGGAATGAAAATGGAGTGCCAGAAAAATCATTTCCAAACCCATAGTTTATATACGAACAATCAAATGCAATCAAGGATTCAGAGTTAGAGGAACTAATCCATGATTGGTCGACCAACATGCATCATTGAAATAGCGAATTCCAAAGCCTCAACAATGGACACAAAAACGATCTAGATGCAAATAAGCCAAGCTAATTTCATTCAAACTAGATATTCCATAAACCCATTTCTTGTTTAAAATTAACCCTACCAGAAAATCAACCCTTGAATGACCCATTAATCATCTGCTAATTACAAATTTAAGCCAGTGATTCTGCAAGTGATTGCTACAAATAAGTTTTCTCAGGCTGCTGCCAGTACTAATAAAAAAAGGTGCAGCATATCAAAATGAAATGGATGGCTGTTTGTTTATCTTTGCCTATGGGCTATGGAATTGTACAGCAGCAGAAACAAGAAAACATTACACATAAGACAAAGATAAACAAATAGCTGTCCCTGAAGACACATCCTCCTTTAGTATTACATTGATTGTACTCAATGCTCAGTTTTCATATCTGTCCAGCTCCAACTAACAAACCAACAGAGAACATAACCAAATCTTAGTCAAGTCACTTCCTTTTTAATTCTATATTACATATGTCAGCATTTGCAAAATAATGAACCATGAATTAGAGCTGCTTCCTTTTTATGTTTAATTCACAGTCACATGTGTCAGCATTGGCAAAAGGGCTTTTATATTAAAATAATCCCAAAAATATGTCACGGTGGTCCGAACTACACTCACCGTACTCTGGCATACCACAACCAAGTTGCTGCCAAATAAACTCGGTGGTTTACTGAGCTGACGGGGTTTTGACTTCTTTTTTTTCTTGGACTTTACATCAACATTCCTTTCTCTCTACCATCCAACAACTTTCCTTTCCTCCTTCCCTCTCCATCACAGACCCATTATTTCTCCACAGTTTTCCACATTTTTCTTCAAAATCCTAGAGAACCCCAAGTTGTGACGTTCGAGAAGTCACTGATGAGCCAAGCTCCTTTGGCAAGCTCAGTCCTCTGCTTTCTGTTGCACATACAATCATTTGTCAACCTAAAGTGGGCATCCACATTTCCCAACTCCACCTAGTTTGGCTGCTCCACTACCATTGCTTTTAGAACACACAATTCCTCTACAGGTGTGCATCCTCTGTCTTCACTTTCTCCTCTTCCCTTACTCTTTCTCTCTCCAACAATTACCCCCTCTCCCCTCCCACTTTTATTTATGGGTTGGTCTTTCTCTGCAATTGAACCACAGATTGTGTTAAGCGAACCCAAACTAAGAGCTTTTCTGAACCTTAATCTCCAACACCTCTCTAGAACCTCCAATTTCCTCTGCTGTTCATCTGGGTTTGACAACAATTCTTCTTCTATTGATGCTACATCAATGAGAGAAGATTCAAACAATAATGGGCAGTTCAATTCTGCTACTAACTGGGAAGAATTACTTAAGCCATTTGATCTTGAAGATCATTAGCAATCACACAATTTTTTTAAACCCACCAGCTTTTTAAGTTACTTGAGTTGCCCATTTATGTGCCAACTTCAATGGAGCTTTATGAATGGGGTGGCACCCAGAAAGGGTATTTGCATTCATTTGATGTGTATTATTCTTTGATTAATAAGCTTGGTTCTATTCAGAGGTTAAGGAGATTGCAGGTTGTTGCTGAGAATGAAAGGTGAAGAGATTGTCTTCAAAGAATCCCTTTCTATGTTGATAATGAGGTATGCTGACAGAGGGAGAGGAAGAAATGAAAGGGATTGGGTGATGGAGAGAAAAGGAATGAGTGAGGAAGACTGAGATGCTTATGTGGAGTCCATAATATAAAAAGAAAAGAAAATTCAAACTGCCACAGCTCAGCAGACCACCAAGTTCATTTGGTGGCAACTCAGTACCTGGTGGCATGCCACAATACAGTAGGTCGAAAATTCAGAGCGCTGTGATATATTTCTAAAGATCGGGTTATCAGCATTTCAATTTCAAACAGTCAACGTAGGAATTATTGTAATCCAAAAAACCTTTGTAAAATGATGAAACATGAATCTAAGTTTATCATCACACAAAACTCAATACTTACTATCATTTTTTACCAGCAAAGATTCTGTTTTACTTATTGTTTGGGTTTCAATGATGCCAGCTTTAGGTCATGACATGCCGAGTAATCCGAACATTGTCCAAACTTTAGGGTTGTCGGATTTCATTATACTATCACTGAGTTTCAATCACTTTAACTCAGTTGTAATGTGATGTGGTGGCATGGTTGTTCTATATTGGCAAATGTATAACCAAAAATCAAACAAATCCAATCGCATCATCACTCGAACATTGAGATAAAGTGATTTGAACCCGGAGGAAGTATACTGAAACCCAACACCCCTTAAGTTCAGTTCTTGTCGTGTATATCGGAAGTTTGTATTATTTGGCATGTCATGACCCAAAGTTGAGATAATTCAAATTCAAAAACCCTCACTTTTTCCAAATAAAACGACCAATTATCAGCATAAAGACAAACCTTGAAATATATGTCAAGAGCCCTATAAAGGCCATCATACAAGGACCTAGAATCTTCTGGAAGAGCCTCAGCAAGAGCACGCATCTTTTCTGGTTTCAAATTCACATCAGAAGCAACTTCGGCAATATAGTTATCCACCAGCTTTGCCACTTGCCTCATTGGTTCCGATGATGGTGATGCTTCCATATCAGGAGAGCGCGGAGAAAACAATGGAACCCTCGACTCTGATGACGAAAAGTGCTGGATAATCCTCTGAACACAATCTGTATCATACAAGGTCTCAGAGTCTGAGTAAGTAGGAATCAGAAGGCCATCTAAGGTTGCCAGTTCAAGTTGCATCCCAATTCTTTTTTCCAAAGCTTCCCTGCACTCTTCACTCACACCCAAAATCAGCGCAGTACGAAGAACCCCCAACAAGAAACGACAATAAGATTTATCCTTCTTTTCAGGCAGTAACTGGACAATTGTTTCCAACAGGGTTTTTTCATCAACAGTCGCATGTACCAAACTAAGACTTGCACCTGTTCTGGTTGTACCACCTTGTCCACCCTGCCATCGCCCTAAGCCTGGAAGGTATTTTCTAGCATAGTACATTATTGCACCAGCTATATTTTCAGCTCGTATGCCTCTAGCTTGCATTGTCTTAATGAGTTTTTCAAATAAATAAATGCTGAGATATGAAACATCTTCATACCACCAATTAGACTCTACACTTCTGATTCTTGCCCCTGTATTTATTCCATTCCATAATATGCTTCCACCAGGGCTCTGTAAACTACCATACATCATCATCGGCCAACCAAACAAACTTGGGTCGGTACAAACCATTGTGGATACGGCATTCAAACATTTGCCAATGAGGTTAAGCTGTTCTGCCAATTGGATAACCAGTTCAGCATTCTGAAGGGCAACAATACAATCTTTCCAATTACGAATTATATTCTTGTGGAAGTAACTGTCGCATCTGGACAATAAGTTATCCTCTCCATATTTATCTGTCATCTCCAGATAGTCTGCAGCGCAATAAATCATCATTATGTTCCTTGGGGTCATGTCAGTCCGAAGTCCATAGCAGAACTTGGCAATAAGAAGAAAAGTATCAGGGCCTCCTGGGAATCCCTCAAGAAATATGGTGGAAGGTTGCTTGTTTGTTCCTTGAGATGCCCTAAGTTCTTTATCCATTTTCCCACATCTTGATACAAGAGGAAACTGGGCAGAAAAGTAAGATTATGTCATGCATAAGGTATGTCAAAAGTCAAAGCCACAACAAATTTTAAAACAACAGCCGCCAATGCATAGAATTACACATGTGGAGCTGATATTACATTAAAACAAAAAAACGTTTATTCGCCGCTCAGCAAAACAAAAATAACCACGTCTGCATACAAGTGCAGGATAATTGAGCTGGCAGCAGCAAGTAAAAGAGATCCAAACCAAACCAATATATCAGAACCCCGCCTAGAGAAGGTGTTTCCAATTTTCATTCCTTTTTTTTTATTTGTTGGGGGGGGGGGGGGGGGTAGGAGGTAGAGGTACATTGTTACACATCCTGAAAGCTACAACTTAATTGCAATTCTAATTCTCTAGACCAAAAATTTGAGCAAGTTGGTTGACCCAAGCTTTATGTAATGTTGATTGCATAACACTACACAGTAGCTGAAATCACGGATCTTCGAATGAATCTATTGCATACAAACAGGGAATAGTTACCTAATAGTGACAGTTTCAGGGCCCAAAGAATGGATCATGGATGAATTCAAAGAACAGATTTATTAGTATAATAATAATAATAATAATAATAATAATAATAATAATAATAATAATAATAATAATAATAATAGCATCAGCAAGGGGGGTGCATTTTTTACATGGAAAGCCAAACACTAGTCTGGGAATGAAAGGCTAACATTTCACCGGCACTTATTAAAATGCTATAAGCTTGTATAAAACATTATTGACTAACTGAACATTTAAACTAGAGCAGATAGCTAACTATAAGGTTGTTGCTAAACAAGGCCATATCAAATAATAAGAAATAGCAAACATTTGTACTAAAGCAACGAAACTAATCTATGTGGAATGATAGAAAGAAGAACAAAACCTTATGAAGATGAAATTTTACTTCTTCCACGACAACAGTAACATCGCTAGGCAAACCTGCATTGCAGAACCTGTGGTGACCATGAAAGTCACATTACAAAACGTTTGAAATAGAAACCTCATCATCCCAATCAGAAATACTGGAAAATTCACAATTATGGAATAAAATTATCCCAATCATTCAACAACCCCTTCAATCATCACATCTAGAAGACAAAATAGAAATGATACAGATTAAACAGTACAGTATCATTCCCACACCCTTCTTACCTAATCACCCCCTATTTGACATCAAACTCGGAAGAAATCATACAACCTTGAGAACATTTTTCATTTTCAAAAATAAAGGCTTTCCATAATTCGAAAATTTGGGCTTGGAAGCAATATGAGGCAATTTGAGGAGCTTATGATGAGAATTTGTGTGGATTATAATTATTCTATTTGAACTCCAGTATTGGAACCCTAAGTTATCAAAAAAAAATGGCAGAAAGCTGATCAAATGAAATTCTGTTTCCCTCTGTGTCGCAAAACGTATGAGGCCAGAAGCCCTATCACAAATTGAACAACCAAATCACAAAGTACATACATAGATAGAGAAGGGTATTATGCCAATCAATGCCTTGACGCCTGAACTCAGCAACTCTGCCTGCAGGAGCCATGGGAGCCAGACAATAGAGCTCTCTCTCTCTCTCTCTCTCTCTCTGTCTTCCAACTACTCAAAACCAAAAAGCCACCATTTCAAATCAAAGTTCACCAAACTCCAACTTTCCCTTTTGGCAGGTGCCCATACGAGGCCACCAAACATGGGCACTAACTAGTAAGTAGTGAAAGAAGGGTCACCCATTGCGACTTGAAACAAGGAACAACAAATCATCTCCCTCGACCCTCCCCAGAAATACCACAACTTTTAAGGTGAACAAAAACCCACAAAAGAAACATTTAAAATAACACAAAAATTGCAGGGCACAGTGGGTATTGCGTGTCTTCATCGCCTAATAGTACTTTACAGCTTACCAGATAATCTCACTTTATTCAACTCTGCATTACCGTTTTCCTTCAAATTCCAATACTAATCCCATATTTATTTTTACTTTGGTGACTTCTAATCTAATCACTAACAAGGCCCTGTTTTTTTATGCGGTGTTTTGCGGAATGGTGTGGTGAGGTGTGGTGAAATTGTGGCGGGGAGTGGTGGAATTGTAGTAAGTTATTGGTATGTGGGGTAGGTGAGAGGAGAGAATGTAAAAAAATAGAGGAGAAAAGTGAGGAGAGATAAAAGTAATGATTTACGGTAAAATGTGGTGGGTTGTGGCAAATTACGGTAGGTTGTAGCACCGCAGTTTGCCAACCGCAGAAAAGAATAAGGCCTAAATGCAATGACAACTCTGCAAAAGTCGCCCATTCTCTTCTTTTTTTCATTTCTTTTTTCTTTTTATTTAAGTGAATTATATTAAACTATTAAAAAATACTCCTTAATCTCATTTTATTGAATTCTCTCCTAGTAAATTTTGTAGATTTTAGAAAATTATATGTTATTTTATGATAATGAACTTGTTGTAGTGTCATTTGACCTATATAGAATGTTTTTTTTTTGAAAGCGTCAAACGAGCGACTTAACTTTTATTAACTGAGAAACAATACATATCATTTTGGGCCAAGGCTAAAGATGCCTCAGGACCATCCTCCAACCAAATCCATGTAGCCGAATCATAGGGTTGAAGGTGAGCAAGGGAATGAGCTACTCTATTCCACCAAGAATATGACTCAAGAAACGAAATTAAAAAGCGAGACTAATTTTCCGATTTCTTCTAGAACAATACCGAGACTATGATTAGCTCTAAAACCGTCTTTGCCTTGAAATAAATGCTAGGCGCTCCTTCAATAATCAAAGAACGGAAACCTACGTCCCAAGTCGTATTGATCCCGAAAAGACAAGCTTCGCTTCTTCAAGTTCCGGCGAGGAGAAGCCAAGTCGCTGGTACAACTGCGACGACAACACCTTCGTGATTTCGGATCACGAATCCCCACCCTCGACCCCAGTTGCTTAGTTTGGCTGCGTCAAAATTGAGCTTCCAAATTCCATTGCTAGGTGGAGCCCAGAGAGAATTGTGAGCGGGACTAGAAGTTGTCGTGGCTGAAGGAAGCGAAAGGTAGTCTTGAATAATCTCTCGAGCCCAGAGAGAATTGTGAGAGAATGTTAGAATGTCGGGAGGATTTCCTTGCACAATCTCCATCCAAAAGCTCGAATTCTAGGCGGTATCCGAAGACTCCATAATTTTTTCCATATGTTGAGCTTGTAGCTGGTCGATGCCATGGAGGAATGTCGATTTGAGAGAAGGTTGTGATACCCAGATTTGACAGAGTACTCGCCATTCTTTGTACCATGCCATGCTTGTCTGTCTTCCGGGAAGGTGGAGCTCAATGGTATGGCGGTGATGGCTTCCACATCACAAGGAAGGAAAAATTGTTCCAGAACTTGCTTGTTCCAGCACCCCTGTTCGACATCAATGAGGTCACTTACTGTATTCACTGGGCAAGACTGGCTGTGAGGGGTAATAAGCCTAAACGAAGGCTGACGGTCAATCCATTTGTCTTCCCAGATGTGTACTTGTTGCCCATTCCCAATAAACCATCTCAATCGGGATTGGGCTGTTTGTCGTGCCTCCCACAAGCTTCTCCAAGTGTAGCTCGGGCGAGGGCCTAGATTAGCTGAGAAAATATCACTCGTGGGATGATATTTTGCCTTTAGAAGCTGAGCAACCAAGGATGTTGGGTGTCTCCAAAGTCGCCAAATTTGCTTTGCTAACAAGGCATGGTTAAAATCTTCAAGGTTTCGAAAACCCATCCCTCCCAAATCTTTGCTCATATGAAGATACTTCGGCTTCAGCCAATGCATCTTACGCTCGCTCTGTTTGGCTCCCCACCAGTATTTAAGAATGGCTCGTTGAATGTCATTGCAGAGAGATACCGGGAGTTTGAAAATACTCATAGCATATACAGGAAAAGCCTGAGCAACCGCTTTGATAATGACCTCACGTCCGGCCCAAGATAGAAAACGGTCATCCCAACTTGCTAGCCTTTTCATCACCATATCCTTAACACACAAAAGGTCCTTATATTTGGATCTCCCAACAAAAGTAGGTAAACCCAGATATTTATTGTGATTCAGAACCTCTCGAATCTCCAAGATTGCTTTAATGGCCTCTCTACGGGACTGAGGAGCCTGCTTGTGAAAGACTACATCTGTCTTGCTATAATTTACTTGCTGACCCGAGGCGTCTTCATATATTTTCAGCAAGTGTTTAATGACCCGTGCTTGCTCTTCCGTAGCACGACAGAAAAGAATAGTGTCATCCGCAAATAGAAGATGAGAGATGGCGGGGGCCCCCCTACAGATTTGGATACCTTGAAGCGAACCCGTTCTTACTGCCTGCTGAAATAAAGCTGAGAGACCTTCAGTAACAAGAGCAAACAGAAAAGGTGAGAGGGGGTCACCTTGGCGCAGACCCCGGGAGGGGGTTAGAAATCCCCTTGCAGTGCCATTGATCAGAAAAGAGAAAGTGGGTGATTCAACGAATCTCATGACTGAAGTGACCCACTGACGACTGAAACCCAATCTCTCCAGAATTCGCCGGAGGAACTCCCATTCAACTCTGTCGAAAGCTTTTTTCATATCCAGCTTGATAGACATGTACCCGTTGGATCCCGAGTGACAGTGTATGTGGTGGAACAACTCGTAAGCGATGAGGATGTTATCACTAATGAGTCGATCCTTCACAAAACCGCTTTGAGACTCCGAAATAATATCAGGCAAAATCATTTTCAGACGATTGGCTAAAACTTTGGTTGCAATTTTGACTAGGACGTTCGCGAGGCTTATGGGTCGAAAATCTACTACGGAAGTAGGATTTTTGACTTTTGGAATTAGAGCAACCAAGGTGTGATTGAGACCATCCTAGAATGGGCCGCCATTTAACATATCAATAACTGCAGCTGATACCTCCTGCCCAATAATATGCCAGAAGCGCTGGTAGAAATAAGGGTTGAAACCATCTGGGCCGGGAGACTTACCGGGATGCATCTGAAAAGCAGCAAATTTAATTTCTTCATGTGTGTATGGCGATAAGAGCGATTGGTTCATGTCGCTAGTTACCTTACTTTCAACATACTGCAGAATATCGTCCAGGTTGGACGTACCTTCCGAAGCGAAAAGTGTACCGTAATAACCAAGGAACATCTTCTCGAAATCCTCCATGCTGGTGAGAACGTCTCCGTTTTCGTCATGCAGCTGGGTAATTAGGTTCGTCTTTCTTCTTACAGAAGCTTTGCGATGAAACCATTTTGAGTTTTGATCTCCGTACATCAAAAAGTCTTTCTTAGCTCTTTGCCACCACATGATTTCTTCTTGCTTTTGGAGATCTCTCAATTTATGTAGCAATCGTTGGCGGTCCCGAGCACTTTGCTGCATACTCAAGTCTTTCTGTACTTTTTTAATCGACTTCTGAATAGATCCGAATTGCTCCTTCGCCCATTGGGATAAGGCGGATTTGCAATTTTTAAGCTTGGTGATGCAGTTTGTACAAGAATTTCCTTCAGCCGCTTTGCTCCAAATTTCAGCAATCAAAGGTTCACATGAATCGTTAGTAACCAACATATTTTCAAAGTAAAATCGTTTACCTCGGATATTTGCTCCTGTGGGCATTAAGTTCAAGCTAAGGCGAATTGGGAGGTGGTCTGACAATGTCTCTTCGAGATGAGATACCTCAGCTTTGGGAAATATTGCACTCCAGTCAGCATTGCAGAGAAAACGATCAAGCCGCTCTTCCACCGAGTCATAACCCTGGCGACCATTCCATCAAGTGAAAGCATATCCCTTGTAATTCATATCCATGAGCCCACAGCCAGTAAAAGTCTCAACGAAAATATCCAGGGTGTTTTGGGGTTTGGGTGGGCCTCCTTGCTTCTCAAAATTGAAGAAAATTTCGTTGGACACTCATTCCCATCTTCCTAAAAGTCTCAACCTAAAAGCCAAGGAAGATGGGAATGAGTGTTGAGATCTTCAACTAAACGGCAAGTGTTGGTTTTTAAGTGAGTCTGAGGCCACCCGTACAATCCAGTAAAACGCCAAGGGGAAGGACCAATCCCCTCGTCTACAACAACATCAATATGATGGCTTGAGTAAGACAACAATGAAACCTGAATATCTTTGAGCCAGAAAAGAGCAAGTCCACCTGATCTACCTCGACTATCAACACAAATTCCATGAAAGCCTACGAACCTTTGCTTGATAGAATTCATCTCGTGAGTACTTCGTTTGGTCTCCGACAAGAAGACCAATGTCGGCTTTGATTTGCGAATGAAACTCAGCAAATCGTTGACTGCCTGAGGGTCGCCGAGCCCCCGACAGTTTAACGAGATGATATTCATTGGGCTGGGCGGTGCTGCCAAGCAGCATCCGCCTCTTCGCCATCCATGTTGCTCGGGTAGGTTTTGGTCTCCACCGCTAGATATTTGCCGCCATTGTCGTCTTTTTGCATGGAGTTCAACTTTCTCTTGAAGACTTCAT
Source organism: Portulaca oleracea (assembly GCA_029582165.1). NCBI lineage: Eukaryota > Viridiplantae > Streptophyta > Magnoliopsida > Caryophyllales > Portulacaceae > Portulaca > Portulaca oleracea. The sequence goes on from CM055874.1 coordinate 35,326,405, forward strand.
GGCCAGTAGAGACCTCGTCAATGTTCATCCCATCGCGAGTCCCATTCTTGTCCGGCGAGGTTTGTGATCCCCCAGTATCTTGACTTGAGAACGCCAGTCGTAACCGTGCTCTTGCTTGGCACTCTTCCCTTTGAAAGCAAGGAAGAGTTTTCTTTCTTCTTGTAGCTCCGCTTCTGCATTCCTCCGCTTAGATTTTAACGGAGAGGCCTTCATCCAACTCCCGTATTGGAGCTCCTCGGTTGGGGTCGTCGGAGCAACTGTATCACACCCCTTTAGCACATGCCCCAACATACCACAACCATAGTAATAATCTGGGAGTTTGAGATACTTGAAACGAATCCATATTGACTTCCCACCAATTTTCACCATGATACCTCGCCGAAGGGGTTTTGTAATGTCCACATCCGCTCTGAAGCATAGAGATCTGTCAATCCCAAGCATGCTATCTTCTTCACAGCCCACAAAGATGCCAACTTTATCGCCTAAAATCTTCGCAAAAGCCTCAGTTTGACGTACCGCTGGCACTTCATAAGCCTTGACCCAGAATCTAGCCGTTTTGAAGACGATATCCGAATATTGCTCAGTGCCATCCCATTCCCTAAGGAGCAGAAGTTTATTATCAAAGGCCCAAGGACCTTCATTCATCACATATGATTTATCTGCCTCTGAAAAGAATTGGAACAAGAAGAGGTTGTCGGCTAATTCTCGCGCCACAACTCCATTAGTCGGTTTCTAGATGCTTTTGAGAACATTCCTCATGACCCTCAAGTTGAACGTGCTTTGAGTCAGAAGGTGTCCAACAAGGCTGAGAGCAATTTCAGATTTTTGGTCATCCGGAGCCTCGTCGTTAATCTCCAAAATTTCCTCTTCTTCCTCCGTCAATCGGAGTTTTCCAAGTTCAATCTCCATATCTCTTTCCATTGCAAACTTGTTTCCCACGCAACAACCAACAAGAAGAGTAGGCCTTCCTTTGGTACAAAGAACCACACCAAGACTCAGGCAGCGATGCGTTACTGCTAGTCTATATCCAAAGCCGATCGCCGGCGATCCCGCTTCACCGGAGGGAAGCAAAAGACTCACACAACCGCCGCTGAAACCTCTAGGGTTTAGGAGTCCGTTATGGTTTCAGAGGGGAGGGAGTATATCACAAGCCTATTGACCTATATAGAATGTTGAAATAGTACATTTCATCATAATAATAATAATAATAATAATAATAATAACAACATTAACAATAATATTTCCTTTGTTCGAGAAAATTATATTTACCCTACCTGACATTTGTGGTAATAATTTTTACACGCCCGACATTTGTGAAATAATTTTTACCTTACCTAATATGAACTGTTCATATATTTAAACCTCCTAAGATATTATGTAATTGTTGTTTGTTGGATTTTCCGGCCAACATTAAACAGTTAAATATGAATTGACTTTTTTACCCTTGATATTAACATATGACTTTCATTTAAGGATTTAATTAAATTTGAAGTGACGTTTTTACCCTTGATATTAATTCATCTGCCATTTGAAGGATTTAAACCCCAACTTTTCCTCAATCTCTTCGAAAACCCAAATCTAAAACCCCTCCCCTTTCTGAAAATGAAAGCCCTTGCCCCTTAACGCACCCTTTCTATCTCTCTTCGAATCTAAAATTTCAAACCCCTCCCCTATTCCATCTCCATTTTTGTAGCTATTTGGTGAAAATCCCTAACATTAGGTGTAGCATGGTACATTCATATAGTCAAATAGGGTCATTCTTGTATTTTCACATTTTCGATAAAGAAGTAACCGAATTCTCCCAGTAAAATTTATTTTCACTTAATGTTTGGTAAGGTAAAAATTATTTCACAAAAAAGAGTAATATCCCATTTTTACAGGAAATGGTAGATTCATTTCAGCTTGAGCTCTTTATCTCAATGGCTTTTCAATTGGAAGAATGTGAGGAAAAAATGGTGTCTTAAAACCATTATGGCGGCCTTAGCTACCTCTACTATTGCTATTATTTGGGAAGTTAGAAACTACAAAAAATTTCCAAGAAGCCACCAACCTTTATGGGAGGATGAAGTCATAAAGAAGATCCATTTTACTATTGTGCATAGATATCTGTTTTTGGTAAAGAAAAGTTCAAAATACAATTGTTGTATAGATTTTCTTCTCCATTGGGTTTTTGCCTTTTGGGCTTCTTCGGGCTGTTTTGTAATCTCTTGGACTTTGTTCCAAGTCTTTGGTAATGAAGAGTTACAATTCTGCCCAAAAAAAAAATTATTTTACGAATGTCGGGTGTGAAAAAATTATTACCACAAATGTCAGGTAGGGTAAATGTAATTTCTTATATTGACTGTCACAGTCTCTAATATCACTCTTTGTTTATAATTTTTTATATAATATTTTATTAATAATTTTAACATTATACTTTTATGATAGTATTTTCGTTACGAATATAATGATACTAATTTTATTTAACAAATCATTATATATATCGAGAATTTTATGTTTAAAATTTTATAAGTTTAACCGCACAATTTCCAAAGATGACGAATAATATGGAATGGAGGTATTAGTAATAAACTAATAATAATGTCTTTTTTGGTCATTTTATATTATCAACTATTTCAACTGCTAATTTTACTGAACATAACATTGACAAACAGCTACTAGAACAGCTATCAGTTATCCGTTATTATGCAACAGTTATACGTTGCCCTAACGGCTATCCGTTACTTAAACAACTATTAGTTTCTGAATCTGTTCTTTTTGTCGAACAAGGCCATAAACAAGAGAACTGCCCAAAAGTGGAAAACAACACCCAACTCACTCAAGGACCCAACTTTCTAATTAAATCTTCTTCAACATTCAAGACAATTATGTTGTTGGGTTTTCAAAAAATTACTCAGAGGTACCCCAATATTTGGGGAAATTATTTTTGATACTCAAACATTTCAAAACTTATTTAGAGGTACCCTTAATTTTTGGATTAATAATTATTAGGTGCTTTTTCGGCTATCATTTTTATTAAGTGATGGAAATACTCTTATTCTTCTTCTTCTTCCCCTTCTACCCCATCTCCATTAATGGAGCTCTGAAGCAAAATTTTTTCTCAACTATTTTTTTCTCATTCCAAAATTAGAACTTCCTCATAACTATTAGAACTTTTCAAAACTCTGCGCATTGTTGATGGACAGTGTTCTAGGCCGCAAAATGAGCCGTGGTGGATTGCGAATAAAGTTGATTGATCACTTGATGCAAGTGCAAGGTCAAGGCTAAATTTGCAATTTAGAACACTGCTCATCAACAATGCTTATAATAATAATGGAGAAGTTTAATTTGGAATGAAAAAAAAAGAGTTCAGAAAAAAATTTTGAACACTGGTGCGAACACTGGTTCATGCAAAAGTTTTCCTTTTTTTTAATTGCGAATATTGGTCCATGCAAGAGTTCACCAAGTCATCCAATTTTGATTGTTGTTCCGGTTCAAAGGTTCGAACAAGTTGAGACATTTAATGAATAATCTTTTTCTTTTGAGTGTAGGGAAGGTGTAAGGAAGGTAAAGTTTGGTAAGGAAAGATAAGTAAAGTAATAGAGATAGGTAATGTTATATCACCTATTTTTTTAGTTTAAATAAATTCTGCGAATTGAATAAAAACGTTTAATGTAAATTATCTAAAATATAACCATGTTCATTTGGATGGTAAGGTAAGATAAGACAAACTTAGATAAGGCAAGGTAAAATTTTACTTTACTTACAAAAGAACGGAACCTAACTAAAATTTGACAACATAGGTTTTGAGTTCTTTATGAACCTTTACCCCAAAGAAAGGTTCTATATCAACTTCATAATGACCAGGATGGGTTATGAAGGTTAGGACCTTTTTAGCTCACGATGAGTGTGTTCCACAATATTAGTTTGTTTTTTTCTTTTTTGGTAGCGTAGATAGAATATAAAAAATAAATACAACATCAAGGAAGAGTTCTTCTCTTAGCCCTCTTGGCTTTAGAATGTACTTCCTTAATGCTAGTTTTTTTTTGTTAAGGATAAAACAAACATCTAAAGTAAAATGACATTGTCGATGAAGGATATATTGGTCTTCGCAAAACGACTTCAATCTTCTGGCGCCCTCGTCATCCATTTTAAGTCGTTGCTTCGGTTGGACTTCGGTGACCTAGAAAAGACTCTTCTCTTGCATGTTTCGCTTCATCCCTGCAACACATTCCTTAAAACCACTAGGAGTTGATTGTCGGCCTTAGATACACGTAGGTATACTCCTATAGGCATTGTTGCTTCCTCGAGTAGCTATAAACTGTAAATAACTGCCACTTTGATGTCGCTATTGAGATGTTCCGGCAAAGGACCTTGTGTATCCAATTAAGAATCCACCTCCTGGTTGTTTATGAGTTCTGGTGCTCCCTCATATTTTGTCTCCATAGATAGTGACGGCGCATTGTCCACTACCATGTCCTCCATATCTCGGCATGCTTGAGGTTTAATTCTCACTATCAGAAAAACTCATACTCCTTGGGTCATAAAAACTCGTAGGCTTCCTTCGTAGAATCTCTTGATAGGTGTCTATAGAGATTGACATAGAATCCCCCCTGTTTGTTTTCTTCACAAATTTTAGAATTTGGTTAGTGTGAGCTTTATCCCCGGTCATTGGACTGATTGCCAGAGATCATGTGGGACTTTGGTTGGTCCAATCCTCCACGCTTGGCATTGATATTGAAGTAGGAGAAAGTGATTGGGTATTCATAGACTCTCTCCCCAATCCTTTCTCCTGAACCTTGGAGTAGTCATCTCCTACTCACATTTCACTGGCTACCTTCTTTCTCTTAGATTGAAGGTTTGACAGCTCTGTACCCAGCCCTTGCACTTTGTTGAGCATGTTTGTGCTCCGCTTAGAGAACCCATTTCCCTTTTTCTACTAAACTTGGGATGGTCTTCCTCACCTCTATCCAGATTTCGATTTGAGTTAGGTCATTCCTTACCTCCAAATTGGATGGACCAATCTCGAAGGCTCTCGCTAACACTTTGCTAGCCTCCTCAAATTGTCCAATCTTGGCTAGAGTTACACCACTTCTATAGAGAGCTTTGACATTGTGGGGGTCAAATTTTAGCACATACCCACAATATTCAATGGTTTTCTGAAAATCTCCCAGTTTTAATTCACAGGCTGCATAATTGAGGTTAATTGAAATGACCAAATTCCACAAAAGCAAGGAATCCTCTTCACTCGTAAGTAGACTTGCACACACAAACTGCAGGGCTTTTACACACAACTTGGTTGCGGCATCAACTTAATATCTTGAAGCAACTTATTCCCATCCTCTTTTAGTGCTTTGCTTTGAGGATGATCACGCGGGAATGATCCATTTGAGCCAAAAAATTAATGACATCGTCATCAAAGTCCTCGCCCATAGACTTAAGCATATCTTACCTAGGAGTTATCTCATCGAGGTCTAAAACCAGGAAAAACCCAATCACCCAAGGTAGAACCCTACAACAAGCAAAGACCAAGGTCCACTACAAGAAAAGGGATTTGCTTCCATGTTTGTATACCCACGCATATTTAAATGAGGGTGAAAAAAGTGTGCAATTTTCTACTCTTTCATCCTTCCACGCAAACTTAGAGGTAAGACATTAAACACACTTATAAGCATGGTGACATGTTATAAGAGTCCTACCACGCTTATTAAGTGAGGTGATTGTCGATTCCAAATGAAACTCTTCTTTCCACGCAATAAGCGTGGTAGACTGCAATTAGTTTTTTTAATTATAATTTTCAAATATCTTTTTCTAAAAAAATATTTAAATAAGTGTAATTATAATTTTTTAAATATATCTGTCAATTAGTTAAAGAAAAAAATAGAAGATAAAAAAGAAGAAGCCAAGTGGTATTTTTGTACATATAGTATTAGATTAATTCATGAACATTTAAAAATTATAATTATAATTTTTTAATATATCGTCTATTATATTAATTAAAGCTAAAATAGAAGATAAAAAAAGTCAAGTGATATTTGTGTACGTATAGTATTAAATTAATTATTAGAATAAAAAAATACTTCATACTCAAGTGGTAAGCGTTTGGTTAGTCACCCTTTCTTATGCGCTGAAGTGCACGTTTAATAAGCGGGGCGAATTTCTTTTTGCCACGCTTAATGAGCGTCGCAAAATTTTCCCCACGCATTCCTTTGCCATGCTTATTCGAGGCAAAAGTCCTCGATCACACTTATAGGCGGGGCTAAAAGCTGTTTTAAGCGTGGAAGGAGAACCCTTTTTTTGGTAGTGGGTCCTAGACTACAAATAAAGAGAGAAGCCAAACAAACCAACCACTACGAACCACCAACACTTAACAATTAACATACAACACACACTACTTATTAGAGCAACCAACCTCTCTACAACCAAGCTAGAAGGAGGTCCTAAGATCAAGCCTCCCCATTTCACTAAATCAAACGAAAACAAACTAGTAGAAATCAAGCAAAGGCTTAGAGCAACAAATTATTGATCAAGTAAAATAGACCACCAATGGACTCCAACCTACCCTCTAAAAGGTCGAATGAAACATCAACAAAGCACTAGGGAAAGACCTCACTGGAGAACGAAGTCGACCACCCGTCCCGATCTTTGGCTTGGCAAGCCCGATTGGATGTCCACTTGAGAATTTGCCTTTGCCCACACCCACAAGTGACCTCTTGATTGAATGAGAGCTAAAACCGAGACTAAAACAGAAAAAACATAATCCATAATCCATAATTTTTATTTAGAGAGAGAAAAAGGGGGCCCTTGGGAATTCCTTTCCACAATATTAGTTATTCATAATGTTTCAAACACAAGTAGCAACCTCCTAGACCAATATTATGCACGCACAGAGCCCCCTCCCATCCCCAATCCCTCTTTCCCTTTTTTACATCTAATGGAGCTGAAAACAGTTGACTGCTTTGCACATCAGGGTTAGAAACATGAAGACCATTGCAAAGGAAGCAACCAAAACATAATCATAAAAATAATAGCAAATCTAACTCTTCAAATTAGGGGTGACGAATACGCTCTTATATACATACACATCTAATAAACACATAATCCATAATTTTTATTGCAAATTATATTATATCATTAATTTGTTTTGTATTAACGATTGCTATAGCCACCCCTGGCCAACAATGGGATCTGTCCATACATAAAAGCCTAAGTCGAGAGCTGCATAACTGGTCATCTCAATCTTTTAGGGTCCGTTTGGACCTAGGAAAATAAGGTGGAAAAAAGATCTCAAGGAAAAAAATTAGGAGGAAATTTTTTTTTTTTTTGAGTAAAGTAAGTTTCTTTCTATTGTTTGGTTTAAGTAAATTTGAAGGAAAAAAATTGATTTTCCATTCAATTTTCTTTACCTTGTTTGGTTTGAGAAAAAATGCATGGAAAAATAAAATTTGCATGAAAACTTGTAAATGTCAAGTATCATTTTTTAGATCATATGATGTGATTTGAGAGAGAGAGAGAGAGAGAGAGAGAAGAGAGAGTTAGAGAGAGAGGGACGAGACAGAGAAGGAGAGGTTAACGAGAGAGAGAGAAAGAAGAGAAGAGAATTAGAGAGAGAGAGAGAGAGAGAGGATCGAGAGAGGTGCGAGAGATGAAGAAGAGAAAGGTTTGACTTTTAGATCCAAAATTTTCTCTCAACTTTCCTTTCATTTTTTAAGGGAAAATTTTCTGTTCTTTTTTTTCAAAATTTTTCATCTAGTTTTCCAACTATTTTTTTTTCATTCATTTTTCTTCAATTCAAACAAAGGAAAAATTCTCATTTTCCAAATTAATTTTTTTTTTCATCTTATTTTCCTAGGTCCAAACGGAGCCTTAGTCAACTTCCTCAAAAAAAAAAAAAAAAAAATTTAGTCAAGACTTATTTTACATATCAATTGGAACAAAAAGTAGTCATAATACATTTAAAACAACATTTCATTCATTTCCCAGTGCACCAAACCTATTTAATCACAAAAGAACACAGGCAAGGGTGGTAGTCTGGTAGACTGGTAGTAAGCAAGCAAAAAATAACAATCAGTGAGATCATGATTCTTGAGAGACAACTGATCCTTACGGAAAAATGTTCATGCACATTATTTGCTCAACAAGAATAAAAACGGTAGGCTTCAACTTTTATCTATTTCAAGTTATCAACCACTTTTTAAATTATTTCAAGTGATAAGCTTATTTTAAAAATTATTCCAAATGGTAAGCTTCTTCTTGAACCGTTGTTAAAATATTGTTCGCAAAGCTTTCATCTTCTCTCAATTTTATTTAGCTCTCCTTATCAATCTCACAATCAACTCATTTAGAATAATATCTAAAATGTTTGGCAACTAAAAATAGTTTTTAAAGTACTTGAAAACTTGGAATAATTTTTAAAATTTTCAAAATAAGCTTACCATTTGAAATAATTTTCTAAATAAGCCTATCATTTGAAATAATTTCAAAAGTAATTGACAATTTGTAATAGACAAAAATTAAAGTCTACCAAATAAAATTTCCCTAAACAAAATAGAGAACAGTTTAAACTACCATCCATGAAACAGAACGGGAAACCTTAACAAACGTTTTATAATAGACAAAAATCGGAAAATTAAAGTCTATCAAATAAAATTTGCTGACAGGGTCCAAACCAATACCATTTGGCTTTTGTGTTAAATTTTTTAAAACAAAAACATCAATGTGAATAGTATAATTTAATTAAAAAAAAAATCCTCTTCCACGTGCAAAACAAGCATGTCCAACCAAAATCAACAGTTTTCCCTTCTAAAATGCCTATTATGCCATCGACCTGTAAGTACATTACAGACAAAGATTATATAGTATCCCCTAAGTTCTGGTTTACAGCTTTGGAAGATTACAGATCTCTGACTTATACTTACCATCAGCATACGCTCAACTAACAAGCACAAGGGAAACAACAAAAAAAATACTAAGGTACACTGGAATTCACCATTTTTAAACGTATGTTGAGGTTCTTCAATCTGAAAAGAATTGAAAACTGCTATTAAGTGTGACACCTGAATCTTTAGTACAACTATCCAGGCAACACCTGTCTTCTTTTTCTATTCAGCTGGTTGTGGCTGGCTTTGACATTGACTTCTTAATGGCCTCTGCATATGTCCTATGCTGGTATGTAAGGGTGGATTCAAGCAAGTCCCAAAGCGAAGTCTTTGGGTTCCAACCTGAACGTCAGAGGCACAACAATGAGTAAATTGAGTGCTATTTTCCACCAAAAAGATGAAATTTGACAAACAAGGAGATATACCAAGCTGTTTGTTGATGATGGTCATGTCAGGAATCCTCTTGTCACTGTCATCATATCCCTCACCATAAAACTCCTTGGAGCTTACATCAATGGTGGGTGTTTCTAATGCTGGTTCTCCACTCACCTTTGAGTACACCTGCGATATACAAGCGGAACTAAGTTCAATGCAATTTTTAGTTCTCCCTTACCGCTGACTCAAAGTGGGAGGAGAATAGGAGATAGTAAGGTCTGGGACTAGAGGTTTTTGTGTATAATGTTCAGAACATGGTCGTGTCAAGGGAATGTTATTCCAGGATGGGCTTGTTTCGACTCCTCCATACGGAGGGAACCAGACCAGAATATCCACAAGAAACTGGCTTGCACAATAAACTCATCTGAAATCTCATGAAATATACGCATATCATTTTTGGAAGATCTGAACTTACCTGAGTCATCATTTCAGCTAGCTGTCGAACAGTAACTTCATTGTTAGGATTACCGACATTGAAGATGTGACCATTTGCTCTGGCTGGATTTTCCTGCAGAAGTTACAGATAACTCAGTTATGAACTTCTTCACCCAGAGAGTCAAATGGGTGGGGGAGGACATGAAGGATGTAACCCAACATACAATCATCAACAGTACGGCCTCAATGGCATCCTTGATGTAAACGAATGTTCTCTGGGATTGACCACCATCCACAAGCTTGAGTGGCTCATGACGCAGTAGGTTCTGGAAGAGAACCAATAAATACTTCAAATATCACGGCACAAAAACTATGAAATTAAATTTACAAATTTCAAAATGAGAAGGGACATACATTGCTGAAGCAAGCTAATACTCTTGGGACACCTTCACTAGGACCATCAATTCCTGGGATAAAATCCATCCTGGGGCCAATCCAATTGAAAGGTCTAACAATGGTGAACTCAAGACCATTTTCAGCACCCTCCGCTGTAAAAACAGAGCAATTTGAAATTGATCAAACGGGCAACATAAGGACCCAATTACATGGAATTTCTAAAGCAAAAACTGCATCAACTCACCATAGACAAGTCTCTCAATCAGCTGCTTTGCACATGCATATGACCATCTCTGTTTCTCAATGGGGCCAAAGATGCAGGGGGACATATCCTCTTTGAGAACATAGTATGCAGGATCCTGATACATAATGGAACAGAAATAAATCCCATGAACAAGTGACAGAAAAGTACGGAGAGTACTGTCAACAAATTTTGGCTGTCAACATTCTCATCCAAATACCACAAAGGACGCCTTATGTAATTGGTCATTAGGAAATTGTAATGAGTAACCAACCAGGCAACGTGATATGAAGCTACCACTCTTCGAATCAAACACCAATCAATGGGCCAAGTGATAAAGCACAGACAGGCTGTAAGCTAATTGGTCCAAATAGACGCAAAAAAGATTTAAAGCAACCTGTGATTTCTGAAGCCTAAAAGTGGGAAATTACTTTTAGTGCATGTTTGGCGAGGAGAAATGGAACGAGATTGGAAACACAAGGTTATCAATTCGTTCGTTTTGTGTTCACCCAAATGAGAAAGGAATTAAATCCAACCCTTTGCCAAAAAAAAATTAAACAGAAAAGAAAATAATCTTCATTACATACTCTTTCCCTCCACCATCCGCTCCACCATTGGCCCCATACTTTTCAGTGAATAGAGTGAACTTGACCAACCATCTTTATCCTGCACCAACGACCTTTCATAGCCCAGAATTAGGTGACCTTTCAAAGCCCAAAAATCATGCCAACCACCATGTTGGAAGAGGAGTCTCCATCCTTCAATCTGGACCTTCATGATTAGCCAGCTAAAATCCATTGTCCTCTTCCTCCTCAACCTCATGATCGGCACCAACGTTGTCACCTCCGACTTCATTCACCTCTCACAAACCTCCTTCACTGCCACTCCAAACACCACCATTACACCCACCAGCAACAACCACCACCACAAATCCAGGCCCCACTCACCCTGCATCCTCTAATGCCCCTCAGGTCTCTCAACCTTTACTCCCACATCCACTCCCCTTGACAACCAACCACCATCCAAATAGTGGGGCTGGGAAACCTTCATTAGGCAGTAAAATGAAGAACAGAGTGCAAAACAATGGCCCGAAACACATCTCTCACTACATGAAGATATACAGCAGCAGAATGTCCACAAACATCAGGGGGAAAAAATCACCAAAAAGTCCCACAAGCTCAACTTAACTCTCAAAACCCAAGAAATACAGTCCTGCCATCCTCAACATGAACCAAGAGCATTAAAGGTAATGTCCGCAACCCAAGTATTGAATCATCATCATTCAAACCAAAACCAGCATGACCACCCTGTTTCTCTCCTTATATAAATACATTCACCTATAAAGCAAAAATAATGATGCATTTTTTTCCCAAGCTTGACTACCAAGTTCTAACAAAGTCATTTGAGTCTGAAATGTCAAACAAGGAACATATCAAACTGAACTATCATATAACTTGGCTTGTATGCAAATCTTAGCTCTTAATTATTTTCACCACGTTGACATTAAGAGGCTTTTTGGGGGAAGGGACAACCAAAACTCCTAAAGAATATACGACAAGAATGAACGCCAAATCATGCAATGGAAGAAGACTGAAATACTGAATCACTACTTTGAAAGCACCAACATCAAGTACTAAAATTTACTCAAGGCTAATGTCATAGGTTACATCTATGCATCCAATCACATTTGTCTTGTATACAAATTAAATATTGATTTGTAAATCACACACACTTTGATTCACAATAATAACCAATGAATCAGATAGAGTGAAGCCATGATCCCCTTAGATCTGATTACGATCATGGTCCCCAAATCTTCATAGAATAACAGACTTTTTCACTTTAAAAATACACCTACCCCTACTATAATATTATTACACGTCGACCTCACTCCAACATCAACAAGAAGAAAGAGCACACAGACAGTATGATAAAATTCAAAGGAACCTTCAGAAACAATTGAATCACAACAAAAGTCAATTGCTAAAACATTCAAGCAAACAGGCAGATCTGCATCAAGAAACCACAATTCACTCACATAAAATGGACAGCAAAGATACGAAGAAGGCAAACATTTACCTGACGCAGGGGGCTATCCTTTGGAAGGAAGCTACCAATGGTCTTCCCATATACCTCGCAAGTAGAAAAGTGAATCAAACGCTTGTTGTTCTCAGAACAGTACTTTACCTGATGACATCAGCATTAACATGAACGTCAACGTCAGCGTCAGCGTCAACAACAAGAAAAATCACGTCAGATACAATTCCAACCAATATCTTTGAATGTGGAAGAGAATATAGAAATGAGATTCATACCACTGGCAAGGCATCAATAAAATTGCTGTAAATAGTGTCGAGAGGTCGCGTATTGTAGTCGGCAGGGGTACAGATCGCCGCCAAATTAATGGTCTAGGTGAATGAAGCATAGATAAGAATGGCGACATCAAAATTGAGGTGGAAAACAGGAAGATTAAGAAAGAAAATGTGAGAGTGAATGGGAATACCAGATCGGCCATCTTGATGAGACCTTCAAGGCGAGAGTCATGCTTGATGTTGATACGGTGGAACTGAATCCGATCAGACCAAGGTTGGTTGGAAGGTTCGAGAAGGTGCCTGATCTTGTCATCGTAAACGTCGACAGCGAGGACCTTGTGAGGTGTTTCGGACATGAGCTTCTCGCAGAGATGAGAGCCGATGAATCCGCCAGCGCCGATCATGCAAATGGTGATCGGCTTTATCGGATTTCCATCGAGATCTACTCTCGTCGCCATGGATGCTGATGCTGATGCTGATGCTGATGCTGATTCTGACTCTCCCACTCTGCTCTGTGCGTTGATTTGATTTGGGTGAGGTGAGGTGAGGAAATGAAATAAATGAGAGGGAGGCCCAGTACTGGTACGGTGGTGCTGCCTGGCAGTCGTATATGGAGAAATCAATGACAATGAGGGAACGAGGACGGTGCACAATTATGCCCTTTGCTATCTGATAGTAATGGGAATGACAATAGGAATAAGATTATGAATTTTGGAAAATTGGAAAAAATAATCGATATTTTGGCAAATATTAGAAAAAAAATAATTCAAATTTATAATTTTGCTGTGGATGTTTAATCCCTATTATCCACCATTTAGTTAAACTCGTTTGAAAAGTGACGTGGTATTGGCAATCATATGTGAAACTTTTTTGTAGCTCAAAAAAGGTTTCAAGTATGTTCTATGTGTAATATTGTCGCCAACACGTTACTTTTCGGACAAGATTTAATTAGGTGGTAGATGCTAAAAATAATATGGGTTAAAATTCAGCTCATCTATAACAAAATCGTAAGTTCAGATTATTTTTTTCCAGTACCTCGAAAGTATAGATTATTTTTTTCCAAATTTCTGTGAATTGTCAAGTTTCTTGTTTGTTACTTGGTAATTTCAAATAGGGGTGAGACTGACAATAAATGTCCATTTATTAAAATTTTCTTGATTAATTAAAATAAATGTAATATTGGTAATACTAATTAAATAAGATAATAATATTGGTATTTAAGACTATAGATAAATTATTATTATGAACTACCAATCTACCACTCCTCCCCTAATATTTGATTAGTCAGTGTTTGGGGTTTTCAATTATCGTTCCTGATCCCACATTTTTCACAATTCCATAGAACAAATGTAGAAATTGTATTAGCAATTTATATATTATTATCCCCATATCCCAACTCCTTGATACCAAATGCTCCTCCACACTAGCTTTTGTACCATCCTTATAAAAGTATCTAAGCAAGCTAATGTCACACAACTTGAATTGCTTTTATGTCATGCCATTCTATCTATACTACCTATAAAAGTCACTAAGCCAAAGCTTGTCACAATTTTTGGTTTCCATAAATACCCTTGCTTGATGATTTCATTATAATGGATTTTTTTTTTTATCAAAACCAAGTTCACTGCATTAATTTGTAGCTACAGACTTGCAGTCCTAATGCCCACCACTTTCTCCCTCTCTTTCATCGCAGAATTTCTTTCATCCTCATTTATTTTCCTTCTGCAAGTCTAATTGTCATTCTCTTTCAATTGTTCAATTATCATCAAAGATCAAGTCCACAATTGCAGATTAAACGCTGAAAGAGTTTGTCAATTAACCAGTTTAAGACGTAAGAAACATTTTAGTTGTGTAGAAACTGAAATTAGGGTTCTCCACATCTTAAAATTTGGGTGGAGAAGATGATCGGGGACGGTTTTTCCGTTGAAAGAAGGGCATGTGCTTAGCTATCCTGGCATGTATAACTTTGATACTAAATTTGAGCTTCTGGTTATTTATGGGATTTGATTGAGTGGGTGGGTCTGTGGTTGATAGGATTATTTTTGGGGTGTTGGCATACTTTTCTAGATTTGATGTTTAATATGGTGGTTGACTTACCTATGCTTAATCGTAAACTAACAAAATTTCTTGGTTTGCATGTTTATAATTATCCAATTGAGACCCTACCTCATTGAAAGATCAAAATTTCAGCCAATGCATGTTATTGTATCAATTGCCTTTGCTACTATTTGTATACTCTTGTAGACCTCATGATGAGTGCTTATGTTATTTTTCATCGCAATTTTATCAGGTCAGGCTTTCAATTGATGTTGTGCAAATGCTGAGCCTAATATGAAAATAAAGTCATTGTTGAAAAAGGAGACAAATATGTGATTGATGAGAAATCGCCATCTAGGTTTTAATTTCCTTTCTCTGTGAGGAACTATCTTGGGATTTTGATGGGACACCACCGAGTTAAGTGTGCGGTGATTCAGTGGAAAACTGACTTGTTTTTTTTTGGAACCACCAGAATCCAAAAATAAAATAGAGATTATTGACATACAAAAATTAAAAGTAGGGATTATTAGAATCCAAGTTTCAATAATTGAAATAGTGTTATGAAATAATATATTTATATTTGTGAATGTCCATATATAGCAATAAGATATCTACTGCGTGTCTTTTCGATTAGGATAATATAATATATGAGGTTCTGTTCACATATGAAGTCTATACTATATATAACTCTTACTATGTAACTAGTATAAATACCCCATGTGTGTTATGAATAAACCATCTCATTCTCCTCTCTCAATCTCTCTTGTCTCTATTGTTCTTCGCTATTATCCTCTGTATATTATGTTCATATATTTATTGTTTCATAACACGTTTATCTGCACCAGTCTCTAACCTATCTATTCCCGAATTTTCCGATAATCGATCGAAGGTATGCAATACTTCCATAGGTAAAAGTATATTATGATTGTCGTCAATAACATGAAGAAAATGGTTGATATTTAGTAAAAATTTTGCATCTTGGTCAACTAATTGACACTATAGTAATATTTAATCTCTTCTAATTTAATTTGATCATGTTATGATACTAGTTGCTTATTAATTTCATGAGTTCCTCTGCTAATACTAATGTACATACATAGTCAAATTATTGTCTACTAATTTATTTATATTCGTTATGCACAACAATTTTATATATCTTCATTGGCGAACTAGAAGTTCGTCCAAATAAAGTTTATTTCATTTTATTAGTGAACCAGAAGTTCACTCCGACAAACTATATTTGGTGAACCAGATGTTCATCCAAATCTTATCATGTTAGTGAACTAGAATTTCACTTCAAGAAAAAAAAAATTTCTCCTTTTCATCTAATTTTATTTGGTGAACCAGAAGTTCACTCCATCATTGAAGATTTCTCCCATTTCATCAGTGAACCATGTGAAGAGTGTAAATATAAAGAGTGCCTTTGGTAGCAAGCAACAAGACAACAGAAATAACTAAGTCGTACCCTAAGTTAGTTGTAGTTAGTTAGAGTCTTGAGTTTTCTTTTTTCTTGTTTTCTTTTCCTTCTTTTTCATTCTATATATACTGATAGTTTCTGTTAGGATTGTATCACATATTCACATATCAATAATATTTCTTCTTCTCTCTAAAAGTTTCTCATGATATCAGAGCCATAGCGCTCTCATCTAAAGTCCTGCCTTTTTTCATGTCTGCAAAGCCATCCTAAGGTTCCTTAGTTGATACTCAAAAGTTGGGGCAGATTCTTTAAACCTTGAGGAGGATATGGCAACCGAGGGAGAAGAGTCATCAGGAGGTGGGGAGACCAGTATCAATTAATCAAGGATCAAGATGGTGGATGAGGAGCTGTATAACAACGACCCTCTCCACCTTCAAGGCTCAGATCATCCAGGTCTTTAGATCATCTCAATCAAGTTTATTGGAAACAACTTCCAGAAATGGGCAAGAGCAATCAAAATTGCCCTCTAGACCAAGGTCAAACTTGGTTTTATATATCATAGGAGAATGTTCAAGACCCACCCAAGCATATCTATCAAACCAGTGGGATAAATATGACAACATGGTCATCAGTTGGTTGCTCAACTGTATGATTCATGAACTCTCAGAATCCTTTCTTTATGTCAACACAGCTCGAGAGCTGTGGATGGAGCTCACAGAAAGATTTGGCCAAAGTAATGGCCCACTTTTGTTTCAGCTTGAGGAGGACATTTTAGAATCTTCCAAGAGAAGAGCACAGTAGCCTTGTATTATACAAAACTAAAAAGATTATGGGATGAACTAAGTGAAATGTCTGAGGTGTCTACATGCACCTGTTCTCCAAGTTACCCACATGTCAAGGTTTCTTTAGAAATGGAGCAAAGAAGAAAGTTGGTACAGTTCTTGATGCATCTCAACGATGACTTTGATAGTGTCAGAAGTCAAATCTTGCTGGTGGATCCCTTTCCCACCATCAACAAGGCCTATTCTTGTTCAGAGAGCTGCAAGCCAGAAAATTGCTTCAGGAGGCATCCATTCTAATGGGGAGTTTGCTGCATGTATTCCCAGGCAAGGCAAGTCAGACATGTCTGGATCAAGCCCTCCTTTCTTTATGTTCAAGCACTTACTGCTAATTCCAATTCAAGACCTCCTCCTAGAAGAGACTCCAAGAAAGAAAAGGCTAACAAGTACTGCACCTATTGTCAAAAGCATGGACATGAAAGGGACCGATGCTTTAAGCTCATTGGGTACCCCGAGTGGTTTGATAAAAGAAAAGGATGAAAGATTGCAGCAAATGTAATTTCTGAAGAGACTGATGATCCACTAAGTGGAGGAATGGATCAAGTTCCTCGAATGGATGTAAAATTCATCTAGCAAGTGGCACAAGAAGTGTACAGGATGAATCAAAATAATCTTTCTGATCAAGGCAAGAAGTAGCACTCAGCACACTTTGCCAAAAAGCAAAGACAAAATGACCAAGAACAAGATCAGTTAGAAAGGAAATCCGACACTGAATACATTCCTCACTTCTCAGGTAATATTAAAACTAACTCTGAATCTTGCACACATGATTCTGGGAAATATCTTGAAACCACTTTGATTATAGACACTGGTGCTAGTGATCATATGAGTTATGATCTTTCTTTATTCCATTCTATACAAAAACTTGATAAACCTGTGTCTATCACCATGCCCGATGGACTATTTAAAAAATGCTCTCTAATTGGCACAGTTATACTTAATGATAAGATAGATCTTAATGAGGTTCTCTATGTTCCAGACTTTAAGTATAATCTTCTGTCTATGACCAACCTACTCAGGGATCAAAATTTATATGTCATTGTGTTATCTAACAAGTGTTTATTTCAGGACCCTTTAAGTAAGACTACCTTCGCTACTGCAAATGAAGAACAAGGTCTTTACAGATTGGTGTCCATGATTAAGAAGAAACAGGACTTCAAATGCAAAACTGACATTTCTTTAGAAACTTTGCATACTAGATTAGGACATACTTCCGTTTCAAAAATGGAAGGGGCTGTAATATTTCTAATAATGATAGGTTTTTTTTTTTTTTTTTTGTGAAATATGTGTTCTATCCAAGTCTCACAGATTGCCATTTGCTAGAAGTTTTATAAAAACTTCTCAAGCATTTCAGTTAATACATATGGACTTGTGGGGTCCCTACAGGATTCCTAATATAAATAGAGCAAAGTATTTTATTACAATTGTTGATGATTTTAGTAGGTGCACATGGACACAGCTTTTGCAAAACAAAAGACAAGTTCTAAATGTCATTGATAAATTTCTAAACATGGTAGAAACTCAGTTTGGATCAAAGGTTAAGTATATTAGAACTCATAATGGGACTAAATTTTTACAGAATGCTTGTGTCTCCCTATTTGAATCAAAAGGTATCCTCCATCAAAGGTCAATGGTGAGCACACCTCAACAGAATGGGGTAGTGGAAAGAAAGCACATGCATCTTCTTGATACTGCTAGGGCATCAGACTTCAAGCAGGTTTTTCTAAGTCTTTTTGGGGAGAATGTGTCTTAGCTGCAACTTACATAATTAATAAGCTCCCCATGAAAAATCTGAATTGGCAAAGTCCCTTTGAGCGACTTTATAATGTCAAACCAGATTTTATTTAATTAAGAACAATAGGCTGTCTTTGCTATGCTATAAAATTAGGGGAGAGAGACAAGTTTGAAAATAGAGCTGTCAAGTGTGTTCTTCTTGGATACACATTTGGCATGAAAGGTTACAAATTGGATCAATTGGAAAATGGGAAAGTTTTTCATAGTAGGGATATCATATTCAAAGAACAAGTCTTCCCTTTTAGGGAAAAACTTCAGAAGGCCAAACCAACTTTTGATGTAACTTTAGGACAACCAACATGTGACCCTTATGACACCTCGAGCCAAGGAAATCAAGATGTCTCCTATCTCTCTCCAATTTGTGATACTTCTTTTGATGACAGTACTTTATCCTGTCAAGAAAATGTAACAGGAGGAGATACAAAGTCTTTGGGCCTTTCACAAGAAAGAATGGATAAAAGTCATACACAAGAAACAAGAAGGGAGACACATCCCTATCCATATGATCAATCACTGTCTCAAAGAAACCAAATTAATGAGCTTTGTTTTTCTGCTAATGAGCCTTATCTTTCTGATGCAGTGTCTAATACAGAAGAGGTCCCTGACACTGACAGTGACAATGCAGAAGAAAGCATTGAGTCTCCAGCTAAGAAATCCAGCAGGCAAAAGCATGACTATGACAATACATTAGAAAGTACTAAGTCTCCAGCTGGTGTAAGGAGATCTAATAGGCAAAAACATGAACCTGTTTAGCTAAAGGATTTTGTTCAGCCACAAAAGAAAAATTCAGATTCCTCACAATCTTACAATTTTTTAAGCACAAAAGAAACAACTTTTCCCTTATTAAAAAAATCAGATTTCCAACACTACTCTACAGAATATGTCACATCTCTTATTTCTACAATGCAAGTCCCAAAGCCCACAAGCTACAAACAAGCTGTTCAAATACCAGAATGGAGAAAAGCTATGAGGGAAGAAATACAAGCTCTAAAAGAAAATGCTACTTGGGTCCTTACAAAGTTGCCTTCTGGAAAGAAGGCCCTCTTTTCAAAGTGGGTCTATAAAGTAAAATTTAGGTCCGATGGAAGCATTGAGAGGTATAAAGCCAAACTGGTGATTAGAGGGTTTGAACAAATCAAGGATGAAGACTACAAACATACCTTCTCCCAGTGGCCAAACTCACCACAGTGAGGATTTTTGTTGTTGTAGCTACAATGCAAAATTGGCCCTTATATCAGCTAGACATCAACAATGCATTTCTTCATGGATTTTTGAAAGAAGATGTATACATGTTACCTCCAGAAGGATGTGATAAAGCCACAGAAGGCCAAGTTTGCAAACTAGAAAAGTCCCTCTATGGGTTAAAGCAAGCATCGAGGCAATGGAATATTGAGCTAGTAAATTCTTTCATAGAGCTGGTTTTTGTCAATCAAAAAATGACTATTCTTTGTTCATTAAAGGAAACCAAGATAAGAACATATTTGTTTTGGTCTATGTGGATGACCTTTTAATCACTGGAAATGATGAACAGGGAATAAAGAAACTTAAGGACCTATTGCATCAAACTTTCACAATTAAAAATTTAGGTGTAGCAAGATATTTTCTAGGCATTGAGATATCAAGATCAAATATGGGAACTTTATTAAATTAAAGAAAATATGTGACTGACATTTTGTTTGATGCAGGGTTTACTGGTGCAAAACCTACCAAGTTTCCTTTGCCAAAGGCTTGAAGTTGTCTGAAGATAGAGGACAACTGCTTGAGGATCCTGAGAAATTCAGAAGAATAGTTGGAAGGCTCTTATAATACCTAACACTTATAAGACCAGACATCTCCTATTTTGTTCAAAATTTGAGCTAGTTCTTGCAAGCTCCCACAACTTCACATTACAATGCTGCCTTGCATGTACTAAGGTATCTCAAGGGACCTATAAATAAGGCTTCTTCTTCCTTGCAGTTCCCGATTTTTCCCTCAAGGCACACTATGATGCAGACTGGGACGCATGCCAGATGACTGCTAGGTCTCTTACTGGATATGTTATCTTTTTTGGGAAGTGTTTGATTTCATGGAAAACTAAGAAGCAAAATACAGTAGCTAAGTCCACTACTGAGGCGGAATATAGGGCAATGTTTACTACTACATCTGAACTTGTTTGGGTTGCTAATCTCATACAAGATATGAAGGTTTTAGTGAAATTTCCAGCTACACTCTACTGTGATAATAAAGCAGCTGTCCATATAGCTGAGAATCTGGTTTTTCATGAAAGAACCAAGCACCTCAACATCGATTGTCACTATACAAGGGACAAATTAATGGAAGGATTCCTCGGTGTTTCACATGTATCTTCAAGAGACCAACTAGCAGATATATTGACCAAGCCATTAGGAGAAAAGCAGCACAACTATCTTTCAGAAAAGCTGGGTCTTGTGAGTATTTTTCCGGGGGGGGGGGGGGATGTGAAGAATGTAAATATGAAGAGTGCCTTTGGTAGCAAGCAACACGACAGCAGAAATAGCTAAGTCGTACCCTTAGTTAGTTGTAGTTAGTTAGAGTCTTGAGTTTTCTTTTCCTTCTTTTTCCTTCTATATATATTGATAGTTTCTGTTAGGATTTAATCATATATTCACATATCAATAATATTTATTCTTCTCTCTAAAAGTTTCTCAAACAAGAAGTCCAACCATGGATTGAAATTTTATCATGTTAGTGAACCAGAAGTTCACTTCAAGAGAACTCTTTTTTCCTTTTCGTCTAATTTAGTTGGCGAACCAGAAGTTCCCTCTAAATAAATCTAATTCCGTGGATTATATGATCAATTGATGACAAGTTTTTTTTTTCAATTTATTGTAAATTAAGTCTATGTGTGGTTTTTATTGTATACTTGTTAATTAATAGTAGAAATCTTAACTACCCATGCCATCAAACTTTTTATTTTTTGTCAAAAATACCATTGTACTTTATTCTTTACCAATTCTACCATTGTAAATAAAATCTTTTGTCAAAAATACCACTCTCTTCAAAAGTGACATATTGTTGCCTTAAACTTTCCTAATAATAATAAAATAAAAATTGATTCAAAAATCCCTCCTATACTACAAACGACGTTTCTTCTCCTTCTTCTTCCCTCCCCTCTACCTCCATCCTACTAACAACAACTCTAGAATTCATCAATTAAATTTCAACCTATGTCTGAAAAAGGCAAGATTCAAGTGAGTTGTTAGATTCTTGAAGAAGATAGAGGGTCATTGGAGCTTTGAAATCATCCAACAGGTATGTAATTTAGAGATAGAAAGTAACTCTATATTAGAAAAACTAAAATTTATCATTGTTTAATACATCCAAAGGCTGTAAATTATACTTGTTGAGGTTAGGAAAACTAAAAGAGATTAACTTTTTGGTAGTGTATGTTTCATTAGGGATTATGCAAAAGTTTTTTCATAGTGTATGACAGTGCCTCTGTTTCATGGACTTTCTTAATATTAGAAATGATTCTTTTTATTATTGTATGAAGCTTCATTAGGGATTAGGCAAAAGTTAAATGTTGATTGTGATTAGGTCGATTTATTTGCTTCTGCCTGTGTTTTCTCTTGTTGGAGAATCTGATTTTTTTTTTTTTTTGGGGTGTTAAAATAGAATGTCATCAATACATGAAATTGACTTAGATGATGATGGTAATGATCACCTTGTTGATGATGATTATGATGGGTATGGGTCAGACAATGAGGATGAAAAATTTGTTGAGGTTAGGCAGAAAAGAAAGCGAATGCTTAAGGAGCACATTGCTGAGTTAGAGGAACTAAGAGTTGAGATGAACAAAAACATAGGAGGAGGTAACAGACTTGATGCTAGCGAGATGGAGGCATATTATCAAGATTCAGACAATGTAGATAGCCCGGTTAGTGGTGGAAATGATGATGATTTGGGGATGAAGAAAAAAAAGAAGAAACAATACCTAGATAAAATTCTAGCTCATCAAAAGGGGAGGTGATTCTACAAGTAGAACAATTGTTTAGGGATAAGAAGCAACTAGTGAGTGCTTTTGAAGATCATCGGATATATAGTGGTTATACTTTACGGATAACCACAAGTGACAAAGAAAGATTTAGAGCAATTTGTCGTGAGCAAGTATGTGAGTGGAAGTTGTGGGCATCAAAACTAAAAAAGGAGGCATCCTGGAAAATCAAGATATTACCTAAACCTCACACTTGTGTTCCATTTAGCTTTGAAAGAGGGATGAGGAGGATGTCTAGTACTTGGTTATCTCGTGATTACAAGGAGGTTTTCAGATTGCAACCAAATTTGAAATTAAGGGAGTTAATGGGTTTAATTGATAAAGACCATTTATACAAACCTACCATGTCAATGTGTGCAAGGACTCGAGCAAAGGGTTTGGATCTACTGCTAGGAGATTATAAGGCAAAATTTGGAATGCTTAGGGATTATGCGTATGAGCTTCTCAACAAGAATCTAGGCTCAACTATGCAAATTGATGTAAGCACTAATGAGAATGGAGAATCTATTTTCAAGAGCATATACATATGTGTTTCTAGTTTGAAGAGAGGATTTTTGGAGGGTTTTAGGAGAGTGTTGTGCCTTGATGCTTGTTTCTTGAAAGGGCCTTGGGATGGCCAACTTCTAGCTGCCATTGGTCAAGATGCTAATAATCAAATGTATCATGTTGCTTGGGGCGTAGCAAAAAGGGAGTGCAAAGAGTCATGGATGTGGTTCCTCAATTTTTTGCTTCATGACTTGAACATGAAAGATGGACAAGGATGGACAATGATTTCAGACCAACAAAAGGTAAACTTGTAAGCTACTCAAATTCTAGTTTGTGTTTTTACATGTATTTAGATAAAAGATTAAAAAACTTACGTTGACTATTGTTCATTTTTCAGGGTATTATTCACGTCGTCTCTTACTTGTTGCCTAAGGCAGAGCATAGATTGTGTACAAGACATGTGTATGCTAACTTCAGGAAAAAATGGAAGGATTTACAATATAGAGATGTCTTTTGGAAACTTGCCAAGTCATCCAATGAGGTTCACTACCAACAATATGTGAATGAGATGCAGGAGTTAAGCCTTCGTGCATGGGAATTTTTGGAAAGGAAGAACCCTAAGCATCTTTGCATATTGTTCTTCAAAGTAAATGCCAAGTGTGACTCAGTTGACAAGAATATGGCTGAGGTATTCAACGCATCCATCATCGAGGCAAGATTTAAGCCTATCACGACCATGCTTGAAGATATTTTTGAGTTAGTCACGGCTAGAGTTGATTCTAGAAAGCTTATGACCCATAACTTTGAGCAATATATATATCCGATGGTTCTCAAAAAGTTAGAGAAATCAAAGAATCAATGCAGATTCTGGCAGGCAAGTAGAGCAGACAATGGTATATATAAGGTAAAGTATAGAACAGAGGGATTTGTTGTCAACATGTATGAAAAGACCTATACTTGTAGGGCATGGGAGTCGAGTGGTATTCTGTGTGCTCATGCATTAGCAATGACGAGGGAGGAGAAAGTCTATCCAATTCAATTTATTCATGAGTGTTATAGCGCTCAAATGTGGAGGGCTACTTATTCACATACATTGAAGCCTCTAAACGACTCAAATTTGTGGACTCGATCTCAAGATAATCCTATTATTGCCCCGAAATTTAAAGAGAGGAAGAGAGTGACTCTACAATTCAAAAGAAGGCTTGAGGAAGGTGAAACAAGACCACGTGCCCCGTATGGATCTGTGGCACAGTCAGGTGGAATGATTCGGTGCTCAAAATGTGGACATGAAGGCCATAACAAGAAGACATGCCAACAAAGGGTATACTCTTTCATAATTTCTTTTATTTTTACCAAAACAAAAAACAGTTAAATTAACATGATATTGTATTATGCAGGATGTTGCCGCTACTACTGCTCCCACCTTGTCTGCCCCAACTACTCCTATTACTACAACCTGTGACGTTCCTTCTATTTTCGCATTTGGATCTGGATCTCAAGTTACTGGTGCTTCTCATACTGTTGAAAATATTTCTATTGTTGGAAGTGTTGATTTTGCTCGTTGAACTGCTAACACTAGACCATCTAAGCTCCAACTTAGAAAAACCATGAGCAATGGTGGAGAGGTATTTTCAAGCTAAGAAAGCCAAACATTTTCCATCTGGACGGAATGAAAGAGTTCAAACGGTGTACCTACTACTTATTTTGCTTATTATGTTTAGGAGAACCATGATTTTGCTCATTGTGTTAAGGAGAAACATGACTTTGCTTACTGTGTTTAGAGCTTTGAATTTTTTTTTATTTTGTTTTTTGCTCATTGTTTTTTGTTCACTGAGACTGACTACTTTTTCTTTATAGATGAATGAGTTTGTTCGTTGAAATATTGTTCATGACCTCTGGTTGTATCTTCAAAGAAAATGACTATTTGACTGAGTTAATTATGTCTTTTGTATGCTTTTTTTTTCTTTGGTTGTGTTGCTCTTTATTCAGGGAAATAACTGAGCACAAATGTTATACTATGGTGATTGGTGATCTGTTGTAGTGCTTTTCATGTCTGAAATTGATTGCATGGCCTTGTCTCAGTTGTCTGTGCAATATATTTGGTTGTTGGACTGGTTGTTGCATTGTAAGAACCTACATCTTTTGTGCAACAACACAAATGCTCTTCCATTGAGCTAATAGGCTATACACAAATAGGTGGAATGCCATCCATACAACAAACATAGGGTAATGATAAATTAGGGAAATTTGTTGCTTCTCCTACCTGTACTCCATAAATTTTGATACATGCGAGGCAAAGGCCAATAGATTCAAGCTGCAACATTTTTTTTTTTGAAACTGAATTATGTATTATCCTTTATGGAATTGAAGATTTTGCTACTTTTAGTTGGGAGTCATTTGGTATTTATGGGCCTTAACTTAGCATTCAATCCAAGAATGATGTGTTTGACTTGGAGATGTCTAAAAAGCATATCATTAGTGTTCAGTTACTATTTCTAATGTATCCTAGACAATTCACATTACACACCAAACAAGATCAAGCAATTAGACACAAAATTAAATGGATCCAAGACCACAACCCATTGGTATTTCCAAAGGAAACATAACAAATTATAAATTACCTAAAAGCTTGAATGATTAGTACACAAGACCCTATATCTACTGTTCCCTAAAAAAAACAAATATTGACTAATCATCATTAGAATTCAACTAAATTTTGATTATTAGATTAGTCATTTGAGGTCAAATGCCCTGCTTGCTCAGACTTGTCCCTCATGGACCTACTTGATTCCATGTGTTCAAGTTGATTGTTTGTAGCCTTAGTTACAAGAGAAGGCATCACTATCAAAGAAGGTTGCAACATTTCTGCAGCATCAGATTCACAAAGTTTCATCAATTGAGAATCTGAAGCAACATCTGCATAGTCAGAAGAATCTTGCACTTTCTTAGCAATGTCAGACTCTCTATTTCGACAAGCATGGGAATCTGATACTAAATGTCGATTATTAACTCTAGAAAATCTGCACCAATCCACAACAATAGCAAGCAAAACAACAGGGAAATCAACCAAAAAAAATGCAAGAAAGACAGCAAAACGGGTCCTGGAGCAAAATTTCAATCAGCTAGGGAGGGGAAGTTCAAACCAAGTGTGCAGGCCCAAGTTTGAGAAACTTCAAGATGCAATTTTAGTAAACCCTAAAACATCCCACAGTGGTATCCCAAAATCTAGAATACCCATTGAAATTGTTTGAAAGTCCTTCAATTTACAAAGTAAATTATAACAAACTAAAAATTACCTGAAAGTTGTTCGATTTATCCAGCAGTGGAATCCCAAAATAAAAAACACCCACTGAAATTGTGTTTGGGACGGCCAACGATGGGATCTAAATCCATGGGTGTTCACTTTGGGGTTGGTGACGAGATGAAAATTCAGGTATGAGAATGGCAGTAGGATTGAGAGAGAGAGGGATGAGAGCCTTATGGGAGGGAGCTTAGCATGAGAATGAGAGAAAGATTGAGAGCTTGAGAGCAGAAAGATGCAGATGAGAATGAGTGTCAGATTGATAATGAGAAAAACTGCTTTTCAAATTTTTTAGTATGGGTTTTACCGGTAATTGCAGGTAAATTTTGGGGTGAGTGGTATCTTTGACAAAAATTTTTAGGGAAATTGGATTCTAATAATATGAACTTTTGGTCATATAAGACTTGATAATACGAACTTTCAATTTGATGATTAATAATACGAACTTTGACCCCATGTTGCTCCGAATAGTACACCACCGAGTTAAGTTGAACTTAACTCGGTGGCGGGGTGATGTGGCAATCAGAAAATTTTAGCTTGACTTATTTTGTTAGTTTGACTGCCATGTGGATGGCATGTCATCATTTTATTTTTTAAAAAAAAAATTCCTTTACTCTCATGTCTCACATTTCTCTCTCTCTATTCAACCCTAATTTTCTCTATCATCTAATTCTGATTCATCTAGATCTACATCTTCATCTCATCTTCCTCACCTCAAATCACTCCCCAATTTCTTCCTCTCCCCTCTAATTCACCCCAACAATTTCAAATGAGTACTATAGGAAAGATAAGAAGCAAGCGCTAAACTCCACTCATCAGAGCTCACATTAACATATATTTTCTCCTGGACAACAGATGAAGCAAATTCACCTATCTTCCGCACTAATGACAATCTCTCCCGTGAAACCAAGAAATTTACGTATATAATTGACTGATAAACTGTACAAATGACTAGTCTCCATCACCGCTACCACCATCTCCGCTACTACCGCCTCCTTCTCCACTGGTGTCATCCCCACCACCACCATCTCCATCACCGCCACCACCACTGCCACCACCACCGCCATCAGCACCACCGCCACCGAGACGACGACGACCACCCCCGCGACACCCTTATCATAGATCTCCTCCTTACCACAAAATTCACGAGCCTAGGAAAAATCTAAATCTGAATCTCAACGTGGGGAAGAAACTTATGCAGTTGTTTGCTGGAATTGCTGTCATCTTACAAATTGGGGTGGTAGGTTTCTTAGCTTTTCAGAGGAGGCAACTTTTAAAGATGCATGACAGATGATGAATCAAGATTGTTCTGTGAGATTTATGCATTCAATTTTGAAGAGTGAGTTTTGCTGATTCTTTTCCCAAATTGAGCCAAAAAGGAGAAGTTTTCCTGGGTGGTTTAGATCTGACATAGGTGTTGAAGATTAATCATATGGGCTTCTCCTGGTTTTCTGTAAATTAGGTAAATCTTTGATTAGTTTCCTACTCAAACTGATGCTTCTTCTTCTGCTGAATCCATCGAAGTTGAGCCCTCCTCCATTGAGGTTGATGATGAGCACCAACGTAGCCCCGACATTACTGATGTTCGTCAGGCTTCTAAGCTTCATGGGTCTGAATCTCGCCGATGGTTGGTGTTGGGGAAGGGGAGGATTCCCCATTGTTGCTTAAAGAAGGTCAGAATCTGGGGAATGTATGGAAGAAGAAATTAAAAGAGGGAGCAAGAAGGAGAAAAGGGGGAACGAATTTGGTGTTATTTGTTGAAGAATTGATGAATATTAATGGGTATAGTTTGGATTTGGAGAAAACTGAAGGGGGATTTGGATTTTTAGAGAGAGAAAAAAAGAAATAGGGATGATAAAGAAAAAGGTAGAGAGAGAGGAAGGAAGAGAGAGAGTAGAGGAAAATTTAAAATAAAATAAAATAAAATAAAATGATGACATGTCATCCACTTGACAGTCAAACTAACAAAATAAGTCAAGCTAAAATTTTCCGGTTGCCACGTCACCCCGCGATGGCATATTATTCGGAGCAACATAGGGTCAAAGTTCGTATTATTAATCACCAATCGAAAGTTCGTTTTATTAAGTCTTATATGGCCAAAAGTTCATATTATTAGAATCCAATTTCCCAAAATTTTATCTATAATGGTAGAATTGGTAAAGAATAAAGTAGGATGGTATTTTTGACAAAAAAATAAAAAGTTTGATGGTAGGGATAGTTAAGAACTCATTAATAGTACAACCAAAAATATTAATGCTCATGTGAATTATGATTGACGGCTTATATGTTTGTCTAAATTATATTGATTGTTTTAATTGAATATGCATTATCATTGGATGAAATCTATACATGAAGCTTATCTACTAGTAATATTGTGAATTAATGATCATCATTAATCAATTCACATGTCTTACTTAATCATACACATGAATCTTCTAATTAATATATGCATTTATGCAGTAATATTTGTTAGTTTATAGTTAGTGAATATATTGCCACTTGTTTGAATTTGCACAATTACAATTGATACATGGTAGCTCGTAATAAAGAGGTGTCTTGCAATATATACGCAACTTGTCTATTATATACGGCTTATATGTTTGTCTAAATTATATTGATTGCTTTAATCGAATATGCATTACCATTGGATGAAATCTATACATGAAGCTTATCTATTAGTAATATTGTGAATTAATGATCATCATTAATCAATTTGCATGTCTTACTTAATCATACACATGAATCTTTTAATTAATATATGCAGTAATAATTGTTAGTTAATAGTCAGTGAATATATTGCCACTTGTTTGAAGTCCCACTTCATCAGATATTATACGAAAAACTCCAAACTAATCGAAGTAAGCACGAGTCTTGTTCCACTACAGAAGAATAATTTTCATTATTTATACTAATTCTAGGATATTGTTACCTAAGAAGCTCAAACATCATATCCCCATTAACATGAATCCCAATATAAGATGCCCTTATTGTTGCTGCTTAGACTGAAGATTGCATGCACGCACACCAAAGATGTCATGCCCAATGCCATGCTATTGAAAACCAAAAAAGTCATGTCTCTCCATAATTGACTCTGATCAAGCTAAGAGCATATGTAATGAGGAATTTCATCAATGAAATTTTTATTTTCTTTCTCCCAGTTATCTCTCTCTCTCTCTCCCAGGTGCCACTCTTTCTCTCTCCTACTTTTTTTCTCATTCCTTTGAGTTCTGGAACTCAAAAGAATGAGAAAAAAAGAAGAAGGAAAGAGAGTGTGACAACTGGGAGAAAGAAGATAAAAATTTTATTGATAGAGTTCTCGCATTGTATATACTCTAAGCATAGCAAAGATGCTCTTAAGTGATAATAGGTACTTATTCTGAAATCTATGCAAATGAATAATGTTCTAACCTTTGTCTCCATCTATGTATAATGTGCAACCTTACATAGTGGACCCACTTCCTTTGAACTGGTTGAACATATTAGATTACCAAAATTTCTAAGCAGGGCGAAACTATGCATTACCATTGGATGAAACCTTACATGAATCTTAAGTTGCGGGCATCCATTCTTATAGGTATGTGCTACATCAAGACTTTTGAGTCATAACTAATAGATGTCATCAAGGAAAACGAGAAGTCGATCTAGACCTTTTACGATGTTGACAACTCATCTTGTCTATTAATTATATTAAAATAAAACATACATGTCTAACAAGTTGCCATGTGGCACTCTTATGTAATAAATTGAATTCTAATTTTTTTAATCAAAATTAAACTTCATTATTGAAGTCTCTTCAACTTCCTAAATCTAATTGATAATTTATTTCTTAAAAAGTTTAATCACTATAAATAAATAAATTTTTACTTTATTACAACACAATTAAAATCATTTTAAATAAATTAAGTATAAAGCTTTACAATAACTGATATAATTAATTTCTTTAATTCAACACGATCATAAAAATCAATATAAATAAATTAAGTATAAAACTTTACAATTATCAAAATAATCTATCCATCTATCTATCTATCTATCTATCTATCTATCTATCTATCTATCTATCTATCTATCTATCTATATTAAAACACAAGCAGTAAGGGAATTTCAAACCTGGAAGGAAAAATTTGAGAAATTTGATTATTTTCAAAGTACGTTCCAAACTTATACAATTTAATGTTTTCATAGATATAAACCCTGTTCTTTGGATAAGTTACACTAACCTATCCAATCCAAACTTATCTAAACCTTACACAATTCCCAAAAAAACATTCTCTCTAAAAACACAATTCCCCAAAAAAAACATCATAACTTATCCAAAGAACAGGGCCTATATCTATGAAAACATGATTTTAATCAATCTGAAAAAGAAAAGGCTTAATGTCAAGAGTTACAAATATTTAATTTAATACACAATTCAAATATTCCCTAATTTTATATTATAATATTCATCACAACATAGGAAATAAACGATAATTGATATTATAGTAAACTTTTCATGAAAAATTTATATTATTAATTTGTATTTTCTTTAATAAATATTTTAAATAATATAACTTTTTTTAAAACTATTAATATATATATATATATTTATATATATATATTATAGATAAAATTTTAAAATTATAAGTAAGCTATCAGAAATTGAACAAGAAATTTGAGTAAAGGTAGATAAAAAGAATAATAGAACAAGCTAAAAAAATCACAAAGTTAAAATTTTTTTTAAAAAAAGAAAATAGAATTATCGTAATCATTGTAACTTTTTTTTATACAAACATTATCGACAATACAAAGAAAATAAAATAAAATATTTATTGATAATTTCAAGATTCACTTACTGTATCACTCATTTATTTTATACTAGATGTATAAATATCTAGATAGGGATTAAAATTTAATAAATATTTAATTTAATAGATAAATACTTAAACATTAATTTATGATGATACGAATTTATGAAATAAATTTTTATGCTTTTCTTGAAAATAATTATTATAAAGAGTGGATATTTAATATAATATGGATTTTAATATGCTTCCATCACCAAAATTATTCAGACGATATCATTGTTACACAATTTTTTTATTATTTTCTAATTATCATTAAATTATTTTTTTAAGATTGAAATAATAATTATTATAAAATTACTTTTAAAAAAATTACATAAAATTATTGAAAAATTTCACATGCATAGCACGGGATGTCAAAGGCTAGTTTTGTTTAATGGCGTTGCTCTGGCTTCCTAACCGAATGAGTTCTATTAAGAAGGGTTCGTCTTAGCCTACTTAAAATACTCTTTAAAAATCACATTTCAAAAATAAAATCTTTCGATATAGAGTGATTTAAACTTAACGTTCAAGGCGAATGAAAGAGATTCATCTAAATATCCCATAAAAAGAAAAATAGAGGAGAGCCTTGAAGAGGTTAATTAAGAGATATTTGGTATAATATTGTTTGAATTATTATTCATGTAACTTATTTCTAAAGAAGGATTAAATAGGCAAAAATGAAAATTATACAACTATTGATACCTTCTCTTATTATATAACAACTAGTTGATTGGGCCCGTGCAAGGCACGAGCTAAATTTGTATGATTTTTGTTTTTTTTAAACTTTGAAACTATCTCAAAATGATATGAATTTTGAGATATATAAGATAAATTTTAAGTATCTTAATTTAGCATAAAATTATACTATTATATATCAAATTGAAAAACAAAATAATATGATTCAATTGTATAAATATAATATTATACATAACTTTCATAAAAATATTCTTTTATTCATTATGTTTATGTTTACAAAAAATGTTTAAAATATATCTAAGGAATGAGTTGATTCGATTAAAATATTAAAAAGTTAAAATAATATCAAATTTAATGTTATAATATTTTATACTATATATAATAAAGAACAATAATATGTGATGCGTAATTCTATATAATAGTGTATGTTTATTGCTTATGTTTATTTATAATGTTTATGTTTGAAAAAGAAGCTTAAAATATGTATAAGGAATGAGTTTTTAAATAATAGTGTATATTTATTGATTATAAGCGCATAGTATTAATCGACTACGTTAGCAAATATAATCTCATTCTTTTCCATGGTCGGTTGGTTGCGGATCCACACCGCGTCACACTTTTCAAATTTCCACCACAATTCACCACAACATACCATTTCTCCTTTCATTAAAACTTAAAACTTTTCACCATAACATTCCACCTACTATAATTTATTTTTTCCAATTTCAAATTAAAATATACCAACCCATCGACCATGAAGGATGGCCCATAAGCACATTTGTAGGCACAACACAGTGCAATTTAATTATGAGGTTGAATTGGGGCAGCCCAATACTCCAACCTGCAAAAGAAAATTGGGTTAATAACCATGAACTATGGCCCACAAGCACATTTAACCATTAAGTCCAAGAGGGACAATGGAGTCCCCATTTATGATAAATGTGGGGCTCACAGTGTTGCTGACTCACCCCTTCCCTCCTTATTCTCTCTTTACAAAAAAACAGAGAAAGGGGGATGGACAGGGCTGGCTCACAGCGACGAACAACAGGGCGGCGAGGGGCTCGGGTGGCGGAGTTCGGGAAGGCGACGGCCGGAGTACCGGTGGTGGTGTTGGGGAAGTTGCTGGCGCGCAAACAAATGTCCAAGCAGAGGACCCGAAACAGAGGTGTTTGTGGTGGTTTCGGGGTGGATTTTGGGCGGCTGTCCTGGTGTTTTCCGGTGGATTCGTAGTTATCAACCGTAGAACTTTCCACGTTTGACTCCGTCATATTTCCTTCAAATGGACCCCTCGATTTAACGTGATTTCTGGGTTCCGTCTTCATCCTTCTTTCCTTCGTTTCTTCAACATCCTCGCACTCAAACAATCCCATCACCCCTCCCTCTGTTTTTTTGTAGAAACTTCGTCTTTCCTTCTTTAATCTTTACCTACAATTCCAATAAAGTTGGCAGTTTATATCTTCGATTTTGAATTGATTCTCTTCACACCCACCAACAAACAAATTTTCCGGAACAAGTTTGCTTTTTTCGACGTTGATTGATGGTGTTAATGTTATGATCATCTGGGTAAGTGACTGCTACACTGGGAGTAACTTCTTCCGCTGAATTCTCATCACTTCAAAACTGGAAATTTTGTAACTTTCGATGGTTTTTAGTTACTGGGCATCAGCCTGGTTTAGATGGTTGTTAATCAATTCAGACAATCTTATGATTTAGTGTTGTTTCGAGTTTGCCCACCTGGTGTTCGACGAAATGTCGCAGAAGAAAAACCCGTGTGTTTTAGCGATAAAAAAGATTTGGAGGGCAATCAGAGTGATGGTGACAAACGGAGGAGAACCCGGAGTTTTAGATCTAGTGAGATCTAAACAGTGTAGTGTCTCTATCTGTGTGTCCAACCAATAATTGTCGTTCCTCCTGTTCGCCGCCCCGATGTCGACCATTCACAGCATGCTCAAAAATAAATATGTCGACGAGTTCGAGTTTCACCTACATAGCACCGTCGGGAATTTTCAGCTTAACCTTTTTCAAACAAAACCCGCCAAAAAACACCAGTATAGCCGGCCAAAATCCACCCCGAAACCACCACAAACATCTCTGTTTCGGGTCCCTGTTTGGACCTTTGTCTGCGCGCCAGCAACTTCCTTGACACCACTACCAGTACTCCGGTCGTCGCCTTCCCGAACTCCGCCACCCGAGCCCCTCGCCGCTCTGTTGTCCTTCGCCATGAGCCAGCCCTGTCAATCCCCCTTACTCTGTTTCATAGAGAGAGAATAAGGAGGGAAGGGGGATAAGTCAGCAACACTGTGGGGCCCACATTTATCATAAATGGGGACTCCATTGTCCCTTTTGGACTTAATGGTCAAATGTGTTTATGGGCCGTCATTCATGGTCATTAACCCAAGAAAATTTTATCACAACACAAGTTTTATTCCCTTTTACTATATAGTAAAGGAAAGCTATAAATAAGTACAAAAAAATATTTTCATAAAATTTAACGTGCCATCTTATGTCAACAAGTTGCTAAGTACAGTCCAGTCCGGATCGAAATTTGGAGTGGACCGAGCTAGATCGAAATATTTTGGTCCAGCCCTCGACCCAAGGAATTTTCATTTTGGGTCCTCAATCCAACCCCACTAAATGGACCGAGAACCAACCTAAGGACTGAACTCTTTTGATGACATATATGATTTTTAAGGTTGTTACTATCTAACTCTCTCCGTCCCTCCTCCCAGTCCCCAACCCCCACACTCAGTCAGCTCCCGTGGGACTTGTCTTCTCCCACCCTACTCCCCTGACACCCTCGCGCATCGTCGCCTCCTTCTCACTGTCTCAGTCGCCTGCCCCTCGTCACATCTCATAGACGTCGTCACTAGTGTCTTCACGACAACCAGTGATGGAAACCACTCTAAATCGCCCATAACTCGCCTATAACTCCAATCGATATCGATCGTCGCCAAAGTTCAGTTCATTCAGTCGATCCAGTCTAAGACCAATTTTTTTTATATAGTCTTCGATCCATGCCAATCTTCCAATTCGATTATCGGTCTATTCTGTCCAGTCCCATTCAGTCTAATCCCGAACCGATGCTCAATCCTATCAACAAGAGTTCATCCAATTGGGATGAGTACCATCGTAAGTTCTTAAGTTCTCTTTAAACTTGGAGAACTCACATGGCTACGATGAATGATGGGAGCCAAATCACTTAATTTTTTCTTCAAAGAAAAAGACAAAGGACAATGATACACATCTTGCTTCTAGATGGTTAATAACCATCTTGAATTGTCCATAATTCACATTTTTGTAATTTTTAATAATATTTTTTTTAATAATTATATATTTATCAACTATAAGAGTATAATACTTATTAACAAGGTCAAAAAATATAAATAATAGCCTAATTTTATCAATCATATTAGAAAATATATATTTTATGCATAGTTTTATATTTATGAAAAAATATTAATAAATAATTACTTTTATATTATTTATAAGTTGTAATAGCTCTCAAAGTAATGAAATATAACTTTTTTTTTTAACAAAGGGTAATACAACAAGA
The DNA here is from genome assembly GCA_029582165.1 of Portulaca oleracea. Classification (NCBI taxonomy): domain Eukaryota; kingdom Viridiplantae; phylum Streptophyta; class Magnoliopsida; order Caryophyllales; family Portulacaceae; genus Portulaca; species Portulaca oleracea. The sequence goes on from CM055874.1 coordinate 35,361,983, forward strand.
CACTAGGAAGCCCTTCTCTCAAGGGATCTTCCAAGTGCATCCTCACGTACAATAACAGAAAGATCTCTATGAAAACTATGACTAAAATAACATGGCAAATGCAAAGATAACCCATATTTGGCTAACCAATCAGCAGCACGATTTCCTTCCCGCAATGTGTGTTGGACCACAACATCGTCACAATCCCTAACAAAAGCTCGAATATCTCTGACTAAAGATGCGATCTCCCAAGGAACACGGAACATGTCAGTGACCGCATTAACAAGCGTGATATTATCACCTTCCACGACCAACCTTCGACACCCATTTGCAACAGCATCTCGAATTCCATTTCGCATAGCAACAGCTTCAGCTAGTAACACAGAGGAGTTGTTCAAATTGAAGGCCGCTCCGCAAAGTACCCGGCCCTGATCATCTCTAATGATATAACCTCCTCCAGCACAGTTAGCACTTCGAGCCCCATCAGAATTAATTTTAACCATACCGGTAGGAGGTTTAGACCACGAAACCCATCTCCCAGAAGTCGGCGTAGTGGGAGGCGTTGTAAACCTCCCACCAACAGCATCCGCCAATCTATCCCTAATTCTCCACTCAGCAAAGGCACGCTTAGCACATAACAACGAACGTCCAGGTAGCGTTGATTGATGACTAAAGACAACCAGATTCCTAGACTTCCACACACTCCACAACAAGGCTGCAACTTTTTCTAAAGCAGACTTAGAGGGATGACGCAAGCACCGTTTTAGGAAAGAGTCAAGTGATTCGTTGGAGACTGGAGCAAGCGGGAGCCACTCGTGACTTTTGGCCAACTGCCAAACCTCATTGGCATAATCACAGTGAAGGAAAAGATGATCCTCACTCTCCTGAGAATCGTTACAAAGAGGGCAAATAGGGAGGATATTTAAACCACGATAAGCAAGATGTTCTCTAACAGGGAGCGCATCCTGGAACATTTGCCAAAGGAACACTTTTAGCTTAGGTTGGATGTTCATCTTCCAAATCCACTTAAATTCCCAAGGAGTTTGGGAATTAACACAATTGTGGGCCAGCCAAGTAGCAGATTTTGTTGAAAAATCGCCAGAGCTAGTGAGACCCCAACAAAGTTTATCATCCATCGAATTAACAGGAATTGGGATCGTTTTAATGGATCTCAACACATCAGGGGGAACCAGAGGACTAAGAAGATCCTCGTTCCAGGTCTTATCCTCCTTGATGAAGTGAGCAACTGTTAGAGAAGTATCTAGGGTTGATAAATCAGAGCCATGGACTGTATCTGCAAGGCTCATATGCCCACACCAAATATCCAACCAGAAGTTTATTTGTTCACCATTACCAACCTGCCAGCGAAGACCCTTTTTAAAGGTATCCCTTACTTTCAAAATCGACTTCCACGCCCAAGAATCCGTGGCATTGGTTTTGATTGTAAAAATATCATTATTCTTCACATATTTAGATCTGATTTGATCGACCCAAAGCCCAGTCCCAAACATTACTTTCCAAAGGAGCTTGCAAATGAAGGCCATATTAACCGCCTCCGCTTTTCGTAAACCCAAACCTCCTAAGGCTTTAGGCCTACAAATTTTGTCCCAAGCAACCATAGGCAAGCCTTTCCTAGAATTTAAATCCTTCCAAAAGAAGGTCCTATTAATCGAATCTAGCTGCTTTGCAATACTTGTAGGGATCTTAAAGCATTGCAAAGCATGGGAAGGGACAGACTCTAAATGGGACTGAATAAGCACGATCCTTCCAGCTTTAGAGATGAACTTAGCCTTCCAGGGCTGCAACTTTTCGTGAGCATTAGAAACTAAATAAGCGAAAGTATCTTTGGATGGTCGGCCCTTAACAATAGGGCACCCCAAATACTTCCCAATTGCACGTTGCTGGCTTATGCCAAACACACCTGCCACCATATGTTTTTCTCTGGTGGTAGCATTCTTTGAAAAAATTGCGGAAGATTTATGAAAGTTGACCAGTTGCCCAGAACTACGACAAAAATCATTTAAAACAGAGTTTAATCGTTGACAATCTTCCTGATTAGATCTACAGAAAAGTAGACTATCGTCCGCAAAAAATAAACAAGGGATTTTTTGCCCAGATGGGATAAGCTTAACACCAATGCCACTATTTCTTGGTGAAGCAGCTTGGGAGAGTGAAGTGATGAGCCCCTGCATACAAAGCAGGAAAAGGTAAGGGGATAAAGGATCACCTTGTCGGATTCCTCGTGAAGGACGAAAGAAACCAGTTGATTCCCCATTAATTACTAGCGAATAAGAAACCGTAGTCACACATTCCATGATCCAAGCAATCCATTTATCAGGAAACCCAAATTTAAGCATTATTGCCTTGAGATAATCCCACTCAATCCTATCATATGCCTTTTCCATATCCAATTTTAAAGCGACCCAGCTTTTCTTGCCTCGCATATGCTGAAACTTATTAAAAATTTCGTGCGCAAGGAGAATATTATCAAGGATCGAACGGCCAGGAACGAAAGCACTCTGAGCCTGGTGGATGAGTTTGTCTAACACTGAGCGGAGACGATTAACTAAAACCTTGGATATTACTTTATACAGACTATTGCAAAGACTGATTGGCCGAAAATTATTGGTTGTTGCTGGGCTAACAACCTTTGGGATTAACGCTATCAGAGTGTGGTTCAGTTGTCTCAACAATTTCCCTTTTTGAAAAAAGTACTGAACCGCATTAGTTACTTCCTGATGAACTTCATTCCAATGGTTCTGAAAAAAAGCAATTCCAAAACCATCAGGCCCAGGTGCTTTGGACTTATCTTGTTGAAAAACCGCCTGCTTAATTTCCTCCACAGAGATCGGCTGGACTAGTAAATCCCGGTCTTCAACTGAAAGTTCATTTTCAACCTTTACGTCAAGAGTCCTTGTTTGTGAATGTGCACTCTTAAAACGTGCCTGGAAATCTTGAACGAATTGGTCCTTAATCATATTAGCATCATCAATCCAAATATTATCACCTACCTTCAGTTTGGAGATGAGAGATTTATTTTTTCTGGCTTTCATCGATTGATGAAAAAATTTCGAGTTTCGATCACCCTTTGTGAGCCAATCTTTCCTAGCAAACCGACCCCAATATTTTTGGTTAAAAAGGAGCATTCGTTCTCTTTGTTTTAATAAACGAAAGTGCCAATTATTAAGACGATTGCTATTTGGGTTGGCAATCAGGCGGGTCTCAACCGATTGCAGTTTTTCCTCATTACTCTTCATTTTATTAGCAAAATTATGAAAAGTATTTCGATACCAAACTTTCAGATCTTTTTTTATCCTTGTTAGTTTCTGAACCACCCTAAACATCGGAGAACCTCGAACATATCCCTTCCAATTAGTTCGTATAATTGAACGAACTGTATCGTAGGTCGACCAAGAATCCTGGAACCTAAAAGTTGATCGCTTTCTATCTCCCATCCAAGGCTTAGTATCCAGTAGAACATAAGCATGATCCGAACAGGTAAAAGGACCATGGGAGACACGGTATAGAGGATACTTATCCTCCCATTCATGGTTAAAAAGAACTCTATCCAACTTTTCATAAATTAAATGACCTTTACACCGTTTTTTCCAAGTAAACGGTCGGCCTACAACAGTGGCATCATTGCACCCTGAATTAAGAAGAAACCTAGATAACCGATAATATTTGCCAGTGGTGAACAAGGTCCCACCAACTTTCTCACTAGCAGACAACAGCTCGTTAAAATCTCCAACAAGGCACCAAGGGCCAGTGACTGAACTAGAGAGAGTCATTAGCTTGTCCCAAAAAAAATCTTTATCCCTAGTTTGTGCTGGCTGTAACAACTCACCCCAAAATCATGTTTAATTATCTATAAGTCACCGTAATTAACCAAATCGCGTTATAAATTTTTCGCGTTTACCTTTATTTATTTGTTAATTTACTTATTTATTTATTTGTTGTTATCGGTGTCGAGTCTCATGCAGGAGATGGCTAAGGTGCCGAAGTATCGGCTTAAAAATTTTACTTTACATATCCATTCAAAGAGTTAAATTAGTTCAGGTTATACGTTTTACGTTATAAATTTATTTACCGAGAATCGGCTAATATTTATACGCCCCGATTTATATATATATATTTTACCGTCCCAATTTTAATTTATTACATTTTATTCCTTTGCATAAATTCAAGAGGTAATTTTTCCACTTATTATTTTAATTCAATTACCATTGTATTTTATTTTATGTTACCCAAATTATTACCAATATATTTAATTTCCTACAAAAAAAACCAATACTTCAATTTATTACAACAATTACAATATATTTACTCCTATTGTTATCATCTTGCTACTACTTAATTAAAATTGTATTTTTTTTATTGTTATTAGTATTAGTTTAAGTTAGATGATAGCCATATGTATTAGTTAGTAAAGGGGAGGGCCTAAGTCTTTTAGTTCATTTTAATTCAAACCCAACACAACACCTCTCTTTCTCTCTCTACCACCCTCTTCCTCCTCTACTGGCCGTCCACCCCCAGCCGTTTTCCGGTCATTTTCCGGCCAATTTCCGGCCAGCCGCCGCCAGCCACGGCCACCACGCACCACCCCCTTCCTCTCTCTTGTGTTTTCATCCAATTTTAACTCCAAGGGTAATCTCTCAAACCCCAATTTCAATTTCTTTCAAACCTAATATGAAATTCTATGTTTAATATGTTTCTTTGGTGAATTCCATCTCTTTTACTCTCTTTATTCATGAATTCAAGTATATAATTGTTGTGGTTAAGTTAGGGTTTGAGTTTCAAGTTTATGCATGTGTGTTTGGATGAGTTCTTGAGATTTTCTTGTTGAATTCATGGTGGATGATGAATTAATGTTGATGCATGTGGATTTCTTGTGAGTTTTTAAGTGTTTAAGGGCTGAGATTATGTTGTGAGTTTAGGAATTAAGAGTTATCATGCTTAATTTGGGTGAATTAGTGAGTTTTGGAGCAAGAATTCAAGAATATGTTTATTATGTGAAGTTTATGTTTAATCCATGGTTGCATGTGGTTTTTAAAGCCTTTGATGAAGTGATTATCATGGTTTATATTCTGGAAATATAGTGGATTAAAGTTAGATGAAGTTTGGTTATGTTTTAATATGATTAAGAGTGGAAAAATCCAATTAAAAGATGAGTTTTAGGTGTTTTAAGCTACTGTTTCGGTTCTGGAAATTTACAGAATTATAAAAGTGGGATTTTTGCCCAGATTTCTACTCCATTGGATAGCTTAAAGTGTTAGCAAACCATAGGCTTTGGAATTTCGAATTTCCGACTTGTATAGCCCGAGTTACGACCAAAACCGTAACCTCACGATTTTATATACGAATTCTGAGTCAGTGTGTTGAGGGCTGTTTTTCGTCCCTTTGGAGACCTCTTTGGTTTTTATGGTAAACATGAAAGTTTTAGGCCATGTTGTAAGCTTTCCGGAAAGGTATGGTTCATAGTCAACCGATATCGGGAGTGTGAGTTACGATCCGGGAAACCGGGCTGTCCAGAATAGTGTTCTGCCCAATATAATCTTTGTGAATTAATGTCTTTTGGGCCTCAAACCAACCCAATAAGGGATTCTAGGTATAAATGTGTCATGGTTATATATTATAATTATAGAGTTATGTGTTTAAGGCTAAGAGTACCATTTTGGAGTCCTAAGTATGTCTTAAGAACATCTTTCAAGAACTAGTATGTTTAAGTTTCGTATCGTGACTCCCATGTTTCTTTAAGTATCATGTTCAATATTTTTGCTCTATCTAAGATTCCTTCTAGCTTGATAATCTCCAATGTCTAATTCAATTCATTCCTCATATCAATCCTCATTTCATAAATTCGTTAATCCAAGCTTGCTTTGATTCACATTTGGATATGTATATCTTGCTCCATTATGCCACTTCATTCGATATCGTATTATCAAACCATATTTGATTTCATCTTTTCATACTCTAACTTTCAAGTTATACTTACCCTATTCATCATTGATTCAAGCTTATTCTCTGGTATTCAAGCCCTTTTATTTGAACCACCTTCTACGTCATAATTCTCATGATTTTCCGACCCGAAAACTCCAAAGTTTCATGTGCACAGCTTCTGTCCGGGCCCATTTTGGGGCCCTTCCACTCATTTTTAGCTTCTGGTTCTGTTGACAAAGTTGTAGATTATGTTTTTCCCTATTCCGGGATGTACTCTTTTACTTCGTTTCGATTTTCCTAACTCAAGTTATGCTATAAACTCTATTTTACTATAACCTGAAATTTTACTCCTAAAGTTATTTCATTTATATTACTAAGTTTCTAAACTTATGAAGCTAATTTAGAACCTTATTCGGTTCTTCATTTCTATGACAAGTTCCAAAAGCCATCTCCAAGCCGAGCCGCGCCGCCAAGGTCTTTAGCATCTCAAGGTACGCGAATTGTCCAACTCTTCGCTCCCTTATGTTTACGATTTATGCTTTATGTTTACGATTTATGCTTTATGTTTACGATTTATGTTTTATGTTTACGATTTATGTTAAATGTTTACGGTTTATGCTAAAGGTTTATGGTTTATGTTAAAAGTTTACGGTTTAGGTTAAAGGTTTACGGGTTTTGTTAAATGTTTACGGTTTATGATAAAGGTTTATGGTTTATGTTAAAAGTTTACGGTTTATGCTAAGTTATGCTTTTATGATTATTGCTCCTTTATGATTACGATTTATGCTAATCTATGCTTTTATGTTATTCATGGTTTTAAGCGGTCCCATTTTATGGATTCTATGTTCTATGTTCTAGCTAGTTACGAGAAGTGCTAGCCTTTTATGTTTTAGATGCTCCTGATCAGAGTGTCCTAGACCTGGCCAGTGTCTGACTACATAGCATAGCAGTCACCCATCCAAACTCCAGATCGGTTTGGGCGTACGTGCGCGAGATGCTTTGCATCGATCTAAAGGGAACCCAAAACTCTTAAGTTTATGTATTTACTTCTAAGTTCATGTGACAGGTTCTTTCTTTATGAATTCAAGTTATTTTACTCATGTATATGTTTATGCTCATGTCATTTCAAGTTAGTGTTTTATATCCCCTTTCCCGTTTTCAAAATGAATTTAAATGCCGGCACTAAAACCGTTTTCGAACGGTTTGACGTGTTGGAGGTTTACGTACTGAGTGTTTCCCCACTCACTTTTCGCAATGTTTTAATGTTTTGTTTTAGGGGGTCCGAGCACCGGTAAAGGCAAAGGCAAGAGGGTAATCACGTGTTACAAGCAAGGTAGTCGTGGGTGAGGTATCCTGGTCGACTTGGGAGTCGCGTGTCTGAAGTACCCATGTCTATGGAAGAAGTGTTGTAGTTGTTCTCTTTAATGGTTGTTTAAAGTATGAAATTATGTTTTGGAAGTATAACATGTAATGTTTATTTGTTTTAATGAGGTTCTTTTGGGTTGTTGCCTTGTCCCGAGTAGGGACGGCGGTAATGCCTCGACCTAAGGTGTTCCGCTGCGCTAATCACAGGTTTGGGGTTCTAAGTATAGTCTTAATCTTGTGATTAAGGTTGGGGCGTTACACTGGCGCAAGCAGGCAGTGAGAAAAAACTCAGAGCGCGTCATTAAATCGCCAACTAAGCAATGAAAAAACCGATCATCCTTAAGACAAACTTGCAATTGTACTGTACTACAGTTCCATGCACACCATAGGCCTCCGGAATGGTTAACCGGATTAATGTATTGATAAGATTGGAGTCCTAATTTCCTGAGCAAAAATTGAGAATTCGCTTCTGAGACCATTGTTTCAAGAATAAAAAGAATATCTGGCTTAACTGTTCGTTGTAAAAATTTTAACTCATTCCAAAGGCCAGCTTTCTTAGCTCCCTGAACATTCCAACACAGGATTTTCATTAAATTACAAACTCTTTGGAAAGACCTCCGCGGTCAACACGAGAGTGTTTAAAGTGGCCTCCACAGCCAAAAGGAAGACTTCCACAGTCTAAAAAAATACAACACCAGCGAAAAGAAGCTCTGGTGCATAAATAAAAGGTCAACCGACCAAACAGTTGGGAACCAACTATACACTCGACCCTACAATAATAACTTAAAAAGAAACAGCTGTCAAGAATCCACACTGGGCACCAGTCTTGCAAACGATCCGTCAACCATAGTCCAACGCAAGCTTCTGCACAAGAAAACAAGCCCACAACAAACCCAGCCAAAAATTTGACTAAACAAATATCCAAACAGCAACAGATGAAAGAAAAGCAACAAAAAACCAAGTACCAAAAATTCCACCAAAAAGGCGGTAAAAGTCTCAAGGCCTGATCAAGGTAGTATCTGTTCAGGTACCATGATAACCAAGGCTCATCCTCGACCAGAATCAGCCACAGTAACCATCTCGATGAGGGTGGGCAGCCACACATCGCCTGGGTGCCCATCATATGGCCAGAGTGGTTAAAACACCACTCATGAACCCTAGTGTGCAGCCCGGTCAATGGTAGGCATTGTCCAACCCACCCAAAGGAACATAAAAGATTGGCAAGGATAGCCTCTACCAAATCTCTAAAAAACCGTCGGAGCTCAACAGACATGACCCAAAGCAAAAGTTTAAAATCAGGGAGATTCAGCCCAATAAGCAGAGGCAGGGAACAAGCCGGCCAGGCACCAATCGGCCCAATAAACCACAACCAAACGATCAGAAGGAGATATCGACAGCAGTAACATAAATCAATTACAATCCAACCGTACAACATGCGGAAGAGCAAGTACCCAGGGGCTGGATATTGCAAGCATAACCACCTGTTCAAAGAAAAGGCAAGGCTAGATGTTAAAAGGAATGAAGGCCAATAGCGGAACATAACAGGCACCAAATAAGTAAGCGGTGTGTTGGAAAACGAGAAGGAGCACAAATTAAAAATCCAAGTCTCAACAGGAAAAAAATAATAAATTGTACGAAGCAAAGTTAGCTTAAAAGAGTAAGGAAGGACCGTAGAAAGGTAAGAAAAAAACTGCATTTTATTATTTAGCAAATCAATTTGGGGAAGGCTAGACCCCACCTGATTTACAAGAGTAGAATTCATCTTAAAAGATCAACTATTTAGGATGGGAGGAAAACTCCTCGCCATCATCAAATTTTCGCTTTTTTGACGAATCCGAAGAAAATCCCGGACCAAAATCCTCCAAATCCATAAAAATATCTGCATCCTCCTCAATGTAATCCTCATCAAACTCCTCAAGAGCATCCAAAATGTGATTAGGAGAATTATGAACACCATCACGAGAGGGAGGAGAAGGGGGAGCCTTAGAGAACTCAGCAGGATTTCCTGTACCGGAAGGCCCAGCACCATCAATAGGGCCCGGTTGAGTGGGCCTATCCTCCGTTTGATAGGATGTGTTTACAGTAGGGTGAGGGGAAGTACAATCTGGAAACAATTTTTCTTTCCCCTTCCCTTCAACATTGGGAGAAGGGTGTTTAGCATGTCGCCTTGACATCCTATCATCGGAGATTCGGATCCCTGGCTGGTTTGGTTTAGAAGGTTTAGTAGATCGACCTCGTTTTTGCGGGGCCACCGAAATCCATTCCTCCTTTTGAGTTGCTTGTAACGAGCATGAGGGGGAAATCCCCGTTGTCTTGAATTTTTCCACCATAAGTTCAAGCCTAGGGGCTACCGGAGCATTGGGACACAACTCCAGCAAATGGTCACGAGAACCACAAAGAGCACAGATTTCAAACAAACCTTCATAGGTAATTGGGATCGTGAATATTTGCCAAGGCGATGGAAGAGAGATGGAAGCCGGCAGAGTGCGGGCGATGTCAATATTGACAAGAACACGTGCAAAATGACCTTTCTTCCTCAAAAGAGTGTTTGGGTCAACACGAATTACTTGTCCAACAGAACAAAGAATTCGTTTCAGAATTGGCTCAGTCCAAAATTCCCACGGTAAGCGATACAATCGAACCCACTGATCAATCGTAGATATGACAGTAGAATAAGGGTCAAAAAACGGCTGCCATGGCCTACAAACTAGGTTAAGACCTTTGACAAACCAAGGCCGGTTAAACCAAACATACTCCTTATCTACCTTATTAGCAAATTTAAGAAGGAGCCATCCTAAACCCAAGTCTATAAAATCCACCGCGCCTCGCACATGCTTCCAGTCCGTTTTAGTTTTAGACATAATAACTGGCAAAGGGACTGACTCACCCCACAATTTGGCAATCAGACACAGCTGGGACAGATCTTCCATACCAGATTCCTTCATTAATTCTGATAAAGACATATCTTCATCAAGATCGGTATCCTCTTGACCCATAGGATGAGGGGGAGGACCAGTAGAGGGTATATTCTGGGTCTGGTTCAAACGACTGGATGTACTACCCGAAGCCCCGTTAGAGTGAATGACAGGCTGTGGAGACGATGAGGAACCAGTATTTTGATCCACACCTTCCACTCCGTACCGTACCGAGTCGGCGAAAGAGGGATTTGGGGTCCTATTTGCTCGGCTCGGACGAATAGGTGGATTCTCACCCAGGTCAGATGGGTGGGAGATGAGGTTTGGAATCGGAGGACCGGAACCATCGTTATTAGGGAAATTAGGATCGTCATTGGAAGTGGCGGTGACGACAGGGACAAGCAAGACAAGAGAAAAAATAGCGAAGAACATTGAGGGATGATGGGGAGTAGCGAATTGGCGAGAACAACCATCAAAGAATCCAGAGTATAAATAGCCACCCAAAACAAGGAGTAAGCAAGAGCAGTTAATGAGACCATCAGAAACAATTACTGAAAGAAAAAGGAACGTCGCACCTGGAGGATTCCAAGCCTGTTGAGATGGCAAGAGCAAATCAACAGTCAGAGCAACATCGATCCAGAGCCATCCAAAATCAAGGTTCCTAAAATGCATGATTCGGTTATGAATATCATGCGCCCTTTGTATTAATACAGATCTATCAAATTGAATTACTCGATCCGGACGAGATCGATGCCAAGCAGGAGACCAAAAGTCTCCAGATCTACTGACCCAACCATTAATGGTTCCCTCCACGGGTGAAGCAAATGCTTCAATTAAAGCCTTCCGCAGGCTAATCGACAGGAACACAAACCGGCGACACCCAAAATTCTGTAGAACTGGGAAAGGGGGAACAAATGGGGACAAAAACTGAAGCAAAGACAAACAAATTAGCAGCGGAGGGGGGAGCATAGGTGACGAACGCATCAGAAGAAGGAGCTTTAGGGATGGAGAAGAAGAAGACCACACAAAATGGGGGCAAGAGGCGCACTCATCCTCCCTCTCGCTAGAGGATTCTGAAATATAACTTTATAATGATTTAAATATATTTACATTTGATTTTATTAATGATGTTTATCATTTTTGAAAAGCAAAATAAAAGAGTCGTAAGATGTATATTTGGGAAGAAACGTGTGAAATATGAAAGAGCATGTTGTTAGACTTAGGAGTGGCATGGGTTTGGTGGAGTTTTGCTATGAACAAAGTGAAACAAAGCTGGATTTATGGGAAAACCCGATTTATACGGGTACCACTCCGACATGGAAGCAGTGTTAGCAGAGCTCGTCAACCCATCTCCGGCGCTGTGAAATGGAACCTTCAACTACGGGAGCTATCGAAACAAAACCAGCTTACGGAAGCCCTCCATTTGTACCTCCAAATGCTTCGTTCAGGGGAGTCCCCAGATTCCTTTACCTTCCCCTTTATTATCAAGTCATGCGCCTCCCTCTCTCTACTCTCCACTGGCCAACAGCTCCATGCCCATCTCATTCGAACTGGGTGTCTCTCTGATGCTTTCGTTACCACGTCTTTAATTTCTTTTTATTCCAAATCTTCTTGGATTGATACTGCACGCCAGGTGTTCGATGAAAATCCCCAGCCCCAGCTCCAGCCCACTGTATGTTACAATGCTTTGCTTGCTGGGTACGCCATGAATTCTCGGGCTTCATCCGCAATCTTGCTGTTTAATCAAATGAGGGTTCTGGGTGTTTCATTTGATGCTGTATCTATGCTTGGGTTGCTTCCTGTTTTCACTGCACCGTTACATTTGAGCCTTGGAATGTCACTGCACGGTTGCAATGTTAGATGTGGACTGGTTAGTGATATGGCAGTAGGGAATTGTTTGTTGACCATGTACATACGATGTGGTTCGATTGATTCTGCTCGTAGGTTTTTTGATGATATGCCGGAAAAGGGTTTGATTACATGGAATGCAATGATAAATGGATATGCACAAAACGGGTTTACTGCCTGTGTATTGGATCTTTATAGTGACATGGAGAAATCAAGGATTTGTCCTGATGCTGTTACTTTACTTGGGGTCTTATCCTCTTGTGCATATCTTGGTGCTCGGACTGTTGGCTGTGAAGTAGAAAAGCGAATAGAAAGATTGGGATATGGTTCAAACATCTTCCTGAAGAATGCATTGATTTATATGCATTCTCGATGTGGTAATTTAGTAAAAGCCCGTGCTATTTTTGATGAGATGTCCGATAAAAGCTTAGTGTCATGGACAGCTATGATTGGCGGCTATGGTTTGCATGGACAAGGGAAAATTGCAGTGGAACTTTTTGATGAGATGATAAGAAGTGGGATTTCGCCTGATGGAACAGTGTTCGTAAGTGTTTTAACTGCTTGCAGTCATGCAGGGCTAGCCGACAAAGGCTTGGCTTATTTCTACTCAATGGCTAGGGACCACGGTTTGAAACCTGAGAGAGAGCATTATGCTTGTGTGGTTGATCTTTTGGGACGAGCTGGTCGCCTGAAGGAAGCGCATCAGTTGATATTGTCCATGCCATTGCAGCCTGATGCAGCTGTCTGGGGAGCTCTTCTAGGTGCCTGTAAGATCCATAAGAATGTCGAGCTAGCCAGGTTGGCTTTTCAGGGTGTTGTTGAGATTGAACCCACAAATATTGGGTACTATGTTTTATTTGCAAACATATATTTAGACGCTGGGGCTATGGAGGATGTGAGGGAAGTCCGACTAATGATGCGAGGACTAAGGCTAAGAAAGGATCCAGGTTATAGTTATGTCGATTATGGAGGGAGGATACATATGTTCCTTGCTGGGGACAAATCCCACCCTCAAACTGATGCGATCTACAAAATGTTGGGCAAACTGGAAGAATCGATAAAGGACCTTGGAATTTCAGGGAAGGGTGATGAAGATGGCAAAAACATGGAGGCTCTCCATAGTTGCAGAACGCACAGTGAAAGATTGGCTATTGCATTTGGGCTACTCAACACAATGCCTGCTACAGATATCATTGTTATTAAAAACCTTTGTGTATGCGAAGACTGTCATTTGTTTATTAAATTAGTTAGCAAGATTGCCGAGCGACAATTGATTGTGAGAGATGCAACCCGTTTCCATCACTTCAAAGACGGATCCTGTTCTTGCAAAGACTACTGGTAGAAACTGGTGCTTTTCCAGGCAGCATTTTGCGAGGAGAGACAAGGCTAGATTCTAGAATGCAAGCAAAAGAAGAATATTTATGAATCTATCAAGTTGAGTCACTTGTGTGTACAGGGAGCACAAAGACCCTGTCACTGCTGCTGGAATGAAGTGGACTTCTAACAACCTTTGTGTGCACACAACTGTCAACACTCTGAGCTGTTTGTGGGCAGTTGTTACTCCTGTTTGAACCACAGTTTTCCCTAAATGGGCACCCTGGAGCTTGACGCATACCATTGTTTGAGATTACTAAGAATCTGAGCAACATGGACACAATGTTTTCTTTTGCACTCCAACAAGTTCCCAAAATTGCACAGCCCCTTGTGCTTCTACTGGAAATCTGGGCAGCTGCTGCTGCTATTTGAGGTTGTACAATATGATGTGCTCATTAAAAAAAAAAAAAAAAACAATCATGAGCCCGGGTGCAGCTTGCATTGGGCGCCGGCCTATTTCTTGCGCGCGGCCCAATCTAAGAGGCGCTGCAGATATAAGCGGTATATGAGCATTCATGAACATTGTTATTAAATGTTTGAGCATTCTCGTTTGAAACAATGAACATTCTTTGTCAACTTTATGAGTATTTCAGTTGGTGAGTATGAGGATTCTAGTTTGAAACTATGGACATTCCTTTTCAACTTTATGAGCATTTCAGTTAGTGAGTATGAGCATTCTGGTTTGAAACTATGGACATTTCTTTTCAACTTTATGAGCATTTCAGTTGGTGACTTGGTGAGTAGGAGCATTCTCCTTTGAAACTATGGACATTCTATTTCAACTTTATGAGCATTTTAGTTTGGAGTTATGAACATTGGTAAATATATCTCATGCAATGTTAATAATTTGTAATGTGGACGCTCATAAGCTATAATCACAATGCTCATAACATATCCCATACAATATTTATAATTCATAGCATGGATGTTCATACAAGAGAATGAAAGCCCGTGGTGAGACGAAGGTTGGTGTATGAGCATTGATGTTTAGGTTTATGAGCATTCAAGTTCTAGGTCATGAGCATACTTGTTCTAGGGTATGAGTATTAATGTTTAAGGTTATGAGCAATGATGTTCAAGATTATGAACATATTAGTTTATGAGTATAATACTTGTAAGTTGTAAGTAATGAGCATACAAGTATTAAATTATGATCAAACTTGTTGTAGGGTATGAACATTGGTGTTCAGACTTATGAGCATAGTAGTTGTAGATTATGAACATTAGTGTTCACGATTATGAGCAATGAAGTTTAGATTTTATGAGCATACTACTTGTAAGTAATGAACATACAGGTACTAGATTATGAGCAGACTTATTGTAGGATATGAACGTTGGTGCTCAGGCTTATGAGCAATGATAGTCACAATTATGAGCATGACGGTTGTAAGATATCAGCATACAACGCACCTCTTTATCGGGCCCCGAATCTGGGCTGCAAAGGACGCTAGAGCAAAGACGCACCGATGTCACTCAGCCCAAACTCACCATCCTCCGTGCACCCGGGCTCATGATTGATGCGTTGTATTAGAGCATCTGCAATGGTGAGTTTTAATTCGACTCACTGCTGACGTGACATGAAACGAGAACGGAAAGAGGTTGTATAGGACATTTCAGTGGTGAGAATGAGACTCGTCTCCCGAGAATCTCTCTTTCAAACTCGCGAGACGAGTTTGAAAGCGAGCTTAATTATATTATTAAGTGGGACCGATTTACTTTTTTTAATTAATATGAGTCAAACTCATTCTCACCATTGGAAAACTAGCTAAATTAAATGTTAAATTTTGACTCTTCCACAAATTCCACGACATACAATTAGTCAAACTTAAACTTACCATTGCGGGTGCTCTTATTAGGTACCGGCCCTTATGCTTTTGGTTTTAAGTTGGTTTGATAGGTATGGTGTTCGACTCAATTATTCAAAGTATACATAAGGAAATTTAGGAGCGTATGAATTTCTTTGTTAATTCATGACCATCAACCCACTGGATCAATTGGTTCAATAACCGGCTAAGGTCTAAGACCATAGTAGCCAGGTAATCCCAAGTCCACATAATCATATCTGCGTATTCAATTTCCCAAGTAACAATGGTCAATCAAGCTAGCAACTAACTAATTTATTGGGTACAAAATGGCCTATTCATAAACTACCTTGTGTGACACTTGTGATTATCTCCACCCCCCCCCCCCCCCCCCAAACCAACCAAAAAAAAAATAAGAAAACCCCAAATAAAATAAAATTAACATAAAGTGCGTAACATTGTTAAGCCTTAATGTAGAAAACATATAAACAAATAGAAATTGAAAACGCCAAATTTCAAGAACAATATCTTAACAAATGCTTTTTCCCAAAGCCAATTCCAACAATCCAAAGTCAGATAGTTAATACTTAACAACCAACTACTGTTAACCAAACAAAGCCAATATCTCTATTTACAGCTTCCAAAATACTTGCCAGTCCCAAGTGGATAGCTATCCAGTCCCAAGTGGTTAGCTATATGCAACTTCACAAAAAGAAAAGAAGTAGAAAGTTGAAAACTTTCCCAAGCCAGGAAAGTGTTGAAAAACAAGAAAATCCAAGCGAACAAGGCCAAAAGCACAACAATGATGAAAACCTCAGCAATAGAACATCACTTCCTTGACATTAGCTTTGACCTGAGGTAGTGGTTGGACCACAGCCTGGCCTTCCTTGGTCAATTCCCTCCCTCTTGACGACCCACTTTCTGACACTACGCTGTCTTCCACATAATAACGAGCACGAAAAGCTAAAAGGTGTGCGTAATATGCAGGTGGAACTAGCAAAGCCAAATTCAAACATCAAGTTAGAACCCAGACAACCATAACTGCCTAATAGTAAATTTAGAAGACAGATAGGAGGATCAGAGAGAGACAGAAAGACTAACCGATTGAGACTGAACGGGTACACCTTGCAAAGCTGCAGATTTCACAAAAGCATCAACTTCACATAATTGTTGAATAGAGATATAGAATACATCAACCCCCCCCCCCCCCCCCAAAAAAAAGAATTGGGGAAAAGACATTATGCCTTAAAGTTCACATAATAAATCAAGAGTCTACAACACAGTTTTCCAACCATGGGAACCCAAAGTCGAAGACACTTACGTGTAACATAAACTGTTTGTCAGCAGCTGGAGCAAATCAGCAGTGAAGTAGTTCTCATCATATAAAACATGGTAGTGTGTTGGCCTGCTTGTTCCCTACAGACAAATATCATGTACATTGGCCTTGTTAGTTTTTACTAGAAATATAGAATACATCAACTGCCCAAACAACTGGGGAGATGACATTTATGCCTAACAATCAGCAGATTTACATCAAAGTAAACTAGTTCCGAACAGAATAATGAACTTAGAAGATTCTAAATGTCAAACCACCTTTACATAATCAGACAAATAATATCAAAGACAGTCCAGCTTTTTACCTGGATTCCAGCATGACTACATAAATAAAAGTCAAACTCTGTCGGATGGCAGATTTGAGTATCGACAACAGTCCCTATGGAAAAGAATATCGGAGCCCATGAGTTGCTTGCAGGAACCTGACTATATAGAGGAGAGAAGATTACATTGGGTTGCAGGAAGTGAACCTGGCAGTATGTTGCCACTTTTGTCAGTCATATTACGATCGACTGGAAACAGACGGGTATGATGCCGTTTTTGTACAACAACAAATGTCACACGTGGTAGATACCCCTCTTCCAAAGATTGACAAGCCTAGAAGGAGGAAACAGATAACATGAAGAGTATAGAAACATAATACTGGAAATTTTAACAAAAGCAAGGGAGAAAACATTGTATAAAGGGATAATACTTTTCGTATAGCATCCATCTCCTCAAGCAGTACTTGAGCAAACTGTCCCTCACTAACTCCATCTCTGCAAATGAAATTAGTTATGAGAAAAGGCTAAAACTATCTTGTCAATATCGCACAATATATAAAATTATACCTGTAAAATATGATCCTCATTGGCTTTTGTCCAGTTGATTTTCGGAAACTTATCAAGAGCTCTCTGCAGGGAAAACAAACAAATATAGGTGAGTCAAAGATCATCAAATGAAACACTGTGAAGAACAAAGCAAGATTCTGAGTTCAACACCTTATCATTCCACCAGGCACCCTGCCCTTCTTTGGATCATCAATGACCTTATACAGATCCTGAATTATTTCTTGGCGAGGACCCTGGGCTGAGACTAGTCCTTTGTATTTTGTCACCTCAGGCCAGTCCATTGAGGCAACAACCTGCAGTGTCCATTAACACTCAAGACCAAATAAATACCCCAACAACATATAAATCCAAGGGAAATGACAAAATAACACAAGCATCCATAACCGTACAGCAGCTATTGAAGCACTGCTGTCCTCCCCTGGGGCAGCATGCGTAACATCAGCACCAAAAACAATTGTTGGGATATCAGTAAGAAGAGGAATATTTCTTTGGATGGCATCCAACAGTACAGTGTTCCTTCCACCAGCCTTCACATGCAAAAATCACAATTTTAATCACAAAGCAAATACTGAAATACAAATAGAAATTTATTCACTGTGTCAACATTTACCTTAACATTAATTTTCAATGCCACATTCTCAAGATATTGCGGGCTAAGTCTTGATGCATTCTCAGGTTGACAACATTGAGACACAATACCAAGCTCAGTATCACAAACTCTTTTAATTTTAGCTGCACGCATAAAGAATTTACTGTTAGCATCAAACAATGCTACAAACATTTTTATTATCACATTAACAATACAAGAAATGTTGAACATAGAGGGGAAAAAACACCCACCATAAGAACCAGTGGCATCAGGCAATATTATGATGAGTAATTGTAGCGGCTGTTTCAGCCTTTCAGCTAGGGAGTGAACATCTGACAATGCTTTCTCAATGTTTGCGGGGTGAGCTGAACTTATACGAATACATGGTTTTCGATTGAAATCCTTGATATTGATGATTAAAAGATCAGCAGATATGGTAAGAAGGTAGAACATCTAGTGACAATGTCATAAAATAGAGCATACCATTCCCTTGTTAACGCACATGGTAACAAGGCCCTGGCAGAATTGATCCACTTGACCATCATTCATACTTGAGAAATTCAAGCATGTCCAACTTTTCACAGAAGCGCCCTCGTACATTTTCTACAAGTCAAGTACCAATTAGAAGCTTGTGTTGCAAAACCAGCACAAACTGGCATGAGGATTATTACCTTATCAATCATGTTCCACTGGCCCACACCTGGAGCCACTTTATCATGATATTTCAGCTATAAAAGTGAAGAAGCAATCTATCAACAGAGGGGAACATCATAACATTGTTGATTTGAACAAAGACACATAACTACACTATCAGGATACCATAGGAGGAGGCAAAACTCGAGCTTCAAATGTGGCACTTGTTTCAGAAACTTGCATACCAAATTGGTGGACCATTTGATTCTCACGGTATCTGTTGTTCCTTATCATCTTCACACAAAACCCAAAAAATGGCCACAAGAAATAGTTATTTACAACCTAATCTGATTAGGATAATGTAAAAAAGTCCTACAACCCATAATAAATATTGTGTACCTTCTTAATAGTTTCCTCCCTCTCATGAGGGCGTTCACAAGTTGCTCTAAGAAGCTCTTTGACCTGCCTCTTATTTAGCTGTTTCACGTACTGTTGGCTATCAACAAGTTTACAAACCTACAGTCACAAGCCACGTAAGTCATCTTAATTAGCACACATACAATAGAAGGTAAACCATGAAAAGAATGCAGACCTCCATAGGTAGATAGATAGGTCTCTTAGACTGCCCAGCCTGAACGCATGGTAAAAATGGGAATTTTAATGTTATCTTGTACTTCTCTCTGAAGAACTGAGAAACAGACATCTGAGAACCTTCATCATCACCCACGGAAAACCTACAATAAGAGGCAACATCAGGGTGAATAATGGAAAATTTAAAACAGAATCACTAAGGTAGCCGTATCAGAAATGGGGGGGAAATGCTCGAGAAAGCTTTCCGAAAGAGCTCATTGATTGAAAATCATCAAATTATGGAAGCATAAATCGTTTCTCAGCAAATTTACATAAGCATCTACAAACCAACTACTTCAAACAAATAAGCATTGGACCAAGGCAAAAGACATTTGAGAGCAGTGCACACTAGCAGGAAACTAAACACGGCCCCTTCCCCCAAACCAACTAAGAAAGCAAAAATGGTGGAAGAAAACAAAAGGAAAGAAGGTACTTAAAGAAATGAAGTACAGACTTGTCAAATAAGACAGTCCACAATTCTGCAACTCCATCTGGCAAGTAGGGTTTTTTTTCATTTTCTTCGATTTTATTGTGTGTGTGTGTTGGGGGGGGGGGGGGCCAGAAGATATTGATGTAGTAGGAATTGTAAGAAATGGTCCAGCAACTCGCTGAGGATACATAGAATCCATACATCAGCTGGTTTGCAGGTTCAGTTGACACGCCTGTGACTTTAAAACATTTCCTGTAACCCCTGTGATTTGTTTCAACAGTGATGCCTCTCAATGCCCTCTTGACCTGGTAATAGAAACAGTCAAACATATGGAAAGCTACATAACCATTTGATCATAGAAATTATAAACAAATTTTCCACAACCAAAACGATATTGAGAGGGGGAGACCTTCACACGATCGCTATCAGTAAGGGGCTTGTACAGATCCCTCAAATTCAGATACTTCCTGATAAACTCAGTTACAAAAACTGGCTCATAAAATGCCCGCGCAGATGCATCTACAATGACAAGTTTAAGAAATTCAAAATGAAGTACAGATAAAACAAAACAGCAAGCTGGCAAGCTGCAAAACAAACGTTATCTATCAAAGTTACACTTGCTTATTCGAATTAACCAAATTGCTAAAGGAAAAATCAGAGTTAAAGATGTATCTTGTAAACATTGATATACCAATATTCAGAGAAAGGCCCATTTGTGTTGGTCGAATACTTTGGTAGTAGCCCCTATAATACTCTATACCATCAGCAAGAGGCCCATGACCCAGAGAAGTCGAAAAGAATGATTTCCCAATAATAACATACCTGCATTACCAAAAATATATAATTATTGAGCACCAGAACAAATAAACAATCATCATCAGAAGTGAAACAACAGCCAACAAAGTAAGATATTCAGTTTACTCATTAAGAGGCTTTGCCGCACGGAGGACAATGTCAAGTGCTTGAATGACTTCCTGAGGAGAATCTGCAAGCCTGCCATGGATAAACTCCTGCAGATGATGCAAATCAACTTTTGCAGCTAATTTGATGGCCACTTGGAATTTCCTCTTTTCACTAAAGTTCATGCACAACCATATATTCAGTATTCATGATAGAAGATAAAATCTAAGCATAAACTATAAACCTACAAGGGGAAGTCCAGGCAGATTAACCTATCAGAAGGGCCTGCAGATTCTCTCGGTAACTCAACCACAAATGTCTTCGCCGTGAACGGCAAAGGACCAGCAGTGTATAGACTCTTTTTTCCATCGTATGCCGGAATACGCTTACCCAAATGGCTCTGCCTGTATGCTTCTACAAGTTTACTCACAATTTCTCTGCACACCTTTTTTGAAGGAACCTCCGGAGTAATTGATACCTGGGATTAGACTCTTAAAGAGTTAAAAGACTGAAAATTTAAACTGAAACAGGAACTCATATGCTTTTACTTGAAATATGGCAGTAGACAACAAGCAAGGTCCTTGAGAATCAAATGTTAAATCCATTCACAATCATAATGTATGGCTAAAAAAATCATAATTCATTTCAATAACAATTTGAAAATACGTATCACTTTGGGCATAAATGAAAATTTGGCAAATTACCTCTTCACAAGTTGCTAAGTTTACTGGACGCTTTTCCCGCAAAGAGCTATTAATTACTAAGAAACTAGTAGTTGATTGCAACCAGGGTTACACAAACTAGGTTAAATTCAATCACCTTGGCTCTACTTCCTTCTCATTCTCCAAAAATCCCAGAAATTATACGCAGAATACTACATCAACTCTCTATTCCCTAAATGTAAATAAATAAAGTAATTCATACATAATCTTCACACAATGCTTATTTCTCCCTCCACAACTAAACATATGAGAGAGAAACTGTAATTCAAAAGATCCAGCAATAGCCCAAAAAGAATTTCAAATTTCAAAAAAAAAAAAGAAAGAAAAAAGGGGATTTAAATCATCATAGATAGTAAGCAGTAAGCACAATCCCGAGAAGAAGCAAGGAATAATAAAAGGAATAGAGATGAACTCACGCACATCATAGTGATGAAGATCGGCATCGACAGCCTGAATTAAGAAATGATTAGCCCGGAGTTGACATTTCATTCCGATCTTACCAAAGCCTGGCCTGGGTGGAGGCTTTACTGCGAGAGATGAAGAAGAAACTGCTGACTTTGGCTTCACTGGTTCTGCATTCATTGCCACCCTCCATGTATCTGGAGCCAGAGTTCCAGCAGGATGCGGCCTGACACCACCACCACCACCACCACCACCACCACGTCCTCCTCCTCTAACTCCACTCCCTCTCCCTCCTCCGTCACCACGTCCTCCTCCTCTACTCCCACCTCCTCTCCATCCGCCATCACCACGTCCTCCTCGACCACCTCCGCCGTCGCCACGCCCTCCGCCGTCGCCACGTCCACCGCGATAGTACCCGCCACTGCCGCCTCTGTACGACATTTTCTACTCGGAAAGAGAGCGAGTAGACAGAAAACTACTCAGAAGAAGATAGTGGAAATGGAGAAGAAACTGCTCGCCTACAACCAATACCAATAGTAGTTAATCAGACGAAATAACCACTGACGAAAAGAAAACGGAAATACATATTCCTACTAGAATCACTGAGAGAGGAAGGGGAAGGGGTTGGTTCATCACGTTCACTAAGAACAGGCGGGCGACGACCACGCAGAGACTTTATAGTCAAATTAAAGGTCACGTTCTACCTTTTCTTTTTTTTTTCCTTTTATTTCCCCCTTCTCCTTGCTACGCAAGCTTCCTCTTTTTCCCCCCCTTTTTTTAAAGTTTAAAGTAAGTGTTCATCTCTATTAAGGAAAAATTCACTGTCAGGGAGTAACTACTCTTCCTCTTTAAAAAGTTTTTTAATGAGATAGAATACATTTTTACTGTACATATTAATTGTGACAAGGAAACAAAAAGGCATTAACCAAGCCCCTTATTTATATTTCCAATGAGAACAGTTATTTGAATAAATAATCTTTTAACATAAAAAGTTATTTATACTTGGGCCATGTTTTTTTCTACGGTGCCACGCGATGCATTTTCACATCTTACCGTAATAGTTAATATTATTTCACACTTTACCATATCATATCATAATTTATCATAATCATTACTTCCTCCGTCCCAAATTAATTGACATTTTAACTAAACTTTGACCGTTAATTATTCATCAATTACAATGAGTTACAATATGAAACTTCCTCCATTGTAATTTTTAATAAAACATCTTTCTAATGACGGTAATTTCATATTAGTACTCAATGTAATTTTGTTACTCCCTCCTTCCCATATTATCTGTCACTTTAACTAACTTTCTTTTTTCCCATAATATCTGTCACTTTATAATTTCAATGACACATTAATTACTAATTTATCAAATTAAGCTTATTAATTACATCTTTTTCTTCAATTTTTTTTATTCACCTTTTTCCTTTTTTATTCACTATTTTATTCAAGTTTTCTACATTTCCAATAAGTTAAATTAATGTAGATGGAAGTTTTCTTGGTTTTTGAAATTATGTCTAGAGTGATAATTAAAATGGGAAGGAGGGAGTAGTAATTAATAATTAGCCCAATGTCAATTAATTTGGGACGGAGGGAGTATCAATATATCTCATTATTTTTCTCTTTTCTCACTTTTCTCCTTTACTTTTCACATTCTCCATCTACCATATGAATCACATTTTACACAAATTTTACCATACCATTACATTTTCAATATATCTTATATAGAACCGTCTCACGTTAAAATAACATGAGACGGGGTGCCATGTCAGATAGAAAAAAAAGGGGGTCACTCTCTTAATTCGTGTGTGTGGTGCACTCTCCATATATATGATCTATAATCTCTCTCTCTCTCTCTCCTCCTACTGTGAAACCCTAACGATATGAGCAAATTAGACATCGTCTCCGCGCGAAGATCGTCAGTCGTCCTTGAATAACATCGTCGTCTCGGGTAAGTAAATCTTGCTACGTATATTCGATTGTGGATGTCGGGATTATATGTCAATGTTGAAAGTGTGAATATTTGAATTAGTGACCATTGTTCGATTTAAATTCGAACAATGGAGAAATGTTTGAAGGTGCACGATTTTTTAATATACTTCGTTGATTACTATTCTAATTTTTTGAAATTTTCACTTGTGATTTGTAACCGTTTGATATAGCGTGATGTAATCGTTTTTAAGCAATCCTTGAATACTCGGTTCGGAGAATGTAATGTTTGTCGACATCGATACATATGATTGTGCGGTTGAATTGAATAACTCGATTTGGTGAAAGCAGTCTTTGTATGGTTGAAAGTAATCCTTGATTCTTATGTGTCAATGAATGTATTGAGATTGATATACTTGACTAGTATCCAATCTATGGGTGACTAGTAATATGTTATCTTGATTGTTTGATATCTCGTGCTTTTGCGTCCATTAATTTAATTGGATAATAGGTGACTAATATATTTTGAAAATGTGACCCATGTTATATGATTTATTGATTTATTGCTGACTAATATAATTTAATTGGATTATAGGTGACTAATATATTTTGAAAAAGTGACCAATGTAATATGTTTGATATCATATTAATAAATAGTGTAGAAGTGACTAATAATATGTTTGAATAATGTAGTGACCAATGTTATATGATTCCGCACAAGGAGATGTCAGGTGTGAGTCAAATTGGTGGCGAGAATGACATAGAAGTTGATCGCGGTATGACTATTTTATGTTTTCCCATGCGACCATCAGTAATGAACGAGTATTTAGTATTGTTATGATAACAATCTTACAAAATGCATATATGACTATTTAGCCTTGATAAGGAGACTATTGTCGTCAGTAAGTATGGTCATTTCGAAATTTTTATCTCGTTAAATTAAAAGAGTGACATACCGGTTTTATTGATATGACTATTACTTGTTTTGATATCTCGTTCAAAAATTCAATTTACATTATAATATATGTGACTAGTAATTAATATATGGGTGGATAATAATATATATTTGACTAGTATTCAATCTATGAGTAATATACTTGAAAATTTGACGAATAATATATGGGTGGATAATAATATGCTACTTCGATTTTTTGGTATCTCTTTTTTTTTGCGTCAACTATTTTGATTGTATTATTGGTGACTAATATACTTGAAAATTTGACGAATAATATATGTTTTATAGATTAGTAGTGGATTAATAAATGATGTAGAAGTGAAAAATAATGTTTTTGATATGTTTGAATAATGTAGTAACAACAATAATGAAACCACACAATGAGACGCCGGATGAGGGTCAGATTGGTGGCGAGAATGAAAAAAGGAAGATCACAAAGAATCAAGAGCCACTTTCAGAGGAGGAAAAAACCCAATGCGACACAAGTAAATGGTGATGGGAATGGCTCCACGTATGTTGAGGAAATTGGAACCAAAACACACAAAAAAAAAATTGATTTAATATATTAATGTACGTGTTAAATCTATGATATTTTTATATGACTATTTAACTTTGATGGTTTTACTATTTAGGGTTAGTGGATGAGGACTTTTGCATTTTTATACAATAATGTTATTATTGGTATGTAATTATGATGTGAATGTTTTCGTTAATGCTATACAATATTTGTTGGAAATATCGTTCTTGATGACTTACGTGTGACTATTTATAATTGTGTGTATGACTATATTAATATATTAGTTGAACTTAGATATCTCGGCACACCAAGTACACAATATTAGTCATTGCATGATAGAAAATTAGTCATGAGTAAGTATTTTAAAAGGTTGAAATTATCTGTTTTTGGAAAATTTAATTATTCATAAACGTTTTTTGTGATAATTGGAAGGTTATGATTGTTTGCCAGATTCGGATTAGGAAATTATGAACATACATGGGGAAAAAACGAGTGTACGTTAGGGAAAATGACACGTTTGAATTTAATGATTTAAGGAAAAAAATATACTTGAAGATTTAGGATTATTTGCCAAATTCAGATTAGGAAAATATGAACAAAAATAGGACAAAAAGTATGAGCGTCCATGGAGAAAAATATAAGACGTTTAAATTTGAAGGTGTAGGAAAAAATATTTGCCAAATTCGGATTATTTGAAGATTTAAGAAAAAAATATGCATTTAAATTTGGGAAGGTTGGAAATGATTCAGATTATTTGAATATTATATCTGAAAATATATGACGTTTAAATATATATATGTGATTAATAAACACAAACGACGTCAAATATGACTAATTATGTATTCTTGTATGAAAATTCTACCATAGTTGAATTTATTTTCAACTATGGTAGTTGAAAATTTTATATCATTCATATATCAAAAATAAATTATATTTTTTAAAAAGATTTATATCTTCCTAAACATGATTAATTATTGTACCATGTTACTTTGATCAACCTATATTAATTTTGAATTTTTATGGTTATATTAATGGTCTTTTCACTTTTCAACTACGATAGTTGAAAAAACGTCAACTATGATAGAATTTCCTTTAAAATAATCAATTTTATTAAAAAAATATAACTTAACATATAAATTTACTTATTGTAACAAGTCCTATGGTGAATAATATTAATTTTAATTTTTAAAGGCAAAAATAAGGGTGATTATGCATTTCAACTACCATAGTTGAAACTAAATTCAACTATGGTAGAATTTCCCATTCTTGTATGACTACTTTTATGTATCTTTATTACTAATTATTATGTATTCGTATATACGACACCAAATATGACTAATTATATATTTTGATATGACTATATAGGACGCAATAATCACAAGAGTATGGAAAAAAATATGTGCCAAAATTGGATTATTTGACGATTTCGGAAAAATAATACGTTTAAATTTGGGGAGTTTGAAAAAGATGACTAATACGTGTGACTGTTTATAATAATGTGTATGACTATATTAGTATATTAGTTGAACTTAGATTATCTCGGCGAATCAAGGACACAATATTAGTCAGACATTAATATTTTAAAAGGTTGAAATTATTTGTTTTTGGAAAATTTATTTATTCGTACACGCTTGTCTGTGATAATAGGAAGATTATTATTATTTGCCAAATTTAGATTATGAAAATATGAACGTACATGGAAATAAATGAATGTACGTTGGACAATAAAATATATCACGTTTGGATTTGAAGAATTAAGGAAAAAAACATGCTTGAAGATTTAAGATTATTTGCCAAATTATAGATTAGGAAAAAATTATATTTGCCAAAGTGTGATTAGGAAAAACTTATATTTGTATGTAGTACGTTTGAAGTTGAGGATTTAGGGAAAAAATTATATTTGTCAAAAAGTGGGATTATTTGAAGAATTAAGAAAAAATATACGTTTAAATTTAGGAAGTTGGAAAAATGTTCCGGATTATTTGAAGATTATGTCCGAAAATATAGGACGTTTAAATATATGTATGACTAATAAACACAAACGACGTAAAAATATGACTAATGATGTATTATTGTATGACTACTTTTACGTACCTTTATTAATAATTATTATATATTCGTATATATGACGTCAAATATGACTAATTATGTATTCTTATATGACTACATTTAAATACCCTTGTTACTAATAATTATTTTCAAATAAACGCTTTTATGTACCTTCATGGGTATATATTGTTTTGTATAATTATAGTATTTGTATATGAAGTGAAAATGTGTGCAATATGAACGTACATTGAAATAGTCATTACATGGTTAAAATATTAGTCGTCCCATCGGTACGGTATTAAAAAAAATCAATGGAATTGTAAAAACCTTCTAGTCATCACAACAATTATAAATAGTCATCGTAATGGCAGATTAATATTGTGTGATATTAAAAACACATACTATGGCCAAGATTGTACTAACATACGAAAGTAAACAGTAATCTTGAAATCTAATATATTAAAATAAACGTGCTTATTACCTATAAAATCTAACTAATATTTTTGACTTACATGTGATTTTATTAATTATATGACTATGACTACTACAATCTCTTATATTATATACAGATCCTACAATTATTGAAAATTTAAAAATGTCTCTGATTTAAATGTGACTTTTTTAGTTATATGAATATGATTACTACAATAGCAGCATTTATGTGTGTCAGAGAACATGAAGATTAGTCACCATTGAGTCGTATAATAGTCACGCTTATTCTAATAATAACGTGACTATCACTATAATAAATATATATGTGACCATTGAGTCATATATTTGCGTCCAATAATGTACTATTAGTCACTCTAACGTCGAATATTAGTCACATATATATGCTAAGAATCGAGATACCATATTATTTGTCGCCCCAAAAATTTAATATTAGTCACTTATATTTTATTTCGCTTGATAGATATGTTGTTATTTGTTTCCAAATTCGAGATAACATAATATCAGCCATACGACCGTGAGCCCGGGCTCACCATGCATTGTGAGCCCTGGGATTTCTTTTCTTTTTTTTATTTGTAAATATAATAAAGTTTCTTTTTGACTTTAATATTTTAATATATTTGGAGTTTGAATTTTTACTTATCTATTTTTATTTTTATTTTTATTTTCTACGATTTGTGTTTATGAACATTTTGGTTAAAGTTCGCGAGTATTGTAGTATAAATTCATGAATATCCACGTTACAAATTATGAAATTACATGGGATATGTTTGTGAACATTCAAACATTGGTTTATGAGCACTGTAGTTTAGGTTTATGGGTCTTTATATTCTAGCTGTTAATTTTTTTTATTTTTGTATCTATCAAGAATTATTTTAAGCAGATGTATAAATTTATTTTTTATTTTTTGATTTTCTTAATTTTTTTCTATTCTAGTTTTAAAAAAAGAAACTATGCTCCCGGGTCTATAATTCTCCATGCGCCCATACATTCTTTTTCTTTATATTTTTAATTTCCTTTTTTTGTGCAATTTTTAATTTTTCTAAAATAAATATAATAAGGTTTTTCTTTCAATATAATACTTCAATATATTTTATAATGAGCATTGTCGTTATAGGTTATGAGCATTGTAGTTCTACTTGATGAACATTGTAGTTATAGGCAATGAGCATAGTAATAAGTAATAGCATGAGTTATAGTTTATGTAATGAACATTGTAGTTATAGGCAATGAGCATTGTAGTAATAGGTAATGAGCATTATGATTTTATGTAATGAGCATTGTAGTCATAGGTAATGAGCATTGTAGTAATAGGTAATGAGCATTGTAGTTGACGATGAGCATTATGGTTTCATGTAATGAACATTGTAGTTTTGCTTGATGAACATTATGGTTTTATGTAATGAGCATTGTAGTTATAGGTAATGAGCATTGTACTAATAGGTAATGAGCATTATGGTTTTATGTAATGAGCATTGTACTTATAGGTAATGAGCATTGTAGTAATAGGTAATGAGCATTGTAGTTCAGCTTGATGAGCATTATGGTTTTATGTAATGAGCATTGTCGTTATAGGTTATGAGCATTGTAGTTATAGGTAATGAGCATTATGGTTTCATGTAATGAATATTGTCATTATAGGTTATGACATTGTCGTTATAGGTTATGAGCATTGTAGTTCTGTTTGATGAGCATTATGGTTTTATGTAATGAACATTGTAGTTATTGGTAATGAACATTATAGTAATAGGTAATGAGCATTGTAGTTCAGCTTGATGAGCATTATGGTTTTATGTAATGAGCATAATAGTTATGAGTTATGAGCATAGTAGTTGTATAGTATGAACATTGGTGTAGAAGCTTATGAGCATAATAGTTATAAGTTATGAGCATAGGAGTTGTACAATATGAGCATTGGTGTAGAGGCTTATGAGTATTGACCTTGTAAGTTATGAGCATAATAGTTATAATTTATGAACATAATAATTAGTAGTTAAGGTTTATGAGTATTGGCCTTGTAGGTTATAAATATTATAGTAAAAAAATAAAAAGCATAAAAATATAATATTACACAAAAAAAATAATTTAAAAAATAAAACGATGGTAGGCGCGGGGCTCACCAAACA
Source organism: Portulaca oleracea (assembly GCA_029582165.1). Lineage (NCBI taxonomy): Eukaryota > Viridiplantae > Streptophyta > Magnoliopsida > Caryophyllales > Portulacaceae > Portulaca > Portulaca oleracea. Next base: position 35,391,709 of record CM055874.1, read on the forward strand.
ACGTACGTCCAGCTCATCGCCCTTTCAGATATCCAAAAGTACGTACAAAAAAATTAAATTACAAAATAATACAAAAAATATAATGAAAATAGATAAAGAAAATTAAAATTAAAAATACACGAATGAAAAGCTTAATTAAATTGAATAGACATTCAAATTTAAAATATAATGATTTATAAATATTGTAGTAAAAGAATAAAAAACATGACACACAAAAATATTTAAAGTGTATTACACAAAAAGAATTATTAAAAAAAAGTAAAAAAAAAAAAAAGAAATGATGGTGGCCGCTGGGCTCACCAAGTAATGTGAACCCGGGCTCACCATCGTCCAACCCACATAATATAGTCAACGTTGACTGGTTTATTAGTCACCTATAATTATATAATTTGTAAAAGGTATTTAGGAAATTGTTCCATTTAAAACGTGTGCGCTATTTGCGGATAAAAAATAATTACCTAATCTATGCTATTTATTTTTTAAATTTAATTAATTTAATTAAAGAGATTGATTTCACTCTCCAACATGCTCTTATGTTTTCATTTTGACAAAATTTGCCACGTTCTTATACTAGAATTTGCGTTACATTTTTTATCGTATTTTCCATAATTTCACCATATCACATTATTTTTGCAACATACCAACTGCATAAAAGAACTCTGCCTTATTTATTATAATAAAATATGTAAAATAATTATTGGCTATATAAAATGACCATATTGTTTAACAAAATAGTTAGTTGAAATGATTAGCTTGTATAGCGACTTCCGGGTTTTGGGAATTGCAGTATTTAGGTAACTCCCACGATATAATCATATATTTGACATGATTTAATCTCGTACGTTACTTTTATTTATTTTTGAAAATGTTAAAGTTTAATTTTGTAATTCTGGCAATTAAATTAAGATTAGTTAAAAATTAATTTTTTAAGGATTTGTTTATTAACTCATGGAAAGATAAGTGAAATTTCCCCATCCAGTTAGTTTTTAGAAATGTAAAGCACCTCCCAACAATTTTTTGATAAAACATATGGGTATTTTTGCCTTTTTATATATAAATTGCCGGAGTTTAGTCAAAATGGTCGGAAAATCACCAGTTCTTTGAAGATGTGATCCCCTTCGAGTGCATTAAAAAAAAGTGGTCTCCTTCTAATCAGTTGTTAGAAATGTGTGGCACTCCCAACAATTTTTTTGATGGATCCACTGCCATTTTTTTCGGTGAAAGTTCGCCGGAGTTGGAGTCGCCACCGTGAGATGGCTTCCGACGCATTCCCACCACCGCCTTGACCCTGTCGCCGGCTGCACTGCTTATTTTGCCACTGTCCAGAACATTATTCTCAAGGCGGAGAACACCAATAATAATTGCCGGCAGTGGTAACCTCCGGCGATGTCGTTAGACAGTATGGTCGGTGACGTCATCAGCCTTTGAGAACATATGGTCGACGGTCGATCGGTCGTGCTACGTGAAGGACGCCAAAAGTCATGGAAATGTCCAACAATCGTGGTCCTCGTGGATGGAGAAGCATCGGTTAGTGGTAGTTCCCAGTTATGATTTATGAATACAAGTTTATTGCGGAGGTTTATGAGCAAAATGCATTTGGCTGAACGGATAGGGCTTGGGTATTAAAATGGTTGACGTCTGGGGTTGGAGTCCCAACACAATAAGAATTCCATGTGTCAACAATTTTGTTGTTTTTGAACTCTATTCACAGGTAGAATCTACGTGGTGTTGGGAATTTTTTTATTTTAAAAGTTGAAATAAAACATAAATGTGTTTTGAATTTTGATTTTTAAAATTATGTCTTGTGAATTTCTAAATTATATGGAGTTGGATTTTGAAAGAGTTGTTGCATTTCTAAGTTTATAGAGGTAGAAAATTTTAAAGTTCAAAAAGTTGTTTATTTGAAAAGTGTAGGTAATATGTGATTTTTCTATTAACCTCTATATGTTTTCATTCTTTTGATGGAGTTCACAATTTTTTTTTTAATTTTCAAAAGTTGTGTATTTTAAAAATTAAAGTAAAACCTTAATTTCATATTAACCTATAAATAGAGATAGAGAGTTTTTGTTTGCAAACTATAACCACAATTTTGATTTTCCTTTTTATAGATACATTTTTAATTTTTGATTTTTTAAATTGTACGGAGTTAGAACCTTTTCAATTTAAAAAATGGGAAACTCAACCATAGTCGAAATTTTTTTCAACTATGGTAGTTGAAATATATAATTACCTTAAAATATACCTTTAAAAAATCGAAATTAATATATATTGATTAAAAAGCTTGTTACAATAAGTGATCCTATTTGTTGAGATATAATTTTTTACAAAATTTAATATTTAAAGGATATTCTACCAAAATTGATTTTTTTTTTCAACTATCATAGTTCAAAGTATAAGTATCATTAATTCTGTCTTAAAAAATCAAAATCAAAATATAATAATGAAAGTAACTCATTACAACACTTAATCCTATTTAATGAGATATAAATCTTTTTAATATTTGTGATTTATTTTTATAAATTAATAGTGAAATTTTCAACTACCATAGTTGAAAAAAAATCAACTATGGTAGAATTTTCATGTTTGTAAAGTATAACCACAATACAATTTATAAATTTTTCATAATTATTCATCAGTTTCATAGCTTGCAATTTTCAATGGAGGAGTTAAGCAAAAATAATAGCAATGAAGTAAGTTAAATTGTTCTTGTCCTATTACTATCTCTATAAATAGTAGGTTTAAAAATGTAGAACTACTTATTTATATTCATTAACATGTTTTGAATTTAATTTACAGGATGTTGAGTATCCTGAAGAAGAATACATGCAGTGAATGATACTAGTATTTTATTCGAAGATTTGAATGATATGCAAGCAACGTTTGCTGAGGAGCTCGCTACACCATCCGATAAGCCTTTGTCATATTTTATCATAGAGGACATGGAAAAATTATCATTCAAAACTTTAGAATTATGCTATAATTTTTAGAAATTATATGCAAAAGCAAAGCGATTTAAGGTTCGGAAAGGTGGTACACGACAAAGCATGCGAGATAATCACCCAACTTCTACCTACTTTAAGTGCTCCGCAGAAGGTCAATTGGCTTGAAAAACACATGGAAAACCCTCGGAGAATGAGAAAAGCGAAGGATATCACTCATTTTGATTATCAAGTTGAATTCGGTTTAAGTGGATCAAAGAAAAAGATCATTGGATCATTACAAGTTTTGTTGATCAACATTCACATCTTCTTGGCGATAAAGATGACACATTGTATATGAGGTTAAACACTACTATTATTTAATTTTATTTTTTATTGATAGCCCCATCGTAGAAAAAGAGCCAAAACTAGGCAGCTATTTTCATAGCTATACATCGGAGAAAACAAAAACACAGTGCACTGTTTCAACTATCACGTATTCATTTGTAGTGGTTAAACAATCCCTTATGGTAGCCAACCCTTTAGGAAAGTATGGTTTGCCAAAATTAAATGCCCTAGGGTCTACAGTACCCTAGAAAACTAAGGTAAAACCGACTCGAAACTACAGAAAAACCTAACACAAAACGCTAGGGGGCACAACTCCCCTGCAATGGCGCCAACAGTTTGTTTAACGTTTTCTTAACTAGGTAAGACAACGGTCATATATGTTCGAGGAATTGGGGCCCTAGTGATCTAGTTCAGTCTTTCAAGAGGTTCTAAAGGTTCGACTTTCAGTGAATTAAACTATGGGTTTCTACTCAAATTAGGAAAACAAAAGGGCTTGAGGTAATATTGGGCCAACCTAACGAAAGACTAAGCACGAAAGTTGTGGTTTTAGGGGAGATTCATGTTCGATAATCAAGTGTAAGGATTGTGTGCATACCAAGCTAGCACCGGCTTCCCCCGCCAGGGCGTAAAGCTGATATTCGCTTCCTATGCACGAGCTAGCATCGATCCCCCCCCTCCCAGACCAGGGCGATGAATCGATGTTGTACTTTCTAAAGTCTATCATCACTCCCGTGCATGATGGACCTTGATAGTATGAAAACTAATCTCGAGTAATCAACTCCAATTCCTTTTCGCCAAAGTTAGGAATTGAAATTGATTAAACTACCCTAGAGTTCCAAATCGATGTTTGAAAGGATCCATTACATCCCAGCACCTGATATCCTTCAATCAGCGCATGGAAATCTCGGACAAAAAACTAATCATCTCATTAGTCACCCTAGTCAAACTAATCCAGACTTAATCCTCCATTAGGGGCCCTAATCACCCCCTAACCCTAAGAGAACTTAGCCTAGCATGTTAACAAAAATCAAAGATTCAAACTTTAACCCTAATGAATTCATGGAATTGAAACTAGAATCAAGAACAAGCATGATCAATCAAAGAAAGCAGTTAAAACTCTTATCTAAACACTAATCAAAGCAATTAAAAGAGAAGGAATTGAGATTAAACACTTACTAGGGATGATAAAGAACACAGAAGAAATCTGGAAATAAATTGTGAATGCTTGAAATCGATGAGAAACTTGAATTAAATCTTGAATGTCTTACAAAATCAGTAACACTATGTTGAGAAAAACAATGAGATGGAATAGAGTAACCACGGAAGATGGGGGATCACTTGGGTGGTTAGGAGTCGACGGATAAAGCGGCTTCCCTTAAGACTTATTCACTAGATCGTAAAAAGACTCAATGGTAAAACCTAACTTCTTGTAAGCAAAGTTACAAGATTTCTCAAAGTACTCTTAAAGAGTTGTTGCAGTCAACACCTTAGGAGTGTGTTGAAAGCTTTCTAGAGAGGAAGAAGAAGAGATTGAGGTTGTGAGGATGAATGTGAGATTCATCCTCCTTATATAGAGAGCCTTTGGAGTCATAAGATGGTCAAACTTGCCAAATACAATGGACACAATCCAAGGGATTTAGTTTGAATGATATTAATGAGAAATCATGACTGATTTCTCAGTCAATATCATCCCAAAACATGACCAAATTCATTTCAACACGAGGCATAAATCAAGGGATTTCAAAATCAATCTCAAGTGTGATCAACACAGTCCGTGTTGATCCCATGTACATTTTCTGTGCTCTATGGACGTCAACACGGGTCATGTCATACTAAACACGATCCGTGTTGAGTTCTGTTTTCTTGTTAAGCTTGTTTTCATCCTTTCCGGATGATCTTATGCTTATAACTTATATTCTATGCCTCTTAACTCTTGAAATACTCCAACAATCCCCCGCCATTTCAAGAGTACCACTTGAAATAGCCCGGGATCCCTCACTTGGGTAAAAATACCCCCACTATACATGGCGACTTATAGAAAGATTCAACACCCGAGAAATCGAGGAGTTGTAATGCGTCATGAAAGTGTCTCATGACTGGAATCTTCACTTAGTATATGTAAATTCAATTAGTTTGAATGCATAAGTAGACAAGTCCTTGAACTACTACATTCTTATTTAACTAATTGGATACATATCACACACACAACCCAAAACCTTGCTTAAAAAACAAAGACACTATTTTATAACCGGCCATGTGTCCCATACCCTCCGCGAGAGCCATCAAGCCCAACCCTAGGCTATCCGAAGCGGCCCACTTCACGTCCTCGCATAGGCAGACTTTTACGCCCCGTAATAGAGCTCCCCATCTCATCGATTCAAAGTTTGTTAATGAGTCATAGACTCAAACCTCTTATACATTATGGTTATTGAGCATCACCTTGTCTTTGGGATGATTTAAACTTGAAACTTTGATGCTCCCGTTATCATTCAACATTGTCGACCATTGAACTCAAGGCTTGACAAGAGGTCTCAAGCGTGAGTTGGAGCTTCGTTGACGATAATTAATTGATTGGGCTAGCTCCCATCCCTTTTGATGTTTTTAACACCAATTCCTTGGTCAATCCTTTGGTAAAAGGATTAGCCAAATTCTCACTTGTCTTAACATAGCTTACCGCTATAATCCCATCCTTAATGAGTTGATGGACATAAGCGTGTCGTAACCCAATGTGCCTTGACTTGCCATTGTAGACACGATTATATATACTTGCAATTGTGGCACTGTTGTCACAATAAAGTGTTGTTTGAGGCATGGGTTTTCTCCATAGAGGAATCTCCAACAACAAATTTCGTAGCCATTCCACCTCTTTACAAGCGGCGACCAATGCTACGAACTCGGAAGCCATGGTGGAATCCGAAAGGCATGCTTGTTTCTTAGAAGCCCATGAAACAGCACATCCACCAAGTAGAAACACCCAACCGGAAGTTGAGGTGTAATCTTCCTTATCACTCATCCAACTTGCATCGGAGTATCCTTCTAAGACCGAAGGTTCTCCCTTAAATCACAAGCTGTAATTTTAGGTAAGTTTTAAATATCCCAAAATTTTCTTAACAACCCACCAATGTTCTTTGCTTGGGTTGCTAGTATATCTACTAAGCTTCCCTACCGCAAAGGATATATCCGGCCTTGTACAAGTCATAGCGTACATTAGACTACCTATGACTTTGGCGTATTCCAATTGAGCAATTGGTCTACCACTATTCTTACTTAGTTTGATGTTTGGATCAAACGGAGTAGTTGCCACATAGGAACTCTTGTGGTACTTTCCTAACACCTTTTCCACATAATGTGATTGGGTTAGACTTATTTCATCATTATTTCTAATGATCTTGATACCAAGTATCACATCCGCTTCTCCCAAGTCCTTCATAGAAAACTTAGCTGATAGAAAACTCTTAGTTTTCTCAACTTGTTCCATGTCGGTACCAAATATCAACATGTCATCAACATATAGGCATATAATCACCCCCTTTCCATTCTCAAACTTAGAATAGACACACTTATCCGACTCATTGGTCTTAAAACCAAATCCAAGCACTACTACATCAAATTTATGATGCCATTGCTTAGGTGCTTGCTTTAGACCGTAGAAAGATTTTATGAGTTTACATACTTTATTTTCATGACCCTTTTCAACAAACCCCTCGGGTTGTTCCATATACACCTCCTCTTCTAGTTCTTCATTTAGGAATGTCGTCTTGACATCCATTTGATGGATTACTAGCTTATGGATAGTGGCTAAAGCTATAAGTACTCTTATAGTTGCAATCCTAGCCACGGGTGCATAAGTATCAAAGTAATTGATACGATACCTTTGTGTAAAGTCCCTTACTACTAACCGGGCTTTAAACCTTTCTATGGTACCATCTACTTTCTTTTTGCGCTTAAAGATCCATTTTGATGTAATAGGTTTACATCCCGATGGTAAGTCTACTAAAATACAAACATTATTTTCTTTAATGGAGTCTATCTCATCTTGTACCGCTTCCTTCCAAAAGGAAGCATCTTGTGACTCCATGGCCTCTTTGAAAGTTTTAGGATCCTCATCTACATTGTAGATGTAGGGAGTCTTATGCTCGATAGAGCTCCTATCTCCTTGGACCGTGTTGGGTTTGGACCCGAGCTTCCTTGCTTGGGTTTGAGAAAAGAGACCCGAGGGATAAAAACCCGACCCGGCAATCTCGAACGAAACCCACCCGACCACTAGCATTCACGAATCGTTACATCTTTGTAAAGGGTGGGGTGATGAGTGTCACGATGGAGTGGCTTAGGCAAGTTGCACAATGGACGAGCTTGGAGAGGCTCGGGACTTGCTTCCGACCCGGAGGCCATGGGACCGGGATGGATCATCTCGAGATGTCATGAATATTTGGCATCGTGGTTCGGTTGTGAGCCGGGTGAATAAACACAAGGTAATAATGGCGATCAAAGGTTTGAAATACGCGTGCCTTCACTCTTTAGGTCATAACTCCTTCGTTACAACTCCAATTGGTCTCAAATTTTGGGAGCTTAAAGTACACATCGAGAGCTTTCCATCGATATCTTACGGGTCTAAAATGAAGTTCAGATGAAGAAGTTATGCGCGTTTGAAGTCGGCAGGGAAAAGCTGCCCAGACGCCTGGCTCGCCCGAACCACTCTTCTGTGACGGACGCGCTGTTTCGTAATTTTGTTCTGTTTTTAACCTAATTTCCTGTTTAGTATAAATAGCTTGTTTAGCACGATTTTCCAGGCAGCTTTTGATGATTATGAACATGCTATTGCAATGGTTATGGTTTCCCTAAGTTTTCTCTTAAAAATCTAGATTACTTTATCCAATCTTTTGGTGGTGTTTCTAGTCATTCCTTTATTGATAATTTGGTGGATGTTTCCTTTATGATGGTCATGGTGGGGTGTTAGGCTTTGGTGGTGGACTACCTTTATCCAAGGTCATATCCAATCCCATTAGGTGTTCAAGGTTATTGATATTGGTTGATTTTTGTTATTATTCTTGTTATTATTCAAGTTCAAGGCTATTGATGAGAAGTTCAAGCATGGGTGATTGAGATGTCATCTTTCTCCCCTTATTCTATTGTTCATGGGTTGTTCTCCTCTCTTCTACAACAACAACTCAGGCTAGAACCATCAATTCCTCCACCGCGCCACGCTCCACTCCCTCTACTAGGTAGACAACGAAATCCGATCCATAATTTTTGGATTTCCTTATTCTCTTACTCCTTCTTATTTCCTCAACATCTTGTTGAGTTTCTTGAATAACATCCTTTGGAAACATGTCATAAGTGACATCTTTGGGTCTAGGAATTGAAGAGAATCGAGTCTCATCAAAGATTGCATCTACTGACTCTATTACGGTGTTCACCGTTATGTAGTCATTTGGTTCGATAACCATAAACCTATAGGCTTTACTTTCAAAGGCATAGCCTATAAAGATGCATTCAATTCCCCTTTCACCCAATTTTCTTTTCTTTGGTTTCGGGACCCTTACAATGGCCCGACACCCCCACACTCTAAAATGCTTTAGAGTTGGCTTTCTTTTATTCCAAAGTTCATATGGGGTCTTAAGGTTCCCTTTGATGGGAACTCTATTTAAAACATAGCAAGCCGTTAATATGGCTTCACCCCAAAAACCTTCACTTAAACCGGAGTAAGATAGCATGGAATTAGCCATTTCTTTTAATGTCCTATTTTTCCTTTCGGCCACACCATTTTGTTGAGGTGTATAAGGTGTCGTTGTCTCATGCACCACACCACAACCTTGAAAATAAATTGGATCATAATATTCACCACCCTTATCGGATCTTAGTCTTTTTATTTGGCCCTCACATTGTAACTCACTTTTAATCTTGTATATTTTAAACTTGTCTAAAGTTTCATCTTTTGAATGCAAAAGAAATACTTGGCAATATCTTGAATAATCATCAGTGAAAGTCACACAGTATCTCTTACCTCCTATAGAAGGAGTGCTATGGAAATATCCTAAATCACTATGAATCAAGTCAAGCAATTTAGAATTTCTCATAATATTTGGAAAGGAACTTTTAGTGATTTTTGTCAACATGCATGTTCTACACTTCTCCATTTTGTTGAGGTGTATAAGGTGGCGTTGTCTCATGCACCACACCACAACCTTGAAAATAAATTAGATCATAATATTCACCACCCCTATCGGATCTTAGTCTTTTTATTTGGGCCTCACATTGTAACTCACTTTTAATCTTGTATATTTTAAACTTGTCTAAAGTTTCATCTTTTGAATGCAAAAGAAATACTTGGCAATATCTTGAATAATCATCAGTGAAAGTCACATAGAATCTCTTACCTCCTATAGAAGGAGTGCTATGGAAATATCCTAAATCACTATGAATCAAGTCAAGCAATTTAGAATTTCTCATAATATTTGGAAAGGAACTTTTAGTGATTTTTGTCAACATGCATGTTCTACACTTCTCTAAAGTTTCATCTTTTGAATGCAAAAGAAATACTTGGCAATATCTTGAGTAATCATCAGTGAAAGTCACATAGTATCTCTTATCTCCTATAGAAGGAGTGCCATAGAAATATCCTATATGAATCAAGTCAAGCAATTTAGAATTTCTCATAATATTTGGAAAGGAACTTTTAGTGATTTTTGTCAACATGCATGTTCTACACTTCTCTATCTTATCATCCAAAGAAGGAATTAAACCAAGATTAGAGATGAATTTAAGTTTCTTATAATTCACATGTCCAAGTCTTGAATTCCATAAAGAAGAACAAGAACCAAGCAAGTAAACAGAAACATCATTCTTATTGCCACTTGTAGCGTTAAGCTTAAACATATCACCACATGCATAGCCTTTGCCTACAAAGACCCCTCCCTTAGACAAAACATAGTTTTCCCCTTCATACACTTGCTTAAACCCAAATTTACTCAAGAGAAAACCCGAAACAAGATTCTTACATATTTCCGAAACTAAATACACATCGTTTAAAAGTAATGTCTTTCCGGAAGTAAATACAAGTTCAACTTGTCCTATTCCTTCCACCTTAACCGGGGAGTTGTTGCCCATAAAGAGCTTCCTCCCCTCTTCGGCGGGGTTGGATAGTCTTGAAGAGAGCACGATCAATGCACACGTGCCGAGTCACACCCGAATCAACCCACCAAATATCGTCGCTCGAAACGACATTAATTTATTGGTCTTTAATCATGGCTACGAAGGGTCCATTGGACTCCTTCTTACCACCATGATTCTTAGTGTTGTTGTTCGAAAGCCCGTGCTTCTTTCTCCAAACCGGACATTCCCTTTTGGGGTGACCCGGCTTGCCGCATTCCCAACAAACCATTTTTGGTTTCTTGTTGCTCTTGTTCTCAAACTTATTCTTGTTCTTTGTTCCTCTTGTGTTCTATTGAACCACATGCACCTTGGAGGGATTCTCCTTGGTAACATCCTGCATTCTCAATTCCTCCTCAATATGGAATGGTTAGCCAAACCCTCAAGTGATATGGGTTCCTTAGAATGCATTAAGGTTCTCTTAGTTTCTTTCCATGAAGGGGGGAGCTTGCCAATTATTGAAGATAAAATATAGGCCTCATCTATGTGGATTTTATGTTGAACAAAATTGCTTAATATATGTTAAATTTCATGCAATTGGTCAAGAACTTTTCTACCTTCAACCATTCTAAAATTATTAAATTGGCTAACAAGAAAGTTCTTACTTGTAGAATCCTACGACATTTATTTAACTTCAAGCATCTCCCAAAGCTCCTTGGCGGACACAGTGTTTTGATAGACGTTGAATAGAGCATCCGTCATCCCGTTGAGAATATGACCAACACATATGTAGTTGTCGTTCTCCATCTTGAGCCGACGCCTCGTTTGGCTGGTGTCTCGTCATCGCCCTCCATCAGAACGTCTTGGGTGAGCATATACACCACTTTGAGAGTGATGAGCATGAAGTGCATCTTCTTTTGCCATCTACGGAAATCGATCCCCTCAAACTTATCCAACTTTTGAAAGTTGTTGGTCATGTCTTTCAAGGAGTGAGACATAGTGAATAAGTCTTAAGATTGTTGAGAAAAACAATGAGATGGAATAGAGTAACCACGGAAGATGGGGAATCACTTGGGTGGCTAGGAGTCGGCGAATAAACCGGTTTCCCTTAAGACTTATTCACTAGACCGTGAAAAGACTCAAGGGTAAAACCTAACTTCTTGTAAGCAAAGTTACAAGATTTCTCAAAGTACTCTTAAAGAATTGCTGCAGTCAACACCATAGGAGTGTGTTCAAAGTTTTCTAGAGAGGAAGAAGAAGAGATTGAGGTTGTGAGGATGAATGTGAGATTCATCCTCCTTATATAGAGAGCCTTTGGAGTCATAAGGTGGTCAAACTTGCCAAATGCAATGGGCACAATCCAAGGGATTTAGTTTGAATGATATTAATGAGAAATCATGACTGATTTCTCAGTCAATATCATCCCAAAACATGACCAAATTCATTTCAAACACGAGGCATAAATCAAGGGATTTCAAAATCAATCCCGACTGTGGTCAACACGATCCGTGTTAGATCAACACGGTCTGTGTTGTAGCCAACACGACCCGTGTTGGATCAACATGGTTCGTGTTGATCCCATGCACATTTTCTGTGCTCTCTAGACGTCAACACGGGTCGTGTCATATTGAACACGATCCGTGTTGAGTCCTGTTTCCTTGTTAAGCTTGTTTTCATCCTTTCCGGATGATCTTATGCTTATAACTTATATTCTATGCCTCTTAACTCTTGAAATACTCCAACACACTAATCACTAGACTAAAAGAGGAATAAAGAGGCTAAAACTAATACTAAAGCTAAAGTATGAACAAAAGATAAGCTAAAAAGATGTCTCTTAATCCTGGAAATAAAGTTTTATATATTTGTGTTACAATCCTGCCCAAAGCATGTCGTTTAAACCAAGCTAAGTCCGGAAATCATTGCTGCTTCCCTGCGACCTCACCGGCGTGACCAAGGTTGGTCACGGCCGTGAGGTACCTCTTCGAACTCTTGTCTCTTGGAGGTCACGATCGTGACCAAGGGTGTCATGGCAGTGAGGTCTTCTCTTGTGAAATCCAGGACTTAGGGTGTCACGGCCGTACAAATGTTGGTCATGGCCGTGACCCCTCTGTTGTTTCCAACCTCTTTTCCGTCCATCTTTAGCCACCAAGGTTCACTGGGTCACGACCGTGAGGTGGGTGGTCACGGTCGTGACCCTGCTGATGAAAGATTTCCCTTGGTTTTTTCTTCTATTACCGGGATCAAGGCATGGTTATCCTTCTCCAATGTCGGGTTTCCTCGGGAAGACCCGACTCCTTTACTTTTAGGCCCAAATTGGCCTTATTTTACGTTCTTTTTCTCCACAAGTGTCTAAAGCTCTCAAGATCAGCAAAAGGAAGAAAAAGAAGTAAAAACACTAATAAACAACTATGGAATTGAGTAAAAACCTAAGGTAAAAAGGAACGTATTTAGGCTAAAAAACGAGCCTAAATAGTTGCTCCATTCGTAAACGAAGTACTTAAGGGGTGTGAGTGCCATCCACTCACACCAATCCTTGTTGGTTTTGTCGGTTTATTAAAGCACGGAAAGCATGAAAACCAAAACTAAGACTGTTTAAGCAAGCAAATTATGAAAAATAGATTCGAGGTGAAAAGATGTAAGGTTGCCACTTTGTGAAGGTGAAAAGGGGTATCGAAAATCAAAGACACACCAAAAGACTAGGTTTGGCACGCACATAATGACTATTTTCACCTGACTAACTCAACTATCTAACCAGCTAAGGCATAAAGAAAAGCATGAACTACTCCTAGAAGAAGAAAAACATAAAGTTTTTAGGAATTTTCACTTGAATTTTACTCTTTTTTCTCTTAAGCACCAAAAATAGAAACAAGACAAAAACTAGCTAACTACCCCAACAAGAATACCCCCCTCTCCCCAACACTTAAACTGCACAATGTCCTCATTGTGAGGGAAGAGTCTCGAGAGGGTCACAAACATATAAAAGAAAAAAACAAAAACACAAAAAGTGGTGGTGACTCGAGCCCACACGGCTCCAACAGCCAATAATTCCAACACAAACACTCAGGGACGCACCAACAAAGGAAAAACATGCATGCAGTAGGGTGCAAATACACATAAAAGGGGAAGAAAAGAAATAAAGGAAGGATGGAACCAGCTTACCAGAAGGTCTTCAAAAGCGCAAGACTCTAAACGACATCCCCGAAAAGGGAAAACAAGCAAAAGGTTAAGGAAAACGAATGCGACCTAGCTACATGCGAAAAAGATGAGAAATAGAAAGTAGAAGCTTCATTAGGGAAAGATGAGAGAAGATTGAGGGTGAGAGAGGCTTACGAAGCGTCACGAGCATGACAGGTGAAAATCTGAAAATCTATCCTGTAAGGGTCACGGGCCGTGACCCACGGGTGTCACAGCCATGACAGGTCTTCAGGCCTGATATGGTGGTCGTCTGGGCCTCACGGGCATGATAGGCAAGGTCACGGCCTTGAGGCTCTTCCTGGGATATGTCTAATGATGAGTCGTAATGGTCTCACAGGTGTGACATGTGAGTGTCACGGCCGTGAGGCTGCTTCTGTCCTTGGGGGGAAAAGAGGCCTGATGTCCTCACGGGCGTGACACCATACGGTCACGACCGTGAGGTGTGTTCTGCCTAGGAATCCTTCAGTTGGGCTTGAGATGTCACAACCGTGAGAAGTGGTCTCACAGGCATGACCCATGATGGTTGAGAAATCCACCTGTTCTGCTCAGGGCCTCACGGGCGTGACAAATGGGGTCACGGTCGTGAGGCCTATTCTGTCTCCCCTGTTCTGCTGCAGAAATTCCAACTTTTTTTCTAACTCTTTTCTACTCTTTTCCACTCAAACCTATTCCGCCTCCTGAGGGCATTCAAATAACACGTTCACCTGCCAACCTTTCCTCCATGACTCCTAACATTCTCCTTCACTCTTCCTCCTCATTTTTTTTTGTTTCTCCAACTTCTAGAGTTAATAACTCGATTACATGCATGGGTTACCTTCCATGAAGCGCTTGTTTAAGGTCCCGAGCCTGACCATACTCTCCGTTATCTACCAATCTCGATCTCGGCGAGGTGGACATCCTCATCAACGTTGCTTTCATCGTTGGCCTTGTAGTGCTTGACCCTCGATGAATTTACATTGAAGGTTCCATCATCCTTGTGAAGAAGCTCCATGATGCTGAATTTTCTCACTTTGACAATCGTGAATGGCCCGGACCACCTAGTTATGTGCTTACCGAGAAATAAACGGAAACGCGAATAGAATAACAAAACCATCTCACCTTCCCGGAATTCCCTATGGTTGACGCGCTTATCATAGAATGCCTTTGTTTGCTCCTTGTAGAGCTTATTGTTGTCATAGGCCATCCTTCTAAGCTCCTCAAGCTCCTCCAATTGGAGCAAACATTTCTCTCCCTCCGCCTTAGCAGCCAAGTTAACCTGGCGAACCTCCCAGAATGTCTTGTACTCCAATTCGACCGGTAGATGGCAAGCTTCCCTGAACACAAGGCGGTACGACGTCGTCCTTATTGGTGTCATGAATGTTGTCCTGTATGCCCAAAGAGCGTCATCAAGTTTGTCTGCCCAATCTTTTCTTGAGGCATTCACAGTATTTTCCAAGATCTGCTTCAGTGCCCTGTTGGTGACTTCCACTTGTCCACTAGTTTGAGGATGGTACGGAGTTCCTCTCTTGTGCGATATCCCATATTTGGTGAGTAAAGATTGGAAACGTTGCTCCACGAAATGGGAACCATTATCACTGATCACCGAATGGGGAACACCAAATCTTGGGAAGATCACCTTCTTGAACAACTTGGACATCGTTCTCGCCTCACATATAGGGGAGGCGATGGCCTCGATCCACTTGGAGACATAGTCCACTGCAACTAAAATGTACTGATTCCCTCAGGACGAAGGGAATGGCCCTATGTAGTATATATCCCAAACATCGAAGATCTCACACTCGAGCATGATGTTGAACGGGGCCTCGTCGCGACAAGAGATTGTGCCAGATCATTGGTAACGATCACAGGCATGCATGTATGCAGAGGTGTCCTTGAAAAGAGTTGGTCAGAAATAGCCAGCTTGAAGCACCTTAGCAACAGTCTTAAAGGGACCACCATGTCCTCAATAGGGCCCAGCTACTTAAAAGAGTGCTGAAATCCATCTTCTAGTCGCGGTTAAAAGAGCACCAACACCTATCCAACTTCCGTTAAAAGAGCGCTGACATTCATCTTCCGGTCGCTATTAAAGGAGCACTGACACCTATCCAACTGCCGTTAATAGAGCGCTTACATCCATCTTCCGGTCGCCGTTAAAAGAGCACCAACGTCTTTTCAATTGTCATTAAAAGAGCGATGACATCGATCTTCCGATCGCCATTAAAAGAGCATCGATTTCGTCCACCTTCCAAGTAGTCAAGGCATCAGTGACATCAGCTTTTCGGTTGCCGATAAAAGAGCACCGACACCGTTCATCGTCAGGAAAAAATAAATAACTCCGCAGGCTACTTTGACCTTCGTCCTATTCAGACTTGATCAAAGTGAGAGCACTCTGTAGACAACAGATTTTATACAGGGAAGATCCATTGACAGAAACTGAGGACAAAAGTATAAAGAAATCGAACCCACAACAGGCTGCCAAGGCCACTTGGCCTTGGCTGACCCAAAAGCAGCCCCAATGCGTAAACCATGCCCATAGACAAGAGTGTAGGCCGTGTGGCACACATTGTGCAAATAGGGCCCAAAAATGTTGTGTAGGCCGCTTGGCCTATGCATACACAAGAGGCGGACCATGTCCTGCCACGTCATCAATCCGTGTGTAGAGCTCCCATAGGCCGCTTGGCCTACGCGATTTCAAATCAAATTCGCGCCTCGCCTCGGTCAACCAATCCCGTGATCACATAGCCTTGGCGCCTTTGACTCATGCAGAGTCATAGGCCACGCGACCTTGAGGTTGATTAGGGGCATGAAAAGGGGATCATGCCTCCCCCTTCCTTCCATGTTCATATCACTCTTTCACCTATTAATACTCCCTCATTTTCAGTTTAGGCAAAAGGGGGAATGGGGTTTTGAAATTTCTGATGCTTTAACATGGCGCTAATCGCCAAAGAAGTATGGCATCTCGTCTAAAAATCTAACTCCCTCGTTGCGAGAATCTTAAGAGCTAGATACTTCACAAGAAGTGATTTTTCGCATTCCACACTTAGGCACCAACCAAGTTACACTTGGCGAAGTATTTTTGGTGCAAAAGTTCTGCTTCAACAAGGGATGTCTTCGTAATTACTAGCAACAGGAGTGTCCACGCATGGGAGGATGAATGGTTACCCTCAACCCATGAGGAAAGGTAATTGTCCAACTGAGGTTCTTGGAGGTCAATGCATATGTGCCAGAACTCATTAACCATGACACTAGTGGTGGAAAAAGGACGTTATGAACTTGCACTTAACGAAATATTTGCGGCAAGAAATCAAGACAATTTCATTGAGCGAAGGGCCAGAAGCCGACCAGATCATTTGAATGCCAGCTTGTATAGGGGATTTCACAATAAGATCCACATATAAACTAGCAACAAAGACCGGTGGAAGACCACAAGGGGAAGGAGGCTCCACCCCTTGAGGGGACGATGGAAGTGGGCTACTTGTTTGGAACACGAAGGCGATGCACAAAACCAAGCATTGCACTTGGAGGGCCTAGAGAGATGCTTACCAAGGTTAATTTGCTGAAGCAAAGGGTATAGGTTAACCCAGTTTGCTCAATGTGCGGAGATAGAATGGAGTCAAATAATCATGTGTTTTTGGATATGCATTTGGGCTAAACTAGCTTAGAAGAGCAGTTTTTTCAAATTTGACATGGGGAAAGGGACTTGGAGGATTTTGGTAAATGGGTAAAAGCCCGTCTAAGGGAGATGGATATAACCCAACTGTGAACACTTAGCGACTGTCATCTGGGTTGTGTAGCATACGAGAAATATGAGAGTTTTTTTATGGTATTTGCAATGGATGACGAATGCGAGAATGAGGAGAGTTTTTGATGATATTTAGCGTGATCCACTAAGAGTGGCTAACCAAACCCTCGACACACATGACAACTATCTCCAGGCACAAGGTAAGGAGGGCCAAAACATCCATAACAAGACACGTAGTGAGATATGGAGGAGAGCTGAAGTTGGGTGTTGGAAGGTAAACACGGATGCTACTTTGTATGCCTGAGGACATGGAGGTTGGGGTAGTCATCCTAGACCACGTGGGCGTGTTTCATGGTGCGGAAGCAATCAATAGGGAGGTGGGTTGCGCAATTGAAGTCACAAACATTGGGGCAAGCCGAAGGGGCTTGAAGCTGGCAGAGGGAAAATAATTGCACTACATTGGACTACATTGAAGTTGAGACTGACTATCAAACTATTCTCAATGGTGTTGCGGGAACGCGAAAAGTGGAGTCGTCAACAAGGACTATGTTAATCTCATGCCCAGTTTTCTTTAGACTTTTTTCTTTTAGTAAGCGAAATTGTAGCAAAGTGACTCATACCCTAGCTCGCCAAGCAATCAACTTCAACGAATTGCAATTTGTTTGCAGTTTTCTCAAAAAAAAAAAAAAGGGATTGTTGAACTATTAATGTATGAATGTTATTTTACCCAAAATAATAAAACAAACAGAGACTTTTTCCTCTTTTTGCCCTACTTTTTTGGGGGAAAACACCGGTTTAGTAAATAACAAAATCTACCCTGTCATTCTACTCTAAAATTTCAAAAAATTACAAGACAGGGCAGGCAGCCTGTGCAATAACAGCAGAAGGGGTATCATAAAACAGAGATAAACAGGTGTTACAAGAAGCTTCATCCATTAAATGAATACTGAACATAAAAGAGTTAACGCCGCGCCAATAAATACAGCTCCATACGGCAAATTCCTTGATGGGCCATTGTTTAGCTGGAAGGTCCTTGAATTCTTCCCAATACTTGTGGAAACATTTACAGCTTGAGAACCTAATAATACAAGACAAAGAGTTATGTAGCCTAGCAAACATAGGAAAGTAGTAAATTGTGCTAAATGAGACATCTACTTATGCTCTTTTTACCAACAGAATGGTAGGAAACCTACCCATATTAGACAAACTCTAGCCAAGTCCAAGTGAGACAAGTTTGGGATTACGAGATCTTGGCTAAATAAGAATTAACAACCAGAGAATGGTGCAAACTCGGATGCTACAGTGTTCTAATTTCTTTCTTCTTTGGGTTGCAGAATTTGTATTGGGAAAGGTACTGAAGCTAAGTTTCAGTGACATGGCTCCTAAAAGATAACAATTGAGAAAAGAACAAAGATTCAAAACCACAAGGGATCCAAGGAACACTTACAATCATAGTTGACCCATCCAACCTGCCCTTTAGCTAAATCATACACAATCACTTTGTCTTTCAGAACAATATCTGCAGACAGAGCAGAGCAGTATGAATTTCTGACATCACACCAAATATGGAACAAGTCAAAATTAACTACGAGGTTGGATTAACCAAAGCTAAAACACTTAGAGACTTTTCATCTACTGCTAGATCAACCTATTTATCCTCGGGGGGTTTTCTTTCTTTTCTTTTCTTTTTTTTTTTTTGAAAAACTAAATCAATTAGCAAACATACTAACAGAACCACACGCCAGAAGTAATGAAATTTGACAGAAATGTTACCTCCTAATATACTCATCCCCGGCTCCGTACTCTTCTGGAACCCCATGCACCAAACTGCTGCTCCAGACTGTCAACAGAAAAGTTCACCAGTCTCATACAATACTTATCAAAACAAGCCCACTTACATTGCTCCACTGGAGTAAAACTCCGTTCACTCATTTTTTTTAGTGACACTTGATGTGTGTAAAGCTGTGTATAAAGGAAAGGGTCAAACATTTCCTTTTTTCTAAGAAAAAAGAATCCTAATGGACAGCATTGTTATCACGAACCTCATACACCATGGTGAGTGTACATTTATAGGCTTTGGAGTTGTCCTCTATATATGTTGAGAATTGACTAGTTAATTGGACTGTTCATTGTACTTCAATGACCTCTCGGTACATTTTAAGAAAAATATATCTACACTAAGACACAGGCATGACCACTTCATACCTAACTTTGTATGATAAATATGCATAACTACCATTGGGTGAGTGACGTCAATACCCCAATTGAGTGATTGGTGATGGAAAACTTAGAGAACACCCAGTACAAACGGAAGTTGAATTAAAATTATCCAAGAAGCACAGCTTATGCAGAAACCATGCATGGAACAGATTGATGCAATACAGGACAGCTTACAATGGAATTTTGTTCCAGTAGATAGTCTTTTGGCTTCAAAACCATGGATGCACCACCAGCAAAATTCAAGTGGACTTCTGGGAAAACTTCATTAACACTGGCAGTCAAAAAACGGTCAGAAAAAAGAAAATAAAACAAAAATAGAAAATAAAACTCATTCATCTATCGAAAATAATAATATACAAGAGGACATGAAGTATAACCTGGAGGTTATCAGATAGCACGAGTTCCCACGGGAGAGTAATGGACGAACAGACTGAGAAACAGCTTCTGAAATCTTCATTAACAATGAAAAGCAGTAATAAACTTTGTTAGTGATAAAATAGACATATTATAACTGCCATCTATAAGGAACACCCCAGAACATACAGCATTAATAAAAGGTTCATATGCTCCTTGTGCAAGATACGCCAATGTCGTTCCCGAATCAATGATGGTCCCAGTGTTGCTGGATGCAGTAAATACTGAAGGATCAATGGCCAGGATATGACCATTAACAGAAATACTCTGCAGATCCAAATTGTAGTGAGGCCTGCAGTTTGATTACAAGAAAAGAAATTATGAAAGCTCTCAGCATCATAAAAGAGTGCAAAATGCATGATTTATTTTTAAGCACAAAGATTACAATTTTCTAGTGTAGAAGAAACGGAGTAATGAGCATTGAGGTCAATAGGCAAAAAATTGTTGGGAGGTGCCATATGTTTATGAAAACCGACTCAAAGGGGACAACATTATTTTAATGCACTCGGACGATCCCAAGTTTTCAATAAAATGGCTGGGGTGATTTTCCGACCATTTTCACTGATGTCTGGCAAAGTATCTGTTTCGTTTCTTTCACCATAGATTAACCCTGCCATATGGCACCTGCCAACAATTTTTTGGATCAACAAGCAACGCTATTCTCTGTTTTGCTTCATTCACCATAGATTAACCCTGAAATGTGGAGAAATTTGCATCCCAAAACAGTGACAACTGGGAGGTCATGGGCCTCAACATACCTTTGAATCATCTAAAGAGAGAAATAGGTTTCTTTTTTTTATTTTTTTTTTCGTGTGTGTGTGTGTGTGGAGTGGTGTATCCTTCAAGTCGTTTCACTCTCATTTATCATTAATCCATTCCCCCCCCCCCTTCTCCGAAGAAAAATTTGACACAAACGAAATAGTCAACTTTGGACAATTTTTCAGCAGGTACAATAAATGCAAATGGCTTATTAAATGTACATTTCTGTTTTCTGCGGAATAGGAGGTGGTCAGTGATTCTTTTTTTTTCCTCGGCAAAGGACTCAAACTCGCATTAATAAGCAAAGAAACAGAAAGCAACCAACGGTTTCTAGCCATGCCTGTTAGTTTATGGGCTGGGTTGATTTGTGTTTTTAAAGTTTTTTTATATACAATATTATTAGCTAAACAACATTCTACTATAATACATACTACAAGTGATGGAAAGTAGAATTAGAATATTTAGGAATAATAATATTTGGTAGATCAATGATTTTATTATATTTAGGTTCCTATTCTTGTTAGGAATATTATAGTTTCATAGTTTGATTGGGAATGGAATGTTAGCTTCCTATTTCTGTTAGGGTTTAGTATTATGCAGGTTGTTTACCTATAATAAGGGCTTTGCTAACCTTTATGAAAAACTATATTGATATTGAATATTGAGTATAAGTATATGAATTCTTACTGATTACGCATGGGGATGCTAATCTTTTCCTAAATCCAGCAGGGAATGTTGAATTCTTCTCTTGAATTCAACACGGGAATGTTGAATTCTTATCTTTAACCTTTATTTATTTCCAGTTCTCTATCAACAAGCCTACACCTTTTCACATGGTTCTGAACCCTTCAGGCTGTAATAAGTGATCCTTACAGTTGCCCAAAGTTGCCTTGATCCTGTTTAATTGTTCCCCTTGTTCCCCGCACACTACTTTTTAATACCTTTGCTTGTACACTACTTGGTTCAAGCGTTATGGTTTTTACGGTGTCTCCTATGCTGTGGCCTGGGAAGATAGTTAACCTTTTGTGGCAGAGTATGGGCAGACGTTTTCATTACTCATGCTGTTAGGAGATTAGACAACTTTACCGTCATCTTCATCGTACAAAGTATGGTTACAACGGAATTCAGACCTATTTTGTGATGTTTTCCTCTCATCCCAAAAATCATGTTGAGAGTCCATTCCTTGCGACATTTCTGCATTGCTTGCCCCGCGATGTCACTTGTGGCCAATTGAGCTTGATTTAGTTATCGCATCGGTACCCTTCCTACTCACTAGATTACACCCTTCAATGTGTTTACCATTGGTAATCATCTCATACGTTAGATTGTTTAAGTAAAGGTATTGGCTGTTTGATCCTCGTCTCAAGAACTTCAAATTATAGATATGCATTAGAGTACACCCCATAGTATGGTTCAAACTAGCCAGATAACTCATAGGACTTGGATTAGTCCTGTCTTCGTTGCATGGCATAGCATTGATCTCTAACTCTTGAGAAAGAGTCCTTGAACAAACTCATTTGCTTGTGGAGCGACCTCTTTATTCTCCTTAAGAGCAGAAACTTCTACCTCCATTGTTATTGGTCTGAGTCTATTGTCTTTAATTTCCCTAACTATCTTAAAATCATCCTCCTTTAAGTGTAATCTTTCTCCCTCATTTGCGATGTTTGGAGCTTACCTTGCACTGTTTCTTGGATTTTATTGAGTTCTCTTGATCACTTATCGATTATTTGGGTCAACCTTGAGTGCTTGTTCAAGATCTCTCACAGCTCCATCAGCTTGCTCTAATTTAATAAAAGCTACAGCCCTCCAAAACAAATGACTTAACATTGTCCAGTCAACATCCAAAGCATCATTACAAAATGAAATTGCATGAAAGAAATGTCTAAGCTTTAAACCATACACAGCTAGGTTCAAGCATGTCAAAGTACCTAGAGTTGGCAATTCCTTAACATCATCCTCACATGAAGGTACACTTACATCAAGGAATTGTAAGGCTTTGTAAATTGTAACTCAACACAACGGCTTCCTCAAACACCCAACATCTTATTCCCTTCCTTTTGAATTCTTTTGCTTTCACCATTGCTTATTTAGGATGGCCCATTTGTTGCAAGCAACAGAGGACATCCACATTTAAATCTTCATCCGGAATGTCCATTGGATCACAAGCATACAACATATCCGCTTTGATAAAAGTTAATTGCAACAAAAGCAAGCTCTTATAGTCAACAAACTACACCGATATACACTAACCGAAAATCCTTAGAGACATAAGAAATAAGAGACAAACAAGGCAGAAAATACGGCACCAAACAATATTTATCACCACATTGGACAGAACAACCTATCAATCCAACGATCAGACAACTACCAGATTCTGCCCTTAGTGAGGGGAAAATCCAGACGTGAGGAGTAGTATTGAAGGCAATAGGAGGCTAGCGACACCCTATAATGACCGTTCGGGTTCAAGTGAAAGGGAACACCAGTATCCCGATTCAAACTTCTAGGACCTCCAATTGGTATTTGATCCCCAATGGTTAGCAAGGTACCACTTGACTGTCTGATGGAGTCAATACCCCCTCGATCACCTTGAAGATACTCAATGAGATGCTGGATTGGATTATCCAACTTATCAAGGTTATTTTGGGTGCACTAGAGCCTACCAAGGCTCCATTGAGGTGTACCAACGCTTCTATCAAGGAGGTTTCTAAAGCAGTCAAGGACGTTGTCAGAGGAGAAAATGAGCTACCAAAGAAGGTCCTAACTGTTAGCTATTGGGATCACCAAGATGGGTCTGGCCAACTTGAATATTCACGCTTAAAGTTGGATAAGGACTGCCAGTTGGTTATGCCCATGACGAATAGAAGGCAAGCATCGATTCAACCCCTAAAGAAGGTCAAGACCCGAATTATCAAGTTGGTTAAATCAAAGCAAAATTAGTTTCAAGGAAAGGTGATAGAGGTTCATCCTTAGAAAACCAAGCTCAAGGTCAAGGAAGTTAGCTAATGCATGAAGGAAGTCATCTTGGGAATATCTAAGGCCAACGAAAAAGCTCATCAAGCAAACAAAGTCTTCAAGGACTGATCTAGTCAATCCTCACCAAGGACATTGACGACTGCGCTGCCAACCTACATAACTGATTCGATTTCAGGTTTAAATTTGTTTATCAAATTGGACGAGCCTCGGAAGACTTTGGGGAAGACGTTCCTAATAGTATGTGGCATTACAAGCTTCTTGGGAAAGTCGTCCACCGTCCTTGGAATTTTCCCGCCAGCAAAGGACTGTTAAGGTCAACAGTAGCCCCAATTTTGCAACGAGCATAACTTGGGTTATACATGTCCATTCGGGATGATTTTTGAGTCCATTTGGGGTGGAAAAATCCCATATAGCTGCTGGTAAAGTTTCATCAAAAGCACCCCTTGGGAAGACCTTGTAACCAGCCAAATTTGAATAAGAACTGTCTTTGGGCTGGATAAAGCAATGCTATCATATCTCTTGCCAGTGGGAGTTTAGGTTGTGGCCTCTACCGTCTGATGTGTCAAATGGTCGCAACATGCCATACCACCTTGTTTAACTTGTTTCCTTGATTGTATAAGGAGCCGCCTTTTTTTCATTCTTAGAAATAGAGGAGAGAGAGAAAATACGTGATTTGTGGCCTAACAAGTAGTGATGAAAGCCTTATTGTCCCTCCCTTTTTTTCATTCCAGCTTTCTTCTCTCCAAACAAAGGAAAAATCTTACATTTTCCTCATTCTCTTCAAATTTTCCTAGATCCAAGCACACCCTTAAAGGTAAGACATACAGGATTGGTGGACTACCACTACTATTGATGCATTATTGCACCTTTGTTATCAACATGTATTTTAATGAACCACAATCCCCCCCCCCCCCGGTTTCCTTATCCATGAAAGTTTGTTTGTCTTCGGGGAACGTTTAAAGCGAGGGTTGTTCTTTTAAATACAAATGTCTTCATTAAAGGTTTTTGGTGGGCCTCTTAGAACCAATCTCTCCACAAGCCGGGACTGCTGAAATAAGGCTCCCTACATCATAAGCAAGCACGTACTAGGAGTTGCATTCTAATGAACATTCATATTAAGCTTATAAGGTCTAGACGTAGTAACACCCAACTTTATAGCTGGAGATTACCAGTTGTACTCTGGAGTAGATGGAAACATGAAAAAATGCAAATATCCACAATATTAATTTCTTCAATCATTTGTCCTCTTTTTCATGCAAATAAATAAATAAATTCCAAAGCAAACCCACAACAACGTGGTAGCACTGCAGAGAAGAAAGGATGAGAGGAACATACTGATCTGGCACAAGTGGCGTGTAGACGATGCCAGGCTCCAAAATAGTTCCAAAAACCAAAACTCCCCCACCATGATCATCTCCCCTCAAACAGTGTGAAAATGCCGGTGGTGTGATCCCTTGTTTAGATAGCTGGGTGACAACAGACAACCCCTGCTGACCTAGCCCAAAAATTCCATCAACTGCTCTTGTTGTCTTTGTCAGGTCCCCCGTTTGGGACACACTACAACTGTGCCACAAAATCAACACCCAATATCAAAAAGTTACATACTTACATAATGCATGGCTAGATATGAATGCAGAGACAGACTATGATTAATCAAATATTTCAATTGTTTTAGCAATGGCTCATTGACATGGAAACCTATTTTCCTCAAACTTTCTCTCCAAATCAGCCACTGGGTTTACAACCTATAGAGGGGGCTGATGACAATCGTAAAAAATGCAGCCATGCTGGACCGTAGTAGCTGAGTACAAGCAACAAAAGTACTAGCTAGAAATTATTTTGTAAAAAAAAGGTAGTAAAAACAATATTACCCAAATATAATTTTGGCTGCTGAATTGTTAGTTACAGTGCCCCCAACAACAGTTTGAAGATGCAAAACATCTGAAACATAATAACCTTGAGTCCCACTGCCATCTCCATACTGAAATTTATAAGCACAATTCTTGGAAGTATCACAAACTGCATCTCCAACTTGAACTCCTGCACTACATCGTTCATCTGAGCAAGAGAGTATGTACCCTGAGGATGAGCTTGCAAGATCAAAGGCATTCAGTTCAATATCCTGCAAAAAATTTAAAAGTACTGAGTAAATCAAGTCTTTGGAGGACATTTTCCCCACCTTTATTCTTGATAGAGTTCAGAAATGCTGATGAAAAAGTATATGAGAGTACAATTTACAGGGAAAAGAGGGAGTATACTTGAAGTCCTGTTGTCTCAGGACAACCATTGCACCCACTGCAGCTAACCCACAATACATCACTTCCTGTATCAATTTGGACATTGAATTCTTGTGCTGGATTGCCTAGTTGCACCTTTGTATAGTACAGCCTAAAACATACATGACACATGAAAAACTATTTTCCAAATTAGTTATATCGATCAAAAGGTATATCAGTTGCTAAATTTATTGCAGCATTTGTTACTTGGATTCTGCATTTCACCTCACTTATCCATGTCAAACAAAAAAATTCCAGATGGATTGCAATGATGCCAAGATGTACATAGATTTGAACCTAGACTGCTACAGGAAGAATAGGTATCTAAAAGAGTAAAGTAATGAACTGAAAATGGCATCTCAAAAACGATTTAAGTATCAATATGCCAAAATCAAAATCTTTACAAATTACATTCAACTACAAGAAGCAATTAATACGACAAATGTCTTTTATGTGATAAACTGCAACAGTCATATGCTGCCTCTAACCATTCTTAGCTACAAGAAAACTTAGAAAAACGAGAGGGACGATGCATAAACATCGAGTCAAAATTGAATAGAAAAATTCAAAATAATGAATAAGAAACACTCAAGTTTTACCCGACATTTCAAAAAATATATAAAAAAAATCAGTGATCAACGAGTGAATCTAAACTAACTGAAAATGATAAAATAAAAATTAAGTAGAAAACAGTGAAATTACCCAACACGGTAAGGATTATAGGAGCCAGAAACTGGAAAATCAACGACCCCATTGACAGAATTCAACAGCCGTCGATGCCTAGCTCGATCATGAGCTTTGAGTTGACTTAGTTCAACTCGGGTTGGAATTTCTCTGTGGAGGATCAGACTTGTTGGAAACTCACTGGAGGCAACCGCCCCAAGAAAAACTATGCCGAAAAAAATTGCACAGATGCTTAAAGTAGCAATAATGCTTGATTTCATCGATTTATATCAACTGGTGTTCACTCTCTAGGTGGGTTTCTCTCACCTTAAAAGACCCAAGGCAAACCTAGCAGCAATTTAGAAATCAATTAGAAACAGAGGGCAAATAGAATGATTTGATGTTGAATTGAAGAAGATTGGATATGAAAAAGATAACGATTTGGCGAGAATTGAGGGTGTTGAAATTGAGGGTGGATGCTATGTCCAAAGCGAGGCTTGAATTAGCGAGGTGGTGGAAAGAAGAACCACCGACTGCCTGGTGAAAAAACTTGAATCTTTAGTTCGAGCTCTTTCGGATGCGTTGGCCTTTATAGGTAGCGAATTGCATGCGGTAAATATGCAAAGTAATACTACCCCGCCCCAAAATATTTATCTTTTTATCTAATTTTTTTGTCACAAAATATTTGTTCTATTTACAATTCTAATAACTGTAATTACTTTTCTACCTCTAATTAATAAATTTATTTTTCACTTTTTACAATTCCAACAACTATTATCTTCAATAAAAGTAGGGGTATTTTGGGTAAATTACAAATTTTTCACCTCAATTCACAATATGCATTGGTCTTCTCAAGTTAGGTAAATGGACAAATATAATGAGATGGAGGAAGTATAACATTATACAAAGAAGGTAATAAAAGAAAAATAAAGGTGTCTTGCATAAATTTTAACATGACAATGATTTTAAGATGACTCGAAAACAAATGCACTGAAATTCATATGTAGCATTACTCTTTCCCCAACAAAATAAAATTAGCCGTCACTTTCTTTTAGATTGATGACTCCCTTAACCTTACAACTTCAACACAGTCACTTTGTTTTGAGTCGAGGACACCTTAAACCTTACAACTTCATACTCAATGGAAACCTACATTAAGTGCAACATAAGTAAATAGGTTGACTCATAGGATAACTAAAACAAGATATAAACAGATCATAGGCAATCCCATTAAAATGAATCGATCAAATTGCGGCTTTCAAATATAAGAGTATGGACCTGTAATCATTAACACTTATAGAACTCTGTAGGAAAGAGTTTTGATGTTGTTTTGCCTTGAGACATACATCATAAGGTGTATTGACATGATAATGGATTAATGGTTATGTTTGCAATCAAGTTTTATAGGCAAATGATGCAAAGTCTTAAAAGACATGTGTACAAGCTTTTTTATGCCAGTTCTCACAAGTACTACAAGTATGAGAGCAAGAAATTTTTTTTTTTTTTGAGGAAGAGACCGAGTACAAGAAGAAATAAAACAACCAAGTCAAAGAAGCGTAAAGCCACAAGCCATGTTGGCAAGTGTGTGGGCTTCTTTAACAGCAGACCTAGCAACCTTCCTAATCTTACAATAATTGAGATTTAAAAATAAAGATTTGCAATGAAAAAGGATGTTGGTACAATGTGGGGGGCAGGATAGTGATCCTTTGAAGAGTTGGACGACCTGTGCGGAATCCGTAACGATGTTGATGTTATGTAGCCCCAGTTGTGCTGCACGTTGTAGGGCACTTTCGACAACAGTTAGCTCCATCTGTACCGTAGAGAACCCAAAATGTGGCTGGCCAGATTGATCGACTATCTGGCCTTGTAGTTTTAGGGTCCATCCAATGCCTCCTTTGAGAGTGGAGGGTCGCCAGGCTCCATCACAGGTGAATACATATTCCATTCCTTGCGGGGAGCCCATGGACCAAATAAAATCAGAAGTGATGTGGTTGGTGGGATCCTCTGTTTGATGACTTAGTATTTATCCACTCGTATTAGTCGTCAGCCCTCCTTTCTTGAGGAGACTGAGTTCAGCTTGGATCCAATTGGGAATTTCCCTCGGATGGACCCACTCATTGTTAATGGTGATTCGGTTTCTAGTTGTCCAAAGGAACCAGCAGGTGGCCATGAACTCCTGCACCAAAGGCAATCCCTCTTCCTTCTTCTTCCATAGGAATAGCAGCCAATTTCTGATCCAGGTGTCGACACTTATGATCTCATTGCCTGTATTTCTAACTCCTAAGGTAGTGGCAAACCAAATGTGCTTCACCTATAAGCAGTCTCTGAATAGGTGTGTCCTGTGTTCTGTTGCCATTTTACACAGGGAACAAATATCATTCGCTCCAGGATCCCACTTCTTCCTTTTATGTTTGAGAGGGAGTGCATCTTGTATGATTTTCCAAACAAGCATCTTCCATTTTGCGGGGGCTTTAGTGGCCCAGAATTTTCCCCAGAACTTTCTATGGGCTGTTAAGAACTAGCTGCAAGCTTACTGTTAGAAAACCAAAGGAAATAGTATGTTGACTTGGTAGAGAACTTACCATCTCTGGTTAGGCCCCAAAAAAGTTCATCTTCACCCTCCATGTCACGGACCGGATGAGCAAGTATTGCGTTAGCAGAATTGGTATGGAATTGATCATGGATGAGGGCTACATTCCATCTCCTAGGGTTGAGTAGTAGCAGGTCACTGACATTCTTCCCTTCCCAAGACTGTCTTGTGGACTCCAATTTGAGTTGAACTGGACCTCTGCCGGTCCAGTTGTTATCCAGTACTCTTGTGTTCATTCCGTTGACAATCCTGGTTCGAACTTGGGATTTTAGGCCTGAAGCAGCTCTGAACATGCTCCTCCATCCCCAAGAGCTGCTTCCAGTGAGGACTGAGGAGTTGATGAAGGGAGAATGACCCTTGTATTTGGCTGCATAAATTCTTCCCAACAGACTGTTGGGTTTCTGCATAAGTCTCCATGCTTGTTTTGACAGCATAGCATCATTGACCCATTCCGTCTTCCTCATACCCAGACCCCCTGCACCTTTTGGGGCAAAGAGTTTATCTTTTGCAGCCCAGTGCTTGCCCTGGTCCCCCTTGCTTGTCCACCAGAAAAATCTGGTCATGATGGAGTCCATTCTATCAGCTATCTTCTGAGGGATCTTGTATATTGCTAAGAGATGATTGTGGAGCGCAGAAAGGACTGAGTTAATGAGGACCAGTCTACCTGCAAGGGATAACAGGGATGCCTTATAGCTCTGGAGTCTCTTATCGATCATGTCAAGCAAAAAGCCAAACTGAGATGTCTTGTTTTTTCCTACCACTGGTGGGATACCAAGATACTTTTCAAAAACCTCTTCGATGGTATACCCAAACACCACAGACAGGCCTTGGTGATCTTCTGGGGAAGTATTTGGGGAGACCTTGACTTGTTGATGTTAATAATTTGCCCTGAAGCAGTGCAGAAATCATCCAGACAAGCCTTCAAATGCAATACTTGGTCAGCCCTTAAGTCTGTGAAGAAGATGGAGTCATCAACAAAGAACATGTGGTTAATCTCAGGGCTACCTCGTGCCACACTGACCCCTTTGATGAGTCCTTTTTGACGTTCCTGTTGTAGGAAGTTTCCCAAGACATCCAGACAGAGGATGAATAAATAGGGGGACAGCGGATCTCCCTGGCAAAGCCCTGCCTCAGGTTGGAATAGGGGTGAAGGGCAGCCGTCTATAAGAATGGAGTATCTAGTTGTTTGGACACATTCCATGATCAATCCTACCAAATGTGTGGGGAAACCAAGCTTCTGGAGGACATCCTTCAGGAAGTCCCACTGGATTCTATCATAAGCTTTGTTCATGTCCACTTTGATAGCTACCAGTTTTGATCCTTGTTTTCTCATTTTTATAGAGTGTAGGACCTCGTGAGCAATAAGGCAGCTATCTCCAATGAGTCTACCCTGAATGAAGGCATTTTGGTCCTCATCAATAAGATTCTGCAGGATGGGGCGCAATCTGTTAACAATGCACCCTGAAACCAACTTGTACATAACATTACAAAGGCTGATGGGGCAGTAGTCTTGGATTAGGGTTGGGTTTGCAACCTTCGGGATGGGCGTGAGATAAGTGAGATTGAGCTCCTTCAAGAGCACCCCTGAGTTCAACATCTGTAGCACAGCCCCGGTAACTTCATCCCCTATAGTTGGCCACAGTTTTTGGAAGAAGCATGCAGGTAGTCCATCCGAGCCTGGTGCCTTTAGGCTTCCCATGTGCTGTAAGACCTTTTTGACTTCGGAGCCAACAAATGGTCGATTGAGGGAGGCTAGGTCCCAAGGCGTGAGTCGTTTGTGGTAGTCATGAAGGACTCTTTCCTTTGCTCGGTGTCGGATGGAGGTTATTCCTAAGGGTCTAGTGAATAAGGTCTTGTAATGGTGGATGGCTGCTCCCATGATTGTGTCGGCATCAGTAGTCCAGCCGCTACCCTCGATGTTCAGACCCTTGATTCTGGTGCAGGATTTTCGATGCTTGAATTGTCTGAAGAAGAGCCTGGAGACAGAGTCCCCTTCCCCTAACCAACGGGTTTTGGAACACTGGGCCCAGTAGAGTTCGGCTAGGAAAAGGGTTTCTTCAGCCTCACATTTCTTTTCCGCAAATGACCGGAGAGCTGAAGAGCCCAGACCAAGGTCAGTCAGGGGGTTTTGGGTATCAGTGGGTGTGGAATGAGGGGAGGGGCAGTGGCAGGCTGTGTCTTGGGCCAAGCCTATTTGATGGAGGCAGTTGTCACTGGGGGCGGATTGTTTGGTCTTCCAATTGAAGGTCCACTCTTTGTAGTGCTTCCTCAAGAGGTGAAGGCCTTTTATCACATCATACACTCTGCCTATCCTTCGGTGTCCTGTGGTCCAGACATATTGAAGCAAATCCTGGAGCTCTTTAATACAAATGGCCCAGGCCTCCACTCTATAACCTCTTGATTTACTTCTCTGGGGGCCCATTCCTGTTGAGAAGACTATGGGCCCATGATTTGAAAAGAGGATCGGGAGGTTGGTGATATGGGCGTTGGGGAAGGCTACTGAGCCTTGATGATTGTAGTATCCTCTATCTAGGGTTTCAAAAATTGCATGTGTGCCAGTTCTGCCATTTGTCCACGTATGCCTTACTCCGGTTGCTGGAATATCAATTAGCAGAAGGTTGTGCTTCCATATTTGGAAGTTGTCTCTGCCTTGTATCTGGTGAGCACCACCAGTTTTCTGATCACTATATTCCACTTGGTTGAAGTCACCAAGGAAAATGATCGGTCCTGGTAGTGGAACACACACAGTGGTAATCTCATCCCATACCCTTGGTCTGTGTTGAGTTTCAGGGTGTCCATCGACAAAGCAGTAAAACAATGGCGGACGGCCACTTTCATTGAACTCACAAACTACAACATTGATGGACTCATAGATAACAGAAAGACTCACACCCTCCTTGCAAAGAACAACCAACCCTCCACTGCGCCCAACTAAACTTGACCCAGCAACAAAAGAAAGTCTAAGATAGGCTAACTTCCTAAGAACAGACTCCACTGAATTTTTACATTCCAAAAGACACAAGATATCCGGATTGAAATTGCGAAGAATCCACTTCAGGTAGGGAACTACAGAGGTTTTCGCATCCCCTAATCCTCTACAGTTCCACATACAGGCACTCATGGCGCATGTGGGGGTCCTTGACGGCCGGCCCCCATCGCCTCAGTGTCCATGCCTCCATGGTCAGCATGGGCTTCATTTGTTGAGTTCAAAGAGTGTTGTTGGATGTCCTCATTCCTCCTTCGAATAGCCTCTCCAGTGATCCAGAGTCTGTCAAGCTCGGCCTGTTTTGCTCTCTTGGCAAGGGTGGAATAGATTCCCCCTTTCTTGATGTCCGACTCTCGTCCCCCTTCAGTGTATAGCTCAGGTAGTGAAGTTGCCTTACGCTTCAGGTTGAGGAAAGGTTTGAGCCCTTCAGTCATGGTGCTGGGGATGTTAAGGCTGGGCGCCCTCTTAATGCTCAGCTTCTGCTGCTTATTGCCGCTGTTGCTATCATCTTCCTCTGTTTCATGCATCTTGTTGCCTCCTTTCCAAGCATCTTGCTCCTCCTCAGCCTTTGCTCGACCTCCATGGCCATATCCTCTGAATCATTGGCATTGAACCTCATATGCATTTTCATATTCTGCCCTCCTCCTTCAATTCCTCTCTTCTGGGTGGTTTGTTCCATGCAGACCTCCAACTCGATTGCTTTCCCTTTCTGTGAGATTCCCCCCATTTGGTGATCTTCTCCTGTGGAGGTAAGAAGCCCTTCCTGCTGAAATTCTGCCCTCCCTAAACTCATATTTAGATTGAGTCCATGTCCCTCCCCAAGGGAGGTATAAATAGGGATACCCCCCTCTTGAGCTGTCACCTTCATGCTCCGGAAAAGGAGAAACAGCTGTTGTCGTGTCCTCGGGAGGGGAGTCGACGACTATTGGACACTTAGGGGACAGGCCTAGGCCGGTTGATTTTGGTATCCCCAAGCCATAGTTTAGGGATAGGGTAGTGTTGACTTCTTGAGATCGGGACCTCTGCAGACTCGTGTGAACCCATGAAGGATTTTGTTCAAACTGGGGGAAAGCAGAAAAAGAGGGACCTACCCTGGGAGAGCTACTCCATCTCATTTCCTGGCCCAACATCTCTTCTGGCCCAGGGGCCACCATATGGAAAAGCTTCCTCTTTCCTGGTCCATTGCATGTGTCAGAGAAAAACGCCGAGTTTTGACTTAGCTCTCCCAACCTTAAATGTGGCAGATTGCTGTCGGATCTTCCTACGCCTTGTGATATCACTCCTATCTCATGCAAGGCATGCATGGGACGTTTTGCCGATTGCGACTCTCTCCCTTCAGATTTCCTTTTCCGGTCAAGCAGGTCTGGAACTAGGACAATTACCACTGGTCCACGAGTTGGGACCACCTGAGGGTTAGGGGCAGGTCGCTGATCTTCTTCTGATGCAGTTTCCACTGGGTACAGAGGTTGGCCCCCATGAAGCCTTGTGGTAAGAAAAGGTTCAATGGGTGGGAAAGCCAACGTCCTGTTTGAATACAATGCTTCTTCGGAGGAGCTCACTTGAAAACCCTTCTGCTCCCAACTCTGGTACATGTGGACTATCCCCCTTGCTGCTTCTGCGTTTGTCTCCCGACATTCTCCTATCTGATGCCCTATCCTCCCACACTTTTTGTAGAAAATGAAGATTCCTTCATACTTGAACCTGACCCAGGAAGGTAGGCTTCTGTAGAACTTAACAAAGGCACCCGATACCAACGGATTCCTAAGGTTGAGCTTGACTCTGAATTTGAGCCGGTCTTGGGACACACTGCTGCACTCCTTGAAATCCAGGTCTGCCACCTCTCCAAGGACTGGTGCTAGCATTTCCAGCACCTCTTTCCGTCTATGAACAAACGGTAGTCCATCAACTTGGACCCAAAATTTGGAGCTCCAGAAGTTGATTCTTTCTGGGATCCCCATCTCTCCACAATATTTCAGCACCATCAGAGAGCCCTGGAGAGCTACATTCTGCGCCCTGATTAAGAGGGGCACATCCTCTTCTTCTGAGACCACAGCCTTGAACAAGTACTCCTGGCAAGCCACTCTTTCCACCTTGACCACCCCTTTTAGACCCCAGTGTTTGTTGCCCAAGAATTCTATTTGCTGGGGATCTCATTTTTTACGATCAATAACTCTTCCCAAAAAAGACAGCCTCAGGATTTTGGAGTAATCAGGAGCAGGTTGAGAGACATCAATCACAAGGGACTTAGAAGGCTGTTTTTCTGGATTCGGGTTGTTAAAGGGGAGGCGGATGTTCGATAGGCGAGTTCCCATGGCTGGAAATTTAGGGTTCTTGTCTGGGGGTTTTTTCCTCTTATGTGGTGGGATGTAAGAAGGGGTAATAGCCATGCTTGTCTATAAATAGAAAAAGCT
Source organism: Portulaca oleracea (assembly GCA_029582165.1). NCBI lineage: Eukaryota > Viridiplantae > Streptophyta > Magnoliopsida > Caryophyllales > Portulacaceae > Portulaca > Portulaca oleracea. The sequence goes on from CM055874.1 coordinate 35,426,272, forward strand.
CTCCACATAGATGACGAAGGACTGCTAAACATTGGCTTTCATTACAATTATAGTGACTACTATGGATCTTATCATTGGTGCATTGAATATCAACAAGCAACTTTTTGTCATGATTATCCTTATCCAAAGTGAAAAGGCAATGTTCTTCATTACCAAGAACCAATGGCCTCCTCATTGAAGGGCCTTGCAATAAGCAGTGTGTGGGTATGAAAATAACATAGCATTGTAATTTTTTGCACAGTTTTTTGACAGATAGGAGATTAAAACTAAAATGAGGGACATAAAGGACATCAGATAAGACAATCTTGTAATTGATTCTTAGATTTCTAGAAATGGTGACTTTTAGTTTGTCACCATTTGGCAAGGTTATATGAACAAGTCTAGATAAAGGAGTCAGGTTATCCAACAAGTTTGTATCACAAACCATATGATCACTAGCACCAGAATCGATTATCCATGTTTTCGTGTCAATTTTGAAAATGCAGCAAAATGTTTTAGTGAAGGCAATATATCGAGACAAATCAGATGATATACCTGCCAGTAAGGCATGAGAAATGTCATTGGTTGTTTGCTTTGAAGCCTATGAATTGGACTGCAATTCACTCAAGAACTTGAGTATTTGTCGAGATTGATCGTAGTCAAGGCCTGGCAAAAGAATTGGAGCAGTAGGTGCAACTTCAACTTGATCAAGGTCATCATTAACATGAGCTAAACTGTCATTGGCATTCCAGGCTTAATTGGCAAAACAGGGTCTGTTTGTCGACCTATTCTTGTTCCAAGATTGACTTGGTTGGCCTTGCTGTTGGTTGTTCTTGCTTGGAGAACCGTGAATTTTATAACACTTGTCGATGGTATATGCCCATTTTGTTTGCAAAAGTCACAAAAAGGTCTGGTCCTTTCTTGATTCCTTGGGAATTGATTATTGGACTGTTGAGGCCTTTGAGTGTTGGTATAGAAGGAGTCACTTTCGGACAAAATTGTGGTGCTTTGTTTGATCTGACGTTGTCTTTCTTCTTGGAAGAAAAGGGAATAGACTTGACCCAAAGCAGGTAATGGTGACATTAAGAGGATGTTTCCTCTTATGGCAGTATAGCTTTCATTCAAGCCCATTAGGAGTTGTAACACTTTCTTCTCTTCAGTATAGTTCTTTAATGTTGTGTTAATGGGGATACCGCATGCACACTTTCCACACCCACATTTAGGAATACCACCAACAATAGACATTTCATCCCAAATTTTTTTACCCATGTTAAAGTAGTTTGCAAAATCAAGATTTCCTTGCGACAGAACAGAGACTCTTTGTTGAACCTCGAACAACCTTACTTTGTTGGATTGACCATATCTTTCAAGTAACTCTTTCCAAACGTAAGTGGTCGTATCACAGTAAATTACACTTTCTCATATATCTTTATGCAAGGATTTTAAAAGCCAAGATAGTACCATGTCATTGCAGTGCTGCCAGAAGGGAGCCATGGATGACGTAGCAGCAGGTTTCTGTAGGCTACCATCAAGAAACCCAAGTTTATTCTTTGCTGAGAGTGCGATATTGACGGCACGTCGCCATTTATCAAATTCTTCCCCACAGAAAAATTCTCCAACAAGAGCTTGGCCAGGGTGGTCTGAAGGATGGAGAAACAGAGGGTCTGAAGGGTCGATTACTACTTTGGCAGCCATAGGACTGAAGCAAGAAAAGGTTTTCGAGAAGGATCGGAAAAAAAGGAAGGATTAAAGAGCCGAGATACCAAGCTCCGATACCATGTAAGTGTTCAAGATTGAAGACAGGAGATGAAGGAGAGAGATTGAATCATGAAAAACAAAGGGAGAAGAAAGTGATTATTATTGTTGATTGCAATAAACTCTTAACCCAAAACAGCGAAGGGAGCCCCCTATATATACACAAGGAAAAGACCAAAATAATAAACTCCTAACTAAAAAAACTAAGAGAGGCGAGAACCAAACTAATGTATCCTAACAGTACACTTAGTTGTCCTTTCAAACACATGTCCTATCAAGATTAATAAACCGTTTGTTGATGTAGATCGAGTAATTTTAATTTTGTCTAGTACTTTTGCTGCAAATAATCCTTTGATGTAAATTTAGGAAATTTGAGAGAGTTAACGTGCACATAAAAAAAACATATCTCTTAATTTCTTTTTTTTTTATGAGAATCTCTTAATTTCTATTAGTAATTAATCAACCAATTAATTTTTGTTAAAAAAACTAACTAATTAATTAGTGGGAATAATGAAGGTATAAAAGCCATAAAAGAATAAAGACATAAAATGAACTTGTAAGCAAATATAAAATGCGGAAACATTACAAGTTACGTTACTCTTATTTTTTGGGGTTAAGCAGTATTTGCACCAACCTATAATTTTGTCTTTTTTAATTCCATTAAGTTTCTATCCATGTAATGTAACAATAATTAAATAAGTTGAATGGTGATTTAAAAATGTTAGAGAAAATAGCAAGGTAACAGCGGAAGCGAATATAAAATTGAGATGACGGATATTACGACAAAATTTAGAAACGAAAAATAAGTGATAAAATCAAACACCAGAATTACGTGGGAAACCAAAGAACTTAGAGAAAAACCCACGGACGGCGACAACCAGAAAATAATCCACTACGAGAAAGGAGGAGTATAACCTGATCACTATCACAGGGTGTGATGCGATCCACAAAGGAGATTACGATAACAATCTCTCAGCTCTCAACTCACAATCTCTCAGGATACACTAGAGAAAATATTGGTGAGTCTCCCTCTTTCTCAATATTTTCTCTCTCTCTAGCTCTCTGTGTTTTCGATGAAACGAGTTTCTATTATCAAATTTTTCGATCACTATGAACACTTACTCAATTTTAAGATTTTAGTATTTACTTTAAACATCCAAGATAATTTAAATTTTTTTTAGTTTCTGCAGTCATGAAATCAAACATTAAGTTGCAATGACTCAATTGATTTTAGATGTAAGTTATTCATATCAGTCTAGGATTTATATTATTAAGTTCTTATGAATATGTTGGATGAGACTTTTGTTTCCAGCAATGCAGGGAATCAAACGAGTTGCTTTTATCAAATTTCGATCACTGTGAACACTTATTTAATTTTAAAATTTTAGTATTTATTTTAAGCATCCAAGTTACTATAACCTTTCTTTATTTTCTGTAATTATAATGAACAAGCATACTGCTACTTTCCGTTATACTCTACTCCCTGTAATATTTATTATCATGCTAACAAATTTCCAGTTTGTAATTTCTCAGAGCAATCCTGACATATAGTTATACTTAATATATTGTTATTGCTTTGTCAGTGTCTCCTTAACGTGCTCTTGGAATGACTTAAGCAGTTTTATATTACCAGTTTGTTTTATATTCTTATGTATGTCAAGTTTTAAACATTTAATATGCAAAGAGATTAAAGATTTTATGTTTAGAGTTCAAATTTAATTGTAGTATACTACTTAAACAATGTTAGGTTGCCTTTCATTTCTCTTAACATTTGTATTTATATTTTTTTATTACCAACTAGTCAGCAAAATCATCGGGCGTTGCGCGCGATAAGTATATTATATGATAGAGCATTATTAGATAAATGACATAAAGAAAAAGAAAGTATTCCTGTATGAATTTCAATTTAAAAAGGTGTAGATTTTTGAAAAAATGGACTCATTTTGATAATGTGTAATACAAGTATTTATTATATGTTTTGGAAAATTTTCAAAATTTTACACTTCTTCGCAACACATTGCCAACTAATATTTACGAAAAAACTTACCTAACCTAAATCAACCATCCAGAGGATAAAGTAAATAAAATAATAAAACTATATATAGAATAAACGTTCAAGTAGGTAAACTTATTAAATGTCATATGAACAATACGACAACAACACTTAATTAAGCAAAGTAAGTGCAAAGTTCTAGCATAGACATTAAGCAGCTAAAATAAGGATAAATAAAAAAAAATAACTAAGCCATAAAATAAACTCTCAACTTGGGAGTATTTGCTAAGATATCATTGAATAGTAGGACTCTTTGTATTTTGAATAATAAAAGTATATGTAAAAAATTTTAATATTTAAGGATTGAATAAAATGAAAACAAAATAACGAAAATCCTAGAAAATAACACCTAAAGTTTGACAAAATTACCAAAATGCAATTGGAATAGTAAATGTGCGTTCATAGTTTTTAATATTTAAGGATTTTAGGTTGAAATAATGAAAACAAAATAGTAAAAAGCTTAGAAAATAACCCCCAAAATTTAACAAAAATTATCAAAATGTAATTGAAATAGTAAATATGTATTCATGGTTTTTAATATTTAAGGAGTTAAAGGATTTAGGTAATTAAAAAAACCAAATTAAAGTAGAAGTAAGAAAGTGCAAATTATTGTATGCCCGACATGGCGCCATGTCAAATATTTTTTAAAAAAAAAAATCTAGCGGCGGTTATAAAATAAATTGGTTATCAACTTCAAGATGTTCATAATGCATTGATCACTGACTTCAACTGAATTGTTCACTGAGAAATCTGCAATCTCATACAACTCATGTTCATCTTTGCTTCATTTTTTAGTCGATCAGTGGGAGTTATTAGTTAGTTTATTATTGTTCATCAAGTCTAATTGAATTGTTCATCGAGTATATTTTTGTTGTTCATCAAGTCTAACTGAATTGTTCATTATATATCCCAGGTTGTTTACTGGTAAAAATGTGAATGTTCACTTATAAATTGTCATATGTAGGTTATCATAGATGTACATTATCATGTTCAATATTGCTTACAATTAAGTTTATGACAAGTATGTTAGTTTTGCTTAAATACAGGCTTGAACATGGTTGAAAATCAAACATAAATTGTATAACAATCAAGATGAACAATGAATACATATAAAGTGAACAATGAAAAAAATATTTGGTGAACAATCTAAACGTATTAGTGAACAATACATAGTAAACAATGACAATATTTATAGTGAGCAACTACTAACTATTCGATGAACAAAACTTCATGAACCAGTGAACAAGGCTCCATAAACCAGTGAATAAATATCCATGAACCAGTGAACAAACCTCCTTGAAATAATGAACAAAAATTTCCAGCTTAACTACCTCCAAAACATCCATATCTTGACGGAAATGGTTACAAGGTCCACATACATGTCCATAGAATAAGCTATATTCTCCATTGATAGAGTTGAATAGAGGCAATATTCAACAGAATACCCAATTCAGATACATAATCTTTAATCGACGATTACAATTGTTCGATCATTGTTTTTGGACACAAAAATTTTGGAAATTCTGCCATCACTTTGGTCGTCTTTTAACATCTTAATTAAAGGTGCAGACACATGAGATGGTCGTCGAGATTAAATCTGGGGCTTTCTTCGAATTCAAATCACTTGATATCTTGTTTTTTTATCTTCATCCTTCACTATTGTCCTCAATTACGTAATGGATGGAGTAGGTTGGCCTACTTTCGGAAGTCTCCAACAGCGATCACGACGACGGTAGGTGGCGGTGGAATTGAGCGGTGATGTGGTGTTGCCTCCGATGAAGATGGTTAGCAGGAGGGGAGAGAGAGAGAGAGAGAGAGGAGGAGGAGGAGGAGGAGGAGGAGGAGGAGGAGGAGGAGGAGCATGATCTAGGTTATGAAGGTGAAGAACGTGAGTGTTGCGGTTATTCGGAATATTCTCAATGTAAAAATAAAAATACTAAACCCTAATACCAGCCTAGATGCCATATAGGATATGGAGCATGTGTTCTAGGAGCATATAATACATATTGGTAGGAAAGAACTTAAAATAAGGGTTTAAGTTATAGAAATTTACCAAATTGCCATTTGAATAGTGGTGAATGACAATTTGAATAGTAAAGTTACATCTAAGTTTTTTAATGTTGAAGGATGTTATATGTTCTTATGTATGTCAAGTTTTAAACATCCAATATATAAACAGGTGCAATGTTTTATGTTTAGAACTAGAAATTGATTGTAATATCATATATCATATATCATATATCATATATTATATATATATATATATATATATATATATATATATATATATATATATATATATTTCTGGGTACAAAGGGTGAGGGTAGTAATATGCAAGTTTTAATAAGGGCATTTTTGGAAAGGTAAAATTGTTTATTTTTCTTTTTAAAAAATTACTTTAAATGTATTAATTAATGGTATGAGTTTCTACTATAGTAATATTTGAATTTTAATGAGGGCATTTTCAGAAATGTAAAATTAATTATTTTCCTTTTTTGAAAATTTCTTTATACCTATTAATTGATGGTATGAGTTGCCACTAACAATAAATAAGAAAATAACCAATTATATAATATAATAATATAAATATAAATAAAATGACCATTAAAATTTTATATAAAATAATTTATTTATCAACAAAATAGACACTTAAAGTGTTCAATTCTATGTTTAATGTCCAAAATATTATTATCACCTTTATAAATTTATTATTTACCTTTTTATCACCCAATTATCATTATTGTGTTGTCTTTGTTGTCGTTGTTTTTGCTATCGTTATAGTCACTTATGAAAATTAACGAAATACGTATAATACAAATGAATTATATATATTAGTCAACCATCAAATTAATTGATTTTGATTATGAAAGTTAAAACATGTACAATTACGTGGAATAAAAATTTTAGTTAATTGATAAATAAATATTGATCCATGTATAATCAAATAGGAGTATTTAAAGAAGATATGGTATGCCTTGAGTGACTTTTGGGATGAAAAGGTAGGGTTGAATTGGTTTTTTTCCATTTGATTGGTCTTTAATTATTTATTAAGATACTTATTTTAGATATTTAATATCATTTAATTTTGTAACGGTTGTTATTAAATTGATTTTTAATAACCAATGTCAAAAACATAATCTTTGGGAAATAATCATATAGAAAAATTTGTATAAATATCCTCACTATGTAGAAGTGAAAGGGAATCATTCCCAAGTTGATAATAATTTGTTAGTATCATCAAATTTCTTCACATTGGAGCATATCATTTCCGTACATTTTTCCAATGTATGAGTTTACTTTTAACTTCAAGTATTATGGAAATAAGTCATAAGTGATATGCTTATTATGAAATATTTTTTTGCAGCTTTGGAAGAATGATATGTCAATCAAGACATCATGCTCTACAACTTTATTTCCCCATGATTTTCATTAGTATGTTACAGGAGTATAATTGATTGTGTAAGTATTTTCTTATATTTTTATTTATCCTTAATACCTCCTTAGAATGTGCTATAACAATTTTATTAAAGTTAATCACAAATATATTATTATTTTTTATGTATTTTAGTTATATGATAAAAAAATAATTAGTATAAGTTTTGTCTATTTGTTTTAGGAATATCTTGCATAATACATGTTTGTTTTTGACGAAGAACAACATGTATTATTACATGTATTGACAATTTGTTAGTATCGTCAAATTTCTTCACATTGGAACATATCATTTCCATACATTTTTCGCATGTATGAGTTTACTTTCAACTTGAAGTATTATGAAAATAAGTGATTTGCTTATTATGATTTTTTTTTTTTTTTGCAGCTTTGGAAGAATGACATATGTCAATCAAGACATCATGCTCTACAACTTCATTCCCCCATAATTTTCATTAGCATGTTACAAGAATATAACTGATTGTGTAAGTATTTTCTTATATTTTTATTTGTCCTTAATACCCCCTTAGGATGTGCTATGACAATTTAATTAAAGTTAATCACAATATATTATTATTATTTTTATGTATTTTATTTGTATGGTAAAAAAAATAATGAGTATAAGTTTTGTCTATCTGTTTTAGAAATATCTTGTATAATACATGTTTGTTTTTGACGAAGAACAACACTATGGCAAAATATTTTTTGATAAAATATTACGCATAATGTACTACATTATTTATTTACTATATAACAATAATAATTTAGCGTATCAAGTCTATTCACAAGAAATAAATTTGTTCAAATATAACAAATGGAAAATATAAACAAAAAAAACCATAAGTAAGATAATAGGTTTATACATTACAATTAAAGGCGCCTCATGATTTACAATGTTATAGTTGGAGCTTTTTGACAAAATGGAATGTTAATGATGTGGTATATATTTTGATGTTAAATGAATTTAATTGTATTGTAAAATCTCTACTATATAACCTTTCAATATGAGCAATGAGGGTTATAAAAAAAAAATCTATAATATTATATTTGTTAGCTGTCTTTTATAATGTAATTATGAATTGCCAAAATTAAAACCCCCATTTAAAATACATAGAAACTGTAACTTCCAATAATATTATAGTGGTAACAGTAATATTTTAAGAATGTATTCTCCCTAATTTAATTGTCTAGATACTCTCTAATTGAGTTTTAATTGGCTCATTATTGAATTGTAACATATGAACTAAATAGACATCATTTTTTGATTCAAAAAGTAGACATCATCTTCTTATTTTAAATTTCTTTCATCTACATGTTGGATGATAATTTTTTGTTCATTTGCATCGATTAATGGTTATTATTGTTTTATCATGACTAATAATTTTTGCTTTTGCAGATTCAAAAGAATTTTCAAGGTGAATTGAAGGTATTATTTATTTAACTATGACAATAAAAGAATGGTTCATATCAGATTCACAAAAAAGAGGTTGTTGTGGTCATGATATTGTAAGGTTTTATTATTCTATTGCATAAGTCAAGTGAAAATTTCTCTTTTATTCACTTTATAATTGTACCTCTTTATTAAAATTGATTTTATTTTATATGTTTATCTTTTCATTTATTAAGTCTAATTTTATTTTATTTATAAATTAATTAGATAAATATTGTCACTTTCCGAAAAGTTTTTATACTTAAATTGATGAACTCTTTTTGTAGAAATAAAATTAAATTATATTCTAAAAAATGGAGCGTTAATAATTTTTAGAGCCACAAACAACTGATATGAAAAGGAAAATGATAAACACAAGTAATTTATGTGCACTTAAATGAACTGAATGACTGGTAAATTGGCTACATGAATTCTTTGGGGTTATCTATCCAAATACATGACCAATATATTGTTGATGATTTAATTTTTATATATATAATTATGCTTTCTTTAGTAAACAAAACTATATCTATTGTTTTACTTATTTATTTAGTTATTTTAACAGGATATTATATTTATGTTACTTGATTTCGTTCTGGTTATGAGTGGTCAAATTTTATTACACAATAAGTGAAAAACAATACTATAAAAGAGCTATTTTGTAAATAACAAATTGATAACTTTTTTTCGGATAAAAAGAAGTAAATAAATAAATTAAATTTTAATAAAATATGTAATTTAATTGCGTCCCGTGCAATGCACGGGTTTGAAGACTAGTATTATTTAAATGCTAGGGTAAACCACATATATTAATCAACACACGCCCACACATTTATGTTTGTATATTTATTATGAATAAGATATCGTCATTTTTATTTTATTCTTTCTAATATATATGTATATTTATAGTTTTTTCTTTATAATTTATGTTTATATTTATATAGATTGTAGTTGTTATTAACTTTAGTTATCTTTTATAGATTATAGATTTGTATTTATTTATATTGTAGTTGTCTTTTTTATTATCAAATACCAAATTTAGGTTAAAGGCTAGTTATGTCTAAAGAAACAAATAATAATTTGGAAAGGAGGGAATAACATATAACTTTGGTTTTTTTAGGGAAAATGGATTCTAATAATGCGAAACTTTTGGCCATATAAGACATAATAATACGAACTTTTGATTTGATGATAAATAATACGAGCTTTAACCTTGTGTTGCTCTGAATAGTACGTTACCGCCGAGTTAAGTTGGTGACATACTGTTTAGAGTAACATGAGGTTAAAGTTCATATTATTTATTATTAAATTAAAAGTTCGTATTATTTAATCTCATAGGACCAAAAGTTCGTATTAATAGAATCCAATTTTTTTTTTTTTGAGCAAATCATATAAGTATTCGAAAATTCGAAATGAAGTGAACGAAGTTGGAAATACTTTAAACTACCTCTTGGGCATTAAAAAAAACACCCTTCAAAGTTCGAACCCCAGAAAAGATGAAGATAATAATAATGAAAAACCCCTTAACAAATTTGTGTGATTGACCCTCATGTTCTGTTTCGTTCATATGCGCCGACTTGAGACAGTAACACATTCCATTAACTATCAACTCCCCTCTCTCCTCCTGTGTAGTCCTCCACCAAAACCCTAATCTCTCTGCAACTTGGGTTTACCTCTATCTCAATTCCTTAGAATCCTTCCATATCAATCTAATTTATTTCTAACTGCATCCGGATCGAGGTTAATCTCAATGTCGGAGGATAGAGATGGGGAGAGGAGTGATACCAGCGATTGCACTTCCGAAGATGAAGGGACTGAAGATTATAGAAGAGGTGGATACCATGCCGTTAAAATTGGGGATACTTTTAGAAATGGAAGATATGTCGTGCAAAGCAAGCTTGGCTGGGGCCATTTCTCCACTGTTTGGCTTGCTTGGGACACTCAAAAATCTGTAATTTACTCTTCTATTTTCTCTTTTTTGTCCTTTCGGTTTCTAATTTCCCCCATATTGGGCGTTTTTTGGTTGTGTTTGGTGCTGACTAATAATGTGTATGCTGCTCTCATTAATTTTCACATGATTGATGGGAAAATGTGGGATAGAATAGAATTGGTAGTTTCAGGAAATTTCATGTGTTTGCTACGAAAGTCTCCTACCGATTTTGGGACAAGAAATGTTATTCCTGAATGAAATGAGATGTGAAAAACATTCTTCTAGGAATAGGGAAGCTATAAGTAAAGTTGCTCAAAAGAAAAAAGGGGGGGGGGGGGGGGTTTACGGCTTCCTGGCAGGCAGTGATTAAGAGATGCTTTGTTTGCTGAGTTGGTGGAATGCTGAATATCAACCATTGGGGGAGAAAAAAAACAATTGATGCCTCATAGGTTAGGCAAAATTTGTAATTTTCTTTTTTTGGTTGGGTTTTTGTGAGTGGAATTTGATACCTAATGTTATCTAATTCTAATAACTGATGATTGGGTGGAGTATAAGGGTGTGAAATTCGATATCCAGCGATATCAAGTTACCCCCTCAAATCGGTGGCATCTGAACCCCTTCTACGATATCACCCCCAGCTGCACACAAACACATCAGTTATTGGTTGAGGAAGAGTAGACACTTATATTGCAGATGAAATCATTGTTAGTCAAAATATTAGATAAAATATTACTGTGTGCTGATGAGTGCTTAATTAGTCATTGTACTATTAAAAGATAGCCAAAACCAAAATCATTACTCCGAAATCTCACCTAGGCGAGGTATGGAGAGGTTAGATGTAGCAATCTTATCCCAAAATATTGCAATTTAGAGAAATCGGTTCCAATTGATCCAAGATTAGAAATTGTTGCTACCTACTACTCCATTGAAAAGAAGTAGGGGAAGTTTAATGAGGCAGTTTACTTTAGTCCATTACAATAAGTTGAAAAAAATAATTAACAAAAGATGGACCATTTGTGTGTTTGTAAGTGTTCATGAGCGTTGGATGCTGATGATATGTACTTATCATAAGTTGAAAAGAACAAACCTTTCAATTTGTTATAACTTTCTGCTTTGCTTCTGTGTCTGTCAATATTTGCTCATCTTGAAATCCGTGTGGACCACAACCCATTTGTATGGTCTGCCCCGTGCGGATTTTACTGCTGCCCTCAATTCTTGGGGAATTTTTTTAGTGGTGCATCAACTGTGCCAGTTGCAGGGGAATCTTTCTTACATGTTGATGCTGTAATTAGAAAACTTGAACTTGCCTGCACCAGTGGTTGCTCCGTCTCTGGTGATTGTTATGGAGGAGAGGAAATCTATAGCTTTACTATAGCAAACCCATGTCTGAGGTTAATTTTTTTTTTCTTTTTTCTCTGTTTGCTTTTCTATAGTCTTTTTTGTCGGGCGGAGGAGGGTTGAGCATTGGGTGTTGGATTGGTACTGAGGGATTTCTTGAAGAATGATAGCTTAGGCAATTTTCAGTGCAAAGTTCAATCTCTTTTCCTTGTTTCATTTGTAGTGGTTTCTCTCTTTTGTTAAAAAATAAGAAGGATGAATATATTGTATTATTGTGAGTCTGATATTATTTTTGACATATTTGGTCATAAATATGTTGTTTAAATGTGCATATTTCAAAATTCTTTAAAAATACAAATGCTTTGGTTCTGTTGCTGAATTGAATCAAGGACATGAATTGTTTGGTGATTAAGTTTCCATCCTTTCCCCCCTTGGTATTATTCATATTTCTTAGTTCCATTCACTCTGCATTGGCATATTAAAGTGCGGGCTTAAATGTACTGAAGTTCTATTGAACATCTTATTACTTTCATATAAAATTTTATCCTGAAGTATGCTATATTTCGGCTGTTTCAAAATTTAGTTCTGCTAGATTGTATGCAGTGTTGTTATCTTGGTGATGCATTGTTTGATCTGCTAGTTTAGTTGCTCTTGTAAGGTAAATTTCTTTCCTGTCCTTTTCAAAGCAATATTTTGATTGTTTTTCAATTTTGATAGACGTACATAGCCCTGAAGGTCCAAAAGAGTGCAAAGCATTACACAGAGGCTGCAATGGATGAGATAACTATTCTCAAACAGATTGCAGATGGAGATCCAGATGACAAAAAATGTGTGGTTAAGCTGTTGGATCATTTTAAGCATTCTGGACCAAATGGGCAGCATGTGTGTATGGTATTTGAATATTTGGGAGACAATCTCCTGACGCTTATCAAGTATTCAGATTACAGAGGGATACCACTTCACATGGTTAAAGAAATTTGTTTTCAGATTTTAGTGGGTTTAGATTACTTGCATCGTGAGCTGTCAATAATACACACTGATCTTAAACCAGAGAATGTCTTGCTTTTGTCCACTATCGATCCATCTAAAGATTCAAGGAAGTCAGGTGCACCTTTAGTCCTTCCAACAAGTAGTGTTAAACCTTTGCCCAATACAGATGCCATGAAAATGACCACCACAGATGGGGCTTTGACTAGGAATCAGAAAAAGAAGATTAAGAAAAAAGCTAAGCGTGCTGCCCAAAAGTTTGCAGGAACAGAAGCGTCTGAGGGGATTGAATCCAGCACTACGTCACCAGGTCTAGAGGAATCAAGTCAGGAAGTGACAACTAATGGCAACTCTGTTGAAGCTCAGGAAGGGAAAAAGAGCAACAGGAGAGGTAGTCGTGCAACTAGGCAAAGGCTTTTGAAGTCTGTTGACCTGAAATGCAAATTAGTTGACTTTGGAAATGCATGCTGGACGTATAAGCAGTTCACAAGTGACATCCAAACTAGGCAATATAGATGCCCAGAGGTTATTCTTGGATCTAAGTACTCAACTCCAGCTGATCTATGGTCATTTGCTTGCATTTGTTTTGAGCTGGCCACTGGTGATGTTTTATTTGATCCCCACTCCGGTGACAACTACAGTAGGGATGAGGTATGGTTGCAGTGCATTCTTATTTTTCATCTCTTGATCTTGATATCTAACAGAATACATTGGTATTTCTTGTGGCTTGATAGGATGGTAAAAATCATATTTATGTTCAAAATGTTTGTTAAATTGTGAGTCAGATACCACCTCTTTTTGTAGTTAATAGTTCTCCCTATTGACTTGTTACTGCCTCATTCACTTACAGGACCATCTCGCACTGATGATGGAGCTTCTTGGCATGATGCCTCGCAAGGTACACAAATAAGTCTGTTCCAGTCACATCTTTCTTTCTTCTGTTGAGGAGGGGATCTATTTGTGACAGCTTAACCATTCATTATTTTTAGCACGTCTTAGTGGATTTGAAGTGTTTTCTTTCTGGTTGTCATTTTCTTCCTTGTACAACATTGTGCAGATAGCTCTTAGTGGACGCTATTCAAGAGAGTTCTTTAATAGACATGGGGACTTAAGACACATTCGTCGGTTACGTTTCTGGCCACTTGATAAGGTGCTTCGTGAAAAGTATGAATTCAGTGAGCAAGATGCCAAGGACATGGCTGATTTCCTTATTCCTCTCCTTGACTTTGTTCCGGATAAGAGGCCAACTGCTGCACAATGTCTTACACATCCATGGTTTAACCCGGGTCCTCGGCTGCTTGAGCCTTCAATGCCTCTTGATGATAAAGAAAGGAAGAGAAAAGAGAGTGAGGATGTGGTGGCAGGTGTGGGAAATATTTCTCTTAGTGACACTGACACTTCCAAGTCCAGGGAAGATGTTAAATCTGTCTGCAACTTGAGAGGCAACTAATTAATTAGTAGCTTACTTGTGGAATCCTTCCTGTTGTATTTCCAGGCACATTTGCCTACTGTTGATTTTGATGTGGAAGTGCCAATCTGTACTCAACAATGTTGATTTTGGTCCGTTCTCTGAGTAAGGTTGCTGCTAAACCCTTTCTTAACCGACAGCTTGAGCTTGCTTAGAGTTGGAGTTCAACATGGTGGACTATGTATGGCCATTTCCACGACCCAAAAAAACATTTTGTTTTCAGGATTGGATGTCAAATGTAAACCATAGCGGCCTTACCAAACTACATGCCAGCTCCTGTGCCCTCTAAAAATAGAAACTTGGTGAGAAACTTGTGGAGTTTCTGCTTCGACTTGTAGAGTTTTCTGAGAAACTTGGTTGTAAAAAAGGGAAGGTAAACGACAGTCAGTGATGCACTGATGGGTGATTGGGATTTCCAAATTTCAACCCGATCTGTTCTACACAGCGTGAAATATAACAGGTTATTGAAGTTTATGCTGCAGCTGTCAAGGGTTCTTTCTTACGTTCTTTGATTGGTGCTTTTTCTCGCTCATTAATAATAAGACTAGGACAATTAAAAAAACAAATGATGCATCTAAATGAAATGAAAATGTATTATATTATAATTAAATAAAAGAATCATGGGTTTTTGCATTCAGGGGTCATGGAAGAGTTTCGAACAGATTATAAAGGATTGATTGCAATTGAGGAGGATGGTCATGGAAGAGTTTGTAACAGATTATAAGGGATCGTTTGCGAGTCTCCTAGTTGATCGAGGTGCTTTCGAGGAATAGGATGATTTTCCTAGACGGGGTCTTGTGGAAGAGTTCATCATTGATGTCTTCCCCTATTCAAGTTCTAAATAATTCACACTCCATAATCTTTAGCTATGATATCATAACTGTAACACCTTCATGTTAAATCATCTTCAGATTAAAGTTAAACACCCTTAACCCAAAGATTAGTGCAGCAGAAACCCATGAGCATTACCACCGTCCATAACAAGGACTAGGCTTGCTAAACCAAATAAAACGAGAAACCAAACATAATCCTACATCCCAAAATAGAATTTAACATTAAGATAACCATCAAATATATCAACCAGACTCTTAAGCTATCATATTACAACATCGAAGAAGGAATTTATAAATATTTCTTAAAGTCATAATTCAATACTCCAAAACAACACTTAGCCATGAGAGGATGAAGTAATTCCAACAAAAGATGACCTTCTGATTCCCAAAGTATCCAGACTTCTAACCGATATTAATTAACTAGCATTCAGAGCACCACCAAAAACCAAAACATAAAAAAAATAATTTTCGCAAATGAGTTGAAAAACTCAACAGGCATACCCCTGGACAGTTAATACAATTTAAGCAATTCATTTTATTTCGTGCATTTTAATTTATTTTAAAACAAATAGAAAAGAAAGTAACGTAAATAATTAATTACATAAATATGTGTTGCATGAATTATACGATGGGAGTGGTTCTCTACTTGCGATCATCGGACTACGCCTTCATATGCGCATACCCGAACCAATCGGGAGGTCCGGATGGAGTTAACTGATTGACATTGTCCTGGTTATGACTTGGGTAGTGCACTTTGGCATAAGTAACTTGGGTCGGGACCACATTTATGTGACAAAAGCATATAAAATAATAAGTAACCAAATTAAATTAGTATAAAAATTTACTTGAACTCAAATAACTGAGTTTGGATAGAGTACAGATAATATGCGTACCTTTAACAACGACTGCCGGTAAAATGTCCTAAAAATTTGGGAGAACTCGAGCAGAGAACAACAATGGTCCCACAAACCACACTTGAGACGAAGGTAACTAAGGTTAACTTAGCTCCTTAAAGAGTAGAGTATTATTATTATCCCGATTAGAAAGATAAATTTTAAAAAATAAATTGGGAAATTTCGAATCTTTGCGGTAACTTGTAAAATCATAAAATTTTCTATAATTGTCGAAATGATTCATAAAATAACTTTTCGGAATGCTAAAGTGGCTAACTACAACTTTCTAGTTGAAACCTAAGGCTAAAATTGGAGGTAAGGGGCTGAAAAAGGTGAAGAAACATGGCTGACCTGAAGTACTCTTAGTTCGGGAATGAAACTTTAAAAAGTCATAGCTTAAAATAAAGACATTGTACGAACGAGCGCGAGCAGTTTATGGAAAATTTGAAGTGGAATCTAAAACTTTTATGTTGAACATTATTTCGAAAAATATTTGGAAGATGCTGAGAAAGTGGCTTGAAAAAGGCTAGAAAAAGAAAACATTCTGGTTTGAGCATGGTTAGGACTTAGGAGCCCATCTTTGATAGGTCAAAACTTTTCACCTCGATTTCCCATGAACCCAAACTTAGACATTCTGGAAAGCTTGTAATGCATAATACAACTTTTATGTTGAACCGTTAGGTTAATAAGGTTTCCTTGAAAACCCACTGCCCAAAATCGTATATAAACCGAATACCCAAAATAAAACCACTATAACTTGAGTTATACTTATCAAAATCCCAAAATTCCAAATCCATTTGGAAGTTATTGCCTAAGGGCTAAGGCTATCAATCCACATAATTATTTTGGTTTCGGGTCATCCTACTGTCCCAGTAAGATTTAAACCCAAGAATTGAATTTAATTTTTACAACATTGGTACCTCCTTTAACCAGAAGCAGTGACACCTTCAGCAGGGCGGCATTTCTCGTTGCTTGGTGGTTTCCCAACCAGGACTGATAGCGGAGACTGAGTTGGTGAGAGTGAGGGAGATAGTCTAGGTCGACAGTGAGAAGGAGAAGGAACTCGTCTGGGTTGCAGTGGCCAGCCAACTGGTGGCGCGCGGAAATTGAGTAGAAAGGCAAGGGTAGCACTGGGAGAAAGAACGAGAAGAGGGTGGAGGATTTTTTTTTTTTTTTGGTTTTAGGCATTTAACTCGAAGAGAAACAATTGGATTTTGGTATTTTTGAGACCCAATTTATCTATAACAATAACTATACTAACTCTTCCCTACACCCCTCACTAGTTACTAATATTTTTCTACTATAACCCAGCACTTAACAACCCAAGGTCCTGAAATTCAAAGTTTAGAAGTTTTGAAATAAACTGGAAAGGTGAAATAAATATTGAAATTCAGATAAATAAAGAAATAATAATAATAATAATAATAATAATAATACTGACGAATCGATCGCGTTTGACAAAATTTAACTAGATAAGTACCCAAATATTTCCAAGTTAATTTGAATAGCTACAGCTGATACGTAAATAATGTATATATAAGATACTAGTATGATGTGTGACGATCGTTACACCGCTCGAATCCTGTAAAAACATAACCAGTTAATAGAATTGAAATGTGTGATTTTGTTAATTAAACTTATTAATTAGGTTAATTTTAATGGATTAGGGTCGGGTTATTACACTGGGACTTTCCTTTGAATGAAACCGAGCCTCTGGATTCATCGCATGTTGGTGTTTTGATAAATTCGGGTTCAGAATCATACCCATTAATCTCCATGTCATCCTCTTCTTCAAGGTTCAAGCCTAATTTCTCATTGATTTTTTGTGATGGCCTGTAGCATGCCATCCATTATTTGTTGTTGCTCATTGAGTCTTTTCCCGATCGTTTGCTCCTACTCAAGAGAGTTCACAAAGATCAGTCTGTGCATTTTGGTGAACAGGTCCTCAAGTTGCTTAGTGGTGTTGGATTCAGTGGCAGCAACTTGGACGAGAATCTCCTAGAATCGCTCTTCTACCATCGCAATTCTATGAGTTTTGAACTAGATTGCTAAAGGCTTGTCGACGAGTCGATCAGTGCACGAATCTCTGATGTGGGCTCGAAAATGATATCCTATCTTTCCTGTATGGAAATTTGTTAGTCACTCAATAATGGACTCTGACACTGACTACCCAATGCTTGCATCTCTTAAAGGACCTACATGGGACCATATTACATGGACTCGATGTCTTCATGCTGACACAAGAATGACACACCCACTTTTGGGAGTGCATTACCTAACTCTATATGGGCCAAATGTAATGTTGTACAATAAGAATACCGATTGGGTCCTTACTTGGATCGATTCACGATGGGCTGATATATTTTTTTAGCACCCTCTCTTTTCATGGGCTCAAATCCAAGTAAAATATGCATATGGACATTCAGACACGAGGATATCATAAAGGACCGGACAGAACCAACAACATTTAACTCGGACCTAGGAATCCCGATTGGGAGATCTAGTAAGAACTATTGGGCTTGAACTGGCCCATAGCTGTCTGGCCTATAGTTCTTGAATGGGCCACACAATAAGGCTTACTTGGTCAGAAAAGGACCTGGGAAGCAGCATAGGCTAGACGACCTTAGTACCTTTCTAGGCCTATTTCTTGAGTCATTTGGTGGTTCTATGTGGGTTAATATGATAACCAATACAAAAAACAAATGATCTAACCTCACTTGACACGAAGTATGTAAATGAGAGAGGGGGACTAAGAGAACATCGACGTTGATACGTTGAGATTCTTTTTGTAACACAACCAGAGTTAGTATCAGGGCTTTTTTTAGGTGTATGGAAGGGAGAGTGTGAAATTGCTCACTTGGGAGTTCTTGGATGCCCTTATTTCATATAGATGCCCTTGTTTTAGCAGAATGCCCCGGTATTTATAGGGAGAGGTGAGTATGGGAGATGGAAAGGAATAAAACACATCCAACCATATAAGCCTCTATTTTTTTAGCATTGTTGTTTGGCCTTAATCTCTTCATGGGGTAATCACGCAATTGCGTGTATCAAGGGATTGGGTTAATCACGTGAGTGCATGAATTGCTGACGTGGCAAGGAGCATAACCGTTTGGCTTTGCTTGCTTTTTCCTCACACGGATTGATAACATGGTGGATTGGTGAGCTGGCTAAATGTTGAGTAAGGCCAAACGACCTTCATCCTTTTCTAGCTTGTTTTCTCCTTTCCTTTGGGCCTTGTTGCTTTCGGCCCAACCATTAGAGATCACACAAGGCCAAACGACCTTGCTTTGTCTTGGGCTTCTTTTATGCGCTTGGTCACGTCTGAGCCTAGCTCTTAGAAATTGAGTAAGGTCAGGTGATCTTGATTTATTTTTAGCCCATTTCAGCTCCACTTTTGGGGTCTTGCCTAGTCTCGTGATGTGTTTGCTCCTGATTTATACTTGTGCACCTTTTCTGATACGAAATCTAATGTCTACAGCGGCCTAAATGTCTTCCAGGAGTGTCAAGGGCGACCTTGGACTAAGACTGAGGCACAAGGTCTCGTGTCTCGTCTGCCACTTAACGAGCCAAGGGGAGCGCCTCTAATGCTCAAGTCAATAAATGGTTCACCACTCGGTGCCTCGACTGGTCCATCGGGATGGTCAAGTCAGTGAATAGTATTTTCTCAAAAAGTGTGAAGTAATGATTTGCCAAGCCAGGTTTCATGTGTAGTGATCAGGGGCAGAGTTAAGGTGGATTCACATGGGGTCAAGCGACCTCGCTTTTTGGAAAAAAGAAATTATATATTGATGTTTTTGTACTAAAGTAAATTTATATAATATTTGTTATAATTCATAAAAAGTCATGAAATTTTCAATTGTTTGAGCAGTCACTTTAGTATTTGTATTATCTAAGACTTTATTATGTTAACTTAATTTTAATTTTGTGGAGTGTTAAATATTACTGATGTTAGTTTTACTTCTAAGAATACGATTTTTGTTTATAGATTTATTTTTATTTTTATTTGTCAAACTTACAAGCATTCTTGAGTCTTTTAACTTAGATTAATTTGATTGTTTGTATCAATATCTAGTCGACTTCTGTTACATTTGTTAGTTATTACTTGTGTTTGTTTTGATTTGTGGTTACTATTCTTGACTTTTGTGTTAGTTACGTGTAACTGTTGAAATATTTGGAAATTTTGAACATATGCGAATGTGATGCCAATTATTTGAATTTTGGGTTAGTTACGTGTAACTGTTGAATCATCTTAAATAGTTGATAGCAACTTTTATTTATTATTTAAGTTAAAATGCAAAAATTGAAGAAAAAATTGTGTACATTATAAATACAATATATTTTAGGATTTTTGGATGATAATATACTGACCTTTGGGGGTGTTGGATTGTAATATACTAACCTTTACTATTGGACAACAATGTCCCTGACCTTGATACGTAGGTGACATTATTATACCAGAGTAACTAAGGGGGTGGTGAACCGGTCTCCATACGCGCTAACATGGCTGGCGAAGGGAAAAAAATTGTCTCAGGCCAACAGCCCCATTAACCCCTTAGCTTTTCTCACTAACCCACATTACAAAACATTGGTTGGTTGTGTGTCACGTAAGTATGAAGACTAGTTCACCACCTCGTCAGTCACTATGTTAGGGCCGATTTTTTTTAAATGTGGGTTAGTGAGAAAAACAGAGGGGTTAATGGGGTTACTGGGCAAGGGTCGGTTATTTTCCCTCCGCCTGTCACGTCAGAACAGAGACCAGTTAACCAGTCATCTCCCCTTAGTCACTGGTGGTATAATAATCTCACTTAAGTATAAAGGTTAGAGATATTGTTGTCCAATAGTAAAGGTCAGTATATTACAATCCAATACCTCGAAAGGTCGGTATATTGTGATTCAATATCCCTATATTTTATATCATATGATACTTATGATTTGTTCGTATTTAATTTTTCATATTTAATTTTTAAATTTTACTAATTAGATATAGAGTTTTCAATTACTCGTTTTTAAATTTTCACCCCTCTAAATTTAGTTCCTGGATTCGCATCTAAGCATACAATGTGCTTTTAATATGTAGCTTTTAATTCAATTTATAACTTTTGATAAATGAAAAAAATAAGTGTGTACACAATTTAATGTACAAAAAAGGATTCACTATTTTTTGTAAAAAAGACACTATAATTTAGATTAGTATCTTTATTATTCTAAATATATTAATGAAAATACCATGAAAGTCAATGCTAAAGGAGAACAATTATTTTTAAAATATGAACAATTATTAAACTCCTTCAACGGTAAATACAATATTTTGTATATAGTTGGTAAATTATATTTGTTAGTCAGACCGTTTTGTAATTTAATATATTCATAATATGCTTAATAATGTAAGAAATTTAATCAGTGCCCCGGGTTTATACACTAGTAATAATAAAGAAAGGGAACACCATAGAAATTTTAAACAAGTTCAAATGAGTAAAGAAAAGGGAATACCACAGAAATTTTAAGGAAGATCAAATGAGTACGGTATTTCATGTTTTCTAGTTCATTGAGCGTGATGTAATTTGCTGTATTGAGTATTGACTCACTCTGATGATGGAAACAAAGTGCATCCCTCTCCAACCATAATATCCAGACTGTATCAAATAGCCATGCAATGATGAAGGTGAGCTCCCATATCACCCGCCAAACAGCAAAAGAGAAGCTGCTGCACGATACCAAGATCTCGTCACTTTCCCAGCTTCAGGATGACCCTTTTGTTTCTCTATGGTATGCTTCGAGGTTTGCAGATTTCATGTGCACATCCATATCCACCAACATCCTACCAATTTCTGCTTGCTGAGTTTCTTCTTAGCCATGTAAATGGCTGGTTGTTGGCTACAACGTTCAACTATGTGCCCT
The DNA here is from genome assembly GCA_029582165.1 of Portulaca oleracea. Taxonomy (NCBI): domain Eukaryota; kingdom Viridiplantae; phylum Streptophyta; class Magnoliopsida; order Caryophyllales; family Portulacaceae; genus Portulaca; species Portulaca oleracea. Next base: position 35,448,267 of record CM055874.1, read on the forward strand.
GGATATACTATGTACTTCAATTCATGGATCAACCATCATTTAGTAACATGGTTTTAATAATTTTATAAAAGTATAAACTACACCTGACCAAATGGGAGTAGAATATAATAAAAGTCCCATACACCTCACTGGAAAAACACACGCCCTTAGGTTACACAATCTGCCATGTCCCAAGGTATAATCACCCCCTCAAATGTTAGCTACTTCGATCAAGCAGAACAATCGAAATTTTGCATCATTTGACCTGCAGCTTGTACTCCAACTTTATTAATTGCATAATGAAAGCTACAATATCTTCCTTTTCTTCAGATATGAATACATGAGGAAAAATCCCATCAATATGCCAACCATAATCCCGGCAGTCGTAAACCAAAATGCAAGCTGCATATTAATAACAGAAAGGACAAATCATCAATTTAATTCCAATCCTTGATGGCAAAATCTAAACTAAAAAGCAAAGAAATTTCATCATGATTTCTGGGTAAACTAGCTAAACAGGAACACAAAATGCTGAACGAGAAAATTCAGGCTGTACCACATGTTGTTCAAGATACGATCTCAAATTCATGCCAAATATGCCTGCATGCCAAAAAAAAGTAGTTCATGGTCTATCCATCTGAATAATATCGTTGAAGACTTTTGAGTACTGCATTCTAGATGTTCAGGAAATTGGGACCTGATACCAGAGCTCCTATGCTAACAAAAAATGCACCAACTTGAAGGAGCAACTCCACTTTGCCCACTTCTAGCCTCCGAGAGCTGCATAGGAAGGGTGATGTTTCTTGCTTTAGTAAATGCAATCTATCGTAACCACAGAATTTGGGAACAGACAAAGATGAAAATTTGTAACCTGCAATATAAAGTATTCTTTTTGGTGTATTATAGTGTTTCACTGAAAACCTATGAGAAACTATAACTGGCAAACAATCTGGATATCTAATAAGGAAATCAACCTGTAACTTGGACTACTAGAAACTTGTGCCAGCAGAACATACATAATTCAAAACCTGAAGTATTAACCTGGACTGCTTTAGGTCCAACCACCATCTCCTTCAATATTACAAGAACCAAAGTCTTACAATCATGAAAGAACCTAAATCAACGTAGAAAGCATAGAAAAAAACAAACTCTGTTTTGATTCCTCCTTATCTAGCTATAGTTCATCTTGCCTACGGTTTGATGGAATAGGAAGGTTTTATAAGACGGACAGTTATTGCAGACATGCAAATTCTTTCTACAAGGTGAAAGTGGATGATAATCAGAGATAACAAGATCTATCAGTTGACAAATTTGTTCAGCTGGAGCAAGAGTGTTCTACTAGGCCTTATGACAAGAAAGAATAAACGATCAACTTCTTAGTCACCTCTTTCTCCAAAACTTATTTTTCTCACAAAAAAGGAGCCTGATATATAAACATATAAGGATGACATTTTCTGAGTTAGGTTACAGAAGCAAATTGACCTTAAGCTAACTCTGATTGAATCTTCCATCTCTTTGGCAGAATCAAGGAGTCTTTCAGCTTGACCATGCACAGATTCACACCTGAAAGTGAAAAGAATCAGATTAGCCAACAGGTTGCAAATTGATTGACTTGACGGACTATTAGATTTCAAGGACAATGGCATATAAATATCTACTGGTAGGTATACATGGGTAGCAGTTAAAAGACACAAGCCAATGAATTATCTCCAATTCTTTGATTCTCAAACAAAGCACAACACACCACCCTGAGATTGCCTACTGCTAATAAAAAGCACAATGATCAAACAAGGCAACATGCTGCAGAATAATATTCTCATTAACTTTGATGACATAAAAATGCAATAAAAACATGTCACTTTTTCATCTCGAATTAAGGGAAGCTAGAAGAAAATGAACCAATTTTGTAGGAGAAAATGGTACCTCTGAAGATAGTTTTCCAAAAGCATTTCAATTTCTTCTTCCTCCTCTGCATCAAACACAAACTAGTCAGAAGGTATAGAAGCAATATGAGAAACAATAAAATTCCCTTGAGTGAATCACCCTCTGTAATTTCCTTTTCGGATGGAACTGAAGATTCTACAATGTTCATTGTGCTGAGTGTGAAATGCCTCCCCAGAATGCCTATCCGGCGTATTTCCTCAGTGTCTTCCAAAAGATCTAGCAGCATCTGCCTAAGAGCTCCTGCACGAGAAGCCAACTCCACCTTGAAAATATACAGCAATTGAATTCAAGGAGTTGGTTAGTGCTTTCCACTGAAGCCAGATGGTAGAGCAGTATTTGCAAGCCAAGCATACCAACGTTTGCTTGCTAATGCGAAGCTGTTCCAGTATGTCCCCTGTTAATCGCTTTGGTAGCACCTCAAGTTGTGATTGAACCTGAGGTACATAAAATAATGTTTATCTTAGAGAAGGAAGAAGTGGGAGAAAATGAAGATACATATAACCATGAGATGAAAACGAGCATAAGATTATGCCAAGACTTTTGGTGTATCAGATTTCAAAAACTGTATTGTTTCTAGACATAATACCAACTGAAATACTGTAAAGCAACATATTCTCTTTTATACACTTGAGTGTAGGCCTCATCACTGCAACAAAGGCAAAAACAAACAAAACCTACACTCACTGTGCCAATATACTCACACGTGGTTCTAATTCCATCGTCCTCTGCTCCAAACGTTGTATTCGGGACAGCAATGCTGCTTCAACAACCTACAAATGCTAAACCGTAGACCTTTTAGGAAACAGTATTATGATACAGACATCACAGAAGAAGAGAATTGAATGGCTGAATGCGATAAGGAAGCTTAAATTAGTACAGAAAGTAAGCTGCAGAGTCGTGACTCCCCGACCTGATATTTCTGTTTGATGTTTACCGTAGCATATGAAACCTTTTCAGATGCTTATCATAATCCTCTAAAAGAGCATTAACAAACATTTATCTTGAAGATGCAAGTTTCCAGATAATGGACACTTTATCTTGAGAGTCCAATCAAATAATACTTGGAGACCATATGAGAAATAGATCACTCACAGCACAACCAAGACAAATAGAAATAATTCACATTAATATATAGACCTATCTCAAACAGCAAAATTATCAGAGATTAGAGAAGAAAAATTTCATGTTAAGACAACTATACCTCAAGAACAAAAGGCATTGATGGGCCTCCATTTGCATTTTCAGGGGCCAAACGAGGTAATAACGTCTCTATGAAAGCTTTTCCACCCTTCCTGAATAATATAACAAGCAACCATCTTGGTTGGCTCATCTTTTGATAGCAAAGAAACATTTCTCTGAAAGCTAGCTGTACAAGATAGTAACAATTTTCACGAGAATAAGCCGTACCGATTGTAGTCAAATATGAGAACACACTCCTGCATTGCTATCGCTCTCAATGAGCCCAGATTCAGCAGAATAGCATGCTCCCGAACCTTGGCATATACAGGTTTTGTTACATGCATATGAATATGGAACATGTAGTGGTTGAATTTCATTACCAGATCAGCAATCAACACTCAAACCACAGAAAATCACTCATCAATAACATTAATCCAACCTAGCTTAAAGGAAAATTCGACCTACTAATAGTATAAAGAACCCTCTAACTCACCACCTAAACTGATTAAGATAAAAAGGAAAGCGATTAGAGTGTTTTGGCACAAATAGCCACTTCCATTAATCCAACCTAGCTGAGCTTTACAATGAAGGGTGGGTTTATGCATACCCACTAATCCCATAATATTCTTAAGCTATAAATAAGTATAGAAATTAGTAAAATGCATAAAATCATCCCGTTGGGCTCAGTTGAAAAAGAGGCCCACACCTTGGTGCCTTAGGTAAGGTGACACAGGCTTGTCTAGAAAGCCCACAAAAGGACCACCTTCTGTATGCCTTTTGGATCCCAGAGAAACAAAATAATAAGAAAAAAGGTCACGTTCTGCTGTGTTTCCTTCTAATTCGACCCCATCAACCCTAAAGCACTTCCACGAACACTCACCACTTCTACTTTACTCTAGTGCATTCATGTGGAATGATTTTCATGCAAAGAAAAAATGTACATATGAAGTGCCTCTCACCTCCAAAATGTGCACACCTTCGCCTAAAAAAGCCCACACTTGGGCTCCATGATCCCTTTGCGCCTTTTTCTGATATTATTGAAGACATTGGATGAAAATTAAAGTAAATTCCTCCTAAACTCTAAGGGTCCGTTTGGACCTTGGAAAATAGCATGGAAAAAAAATTATTTTGGAAAATGAAAATTTTTCCTTTGTTTGGATTGAAGAAAAATAAATGGAAAAAAAATAGTTGGAAAATTGCATGGAAAATTTGGAGTAACAATGAATAAAAAATTTTCCTTTCAAAAATGAAAGGAAAGTTGGGAGAAAATTTTTGGATCAAAGCCAACCTTTCTTTTCATCCTCTCTCTAACTCGTCTCTCTCTCTTTCTCTCTAACTCGTTTCTCTCTCTCTCTCTCTCTCTCTAAGTCTATTCTCTCTCTCTCTCTCTCTAAGTCTATTCTCTCTCTCTCTCTAAGTCTCTTCTCTCTCTCTCTCTAACTTTCTTCTCTCTCTCTCGCTCTCTCTAACGTTCTCTTCTCTCTTTCTCTCTCTCTAAGTATCTTCTCTCTCTCTCTCTCTCTCTCTCTCTCTCTCTCTCTAACTCTCTTCCCTCTTTCTCTCGCGCACTCTCTCTTCTTTCTCTCTAAGTCTCTTCTCTTTCTTCTCTCTGTCTCTCTAATGTTCTCTCTCTATCTCTCTCTCTAACTCTCTTCTCTCTCTCTCTTTCTCTCTCTCTAACTCTCTATTCTCTCTCTCTCGCTCTCTCTCACTCTCTTTTCTCTCTCTCTCTCTCTAACTCTCTTTTCTCTCTCTATCTCTCTCTCTCTCTCTAACTCTCTTTTCTCTCTCTATCGCTCTCTCTCTCTCTCTCTCTAACTCTTCTCTTTGTCACTCTCTCTATCTCTCTAATTCTCTTCTCTCTCTCTCTCTCTCTCCCTCTCTCTAACTCTCTCTCTTTCTCTAACTCTCTCTTTCTCTCCCAAATCACATCATATGATCTAAAAAAATGAAACTTGATATTTACAAGTTTTCTTGCAAATTTTATTTTTCCATGTATTTTTCCTTAAACCAAACAAGGAAAAGAAAATTGAATAGAAAATCAATTTTTTTCCTTCAAAATTTACTTAAACCAAACAAGAGAAAGAAATTTACTTTACCCCAAAAATTTTTTTCTCCTAATTTTTTTTCCACGAGATTTTTTTTCCATCCTATTTTCCTAGGTCCAAACGGACCCTAAAGAAGGTCTGAAAACCTCATTGGGAAAATTAAAATAACCCAAATTAAATGGCCAAATGCCAAAATTAAGCGGACCCCAACCTTAAGACTACCAAACCCAAAGGAGTGACCCAACCCGATAACTCGATCCAAATCCACTCGAAATTCTGGGTTTTGAACGCGATTTTTCTCGACCCAAACCCGAAATAAATCGAACCCGAAAACCCCGCAAATTAGCAGGTCAAACCCGCCCGTTTGAGCAAAAACTTTATTTTTTAAGTCCAAATCTATTAGAATTTTTGACTTGTCGTTGGAATTCATAACTATTAAACTATAACCGCAACTCATTCCCTTATTTCTCTTATTCAAGTTGAAACATTTACAATAATCTATCGTTGCTAGAAGATAATCGTATTTATTTTGTATATTGTACAAAAAATAGTATTTAGAGACAAGTTTCTTTAGAGAAAAAGCGGCAAAAGGTTGCAATCATAACCCGTTGGGTTGACCGAAAACCAAATACACCGCCCGTATTTACCGGAACTCGAAATACACCCGACCCGTATTAACGCGAACCTCATATACGACCGACCTATAACCCGCCCGCCCGCTCGAATTTACGGGTCCAGTCTTGAGTAATCAAAAAAGTAGTAAATAAGCCAGTTCAAAACACTTGGCATTGAAAGTTAGATATGAGAAACTACCAGCACCAAATATAATGACAATGTATACATATATAAGCAAATAAGGCACCCTGCACAAACATAAACGCATATAAATTTGACAAGGGTAATTATCACAAGCCCATAAACCATCATTCAAGCTCAAGTGCAATCTAGTCAACGAATCAATGATTTTGGAAACAAGAGGCTTTCTAGAAAGATATATTCTGTTTAAGTGTCCACAGTTGATAATTTCCGTCAGTTAACAGAGAACAAGGAGCAAAACACAATTCAGTTCAATACCAATGTTATTTGACAACTTAAACTATAAAGCCTCATGGGCTTGAGACACATGAAAATTCCAAAGTTGCATGTAATATGCTTTGGTTTGAAGAGTTAATGCATTGTAAACTCGTATGTGATCCTACATGTGCATAAGTTAAAAAATGACCCCCAAAGGGATTTTCAGCGCCACTGGATCTACTTCACATCTATAAGATGTAAGGCCTATTTTTCACGGGTAACAACATAAGGTTGGGTAGGCGTAGCTTATCGAACTTTTCCATGCTTACCTAAACCTCCCTCCCGTTCCAGTATTTACCCAAATTGACCCAAAGCTATCCAAAGCTATCTAATCAACCTTCCCATATTTATCTAACCTTTCCATTACCCAAACTAACTTACCCTACTAGACTTTTTTGGGCCAGCAAATCCCAACATAATACAACAATCATCAACAAAATATCAGTAACTCAAGATTTGGGGCCTTTCTCATCAACCAAATCAGAAAGATCAGGGTCAAACCAAAGATTAGAGAGATTAACAAAGATATGAATGACCTTAAAGGCAATGTCACCAAGTTCAACATGAGAATCCGCCAACAATTAGCCACAACAATCAAACCACCAACTAGTTGCACGAATAGCTCACGCTAAACTCGCCACCCGACAAAATTAGGATAAAGAGTTGAACGATTTAAGAGAGAGAGGTAAGCCACCTGGCTTAACTTTCATAATTCATCATCATTCACACAATTCATGTCCTTTTGTTAAGTACAACCTAGAGGGTTTGAATAGAGAACTACAATTAATTCTAAACACAAATATCAACTTGGAAAAGGGAAAAATAATTGCAACCCTATACTTAGAGATAATAACATCACTTAGTGATGACATCATTACTCCCAAATTACAAACAAAGCTAATTTACAACAATTAAAATAGATAAAAATTACCCAAATAAAGCTAGCTCTGAATTATGTTGGCTTTCTAAGTCAAAGGAGACTTTTGGTAAAACAACAATGCTTATTGCTTGACAAAAATGATGCAACCTTCGCTTCTATTTGCCCTCAAAACCCTTGTGCTTGAAATTTTGGAGCATCATTCTTTGAAACTTGCCTCCTCTCTTTAAGCTCGAAGATCTCCTAAGGTGCTATGAATTCCTTCTCTTGTTAATATGTATGATGACTTGTTGAAAACTTTGGGAAGCTTGTCATGCCTTTTCTTCAAAGGATTCATGAACCTATAAAAGACCTTAATGCACTCATCACAAGCCCAACTCATGGTCATTGAGTTTCCTAGGGTGAAAGGTATCCTTTCCTCACTCAGTGTTTTACTTATCCATTGGTAAGGAAATTTGGTGCTCGCTCTTACTAGCAGAACTCTTAACTTGTGTTTGACTCTTGTAGAGGCCTATCTCACTTCCTTTCTCCTATTGTTGTCTGTGAAGTTTGGGTATGGATAATGGAGCCAATGTGGGGCTAAATGGTTTTGTTGTGGAGAGGTTAACATCACAACTTTCACAAGTACCAAACAACCTTAAGCATCCAAGCAAGTTGTCACATTCATCCACATAGATCATCACATACAATGTATCAACTATAAACTCCAATAAAATGAAATCAAAGCTTGTTGTGGAATGGTAACCTCACTTAAGGAGCAAATAGAGTTTAAGAAGGATGTAGAACAACTTATCTGGAAGGCTTGAACTCTTGATTTGCTTCAAGAGCCAAGAGTGACTCGTCACTTTCACTTGGATAGCTACTTGTCCATGGGCTTCAAGCTCAAGAACAAGGGTGGGCTCCTCATGAACTTTGATCTCCTCTTGAGCAATAAGGGACTCTTCTTGCACGTGTCCCACTCGGATTCATGAGATCATAATAGAACGCTCTTACCCATGAATAAACTTAGCCAACTCTAAGGCTTGAGTATACGCTCCCACTTTACATCTCTCTCTTCTTAGCCTTCTAAACCCTTCAAAGGCTCCACCTTGGAGCTTGTTCATGGCAATCGTGAAGCATCTTTAGCCAACAACCTTTTTCCTCAAAATATGCTTCAAAACCACAAGTCCATCTCAGATAGGTTAATGGATCCAAATTTCCATCAAATAAGGTAGTTTTTCAACATTGCAAGTATTGTGCCTTTAGTTTGGCAGTTTTCTTCAATGGTTAGTTGACTGTTCACTCATTTGCGTTACTCCCTCAGAGAGTTTGGAAACTTGCATTGAAAAATCAGGTACGATCTTCTCAATTGAAGTGGCGTTCATGTAGGTTGGATTACCAATACAAACATGGTGGGAGGCTAGGGGGATGATCCGCAAGGTCAAGAATGGTGAAAAGGATCAAAAGAAGGAAAACAACAATGACACATACATGTGAAGCCGAGGAGGAAAACAGTGATAAACAAGGAAAGACACGCACGACGTTGTGGGTGTCGTCAAGTTTATGACAAGGTGGGGGTGGTCATGTCAAGGGAGTGAAAAAGATGACGTTTCCTGGACACGAGCGTGTGAAACACTAACACGATCATGTGGGATGTTAAACACGAGTACATTCCAGTAATACTGGCGCTCGTGTCACGCGCTTGGGTTCAATGTTGGGTTTTTGTGTTCAACACAATCGTGTTGATGGAGACATGGGAGGCCTTGTCAATCGCAAATTGGTCATTTCAAGGTTCAAATCTCAGGCGATTTTGGGCTTTTGTGGAGTTCATGGGTTGTGTTTAGGGTTAGAAAAGGTCAGGAAGGATGTTATTTTTGCACTACGGATATAAAAACGAAAACAGCAGGTGACTTAGATGTTGGGCTGAAATTTGGGGGAAAAGTTAGGGTTCTTAAGGTTGATCATGAACAATCAATCAACACCCAAAGGATCCTTATGCTACGACACTAATTAGACCGCATTGCGCTAGCAAATCTCAACATAATGAAACAATCAATAGAATACCATCAAGAACCAAAAATAAATCACTAACTCAAGATTGGGGAACTTTCTCAACAACCAAATACGAGAGAGATTAGACCCAAATTAGAGATTGAAGAGAGATTAACAAAGATATGAACAACTCTAAAGGCAATGTCACCAAGTTGAATTAGAGAATCCACCAACAATTAGCCTAAACAATTGAACAACCCGACTAATTGCACATAGGACTCACTCTAAACTAACCATTTAATGGAAATTATAGAGTTAGATAATGAGACAAGAAATTAGGGAGAGAGAAAGGCCACCAATCTTACATAATTCATCATCATTAACAATTCGCCTTTTGTTTGCTAATCACAACCAATGGGGTTTAAATTGAGAACTAGAATTGATTCTAACCATAAACATTAACTTGGGAAAGGGAAACTAATTGTAGCTACATACTTAAGAGATAATGATGTCACCTAAGGCGATGCCCACATTAGTTCAAATGACATCATAAAGCTAAGTTAAAACAATTAAGATAAATAAACTATGCCAAAATATAGCTCCTAATTACTTTTTACTTCCCAAATCAAAGAAGACTTAGAGAAATCCCAATGCCTATTGCTTGACCAAAACAATGCACTTACCCAGCCTAACTCATGAGAAAGACAAGTCCGCAGATTTCAGAACCCTCAATTCTTGCATTTCGGAGAGGAAATTCTGCCATAAAATCATTCCCCTTCTCTTTTAAATTCTCCCGCACTAGAATGTTTACAAGACTTGCAAATTCCCCAAAGCCCAAACCACCCTGTCTGAAAGTTGCAAAGAAGGTGCACATAATATTTACCAATAGAGAGGGCATTGAATTCGTCAACCATAAGGATGGATCTACACTGCGTATATCTCGTGGGCGAAGACCTGGTATTTAGAGAAATATATCAAGCGAAAGGCAATAGGATAGAAGCTCTAAAATTACAAGAAACTATGATAAAATACAAAGGGCGTGGTTTTATCTTCTGACATTTTCAGCATCAACAAAAAAAATTAAGCTGGGTATAAATGGCAAGTAAATGATGTATCACCGTACTGGAAAGCAACAGATACCAAATGTTGCCATGAGTTTGAAATGTTATGTGTAATTGGCAAGCAGCAAAAGAAATCTTTCACTTACCACTAGATTTCAACAATTGCCTTCTATTTATGCTCTTATTTGATACTGTCCCGTCTGACTTCACCTCAACCACCTATGCTTGCAGCAAACCAGAATGAGTAGTCACATTAGAAACTCATTACCAGCTTTAGTGAGAGCAAATCACATTTTTAATGAGAAAACCACACCCAAAAAAAAAAAAACTATAAAGGAGTGCACCAAAAGGCCAGGAAGTGGGGGGGGGGGGTGCAATTTAGAATACTATGATTGTTCACTCATGTTATTGTGATTGTTCACTCTAAATATCTTGGAGTACTCTTATTATTATGATTGTTCACTCTGTTAATGTGATTGTTCACTCCAAATATCTTGGAGCATGTGCTCTAAATGCATGTAATATATATTTCGGGGGGGGGGAGGGGGGAGGCACCAAATTTAACATCATTTCCCGCTTCATGGCTACAGTACAGACACAACCAAAATGTGAACTTCACAATCAAATAAGGATTACAACCTCATACCCAAGTTAGGACCTCAGCATTCATAGTATAGCACAATGTGTTTCTCGTATACACACTTATGAGAAAATAAGAAACATAACACTAAGATAGCTCCTATACCTGTAGAGGTTGGGGACAAGCTTTTATGACATTCTGAAATATGAACATGGGAAAAGAAAAGCAAACAAATAGCCTAACCAATGGCCTTAGACTTACGTCCACCAAACTGCACTGTATCTAATGCCTATTCTTTATACTGTGATTTAATTCATCAAATGCATTTCCTCACCAATATGCCCCATCCATCCATCCATTTTTCAGTTAATTGTTCAATGTTAGCATTATTTAATGATGTAAATTCTTTGGATGGCTATATATTTCAAAGTCTCCACAAATGTCCTAAACCACAACAATCCAATTACAAGGAGCTCCCATACTTCAATGGCATTTAAAACTGAAGCATCTTGCAGAAACAATTCACCCAACGAAATCATGTTAGATCCTAGCAAGAGCTAAAAACCTTATAGTTTGCACAAAATGACTCCAAGTTACCCTGCACCCAAACCAATATAATGCTCTCTAGCTTCAAAATATATTATCAGGCAAACATATTTTTTTATGACTACTACCAGGAGGACTTGCGATGAGAGACCTTCTGAAAAATGTCTTTGCTGAAACTACCCCTATGTTAGGCTCCAAGCGAAGGGAAAGTCGAGGGTTTTTTTATTGCACTTTGACCTATGCATAAACCTATCGTCCTCTCCATGTCTTCTTTAAGACATATCTCAAAACCTTCATCCAAGTTGAACAACCTTACTCTTCTATCCTCGACCCCCTTTTTCACATCCAGGAGAAGTTTCACGACTGAAATCAAGTTCATCTCTTTCCTCAACGCCCTTTTCGTATGACGAGAATTTTCATACTATTCTCTTCACTAAAATCAAGTTCATTTGGTACTCAGAAATCTTCCAAGACATCTGAATTTGAACTAATCGAACCTAATAGAGCATCAATTGAAATAGGTTTGAACTGAATACGCTTAGCAAAGGCTAAATTAACAAGTAATTGAAATCCGTGAAAACTAAGTAGTAGCGAGTGTTAAAAAGAGAAAGCAATGAAGCAAACCTGATAAAGAGGTTCAGGGATTCCGAAAGAAAGAAAATCATTACTCTCCTTTAGAGTGGCATTGTGAGAATGTTGAGTAATTAGTGAGGCATTTTGATTTTGACTGACGTTGAAATTGATGTGAGTACTACTACTAGTTGTGTTCTCGGAATCGGTGAGGTGATCTTCAGGGGTAGGTTGGCGGAAACAGTTGGTGGTTGATGCAGCTTTGAAGGCGATCGGAAGGAAGGAAGGAAGCGAGGGAGTAAGTGGTGTGAAGAGAGAGAGAGAGTGGAGCATGGGCGGCGCTGATTGACAACGGAGGGGAGAGAGGGAGGATGAGTGAGAAACAACGTGAAAGGTGGCGAAGCTGAGTTCGCCGCCGGTAACATGGAGGAGGAGACAACACCCGGCAATCCTATTTTAAGCTCATCACACACTGACACGGGGAGACGGAGATGCCCACATACATAACTTGCCCTTTTCCTTTTCAGATCAATTCCACAGTTGCTCTCACTACTCTTTGTTCCAAAGTAAATTGGTCAATTCCTACCTGTCACCCAGTTGCCACTACAATTAGAATTTAAAAAAAAAAAAAAAAAAAATTAATAATCATATATTTTTTATTCTACACCAATCTGACCCACTATAATCAGACTCCAGTAAAAGCATGTGATAAGATAAAATATCATTGTTTTTTCGTTTAATTTATCACTCTACCCCTCAGCTCTCTTGTTTTCTCCTATCCGTCTTCTTCTTCCCTTCCCCATTGCCCTCTAACCAAGCAACCTTTTCTTTCGATCTAACTTTGATATATTAATTCATTGTCCACTCAAATTATTTCCTTTCTTGGGATTTTAGCGGTGGTGTTTCGTAACTTGGGGTTCAAATGAGCCTAGCTCAATGAGAATGCTTTAGGGTAGGAGGAAAAGGTTTGCTATTACTATGGATGGAATATGGACCAAGATGGTGATGAATATGACATGGAATGATGATAATTGCAGGGATGAATGATTAACAAAACAATTGAAATCATCAATTATATAACAATTAAGGGACTTGAAATGACATTTTGCAATAAATGCGCCAAGATTTGATCAAGTTAGCCAACACTGATGCTGTTAACTCCAACACTTGATTTAAGGGATTTCTTCTTCTATTTGTGACCTACTTGGACTTCAACACTTGATTTGAGTTTGATTTTCTTCGTTTCTTCTCAAATTCCTATAAAAATACACTAAACTCCAACCAAGCATAAAATGGAAAATTCGGGTATAAAATAATATAAACATATCGAAAATCACCCAAATTCACACCAAATCATCCCTGTTCACATATATATATATATATATATATATATATATATATATATATATATATATATATATATATATAAATTACACTCATCAAAAGCTCCAAGCTCGGCTCGCCTTGCTCCATTTTGGTCAAAAAGTAAACTTTCAAGCCTAAGGCTGGCCGACCTTCTATTGGATTTTGTCTCTGGTTTTGTAATTTATTTTGTAAACATTATTTTTATTTTTAGACAAGGTTTTGAATCAAATCGATCACTTAGCAGGCATCCTTCATCTCCATAAAATATCTCATTCCCATCCATTTCTATGCCTCTCACATGAAACCCATCATTTCCTTCGTTTGTCCTTCAAAAGCGTCCATTTTCCACATTTCCTACATATAGAGGTCCACTCTTTCTAATGTCAGTGTTTTCACAGATCTCTAGTATCCTTAAGCATCATGGCATTCTTTGGACTCAACCTTCTCTTCATATGAAAGCATGGGTAATGGTGTAGATAATGGTTCATCATCTAACATGTTTTCATCAAGTTCTACATCATCACACACAAAACCATCATGTTTCTCATGCTCTCTAGATGTAGCTAGAGCTTAGGATTTCCTAAACTCGATGCATGCAAAACGAGGTCCATTATAGACTTATAGTAGGCATCATCCTCATCATAATTATACACAGGAGAATCATTATGCACTTCAGGACTCAAAGATAATGAATTATCTACTTCAACTATTGAATCAACCACTTGTGAAGAAGGAATTTCTACCCTAGGACTAGTCTCATATAACAATTCACGCATGTACTCAGCCATTTTCGCACACAACTCATTCATTTCAGCACGAAATTATCCATCTCAGCTCGGAAACAAGAGTCAGAATCATGGTACGAAGAATCACAATGTGAGCACAAAGGATGAGACTCAACAACATCACATGGGGGAAGATCATAAGAGTCTTCTACATAATCCCTACCATAAGATTGATCATCAAAATACATGGGATATTCATATGATTGTTCAATTAAGGTCTCAAAGAAATTTTCCATATACTCCCCACCACTAGATTGATCATTCAGATTTTGGGGGTATTCATGATATGGTATGACTAAAGTCTCAGAGGGTAGTGCGAAATTTGGAATATGGGAGTCATAGGGAGAATTTTGTTGTTCAAGCTCACAAGTATCCCTAGACAACCATTCAAGAAATTCCCAAGCAACATCTTCTCCTAAATTAGAAAACACATAAAATGTTAAGAGATTTTGGGTCTCATAATTCACACCCTCATGCACAATTCCTAAAAGATCTAATGTATCATAAAAGATACCGTACAATTCACATTGAGCACGATAATCATGTCATCTAACAAAATATCTCCAAAATACTTCATGCTCAAATTGGGGAAATCGGGGACTAGCCATAACTCTCTTTTTTTTTATTATTATTTTTTGATATTCAATTTTTGTAACTACATTTTTCTTGGAAGAATCTAGAAAGCAATAAACTATTTACACTCAAACCAATAACCTAATCCACCAAATAACGCCATCCCCGGCAACAGCGCCATTGTTCGATTTGTAGTTTTTGTGGTTTTTAGAAGGTAGGGTTGTCAGTCCACAGGGATGGGTGTTAAGCTTGATAAGGAAATTGGTTTGGTTAGGGGGTTTTCAATGCGGAAAGCAGTACATAATTGAAAAGGAATTAAACTAATCTAAGCATGGATTCAAAACAATCAACACTAAAGAAAACATGAATTACCGCATGAACTAACACTAATCAACAAGAAAGAAGAAAGCAATAAAATGAGAAAACAATAAACTAAATCTAATGATGAAATTGAGAACAAGAATTACACCTTTAAAGCATTAAATCTTTAATCTAGTCCTTCTTCTTGAATCCTTTACTCGAGCTTTCCCCCGAACAAACAAGAAAACTGTGATTTGGATTACTAAGAATCCCCAAATTCTCACTTGAAAGTAGAATTTGTGACTCTTAATCCTCCTCCTCACTAAAAGTTGGATTGGAAGTTTTGTGACTAAACTAATGAAACTTGAATCAAAGCATCAATGGAAACTAAAGAGAGAGAGAGAGAGAGCAAAACTTGGAAATTGCTTGAATTGAAATTGCTTGAAAGAGAGTTGATTACAATGAAAAGAAAAAAAGACTTGAAGAACAATTAAAGCTTAATGAAAGATTAAAGCAAGATAAAAGAGATGCAATAAAACCTAATTCTACTCTAATCCTACTCCTAGCTACTTGATAATGAAGCTGATTTAATTGGGTATTTATAGAAGGAGTAAAAACAAAGCCCAAACCCTAAGACTAATCACAGCAGCCGCGCGTAATTTCCACAGGATTTTGACCGGTCGCGGGTGCGACGCAACAGGTTGCGGGTGCGACCTCATCCTGTCTCGGGTGTGACACCATTCTGCCCCTTTTCCTCCGTCATTCGTTCACAGCCATCGCGGGTGTGACAGAGTTGGTCGTGGGTGTGACACCATTCTCTTTAGGGTGTGATAGAGTTGGTCACGGGTGTGACACCATTCTGCCTCCTTCCCCGTCATTCGATCAACAACCATCGCGGGTGTGACATAGTTGGTCGCGGGTATGACACCATCCTGTTTCGGGTGTGACAGAGTTGGTCACTGGTGTGACACCATTCTGCCTCCTTCCCCTCTATTTCCTTCCTTGGGCTGTAGCGCCCGCTACAAGGGATGTAGCAGGTGCTACGCCCCTATTTTGCACCAAAAATGGGGAAGGAGTCCCCGGGTCGGTTTCGCTTCGGTTCTCTGCTCGGCTTTGGCTCGGAATATCGCTCGGGATTCCCTAAGAAGCCTCGGTTAAGCTCATTTTCCTTCTAACTCTTTATTTTCCTACAAAAACACAAATTCATCATAGCTACTATGTAATCAAGGGGCTAAAACAAGCAAAACACCCTATAAATGATAACAAATTCGGCTCAAAATGAGACCGAACAGTGGCCCATGCCATTTTCCGGCCCTTTTCTCTTGGCCAGTTCATTAATTTATAAAATAAAGTGTAAAATCATTAATAATTATTTTTTAGTAATAATGTGTATTTTTAATAATTAAAAAGATTTGTAAAAGAGAAAGAGTCGCCAGTCGATTTAAGGGAATCGACAAACCAAAAATAAAGAAAAAACTTTGGTCTACGAACCCGAATTCTAAGTCCGGGGGTAAGGTAACGAATTCGAGAATTAAAATAATTCTCGAATTCACCTATTTGAAAACATACTCTACTAAAATCGAACTTGAAATGAATTGAGCGGGGAGAAGTTTAATAAATTTCACAATGTTATATTCTTGATCATGCAAATTTAAAACATGAGGTTTTCTTTACAAAATATGTACAAGTAAGAAATTAAAGCATGAATTACATGATTAAATACAATAGCAAAGATGACAAAACTATGCTAGATGGTGGATAAGATGGAAATGAAGATTGATCCCTTGACTTAGCCTCGGTTTGGAGCTTGGATGAAAGGATGAGTGTGAGAACGGTTAGAAAGGTGGTGTGTGGATGAGAGTAAGGTGATAATGATGATGGTTATATGAGAGGATTAAAGAGGGAGTATGGATGATAATATAGAGATGATAGAGAGTGAGTGTATGGAGGATTAGATGATGGAAGTTGTTGATCCAATGAGGGTAGAATGATGAGGTATTTATAGGTGGAGAGGTGAGGGATGAAGATGGAAGGGTGAGAGACATGATCCAAAAATCATGCCTCACCATGCAACCTCATAGGTAACACGACCTATGACAATTTCTTGGTCAACAAGGTCAATCTCCGAGGCTATGATCTAGGGATGTGGATGATGCTGATTCTGGCGCCAATTTTGAATATTATGCAAAGGCTAAGCGGCCTATGGCAGAAGAAGACAAGGATCGGTGACGTGGCAAACGAAAGCGGGCCGCATCTCTCTGCGTAGGTCAAGCGGCCTACGGGAGCTTTTCAGGACCGGGTTGCCTTCTGGGCCTGGTTCTTGGGCCTGGGAGTTGGTGTAGGCCGCTTAGCTTTTGTAACTGGCTAAGTGCAACTTCGAATGACCATAATCTCTTCATCCAGACTCCGATTTAGGCGATTCAAAAGGCGTCGGAAAGCTTAGGATGTGTACTTTACTCTCATCAAAAGAAATAGAGCCAACGATACTTGTAGAAAAAATGGGATTCGAAATGGTGGGCACATGTATGCGGAAAGGGTGAAAGATGAAGGTTTTTTGTAGTGGGTTGGCCTGGTAACTTTTGATTGAGGAAGGTCCATTGGCCTAGCTTTCATTCTAGCCTCTTTTCTTGTTGCTCCGCGTTTGTACACTTCTCCCGGTACAAAATCCGGTGCCTACAATTTGTGACTCAATTGGACTTCAACCCTTGATTTGAGTTTGATTTTCTTCATTTCTTCTCAAATTCCTATAAAAATACACCAAACTCCAACCAAGCATAAAATGGTAAATTCGGGTATAAAATAATACAAACATATCGAAAATCACCCAAATTCACACCAAATCTTCCAAGTTCACATATATATAAATTACACTCATCAAAAGCTCCAAGCTCGGCTCGCCTTGCTCCATTTTGGTAAAAAATTCAACTTTCAAGCCTAAGGTCGGCCAACCTTCTATTGAATTTTGTCTCTGGTTTTGTAATTTATTATGTAAACATTATTTTTATTTTAGACAAGGTTTTGAATTAGATCGATCACTTAGCAGGCTTCCTTCATCTCCATAAAATATCTCATTCACATCCATTTCTATGCCTCTCACATGAAACCCATCATTTCCTTCATTTTCCCTTCAAAAGCCTCCATTTTCCACCTTTCCTACATATAGAGGTCCACTTTCGAACGTCAGTGTTTTCACAGATCTCTAGGATCCTTAAGATTTAGGGATCTTAAAGTACACACTATAAACTTTCCAAGTTGTCTTGAACAACATCAATCGAAGTTAAGATGAGGGAGTTATGACCGTTTGAAAGTTAGTCTGTGCAGAATGTTTTTAGGTTGAGTGGCCTACACATGAAATGAGCCAACAAACAGAGCCAAGTCCATCCGACTTTGCTTCCTTTTGGTCAAAAAGTCAACTTTCAAGTCTAAGGTTGGCTAACCTTCAGCTCGGTTCTGTTCGGCTAAAGCCGGTCGAATTTACTATGATGTCACTGATACGTCGCAAGTGTAGGGGGTACAATGTAGTATATCAAGGTCATTCACTCGAGGACTTGTTCAACCTATACACTAAACTATTCCACTACAAAGGATGTTAGGTGGGTCAATGGTTGGATTTTTGCTAATTAACTAAACCAATTTAATCAAAGTTGTAAACTTTCTGGTTTTTATCAGATTATAAAAGGCGTTTAGAAAAGTTCGCTCCAGTTAATTGCTTAATTAGGCATTAATTCCAGCATTTCGCAGTTTGTACTAGTTCGAGGTCTATAATCGTACTAAGCCCTATCACAATAACTTTTTGATCTGAGTGAGTTTCAGTGACTAAAGTAAATACCTAGTTTCATGGCTATTTAATTCAATCAAGGATAAAAACATATTATATAATGACCCTAAGCTTGAATACATTATTTCTAACTGAGTTCTATGTTTATTTAATCTTTGTCAATATAATTCAAAATAACAATCTTTTGACCTAATATTAAGAACCTAAACCATGTAAAAGGTGAACAATCAATTATCAATTACTATGACATACATACCACAAAGATTAAACAAACTATATCAACTACTACAAACTAAAATTAAAGGGAAATTCCAAATGGTAGGCACTAGTTATTGTCTATTCCAATTTGTCAACACTTTTTTACATATTCCAAATGGTAGGCTTAATTGGCAAACAATTCCATCCCGTATGCATGGAATGAACTGCTGTTAGAAATAGAAAAAAAAAATCTAACCCGGAAAACATGAAATTCACAAAGAATCAAATAAAAATCAAGTACACCCAAAATTTTTTATCAAAATCTAACATGAACACTAAGTAAATATTTAAGGACTTATTTTAAACTTGAATAAAATCTAGGAACCCTAACCTGGATCTCTCAAATGATTATGGAGACAGTGCCACATTCAAAGGAAGAAGGTCAACCAAGTTTGACGGAAAACATTCCCCAACCTGGGAGGGTGATGTAGATTATCCATCTACCTCAACCTTAGTCCAAGACTATCTCTTAGGTTTGGTTTCAACCCAAGATATTCCAAGCAGATCATTTCATCTACTAGAATATTCAGGCAATACATCAGGAGGTTTTGTAATCTCCATTTAACTACTTGAAGGTTTGTATATATGGTGTTTGGTGGCCCGGGGCCAGACTAATGAGGAAATTCTTCAGTTCAAAATCATGATTGGCAATGTTAGGAACGTTGATGGTCGTCGGAGGATTGATGACATTCGGAGTCACATACTGGCCAAATATCTTCTGTTGTTCTTCTTCACCGGCCATTCTAGCTTGCTGTGCAGATTTTGCTTCTTGCTTCCTACTCGCTTCCTCTATTTGCTACCTCTTTCTCCGAGAATGGAAAGTGCGTTTAATCTCATGATCGAACTCAAATTCTGGAGCTTTTTGCATACACCAAGAGTACCTAGCAAAAAAAAAAAAAAACACAATTGGAGTCAAGAAATGATCACAAGGAAAGAAAAAAAAGAAAGAAAATAAAAAAAACAACTTAGTCAATTTGAGAGTATTCGTTTAATGGCTACTAGGGACAAAGTCCCCGGCAATAGTGCCAAAAAACTTGATAGGGTCGCAAGCGCAAGGGTACGATGTAGCACGTCAAGGTCGATCCCATAGGGTCTTAGTCTAGTAACGCAATGAACTAGCCCTCTACCTAATTGCTAAACTAATAAGTTTTTTCGATCTTTTGCAAGTTTTTAATAAACTAATTAAAACTAAAGCCAACAAAAAGAATTGAGTCTAGGGTAAATCGATGGATGAAGATTTTTAGGGGTTTACTTACCTAACAAGGGGTCTGATAAACAGGTTTTAGCTTGTGCAATGAATTTCTCAAACGAATCAAGAATCGACAATCTCTGAATCCTACCACTCTTTCGATGCTAAATGGAACTATTCTAATCAACCTAATTAACAACTTTCGTATGCTCTTCAAGTTAATCAGAATTGAAGGTCTTGAAGGTCAAGTTATCAAATTGATTCCCTAGTTTACTACTATTTTCTCAAATTTCGCAAGCCTAGGTAGACAGGTTGGTACTTAGATTATCCTAATTAACCCTTCAGTACTTCTCATGTTAATCTCAAAATTACAAGAATTAAAGACCTTAAGAATACTTATAAGCATGAAAAACACAACCTTCTATTGATTCAATCAAGAATTCAAACACAAACTAATAACATTCTAATCAAACACCATAGTTTCGGTTCATAAAACCCTAGAAAGAACAAAAACACTAATAAACATTGAAAACATGAAATGCGTTCTAATCATGACAATCAAATCTTGAAACCAAGAAAGAAATGCGAAAAGAGTAGAGCAAAAAGTGAGGCGGATTCCATAGAGTCTCTCGATCTCTGGGCGGAAATGTCTTCACAAGTGTCGCGGGTTTCTTCTTGAACCTCGATCTTTTGAGTTCTTCGATTCGATTCTTGATGGTGGATGGAGGTAATTTTTGATGGAAATACTCAAGAACTCTCTTCTTTTTGCTGGGAAAATTCGATGGCTGATGCTTCTCTCTTCTCCTTTTATGCACGCAAGAAATAACTGCCGCCGCGTAAAGTCAGCAGCCACCACGGTCCGTGGTGGCCACCACAGGCAGACCGTGGTAGGCGATGCCTAGCGTTTTCTTGGTCGGGTTCTACTGAAATTTTTACCACGGTTTGTTCACAATGGTTGCAGCCCGTGGTGCTCTTGGTCTTGCCAGATTTGTTCCTAAAGTCCGCGTTTTGCTGTTGAATCTGCAAATTAATACCAAAAAATGCAAAGACTAAGCGTAAATAGAGAAAAGGGGAAGATTATACACATTTTTGGCCTAAAACCACCCTAATTTTACCATTAAAGTACCTTAGAAATAAGTGCAAATAATGCACTTATCATAGAGATCATTGGGTTTGATTTCAAGTTTCCAATTTTATAGATTATATTTATTACTAAATTTGTCATTTAATCTTTAATATAAGAATGAGTTGGACTTTAACATGCATTAGACATGTACAAATTATCATTTCCTTTTAATGACATTGAATCTCCAAAGCAAATGCTACATTGGGAGCATAGATTGAGGTTTGATTTACTTAGGAGTAATTTCTTTCTTAAGATTCATATCAAGTTTCCATCAATGAAGTTACTATTCCATGTGAGATTAATTTAGTGAGTCAAATTTATATTTCAATCAACTATATCATTTTGTTCTTCTAAAACTTTCTATATTTTATGTTGTGATTTGAACACGGAATAGAAGTTAAGGGATCATTTGGTAAAAACCTAATGAAAATTTTTTACAGGAAAAATTTTCCATAGGAAAGATTTTCTCAGGAAAAATTTCATTTAATCCCCCAATGGAAATTTTCCCAAGGTAAATGTAGGAAATGAGGGGTCCCCTGTAAAGTTTTTTTCCAAGCACAATCTATATCTAAACATGAGGAAAATAAAAATTGACCATTTTTCCAAGGTTTCTGACCAACCAAGCGCACTCTAAGAGATTTACATTTCTCTGGCAATGAAAAGATTGAAGAATAATTATTGATATGTTTATTTAATTACTATGAAACTTTTTCCTAATTTTAAAGATGTAAGATTGGATATTCTTTTCAAGGCCACAAGAACCTAGAGTAATCCATGATGCATTACATTATAACAAGTGTGTGTGTTGAGGGGGGGGGGGGGATTTAATAGAAAAATTAATAAATTACAGTAATTTTTAACTTTCATTGGGTTCAGTCATATTTTAACTCTCTTTTTTTAAGCAAAATAGTTGGAAATGTATAAGGAAATTGAGCCCCTATTTCAGGGTACAACCCAACAAGTCTGTAGTGACGAGGTATAGGGGTGTCAATGGCCTAAAAATGGACCTACTCCTACTCGTAACACTCTTTGGATTGGTAAGGGAGAGATGCCGCTCCCAAAATTTGAACCCTAGACGCCTGGGAAGAGGTGATTGGTAAGAGATGATGTTACTAGGTGCATTGGAAATAATGGTTGAACCCTGGCTTCCCATCATGTCTGCACACAAATGATGATGGCCATTGCAATTGGCTTGTGTGGGGAAAAGACAACTTTCAACATAAAACATCAACATATATTTTACATAAACTTAATTCAGATTACGTTTTTGTTGATTATCTAGATGAAATTAGTTCATTAATTTATAATGAAATTTTTTTTCATTATTATTATTGGTGGACTTATGTTATATTTAATCTACTTGAGTCAATATATATGTATTAACTTTAAAAAGAAAAGAAAAGAATACACTGATTTATGGTTTGATTTTTTGTTATTTATTAATTTATTTATTTTAACATATTGGGTGAGGTTGTTCTTTTTTTCATTTGAATTGTTGACACCATTATATTTTTAGTTTTATGTGCTTTCCTTTGAATGTATTTTTATCATATCTATATTTTTTTTAATATCCCTAATATCTTTTATGTTGTGTTCTTTTGAATTTGTATGTATAATCAAAATTAAAAGGCTACTACTTTCATCGATCCAATTTGACATCGTACAAATTTAAGAAATGAAGTGTACAATTTTGGGTGAAATATTTAGAGGAAATAACTTGCGTGAAACAAAATCCGAATATATTGATGTGAGTATACCTAGATTATTTGGTCCACATTTATGTTTTGGTGGTCTTTCTTATTGTTAAATGTCTATTTTTTATTTATACTACATGCATCATACGAGTTTAAGACTAGTACAAAAATAATAAGACTTGATACCTTTAGGTGTGAGTACCATGCATGATGGGGAAAGATGAAGTCTTGAATGGTGTAAGAACGAAGGCTTAGGGGCAGAAGACAATGAAGACTGACTGTAATTTTCTAGGGTTTGTTCGAAAAATAGGTGAAGAAATTAACGAAATAAGATTGGAGACATGATATAAATATTGAAGTTAGCTTTTACAACTACATTTAGAACAACCATTATATTAGGTACATCTATAACTATAATTCTCTAAAACAACTGTAGTAAATAAAGTTGTTCCTAATTTAGTCCGGGCTGAATAAAGGACTGGACTGGACTGGACTAGACCGAGGACTAGATCGAAAAGAAAGAACATAGTTCAGTTTAATCCTCGATCCAAAGATATTGAGTTTCGCTCTTCAGTCCAGGGACTGGATCGAATTAGAGGATTGAGGACCTAACTACAAACCAACTATTTTTTTTATGGTTTTAACTTTTCATCACTATTCATTAATGTTTCTGAGTTTATCGATCTCAAACCCTCGATGCTCCCTAATTCCCACTCCATCCTCCGCCCTCCACCACCTGCCATCACTGGGCGCTACCGCTAGCGTCGTTAAAGCTATCAGAGCCACCGCCCTCCCTCCGCATTCAACCGCTTCACTGGCGCTCCACACTCTCCAGATCCATTGTTTACTTCTCCGGAGCCGGCCACCGTCTAGCAGACCACCACGTACAGTCAATCACTTCACTGGTTCAGGTAAAATTTAATTGCATATATTCCCCATAATTTGGTCCATTTGGTCGATCCAGCCCTGAACAAAATTTATTTTTTCCAGTCGGTCCAGTCCAAGATCCAAAAAAGTTCGGTCCATGTCAGTCCTCTTATTAAGTCTTCGGTCCAATCCACTCCGACCTAATTTGGTCCAGTTGTGAAGCGATGAACAACCCTAGTAGTAATGAATGTTGTCAAATAAAACACTCCTTTTACAATGGTTTTTTGGTAACCATAGTAATAACACTCAAAATATTTACCAAAATGCTATTGTCCAATTATTATTACAATTTCTCAGAAGCCATAGTAAAGGGTATAGTCACAGGTTACTTTTATAGTAGTGACTATGATTTCTCAAGCATTAACATTAAAAATAAACGCATTGTAGCAGTCCTAATTAGTTGTTCTTCCTTGGCAAATATGATAAAAGATGCCTATAGCATACTATACACTGAAAGAAAATCCTCAAAATAAATATAGATACTTATATGTGTAAACTTGTTTAAATTTCTTGTAATTATAAACTAGACTAGGATCGATGAAGCCACATAAACTGTAGTTTTTGACGATCGTCATAGCAACAACAGTTGGTGCTTGAAATGCAGGTGGGTTGTGTTGTTTTGTCACTTTCTTTGCATATTTTGTCGCACACGTTCTGTGAGCATGTCCCCACGTACCCGCATGGTATACCTTTCGTTTTTGTTTCTGCATATCAACAAATAGATTAAACAAAGTACTTTCTAATAGTAACCATAATGAATCTAATAGGGATATCAAGGAAAAGGGATAATCTCTATTGCATGGAGCTGCATGCCTAGTTGAAGGACTAATTTCTTTCATTTTTCATGCGATAATTCACTTTCTATTCCATAACTCCTACACTGATCAACTTAAATCTAAATCTAACTGTTTTTATTTTTTTTATTTTTTTTATTTTATCAATGTGTGTTTGCATTTTGGACTCCAAAGTATAGGGTAATTTATTTTCTGGACCTATGGCTTCCAACCTTAATTTTTGGGACCTAAAGTTTATGGGATGAATCAAAAAATATTTTAAAGTTTGTGGGATGAAAAAGAAGGCATGTGTCCCGTTCTATTTTTTCTTTCCATGTTTGAATTTTTATCTAGATTGGCGTCAAACATCAAGACTAAAATTAAAGTTTTATTGAAGTTATAATACATATCTCTTATTCATGTCGGAGCAGCTTAGACCCCTAAGTAGACTTAGTCCTTAAGGGTCTAAATAGCTCCGATATGAATAAGAGATGTGCATTATAGCTTTAGTATCGGTTTTAACCTTAGCCCTAAAGTTTGGCGCCAACCGGGTGAGAAATTCAAACATGGGAAGAAAAAAAAGGTACACCAGTCTTTTTTTTCAGCCCATAAACTTTAAGTTCCTTTTTTTATTCAACCCATAAACTTTAGGATTCAAAAAATTAACAATGAAAACCAAGGGTCCAGAAAATAAATTACCCTACACTTCGGGGTCCAAAATACGAAAGACCCTATAAAGATTGTGGGTCACTATGTTTTCCCTTAAGCACCTTCTTGATTGCTAATTATTTTATTCTATGTAATAAATTTTAACATAGGTCATGTTTGGTAAAATTAGCTTGTTAGATATCAAAAAATAATTAATAAGTGATAGATAAAATGGAAAGAAGTAAGGTTAAAATTGTTATTGAAGCTATGATACATTTTAAGGTGTTTTATTATTCAACCCATAAATTAGTTATGTTTTTTTTTTCATAGGTAAGTAGTCTAACCCATTGGGCCTCTATCTCAGGGATACAACCCAACAGGCCTATAGCGGATGAGCTACGGGGATGCCAATGACCCAAAGATGGGTCACACTCCAACCCACAGTACTCTCGAACTGGTAAGGAAGAGATGCCGTCCCCAGAATTCGAACTCTAGACACCTAGAGTAGGAGGTGGACCTTCTGACACTCGGGCAATAGGTGATTGACCCATAAACTAGCTAGTTACGTGGTCCTTGGTAATTTATACCTTATATTATGGATTACTTATCTAAATCCTTTATATATAATTTAAGCATACCCAATCTTTCAATCGGTGAATTTTTACTACAAATTAGTAAGTTTACATATATATTCATGAATATTTACAATAATACTATAAATATTATGATTAAAATTAGAATTTAAGATAATATTGGTAAGTATTCTAGGGAATACCACCTAAAGATTGTGGGCCACTATGTTTTCCCTAAGCACCTTCTTGATTGCTAATTACTACAGTATTTCTTACAAGATAACCAAGCAGACACATGAATCATTCCCTCTCCTAAAATAGTTAAAAATGGGGCGTAGGAGTTCATAAGAGTAAAGGAGAGTGAGAGTATGAGAGGGTTCATAAGAGTAAAATGTTACCCTTGCTTGGAAGAACATTTTGGAGAGTTTATAAGAGTAAATGTTAAATGACATATTTACCCTTTCATATTATATGTTATGTATGATATAATTGAAATTAGTGTTAGGGGTATAATGATCATTTTCTATGTTATGTAAGATATAATTATATTGAACACCGCTTTATACCCCAAATTGGGGTGTTAAAACCAAGAGTAAAGAGGTGTAAAGGAGAGTAAACCCTACTCCCCCTTACTCTCCCTTACCCTCCCTCACTCTCTTTCCAAGTAGGAATAAAGAGGAGTAGATACCCTCTTTAACTCCTCCTAACTCCCCTTTACCCTTTTCCCAAGCAGACCCTAAATATAAAGGGCATAAAATTAGAACCAGGTGAATACTGAATTGTCAAAGTCACAATGTCAATATGTATGTAACAGTGTAACACGGTTCTATACAAAAAGAGCGCATATGGGATATGCTAGTTACGGGGTCCTTAATAATTTATATATACCTGCTTAATTATTTTATGGATTACTTGTCTAAATCCTTAATTTACATATAATTTAAGCATAGTTAATTTTTCAATCGGCAAATTTTTGCTACAAATTAGTAAGTTTACCTATATTCATAAATATTTGCGATAATGTCAATGAACATTATGATTAAAATTAAAATTTAATAGTATATTGGCAAGTATTTTAGGGAATAAAACTGTGGATCACTGTTTTTCCTTAAGCACCTTCTTGATTGCTAATTACCTCATATACAAGATACCCAAGCACACACGTGAATAACTCCCTCTCCTAAATTAGTTCCTAAGCTTGCTAATAAGGCATACCTTCAGATTAAATATAGTATGCTCATTGAGTTAACCCTATCATGTTCAAATATCACAAATACAAATTAAAGATAAAGAAGCTAAGATAAAAAAAACTTATAAAGTACATAACTAAATTGTATAAATGTGTTGGGAGAGTGCAATATGATTTCATGATTAGTATCTAACACTACTAAAAATTTGTCTATTACCAACCACTTTTTTCCAACCAATTTAAAATGGTTGGAAAAACCAACCACATTAGCAACCATTTGATATTCCAACTATTTTTCAAAATATTTTGTGGGAAAAATGGTTGGAAATTCCAACCAATTTTGCTAAAATTGGTTGGAAATTTTTCCTACCATCATTTTTCCTACTAATTGAAATTGATTTGAAAAATGGTTAGTAATCCAACCATTTTTCCAACCATTTTCAAATAGTAGGAAAAAGGGTGGTAGAAAAATTTTCCAACCATTTTGGCAAAATTGGTTGGAATTTCCAACCATTTTTTCCACTAAATGTTTTGAAAAATAGTTGGAATATTAAATGGTTGCTAAAATAGTTGGGTTTTCCAACCATTTTAAATTAGTTGGAAAAAAGTGGTTGGTAATACACATATTTTTAGTAGTGTAATTTCTATATACAAGGTATTCGATGAAGGTTTTATATTCCTTAAATTTCAAATATACATAGTGTAATTAATTATATGATAAAAAATAAATAACTAAATATAAATAAGAACAATATAATGAGAAATTTAAAGGGCCAAGCAAATTTAAAGAAATTAAAAAGAACAAAGCATGAAAGAGTTTTGAACGTAAACATCTTGGAATACTTTTATCAATACTATTGCCACACCAATTTCCAACTAATGATATTTTTAGCACAATTATCGATAAGATTGTTAGGGGTAGAGGGGCAATAATCCCCCTTTGGTCCTATCAATCCTTCGTCGCTGCCGGCTGACCTAAAACACCAAAATTTTTTTAAAATGAAATGTAAACTTATCAAAAAAATTACTAAGGGGTACCCTAATTTTTGGTAAAATGTTTTTCTGCTACCCCAACTTTTAAAAACTAATTTTGGGGTACCCTAACTTTTAGAATTAGAAATAATTAGGTGAATTTCCGGCCAATGATTTGAATTCACCGGTGAGTTTTAGGCGGGAAATTGATTTAAGTGTTTTTGCGGACGAAAATGTCTTTTGTTTTTGTGGACGAAAATGATTTGAATCAATCGGAGTTTCGCCGGAAATTCACCTAGTAATTTCTAATCTTAAAAGTAAGGGTATCCCCAAAATTAGTTTTAAAAAGTTAGGGTACCAAAAAATTGTTTTTTCAAAAGTTAGAGTACCTCTAAATAATTTTTTGTAAACTTACAGGATATTGACAACAATAAACATTATGAAGTTAATGGATATATAATTATACCTAATGAGGAATAATGCATGGCATAAAATAGGGAAATGAGCATGTATAATTTATGAGATAGCTTACGTACCCAAAGAGAGGAAGAGGAAAAGTAGCAAAAGGAAAGACCAAAGAGTTGAGACCTTCATCATATAATCAGAAAGCAAAACCCTCCACTGAAAGTACCAAATTTTCAAACTGTATGTTCTCGCCACTCTCTCGGTTTGATGTGATCAATATAAAGTGGATTGTCTCCCTTATAAGTTGGTGGGCCATTACTTCAATTAAATGCTAATCTCTTACGAAACAGGAAGGTAGATTCAAGGAGACTTGAAATCTCACAATATATAGTATTTTATCAAAATTACAAGTACATAACACTCTTATACAATTCGCTGTTCAGTGACCTGGATACAATAATATTTGTTCAAGGTTTTATTGGCTGGACATGTGATCATAACGTGATGTGTGCTTCTCTTTAAATGCATGTTGGAAGAGTGTTTCAGTAACTCCTAATTTTCATTTCCTTTTTTTTCAGTGTATGTATCATGTATGAGACCCGTCATGTAAAAGAGCTTTAAAATAAGAATGCCAAAAGCCTTTGATCATGGATCGTACGGTTGATCGAGATATAAAATTGCAAACGTCTGTGTTTAACCCCTTAAAACCACTGTTTTGATTTGGAAAACAACTTATGAGTTATTGAAAAAAAAAAAATAATGTTGATTTGAGGGGATTTTGTTTCCAAAAGTTAATATCATTATTGAAGTGAGTAGGGATTTTAGTGTCCACAACTTTCTATTGAGTGGCATCGTGCCATCAAACTCGTAGGTAGGGGTGGGCAACAGGTCAAACCATGTTAAGTTGGGTTACATAAATGACTCATTATTTATATAGGATTGGGTTAGGTCGGGTCAAGGTTGGCCCACTGAATTTGTGGGTCAGGTGTTGGCCCACTGAATTTGTGGGTCAGGTCAGGGTTTCTAGCCAAACTAATAGCTAGTCCATGGGTACACCTCTTTTCATTTGGATCAAAGTTGGATCGTCGTTTTGAGTTTCATTATGATTTGTAGGAATTGTAGAATGTTGAACGCAAATGGTTCTCACCTCAATAACGTATGAGAATAAGACCTTAGTAGTTTGAATCGACCCTTTTGAATCAGAATGTCGAACGCAAATGGTTCTCACCCCAATAACGTTAACCGGGAGCGCCCACAAGCTACATCTGAACAACGCCCTCAGATCACAACTGATCTTCGCCAACGTTACGCTCACTTGGCGCTCAGGTCTGGTGCAACACTGATGTATATTTGCCTAGCTATATACATCAAGGCCTAGCTAAAGGACCTCAATCCAGCTAGAAGCTACAAATGTCGCCTTGGGTATCAACAACTACAAGGGTTTATTAGCTCAAGGAAGAAAGCATGAAGGACCTTGATTGATGTATATTTGATAGCCATATACATCAAGGTCATCAAGGGAGACATCAAATACACACCAAAGGAGCTAAATACTTGATTACATGGAAAAGGAGCACCTTTCACTCATGTTTCTTACACAAACGAATGGCTTCAACAAGGGCAGCTCGGTAATTTACTCTATATCTCAAGAACCATAAAGCTTTTGAAAAAGTCATCCAAAGACATATTGAAGAGCATTGAAAGAGCTTTCCAATGGTTTTTGAATCTTGGAATTTGGATTTGAAACGAGCAAGTTATCATTGTTTTAATCTAGCTTAGTTCATTTTGATTCTTTATGATGTCATACTACAGAGATGATGTAAGCCTCAAGGGGCCTAGATTCTTGATTTGTACACGTCCAAGGGGGCTTGGGATTACTATAAATACCCCCTTAGGCCTCTTGTAAATTCATTCATTCAATAAATCAAATACAAACACAAGGTGTTGTTTTCTCTCTAGCTTTTGCTAGTATTTCGTTTCTCTTGAGGGAGATTTGATCCTATCTTCTTCTTCTAGCTTAGGGTGGCGTCCTAGGTGGTGATAGGAAGATATTGAAGCATTCTTGAAGGTGGTGTGGCTGTATCCTCCAAGAATCCTCAAAGCCATTATCATTCATCATTCAAATCATGAGTTTCTTTTTAGTTTTCATTTGATCTTGTTTTTGTTTCTACATTGTTTCAAATTCAAGATTCTTTTGAATATCATTCAATCATTCAAGAAACTTACATTCCACCCATTCCTACATTCATTTCATTCATCCATTTCGTCCATTCCATTCGTTTATCCATCCATCCATTCATTCATTCATTCATTCATTCATTCATTCAATCTTAAAGAACCACTTAAAGATCCTAATCTTTTGTATAATTTGATCATCCTGATCCTATTATACATCATTTCATTCAATTTGGTTGATCTTTAAGAACTTTGAGAAGCAAGATTCTTATCTTGGTTTTTTTAAAGATCCTGATTTCTATGTGTAATGAGATCTCTTGATCCCATTATACATCAAACACCACCAAGGAATAACTTCACAAGTATGCTGATGATAGAGATGTTGGCCAGGCATGATGACCAACTGTGAGGGATGAATGATCGACAAGGACAAAGAAGGGAAGACGATCCCTACGCTCTCCTCCACAGGTTCAATAGCTTTAACCTGCCCACCTACACAGTGGTAGTTGACCCCAAAGTATTTAAAGACTCGATCAGGGAGATTGAAAAGATTTTCGATACAACCCTCAGTCCTGAGGAGCTGAGGGTGGACTTTGCTGCGTACCGGCCACCTGAAGGAAGAGGTTGACCTATGGTGGGCTAGTGTGAAAGAGATGCGGAACGAACCGACTTTCAATTAGAGCCGTTTTAAGGAGGTGCTGAAGGATCGGTTTTACCCCATGTCCCTTCAAAAGGCTAAAGAGAGGGAATTCATGGATCTACGCCAATGGGAGCTTAGTATACTCGCGTACTCCACTAAGTTCACGGAGCTGTCTATGTTTGCGCCTCCGTTTGTGTCCATCGAACAATTGAGGATGGGTCGCTTCTGGGACGGTGTGAACTGCAAAATTTAGGACTGGATGTCATCTCGATCCTTCACATCCTATCAGGACATGCTGAACGTCGGTCTTACCGTGGAAAGGGCGATGCACAACATGGAGAAACAACTTGGCACTTAGGGGCTCAAGAGGAGAGAATTGCCTCGTTTCAACCCACCCCCACCCTGTCAGGAAAAGAGGTTTCGCCCCAACAATTGGCATGACAATCAGTTTTCAGGGCGTTCCCCCTCGAGTGTCCCGACTTGCCAAAACTGTGGTCAACCTGGGCATTTCGCTCGGGACTGCAAAATGAGAGTTGTAAGGGGAGGATGCTTTAAGTGCTGAAGCCCACAACATCACATAAGGAAGTGCCCTCAACTGACCTCGGGGGGCTATAACAATGGGAAAAATGGAAACTGGAGGGCCTCTTAGTCAACGTATCAGAATCGGGGAGGCTACAATAGGAATCAAAGGCTGCAACAGCAGAATCGGGGTGGTCCCAGTGGGAATCAGGCAAATCAAGGAAGGCCAGCAAACCTACCTCGTGAGCAGCAACAATCGCCGCGTAACACATGAGGATGGGTTTACATAATGAGAAAAGATGAGGTTGAGAACAAAGCCGACGTCGTGATGGGTTCCTTCTCTCTCCATCTCTACAATGTCTCTGTTTTGTTTGATTATGGTGCTAGTCATTCTTTCATTGGACGGGCCATAGTAGAGAAAGCTAAAATGAAACCCTCGGAGAGTAGTAAGCCTATGTCGGCAGCCCTACCTACCCTGGATACCATTAGATGTGGAGAGTTGTATCAGGGATGTCCTATAGTTACAGCAGGCCAGGAATTTGATGCAGACCTCTATATATTTGACTAAATGAAGTTCGACGTTATTTTGGGGATGGACTGGTTAGCAAAACATAGAGCTCTGATAGATGGCCACAAGCAAAAGGTGACTCTAGTAGGACCAAACGGGAAGAAGGTAGTGCATTGGAGTGATAGGCACCTTCAGAGTGTACGGATCATATCCACCCTCAAGGCTTAGAGGTTGTTGGGCCAAGGTTGTGAGGGGTTCCTATGCAACGTGATTGACACCAAGGTGGAGGAGCCTACGATCGAGAGCATCCTGATAGTTTAGGATTTTCCAGACGTCTTTCCGGAGGAAATTCCGGGGATGCCCTCGCCAAGGAAGGTGGATTTCTGCATCGATTTGGAGCCCCGGGCCGCGTCCGTCTCTAAGACCCTATATCGAATGGCGCCCGCGGAGCTTAAGGAGTGGAAGACTCAACTGGATGAGTTGTTAGAAAAGGGATACATACGACCTAGCATGTTACCATGGGGAGCACCTGTGCTATTTGTAAAGAAGAAGGATGGCAGCATGAGATTATGCATCGACTACAGAGAGTTGCTGGAGCGTTACCGTACGCGTGGATGGGGTGAAGATTAGCTTGAGCGATGATGGATGATCGATATTCAACAAGGACAAGGGTCTTGAACACCCTAAGGATGAATATGTTTTTGAGCAAGGAGAACCACAACTCTAGGCCTAACACCCCACCATGATTATCCAAGGTAATCCACTAAATAATCATTAAAGGAATGACTTGAATCACCACCAAACTTGATTGGATAAAGATAACAAGATTTTTGAAAGAACAAGGGAAAAACCCTAATAATGCTTAAGCATCACATTTATATTCAACAAAAACTAACTTGGAAAATGTGATAACAAGGTATTTATACTAAGTAACAAAATAAGCCAAAAATCAGCACTAAACAAAACAACACGCGCGTACAGCACCATCGTCGCGGGCGCGACCGCCTACTGTCAGGAACAACCCTACACTCCCCGAAGTGCGTTACAGGCGCGACGAGGTGTGTCGCGGGCGCGACAATGTACTGTGTCGCGGGTGCGACCACCTTCTGTCGCAAGTTCTCCTTGGCCTGCTGCCGAGTGTCGCGGGCGCTACTAAGTGAGTCACGGGCGTGATGCCCAGGCCAGAATGATGTAGCGGGCGCGACTGAGCCAACTCGGGTGCGACCGCTTGCTGTTTATGGCGCTTCTTCCTGCTTGAAGTTTATTGACTCTAGGACTATACTCGAACCCCAATTCCTCGATGCTTCTTGTCTCGAGACGGCCTGGAATGACCCCGAGGCCTACGGGGTTGGTGGGGCAAAATCCGAGCCTCTCCAAGCTCCAACATCGGTCGATTCGCCAAAACCATGCCAACTCGATACTCACCACCCCACCCTTCGAGAATGCGTATCGGTTCTTGAAAATGAGCGGGTGAGTGGGTTTAGTGTGGGAACGCCGAGTCGAGACTTTCTCCTTTGTATGACTTTCCACAATCCCGTCTAAGGAAGCTCAGGCCCGAACCCGACACGGTTCATACTCCCCCTCTTGAAAAAGAGTTGCCCTCAACTCTTGGGAGTTAAAGCCGAGGCACTCTCCTTCAATTGGCTCCGAGAAACTCCGAACATTTCGAATGCCACGAGCAATCACACTAGACACCCAACAAGCTTCAAACCCCACAATGTACCCATCGTCCAAATGAAAGAAAGATGTTGGAGGCTTGTTTTGTGGAGGTAAGGGATTAAGGGATGGAAGAGGAAATTTTTTTGGTGCTTGGGAACTCTCAATCTCACTAGGCTCGCTACAAGGTAAAGATAAAGCAAAAGACGGCTCGTCCTCACCAAGAGCACACTCATCCCGTGTTTCGTTCATCGTGAGAAGGTTTCTCAACTTACTACCCATCCCGGCTTTTGAAGTTTTGGTTTCTTGGGAGAAATGGGAAGTAGTTAGATATTCTTGCCTTTATGGGTGAAAGTATAAGTGTTTTCCAACCCATTGTGCACCGTTTGCTTGTCGTATTACCATGGACACCCCAACAAAATGTGACAAGCACTCATAGGAACAACATCACAAACAAGGGAATCTTCGTAGTTAGTCCTAAAAGAAAAATTCACTATGACTTGCTTAGTTACCTTGACTCCGCTGTGACCATTGAGCCAATAGAGTGAGTAAGGTCGAGGGTGCGGTAATAGAGACAAGCCAAGCTTCTCGACCACATAAGTAGATGCAACATTCATACAACTTCCTCCATCAATGACAAGATTATATACTTTTCCACCCACGAAGCACCACGTTTGGAACAACATTTCCCTTTGGGCCTTGTCGAGAGGAGTCTCATGGGCATGCAAAGCTCTCCTCAAAACAAGGACACCTCCATGAACGGGTGGTATGGCAGTGACATCCTCTTCGTTACTCACATCTTCCTCGTTGACAATTGCCTCGGTCTCTTCTTGAGCCTTTCGAAGCTCATCTTTGATGTCATGGACTTCTTAGAGTGTCAAAGTTCGACGGTTTGGGCAATCTGCTTGATAATGGCCATACCCATGACATTTAAAGCACTTACTTCCCTCCATCCATCGAGGAAGTCCCGTTGGCGACGCCATAGCAATTCCCTTTCCTTTGTCAGTTCGAGGTATTGGTGTAGACTTAGGTGCCTCACTGGACTTCGGAGTGTTTGATTCCGGAGGGAGTGGCTAATAGGTGAGTAAGTGGGCCTAGACAAGGGCTTGGTGTTGGACCTTTCCTTTCTTCGTCGCTCAACTCGGAGAGCCAAATTGCACAAATCATCCATCGAATGATATGGTTGAATGTCAATCCTTTCGGCAACCGCGAAATCCAACCCATTCAAGAAACGCATCATTTTCGGCTCTTAGAGGTCGTTTTTTATGAGGAGTTGTTCAAATTCTTGAGTATATTCGCTCACAGACCTTTTGCCTTGAGTTTGAGGGCGTAGAGCTTCCTCAAGACATCCTGCTTGTAAGTGCTAGGAAAGAAACGACGGTTCATCAATTGCAAGAGTCGTGTCCAAGTAGTAATTCTCGCCCGACCTTCCCGAGCTCGTTGCGACTTCATGTTCTCAAACTAAAGTAAAGCGGCTTTGGTGAGCTTTAAACTAGCAACCTTGAAAGATATCTCGTCATCGTACTCTTGGTTTCAAAGATCCTATCCATCAATTGGACCCATTCAAGATATTCATCCGGATCATTGGAACCATTGAACTCGGGGATGTCGATCTTGACGTCTTGGAAATCGTCACGAGGGGGCCTATCATGCACTTTCCGACGAAGTCGGCGTCGAGGGGAGCCTCTAGCATCGTCACTCGACTCAAAGTTGGGAGGAGGACGGATAGGGCTTGGTGCACGCCTCTGACGTTCATCTCGGGGTGGACCTAGACGCTCTAGGGTGAGATTGTTGATCCGCGCCACAATGGCATCAAGGGTGCGCTCGATGGTGGAGAACCGATTGTCAAAAACGGTGGTGAGTCGGTTCTCGAGAGCTCGAATTTGAGGACTACCCCGATGGCTTGGTTCTTCTCGATCGAAGTGAACTTCTTCGTCCATATCGAGAGAGAGGTGAAGGTCGTATGTGTTTGGGGTATTTTGAGGAGTTTGGGTGTTCCTTTGTAGTTGGCTAGTGCTTGGTTAAGGGTTCTTTGTGTTTTTCTCACTTGGACATTTCATCGAACGCCTTGCGTGCACTATTTTCCAACTTCTCCTCAAAGCTCCAAATGACTTCAAATCCAACAAATACAAACACAATACAATATATTCCAATACTCTTGGATAACAAAGGGAATGGGGAACACCAATATTTGCATACAATCCACAATAGAGAACTATACTAGCAAGAACAATGAACAAAACTCAAGCTAGAATAAACCGTAGCTCTGATACCAAGTGGAGCGTTACTTGACCGTGTCAGGTTCGGGCCCGAGCTTCCTTAGCCGGGTTTACGAAAAGAGACACGAGGGAGGAAATCCCGACCCGACATTCTCGAGTGAAACCCACCCGACCACTATCTTTCATGAATTGTTACATCTTTGTAAAGGGTGGGGTGGTGAGTGTCACGTTGGACTGGCTTAGGCGAGTTGCCCATTGGCCTAACTTGGAGAGGCTCGGGACTTGCTTCCGACCTGGAGGCCGTGGGATCAGGATGGGCCGTCCCGGGAATGAGGAGTGTTGAGGCTTGGAAGTACCCCCGGTGCGATAAACTCAAGGTAGGAGACACACCAGCAAACAAGCGCCCGTCGCGCCCGAGTCGGCGCTGTCACACCCGCGAGGACGTGCTGGTCTGGGTGTCTCGTCAAGCCCGTTACCAACAACATTGCGCCCGCGATGTTTCGATTGGGCCAGCCAGGAAGGGGAGCAGAACGAGCTCGCGACCGCGACAGGAAGTGTCACTCCTGTGACAGATGGTCGTCGCGCCCGCGACAGTCCTGGTCGCACCCAGGACCAACCTCGGCCAGCGACGGATTGTGGCGGACAGAGAGCCGTCGCGCCCGCGACCGACACCGTCGCGCCCGCTATCCCCCTGCGACATGCGCGTGTTGCTTTATTGTTTGCTGAGTTTTTAACCTGATTTTCTGTTTAGTATAAATACCACGTTTAACACTCTTTTCTAGGCAGCTTATGTTGATGAAT
Organism: Portulaca oleracea; assembly: GCA_029582165.1. NCBI lineage: Eukaryota > Viridiplantae > Streptophyta > Magnoliopsida > Caryophyllales > Portulacaceae > Portulaca > Portulaca oleracea. The sequence continues at coordinate 35,485,168 of CM055874.1, forward strand.
GATATGCTAATGCATTGTTAGGGTTTTCTCCCTTTTCTCTCAAAAATTTTGTTCTTACTTTATCCATTTGTTAATGGTGGTGTTAGCAAGTCATTCCTTTATTGATCATTTGGTGGATGTTTCCTTTATGATGGTCATGGTGGGGTGCTAGGTTTTGGTGGTAGATTATCCTTTATCCAAAATCATATCCAATCCTTTTGGTGTTCAAGGTTTATGTTCTTGGTTGATGTTGATTATTATTCGAGTTCAAGGCTAATATTCAGATGTTCAAGCATGGGTGATTGAGATTTGCATCTTTTTATCCCTATTATATTGTTCATGGGTTTTCAAGTGGTTTTCTCTCATCTTCTCTACAAGAACAACTCAAGCTATATTTATTCATCCATCCACCATGCATCGAGAACCGCACCAGTCACCGTACGCGTGGATGGGGTGAAGATTAGCTTGAGTGATGATGGATGATCGATATTCAACAAGGACAAGGGTGTTGAACACCCAAAGGATGGATATGACCTTGAGTGAGGAGAACCACAACTCTAAGCCTAACACCCCACCATGATTATCCAAGGTAATCCATTAGATAATCACTAAAGGAATGACTTGAATCACCACCAAACTTGATTGGAATGGAGCGTTACCGTCGCGTGGAGGGGAGAAGATTAGCTTGAGTGATGATAGATGGTCGATATTCAACAAGAACAATGACCTTGAACACCCAAAGGTTGGATATGACCTTGAGCAAGGAGAACAACAACTCTAGGCCTAACACCCCACCATGATTATCTAGGAAATGCCACCAATAATCATTAAAGGAATGACTTGAATCACCACCAAACTTACTTGGATAAAGATAACAAGGTTTGAGAGAAACAAGGGGAAAACCCTTACAAATGCTTAAGCATCACAAAACATAATCTGAATAATCTATTTAGGAAATAAGCTAGGGGGTATGTATACTAATGGGGGGTAAAACAGTAAATCAGAACGATTCAGCAGCAGAACGCGCGTAGCAGCAGACCGTCGCAGGCGCGACGGGGTCTGTCGCGGGTGCGACACGGCAAACGGACGTAGTCGCAGCAACTGGACAGGGGAGGGTCGCGGGTGTGACCCCACACATCGCGGGTGCGACCTCTTTCTGGGTGCAACAATGTCATCTGGCAGCGGAGTTTCGCGGGAGCGACCTATCCTGTCGCGGGCGCGACAGTATTCTAGGGCAGTTTTTCCTGCCGATTTCAAACGCGCATAACTTCTTCATCTGAACTCCGTTTTAGGCCCATAAGATATCGATGAAAAGCTATCGGTGTGTACTCAATCTCCCAAAATTTGAAACCCATCAGAGTTGTATTGAAGGAGTTATGACCCAAAGAATGAAGGCACGTCCATTCCAATAACCCACGTTGACCCTTTTCTGCTTATTCTTTCCGAAAGACTCCGAACCCTTTTAAACGCCCGAAGTAGGTCCCGATGAGGACCCGTAGCTCCACTCCCATGGCCCAGGGTCCCACTTGAAGTGGATGTCATACCCAATGATGACCCGAATACGCCTCCAAGGTCCCGGGTCCACCTTGAAATAGACTCCACACCCGATTTTGGAATTATTTCGCTCGGGTTCTCGGGAGAGGGCGCGGATAGACTTGGAAACCATGGATCTCGAGGCTCGGGCCCCATTTCGATATGCTCCATACTCCCCTTCTTGAAAAAGAGTTGCCGTCAACTCTTAGGAGTTAAAACCGAGGCGCTCTTCGTCAATTGACTCTATGAAGCTCTAAACTTCCCGAACGCCACAAACAATCGCGCTAGCCATCAAAGAAGCTTCGAACCCCACAATGTATCTATCATCCAAATGTAAGAAAGTGGTTGGAGGCTTGTTTTGTGGAGGTGAGGGGTTAAGGGACGAAAAAGGAAATTTTTGTGGTGTTTGGGAACTCTCATTCTCACTTGGGTTGCTACAAGGTAATGACAAAGCTAAAGGTAGCTCGTCTTCACCAAGAGCACACTCTTCCCGTGTTTCGGTCAACATGAGAAGGTTCCTCAACTCACTTCCCACCCAGGTTTCGATTCGATGAGGGGATAAGGGGTTCAAAGAATCACATTCAAAAGAACGATCTTCATGCAACATATACTCCCACAAACATCGCATGCCGAACTTCCAATAGCACCCAATCAATGTCCAAATAGAACCCTCAAACAACCAATAACGACCAAACAACATGTATGACCCATTCAAAGAGTTCATGTCACCACGACTAACATTCAAACAATATTCATTGATGGACGACACAAACGACGAGCTCATTAACATTGGTTGAAGTAGAATCTTGGCTTCACCAAACTTATACTTCTCTCCAAGAACAAAGAAAAAACCAAGATTCCTAGCATGCCACTCAAAATATAGAGACTTTTCAATTGTGGACATCACATGCTCATCATATAACTTATCACGCCAACAAACATCATCAATCAACCAATGTCTCCCAAAGGTTATGCATGACTCACCCAAGGACTTTATATCGCAACACCCAACATCCAAGCAAGTCTCAATGAATTTCATAGGTGAGTTTGAAGTTACCCCATTCTTATCATAGGGGAGATCATAAACGGCTAGGTCGTGAGAGGTGTTGGTGACAACTCCGTTGTTGCTTGACTCCTCAAAAAGCGATGTCGTGATGATCATCAGAGCCTTTTGTTGGCATTCTTCAATGAGGACGATAGGAAGGGCAAGATCGATGTTCTCATCCTCCCCATGGCATGGAACTTCACCAAGCTCACCACGTACACTAAGAAGCTCAAGAGTTTCCCCTTCATTGGTCACAAGGACATTAACCCCGTTCATTGAACTTTCCTTTTTCTCAACCTTCTCGTGGCATGGAGCTTCAACAATAGCTTCAGTAGTCTCGCAAGGTTCAATGGAAGCTTCCTCGTTGGGCATGAGATTGACCTTTGCTTGCTTGATTCTTCTTTGCTCATCAAGTGATGAAATGGTCTCATGGTGGACCTCTCGCTTGTAAGTGTTAGGCAAGAATCGTCGATTCATCAATCTTTTAAGTCGTGCCCATGAAGTGACCTTTGCTCGACCCTCTTTAGCTCGTTGTGCCTTGACATTCTCAAACCAAAGGGATGCAAACTTGGTGAGTTTCAATCTAGCAATCTTGAAGGCCTGTTCATCGCTATACCCCTTAGTTTCAAAAAAAACCTCTCCAAGATTTGGACCCATTCAAGATAATCTTCGGGGTCAGTGTTGCCAATGAATTCCAGAATTTTGATCTTGGTATCATAGAATTCATCCCGTGGGGGCTTCTTAACCATTTCCCGTCGACAATGGCGTCGAAATGAGCCTCTATCATCGTCACTCGACTCGTAGGATGGAGGAGGACGGATATGGCTTCTAGTGGGCCTCCTTCGTTCGTCATGGGTTTGATACTGTAGGTTGATGGAAATATTGTTTGCTAAAGTCAAGAGGCCGTCAAGAGTATTTTGAATGTTCTTGAATCGACTCTCAAGTCTCGGCATGAGGGCCATAACAAAAGTATGGGTGAAGGACAGATTGTGTTTGGGATGTTTTGTGCAGTTTGGGGTTTTTTTTTTAAATTTAAAAATATGACAATGCTTTGTTTTCCTCTAGATAAACGTGAATTATTTTGGCGATATTATAGGCGATTAATAGCTGCTCCTGTTCCAGACCATATCACGTTAGGAGAACCTGGAATTCTTGCTATTATCTTTGAAAGTGTGAATGCGGAAACACGCATTCTTCTAAATTATTTGGGTTTCGTGATAAACCTTTTAATGAAGCTATGAAATTACTTGGATTGCTTTCGGGTGACACCTATAAATTTGAAATTTCTAATTGTCTATCTGAGTACCCTGATCCTTGTGCCTTTCATGCTAGTTCTTTTATGCAATCTCGTAATTTAATTGCTTGCACTTTATGTAATTCTTCTGAGCATGATGATTTTTCTTGCCCTAGGGCTACTCAATTTACTGACTTGATAGACTTGTTGTAGGCCAATGGCTCTAGTTCTAATTTTGATGATGCAATATGTGATGATGGCAAGTCCTCATCCCCTTTAGAAGTCAGCTTTGATGATCCTTCCAGTCCTAGTTTACCTGAAAACACTACTGAATGTGTTTCTAACTTGCATGATAATCCCTTACCTTTTTCTCAGTCGACAGGGTTTGAGGTAAGTGAACCTTCTGGGTTAGATACTAGGTATAAAGATGATTTTCATTATGGGTCAGCTGATTTTGTTCATGAGGAATCTAGCGATGAAATTATTGACGAGGTAAATTTTCCAAACGACAATCTTGCTTATCTTGTACCCTTTGGTCCCGATGATTTATTTGATTATTTTCTCGATGATCCTATTCCTTGTTTACCACCTTCGATTTCACCTGAAATCCTTGAGGAACCCATACCTAATCAAAGAACCTTAGATGATCATGTTAACATAGGATATGAGGTTAATTTTTGTGAAACCTACGAAGTTTTTAATGAGTTGTCTTTAGGTAAGTCTAGAAGTCATGAGCCCTACCTTGATCCTTATAATATATACCTAGAGGACTACCCTAGAAAAATTCCGTGGACCAAATGCTATGAATCTTTTGATTTTCTAGTGAATTTGATTTATTACTCAGAACTTTACTAATGTTTTATTTTATGAGTTTTCAGTTGATCTCTGACCTGTCAGCTTGCAAATCGCATGAAGGAGAGTTTGACAAGCTACTAAGGGCCTTGACGTCATCTGGAATGGAGACCATGATCTTAACCTTATAACTGAGACTATTTTAATTTTCTAGAGTTTTTGATTCCCGTTCGATTTTGCTAAATTCGTTTTCGTTTCTGAATTTCTCTTTGATAATTAAATTCCTTAAATTTTTAGTCAAGTTTTTGGTTATTTATTGAAATTATTATCTCTAACCTAATAATTTTTGAGTTGGTAGATGTTTGTAGGGATTTTTGGTATGTCAAATTGTAGGGAAAATAAGGAGCAAACAAAGAAAAAAGGAGAAAACAAGTCAAAAGGTTGCAAAAATAGGAATCGCAGCATCAGGTAGGAAAACGCAGCCACCGTTTTCTAGGTGCTGGCTGCGTCTCAAACAGAAGGTCAGATAAACGTTTTTTCACAAAACGCAGGCTGCGTTTTGAAAACGCAGGCCGCGTTTTGCCCTTTTTCCAGAAATTTTTGCCGCCTCCTAGTTTAATCGGCCTTCCCCCTTTTTCTTTCAAAACACAACACTCCCACCTTATTTTGCCCTAACACTCCCGACGACCCTTCTCCCCCAAATGCTGCCCGCGCGACCACCACCACCACTCTCGCCGCCGTCCACCTCGCCGGCGCCGACCACCATAGCCACCACCACCTTCTTCTCTCTCTTACCTCTTCTCACTTGCACTCTCACACTTTGAAATTTCAAATTCCATTCCTCTTCCCTCTTTAACTCAAGGTATGAAATTTTCAACTCTTTCTCTTGTTCTTTGATTATATACTTCATTCTTGGTATGATTTTGGTTGAATACTTGAGTTTATTGAATAATTTGTTCAATTTATACCATGTATCATGTCCTAGATTAGAATTTCTTGATTCAGGTTTGATTTTTGGATGAATTCTTGATTAGGGCTTGGTTGAGCTGATTGATCTTTGATCTTTTTGTTCCAAAAATGAGAGAATTGTGATGTTGGATGTATTGAGAAAACAATGTGATGTTGAAATTGAGAAATTTAGGTCTAGGTTTTTGTTGTGATTGTGTTGTGGTGGTAATGCTCTGTTTTTAGTAAGGTTTAGGTTAGATTTACTATGATTTCAATCCCTAGTATCAAATAAGCATGGGGGGATTGATAGTACTAAGTTTTTGCAGTATGATCATGCTTATTTGATACTTAGAATCTATCTTGGTGATTGTACTGATTTTGTGAGTATTTTTTGAAGGTGAGGGTTTGAGTTGGTAAATTTTTAATCTTGGATGCTATTGTTGGGGGAGTATGGATTGTTTTGGATTTGTTATAAATTTAGCTAAGTGAAAATTCCAGGTATGAACATATTATCATTGGTGGTGGTTTGTGTTCAGAGCCCACCTTGAACTCGTTTACACCTCGTTATAAATTTCACTCCACCTCTCATAGTCGATTAATAGTATTTTGTGGTGTCATTATCCATGAATTCTCAAGTAATTTGTTGGACTTACTTGATACACCATGTTCTTGCTCAAGGATGTCGCGATACTTGAGTTTGTTTTTTTTATGCTAGTTGCTTGTCTAGAGTGAGTAACCTTGATTGAAAATCGCAATCTTGTTGCTTTGGTGTGGGAAATCTATGACATTGTTTGTAATGAGCTTAAAGTGTTGAAATTTGGGTCTAATTTTGAGTTATATGTGGATTGTTGAGCGAATTTGACTACTATACTTTGCTTTAGTGCTTGCTTGAACTAGTGTTGGTACCCTCTAAGTATCAAGTAAGCATGGGGGTGTCTAAGTAAGTATGATTATTATGCTCACATTCAATTGATGTTTAGATGGTGAGAACGAAGAACCCAAGTTTTACGACCGGAGATCCTGGCGATGATGGAACCGGTGGGAGCCAAAACAAAAGGGAAAGCTACAGCTGCAGAGAAGGGAAAGCAAAAAAAAAAAGTTACCCCATCCCTGGATTCTAGGAGCTCCAACTCTTTCAATTTCGAAGGGGATGTCAAAGCGAGGTATGATTCTCTTCACCATTTGCTCCGCCCTTACCCTCTTCACCATTGTCTTCTGCATTGAGGACAATGCAGCGTTTAAGCATTGGGGGGGGGGGGGGGAGGGGTTATATATCCACTTTGTGAATATCTCTTCTTTTCGTCTTTCTTTTTCTTGTTTCATGCTTATTTTTCAGTTTTAGTGTGACTTTTCTTGTTTTTGTGTGTTTCTTTTATTTGCTTATTCTTAGTTTAGAATGTTTTTTAGTTTTTAGCTTGTTTGTTTTCTTTTATTTGAGTTTCTAAGTGTGTTTTTCTTTTGTTTTATTTAGTTTTCTTAAGCTTTTCTTTCTAATTTTTCTTAAGTTTTTCTTTTTAGTTTTTAAAATTGCATTCACCTAGGTTGCATTAGTTAGAGCATATAGATTTTTCTTTTCCTTCTTTTCTTAGTTTGTTTTCTTTTTCTTCTTTTGCATTCACCTTTGAAAAATCCAAAAAAATCAGAAAAATTAGAAATAGACCCAAACAATTAAAAAAAAAAACCAAAAAATATAGGATAGGACTAGGACTAAAACCGAAAATACCTTCGGTGATGATTTGTAAACCTTTCTTACTTTCAGTTAGCTTGCTTCCCTTTGAAAAGTCTGGATGAGTTCTAAAAAGTTTTTGAAACCTTTTTCCTTCAACTCCTTTGATTTTGAGTCAAGTTATGAAAGCTGCATTTGACTGCTTTGACTAGCTTAGAAAGTATAAATGTGCGCGCCGCAAATCTTTGGGCTAATTTAGTTGAATGAGCCTCGTCCCGTGAGTCCACATTGCCTAAACTTTTGAATTGATCACTTTTATCAATTCCATGATTCCTTGAGTGACTCACCCATTAGTTGCATCTCTAGAACTTGTTTTGCATCTTGTTTGAGACTACATATTTGCATTGCACGCTGTGACAAAGTGATTAAGGCATTCATTTTATTTTGTTAAGCTACATTGCCAAATAGCCTACCCTACATTATATTTACCGTTCTTTTTGCCCCGCCTAGTCTTTGTTTACCCTTCTTTCATGATTGAACCCTGACAATACAAGCCTTGGCCTCTGATATCCAGTGTCCCTCTGCCTTGCTTGGTTGGATGAGAGTTTATCGTTTTTTGGGAGAAACAGTTGGTTTGGTGTGTTTGTGAGCAAAATATGAAGTATGGAGGAATTGAGCTTATTGTTTCAAATCGGGAAAATCTGAAAGTCCCGTATTTTGAATGATGGTGTTTGGTTATGTTATTCATATATTATATCAAGGTCGAAGTTATAATTTCACAGTCTTCTTCTCCCCGATCACTCACTAAAAAAAGAAAAAAGAAGAAGGTAAAAAAAAAGAGAAAAAAAGAGTTCCAAAAAGAAAAGGGTGATTAGGGAGATTCAATTTAAAGTTCTGAAAACTTTGACTTGGTTGTATTCAGTTGAGATGTTTGATATTGTTGAGGGAGAAAGGTGAAATTCCTTGCATACATTAAGCAAGAAGGAGAGTTTAGAGTGTTTTATTCATTAAAAATCAATCCAAGCATGGCTCTTAACCCCTCATTCCCAAATTTTACCGCTCCTTACCCTTAACCTAAACCCCGTTACAACCCGGAAAAGTCCTTTTGATTGTCACTTGTGCACTGCATTCCAGTAGTGGAGAGCGAGGTTCTTACCAAGCTCATGGTAGTTTGTTTCTATTGGTTTGAGTATGAGAAAACCCACATACATATTCATAATTGAGTGATTAAGTGTTTATTTCTTTTTATGCGAGGTTTGCTCTTTTTGACTGACTTACGTCCATAACCAACCGCGCATATTTGCATTATTCTTGAGATTGTTGGCAGATTTATGCTTCTGAAGTACTTGTTCTCTCCTCTTTGGTTTCAAAAATTTCTTCCTTTCTCTTTTGAACCGAGTTTTGATCTTGTCCAGACTGATCTTTGTGCTTGCTTGTTGAATTGATGTGTTAGAATGGTTAGCCTGAGGGGGTGTTAAGATTTTGTTTTTGTAGTCCTATCGCAAACTCTTTCCGATTCTTTTTCTTCTTAGGTTATATTTTTCCTGTTTGAGCCCTAATCCTCCTGTTTTCAATTCTGACTTGCTTGGGAAGAAGCAAGAGCTAAGTATGGGGGGACTTGATAAGTCATTTTTATATAGAGTTTTTACGGCTGAAAACATGTCAGTTTCATGCTTTTTATATCCGAAATCCCGCATTTTTACGTCAATTTATGTGATTTATACACTTGTTCGCGAGTTTGGTATGTTTTGCAGGAATCAGTGGAATTATATCAAAAAGCATGAAAAATTGGAGGAAAAATAGCAAAAATCAAAGAAATTAAAAAAAGAGTTGAAGAAGAAGAAAGGAAAGAAGAGGAAGCAGCCCAAATCACACGGCCCAAGTCCAGTTGAGGTGGAAAGGCAAGGCGCAGGCAGCGTTTTCAAAACGCAGCCAGCGCCTTGTCCAGAGAGTTTGATAGCCGAGAGAAAGCAAAACGCAGCCAGCGTTTCCAAAGCGCAGCCAGCGCCCATTCGCGGAAGATTCTCACTTTTTGGACAAAACGCAGTTCAGTTTAAGGAATCGGGAAATTATTATATTTTCTTCGACAAACGTTTAGTATAGGTTTTCTCTGTATTTTTCCTCCCTTCGGGGAGTCGTTCTAGTAGATTAGGAACGAAAGAGGAGGAGAAGGAGATCGAATCGAGTGACACGAAGAGATCGAATTCGACGACTCGAACGTTCGGTTTAATTTCTATTTACCTTATGCTTCGTTATTCAGATTTTATTATTGTTTTCCTAGTTTTTATTATTATGAGTGCTTAGATTCCTTGTTTAGGGGATAAACTCTATGTTCTTCAATTAATTTATAGTGTGTAATTTCAGTTTTAGGTTTTAATACAGTCGTTTAATCTGCGTGTATTGTATGTTATGGTAATTTGGCAACAGAACGACAGTTTGAGCCTGTACTTGGTTTTAGATTCTTGACAACAGAACGACAGTTTGAGTCTTGAATTGGATTGCGTAGATTGAATAGGTTTAGAAAATAGTTAGACATAATGATTCTTGCCTAGGGTCGTGTTATAATCAGTTCTTTATCTTTGATTAGATTAAATAGTTAGAAATAATGATAGTTTAATCACTGTAACTCACCTAGGATCGAAAGATCGAAGTGATAAGGCTTAGAAAGATTATAGACCCCGACACTACTAAATTTACCTAGAACTAGAATCACGGCTTAATTGATTAAGTTACTAGAGTGGACTCCCCTGAACACCTTTAATCACTTGGTTAAATCCTTTAATTTCCTGCTTCCTTAGTTAGTTATCTGAACCGTTACAACAACCTTTTGATCGACCTAGCATCCTTTGTAGTGAACTAGTTTAGTGCGTAGTTGAACACAAGTCCATGAGAGAGAACGATATTTTTATTACTACACAGACCCGAACACTTGCGGTACACGGACACCTTATATGTTTTAGGTCTGCCACCAGTTACAATTGTACAACCTAAAACACACTCCAAAGGGTCTAAAAGTACCACATAACAGATAGATCCAGCTTTCGACACGTTCCTGTTTAATAATCTATAACTCGGGTTATACACCTCAAACACTAGAAGCATAAAATTCTCATTAAAGTTAACTCAGGAAGGAACACCCAAACCAAGAATTTTGATTAAAAGTCAACTACACAATTAATGGTGTACTTTTAAACCTGAGCCATTGAAACTATTCCCAAAACTTGGTTTTTTCTCTCTTGAATTACTAACCTTAACTCTAATCAGCTCAACTCAAACCTCCAACTTTGGCATTTAAACACCCAATCAGACCCTCTTTGGCCCTTCATGACCTTATGACAAACCACAACTCCTCCGTTACAACCTAAAACAAAAGTATCACTCTTAATTACAAACAAGATGCAACCTTTACTTATTAACACCCAACAATATAACAAGGAGGCCAAACTTTTACTATCAACTTCATATAATAATGTTAACGTTACTCAACGAGGGTTTGTAAAGGGAAGACTATGACATAATAACAAAACCGTTACATAAACTCGATAATAAGTCTAATTTTAACTATATAAAACACCCTCTTCCCCTCACTAAACACTTTAATCATTTACACTAGTAATCTAGGTAGGAACTAACCCTTGAATCATATTGGTACTTTGAAAATCTAAATAACAAAAAGAAATAACATACCAATTGTTAACAATAATGACCATAATAATACATGAAACAACAAGGGTCATAATACTACATGAAATAACTAGAGTTTACGGTTAGAGTGTTATACAATCAAAGGGAGAGGAAGAGTGTTGGCTGGGCAGCGACTAGTGGACGACGACGATGATCTAGGAACAACGGCGACGCGTCAGGGCAGAGGGTGGCGTCAGGGTAACGGATTGGGTTGTTCAAACAATAGTTAGCACCATTGAGTTGCTGCTCTTGTCTTGCGCTGCTGGGCGGGCTTGGTGGCGGCACGGCTGCCCTACGGAGGCGGCGCTGGAGTCGGAGAGGCATTAATGGTGGTTAGTGGTGACTGGCTCTGGTGGTGGTAGTAAAATGGAGAGGGGGAGGAAGCTAGAGAGATAGATAGAAAAAAAAGGGGAGAACAAAATGTGGGCTACTAGTGGTTGCGGTGGAGCGGGACATGGACGACAATGGGTAAATCGGCAACGGGGGTGGTACGGCCAGATGTCGATCGCGCGGCTGGGTTTCGAACAACATTAGGCTGCACCCTTTTCTCGTGTCTGAGATTGTGTATATGGTGGCTTGGTGACACCGGTAGTGATCTAGCGGTAAGGATGACAGTGTGAGCGGCAGTTGGCGACGTTTGGGTGGTAGTTCGGCGCTGGGTGACGGTGTGCGTGAATTTCAGAGACTGGTGGAGGGATGATATGGGGAGAGAGAATGATTAGTAAAAGAGAGAATGTTCTAGGTTTTAATTAATTAGGTTTTAGTTGACAAAAAGGTTATTTAAACCATAATTTAGTAATTTAGAAAGACTAAAATAATTATAACTGAATTTCAGTTGAAAGTAATTAGTATTTATAATACTAGGTTTTCAAAATATTTAAAATAAATTACCCGAATAATTATTAAATTACCCACATAAAATAATAATAGTAATATTAGTTAGTCACGAAGACCTACCAATCTATCCCTATGAGTCTCTCAACGGTCCAACGAGCTCAAGTGAGATAAAATATTTTAACATAAATAAGCGAGATCAACATAAAAAATTCACGACATCGGTAAACACATTTGGAATTTTCATGGTTTTACATCATTGCCCCTTTAAAAGAAGTTTCATCCTCGAAACTTAAACTTGTACCTAACGGGTTGGCTAACTAAACTACCGGTGTAACTAACTAAAAACTCAGAGTTTTACATCATTATTCCCTTAAAAAAAGTTTCATCCTCGAAACTTAAAACAAAAATACCATAACGAATGCGGCTTTCTCTTAGGAATTCTCATCCACCCTGGGAGAGGAGTCTCATGCATATAGACCTGGCAATTCTCGACCCGACCCGGAAACCCGACCCAAACCGACCCGCAAAAAGTGGGTTTTGAACACGAAATTCCGACCCGGGACCCGAAAATGACCTGACCCAAGAACCCGGTAAAAAGCGGGTCAGGTCGGGTCAGGTTTGGGTCGACCCGTTGGGTCAGACACTTTAGTTTTAAGTGTTTTGTCTACCTTGACCTTGTGCAAAAAAATGGGCCCATTCCATGAAAATTAAGGCCTAAAAGTAAAATATTGGGTGGTTTTGGAAAGCTATGCGTAGAGAGAGATATACAAATGAAATAATCAAATAACAAATGACCAAAACAAAACTCTAACACTATTTCTCACTCACTCTTTCAGTGAACCCTCAAACTCCTACAGTCCCTCCTCTCTCCTCTCTTTCAGTAAAATAGTGTATTATTGTCAAAGTTCAGTGCATTATTGTCCAATATACCAAAAGTTTAGTATATTAGCATCCCAAAACCCTATATATTTCATAAGTATTGTTATTTGTGATTGTTGACGTAACCGCATAATACTTGTAGACTTGAAGATTGTTAAATTTTGTCCATTAGGTGTATATTAATATGTCAATACAACTATGACATATCATGGTGGTCGAACTTGGAATGGAATGATACATTACATAGGCGTTTTTGACTAATTATAATCAATTTTATTAGTTGTAAGTGACTGAGAAAAATGACGGTCATGACTCGTAAACCCGACCCAAACCGCCCGAAACCGGAATACACCCGACCCGTATTTACCCGAACCCGAAATACACCCGACCCGTATTTACCCGAACCCGATATACAACCGACCCGTAACCCGCCCGCCCGCCCGTATTGACAGGTCTGCATGCATACCATCATATCATAAGATCACATTCACCTTCCATGGTAAGTAGAAACACCTCAAATGATATAAGTTCACAAATGACATAGGTTCATTATAGCTCGCACCAAGGACAGTCATTTGTTTCCAATCCCAATATGGTCATTTGATAATCCCCCCAAAGGTATGGCTTATAGTCATCCTCACTTTGGACATCCCTAGTTAGAATCAACAACTTAAAACCAGCTTTAAAACCAACATTTCCTAACTATCCCCATTATAGATATTCTAAAACCGTAAAATAAAATCGTCGAACAGTAGCTACTATCTAAGAATATATGTAACTATATGACATAACTTCGTCAAGACAACCTTACTATCTAAGGATATATGTAACTATATGACATAACTATCCCCATTATAGATCGCTTATGTCAAAGCACTAACCTGGTGCCTCAACTGGCAATTAATCCTTATAGTTTCATCTGATAGAAAGACAAAAACTAAGCTTCCTTACCTAAGACATGATCAACACTACTATTAATTTGCAACACATAACTCTACAACCATTTAACCGTGCTAAAAGAGACTTCTCCACTTAACCTACATATACCTAACAAAAATTCGCACTTACCTATGATTACCCTCCCAACTCACCCAAAATGATCTTCATCCTCGAAACTCGAATAAAGCACACCAACCAACGCCTCAAATAGGAATCAAGCTTAAACCCGATAATTCCTTAAGAGTATTTAATTAACTCCAACATTCCCCAAATTGAATTAAACCCAATTGCAGTTTAAAAGCTTTTATGTATTTATTAAACCACCAAAATCATTTCAAATCACCAAATTGGTCTTGCGACCACTAATTGTGGTGACGATGACTTCCGTCACATGTTTCAAGCCTAAAACATGTAGGGACAAGCATTCAACAATATTCGTCCTTCCTACATCCCGTCATTTATTTCCCTTAGTGGTGATTGTCACAATTAACGTGTAAATACCGAAGCATGCTTAGACATTTCACATAGCTCATCAAACATCCTAGGCACCTAATATCCATCCATTAAGTCTATTTTCTCCCTAAATAGTTCCGGATAACAGTAGCTACTATCAACAAAGGTGGATTAAGCATGGAAAAAAATTGCAATAATAAACAGATAATATTCCATCATAATCGTTTCACATAGGTTGCCTCCACAACTCAACAACTCACTGAATCACTTCATTTCTCATGGGTTAGCCCCACCTCATCACGTGACCATCTTATTTCACTTGCACGTTCATAAATATGTAATAAAAAGAATAAACATTTAAGTACACGTATTCACACGTAGGTATAAAACAGTATAAAAGTAAGCACAGAAGAGACCGCGAATCGTAAGATACAAATGAAACTCACATCAAACATTTAAGGGAAAAATATCAAAACTTACTGTTACTAGTCAAGTATCTTCCCATACCAAAGTGAATAAACTCCTCCAAAGTTCTACTTTGCCATTCTTAACTATCAAGTCTTCTCGTCACCATAACAACTTGCAAATAATACCATAATCATTGTACTAGTCCAACCCAATAACAACACCCTTGAATTACCTAATCATAATTTCAATTGACATACTATTCCTCTCATTCCTTGATCTAAAGACCTTAGTAATTATAACTTAAGATCCCTTTGAATACAATAATTCAAATTCATGCTTAGCTCAACACTACCTTAAAAGTATTCACTTACTTCCATGCTTTAAAACCCAAAATTAAATCTAATCCTTAGCTTGAAATCTCATAATTGAATATCAAAAATTAAGTTTAAACATACGATCATTCGCATCTTAGCTCCTCATCACAAAACAAGTTTCTTTTTTTTCCTTAAGAGAGATCCTTTAAACCCGAGACCTCGACCAACTCAAGCCCAATCCCGATATTACTTCGAGGCCCTTCATCTAACATCAATACCCTCAAGAAAGATCGAATGTTACACAATTAACTTAATACTGAAAAACAAGCCTAACCTATAATTACCTACATGATTTTCACGTCTACTACCTACTTCAGAATCAATCTCTAACCTTGTTGTTTCTATAAAGATATTACTTTAAACACGACCTCAACAGAGCTGCACACAATCCCAATGTTACCGCGAGACCTCAATACAAAAAGGAGCTAACGTTGAAACCAACATTACCCTCGATGTCCTCCCAAGCATTCTCTCGGTCGCCTATCCAAGGTCAATTCCCAATTCAAGCTCAAAATAAAACATATCATGGCGATCAATTACACCATCCATTTTTTCCTCAAAATATTTAGAGGCAATCATGCTATGACACCTGCGTATGTTTCTTCTTATTCCTTATTCCTTGATAACCCCAAATCACCATTGTCCAAATGATAATACCCAAAAGGCATGACTTCGAACTTCATTCCATTAAGCCAATTACATAGGGATAACAATGCTTGAGGGCTTCACAACATAATAAGCTCACCTCACAACATTATGCTCACCCCAATAATATTAGATTCCCATAAAACATTTTTCAGTGTGGATAAATTAAATCAAGTCTCATGTTGAACATAAACCATTAGTATAAACAAGACAAATCAATTAGACGCTGCAACCAACCCACCTACTCTCACACTTTGATATTAGCTTCCTAAGTTCTAAGTAAACACCTAATAGACACTTTGAAGCTACTAGGTCATAACCTAGAGCTCTGATGCCATTCTGTAACGCCCAGGAAATTCAATTATAGATTTAACAGTCAAAGTCAAACATTGACTAACAATAACAGCAGAAGTCTTATTTGTTTTTCTTAAATTAGGCATTACTGCCGTATCCTCGAAAGAATGCAAGGCAAGAATGAACAGAAACCAACAATGATAATTGTTACTTTAGTTTAATCAATCGAAAGAAAACCTCAAATGCTAGAGACAACATAACCAACACTAATTAACTTCAATTCTAAAAATAAACTAAACTTTATTCTCAAAACTTCTAACTTCAATTCTATTGTCCTCAATGCTAGTTCCCCTTTCCTATCACAGAATGCTTCACTTGAAAATAAAACATTTAAAAACATGAGGACTCAATAATGACTATCACGAACTCTAAAAACAAGTTAGTATTCATTTCAATTCATTTTACAAACTGATTTTCCCAACCAACCATAATCATCTTTCACAAATTTATTAAGCAGGCAGAGCTTGCTTATTTGCCCCTCGAAGTCCAAGACTTTGCATATAATCATTTCTAAATTTCATCACAATGTCAATCTCAACCTCCATCACAATCACAATCTCAATCACACGGATGACCATTCATTTCATACACGTCCGCACAATTAATCTTGGGGAAGTAGCACTTATCAGGCATCCTTGATCTCTTGACAACTCCCCTGCAGGATGCCACGAACCTATTCTCTAGGGACTTTGCCCGGACCCGCATTTACGTCTCATTTGAATTATTAGTCAAGCTTGACTATTTCACACCTTTCAAAGTCTCAATTAACCAATCCCAATTTCCAAAACCATTACAAAATCACACATAAAGGACTGTCCACATTTAACCAACTCAAAAGAACATAATTTGACATCCAAAATAGACGGTCAAAATTTTTACTTGTGTAAAAACAAATGTGTAGAACAAAATTTTTTTCCAAGAGAATGTAATGAACTACTCAATCCACCTCATCAAGATAGGCTAGAGTGTAAAATGCTGAAGAACTGCTGGGCTTATCCGACAATAATTTGTGAGAGAGGATTTGTACTAGAATTGCAAGGTCATTGGCACTAATTTTTATTGTTACATTTAGGAAAATTGGATCATAATACACTGTATTTTACACCTTGAGATTGTGATAAGCCGAACTTTGAAATGGTATCACAATCAGCTAAATTGTGAAATTATTGGAGCATGGTGCACCACCTTTACCGTGGAGTTTGGTGACACCAACTTGGTTGATTGTCATTGTTTGGCATATCACTATATAATGGTTGAAATGTTTGAACTATTGCAATCAAAGATGATACTATGGTGTAATAAATTCCAAGTCATTAAATGTTAGTTCTACTAGAGTCTAATGTGTCATACTTTGCTATGACCTGATTCGGTGGCGGTTCACTGTAGTCCAATAGTTTGACAATTTGAATTACTGTGATACAATCTTAAAATTTAACTTACCCGAATCCCAAGACCTGAAGTATAACGCAGTACTATCCCATTTTCCTTACATTTAATGATTTAATGGATATTTCCCAACAACTTTTGTATTTGTTTTTAAATTGATTTGCAATTATTTAGATAAACATTGGTGTCAACCGTTTATGTGGATTGATCATTATGTAATGATTAATCAAAATAGCTTTGTTGTATGCTACAAACATAAATGGCAAATCTTAGACTAAAAACATGATCTAATCACACCTCAAAATCCTAGTTAATCCCAATGTTTTTCTAGCAACAGTTAATTGAAATCCCCTCACAAGGAAAGGTGCAAAGGTGGCACTACCTCACTCCTACAAATGGATTTTGAATGCATAATCGTCATATTATTTAATTCAAAACAATAACTACTACATTTGATCACCATACACATAGCCTTGCTTTTGAGATCACTTTATTTCAATAATTCATACAAAACTTTATTACAAGTAAAAAATTGCTATTACCCAATTACAAAATTATCTAACAAGCATCAAAGACAAACTATGAATCTTTCCATTTCCTGTTATTTACTGGATCTGCAACGATTACTTATCCATGCAGAACCTTCTATGGCAAAAAAGTTTGTTGAGTATTGACACCAGCCATGTATCCATGTTCTCTTGCAAGAATGTCAGGTGTAGTATTTAGTAGGTAGTTGGGACATATAGTATTTGAATGTCAGGTGTTGTACCTTCATTTAAAACTAAACTTCAAACCCGAAATTAAGAGAGTGCTTATATATATATATATATATATATATATATATATATATATATATATATATAAATTTATGTATGTATGTATGTATGTTTGAATGTATATATATATATATATATATATATATATATATATATATATATATAAATGTATGTATGTATGTATGTATGTATGAATGTATATATATATATATATATATATATATATATATATATATATATATATATATATATATATATATATATATATATATATATATATATATATATAAATATATATATATAATACCTGATGTTGTAAGAGCCATATCAATCTTCATCATCTTTATCGTCTGTTTCCGTAAGGACGGTATACTTACCAGGGGCTATAGTGGTAAACGATCCTTCCCCAGAACTTTGAGCAGCTTCACCTTGTTGGAGCTTTCGATACCTGAGGGAATACAAAAAAAAAAAAAAAAAGACTTGAGATCTATGAACATATACTTTTCCCTCCATCTTTATTAGAAGTAGAAAGGCATGGAATTTGTACCACCTTTCTCTGGATAAAGTGCATAGATATAAGTGAGGGAAACAACTTGTGAGGGGTGTATCACAAAGCTACTACAAGGGTGTGTAGTAAAATGAAACTCATATGAGGTATAGGCCAATTAGTCGAAGAAAATATATAATGGAGGGCATGGTGAAAAGATTTGAACTATTAAGGGGAGGAGAAACAAAACTAGTTATAGAGGAAAAAGTTACAAAAATCTAATTGAGGGGAAAAAAAAGGAAGCAACATTAGTATGTTATTGAGGTTAGCGAATAGGAATATAGAACTCCATAGGAAGCTGTTAAAAAGAGCCAATAACGGCTGCACTTACTTGTACCAGTTAAATAAACCGACCCCAACCATAATCGTTGTAAGACCAATCCCCTTCAACCAAGTAAAGTCATCATGAAAGTAGAAGACAGCAACCTGAAAAAACAAGTAATAGCAACACCCTCAAACTTTTATGATAGTACGATCTAGTTAGGTGAAAAGCTAATACATTTTTGAAGACACACAAAACATACAACATGGACCCATTCACAATATGGAGCTTGATAATGATCGTGGTGAGTATTTTAAGGTAAATTCCTCTGAACTCAAGCCATACATTATGGGGGGAGAATATGTGGGTACCATTCTCACATACTCACTGATGTCGAGCTTTTAGAAGGCTTTTCGGTCAAGTTAATGACCTTAAACAAGCGCTATATGGGAGGCACCCCATACTCGTCTCTTGTTTTTCTTTCTTTCTTTTCATTTTACTTATTTCTCTTTCTTTTGTTTTTGAGGTATTAGTTCTAGGATTAAATTAAAAAAAAGGAGAAAAGAGGGAAACAAAAGGAGAAAAACTAGGGAGGAAGAGAAGGAAGTTAAAATGAGTGAAAAACAGGGAATGAAAGAAAAGAATAAGAGTGTGGGGGAGGAGAATGACTTTGAAGGATTTATTGAATTCATAGTGCCTGGAGGTTTGGAGTTTGTATCAAAGTGTATAGAAGTATATATATTAAGAAAGTTGATTGTAGAAGATAGGTGAAATGTAGGCTTTCAGGACTTGGAATATTTTTGAGATGAGGAATTTTGAGAAAGGAGATAGGGAGCTATCGCGGGAGCTACGAGAGTCGTCGCACCCGCGACGGCAGACAGGTAAAAATAAAGAGAGAGGGGCTTGATTCCCATTCCAATCGCGACTGCTACGTGAGTCGTAGCGCTTGCAACGCAACCCCTTCAAGTTTCCCTGTTCTTCTTCCAGGAAGTCGACGCAGGCGCAACAGTCATTGTAGCGCTCGCGACGATGCAGGCTCAGGATTTTCACGCATGCTACGTGAGCTGTAGCGTCCGCGACGCCTCTAAGTCACAAAATCTTTTGGCCCTAAAAAGCCTGATTTTCACTCCCTTCTCTCATTTCCTTCTTCTTTCTTTCCCAGCTCGTCACTCCCTCTCTCCCAAACCCTAGCAGGCGTGACCCTTCGCTCCTGCATACTTCACCATTTCCTCCTCCTATACCTTCCAATTCCCATCCACATTACCTTCTTATCCTCTCGTCTCCTCTTCTCTCACTTGTTGATACCTTAACCTCGACAAAATTCTCTCCTCTCACCCCATCTCCATTATCCACCATAGCCTACCTTTCCTTGAGTGGTTCATCATAGTGGTGCTTTGGGTTGTCTTCCAACACCAATCTTCTTTCTTTCTCTAGCCCTTAACTCCATTGTTGAGTTCAGGTTTAGAGAAAGCAAAGTTAACCTCTAACACCTCAAGCTACTGTGGAACGCTGTGTTCCTCTATATCCCGCCATTATTGAGCAGCCACCCCCGCCATCTCCTCAAACATCTTCATCAGGTAACGATCGTTATAAAGCCCCACATGCATCAAAAATTCATTATGATCCTAGAGTAACGGTTAAGTTTTGGGGTTAGCCCCACAAACAACGTTACATAAAGTTTAAAGAACGTAAGATTTGTGCCTCAGATATTCATGATGCTAGCACATTAGAAGCCCTTTACTGCAAGCCCAACTTTGACCATTGTTTAGGCTCGGGTTTTGAGCCTAAATGTGTCCCTTTTCCTTAAGTTTTCCCCTCGGTTTCGCACGTGTTAATTAGTATTTTCACTTCTTTTTTCTTCTTTTGTAGATTCACTAGTTCTTGGATGCTTGTGGATAAAAAGTGGGCAACATAAGGCCAATTCAGGGCTAACTTCAAAAGAGTCATGATATCCCGTGGAAACCCGGCCCTGGAGAAGAAGAACTGAGCCTTAATCTCGAAGAAGAAACAACATGACAATCTTTCAGCAGGGCACGGTCATGACACTTAACCTCATGGTTGTGACCTCATTGTACCTTAGCTGCCAAAGTAGACGGAAAAGTGCTAAGGACAGAAAAGTGGTCATGGCCGTGACCACCATTCTCATGAACACCATTCTCACGGCCATGACAGCCCAAATTCTGGGTTTTAGAAAGCCCATCTTTATGGTCGTGACCACCATTCTCACGGTTGTGACATCGAAGGAGAGGTGCAGACAGAGAGGCCCTTACGGCTGTGACTCCTACCTGTCACGCCCGTGAGGGGCGAATGACCTGTCCAATAAGATCAGGCACCTCATGGCCGTGACCACCACTGGTCACGCCTGTAAAGGATGCAAAACCCAACAAAGATTTCTGGAATTCTCGAGAGGTCATGGCCGTGAAGACCAGTGTCACGCTCATGAGCCCTTGTTCTGCGAATTATTTTCGGCCAAAACGACTGTGTTTTGGCCACTTTTGTCCCAATTTTATATTTTAATTTTTCTGGAAAAACAATAGCTTTTCATTCCCTAGGTTATTACTTTGTAGTTTTGAGTTCTTATATCCTTTTAAGCATAGATTAGTGTGTTAATGACATTGGAAAATCAAGTTTAATGCAAATTTATCATCAATTCTCTGAGTTTGTGATTGAATTCTAAATCTTTCTTCATTGCTTTTCCTTCTCAAAAACCTAATGTAAGTCTCTTTGCCTCCTTTCTCAAGTTTTCTTCCTTTCATTATTATTAATGCCTTGATTAGTGCTTTTCATTTCTTTGATCTTTGATTCATGTTAGTTTTAGATTGTTATATTGAAATAATGATTACATTATGTTTAACTTTTGAGTTTTTGTTCATTACCAATATGAGTAGCTAAGTACCCCTAGGGTTAGGGGGTGATTAGTGCCCCTTAATGGGGGATTAGGATTGAATTAGTGGGATTAGAGTGATTAACAAGGTATTTAGTGTTTCGCCCTAGTTTTCCACTCGACAATTGGAGGATTCCGGGTGCCGAGAGGTTATGGATCCTTCCAAGCATTGATTTGGAACTCTAGGGTGGTGCGATCGAGTTCGAATCCTAACTCTGACGAGAGGCATTTGGAATTGATTACTCAAGATTGTGTTCGTATAATATCAAGTACGTCATGTACGGGAGTGATGATGGGCCATTGGAAGTGTGTGTCAGTTTAACACTCTGGCGAGGGAAATTGACGCTACCATCTATGCAATCCTTACACCTAATTACTAAGCATCGATCACCTTTAAAACCATAACATTGGTATTAAGTCTTTTGTTGCGTTGGCCCGGTATAGCCCATGAGCCCTTGTTTTCCCTTATTGAGTGGAAATTATTACCAAAACCTTTTCTTAATCAGAATCCTTAGAACCCTCTTGAGACCCAAAAGACCAAGCCTAAACAATAGGGCCCCAGCTCCTCGAACAAATACAACCGTTGTCCTACACCATAGGAAAATGTTAAACAATTTTTTTACGCTGTTGCTAGGGAGTTGCGCCCACTAGCGTTCTAGTTGGGTTTTTGTTAGTTTCGGGTCGGTTCATTCTCATTGTAGGAGTACTGTAGACCCTAGGGCGGTTTGATCTGGGTTTTTGTTAGTTTCGGGTCGGTTCATTCTCATTGTAGAAGTAATGTAGACCAAGAGGGATCAACCTCCTTTACCGATTGACCCCGAGATTGAACGCACAGCTAGACAGAACCTCGCTAATGCCCGAAGGAGACTTCAACGACAATCCATGGTGGAAGAACTATCACCACCTCCCCGTACTTTGTTGTCTTATGCATCACCAATAGCCACCACGGACGGCTCTACCATTGTGCTACCCACGCTTGCCAACAACATCACCTTCGACTTCAAGCCGACATACCTCAACCACATCGAACAAGCCTAGTTCCATTGGGTTGAAGGCTAAGAAGCCGTTGGAACACATCTGCAACTTCCTATAGCGATATAGTATGATCAAGATGAATGGCATCACCGACGAGTACCTGCAAATGTGGTTCTTCCCCTTCTCTCTGGCCAAGAAGGCCAAGGCATGTCTCGACAACTGTTCGAGGAACTTCTTCACTACTTAGGAGTCCCTCAGCTCTGCCTTCATGAAGAGGTTCTTCCCACCTCAAGAAACTGCCAGGTTTCGAACTCTGCTGATAAACATTACCCAACAACCTGTGGAATCTCTTTAGAAGGCTTGGAAGCGCTATAAGAGCCTCTAGAGAGAATATCCCCACCACGACATGTCGCCTCACCTGTTGACCCATACATTCTATAATGGGGTCAACAGAGCTACTAGGCAGATAATCGAGAACGCGTGATATTGGAGAATTGACTCTAGAGATGCACAAGAGTCATTAGGAGGGGAGAATGTGAACTACATTCTCAAGGCCATCGACATACTATGTTAGGATATGGCCGAATTCAAGATTTCTCAACAATTGAAGTTTGTCATGGAGGTGAAAACGTCATCCACACCAATTCCTACAAAAACCTTAGGGTGTGAGATATGCGGTGGTGCCCATGCATCGTTTATGTGCCAATAGGAAGTGGTGGCAAATGAGCAGGTAATGCCATGTACAACAACAAACCTGTCGTACACCACCCAAAACCTGTTCGCCCCAAAGGCAACCTAGCATACAATCCTCCTGGTTTTCAATAGCAGAACCAAAAGGAGGCCGCAAAATTAGAACCATGGCTCAAATGAGCAAGCCTCTTCTCACCAAGCACCTATTACCCATAAACCACAATTTATGCAACCGGTTCCTCAACCACCGCCTCAGGAGATCACATACAATCCCAACTTCGTCTAGGCATACTTAAAGAACCAAGAGGCCTTCAACGCCTCTCAGCTTAAGTACAATGAGCAATAGGTTCAGTGTAGTGAGCAGCTCCTACCAGAGAATGAGCATCTACAAACCATCCAGAAGCTTATGAAGACTTAGGTTGCGCAACTGACTCAACAGTTTGCCTAGCTCCAGGATATATCTTCGTTGGGGTTGCCGACCCCACCCCAACCTAATCCAAGGGGGGAGCTTAATGCCATCATACTGCAAAGTGCCACCAAGCTGATAGGTCCAGGTCATGCTATGAAGCAGGTTATTACGTAGGATGAGTCGAGAATGGAGGAGACCATAACTGATGAGATGGTCGAGGATGGAGCTTTTGGGAGAGGAGCTATTGAGAAAGAAACCACTGTGAAAGAGCAAATGAAGACAAAGTTGAGCGAGAGTGAATCTGGGAAGTCGGCTGCACAGGAAGCTCGCACCTATAGGCCACCTCTTCCATTTCCCTCGAGGCAAGCCAAGGTGAAGGAGAAAGCCAACTTCACCCGATTCTTGGAGGTGCTAAGGAAATTGCACATCAACATCCCGTTCATAGACCCCATCAATGACGTGTACACCTAAAAGAAGTTCCTTAAGGACCTCCTTACCAATAAAAGGATAGTCAATGATCACTTCACGTTCCCAATGACAACGGAGTGTAGCGCTAAAATCGAAAACAAACCGCTAGGGAAGATAACTGGTATTAGAATCTTCTATATCTCATGCTCCATAGGCAAAATTAGTCGCGCCCTGTGCAACTTGGGGGCGAGTATGAGCATCATGCCATACTCGGTGTGCAAAAGTCTCAATTTGGACGACCTCACCCCCACTTCTATCACTCTGCAGCTGGCAGATAGATCCATTCACCGTCCCATTGGAATCATAGAGGATGTCCCGGTTCAAGTCGGGAAGTTCTACATCCCCTGGGATATCGTGGTGCTTGACATGGAGGAGGATACACGGCTCCCAATCATCTTGGGGAGACCATTCTTGGCTACTGCTGGAGGCGTCATCAACGTGCGAGATGGGATGCTAACCCTCAAAACCGGTGATGAAGAGCTGAAGTTTAGTTTGGAAACATATGTGGCTGCACCGAACCGAGAATTCCCATGCTATCACATCCATGTTATCACATATGTGGCCGCACCGAACCAAGAACACCTAGAGCACGACAAGGTAAGTATGCTTGAATCTCACATCTTCAAAGATTCCTTTGATATAATGAGAATGTTGAGAGTATGTGTGATGGCATGTTCGACTGTTTTACTTTGGCCTTGAAGTTACTAACTTCTGTTGTTGAGTGCAAGAGATTTCAACCATGTGTTTGTGAACGTGGGAGATATTCTAAATTCAAAGGGAAGCCTAGGGAGATAGTACATGATGTTGGGATGGGTTTAACGGATATGAAGAGACAAGAAAGGTGCAAAGGAAGCAACAACGAGGGAGACAAGAAAGGTGAATATGGCCAGGCTCGGGATCTTAAACAAGCGCTTCATGGAAGGCAACCCATGTTTATATTAGATGTATTAGTTTTAGGTTTATGAAAAAGAAAACAAGAAAAATAGAAGGGAAAAAAAAGCAAAAAAATGAGAAAAATGCCAAGATTTTTTTTATTTTTTTTTGGAGAGAGTGAAAAGGAATGAAGGAGAGTGTGAGTGAGAATGAATGGAGGAGAGTTAGAGAGTTTTTGGTATGAATGCAGCAGAAAAGGGGAAGTCAAAAAATGCCTCATGGCTGTGACCTCATCTGTCATGCCCATAAGGCCCTAACCAATCATTACATAGATCCCAGGAAGGAGCTGCCTCAAGGCCGTGACCCCTCAATGTCACGCCCATGAGGCCATCACATGGTGGTGACCCTAGCTGTCACACCCGTGTGGCTTAGACGACTTTCATATCCAACTCGAGGCAGAAAGCATGTCACGGTCATGACTTCCGGAGGTTACGCCCGTGACCCTTTCCGAACAATTTCAAAATTTCGACCAGTACATGAGGGGATACGTCACGCCCATGACGGTTTCGAGGGCCATCTAAACCAGGTTCATGGGGCGCTTTCACCCTCATTTTCCCAAAACATTCTCTCACACCTGTGTCTCTCTCTACCCTAGCTGTCGCCATCGACCATCGTTGCTGTCACCACTCCCATCGCCCTCGCCGGATGTCGCCAGCGCCGCCACTCTCGTTGCTAACACTCACTCTCTCTCTCTCTCTCTCTCTCCTTTGTCCTTTCACCCATTTTCCCCTTGTTGTGTTGTGTTGTCCTACCACCCTTACGACCAACCTCTTGCCAGAAACCACCACCAACACCACCATATTCAGCCATACTACTCCCATCCACATCTCTCACCATCTCCATAAACCCTAACCTTAGCCACCATTAACCATCTACCTCCATCTCCCTCACCATTCCAAACCCTAAACCCTAAACAACCAATTGATCAAGGTCCTAGGATGGGAGGTTTTCATTACTATTGATGATTCGTTTCTTGATCAACCTGTCCTCGAGTTTTTGAGCTCTCGTCGGGTTTGTAATGATGGCTATCCAACGGCTACATTTAAGTATCAAGTTGCAAATCACGAAATGGAGTGCTCGGTATAAGGTCTATGCAAGACTTTGGGTCTACCCGTGGATGGACAGTATTATGAGAGATACGAGAGGTTCGATGAACAAGATGCCATGATGCAGCTTACATGTTTACGAAGGATGCATGTGGAATCACGGGGTGGGCATGCACGTTACCCGTTGCCCACGGAACTCAAAAGGATGAGATTTTTGTTACCTCACAGTTCGCCTCCTTCATAGAATTGTTACTAGTTTGGTGTTCGAAAGAGATGATGGGCCGCCAAAAGTTCAAAAAGATGATCTTTTCGTCATTTGCAATGCTGTGAAGGGTCGCTTGATCAACACGGGCTCCTGTATCCTCCAGTGTCTTCCAGAAATCAACATGGAGAACCGGCCAACCACAACTGGGATAGGGCATATTATATGCCATTTCTTAGAGCACAAAGGTTTTGAGAACTACTTAAAGAAGTGGATGACTAGTTATTTTCTAGATCCCTTGGATGGGGTCTGATTGCAAAAGATGGGGATGTTAGCAAGGCATTGACCCGAACTATTTATCTTCATAGGCACAACGTCAATAAGGTGTCGACTCACATCGATTTGGAGAAAGCCGAGGGATGGCTCGATGTCACTAACCCGCACAATATCTTGCGGTCAACAATTGGTTATTGGCGAAGAGTTAGTAGTTTGGATGTGCCCGACGGTGAAATGGAGGAGGATGTCGAGGAAGAGGAAGAAGAAGAAGGTGAAGGTGAGGAAGGAGACGGTGAAAAAGAAGAAGGGAATGAAGGAGGAGGTGAGGATGAGGAGTGGTTTGGATGTCCCCACCCCCACTTGAAGTTTTAATTATTCATGTTGTTCTTGATAAGTGGGGAGGGAGGGGAGGGGAGGGTATCTAGTGAGAAGTGGGTGCTCCTAGTGTTGGTTTTATAATATTTGCTTTTGGTAGGGTCTAGTTATCCCCTTTGCATCGTCTTCACCTCATTCATGCATCAATCATTTTTGTCATCATGTCTTGAGTTCTACATTCTCTTGATAGGTTGTGGTGGTTAGTTTGCACTCGACGTCATCGAGTGTAGGACAGGGTCATGGCGAGTTTCACACCCTATTCCTGCCACAAAGTTAGTGAGATTCGGGGTTGGGTCTACACCGGTTAATGTATATATTGTTCATATGATTTTATTTCTTTTCTATCAATTCCCTTACATTCCTTTACTTTTGTATTTAGAATAGGCACAATAAGGTAGCATTGCATTGTATATTCTAACTTGTTTTTGTTTCCTTTGAATCGTGGATTGAGTTCTTTTCTACTTTTGACAACCTTGAGGTAAAATCTTTCCATTATTCTTCTTTCGATGTATGTGTGTGTGTGTATACATACATATATATATACATATATATATATATATATATATATATATACATATATATATATATATATATACATATATATATATATATATACATATATATATATATATATACATACATACATACATACATACATACATACATACATACATACATACATACATACATACATACATACATACATACATATATATATATATATATATATATATATATATATATCCTTTTGCATGCTTGTTTGTTTGTTTTTGGTGGCGCGCCCCTCGGTATGTATTCTGTTGGGATTTCTTTGTTGATATGGAGCAATCTACCTTTGTAGAAGGGTGATTAATTATTCACAATATTCTCATTGTTGAAGATTTAGTCCGGTTCTACAACAGGAAGGGTGTCTAACCAAGTCGCCTTTTGAAAGTTGATATTAAGAAGGCGTATGACACAGTTGATTGGAATTTTTTGGAGCAACTCTTACTAGCTCTTCGCTTCCCTGTGAAATTCATTCATTTGATCATGGTATGTGTTTGATCTGCTTCTTTCTCTATTAGCTTCAAAGGCTCAACTTTTGGTCAATTTAGAAGTGGTAGAGGTTTACGGCAGGGGGATCCCATTTCCCCTCTTTTATTTGTGATCATAATGGATTATCTTGGGAGAGCTTTCAAAGAGATTGCTCAGGACCCAAACTTCAAGTTCCATCAATTTTGTAAACATCTCAAATTAAATCATCTGTGTTTTACGGATGATTTACTTATTTTCTGCGATGAGGATTTAGACAACATAAAACTCATTCTGGGTGCCCTTTAGCACTTTTCTGATTGTGCTGGTTTGTTACCAAATTTGGAAAAAAAATCTGATATCACTTTGTGGGTGTTGATGAGGAGTTTATTGAACAGACAATGGTAGTAACTTAAGAGAGCTTCGTTACCTCTTAATTACCTGGGAGTTCCTGTGAAACCTATCCGCTTGAATCGCCATGATTGTGCTATTCTTCTATAAAAAATGTCCAAAAGACTCCAAGATTAGGTTGTTAATAAACTAACCTACCCTGGGAGAGTGGAGTTAGTTAATAGCATTTTAATGGCGATTCATACTTATTGGGCTCAAGTGTTTATCATCCCCTCAAGTGTGATAGAAGAAATAAACAAAATGTGCATAATTTTCCTATGTGGAGGAAGTGATTCTAGAGTACCTTCTGTGGCCTGTAAGAATTGTTGCTTATACAAAAAACAGGGAGGGCTTAATGTGAGAGATGCTCGAAGTTGGAACAAGGCAGCCTTGGGTAGCCTTTTATGGCAAATTATTATGAATAAGGAGTCATTATGGGTTAAATGGGTCTCACATCTGTACCTGAGGAAACAATCAATATGAGATTGTGAAATCAAGCAGAATATGAGCTGGTATTGGCGCAAATTATTGGGGATTTGAGATATCCTCAAGATATTTTTTAGAAACACACTTGCAAAGAATGGAAGATACTCCATTAAAGTTAGTTACCATGTTTTGAAGTCTCACCAAGAAGAAGTGAAATGGCATTCTCTTGTATGGCTCAAGAGTTTTGTTCCAAAATATTCATTTATCTTCTGGTTATTCATGCAAAAGAGATTGATTACTCTTGATAGAGATCAACGTTTTGGGACTTCTTTGGCTAACAGATGCTTTTTATGCAAATCTAAAGAAGAATCTAATGTTCATTTGCTGTTCTAATGTGATTATACTAAGATGGTTTTTGCTGCTGTTCTGAATCTACTGAATATGCAAGGAGATACTCTGACTGAAGATCTATCTCTGTTCGAAGGTTTGTCAAAAAAATCAGAGAAATAAATCTGCTTTGGTCATCGTTGCTGTGGTGTACTACATCTGGTTTGAGCGTAACAGTAGGGTTTACAAAGATCAAGAAAGGGATTATAATAGCCTTGCTAGTATAATCTCTAATGAGGTGTTGATCAAGCTCTTGTGGGCTGCTGTTTTGTATGTTTTGTTTCTAAATTGGTGCTGCTTAGCGTCTTGAATTGGGAGGTTTAGTGTTTCCTCCCTGGTTTTTGTAACCTCATTTAATTCGTTTTGTTAATGGAAATCTCTATCGATTATTTTCAATATATATATATATATATATATATATATATATATATATATATATATTGGAAAATTATGAAAAATTCCATTAACAAAGCGAAATACAGCTTAAGAGAACAAAGGGGAGGAGACACCCCTCACACGCCAGGACTAAACAGTACCTAAACAAAAGCAAAGCAAAAGGATCAAAGCACAAACTCAGCTGAGTTTAATGTTTACATCATTAGAGATCAAAAGTGATAAAAATCTATGACTCCTCTCTAAATCTTGAAATGCCCTTCGATTGCATTCCAACCAGATGTGGTAGATAATCGCGGCAATAATCAAAGCATGACAAATTCTTAGCTTTTTTGGAAAATCAGCTAAGGAAATCTGTCCCAAATCCAAAACTGGCTGCACCATATTCAGCTTCTCATAAACAATTCTACAGGTTTCCTTTGCGAAAGAACAAAAGAAAACAATATGATCATTTGACTCCTCTTGCTCTTTGCAAAGATAGCAGCGATTAACAATACTCATACCAAACTTCCTCAATCTATCCAAAGTTAATAACCTTCTGTGAAGGAAAAGCCATAAAACGAAAGAAAATTTTGGAACAATTCTTTTGTGCCATACAATCAAATGCCAAGTTACCTCAGTTTCATGATCCTTCAGAAAGTTATAACCAATCTTGATTTTATAACTCTTCTTCTCAGAGTAGCACTCTTGGAAGAGAACTTTCAGATCATCTCTAATGGCAAGTAACTTTCTCCAATACCAACTCCCGTTTTGCTTGACCACACACTCCCAAATTGACTGTTTCCTCAGGTACTGATTCTTTACCCATCTGACCCATAAGCTTTCTTTATTCATAATGATCTGCCAGATCAAACTTCCAAGAGCATCTTTGTTCCAACTTTGCACATCCCTGATATTCAATCCACCCACCTTCTTATATAAACAGCAAGTTCTCCATGCTATAGGAGGAGACTTTGTAGCATTTCCCTTCCCCCCCCCCCCCAAAGGAAAACTCTGCACAATCTGTTAATCTCATCTATCACACTTACTGAAATTATGAAACTTTGTGCCCAATAAGTGTTAATAGCCATCAATATGCTATTAACTAATTCCACTCTCCCAACATAAGACAATTTACTAACTGCCCAACCTTGCAGACGTTTTGTCATTTTAGCTAATAGAACAGAACAATCGTGTCTGTTGAGCTTTGATGGTTTGATAGGAACTCCTAAATATTTCAGAGGGAGAGAAGCCAGAGAGAAACCAGTCAAATCTAACATATGCTCAATGAACTCCTCCCTTACACCAACAAACAAAATTTCTGATTTGGCTATGGAGCAATCAGAAAAATGTTTCAAAGCCTCAAGAAGCAACTGTATACTGTTCTCATCTCCATGGCAAAATAACAAAATATCATCGACAAAGCAAAGATGGTTCAATTTCAAGGCTTTGCAAAATTGATGGAATTTGAAAAGAGGATTCAAGGCTACCTCTTTTAATACTCTCCCCAAATAATCCATAATTAGAACAAACAACAAAGGAGATATTAGATCTCCTTGCCTAAGACCTCTCCCACTTTTGAAAAGGCCAAAAGTCGATCCATTAAAACTGATTGAAAAGGAGGCTGATCTCAAGCAAATCATATTCCATGAAACAAATTTTGAAGGAAATCTTAGAGCCAAAAGTAATTGTTCCAGAAAATTCCAATCAACTATATCATAGGCTTTTTGGATATCTACCTTTAAAAGACAACATGGATTGACCCCTTTTCTGTTATATAAACGAACCAAATCCTCAGCTATAAGGATATTGTGTATAATGGATCTCCCTTCAATAAAGCTGCTTATTCCTCATCTACCAAATAGGGAAGAACTCTCCTAAGGCGCAAACACATGAGTTTAGTAATCACCTTATACAAAACATTGCAGCAAGAAATTGGTCTCAGATCACTGACATTCTCAGGATTAGGCACCTTAGGAATAAGAGTAAGCAGTGTTGAATTTAACTCCTTCACAAGAAATCTAGAATCAAAGATGGACTTAATGGCTAGACAAACATTATTACCTATAATAGGCCATGCATAGAAATCTAAAATATTGCATTGAAACCGTCTGGTCCGGGACTTTTTTGACCATCCATAGAAAATACTACATCCTTAATTTCCTTGTCTGAAAAGGGAGCAAGTAGTAGTTCAGTATGTTTAGTTAAAAGAATATTTCCAGCCATGATAATAGACCAACAGACCTTTCCTTTGCATTCCTTCTTACTGAAAAAATCCTCAAAGTGCACAACTAAGAAATTGCCAACTTCTTCCTGATCTGAAATCCAATTCCCATCCCTATCATTAATTCCAATGATCCTCTTCTAATATATATATATATATATATATATATATATATATATATATATATATATATATATATATATATATCCTTTTGCATGCTTGTTTTTCTGTTTTTGGTGGTGCGCCCCTCGGTATGTGTTCTGTTGGGATTTCTTTGTTGATGCAGCCGCGTAGGCGCAGGTCGCCACACTTTCTTTTTGCTAGGTATTTGTATATATGCATGCCCCTACTTGCTACCCTTCATGTTACACCCTTACCATACAATGAGGACATTGGGGAGTTATAAGTTTTGGGGGGGGGGGGGGGAGGAAGGAGTTCTTT
The DNA here is from genome assembly GCA_029582165.1 of Portulaca oleracea. Lineage (NCBI taxonomy): Eukaryota > Viridiplantae > Streptophyta > Magnoliopsida > Caryophyllales > Portulacaceae > Portulaca > Portulaca oleracea. The sequence goes on from CM055874.1 coordinate 35,517,418, forward strand.
ATAGTTCGGGTAGTTCACCTAATACTTTAGGTATTTTGCTTTTCTTTCTTTCTTAGAAAAGTTCAAAAAATTGAAAAACAAAAGTGAAAAATGTGATAAAAATGTGAAAAAATTGAAAAAAAGTTGAAAAATGTGATGAAAAATGAAAAAGGAAATGGGAAAAAGTTGTGAAAAAGCCAAAAGAGAATTTTGTTTTTTTAGAACTTGCTCATGTTTATAATCTTGTAGTTAGTTGCTTAATGGCTTAGTTGATTGTCTAAAAGCGGCTGATATGAGCATGGTAGGCCTTAATTTAGAGTGTTTTCATGACTTACCTCTTTTCGGCTCCTTTTAGTAATTGCAAAAATGAATGCCTTATTTTCTTTCACACCCTTTTTGAGATCGTGATCTTAGTTGCTTATGCTTGTGCTCGTGTAAAGAGTGAAATAATAAAAGCCATTAAATAAAGTCGGCGAAATCAACAAGGGTTGGTGTGAGTGGGCGTGAGTGGGCGGTACTCACACCCCTTAATTACTTCATATATGTATGGAGCAACTCGAGCTGGGAGGGTAAGCCCTCCTCGGAGGGCCATTAAAATTCCCAAAAAAACTAGCATAAAACCTATAAAAATTGAAAAAGAAGTGAAAAGTTGGTTTACCAACGTGGTTTGGTGTTGGTGGTAGTGGCCCCTCGCCCCTTAAGTACAATTGTACGAATGGAAAAAATATGCGCTGGGGAGTAGGCCATCACGGGCTGCAAAGTAATCTCGAATCATGCCAACGAAAAAGAAGAAAAATTTGGAAGTTGTGAATAAGTTCAGTGGCCTTCCCGTATGTAATATGCGGCCTACACCAAGCCAAGGGTGACACAAGTGGGGGAGGGTAACATATTTTTGGTTGTTCGCTTTTCAAATGAGCATGTTCTTACTAGGAAATGATCATGATCGAATAGGGCACACAAGCACTTGTGTAGAAGGTTTTTGTTTTGCATGAGGTGTTTGGGGTTGAAAATCCTAAAGATTCGTAGCATTTTAGTTTAAGTGTCCTTAATGTGCGCATATTTGCTTCTTTTGATTGATTGTCGTCATCATTTGAGTGTAAATGCATAATAATGTTGATAACTGCGTTTCATGACTATGTTTTTGGGGGTTTTCAATAGTGAATTAGGGATAATTTTGTGTGTGAACCTTGATTTTTATTCCAATTTCCCTACTACACTTGGTGTTGTTGTTTTTGATGTGAATTTGTAGGTTTTGATGCCAAAACACCAACTTTCTCTCAACTTCAGGAAAGAGTGAATATACTACGGACCTCTACATGTCAAACCCAAACCGTGGTACAAATTTGAGATGGAAAGAAGCAAGGAATAGCGGGCAAAGACAACCTTGGGCGGCAGTGGTGGTGCCACGGTCCGTGGCGGACTTGCCCCACTCATTTCGCGAAGGAAAGAAGAAAGAAGCGGGCGATGGCAACCTCGGCAGCTGCAGTGATCACCACGGTCCGTGGTGTACGGACTGTACGGACCGAGGCGAACTGCCTATGCAGGTCGGTTATTTTCGCGAGTAGAAAAGGGAGGAAGAGACGGTTTTTCGAGATGACTTCATTATCTATCAGTTTTCCTTCGTTCTTTGGCCGTCAAGAAGAGAAAAGAGAGCCCTAATACTTCCATTATACTCCTCTTCCCTACCATCAAGATTCAAGACCGAATCGATTCAAGAGAAACCAAGATCAAGATTCGCAAAGGAAAGGAGTGACGTTCGCGGAGAAGATTCTACCCCGGGATCGAAAGGCTCGACGGGTTGTATTCTTCGCAATTCTATTCTTTCTTTTTGATTTCCTTCTTAGTTTTGAGATTCGATTATGATGTTTGGAACTTGTTTTGTGTTTTCATTGAATATGAGCGAGTAGATTTCTTGAATTATAGGGTTTTGCAACCCGAAACAAGGTAGTTTGATTGTTTGTTATTAGTTTGTGCTTGAATTCTTGATTAGAATCAATAGAAGGTTGTGTTTTCCATGTTTATGAGTATTCTTAAGGCCTTGAATATTTGTAAGTTTGAGATTAACCTGAGAAGTACTGAAAGGTAAATTACGGTAATCTGACTACCAACCTGTCTACCTAAGCTTATGAAAGTTGAAAAAGGATTAGTAAACTAGGGAATCATTAGATAACCAGACTTTTAAGACCTTCAATTCTGTTTAACCTAAAAGACAGACGAAAGTTGTTGATTAGGTTGTTTAAAATAATTCTATTTAGCATCGAAAGGGCGATATAATTAAGAGGTTATCGATTCTTGATTCATTCTTGAATGTATGATTGAGCAGGCTAGGTTTTAGTAATCGAACTCGTTGTTAGGTTAGCATCTCCCTAGAAGTCTTTCTCTCTTGATATAATTTTTGATTGATTTTCTTTTTCCTGCTTTATTAGTTTTAATTATTTTTTAAAGTCTTCCAAAACCTGATTAGCTTAGCAATCGAGATAGAGATTAGTTTTTTGTGCTGCTAATTGAGTCCCTGTGGTATCGACCTTGACGCGCTACTACGTACACCGTGCGCTTGCGGCTCTGCCAAATGTACATGAGTATTCTCTTCTCCTTTTGTAAGTAGTTTCAGTTTTCACTTCTCTTTGTCCCTTTTTTTCATGAGTTTTGTAGGTATAGTCACTATAGACCCTCACGAGACTCACCTCGTCCACCCGAGCTACCGGGGGGGGGGGGTTTAAGGGGCTTCGTGCATATGCTAAATACATCGGTTTTCTCCCACGAAAGTGGAGTAGCTACGTAGGTAGTTTGTTTTGTTTTGTTTTGTTAAGCAAAAACTGAATTGTGGGGGGTGTTTAATCCATTTTAAGGCCTAAATTATACTCCCGTCCTTGAAGTTTTCGCTCGATCTCGGGGTCTTTTTATGTTTTAATGCGCTTTTCAGTTGTTCTATTAGGTACTGGAGTTTGAGAAACAAAGCAAGGCGAGGAAGCAAATCAAGGCTAAAGAGAGGGTCTCGAGAGGATTCTCGAGCCAAGCCAGGCCGAAAAATGAAGTGAAGTGGGGTCGAGAGGACAAGTCCTTCATGGGAGGAGCAAGGTAAGGGTCGTGACACCCGTTACAAGCCTTGTAGCGGGCATGACCAAGTTATTTCATCAACCTTTTCATTGCCCTTGCTACATCCTTGTAGCGGGCGCTACGTCAAGAGAAGGATAAAAAAAGGAGAAGAGGCCAAAGGCCGTGGCACTTGCAACAGTGGGGGTGGCACCTGTGACGAAATCTGGGGAGGAAACTTAAAGGAAGCTTGAGTCAGGGTAGTCGCACCCATGACTCTGCGAGAAATTAGAGTCGCTCTCTTCGCTCCCCAAAATTATTGTGCCCGCGACCCAAGCCGTCGCACCCGTGACGACGCAATTTTTATCTATTGTCGGCTTAAAATGGCTGTGTTTAGGTTGTTTTCTTAGCCTTGTATTATAAATTTATGTCATATTTCCTCTGCAGCTTTTAGTAGCCTTTTGTTAGCTAATTCTAGGTTTAGGAGATTGAGTTATAGATTACCTAAGTGTTAATTCAAGTTCATCTTTATTGAATGACCTTGACTTATAATAGATGTTTTTTATGAATCATTTGAGAGTGAATATTCTAATTCTACAACCATTATTGGCCATTATTATTCATTTCCTCCATCAATATGTGGTATCTACATTCTCTTTCTATACTTTGTTATTGTTAATTAGTTGTTGATTGCTTGATTAGTGTTGTTCATCACTAAATTTGATTAATTAGTGATTTTAGCTTGATCCTGATAGAATCATGTCTAGGTTTGGTTTTGGATGTGTTAGATTAGTTTTGATCATGATTAGTGGCTACGTCCTGAGAGGGTTAGGAGGTGATTAAGGGATCTAATCGGTAATTATTTATCAGTTAGTGATTAAGGGATAATTAGTGGAGAAATCTTATTTCCACTATATTCTTTCTTTCAAGTGGGGTGAATTAAGGACCGAGAGCTCCTTAATTCACTAATCACTTGTTAAGAACGATAGGGATGGAGTAGTTATTCCCACTCCCTAATCATGAAACCTGTGTAATTATGATCCATTAGTTTCCTAAAACCCCTGAAATCCTCCTTTTTGTTAATTGAATCAATCTTCTTTATTTGCTTGATCATCTAGTAGTTAAGCAGATTAATCAATACTTGTAGTTTTTTCTTGGTGATTAAAATCTCTTTTCAAGTCAAATGATACAAAAATTGGGTGTACAAATCATTAAACAGTTTCTGTTCCTCACTCTTGTTGGCTTCAAGGAGAAGCAACGCATAGACGCCCTTACCCTTTCTAGAGCCCTCTCAACCTGTGTTTCACTCATGTGTTGGGCTCCTCACATCCCACCCCAAGTTTTAATGGAAGTAGCATATGGGGAGCTAAAGGCGTAAGTTTGACCCTATTTTTGTTTGTGGTAAAGGTGTAGGTGTGTTCAAACCCATCATGAACCGCATGCCTATTGAATTTCCATGGCGTCCCTAATCATATATAACAAGAAATCATTGGTACCACATGATACAAGATTGAATCCTGATACTTAGAGCCAATAGAAAGTGCCATGAAATCTTGCTTTGTCACCTTGATTTCTCCTTTATCATTCAACCACTTCAAAGCATACGGTCGAGGATGTGAAGTAAGAGGTAGCCCCAACTTGTCAACAACATACATTGACACCTCATTTGTGAAACTTCCTCCATCAATGATCAAATTGCAAACCTTTCCATTTACGGTAACATGAGTGGAATATCATTTCTTGTTGTGTTTTATCCACTGATGCCTCACTCACATGTAGAACTTGTTGCAACTCCCAACATGAGCATCTCACCACGATCGGGAGCTAGAGTATTGGGAATGTCATCATCTTTGGTTGCACTACCATCCTTTACTACAAACTCCTCATCTTCTAGGGCTACCAATAGTTCATTCTCATATGCTGAACCTCCTATTTAGTCATGGTTCTCCTCGTAGGGCAGTAAGCCTAGAACCATAAACCTGACATTTGAAGCATTTCTTTCGCTCTATCTTCTTAGGTAGAGCCGTACGGAAGGATAGGAGATTCCTTTTTCTTTGTCGACCCTTAGGGGTGGTGCAGTAGTAGTAGCTCGTGTGTTATCTTGTGGCCTTAACAACACCAAAGGACTTGGTCTAGAGGGAGGAGCAAACAATCTTGGAAAGGCCTTACACTAGCCTTTTCCTTTTCCCTTCTCTAGATCTTAGTAGTAATGTTGCACAATTCATCCAACAAGTGATACGGTTGAATCTTAACCTTCTTGCGATCGAGGGAGATAAATTGTTCAAGAGCTCCATCATAGTTTCCGGGGCGGCTCTTGGGGATCACTCTTGATCAAAAGTTGTTCGAACCCTCTTGAATATAGTCGACAACACTTCTTTCCCTTGCTCAAGGGAGAAGAGCCTCCATAGAATGTCTTGTTTGTAAGTACTCGATATGAATCATTTTTTATAAGCTTTTTGAGCATTTCCCAAGAAGAAATCTTTCCTCGACCCTCCCTAGCTCGTTGTGCCTTCACACTTTCAAACCATAAGGATAACACCTTTGTTAACTTCAAGGTTGCCACGTTAAAAGATTTCTCATCGTTATATCCATTGGGCTCGAATATATGCTCAACTAATTAAACCAACTCCTAAATTCTCGTCTAGATCAAGGGAGCCATTGAATTCGGGAAGGTCATCCCTAGGTGCTTGCTCACCTCTTCTCCTTCGGCAGAACATGTGTACCGAACCCTCATCGTCGTCACTCAACTCAAAGTTCGGAGAGGGACGGATGGGACTTGGGAAAGGTCTCTCTCGCCTCGCAGGTGGAGATCGCACCTAAAGGTGTGCATCGATTTGAGTGATCCTGGTAGTAATGGCATCAAGGATGTTTTCAATACGTGAGAACTAGCTCTCGTAGCTCGGGTTAGGGGCCTCTTCGAGCGGGGAAGTCATGGGGATCCTTTGATGCAGCTAGATTCCTCTCGGTCATAGTTATTAAAATCTCGATCATGTTTGCATCATTGGGGTGTTCCAGACATAAAAGAATGAATGATGGACGGATTGTTTTTTGGGAGATTATGTGGAGCTAGGTTCTTGGTACTTGGTTTTGTGTTTGGCTTAGGGTTCTTTGTAGTTTTGCACAAACGAGACAATAGATGACACTATGATGTTGAAGGAGCAAATCACACCAATACCAATCACCACTAAACTCCAAAATCCAAACACCACATATGATCACAGCCCCACAATACTCCAAATCACACTTGATCAAGGCCCAAACTTAATCTAGCAAAATAATCATACTGAGAACGGTGGTCACCAATATGATGATACATAATCTAATAATCAAAACAACTAAGAACAACAAGTTCAAGCAAGAAATTATCTTGGAAGTTCTGATACTAAATGGAGCGTTTCGTGATGGGAAGATAAGAATTCTCTTCTTGAATAGGTGGATAATAAAATTCTTGGTGATAATAATAATCAAACCCTTGATTGGAGAAGATAAATAACACAACAACAATATTGATACTCTAAGATTGTGTTCCAAAGGAACTTGATATGCAACTGGCTATAGGAAAAATCCACCACCAAGAGCTAGCAATCCACCATGATTAAATAAAGGAAGGTTTCACTGCTAATCACTAAAAGAGAGACTTGGGTCGCCACCATCAATCAATCAATTAATCAATGGATAAAGAAAACAAGATTTTGGAGAGAATTTTGAGTAGGCCGAAAAAACACCTTCTATTTCATTCAACTTAGTTAAGTCTCCCTCTTTTTCAATTACCTGTATATAGGCAATGATAGGGACAAGACCCTGATAGAGATTAACTTTAAATGGGCCATTAACCCACAAGTTAATTACATTCTAAAGCCTAATCTAACCCAGCCACACATAGTGAGAAAATTGGCTTAAAACATAAGTACATTAATAAAAAGATGAAAGAGAAAACTAGCCTTAATAAAGGACCAAGAATCCCAGATCAGCTGGCAGGTCACGGGCGCCACATAGAACGTCGCGGTCGCGACAAGATGGTAGCACAACGGCGCAATGTGCAGATGCAGTCATCGCGGGCATAATGGAAGCCGCCGTAGGTGTAACAGAAGTCATCGTAGGGAAGACGCGACAACATGAGATTTTCAACCCAAAAAAGGTTCCCAGTGTCACAATCATGATCCATGCTGTTGCGGGCACAACATTGAGACATGAGGACAAGTATCACGATCGTGACAACACCGTCGTGAGCATGACAATTAGCAGACCTCAAAACGTCGCAGGCACTACCTTGACAGCCTTCAGGCCACAGCTTCTTCCCAAATTTGGCCAAGTCACGGTTAGGGAAGAAATAGGGGTCATGTTCGCAGCCCGTCTATCGTGAGCTTGACAACCGATGGTGACACTCCCTCCATGAGTTCAACAAAGACATGGGATGGGGAAGAGAAGGGTTGCTATCACCACCAGTGTAGCCGCACCCACGACGTCCCTGCTTCCCAACCAAACAAATGTCCAGATCATAGGTCACGACCATGACACTGAACGTCACGGGCGTGACAACCTTGTTGCACTCCCATCCATGGTTTCCTCCCACCTTTGCACCTCTTCTTCTGTTCCATCCTCGTTATTTGTGCCAATATGGGGAGAAACACCTACCCAGAGGCTATCACGACCCATCAATTGGATGGTTATGATCATCCAGCTCAGTCCCAGGTCGACATAGAATTGGAATTCCTCTGGTGGGCGAGAAAAGACCCGCTTAGCCCAAGTTACGAGGGCCGGGAAGGGAACCCAAGATGCTTCGATGAAGACATTTGTTGGAGTGTTTTAGAGTTTGAAGAGACCCGCTTAGCCCAAGTATATTTGTTGTTTGGTTTATTGGGGATGTTATGAGTGGTAACATTGCAAATCTTGAGATGATAAACATTTGTGTAGCTTTGGTATGGGTTGTGTTGGAAGCTTGTCTAGTGTTGTATATATGTGTGTTATTTTCCATTCACAAGTAAAAAAGATTAAAAAAAAAACTAAAAAAAAGAAAAGGAAAAAATAGAAAAAAAATAAAAAAAGTTCCAAAAAAAAATGAAAAAATGGAATGAAAAAAAATCATGAGCCTTGGGATTGTATATGAATCTGCCGCATTGAACATCATTAGGTCATTAGCAGAGATTAGGTGTGTGATTGATTATGGCTTTTAGGCACACATTTCCCAAAATGATTTCCATTTTTTACCCTTAACCTTAGCCGTATTACAACTCTTTTTGAAAGTCCTCTTAATTATCATTATGCATTGCATATTAGTGGCAGAGAATTGAAATGTTTAGCAAGCGTATGGTAAGATGTTACTTTGGTTTGAGTATTGAGAGAACCTTCAATGATTTATTCACACTCAAACACATGAGACGAGTGATTTATTATGTGCTTGCTTGCTTCATTTGTGATTAAGGGGTGATTGATTTCAACTTGAGATGTGTAGTTCATGTAAATCTTTCCAAAGCTTTCCTTTCTCTTGTATATTGACTTTGATTGACTCATGGGATGTGCTTGGCTAGACTTGGTTGATTAAGAATCCTATTGATGCTATCCTAAGGAGGTTTCTAAATAGAGTTTTTCTTTTTCTCTTGAGTCTTTTTCTTTTGATTTGAGTCTTTGTTCCACATATTTTTGTTTCTTTTCTTTTCTTTTGTTAGTTTGGACTTGTTTAGGGACAATCAAGAACTAAGCATGGGGGACTTTGATAAGTGCATATATTGAGTTAATTTTTGGAGCATTTTGATAGTGGAATATAGGGATTAATGTACTTAATTGATCTTTTATGTTCTTATTTCGCTATCATAATCAAGTTCTTGGTGTTTTACTCAATTTGTATGGATTAATGCTATGAACTCCATAGGTCCCATACATTACTTGACTCAACATTGAAAGAGATTTCCGACTATATCTCATAAGGTCAATTCTGAGTTGAGATGAAGCGGTTACGAGTAGATAGTAAATAGTGAGAGAGAACTGATACATGTTCAGTCTTTTGCTCACCATATTTTCCACACACACTCTAAGACTTTGGAGTTTTATCAACGAAAAATAGAGTCCTAGAGCATCCCAACTGTTGAAGAATCAATTCAAACGGACTTCAAACGAAGAAGATATGGCGAAAACAAGATGATCCAAAATTTTCGTGAGCTGACACAACCCGTACTGGATATGACACGGTCCGTGCCAGCCTCCATAAAGCTTAATTTTGTCAGAAACAATCAACACAACCCATGTCAGGGTTGACATGGATCGTCGCTACACTGACACGGACCGTGTTGACTACAACACGGTCTGTGACGAGCACGACTATTGCAATTTTGCCATTTCTCGATCATTCCTTCTATATAATCAATGAATTCGGTTGTTTCATTGATCATGCACCACCATTCACTATCATCCACTCCTCCAATACCATCAACCTTCATTCCTACCTTCATCCATAGTGCAAAATTCCATAATAATCAAGAGTTTGAGAACAAAATTGATGATTGAAGATTGAAGATTCGGTGTTGGAGAAGAAAAAGTCCATATTGCCAAATTCTTTCAAGGGTTTATGGGAATCTTTTGTTATTTCTTTATTCTTTTTAGATTTATATGTTTTTTAGGGTAGAATTTATGTTTTTTTATAGTTTACAGATGATTAGTGAGAAGTTTCCCTTTTGTTTGAGAGATCAACCCTAGCAGTTGTTGATGGATTGAATATTGTTAGATTGAACATATCTTGAATATGATTTAGATGCATTTATAATCAACCTATGAGTATGTATGTCATTGCTTTTGCTTGATCACCATTAGCATGATTATTCTTGAATGAAGCATTGAAAAGAGAAATTTGAGAATTGGACAGCTTAGGTTGAACTAACTATAAAATGAACTAGAAAAAAGTACTTTTAGTTAGGGGTCATTTGATAATTTAATCTTTAACCTAGTTAAAGTTGAAATAACAACGAAAGCAGGTGATTGCCTTTGCTAGGAAATTCGCTCCATTTCCAAAAGACCCTTGCGAAAGACTTGATGTGATTATCAACCATAAAAGTTATCCAAATTGGTGAAATTCTTGTTCAATCCTCTTTGTTTGTCTGCTGAACGATTTCATTTATTTGATTTCATTCTTAGAATTATTACTTGCATAGTTACAAGTAGTTTATTCGAAAAAAACTTCTCAAAACCTGATACATGCTACTTCTAAACCCGTGCTCTTGCGGCATATCAATAGTAGTAAAGACAAGGCTTATTAACAATTTATAGTAGACATGAAGGGAGATATATTGATTTTTTTCATTTGGTGTGTTAAGTTGGATGGTTGCTTCATTTCTCAAGCAAAGCAGAAAAAGGATTGCAAACCAGTGAAAACAACTACTCATAGCACTTGTAAGATAATGATTCATCAATAAAATTAAATTGATGGAAAACATCAAGATATATAATAGCTTTAATAATCAAAATAAGCACAACAACTAGAAGAATATTATATAAACTAATTGAATCAACAAAGACAATAAAGGAGAATTGCAACTAGATTGAAGGGATCAGGAACCTGACAAGAGTTACATACAATAATTGTGATTGCCTCCTTAGCAATATCCGCAATTGTGACAGTGACAGCACTAGTTACTGAGATTAGTATGTACTCTGTCAGTACCTGAAATTAAAAATAAGGTAGAGAAAATATAACATGAGAGGATAACAAAAATTTATTAACTTTGTCAAGGTTGGTTTGACACTATTTAATCTGGTTCTAAACTAGTTTGGATACAAAAAGTGTCACCATGAGGAATGCAAGAGAGCCACCAAAAAGCAACAACAAGAATGTCTTCGTAACATGCCCAAAGCTGTTAAAGTATTGGTTCCCTGCCATCTTGTTCCATGGATCCAATAGAAGTGACAATGCAGTTGTTGCAATTGCCATGACAGGGGTTACATAGCTCATGAACACAAATGGATTCTTCAACCCTGAAAGTAATGAATAAGCAACAATTGTAAGTAAAAACAAATGTCACACAATCTTAATTCAATAGCATGTATATCTATCACCTATACAAAAATACTTGATTAAGCATTTAGCTTTGTGAAGAATGGAACATATAACGTAATTGATTCATACCACCATGATACAAGACAAGTAAATCATAAATACTTATTTGCATGCAACCCTTGTCCACTCCATCCCTTGCCAAAACAAAAACTAAACAAAATAGAAAAAGGAAGAATAAGTAAGTTTTCTAATTTTGCTCACACTAGCACAATGTTAAAATTGTTAGACAGTCAACCCGCACTCCCCTTCATCTCTTTAAAGGAGACATCGATATGACAATATCAAGTTAGAAGTTATTAGTATAAGTAGTTGTAACAAGTTGTGTTGGGTTTTGTAGCCTATTGGATACTGCTAAAGTCCATCATCTATAGGTGTTATTTATTTAACATGGCCTTATTTTCACAGGTCCTGTCATTGCGCCACCAGCTTGCTGATTCATTTCTAGAGAGAGAGAAGAGTGCGGTTCCACGCTTCTAATCTTAAAACTATTGGAGAGTGTGAGAGACTGTTTGGGATTGATTGTAATCTCTATTGAAGATCGAATCATATTGTGATTGTGATCAACCTGTATTTCTCTTGTGTCATTGTGGATTATTTTCTACTACCTCCGTCCCATTATATTTGTCCATTTACCTAATTTGGGATGGTCAATGCATATTGGGAATTGAGGTAAAAAGTTTGTAATTTACCCAAATTACCCCTACTTTAATTGAAGATAATAGTTGTTGAAATTGTAAAAAATGATAAATGAACTTACTAATTAAGGTAGAAAAGGAATTACAATTGTTGGAATTGTAAATAGGACAAATATTTTAGGACAAAGAGGTTAGGTAAAAGGACAAATAATTTGGGATGGAGGTAGTAGTTACCATTGTTCGTGGGCTTTTCTCCTAGTTCTTGGGTTTCCCACATATCTGTTGTGTTTGTCTTTTCTTATTTTGTATATCCTTGAATTGAGTTGTAATTTCTATCATCTTTGTTTGCTTTCATGTTATCTACATCTTGTAGGCAATACTTTCAATTTTCCTTCAACTAGAATCAAAGCGTTTATTTGAGATGATTTCAATGATGAATTGTGAGATTTTGAAATTCGATGAGAAGAAAAGTTTCACAATATTGAGATTGCAATGAGAGTAGTTCTCATCCAACGTGGGCCACAAAAGGTAATTGAGTATCCTGACATGAAGCTTAACATAGTGATGATTGATGAAGTGTTTAGGTATTGCAAACTGAAATTATGGGCAGTTTGAAGCCAAGAAAGTGGACTGAATTTGAAAAGAAGGCACTAGCGGGGATTCAGCTACGTTTAGCAGAGCATGTTCTAAGATCGTTAATGGGGAAAGAAACCAAAGAAGCTTTGGGCAAAGTTGAAGCAATTGTACATGACAAACAGCATAGCTGACAAGTACTGCCTAAAGAGAAGACCTATAGGCTAAAAATACCTGAAGGTAATCCTATGGAGTCTCATCTTAGTGAGTTTGATTCTAATATTATTGATTCAGAATCTATAGACGTTAAGTTTGACGATGAGGATAAAGCCTTACACCTGATTTTTTCACTAACACCATCATATAAACAATTTAAAAAGATTATGCTCTATGGTGATTCTAGTTCCCAAACCTTAGTGAAGATAAATCTAGTTTGCTATCTAAGAAAAAGATTGACAACGATGGTACTAAGGGGCTAGTGAGGCTTTGGATGTCAGGGGTAAGGGTAATGATCGTAGGGACTACAATAATAGAGGGAAGTATACACATCGTTCAACGTCTGAATCCTCATTGGAACAAGAACTGTAATTATTGTGGCATGAAAGATCATATTGAGAGTGCTTGGTGGAACTAAGAGGGGAGATCAGAAGCAAGGTGATAAAGATAATCAACTTAAATCTGGTACCTAAAATTGTATTGAGTTTATGTTAGATGGAGAGATGTTCACTATTGTGGATAATACAGAACCTACTGCCTCCAGTAGAAGAGAGCTAGAGGAGTGTGTTCTTGACTCTGGGTGTACCTACCATATGTGTCTTTAAAGGAGCTGGTTTGATTCTTATAAGGATGTAAATTCTGGTGTGGTTGTGATGAGTAATGACACTGCCTGGAAGGTTGCAAGAATCGATAGTGTTGAGATTAGAACTCACGATGGTTTTGTTAGAACCTTGAAGAAGGTTTGTCATATTCCTTGCATGACTCGTAATTTTATTTCTTTGTAGTACTCTTAAGGATAACGGTTACAGGCACACTGGCGAAAATTGTATCCTAAAGGTGAACATGGGTACCATGGTAATGATGAAGGGAATCAAGCAAGAAGTCTTTACGTCTTACAGGGATCTACAATTATAGGAACTGCTACAGTAGTGTCCAACTTTGAGGAGTTTGAAAGCATAAAATTGTGGCATATGAGATTGAGTAACATATGGGAGAATAGAATGTCAATTCTAACAAAGAAAGTAATAATCCTAACCATCATTTATAATCTAATGGTTATTACGAAAATAAGCAAGTTGACCTATGTGAGCCTTAATTTGGCTAATAGAGCCATGGCATGTCGCACTTCATGGCCTGACCCAGACCCTGCCCTAATTCCCTTCCGTTTACCCCCTTGTCAGCTGTTATTTCTTACCCAATCATCCCTATAGAAAGACACGATGGAAAAACCCCATTAGAGTCACGGTTGCAAATGTCCATGGTCTCACAGCTCTTGCATAACGCCTTGAGTTCAGGTAACTTGGAGGGTGCAACCATCAATGGCGGCCAAGCAACATGTAATCATACGCATCTGATCGAATCTATGTTTTACAGTTACGTCCTAGTTGCTGTTGTCGTTTGCATGGTCATTCCGACTTACCATTATCATAGCGATCGACTATAGTTTGCGTATATACTTTAGCCGGAACATGAATGTTTGCAATCATTATAATTTTTACCGAGTCCGGTCGTTTTGATTTGTATATTACGGTTTGGGGTTGGGGTAGCGATGACAAGCACAGATGTATATATATGTGTGTAGGCTATAAAATTAACATTTCTATATTGGTGCAGCTGCCCAAAGGACCGGATCAGATATGGCCAACCAATGTCAGCCTTAGTTGGAGCTAGGTGACCAGACCGCCTTCTCAAAATCGTACTCTCTTTCCTACATGACCTTTCATCTTCGTAAAAGCTACTACAACTTTCATATCACCTACCTTACCCTCCTAATCGTCGTCCTAACCTTTTTCCTACTAGCCCACCTATTTTCTCTCCTTGCCCTCCTAAACTATACCTGACATACCCTTCCAAGTCATACGGTTCACCATCTACCAATGAAATGTACTTGTGGTCATCAATGGATTAATGTATAAATTTTCCATCGATAAGAGTAATGTTAGCCATGATTTACCATATCTAAATGCAAGGATACATTCTATAATTGGCAATGGATGACATGGTAAACAATTCATTGAAACCATAAACAATTACACTGACACTACACTCTACCATGAAATCTTTTGCAATATGAACCCTGAAGTTATAAACTGTATACCTTATACTGTTAAACCTTGTATCGTATACCCTAAACTAAAACACTTTAGTATTTGTCCTTAAACAATGAAGTTTACAAGTTAAGGTATGAGATGTAGTTGGACATTAATGCATTTTAGCTGGACTGTAGTGCATGTTTGGCTGGATCAAGTCTAAATCGTAAACCATTGAAATCCTAAAACCATCCCCCAAACCATAAACCATGCAGCACCCGTAACCCTTATACGCTTAATCGTTGATCCATAAGTCTTAAACTGTGACAAGAAAGCCACTATATATCCTGATACTTGAATCATAAACCCTCAATGTTACGTAAAAAGTACAGGGGTGAATGATGGTTTGTGGACTAAGTTGGAGTATAATGCATCTTTGGTAGTACCCAATCCAAACCCTAAACTGTAAACCCTAATCCTAAACATATCGTAATCCCTAAACCCTAAATTATGACACCTAAACCATAAGTCTTAACCTAAAGATAACATGGTAATACCATAAACCTCGAACCCTTTATCATTACAACCAAACCGTAACCCAAAACCTAACATAAAACGGTTATACCATGAATATATTCGACTAGAGATGGGATCTATGGCCATCTGGTGATATATCAATAGGGCATCCATGGATGTAGTGAACTACTATTGATGGAGTTTATTACAAGGCACTATTGGATAGGTAAAGATATGACCAAGGGTCTAGTTTGAAACAGGACAGGGAAACATGTTCATGTGGAATCTTTCCATGAAAAACTAATTATTAATGATAGTATTAACTAATACAATATTATATTTCAATGAGAAAACTAGAAGTCCTCTTTAGTTATTCTTAAATAAAGCATCGTGATATACATACCCATGCATGTATGACGGTACAATTATGGATGAATGAATATTCATTCTCAACATATTTTGTAATTGTCATTCATTTATGACATATGAAAACAAATATGATATTGTTTAAACCATGATATACCCAACATGGATTGTTGTTTTCTTTGAAAATTGAAATCGTGCTTAATATGGATTCTAGCATTGCCATGAAAACATAATTTTATTTTATTTTATTGTCCGTGGATAGGAGATGTAGTTATATATGTACAAGGTCTATAGCCAAGCATGTATAATGGTAACAAACATCAATGGGTTTGATTGGAACCTAGGATAAAGGTGGCTATGACCAAGGGATTTATTTAAGATGATGTTCAATCATATTTATGTTCATATACATATTCAAATAGGGGTAATTTATCCAAATCCTACAAGACAACTATTCCAATGATGGTAGTAACAGTGGGGAACAAGAGGGATCATGGAATTCATTTGTTATTGTTGATGAATAGACCGATAAGGTTAGGCGTTATTGTACATTTGATGATGTCAATCTTCAGATAACCACCACGGCTTTCGCGATCCTCATCTACGATTGTCAACTCCAACACCTTCCAACTTCTTCATTTAACAAATCAAAGCCATGGGGACAAAGTCTCTTTATTTGTCTCTCTTGCAAATGACTTCTCATGTCTGAACTCCCCTCTAACTTTTCAAATTGGTCAGGCAACATAAGCAGCTAGCTTTAAAGAAAGAAAAAATAATTAAAAGGGAAAAATACCTTTTCATTGCATCTCCACTATCTTTTTAGAATGTGAGCTTCATAGTATTAGGTAGAATTTTGTAGTTTACCAGGCTTCACACTGACCCTACCTATATGTGTATGTGTGTGTGTATTTATATAGATTGATTTGTTAATTTGAGGGGACAGGTTAACTAGATATCGGGTGTATTTTTTATTCGAAATTAATACGAATTTGGAGTAATCTAGTTTCCAACCGTTCAATTTAGTTCTATTGGTCATAACCATCACTTATTTGTTACTTGTTATGTCAATATATACTGTAACTTATCATATTGACTCATGTTTTTTTCCATGGAGTTAGAGCCATGTCGAGCCTCAAACCTGTGGATAATTACTCTACTCATCTGAAATTGTTGCTTTCGACATAATTTTATTCTTAAAAAGTGAACTTTCTAAAGTTAAAAGGCTTCCATCCGTGGCTTGAAATTTTTTTATAAGGTAATGTGGGACTCCTCACTCTTTGTAATACAAACAGTAGGAATGGCCTGACAGCGCTATCAAAAATAAACCCCCTACAACCATCCTATATATCGAACTAAACTATAGTGTACTCCCTACACTTCCTATTACACTCTAAATATGTAATTAGTTGACGTAGATAAGATCTCAAACATCCATATAAATTTATCAAGTTATCATGTGGATTGATAACACGTCTTACTATAATTTCATTGGCTAGTTTACTTAGACATGAAACCACTCATCTGATACATACTCGCAAAGTTGTCTTAATCTAAAACTTATCTCTCTCTATTTGTTAACAATCCTGGTTTATGACATAATACTAAAACAGACAAAGTACCATGTCGGGCTTACAAGCTTTATTTATTAATCCTCTAACATGCTAGGTTTGTTCCTATATAGTTGTTTGTACTATTGAATGAGTTACTTCAAAACTTACTTTATTACAATAAAGAATCTTTATGTTTCTTTAATTTGTTAAGAAACATAAAAAGTAATGTATTATACGTTAATTATTGTTTTAGGAGTTTTTTTACTTTGATTGTAATCTATAAATTCAGATGAAAATAATGAGACTCAGTGTGCAAGTTAAAGATTTCATTGTGCAATAAACTTTATTTATGTCTACTTTTTTTATTATAAAGCCAACAAAATTGGTATCAGAGCCAAGAAAAGTTAGGGCACACCTCTTTTTTCAATAGAAGGCACGAGTAGCCAAAACAAAAAATCCAAACCCCCCCCCCCCCCCCACAGAAAGCACAATTAAAAAACAACCATGACTAGCAATGGTACAATTTCTTCATCTCAACCACCAATTCCAACTTTCAAAGGAGAAAAATACCACCTTTGGAGTTTGAAGATGAAGACCATGTTTAGGTCCCAAGAGTTATGGGAGTTGGAAGAGAAGGGTTATACCGAGCCTACTCCAGCACTAGCTCAACCTGATTAACAACTACGGGAGACTCGTAAGATAGAGCCTACTCCACCCAACTCATCTTACTGTAGTCATCAGTAGTTGATGATGAAATTTTCCTCCGCATAGCAGCAACAGCTACTTCTCAGGAGGCATGGGAGACACTCAAGAAAGAATTCTTGGGTGAAAAGAAGGTTCTCACTGTCAAGTTGCAAACTCTTAGACATGAATTGGATACCTTGGCCATGAAAGAAAAGGAGTCAGTGCAAGAGTTTCTATCCAAAGTTTCTGAAATTGTGAATCAGATGAATATCTATTGGGAAAGTCTCACTCGCGAAATTATAGCGAGTAAGGTGTTAAGGAGTCTCACTATGGACTTCGATCATGTTGTTGCTGCAACAAAGGAGTCAAAGGATATCACCCGGTATAACCGTGATGAGTTAATGGGTTCATTATTAGCCCACGAAGTTAGGATCAACAGGTCCTATGAGAAAGTAGAGGAGACGGCATTTCAAGTAAAGGGGAAGTCTTCCTACAAAGGCAAAACAGAAAGTTCAAGTACTCCCGACAGAGGACGTGGTGGATATCGTGCCAGAGGTTGCGAGGGTGGCAGATGTAGAGGCTCTTTTGGTGATCAACATTAATTTAGGAGCCAAATTCAATGTCATTATTATAAGAAGTTTGGCCATACAGAAGTTGAATGTTGGGCAAAGCAAAGATATGAAGAAAAGGGAGCGAAATTTGTTGAACATGTTCCAGCAGAACAATATCTATTTATGACTCATTCTCCACTTGACTATGACGTTAATGGAGTTCGGTTCATGGAGAGCGGTTGTTCTAATCATATGACAGGAAAAAAGAGTATGTTCAAAGAGTTAGATGTGAAGCAGAAGAACACTTGGAGACAACAGGATGATGATGGTCGAAGGAAAAGGGGTTGTTGGTATCAAAACCTCTCAGGATAACGTAAAACTTCTACAAAATGTACAATTCGTTCCTGATTTAAGTCATAATTTGTTGAGTTTTAGACAACTGATGGAAGACTATTACTTCCTATTATTTGATAATGGTGTGTGCTCTGTTTATGATAAAAAAAAATTCTGGTCAACATATAGTCAGTATGCCTAAGAGGCCAAATAGAATGTTTCTGTTGTAAGTCTCAAATGAAAAAACGTATGCCTTCAATTTTAAACATATTGACTCAAATTTGTAGCATCTCCGATGTGGGCGTTTGAATATGGGAGGACTAAAACTATTGGCTAGAAATAATATGGTAATCGGATTACCTAATATTGATGGCACTGATTTTTGTGAAGGTTGTGTATATGGCGAACAGACCAGAAATTCATTTCCTATATATCAGACATGGAGAGCTTCAAAATGTCTTCAACTAGTCCATGCTGATGTTTGTGGTCCTATGAGTGTTAAGTCATTGGGTGGAAATCATTATTTCTTGTTGTTTACTGATGACTACAGTAAGATGAGTTGGGTGGTTTTCTTGAAATACAAGTCTGAAACATTTGAGTGTTTCAAGAGGTTTAAAGTGCTTGTGGAAAAACAAAGTGGTGTTTTGTAAAGACCCTGTGTTCTAATGGAGGGGGAGAATTTAATTATGATGAGTTTGCTGATTTTTGTGAGGAAAATGGAGTTCAGAGGGAGTTGACAGCACATACACACCAAAGCAAAATGGTGTGGCCGAACGAAAAAATTGAACCATGGTTGAAATGGCTAGGAGTATGCTTAATGCAACACATTTGCCTAAGAAGTTTTGGACATAAGTAGTAGTTACAACTGTCTATATTTTCAACGTTTCATCTAGGGATGGCAACGGCGGGAATCCCGAACCACTGGGCCCCGCCGCCTGGGAAAATCCCACCCCATTGGGGATGGGGACGGGGACGGGGACGATTTTTCAAAATTCGTTCGGGGACGGGGCAGGGATGGGAACAAAATTTTCCCCATCCCCTTCCCCATTTTCCCCGCCGGGGAAAATTCCCCGTCACCATCCCCGAAAATTTTAAAATTACCAAATAACATTTATTCTAATTCAATATATATTAATAGCAAGGATAAAGTAGTAATTTTTAAATTTTAAGTCAGAAATCCTAATCTTTATTCTGTGTTTATGCTTTTTAATTCTTTTTTAGTTTACTTTATGCTTGTCATTAAACTTGAGGATGTATGCTACCTTGATTCACACTTGAGGAGGTATGTATTATTGTATTTTTTTTTTCCGAATAACACTTGTTGATGCATTATTGTTTGATTTTGATGTATTATTGCTTGAGCAAGTTAAATACATTGTATTTTGAACAAGTTAAAAACCGGGTCCGATTAAAAAACGAGTCCGATTAAAATTTGGTTAGATTTTGGATATTATTAAAAAATTTCCGCTGGGGATGGGGAATCCGTGGGGATGGGGATGGGGCAAGAATCATTCCCCGAAGCGGGGATGGGGACGAGTTTTGTGAGCGGGGATGGGGACGGGGATATACTCCCCTCCGCCCCATTACCATCCTTAGCAACAAAGACAGTCTTGAATCGGAACCCATATGAGGCTTGGGTGGGCCGAAAGCCAATGGTAAGTCACTTGAAGGTGTTTGGTTGTGTCGCATATATTTTGGACAAGGTCGCAAGCTTGATGCAAAATCACAAAAATGTATCTTTGTGGGATATAATCCTCAGTCCAAGGCTTATAAATTGTATAACCCCACAAATGGCAAAGTGTTGATAAGAAGGAACGTGGTATTTAATGAAGCTGCAACTTGGGCTTGGACAAGCAATGAGTCTAACTCCTCCATAGACAATCATCTCATTTCAAATTCGACAGAGTTAATCGCTGTAGATTCACCAAAAAGTTCTCCTGGGAGCTCGTCAACAACATCTTCTGAAACTTCAACTAAAGGTTCACTTGAAATCTCACTTGTATCTTCACCTGCAAGTACACCTACAGCCTCGCTTGTGAAGGAGCTTATTCCGTTGCAAAGATCAACAAGAGTAAGGAAGTCGAATCCTAGATTTGCATCTGCTAACAATTTGTCTTACTCCTTTACTTTACTTATTTCAGACCCCATGTATTTTGAAGAAGTAAAAAATGAAACTGAGTGGTGCAAAGCAATCAAGGAAGAGTTATTGGCTATTAAGAAAAATGAAACATGAGAGTTGGTAGATTTTTCCAGAAGGAAAAAATATTGGCTTGGTGTGGGTGTATCGCACCAAACACAATGTTGTCCATTCGAATTATTTATGTCATACCAGGTCTGACATTACATTTTCTGTTACTGTGGTGTCAAGATTCATGCACAACCCATTGACACATCATTTGGGAGCAGCGAAGCGAATTCGTCCCTATGTTGATAGCACAATTGATTTTGGATTTTCGTACTCGAAGGTCAAAATTTAGACTGTATGGATTTTCCGATAGTGATTAGGCAGATTGTTTGGAGGATCGAAGGAGTACTTCTGGGAGCATATTCTCACTTAGGTATGGTGTTATTTTATGGTCTTCAAAGAAACAAGAAGTAGCTTTGTCTTCATCAGAGGCAGAATATGTTGCGGTTACAGGTGCAGCCTATCAAGTTGTTTGGTTGCGAAGGTTATTGGCTGACTTTCTTCAAATACTAGACGGTGCTACAGAGAACTTTTTTTTTTACGAAAAAGCTACAATTGTCATGACTAAGAATCCATCTTTTAATAGTCGTACAAAACACATTGACATTCGGTATCATTTTATTCGGAAGTTGGTTGCAGATGGAGAAGTAAGTTTGACTTACTGTAACTAGACTTGTTCAATAGTAGGGCCGGGTCGGGTCACGAACCAGGTCAGTCGGGTCGGAAGTTTCTGACCCGTCAGCCCGAGCCCAACCCGACCCGACATTCGGCCCAAGTATCCTTGGCTCGAGCCCATGCCCTACGGACCACAGGATGGGTCAACGGGCTGACTAACTATATAATATGAATTTTTTAATATACAAAAAACTTAAAAATTTACGCATTTAATTTACGTATTTAGTCAGTCATCGGGTCAGGCCGGGCCGGATCACAAAAAATTGAACTTAATCTAGGATTTTTTAAAAAAAGTTAATGTCTTTAGTCAGGTCGTCGAGTCGGGTCACAAAAAATAAAGCCTGATTAAGGATTTTTTTTTTAAAATATACTACACTTAGTCAGGTCATTGGGCAGGGTCGGGTCACAGACCCTTGGCCCGAGCCCGACCCGATCATACTTTGGGGCCCTGACTTTTTCGAGCCGGGTTGGATCACCGTCTAAAATTGTTGCCTTAACCTGCACTTTTCGGGGCCCGACGGGTCCCCGGCCCATTGAACGGGTCTAATTGTAACACAATCAAGCAAGTTGCTGATATTCTCACAAAGTCGCTTCCATGAGCTAAGCATGAAGAATTCAGACTGCAGATGGGTGTGATAAGTTTTGAAGCAAGGGGTGTATTGAATAAGTTACTTCAAAACTTACTTTATTACAATAAAGAATCTTTATGTCTCTTTAATTTGTTGAGAAACATAAGAATTAATGCATTATACGTTAATTGTTGTGTTAGGAGTTTTTTTTACTTTGATTGTAATCTATAAATTGAGATGGAAATAATGAGAATCAGTGTGCAAGTTAAAGATTTCATTGTGTAGTAAACTTTCTCTATGTCTATTGTTAGGAAAGTGTCATAAAATCACCAAATCTCTTGATCCCACAATTATTTGTTTCCCATGTATTAGGATATTATTTAGATTTCCTTATTATGTTGAGTTTCCTAATTGTATTATATTCTAAATCTAATTGGAGTGGGAGTCAAGTTAGGTTATAGGGAGTTTTCCCTATAAATAGGGTACATGTTTCTCAACCAAAAAGACACCAAAAGACACCAAAGCGAGAGAGAAAGATTGAGAGTTGTGAGGGAGAGACCTTTGTGTTGTAATCTCCGTTGTTGTGGATCTCATCACACCCTGTGATAGTGATCTGATTATACTCCTCCTTTCTCATAGTGGATTGGTTTCTGGCTTTCGCCGTCCATGGGTTTCTCTCCGAGTTCTTCGATTTCCCACGTAAACCTTGTGGTTGTGTTCTTTTATCGTTCTTATTATTTTGTTCCTGAATTTTGTCATAATTTCCGTCATCTCAATTTTCGCTTCCGCTGTTACCTGGCTACTATTATTTTCTCTAACAAGTGGTATTAGAGCAAAGTGGAGATGGCTTCGATCACGAAGAGCGAAATTCCAAAATTCGATGGAACAAGGAGTTTCACTATGTGGAGACTGCAGATGAAGGTGGCCCTGATTCAACAAGGGTTGTGGGATGTGATTGAGTATCCTGACTCAAAAACTGACGAAACTATGAGCGATGAAGACTTCAAAAAGCTCCAGAAGGAGATTCAGGGCAACCTGAGTCCACGAGAGTGGAAGAAACAGGAAGATAAGACTCCGGTAGGGATTCAGCTGTGTTTGGCAGAGCATATTCAGAGAGAGGTGATGCATATCGAGAAACCTCGGGAGCTTTGGGCCAAACTGGAAGAGTTGTATATGTCGAAGAGTCTTGCCAACAAGTACAGAATGAAGGAGAAACTCTACACATTGAGAATGCCCTCAGGTACTTCTATGCAAGCACATATCAGTGAATTTGATTCTATTATTACTGAGTTAGAATCAATGGATGAGAAACACATTGATGAGGATAAGGCTTTTCATTTAATTTTGTCCCTACCTGAATCACATAAACAATTTAAGGAGATCATGTTGTATGGGAACCGTGGTGTCCA
This sequence comes from Portulaca oleracea, assembly GCA_029582165.1. Classification (NCBI taxonomy): domain Eukaryota; kingdom Viridiplantae; phylum Streptophyta; class Magnoliopsida; order Caryophyllales; family Portulacaceae; genus Portulaca; species Portulaca oleracea. The sequence goes on from CM055874.1 coordinate 35,540,766, forward strand.
TAACTAGACCTGGCAATTCTCGACCCGACCCGAAAACCCGACCCAAACCGACCCGCAAAAAGTGGGTTTTGAACACGAAATTCCGACCCGGGACCCGAAAATGACCCGACCTGAAGAACCCTGTAAAAAACGGGTCAGGTCGGGTCAGGTTTGGGTCGACCCATTAGGTCAGACACTTTAATTTTAAGTGTTTTGTCTACTTTGGCCTTGTGCAAAAATATGGGCTCATTCCATGAAAATTAAGGCCCAAAAGTAAAATATTGGGTGGTTTTGGAAAGCTATGCGTAGAGAGATATATACAAATGAAATAATCAAATAAAAAATGACCAAAACAAAACCCTAACACTGTCACTCACTCACTCTTTCAGTGAACCCTCAAACTCCTGCAGTCCCGCCTCTCTCCTCTCTTTCAGTAAAATAGTGTATTGTTGTCAAAGGTCAAAGTTCAGTGCATTATTGTCCAATACACCAAAAGTTTAGTATATTAGCTTCCCAAAACCCTATATATTTCATAAGTATTGTTATTCGTGATTGTTGACGTAAACCGCATAATACTTGTAGACTTGAAGATTGTTAAATTTTGTCCATTAGGTGTATATTAATATGTCAATACAACTATGACATATCATGGTGGTCGAACTTGGAATGGAATGATACATTACATAAGCGTCTTTGACTAATTATAATCAATTTTATTAGTTGTAAGTGACTGAGAAAAAGGGCGGTCATGACCCGTACACCAGACCCAAACCGCCCGAAATCGGAATACACCCGACCCGTATTTACCCGAACCCGAAATACACCCGACCCGTATTTACCCGAACCCGATATACGACCGACCCGTAACCCGCCCGCCCGCCCGTATTGACAGGTCTATCCATAACCATAGTGAAGTAAAATCTTGTTTACTATCTAAGGAGAGATTTGATACTGACGGTGATGACCATACTAGTGAGGGTTTGTTTGTGAGGGGCAGGGGCAATGATGGGAACGGGTTTAGAGGGGAATCTGAAAACCGTTCAAAGTCTAAGAATCACCATAAGAAGTGTAACTACTGTGGTAAGAATGGGCATGTAGAGAGTAATTGTTGGACAAAGTTGAAAGACCAAAAGAGGGGTAGTAAGGATAACCATACCAAAACTGGTACTGCAAACTATGTTGAGCCTAATTCAAGTGGTGAGGGGTTTATTGTTACGGATGAGGCTTTGGCTACCTCGGAGAGTAGGATAGCTTGGAATGAGTGGGTTCTTGATACTGGGTGCACCTACCACATGTGTTCTCATAAGAACTGGTTCGAGATCTATGAGAGTGTTAACACCGGGGTTGTGACCATGGGCAACGACTCGGCCTGCGAGATTGCAGGAATTGGCAGCATCAGGATACAGACCCATGATGGCATTGTTAGAACCCTGAAAGAGGTTTGTTATATTCCAAACATAACCCGTAATATGATTTCTTTGGGAACTCTTGCGGCTAACGGTTGCAGGTACGAAGCAGAAGATGGTGTCCTGAAAGTGTGAAGGGGTTCCATGGTTCTGATAAAGGGAACCAGGAAGGGAAACTTATACGCCCTTCAGGGGTCTACAGTGACAGGAACTGCAGCGGCAGTTCCCAACTTTCATGAGTTGAGCATGTGAGAGCCCTGCGGGGCAACACCGTGTGGAGAGGCGTGTTGATGGCGACAGTCAAGATGTTTATCTGGACCGATGATTCGTTGATTTTAGTCCAAGGTGGAGTTTGTTAGGAAAGTGTCCTAAAATCACCAAATATCTTGATCCCACAATTATTTGTTTCCTAATTGTATTATGATATTATTTAGGTTTCCTTATTATGTAGGGTTTCCTAATTGTATTATATTCTAAATCTAATTGAAGTGGGAGTTAAGTTAGATTATAGGGAGTTTTCCCTATAAATAGGGTACATGTTTCTCCACCAAAAAGACACCAGAAGACACCAGAGCGAGAGAGAAAGATTGAGAGTTGTGAGGGAGAGACCTTTGTGTTGTAATCTCCTTTGATGTGGATCTCACCACACCCTGTGATAGTGATCTGATTGTACTCCTCCTTTCTCATAGTGGATTGGTTTCTGGCTGTCGCCGTCCGTGGGTTTTTCTCCGAGTTCTTCGGTTTCCCATGTAAACCTTGTGGTTGTGTTCTTTTATCGTTCTTATTATTTTGTTCCTAAATTTTGTCGTAATTTCCGTCATATCAATTTTCGCTTCCGCTGTTACCTTGCTACTATTATTTTCTCTAACATCTATAAATCCAACATTTAGATAGCCTATAAAAACTCCCAAGGTTAGACTACAACAAACTTAAGATTCTATTAACACTCGGCTCAATGAAAGGTTTTAATACGTTGTAGTGTTATGATTGTAATGTAAGATCCAAATAAGTTATGGCTGCGACTTCTATTATTTTAGTTCTTAACAAAAAGTCAAATTATTGATAATATATTAGTCAAAATCGGGTTGTAACTATAACAACACATCTTATGTCATATCGTAGATCTCAAAGTGATAAACAATAAAAAGAATGCATAATCGCTAATGGCCTACTTGGGAGGAGGGTAAGGATGGTTAAGGGGGTTAAGGAGGGTGCTTAACCCTCCTTACCTCTGCTTGGGAAGGGAGTGAGAGAGTGTAAGGGAGAATAAAGGGGAGTGAGATTTACACCCCCTCCCCTTTACCCCCTCTAACTCTTATTATTCTTACGCGCCAATGTGGGGTGTAACGAAGAGTTTAATTAATTATAACCTACATAAAATAGAAAATGGTCATATTACCCTTAGCCTTAATTGAATCATAACACACACACATCCATCTCTCTCTCTAACTCTCTCTCTCTCGCACACACACACATACAAGCATATCACTCTCTCTCTCTCATCTTTCTTTCTCTCTCTTACACACACACATCTATCTCTCTCTTACACATATGCATCTCTCTCTCTCTCTCTCTCTCTCTCTCTCTCTCTCTCTCTCTCTCTCTCTCTTTCCCTATCTCGCTCGCATCTCTCTCTCTCCCTCTCTCTCTCTTTGTCTCTCTCTCCCTCGCTCGCTCTTGCATCTCTCTCTCTCTCTCTCTCTCTCTCTCTCTCTCTCTCTCTCTCTCACACACACACACAGAGAGTAGACTAAGAGGGTAGAGAGAGAGAGAGAGAGAGAGAGAGAGAGAGAGAGGGTAGAGAGAGAATAGACTGAGATGGTGGAGGGAGGGAGAGTATAGAGAGAGAAAAGTGTCATTCAGATAGTATATATAGAGAGAGGGAAGAGGTAGAGAGAGAAGAGAGAGAGGGAAGAGGGGGAAGGGGTAGAGAGAGAGGGGGAGAGAGAAAGAGAGAGAGAAGGAGGAAAAAGTAGAGAGAGAGGAAGAGAGGGGGAGAGGGGGGAGGGGAGGGTAGACAGAGAATGGGTATTAGAGCAAATGTATGGGTATTATATTGAATTAAGTATAATATGAAAGGGCAAATATGTCAATTAACATTTTACTCTCATGATCTCTCCAAATTGTTCTCCCAAGCAGGGATAAGTAGTTTACCCTTATGAACGCTCTCATACCCTCATTCTTCTTTACTCTTATGAACCCCTACTCTCCATTTTAACTCTCCTCCCAAGCAAAGTGTGAAGTTGGTATCCGAATTCAATTTTATTTTTATCACAAAGGAAAAAGACGCTAATAATAATGCATTTGATAATAAAGGTTAATATCTAATCAATTAATACATAAAATAATATTGTATTAGTACTTTAGTGTGCAAATAATTAAATACTATATTTTTTTAATAAAAAAGAAAGCCTAAATGTTGAAATCCCACAAAAACTATGAACTTTTAGGGACCGAAACTTGTAAACACTATCTTTCACAAATTTGGGAAGTAAACAAATTATTCTACATAGACATATTTATTGATTTGAGTAGCTTCTCATATCATTTATAACGGTCACTTGACCTTTAATTAGATCAAATGCAGTCAATGTCTCTACTATTGATTTTTGTGTGGAAGTCTTTATTAGGCTTCTCAACACGACCATGGTAGTCTTTAGAGCTTCTTAACACACCCTTAACTTAATGTGCGAGAAAACGTTTACGCTAAGTTGTGAAAATGTATATCGGCTAATTATTTTTCTTAGATCCCATATTGTTTAGGCCAGCTTAATGCAGCCAACCCAAAAAGTGTTTTAGCAACACTTTACATTTCGACCGAAGGGTTGACCTGAACCAAACTCGCACGAAATTTATTCCAGACATTTTTAATTTCAGTTTGTTTAAGGTTGAATAGTGTTCAAAAAACTAATTTCAAGTGGGTTCCGACTTGAATTGAGTTCCCGAGTCTAGTCAAATTCTAACAGGTTCATACATAAACATTCGCAAAGAAAATATTATGGCAAACTTAAATATTTAAAGTGACTAGGTAGACTACGTTAAGGCCATATAAAGCCAGAAACAGATCATGTTATCATAAAAATTACGACATGATTTCCCTAGGAAACATCTCTACAAATTAAGATAATTCACGTATGGTCCTAACATTAGACAAATATTGTAAGTAACTTACCATAGCCTTCTCTCTTCGTTGTAGTTTAGTTGCGAGAACAACACCAACATCGTAATAAGTCATTCACAAAAGACAGAACATAAGGATAAAAATACTATCGAAAAAATAAAGAAAATAAATTGACGTTTGAATTAACCTCCTTCAATGTATAGCCTATATTTACACTTTGTCTTTTGGGTCTTAATGATCACTGGGACAAGCAATGTTGCATGGTGTCTCTGCCCTATCGTGATTATACAGGCTATATCAACCATTGAAAGTACAAAATATAAATCAAGAAAGATATGTCATACCTGGAGAAGAATTTGAGTCATACACCAACGACCTTTGCAACTACAAGCAAAAGAGACATTTTTAAATATAAAAAATTGGTACTAGTTTCATCCCTACTTCTCAACACTAACAACCTTTCCATAAATACATCACAAAGGTTGAGCACCTTTGGCCCTTAGGCCCAAATTTATCAACAATTAAAGCTTGTTTTCCAGTTGCAAATTCACTACAGTAGAATGTTGACCTTATACAAATATATATACAACCTAATGAAAGTTGTGTGATTAATTACTAAATTGAGAACGTTGGCACCACATACCAGTTAATAAAATTCCTATTGAGATGACCAAAATGATTCCGAATAGTTTAAGGCTTGGAGTCTCCAATCTAGCACAAGTCACAAACAGAAAACTTATAACATGAAAGATGCAAGTAACTATCTCAAATGCGCAGATATTGAACATTCCAAATGTATCATTTTAATGAAGTCAAGTGATTATTTCTTTGGAATTAATCATCACCTGAAATAGTCTAATAATAAATAATGCAACAATGCATGATTACCGATTCTACGCAACTTTTTAAAACTAATACTTGAAAAAACAATATGATGTATCAGCCGTTACGGAAATCCCACCAAGGGCCCTATGAACCAGCATAACACTTGAGGTATTTAAAATCATACACATAAGCTTTTTGCATAAGAGCCCTAAATTGAATTTTAAACAAAGATGGTTAGTTGGAGATATAATGTTATTCATTGCCACACAACAAGATACCTTAACAAAGCATTATTTAGAAATTAAGTTTCTCTAAATTCTTAACTACATAATTGAACTTATAGTTCTGCTTCCATTACAATGTTTAAACCATACAATAATACAATGCCATCAGTGGCATGCCTCATTATAGTTGACATTGTTGAAGACACTGTAGAAGCTAAAAAAATTGTCGGCAAATTAGAAAATTACACGTGGAAAATAAGTTAAATTTATTTTGGCCAATTATTACCCGCCACGTGTAAAATTAATTACGATGGTCCATTTAATTAAATTTTAAATGGAAATGTATCCTGACCAATACCATCGTGACACGTGTCAATTATGGTGTAGAAAATATCAATTATTTCTTTATTTCAAAATAAAGGAATAATTAATTAATTTGGGCCCAAACCCAAAGCCCGACTCAAACCCTAGGTCTCCAAAGCCTATAAATAGGGGTCTTCTCCCTCATTTTCAACACACTCGGCTGTCTACCCCAGCGGCATTCGGCATTCTGCACTTCAGAGAATTCAGAAGCTCGAACTAAGCGCCTCTCCACCCCAAGCGCCAAGGATCAAGGTCGACAAAAGTTCAAAGCTCCAAGTTTCCTGCACGTCAAGGTACAGACCTACAGCTGAGTTCTTCAGCTCGACTTGCATCTGAGATCGAGATCAAGCGTTCGCGCCCTCGGCTCACCAAAAGTTTAGGAGATTGAATCAGAGGAATACTTTATTGTATTTAATACAGAGATTGTACCCGCATATCTTCAAATATTAATACAAATTATATTTGTTTCTCAATTTCTTGCCTTTATTTATTTCAGGTTCGAAATTTGTGTTTACAAATTTGGCACGCTCGGTGGGACTACTCTGCCTCTCATCTCTTTCTCCAAGAAGTTCAAAATCATCTTCAACTCAAGCGACGAGATGGCACCCAAGAAAGTTGTCTCTCAACCCTCAACAAAGTGGAGCGTTCAAGCTTCATCCCAAGGGTCGACGACTACGAGTGCTACATCAAGCGGAGTAATGACTCGAAGGATGGCGAAGGCTGCCGCCGCTGCTGCTGCAATTTCTGCTCTGTTGGAAGAACCAACTACCAAAGCACTAACCCCGTCACGGAAAAGTCTGGCTGTTGATTCCAACCTCCAGGGAGTGCCTCAAATGACTCCTCGCTCTCGGAGGCCAAGCACTGCAAATACCTTCGGCTCAGTCATGACTACCCCGCGTGGAATGGACGAACTCCAAACTCGCAACAACCCGATCTTCGAGTCTGAGGACTTTGAAGGCCAGGACTACTCCAATGAAGATTCTTCCCCAATGACTGAAGAAGAATATATCTTCTCGGAGGCTGAAATTGAGTCTACTCAAACTGTCATCATGCAAGTAATGACAACTGGCGCTTCCAACATGGAAGAAAAGATTGCAGAGTTGGAAGCTACACTGAGAACACTTGTTAAGGAAAACAAAGAAAAAGACAAAAAGCTCGACGAACAAAGCGAACAGATCGCGAAACTGATGAGGAAGATAGAAAAGCACCCTTATGAAGAGTCTGATGAAGAAACTGACAAGGAGGAATCTGACAAAGAGTCTTCTAAGGGTGATGGCGATGGTGAAATAAAGAAGATCTCGTCTTCAGGATCAATGACTGCGGAAGAGATCCAGTGTATGATTGCCAATGCAGTAAGGGCTCAACTCGGAGAGGCATCGAACAAGAGTCAGTTGTACACAAAGCCCTACACGAAGAGGATCGATGCGCTCCGGATGCCACTCGGCTATCAACCCCCGAAGTTCAACTAGTTTGATGGAAAGGGAAACCCCAAGCAACACGTTGCGCATTTCATCGAGACTTGCAGCAATGCAGGGACAGAAGGAGACCGACTGGTGAAGCAGTTTGTTCGATCATTGAAAGGAATAGCATTCGACTGGTACACGGATTTGGAACCCGAGTCTATCAACAGCTGGGAAGAAATGGAGCGAAAGTTCCTCAATCGGTTCTACAGCACTCAACGTGTTGTTAGCATGACAGAGCTGACGAATACCAAGAAATGGGAGGGGGAGCCAGTCCTTGAATACATCCATCGTTGGAGGGCTCTTAGTCTTGAGTGTAAGGATCGCCTCTCCGGCTTCTCATCGACATGTGCACTCAAGGTATGCACTGGGACCTGCTCTACGTCCTCAAAATGGTCAAGCCAAGGACCTTCCAGGAGTTGGCAACCAAGGCACACGACATGGAGATTACCATAGAGAATCGACGGGGAAAATCTTCATCTTCGTCCGAAGCAAGAAAGGGTACTAACGAGTACAAGAAGAATGCGAAGCCAGTGAAGACTTCGAAGAGGGAGTCCATGTCTGTTTCAACATCAACTGAGGAGCCAGTTCGAATCTCTGCCAAGCCCAAACAAGAAAGTAGAAAAACCACATTCTCGAGGAATGATGCTAAGAAACGTCCTACGTTGAAGGAGCTACAAGAGAAGAAATATCAGTTCCCTGATTCAGACTTATCGAGAATGCTTGATGACTTGCTGGAAAAGGGTGTTATCGAGCTCCCACAACCAAAGAGGCCAGAAGAAGCGGGAAGGACAAACGACCCGAGGTAATGTCGCTATCACAGGGTAGTCAGTCACCCTCTCGAGAAATGCATTACCCTGAAAGAACGCATCATGAGGTTAGCTGAAGAAGGGAGGATAATATTGGACTTAGACAATGTCGAGACTAACTATATTTCGGCACACCTAGCTCCATATGACAGAGAAGATATTATGATGATCCAGTTCGGGAGCCAAGAACCAGTTTTTATCCCCATTTTAGCTAGGGCCTCTCAAAGGAAACATACTGAAGCGCCAGAAGGTCTAGAGGAGGAGGGAGGATGGACTCTCGTCACACGGAGGAGAACTAGGAAGAACAAAGTTCAAGTACCATCGTCTCGCAAAAGAAAGCAACAAGGAGGGGAAAGAAGTTCCCAACCGGCTAAGCAAGGGAAGAGGGTCGACAGCGCTAGGAAGCAGTTTGTCAAAACCTCTGGGTCATTCGAGCAAGATTCACGTCGTCCTCTCACCTTAGGTGAATATTTCCCATGGTACTTCCAACAAAAGGCTGACGAAGTTGTGGTGAACATGGTCTCTTGTTCCGAGCTTGAAGATGAGGACAACGAAGTAAAAAACCAAGACCGTCTTCAGGAAGCTACTGATAAAACTCTAAGGGTTGTGGAGGCCTTACCAGCATGAATGGCATGGGAGAAAATCTTTCATCTTCCTAAAGAAATGCGTCGTCATGTTGCCACGGCATTGCAGCATCCTGAGCTTTACGCCGACAAGGTCCAAGACGTGGGAGAATCGTCTAGCACTTTCACGCAGTGTGTTTCTTGCAACACATCTATCACCTTCACGGATGATGACTTACTTCTGGGCTCTAAGCTCCACAACCGTCCTTTGTTTGTATCTGGATACATTCGTGGACAGAAGGTCAAACGCATTCTGGTTGATGGAGGATCTGCGGTGAATATCTTGCCAAAGTCAACGATGTCTGAATTGGGGATCACAATTGAAGAGCTCTCCAAGAGTCGTACAATGATACAAGGGTTCAACCTCGAAGGTCAACGAGCACTTGGGATGATTCGGATTGAGCTATCAATGGGCGATTTGTCTACAACTTCAATTTTCCACGTCATTGACTCCAAGACTTCATATAAGTTATTGTTGGGGAGACCATGGCTACATGAGCATGGCATCGTAGCCTCCACTCTACATCAATGTTTGAAGTATTATAGAGGCGGGGAAAGAAAGATTGATGGTGATGTTAAGCCTTTTAATAGGGCTGAATCCCACTTTGCAGATGCAAGATTCTTTGAAGAGACTGTGACGTTTAAGGAGGCGATGCCCTCGTCAATTGCCTCCACAGGCAAAAGGGTCTTGAAGAAAGATGTTGAGGTAGTGACGGACGATATACGGGAGGTACCGCATAAAGAGGAAAGGTCAGTGGCACTCCGAGCCGCCAATAAGCAAGTTGCTCCATCATCTGGCGCGGTGCTACCAGTTCTAAGGTACATACCTAAGTCTCGCCGAAAGGAAGGGGAATCTCCTTTTGCCGAATATACAACTAGAAGCTCGAAGAACGCGTCTAGCAAGAAAGTCAGTGAAGAGGGTCTGAGTGCACTCAAAGCAAATGCGATCATCCCTATCCTCCATCCACGACAGAACAAGACAAAGAAGCCACCTCTCGCCGGGTTTGTGGTGTCGTCTAAAGAGGGTGGCGATCTACCGACTCCAAGGACTAAGGAAGGGTTTGACCCGAAGGCGTACAAGCTTATGGAAAAATTTGGGTATGACTTTCACAATCCGGCGCCCTTAGGAGAGGTAATTGAGGCTAAACCATATGGCCTTAATGACACACAGAACAAGATCCAGGAGCAAGGAGGTTCGGTAAGGGTATCTAAGGTTGGTCTTGGTTATGAGCCAATACAACCAGTTAGAATCTCGGCGCGAAGAAAGGAGAAGAGATCTGAGGTTCAGTACATTACAGCTGAAGAGACTGATGCCAGTGAAGAGGAAAGCACCCAGCCTAAGCCAAGGTCCTCCGTATTCGATAGGCTACAGCCAGCTACTTCTAGTGAACGCCCCTCCGTCTTCATTCGAATAAGAGACACACCTATCAGAAGGAGATCTGTTTTCAGCAGAATCAAGGGGCATTCTCAGCAAAAGCCTTCGGTGTTCACCAGGATAAAAGCTAGTGAGGAACTATTGGAGCCACAACTTCGTCAAGGAGACACTTCCGTGTTCGAACGCCTAGGAGTCACAAACGACGTTCAAAGCTCCGTCCCTTCTCGCATGAAGCATCTTTTTACCTTGGATATAAAGACAGATGGTTCCCTTAGAGTCAAGAGGCGTACTGTGGATCTGACAGGTCACCAGGTAAATACCAAATCTGAAAAGGAGTCCAGCAAAGAAGAAGTTGTGTCAACCGATCATATTACCATCACAGAACACCAAGAGCCTGAGGATGAAATAGAGCTTGCTGAAACTCCTAAGACTCTTGAAGATGGGGGGCAAGCAACGGTCGACGATTTGAAAGAGTTAAATCTTGGAACAGTAGAGGAGCCTCGCCCTATCTATGTAAGCTCTCTGCTCACATCGAAAGAAGAGGGGGAGTATTTCAGACTCCTTTCAGAGTATAAGGATGTATTTGCTTGGAATTACAAGGAGATGCCCGGATTAGACCCGAAGGTTGCTGTTCACCGCCTGGCTATAAGGAAGGGCGTCTCACCCAAGAAGCAGCCTCAACGGAGGTTACGACCTTAACTAGTTCCAGAAATTGAAAAAGAGGTCAACAAGCTCATCGAAGCAGGATTCATTCGGGAAGTGAAGTACCCGACATGGATTGCAAACATTGTCCCAGTAAGGAAGAAGAACGGACAACTTCGCGTCTGTGTGGACTTCCGCGATCTTAACGAAGCCTGTCTAAAAGACGACTTCCCCCTACCCATCACTGAACTTATGATTGATTCCACCACGGGTCACGAAGCCTTGTCATTTATGGATTGTACCGCTGGATATAATCAAATCCCAATGGCACCAGAAGACCAAGATGCGACTGCATTTCGAACACCAAAGGGCATATTTTGTTACAAGGTAATGCCATTCGGCTTGAAGAATGCCGGAGCGACATATCAGAGAGCGATGCCGAAAATATTTGGCGACATGCTTCATAAGACGGTGGAATGTTATGTCGATGACTTGGTGGTTAAGTCAAGGAAGAGGGCGGATCACCTTCAGAACCTTCGTCAAATTTTCGAACGATTGAGGAGGTGTCAACTTAAGATGAATCCTCTTAAATGTGCATTTGGTGTTACCTCTGGAAAATTTCTAGGCTTCGTCGTTCGCCATAGAGGAATCGAGGTTGACCAAGCAAAGATTAAAGCGATCCAGGAAATGCCAGAACCTAAGAATCTCAAAGAGCTCCGCAGCCTTCAAGGTCGACTAGCCTATATTCGGTTCATATCAAATCTCATTCGTCGCCACCCTTTCACCACCTCATGAAGAAGGGTGCTCCTTTCAAGTGGGATAACTCGTGTCAAAAAGCTTTTGATTCCATCAAGAAATACTTATCAACCCCTCCGGTCTTAGGAGCGCCGATCCCTGGCAAGCCCCTCATACTTTATGTTACGGCGCAGGAGAGGTCATTGGGGGCATTGTTCGCTCAACACAATGAAGAAGGAAAGGAAAGAGCGTTGTATTACCTAAGTCGAACTCTGATCGGAGCTGAGTTGAACTATTCTCCTATAGAAAAGATATGTTTAGCCCTGATTTTCGCTGTTCAGAAGCTAAGGCACTACATGCAGTCTCACACGGTGCAGGTCATCTCTAAGGCAGATCCTATCAAGTACATCTTGTCAAGACCGGTGTTGAGTGGTCGTCTGGCAAAGTGGGCTATGATCTTGAAGCAGTACGACATTGTCTATGTCCCGCAAAAAGCAATCAAGGGACAAGCATTAGCTGACTTCTTAGCCGAGCACCCGATTCCTAACAACTGGGAGATAAGCGATGACTTGCCAGGGGAGGACGTGTTCTTCGTAGACATCTTTCCATCGTAGGATATGTATTTTGATGGAGCTGCGAGGCATGATGGCGCTGGAGCAGGGGTTGTATTTGTTTCTCCTGAAAGACATATTCTAACATATTCGTTTGTTCTTACTCAATTATGTTCAAACAATATGGCGGAATATCAAGCTTTGGTCCTGGGACTTCAAATGGCTACTGAAATGGGGATAAAGGAGCTCAACATCTACGGTGACTCACAGTTGGTCATTAAGCAACTTCTTGAAGAATATGAAGTTAAGAAGGAAGACTTGGTGCCGTATCACAAGATGGCGTTGCAATTGTTAGAGAAGTTGGACATAGTCAAGGTAGAGCATATTCCAAGGAGTCACAACAAGATGGCTGACGCCCTCGCTAATCTGGCGGCCACTTTAGCATCAAGGCGTAAGAGAACATAACGATTCCGCCATACCGATGGGTCGTAGCACCGCCAGACCAGGAGTTGGAAGAAGAGGTCAACGCAATCGGTGCTCTTGAAACCGAGGTAGAGGATTGGCGCCAACCCATCATGGACTACTTAAAGCATGGAAGGCTACCTAGTGATTCTAAGCATAAGACAGAAGTCCAACGGAGAGCCTCTCGGTTCGTCTACTACAATGGTACCCTTTATCGGCGCTCCTTCTCAGGACTCTGGTTGAGATGTCTAGGCTTGGACGAAGCAAAGCAAGTGATGGAAGAAGCTCACTCAGGGACGTGTGGCGCGCATCAATCAGGTCCTAAGCTTCAGGACCGTGTCAAGAGGATGGGATACTATTGGCCCACGATGGTACAAGATTGCATGGACTATGTCAGGAGGTGTGACGCTTGCCAGTTTCATGCCAACTTCATACACCAGCCTCCAGAACCACTTCATCCTACGGTAGCATCGTGGCCGTTCGAAGCATGGGGTCTTGATGTTGTTGGACCAATTACGCTTAAGTCGTCGGCTAGTCATTCTTACATCTTGGCCGCTACGGACTACTTCTCCAAATGGGCAGAGGCGATTCCTCTTAGAGAAGTCAAGAAGGAAAATGTAGTTGACTTCATAAGAACACACATCATCTACCGGTATGGCGTGCCTCGATACATCATCACGGATAATGGCAAGCCATTCGTCAACAGTTTGATGACGAGTTTTTGTGAAAAATTCAAGTTTGCTCAACATAAGTCATCCATGTATAATGCTCCTGCAAATGGCTTGGCAGAGGCATTCAACAAGACGTTGTGCAACTTACTCAAGAAGATTGTCTCAAAATCTAAACGGGATTGGCATGAGAAGTTAGGAGAAGCTCTGTGGGCATACCGAACGACTTACAAGACGCCGACCCAATCAACACCCTTTGCTCTCGTGTACGGGGTAGAAGCTGTGCTCCCCTTGGAGATCCAATTTCCGTCACTTCGTGTTGCTATACAAGAGGGCTTGGCCCTTTGCTCTCGTCACTTCGCCTAGAGGAGCTAGAGGCTCTTGATGAGAAGAGGCTTCAAGCACAACAGAAGTTGGAGTGTTATCACGCTCGACTGTCGCGAGCATTCAACAAAAAGGTTCGGCCACGCTCGTTCAGTGTTGGAGATCAAGTACTAGCTGTGAGAAGGCCTATCATTGTCTCGTGCAAGTCTGGAAGCAAGTTCACTTCCAAGTGGGATGGCCCTCATGTGGTGCACGAAGTCTACACAAACGGTGCCTACAAGATAGTCGACGCAGAAGGAGTGCAGATTGGACCCATCAACGGGAAGTTCCTGAAGCGGTACTATCCTTGAAGTTCAACAATTGTAAGCTCCCGAACAAGAGCCAAAACTGTTCACCAAAAAAAAAAAAAGAGAGAGAGTTTATTTTCAGTTCATTTCTTGCAATGTAATACTCCTAGCCCGCAAGAGTATAAACTGTGAACGGCTAAATAAATAAAAGTTCTTTCTTTTTCCTACATGAACTACGTATGGCTTGATCCTTTTGGGGTTTTGCATTCCCTTTAGGTACGTAGGCAACTTAGGCATATGCCTGGTACAGCCGTAAAAGAAAGTTAAATGAAGTTTGTTTCGTTTACAGTGTTGTCATACATGTTATTGCATAAACTAGAAGTGGGAGCTATTTTATTGCAATATAACTAACACTAACGATAACATATGATAAAATAAAAAAAGATTAAGGTAACAGTCCGCTGGAAAAAGCCAAAGAAAATAAAAGATCCGACAAAATTCAAAAAAAAAAGCGCTAAACAAATCTCAAGCGTCTAATCTCTTCAAGAGCTCTTGGACACGTCTCCTCGCTGTCACAACTTCAGCCTTCTCTTTTTCAGTAGCTTGCGGTGTCTCCAAAGCACCAAGTTCCCGCTCAAGGACAAACACCTTATCCTTGGCCCTCTTAAGTAAGGCATCGGTCTCAGCTAGCTTGCTATGCAACTTTTGCTCGTCCGCTTTCACTTCCTCAAGTTCAGCTTCAAGTATCTTCCTACGCTTATGAGCACGAAATATAGCCGAAGTCTCTTCATCAAAGTGCTTGTCAATCTCTGCAACCGAGGCTTGGGCCGCTCGGAGTTCAGAAGACAAAGTTTCCCGTTTAGCTAAAGTCTCTACTGTAGGGATTCGCCTCTCCACTTGAGCTTCTAACTTAAGGCACCGTTCAGCTCCTTGCAAATATGTTTCGACAAGCTCCTTTAGCTCCGAAGGATCTGCGTCAAGAGACGACAAGGTTCCATAGAACTTCTCGGCCTCCGATTTCAGGTTCTTAATATCATCTTCCGTCCGTGGAATATACCTCTTTAATTGCTGAAGAAACCGTCGTCGCACCTCACCAGCCAGGCCATGGGAGATTTTGCCAGGAAAGTAGGCGGAAGCAGACGGAGTAGGTGAATGAGCCCGATTGTCGTCATGGACCGGTGGGGGCATTATGTCAATTGATGCAGTGGGCTCACGACTCCTTGCGAGCGGTGCCGTCAAGGTGTTCTCACTGCCATCATCCCCGAACATTTCTTCAAGCAGCTCCTTGCTCGTTGGAGTCAACTCCTGCACAGGCAAGAAAAATATATCAATTCATCTATGTATCCGCCATCAGTAAAAGAAACAAAGGGAGAAAGGGGTAGGTTGATGAGTTATAGACTTGCCTTTGCTCTGTTTTTGGACTTAGACAAGCTAGTCACGCTGTTTGATTTACCCCTTGACCTTGGCGTGATATCTAAGCCTTTCAAAGCCTCAATTTTCTCCCTCCCAGGTGAATCATGAGAACTCTTTTGAGGAGACAAGTCCGGACCAATAGAGGAGCTACCATCTCCTTCCTCCCTAAGATCATCAATAGGAGGAACAACTTGAACAGTAGGGGGCATGACAGGCTTATGTGCTTTTGTTTTTCCATCAGTGACAACCAGAACAGAGGCATCGTCATTAACTTTCACCCTACGAGCCTTAGGTGGCGTTGTATCAGCATGAATGAGCTTCTTAGTCTCCGAAGAAAAGAGATCCTGGCGATAAGATTTCCACCAGTTGGCATACTCTACTGTAACCATCTTGGACTTTGGGCCTGGTGTGCAAGGAATAGTCACTGTGGATCTCATCCCCTGCTTTGTCAGATTGTACCAGTAGCATGCCGCGTCTTCTAAAGTACCACCGCGAACAGTCTTGCTGGGATCACTAAGCACATCCTGATAAAAACCAAACTGACGCCCGAATTTACAAGGGAAGTACGACTCTATTATGATAGTCCTCCCCTGGCGTAGCGTCAGAAAACCGCTACGCATGCAGACCATGTAAGTCTTCCAGCCAGTGGACAATACAGGAGTGTCAGTCAGTTCCCGACAGGTGTCCATCAACTCAGCAATACAATATACACGTGACTCCTCAGGACGCCTCAGTAATTCACGTGACCTCTGTCGATCAAATGTTTGGTCCATTCTTTCTCCTGAAAGTTTAATCATTTTAGGAGAATGGTTGTCTTTGAACTTAGGATGCTCGAAATGAGTCTCGAAATAGGTGCCCAACCAGCCATAAACATATTGCACAGGGAAAATAACCTCAAGCTTACTCAAATTCTTAGCAGAGGAGATCTTGTGCAAACCCTGGTAGACACTAGCCAGAGTTGGGATAGCTAAATTCACACATTGCCCATGCGTCCGTGGCAGCCTTGAACACACCAGGGCAGATGAGGTTAAGCTTGTCAGTTGGTAGTGCAAAGCAACATAACCAGCAAGATATGAGGGCGGCTAGGTAAACTTCTTCAATCAGTGACTCGGGAAGGCCGAGAAGAGCAAAAGGACCCCTTTCCTTCTTGGTCCGTGCTGGACGTTTAGCGATGGATCCAGGAGGATAGTAAGTCTCTGGTGGAACTCCTTTCCGTCTTCTATTATCTCGTGGGGGAGGGCTTGCATACTTCTTCGAGCCACGATACCAGAAACGCACCCATTCGCTAGCAGGAAGTTGAATAGTGCCATTGACATCTTGACATTGGTTGCGAAAAGCAGAAAATAGATAAATGCAGGACTTTGGTATGTCACTATCTTCTTGGCCGGCAGACAACAACGCTTGGGCGGAAAGAACAATTTCTTCATAGTAAGACCCATTGGCCGGAAGCCCAGCTATTTTCCACATATCCCACAAGGAAATCGACATTTCTCCATCCTCTGTGCAGAAGGTGTTAGTAATAGGGCACCATAGTTCACAGAAGGTCTTGAAAACATTGAGGCTGAGGTCGTAGGAAAACAAAGACGCATATAATCCGTTGTAAATCCTCCAGTCTATGAGTTTGTCTTTATTACGACCAAGAACATCCTCAAGCCACTCCCAGTAACATGGAATATAGATGTTGTCGATAGGCGAGAAAGTCCCCCATGTTATTGACCCGTCTACAATACGATGGTAAAGCAAGGGTGATGGTTTTTGTACTGGGACTGAAGCTCCGAACAAAGGAGAAATAAGCTTTAGAGCATTATGGTTGCGTGTGACGGTGCCGTCTGAGTTCAGTACATCGCGGGTAGAAGTGACACTCCAATGAGAATCCGTGAGCTTATCGTTGAGCAAGGATTTCTTGGAGGGTAGCGGCGTCGGCACATCAACTCGAAGTGTTATTCCATCCTCAATGGCGTCGTCTTTCTTGTCCAAAATGGTGACAGATGGCGATTTCGAAGACGAGTCAACAAAGTGCACCATGATCTCTATCGATGGCGATGATCATCGACCAGTCCTGAAGAGAGTAGTCTAGGACTACCCTACGTCAGTACGCTGAGGAGTAACCCAAGGAAGCCGAGGCGATGACACTGTCGACCCAGACAGTCCTGAAGAGAGTAGTCTTGGACTACCCTACGTCAGTACGCTGAGGAGTAACCCAAGGAAGCCGAGGCGATGACACTGTCGACCCAGACAGTTCTGAAGAGAGCAGTCTAGGACTACCCTACGTCAGTACGCTGAGGAGTAACCCAAGAAAGTCGAGGCGATGACACTGTCGACCCAGACAGTCCTGAAGAGAGTAGCCTAGGACTACTCTACGTCAGTACGCTGAGGAGTGGCCCACGAAAGCAGCAATGACACAGTCGACCTAGACAGTCCTGAAGAGAGTAGTCTAGAACTACCCTACGTCAGCACGTTGAGGAGTAAGTCGCGCAAGCCAAGACAATGACGTAGATCAAACCTCCAAAAGTCAGCAACAATTAAGCGGAACCCTTCTCAGATCACTACACCAAAAAGATAACAAAGAGACAAATGTTAAAAATAATATGTTATATATTATTATTATATATGTTATATTAAAAAAAAGAAACAAAAAAAAGGAAAAAAAAAGGAAAAAGTCAACAAAAGAAAAGAAAAAGTCAATTTTTTTAAAGGGAGTACGTGATGATTTATATCATCACATTCACATTGTGATGATTTTGGCTCCTTCTTTTGGTGGGGCCCGCATAAAAAAAATATATAGGAAAGAATGGCTTCATGCGTATAGAATTTTAGGGAGGATAAACTCATTGTCAAATCAAGCGGACCCTACAAGCATTTAATTTAAATCATTCTCTAACGTGGACATTGTTGAATTTACAAACACCAGTCGAAAAGCCAGCAAACTAGCACCGTTCTTCCTCCTATCCTTTTTTTTTTATTTAATCCATCCAAGAATCCACCACAATGATGCTATTCTCAAAAGATTTTTTTTTCCTTCACTTGCTCTGGTGTGATAGATTGAAGAAGGGTCAAAAAAAAAAGAAGAAAGAAAAACTGTGAATGAAATATCAGCACCATGATCATCATCAAAAGGAGAAAAAAAAGATTGCTCACTATTTTTCTTTCCTTCACTTCCTTCACTTGCTCTGGTGCACAATTGCAAATCAATCAAGCCATTAAAGAAGGGTTGATATATATATATATATATATATATATATATATATATATATATATATATATATGAATGTGATAGATGACAATGATCGAGCAGATTGGTGAGTGCAAACGAATAAAAAAAAAATGTATTCAGTTGCCAAATCAAGATCACATGCAATCGTCTTCCCAAAATCAAGAATCATATCATAAAAAAAAATCAGCATCATAATCATCACCATGATCGACAAAGGTCATGATGGACAAAGGTAAGAGACTTGATCATGATAAAGTTCAGTTGTTACAAATCATTATCATCATCAAGATCAAGATCATCATCAAAATTGATGATGATGAAAACAGAGTAAAGAAAGTTGGGTGCATGGTCATTCTCATCAAGCTCTCTACGGCCTCAAAGTCAAAATCGCAAGAAAAATCATCTGCTCTAGTCAAGATCGGATCATGATCATGATCGTCAAGATTGCAAAAGAAAAAAAAAACAGAGTAAAACATCTGAGAAAGAGCAGGACTGATGAAGCAAGTAAGATGGTTGATGTTAGGTGGAAAAAGTTGAAAAAAAATAGTGTCAAGTTATAGACCTTGAACACTGAAGTTGTAAAAAAAAAAAGGGGGAGAAAAAAGCTTGAGGCTAAGAAGCATAGGGTTATAAAAGAGAAAAAGCATGTGGATGAAGAAAAGCAAGAGTTGAAGAACAAAGCATACCGGTGGTTTTTCTCAATCAGAAGCTGTGAAAAAAATAGGTTTCAAGGGATGTTTTATAGTGTTCGTTTAACTAGGTCTTTCAATCTTACTTGGACTCCTAAATCCACAAAGTATATATCAGATATAGTTATTCTCGGATATATTATGGGAGAAGGAGAATTCTACATGAATCCATCTTCTAGTAAATTTGGAAGTCAACCCACTGCTATTAGGTGATTAAAAAAAAAGAAAAAAAAAAGAGGCCAAAGAGTTTGGCGTAATGGGCTATTTAAACACACCCCACAAAGTTGTTTAGCCCAATTAGCAAAGTAGATTAAAATGATTTGTGTTCGTGAACTAATGTTCGAGACCCAACCGCTCCAAGCAATCGAGATTTGTGTTCGCGGCTGACTCTCAAAGGGGGCATTTGTAGAAGCTAAAAAAATTGTCGGCAAATTAGAAAATTACACGTGGAAAATAAGTTAAATTTATTTTGGCCAATTATTACCCGCCACGTGTAAAATTAATTACGATGGTCCATTTAATTAAATTTTAAATGGAAATGTATCCTGGCCAATACCATCGTGACACGTGTCAATTATGGTGTAGAAAATATCAATTATTTCTTTATTTCAAAATAAAGGAATAATTAATTAATTTGGGCCCAAACCCAAAGCCCGACTCAAACCCTAGGTCTCCAAAGCCTATAAATAGGGGTCTTCTCCCTCATTTTCAACACACTCATTGTCTACCCCAAGCATTCTCGTGACTTCAGAGAATTCAGAAGCTCGAACTACAAGCGGCCTCCAGCTCCCAAGCGCCAAGGATCAAGGTCGACAAAAGTTCAAAGCTCCAAGTTTCCTGCACGTCAAGGTACAGACCTACAGCTGAGTTCTTCAGCTCGACTTGCATCTGAGATCGAGATCAAGCGTTCGCGCCCTCGGCTCACCAAAAGTTTAGGAGATTGAATCAGAGGAATACTTTATTGTATTTAATACAGAGATTGTACCCGCATATCTTCAAATATTAATACAAATTATATTTGTTTCTCAATTTCTTGCCTTTATTTATTTCAGGTTCGAAATTTGTGTTTACAGACACGATGATGGAAAATGGGAAAATGAAAAAAAGATTAAAGATAAGAATTCAACATCCTTGTATTTGATTCAAGAGAAGAATTCAGGGCCCCCGTGTCGGACTAAAGAAAATATTAGCATTGCCTTGCATGATTAGTAAGAAATCATGATACTCAATATCCAATAATCAATGTAACATTTTTCATAAAGACTAGCAAAACCCTTATTTATAAGTAAACAATCTTCCTAATACTAAACCTTATAGGAATAGGAAACTAGTATATATAATAATATTCCTAAATAAACTAGAAAACTATAATATTACTAACAAGAATAGAAAACTATATACAATAATATCATAAATCTACTAAATTATTATTAATAATAAATATACTAGTATGTTTTTCCACCAATTTCTCCAGTATGAAAAAAGTTTGCCTCTGGAGCGTTAGTATGAAGAGAGGCAACAAAAAATGACCTTGTGTTTCATAGATGTCTAGGATGATGAAAATCCATCAATCAAACATCATATTCACTTCATTGCACATGAGAAAATGGAACTCTGCTTTAAGGTCCTCTATAAAAAGTACCAATTGAATGATGGGATGAAGCTTCTTGCCAACAAGACATTATTTAGGGAGAAATAAATTAATATACTCAAGTGTTCCTCTTGATTTCAGCTCGTCTTGTGTGTTACCATTTCCAATTTCAAAAATGTAAGGAGCTTCAGAGCCTATAATCTTGACCTTGTTGACATTCAATTTGAGCAGTCAGAAATAATGGAACTCATTTAATTTGGAATGCACAATTGTCTAATATACCCTCATATAAACTCTGTATAATATATGATTCTCTAGCATTGTATGCATCATAGAACATGAAAACTAGGAATAATCATCATCATCTTGTAGAAGACCATAAAGAATGGATTTCATGAGTGAGCGAATCATAGGTAATTGGTCCTATCTAATGGATACAAGAAAATAACTAAAAAGATTCAAGACAAGAGCATCACAAGATTAGATCTCACTTTGGCCATAGTATTATGTACATGGAGCCTTTTATGGAAGGATTGGTTAGTTGTATTTTGTATGTTCTAAAAAGATGACATGATAAGTGCAAACACGTATTCATAGACTCATCATCAAATGGAGGATCTAGGGCATTAATTTGGATAAGTTCAAATAGACATGAGGAAAGGAAAACCTAACGTCAATATTCTCATGAGCAAGGAGCACTTCTATAATCAAAACTCATTATAGTGGTTCAAGAGTATCCCAAATGTATTTTTGAGGGGGTGCCATACCTTAGACAATGACGCTTCAACTCTATCCGACAATTCAATAAGATCATTAAAAGATGATTATGGAATTCTTAATTAAGTTCCAACTTTTAACAGTTGACTTGAAAGCTCTTTGTGTAATAGCCAAGTTGGTTTGAGAGATAACATCAAAACAAAAAGTAGATAAGGAAATCGCAAATCATTCGAACACAAAAATTGCAAAAGTAGTCTGCCAGGAATGCCAGTGTTGAGGTGGTGGATGAGATAAACAGGTATCAACTAGGATTAATTAATGGTTACTTGGATATTGTGTAATTTTATTTTCAAGGAGTGGATGGCAGTGAAATGCAGAATTTGGGTTAGGCTCGAGATCAAGAACATGCTTTTATTCCAATTCCAAGTCAATACAAAACTCAAAAAATAAAAAACAAAATAAAGATAAGAATTCGACTTCGTCATGTCGTATTCAAGAGAAGAATTCAACATCTCTGTGTTAGGTTCAAGAAAAGATTAGCTTCCCCATGCATAATGCGTAATAATAAATCATGTTCAATATTCAATGATCAATGTATTGTTTTCATAAAGGTCAGCGAAGGCTGTGAAGCCCTTGTTTATATGGAAACTACCTCCCTAAAACTAAACCTTATAGAAATAAGAAACTAGTATAACACTTCTTATGAAACTAGGAAACTATAATTTTCCTTTCAAAAATAGGATAATGTATTTAATAAAATCATAAATCTACTAAATATTATTATTCCTAAATATACTATGTAATTCCAACACATGGGTATGGAAATCTTAAATTAAGATTTATTACTTTATGTTTAACTTTTTTTTTTTCTATTTGCTTCTTTCTAACGGTTGTGGTGCCAAAGGATGAATTTATGAACATAGGCGCCATGATTGAAATGGGGACACATATAGTGGATCGATATGACTGCCATTTTCCTGTTTCTTTTAAAACTCTAGGCAGTTTTGAAATTTCACTTGATCCTCAAAGAAAAATCAACTTAGTTTTATATTAAAGGGATTCATAAGATTAGTTTCGAAACCCAAAATAACAGTCTTCTGGTTGAAGTTGTTCGTAATTTTTGATAAAACAACAATAAAAGAAAGGATCTAATGGAAATTAACAGGTCACTGGGAATAATCCTTTTTGTGTTCCCTCTAGAGTATTCTATCGTTACAACCACGTCTAATCAAGTCTCAATATTTTATCCTTCTTTATTGTCTAAAGACCTTTTGCTTCTTGACACTTGTCTACTACATTCTTTATGTAACCCTTCCCCATATTCATACCCACCAATACAGTAAGTGAACAACCAATTTTAAAAATGACAACTTTGTTTACTGTCCCTAAATTTACTATAGTACTTCCATATGATAGAATACTCTAGAGTAATCCATCATTTGTGGTAGAATAATATAGGACACAGTTGTATAGTGTTTTACAGAATACCCCTTGTTTCTTGTACACTAATGTATATTAGTATGTATACACATACCCAGAAACTCTTAATTGTAGAGGGCCCCGCACTATTCTTATAATTATCTTTTCATATGGTATCAAAGCTAGACAGAGCAAGAGATCTTTGCTTCGAATATCAACACCCCTATGTTTATTTATGCAAGATAAATGGTGTTTTTATGACATTCGTGGTTGAAACCCAAAGGACATTCTAGTTAGGGGTGTGTTAGAAGTACTAAACCATCATTAGGCTATCAACCATCAACTTATGTTTTTGGTTAAATTGTCTCAAATGATATCAGCGCATTGTTTACTATTATATAGTGTCACTACTATAAGGTGGACAACCCCATTGATTTTTGGATGGTAACATTCCTTAACCACCCTTATATATTATTGACTCCACTAGGCAATCTTGTTTAAATCTGGATTTCTTACCCTGGCTACGTACTAATCAACAAGTTAGGGCTTGGTTATTTGTATCTTTCTCCCATAATATTAACATTGAAATCTGAGACTTGCAACACTTGGAGCATATCGTGGCGGGAGAATAAGAATTTTGTACTTGAATAAGAAGATAATAGTGTTCTTGTTGATAATAGTAACATAAGCTTGATTGAATAGGACAATAACAACACCAAGAAGATTACTATAAGAAGCTTGAACTCCCAAGAAAGAGTTTATACGAACTTGGGTAAAGGCTAGGCACTACCAAAAACTAACAATTCATCATAAATTTGCTAAAGGAAATCCACCACAAATTTAACAAAGGAAAAACTCGCAACACCACCATCAATAAAATTGGATAAAGTAAACAAGGTTTGAGAGAGAGGTTCTTGAGTTGGTCTCAAAAATACCATTCAATTCTTTCAACTTAGTTAATGTTCTCTCTTTACGATTACCCTTTTGTAGGTAAGGATAGGGATTAGCCCCAAGAGAGGTAAGCATCAAAAAAGACCATTAACCTTGTAGTTAATGACATCTTAGAGCCTAATTGAAAACACAATAACAATAATTATAACAGAATAGAAAAAGCTATCCTTAATGAAAGACTAAGAAATCCATATCAACATACGTGTCCCGGCGCGAGACAGGACATCGCGACTGTGACACGATGGTTTGCGCAAGGGGCCAGCTTTCGGGGCAAGCGCCACAGGCGGGACGGTGATCGTCGCTGTCACGACGTGGCGATGGGCGATTCCATTCCAAAATCAACTTCGCTATGTCATGGTCGCGAACCATCTAGTTGCGAGCACGACGCAAAACATGAGAAAATTTGTCATGGTCGTGACCTAGGTGTCGCGAGCGTGATGCCCCGTGGGACACAAATCCATCAAAAAATTGTCTAACACATGGGACGAGGAGGAAAAGGGTCACGGTCACGACCAAGATAGTTACTCCCGCGACGTCCCTTACCTCTAGTCAAGGCGTCCTAGCCTGTATGTCACGGTCGTGACAATGAACATTACGGTCGTGACAACCCAGCTACACTTCAAACCAAGGTCTTCCTTCACCCTAGCACCTCCTCTCTAATTCCGTCTTCATTATTTGTGCCGATTGGGGAAAAAACACCTCCCTAGAGGCTATCCTAACCCATCCATTGGATGGTCATGATCGTCCAGCTCGGACTCGGGTCGACATGAAATTGTATCTCCACGGGAGGCAAGGAGCGACCCTTTTAGCCCAGGCCACGAGGGCAGAAAAGAAAAGTTGGACGCTTTAACACTCTAGTTAATTTTGTACCTGTTTGCATAATCCCTTCTTTACTGCAACTGTATCTAAGTTAATGGAGCTTCAGCGTCATCTTTATAATCTTACAAAGTTTAACTCCCAATCTGTGGAGGCGTATCTCTATGACATTAAGGTAATCGATGACTCTCTTGCTACTATTAATGCCCCATTCAGTGATTAAGAATTAGAATAGTACATTCTTTCTTGCCTTAATGGTGAGTGTGACAATGAATATTTTAATATCATTGTAGCTTATATATTAGTGGGAACGTTACTTTTAATGACTTACGTGCCAAATTATTCCTTTGTGAGCAACATGTTAGTGACTTGCGGGAGAAACTGATGTGGTTTGCGACCAAGCCTTGGTGATGTAGCACTCTATCCTGCCAAGACAATAGAGCCCCCTCACTTCATTCACTAACATCACAAAATACCCTACACTGGGTTCTCCCAACACCTGAAGCACTAATACTAGGCCCACGCATGGCGAGGGTATGGCCGAGGTCATACACTCAGTAGAGATTGTGGCAACTTACGATCTTCGCCTTCCTCGCTTCCACCACCGCAAGCACCGGCACAACCACTTGCATCAGGTATATCTACGGGTTCTTATTCTCATATTGTTAATGCTGCTAAAACTGCTCCTTCATCAACTACAGCATTTATTAATGCTCAGTGCTCTTATCCTCCAAAAGTTGTTATTGAACTCTCCTTTTGTTCATGTCCTTTGTACTCTCGACACCTTCTTTATAACTCAAAACAAATACATCCATGACTTCTTTAGCACTTTAACCTCAAATCCTCCAAATTTATCATCACTCCTTACCCATATTTGCATCGTTATCACTACTAGATGGAGAATTACTCCTTGATCCTTCCCTTTATAGGACCATGGTTGGCACATTGCAATTTTTGACACTTACCAGTCCCAATATAACTTATCCTATTAATGTTGTCTCTCAACTTATGCATGCTCCTCACACTACTCACCTTGTGGCTATGCAACATTTTTTTTTTATTTACATAGTACGACTAACCATGGATTGCTTCTTAAATCGCTTACCTCTCTTGACTTTATTCGTGTATTTTTTGATTTTGGCTTAGTTAGTTGTTCAAACACTTCCTGCTTAACCATTGATTATGCCATTTTTCTGGGTCCTAATTTTGTTTCTTGGCCTCCAAGAAACAATCAATTGTGTCCAAATCTTCTACGAAAGTTAATATCATGCAGTTGTAAATAAATCACAAAAACCTTATGGGTTCGCTATCTCTTAGCAGAACTAGGCATTATTCTCTGTAAACATGTTACCGTTCTCTATGAGAACGTCTCCGCGAGTTACATTCCCTCTAATCAGGTCCTCCATAATCGTAGCAAGCATATCAAGGTTGACTATCACTTTGTTCATGAACGAGTTTCTCATGGTGATTTAGTCATCCTTTACATTCCAACTTTGCTTCAACTAGCTGATATCTTCACTATTTTACTCCAGTCACGTGATTCTTGTTCTTGAAATCCAATCTGTCTATGCATTTGCATCTACAAATTGGCGAGGTGTAATGGAAAACTCTTGATTAATCCAATATTTTGGTAAAATATTCTAGGAGACTATTGTATAGAGTTTTCTAGAATATGTACTCCTTGTATCTTGTACGCAAATGTATATCAATATATAAATATATACAGACCTAGGCCTCTTAAATATAGAGTGTCTCGTACAATTCCTATAATTATCATTCCATAGCATAAGCCCTTTGTACATTGTAGTTTGAATATCCTTAATTTAGTTATATAATCGATTAATCATCATGTCTGATTCTCGGAGTAAAGGTCAAATGTATCTCCTATGTTCATGTTCGATTTTTCGTCACAACATCCTATACAGTAAAATTGCCAATAACAAGCACAACTGCACAAGAAGCACTAACGGTTTTCCACTCCTAATAAGTGCACCACATAACTTGAAGCTCAAGATTAGTAAATGATGAGTTAGAAATAAAGATTATGTTGTAGATCAAGAAAAAAAATACATTTTACAATATTGAATTATTAAACAATGATTAATTTAACTAGTGATCATTGAACTATTCAAATAGTATTATTATCTCTCATGCTACTAAAATTTTATATTCAATTAAGAAACTGATAGACAATACCTTTCTTGATTTAAGTTACATCAAATTTTCCACGTGTGGAATAATCCAAAGTCCAAACTTCCATATACACCTAATTATTTGAATGTTGGGAGCATTGGTTTCATTAGACTACAACCAAATTTCAGCCATTAAGTCTATGGTAAAATGACGTGGTGGAAGAATCGCTAGTTCATTTATGATAGTGAATCTTCACGCTAGTTCTAAGTCGAATGGGATTAGCAACACTAACAAGTGAAAGATAAAACCGTGATATGAAGTTAAAATGCATATAGTCTTCACTAGACTAAAAAAAAAAACTCTGATTCTCTATTGGGTATTACCTAATTTTCCACGTATAGGTAATTGTGTAAAATACTTGCAACCATTGAGTTAAATGAAAACTAAAATAAATGCATCAATTAAATTAGAATCTTACAAAACTCATCCCTATAGTGCGAAATATAGAGTATGAAGATATACAAAGAACAACAAGTGATGACGCGAGAAGAAAAAAGGATTGGGTGGCATTCATAAATTTAGGAAACTGAGAGAGGAGGAAGAAGAAGAAGAAGAAGAAGAAGAAGAAGAAGAAGAAGAAGAAGAAGAAGAAGAAGAAGGTACCTGAATGCAAAAGCAAATAGAAGAAGAAATATTGGAGCACCGGATTTACACTGCAAGAAAAAGAGGATTAAAAAAAGTGTCATCATCCTCCTTTGGGTAAGGGGGGTCAATCGTCAGGGAAAAAATACAAAGCAGAAGCCAAAAACACATACTATGGTGGCAAACGTAACAGAGATGAAAATAAGTGAAATATTGCTTAGGTTAATATCCAATGCCGTTGCAAGAGCCGTCGGTACAACTGTGAAACGCAAAGGCCATCTGTATCATTAGTTATTAGAGAAGTTAATACTAAGATAGTTAGGTTCACTATGAATTGAATTAATACAAGTTGGTAAGAAGATTGATGATGAAAAGCATGAGCTAATATATATGAAACTGTGCAATGGAATGTAATACATCCTCAAGACCAGTAAATGGTTGGGAGACACTAAATTAGTGAATGGAGAGACAAAGACCAAATTAAAACTTAGTTACATGTTGGATCAAGGATATTACTTATCGATTCTTGCTACCCATAGTTTTGTTATCTTTCTTTTGACAATGTCATCATTGTTTTTAAAGTTTAGGTAAATGGAAGAGATTTTTTTGGGATTATTTAAAGTCCAGAAAAGCCAAAGGTCTAGCAACATAAGTTACATACAAACAACAAGATAGCAAAATAGGCAAGGTTCACCAAAACAAAACAAAAACAGCAGTAAACTAAGTAACAACCAAGATTTATACATCAAATTGCCCTCCTATCTTCTTGCCACTGCTCTATGAACAACCTCGTCGCAGTCTCTTGATCTTCGTGAATGATGTCAATGTCACAACCAATCTTTGCCGCCCTATGAGATTCATCAACCATTCTATCAAACGAGCTTTCCACAGACTTCTCTAATCCCTCTATTTGACTGCGATTTTCTGCTTGTTTTTCCTTCCTAGAGGCCCTACAAGCTGCTTTTCTAACCTGCTACCATTTGAGTTTCATCATAACTTGTTTTTTTCCTTTTATGCCTGGTTCTGGCCTTAGCAATTATTGGAGAGGAGCCCACAAAATCTAAAGCCAAATCAGGGTCATCATCAACAGCACACGATCCAATCGGGTTACTCAGAGTACGGTTACTGTCGGTGTTAGCCCCCTTATTGCTATCATCCCCCCTATTGGGGCATCCAATCAAAAGAACATCTTTGTATGATAGCTTGCTTACACCTTTAGTGTTAGTACAAATCTCAATAGGGTCTGTGATGGTCTTACTAGATTCAGAGCACCCATCGGCCAAAGGCTCAAGAGAGTCGGCCACAATTGTATTTTCGACAATGATATTATCCGACCCAATATTAACTGCACATAAAGAGGACTTGTTGGGCGATTTGATCTCCCCAGGCGAAACACAACCATCAATTTTCTTGGGAACCCATTTCTAAACGAGCTTTGAACCAATTGTTGGCCTTCTAGATATGCTTTTTTTGGAGCTTAGCCCATGTCACACACAACTTTTTGTGATGAACAAACTTATGGTTCATACTTTCAATAGCTTTTCTCCCTTCCTCCTTGTTAGCAAACCTCACAAATCCAAACTTTCTACCATTTTGCCTAATTTTGAGGGGACATATGCATCAACCACCTAACCAGAACTATTGGATAAACTTTTAAGCCTTGTATTCCCTATGTTAAAAGGCAAATTATCAATAAAAAGGGAGAAAATTTTATCATCCATATCAAGCTTTTTGGTCACCAAAGGGGAAGCATTAGCAGCATGGTGGTTCGACGCAGTCCATGAGTTAACTAAATCCTCATTCAGTCTCCGCAACTCTTTCGAACCAATTAAAATTTCAAAGGCCCTGTTTAAAGAAGTCAAGCAACCAAAACCAGGGGCTTCACCCTCCAAAGAAAAGGAGGCAACGAGAGTTCAAAGCTCAAGCTTCAAAACCTTAAACCTAGTACGAATCTCGTTACAGCAATCCATGAATGGGAAGACAAACACCACACCCTCAAACCCCCCCCCCCAAAATAGAGACCACAACAGAGACCACCAAAAGCACACTCTCCACCCTCAAATAAGAAGCAAACACTAGAAAACCTCCCAGGGAGCAAAAACTATTGAGATGAATAAAAGCATAATACTTCAACTGAGAAAACCTTCCCAAAACAGCGATGAATCAAGGCCACACCCATGTTCCCACCACTCGCTTACACCGACCGAGTAAGCCCCTCCAAAAATGTGAACACAAGGGCATTTGGAAAATCAAAGAGACCGACACCCACATGCAATTTTGACATATTAAGAAAATAACAAATCTGATTACAGGGATCAACATCTTATGGATGCACTGAACATCAACTTGACAAAAGCTCTAAATGCTACATGGTGGTTCATACCGTCCACAAGTCTAACGACAATGGTTAAATGAATTGAAAACTTTTATGTCTCTATCCAAGGACGAATTTTCCCAAACAAAATTTAAAAAAATGCTTATATTAAACATGTCTCAAATAGATGTAATGCTAGATAAATTGGATTCATCAGAAGAAAACATAGGACATAGCGTTAGGGAGAACTACAACTAATGCTAAAATTATGATATTAAATTAGCCCAAACTAGTGGAAGTGGCGTACCTTTAGCAAAGTAATCTCCCCACGTCATGGTATCCTCTTCATGTTTCCTTCCCCAACAAATCCAAGTAATAGCCTTAGATAAGCAAGCTTGCAAAGCAAAATGAATTGTGTTCATCAGAAAAGGAGCTGGGAACCTTCCCATGTGATCACCTAATAGTGATTTATTATACCTATTTAGACCGAAAACATCATACTATAAGATTCACATGATTTATTCATAGACATCAATAAGAATGACATCTGTAAAGAAAAAAAATTTAAAATAGTTTAGTGTGTTTTTCAAATTGATAATTAGGCTTTCGCTAGCAGTAGAAGTTGGCCTAAGGCTTAGCTTATAGGTAAATCATTGATTTGAAAGTAGCTATAGTTATATCTCGTCTATCTATTATACTTTCTATTATACAAACAAGCAAAGTCCCATGCGAAGTCATATGGATGGTTCTAGGTAGCAATCACATGATTATGGCAAGTAACAAAATTGAAAAGGTTTGTCAAGACTTGTTCACTAGTTGCAAATCAATGACATAACATGAAGTCATCAATGTCTCTTATAATGCCTCTAATTCACTAACTAAATTCAAATAGATATTGAAATTAGGAAAAATGATACTACATAATTCCTGATACAGTCATTTAATTCACTCAAAACTAGGATATAAGAAATTAAATATGCCTCCAACGAGTCTTTGTTTGGTAACAAGGACATGCCCTCTTCTCTGGTTGATACTTTTAAAGTTGCATATGGTGTTCATATCAAATAACCTCAGTGTTCACATTAACTTCATTTATTGTTCATTTTCTAGTTGCACAAAACTCAGACTATCAATGATCTTTCAAAGTTCATTCCAAATGTGTAATTTTAGATTAAGTGACATGTTACATGTACACTAATAGATAAGACTATGCCTGATGTAAACAGGTCAATTAGTGAATCACTCATTATCAAATACTTTAGTGTTTACTATTAACTCAATTCATATTATTTGTTCTTTTAGGAAATTGCGCAATCAAACTTATAAAATTTTTAACATAAATTTCTCAATCTATATAATGATTCATTAAATAAAATTATTATTATTAGATTTATAACGAAAAATATTATCATAAAAGTATAATATTACAATTGTTAATAAAATATTACACATGAAATTATCAATGAATGACATTGGAAACAATTACTGGCAACAAAAGGACAAAAAAATATGGAACAAAGAGAGTAACAAATTACTTACTCACTTAGCATTATACACATTTCACAAATTATTGAAACTACTTTCACAATTTCCTATTACAAATCATACCTCTAGGCATATATTTTGACAAATAAATCATACGGAGTACCTTCTATATCAAGCATAACGAATGACAAAACTCAACCCCATTACTCATCAAATTAAATAAATTGCCGGAAACATTAAATAAACTTATTCCGATCACCAGAAAATCAAAGAGCAAACAAATAATTTAAGCTTGTCAGCAATGAAACTTGAATAATTGAGATAGTTAGAGAATCCTTACATTGTTAAAAATAAACTGAAGGTGTACCAAACAGTGATTAAAAATAGCGTTTTCACCACTTTAGCAACTGAAGGCTCACTCATGGTATTTGAGATTGAGTTGAATTCACCCTTATTCCTCTTCTCCATATTCAATGGCACATAATTGTCACCTTTAGGTTGAATATCGTCATCATCCTTTAAGTTATTACTTATATCGTCCATTCTCAATGTATCACCGAACAAAGAAACCTGAAGATTGTGATTGAGATTGGGCGTAAAAAATGGTAATTCAAAATCGTTCTCCTCTATCCTTTGGGTTTCTCTCGCTATATCTGATTTTGCATTCTTTATCGAATGTCGATGAGCCTGAAGTTGATCTGAATCGCACCAACCTGAGAATGAGGGTTCACGATGAAGAGAAGTAAGGTTTCTCAATACATCATTGGGGTCTTCATCAATCAATTTCGTATTACTATCCACCATAATTTCTGCCTTCCATTACCAACAATTTGATGTCGTTAAATCAATTTTCAATACAAAGATTCGTAGATTGGGGAGACAGAGGTGTTGGTTTTTTTTTAAATGTGATCTGCAAACTATGAGGCACAGGTTGTTTTTCATTAAATAATTTTGAGTCCCCCGTCTGCTTTCATTGTTCCTCCTTACATATTAACTGTCGTTTAATATACAAGGACCATGATAACCATCTTGACTCAAGATGATTATTAATTATCTTGAATTGTCTATATTTCATATTTTTGTAACTTTTATTAATATTTTCTTTAATAATTATATATTTATCAATTATAAGAATATAATACTTATTAGCTAGGTCAAAAAATATAATAATTTCCTAATTTTATTAATGATAGTAGAAAATATACATTTTATGCATAGTTTTATATTTATGAAATAAATATAAATAAATAAATATTTTTAAATTGTTTATGAGTTGTAATAACCCTCAAAGTAATAAAACATACCTTAATAATGATTTAAATACATTTACATTTAATTTTATCAATGATTTAGGTGAAAAACAAGATGGTTAACAACCATCTTGCGTCAAGATGTTTATCATTTTGCATATATATTACCCAGTCTTATGATAGTACTTTTCGTTAACATATGGTTCTTTGATTGATAATTTTTGTAGCATATTTTTAACCAAAACTTACAATTGTTTAACGTTTTCCTAGCGAACTAAGACAATGGTTGTTTATGACTAGGGGAGTTGGGGCCTTAATACTCGAGTTCGGTATTTGGTCTCAAGCATGGTTCAAAGCAATGTGACTGGGAAGATGTTTTTCAAACACATAAATCTAGCAGATAGTAAAACAAGGACTCGGGGTATTACCAGGTCAACCTAGTGAAGGACTAAGAATAGGTTTCGTAGTTTTGGGAATGATTGGTATTCAATTGTTAAGTGTGAAGATTGCAAAGATAAACTAGCATCAACTTCCCTCTCTCGAGTGGTAAGTTAACGCTTACAAACCCGTCACCACTCTCGCAAATGACGATCCTTGATAGTATTCGAGTACAATCCAATCTAATCGGTTCTAAAATCCAACGCTAGTGTGGATTAGGAACTAACTACTCCGACCTAGATTCCCAACTAAATGTTTGAGGAAGGATTTATTACCTCCCGGCACCAAAATCCTCCACAATGAGTGGAAATAGACGGAGGAAACACTTAATCGCCTAATTAATTATCCTAATCCCACTAATCCAAGCCTAATCCCCATTAGGGGCCCTAAGTATCTGATAACCCTAAAGGAAATTAGCCACACGTGCTCTCTAATGAAATAACTACAATCATCATATCAAAGCTAGACATGAATTCTAACACAAGGAACATCAATACCAAGCAATTACATTAACCTCAAAAGTCAAATCAATATCAAGTACAAATCAGAACTATTAAATAGGAGAGAGAAAGCATTACCCAAGTAAAATCAATAGAGGCGAGGATGTAATCAATGTAGACAATAAATACTTCAATTGAAACTTGTATTAACTTTAATGGAATCATAAGAGTGTTCAATAGGTGAGAAGTAACTAACCCAGAAAAAGGAGCTAATAAAGGGGGAAGAACTTAAGCTAATGTTTGCTCTCAACTTTCAATAATGAAACCTAAGATATTATCTAATTACAACAACGGAGTATTTATACAAAGGATCTCATTAAACAAAACACAATCATTTTTGCCAGAAAATTACATCGTAACAGGGGTGTCACGGGCGCAATGATGACCGTCACAACTGCAACGGCTTCTACTGGGTGATTTCCAAATTCTTCCAGAGACAAGTTTCGCGGGCATGACGTTTGATGTCGCGCTCGTGATATCTCAACCCTTCAGGAGTCATGACCGTGACCAGATGTGTCACGGCTGTGATAGGGTGAAATGTGAGATCTCCTTCTCGGGGTGTCACGACCGTGGCGCTAACTGTCGCGGCCACGATGCTGCTGCTAATAAAAAGTCTTCTCAAGTGTTACGATCGCAACTCAGATGTCATGATCGTGACAACCTTCGACCAGGTTTGGCCTGGGACGCTCTTGGAGAGTCATGCGAGTGACAACAATGAGGGAGTCATGGGCGCGGCAGTGGGTGTCACCATCGCGACGTCCCTGATGAAACTCCTTTTGATGTTTTCCTTGACCTTGAGCTTGTTTGCTTCCTTGTTCTAAGCTCTGGGTGCCTCGAATATCCCACAAGACTTGCTCTCAGGTCGGGTCTTGATAAGTGTTTATTTTATAGTGTTTATTAGGTCGTTAACTTGTATATTTTAGCTAATTATGTAATGTAATCTAGTATTTTTATATAAAATTCAATGATTTCTTCACTTGGTTTTGAGATTGGTAAGTTTTGCAGAATTGAAGGAAAAATCTATCAAAAACACGGAAGATTGGAGAATCAAAGGAAAGGAAAGAAGAAGAAAAGAGAAACCAACTACAAAAAGAAGAAGAGGGCAGCCCCAAAGAGAATTGCTCCCAGCCCACACCACGTCAAGGCCCAATCCAAGCTAAGAGAAGAGGTGCCTACTAAAGGTGCTGGTTGCGCCTTGGCACACGCTAGTTGCGTCTGGCCCAAAAGGAAGTGTCCGCGAAGAAACACAGAGACCCTGGTTGCGCCATAATGCATGCTTGTCGTGCCTCTTATATCTTATAAAAGAAAACAAGTCGATGCAGATTCATTATGCCATTATTCGATATTATTCAATTCAGACTTTAATATTAGGTTTTCTTTTATTTCCTCCTTTCGAGGAGTCATTTAGTAGATTAGGGGTAGAAGAGGGGAAGAACAAGATCGAATTGGGTGACACAAGGAGATCGAATTCAACACTTCGGATACTCGGTTTAATTCTCTATTTTTTATTATGCTTTGTAATTCAGATTTCGTTATTGTTTTACTAGTCTTTATTACCATGAGTAGTTAGTTTCATTGTTTAGGGGATAAACTTGATGTTCGCTAATGGATTTATTGTGTGTGATTTCAGATTTAGGTTTTGATTCAGTTGTTTATTCTTCGTATTTCATATGTTATAGTAATTGATTGATCATCACTTACTTGGTTTAGATTCTTAATATCGGGTCGAAAGATTGTTATTTTGAATTGGATAAACGAAGATTGAATAGGAAATAGAACACAGTTAGAAATAATGGGTTCATGCTTAGAGTCGTGTTATAATTTGTTCTTATCTTTGATAAAGTTTAAATAGGCATGAGAATAGGTGTTTAGTTTAATCATTGTAACGTACCTCACATCAAAAGATTGTCGTGATAGGCTTTAGAATGATTATAGACCCCAATGCTATCAATATTACCTCCTACTTGAACTAGCTCCTAATCAATTAATTAATTAGAGTGGACACCCCTAAACTCCCTTAATTATTAGTTAGAACTCTTAAAGTTTATTGCTTTTCTAATTTTAGTTTAGAATCTTATAAGTACTTCAACATCGTGCACGACCTAGCATCCTTTGTAGTGAGATAGTTTAGTACGTAGTCTGAGCAAGTCCCTGAGACAATGACCTTCATATACTACATTGTACACCATGCATTTGCAACGTATCAGGTGTTGCATGATTGTCCTTGAACCCGGCCTCTTTTCGACTGAATTTGCTCAAATTAACCCAAACATACAATTCCGGGACAAAATCCTACAAAGTAAGTAAAAACACGTGACATAAACATGAATCCCGCCTATTCACACATTCATGCTCTTTTTTATTATAAATCGGCTTGATATGCGTCACCCCCGCCCTATTTAGTGTCGCCATTGGCTTGGTGAGAGCTACAGGCTACATAGGGGGAAGTTTCGCACTTTATTTATTAATTTTTTTCATTTTTCGTTGGTATGTTTTGCGATATGGTGCGGTCTGTTCGGGGTTTACTCTCCCAGCGTGGTTCTCTCCGTACGTAAATAATGTAATTAAGGGATGAGGAGCCGCGAACCACCAATGTCAACCACGTTGGTAAACTAACTTTCAAGCATATTCTTTTTTTCATTTCATGTTTTTACTTTTTTTCTTTGGTTTTATGCCACTTTTTTTTGGGAATTCGGACGGCTCTCCAAAGAGGGATACCCTCCCAACTATGATTGCCCCATACGTATATGAAGTACTTAAGGGGTGTGAGTGCCGCTGTAGACACCGGATTTTGTACCGGGACAAGTGTACAAATCAAGCATAACAAGAAGTGAGGCTAGCATGAAGGAAAATCCAATAGGCCTTCTTCCTCAATCAAAAGCTACCGGGCCAAAAAGCCTTCATGTTTCCACCCTTTCTACATACATATACCTACCATTTCAAATCCCATTTTTCCCACAAGTCTCTTCAGCCCCATTTCTTTTGATGAAAGTAAAGTACACATCATAAGCTTTCCAACACCTTTTGAATTGCCTCAATCGGAGCCCGGATGAAAGAGTTATGGTCGTTCGAAGTTGCACTTAGCCAGTTTTAAAACCCAGGCGGGTTTTAACATTTTTCAGGCCCAGAAATCTGTCCCAAAAGCACGCCCCGACCCAGAGAGCTCAAAACCCGCCTAGGTTTTGAGAAGAATAGCAGACGTCGTCGTTTGGTGCCATGTCAGCGATCTGCGTGATGATCAATTCAAAACCCGCCTAGGTTTTGATTGATATGGCGCCAAAATCTGCATGCATGTAATTCAATCCCTTAATCTTTGCCCACGTGTTTGACTTTGCACTTGACCACCCAAAACCCGCCTAGGTTTTGGTCTTAGAATGACATGATTTGTGGGATATGATCCCTCCATTTTCCCTCCAAATCTCTCACTCCCTCACCTATAAATACCCCCTCCATTTCACCTTCATCATGAACCATTCTCATCATCTACTATCATTACTCTACCCTCATTTCATCAACTATCATCATTATCCTACCTAAAATTCTCTTAAACTTTCTCCACTATATCCGTTCTTATCCCCTAATATTCTCATAATCACTCTCCTAATCCCTACACCACTCGTATAACATTCACCCAAATCATCCATATCTTCATCATCTTATCCGAGGTCATAACTAGGGCTAAGTCAAGGAATTCGACGTCGCATTCGAGCAACCCACACCAAACGAGGTTTGCTTTTGTCATTCATATTGTTGTGTTTATCATGTAATCCATTCTTTAATTCCTTTACTTGTACATATTTTGTAATGTAAAAACCGCATTTTATATTTGCATGTTTTGAATAATAATTTCGCGAAATTAACCAAACTTCTCCCCGCTCTCTTTCTTTCAATGTCGATTTTAGTAGAGTCTGTTTTATAACAGGCGGATTCGAGAGTTCTCGAATTCGTAACCTTACCCCCGAATCTAGAAATCGGGTCCGTAGACCGGAGTCAATTTTTATTATTTTTATGCTTTGTCAATTTCCTTAAATCGGTTGGCGACTCTTTTACGTTTTATAAGTTCGTTTAATTATTTAAAATATTTGTTTTTTGCATAAAATAATTAAATGAATAATTTAATTCATTTCCTTCACTAATTCAAGGTTGGGCCGAGGGAAATGGGCCAGAAATCAATAAAACCCAGGCGGGTTTTATTAATTTCAGCCCATCTCCTTCTGGCCCGAGAATGCAAGCGGCCCAGCCCAAGAGACGTCAAAACCTAGGCGGGTTTTAATAGTCTCTGGCGATCCATTTGCTCCTTATTGGGCCTGAATTTAGTGATTGAGCCTGGATTAAATTATTATTTTTGTGCAATTTCGAATAATTTAAATAATAAAAAACGGGTTCGTAAATAAATAAAGTTTCATCACCCCGAAAATGAATTTCGAAAATAAAAATATCCTTATTTAAGGATTAAGCAACCTTAGTCAGCTCCCGATCAATTAAGTAGCGCATCCAAAACAATTTCCCCGAACGGGAATTTTTCTGGGTCCTACAGCCGCCCACTCACACCAACCCTTGCTGGTTTCGTCGACTTATTAAGAGCATGAATACATGAAAAAATAAAAGAAAAGACCTCCTAAGCCAAGAAAATCATGAATATAAACTAGAGGTGAAAGAAAGGTAAGGACATCGCTTTGCAAAAAGTGAAGAAGCATTGAATATATTTCATGGTAACACCTAAAGAAAAGGTTTGGCACGCACATATTGACTGTTTTTGACCAAACAACTCAGCTATCTAAGCGAATAAGTACATAAATACGAATGTAAGATACTCCCAAAGAAGAAAAACAAAATCTTTTTGCAATTTTCACTTAATTTTTCTCCTTTTTTTTCATTTTTTTAGCGAATCAAAATTAGAGCAAAACAAAGAGAAATAATCCTAAAGCTACCCAAGTAAGAATACTCCCCCCCCCCCCCCCCGGCACACACACTTAAATCTCACAATGTCCCCATTGTGAGGATAGGAGTCTCAAACGGGCCAATAAAAACACACATGAAAGAGACAAAAAAAAACACAAAAAGTGGTGGTGACCCGAGTCCACACAAATCCAACATCCAAATATCCAACAGAGACACTCCATGGGGCGCACCACTATAAGAAAAATCAAGCAAGCAAGCAAAATATGTGCAAAACAAAGGAAATGAAAAAGGAAGTGTCGAACAAGCTTACCGAGTAGGTCTTCAAAGTGCACATGTGTAAAGCTCAGCCCATAAAGAAAGAAAACACAAACAAGGTTAGGAATAAAAATGCATACTAAGCTATATGCTCATAACTAGTATGCAATGAATAGGGAATGGAAATGAAATTATAAAATGTAAAAGCTAGCAAAGCAAAACTAGGATATAGTATGCAGGCGTCTAACCTGATGCAAAAAGCAAACTAAACCAGAAAAGCAAATTACAAAACTAAAAGAAGCAAATAATTACAAATGTACATTATCTGGGATGAACCCCAATCCCTATCTCGATGTGATTGGGGGGGAATTGGGGGTGAAACTCCACCAAACACACCAAACACAAAACTAAGTCAAACACAGACTCATGAGATTAGTAATTTTTGAAAATAACGAGGGAATGAGGAGACGACACACCCTTGGAGACCATAACCAAGCCAACATGTACCACCCAACCTACTATGATTACATCCCCCCCCCCCCTCCCCCCAACATACACACACACACACACACACACACACACATGCAACGCAACTAAATGTAATTATCAACGAATGAGATTAGGGAGGGGGAAGGAAAACTCACAATCAATGGCCGACACCCCCATGCAGAGGTGGTGGTGGAGGATATGCGGGATGATGCCATCCAGGCGGTGCCAGTTAGTGGCCTCCCTCAGAATAATAATAGTATGCTATGTTGATGAGCACCCGACATTGGTAGTACTAGTGGTCGGCTTATTGGCGGAGTGAACGTTGAATGTCCGCGAGAACCAAGCCTTGATGTTCCAAGGTGGATTGGACCCGCTGGATCATCGTGCGGTTCTGACTAACCTCCAAAGAGGGTTTATTGAGGTTATAGTGAACCTCGTTGAGCTCTCGATAGAACTTATGATAATCCCAAGGCTCATCTACTTGCTCGCCATCCCCGTAGTCCTCTTCTTGCTCCCCGTACTCCTCTCCTTCTCCTTCTCCATTGGCTTCTTCTTCTTGAGCTTCCTCACCCTCACTGTGCTCCTCTTGCTCCTTGTACATGTTCTTTGCCACCCGCCTTGGGGCCCCCCAATCTTGGCCACATGACCAATTCTCTCGTTGTGAAATATCAATGAGGCGTTGGGCGTGCTCAACGAAGAGAGTGGTCGTGGTGTTGTTTGGCTCGGTGCCGTGGAGGTATGTTATATACCGTTTCCACAACTCAATGATGTGCATCTGGATGAGCCGGACACCATCAAGGTTGATTGAAACGAAGTGTGTGTTGTACTTCTTGAGATAGGCCTCAAACTCGACCCTCTCAAGGAAGTAACTTATGATGTTGTCCATCTCGATGGTGAATCGGCAGTGATATCTACTGGTCTCTCTTAGCCACGAGCCAGTGTTGACTCGAGTCCCTTTGACGACGTTGTAAATGATGAAGAGATCATCCTTACGTACATTTGCTTGACCCTCATCTGTCCCAAAAATTGAGCAGGTAACGAACTGGTGGCGCATATCTCATGGAACTAATAGATGATGTTGCCCATGCCTATGGTGGATCGGTAGTGTTGTCGACTGGTTACTCTCAACTAATGGAAAATGTACGAGCCAGTGTTGTCCCGAGTCCCCTTGACGGTGTTGTAAATGATGAAGAGATCATCCTTACGCACATTTACTCGGCCCTCGTCTCTCCCAAAAGCCGAGCTAGTAACAAATCTATGGAAGATCTGAACTACCGGGTTGCAGAAGTCCCGGGCTTTTGAGTTTCGGGGGTGGTGAAAACGCTTTAATGCTCCCCTACTCTCTATCGCCATGTGACGCCAACAAGTGAGGTCGCGCATGGCCTCATGCTCATCAAAAGTTACACTTTGGCCATAAAAGAGCCCATCCCGGGGTAGTCCCAAGAGGTCGTTAAATTGATCGACCATTATTTAGGCCCGTTTTTAGGCCTAAATTACACTCATAGGCTTGTTGTTTTCGCTCAATCCTAAGTTATTTTCATGATTTTTATATGTTTTTTAGTTGTTTTGCAGGTACTTAGAGGTTGAGAAATAAAACAAGGCAAAGAAGCTAATCAAGAGATAAATAGGGGGTCCCAAGAGGATTCCTGAGCCAATCCGGGCCGTGAAATGAAGAGTAGCTGGGCCGGGATGACAAAGTTTCTTAAAGGAGCAAAATTAGAGCCGTCGCAATGACTACAGCTCTTGTAGCGGGCGCGACAGGGCCCTTTTCCACTACCAATCTGGTAGCCCCCGCTACACTTTTGTAGCGGTCGCTACGCCCAAAGAGGAAGAAATGGAAGAGAAACCCGAAGGTCGTGCCACCCGCGACAGAAGAGGTGGCACCCGCGACAAATCCACAGAAGAAAAAGCTCAAGAGAAGTTGGGCCAGGGTGGTCGCGCCCGCGACCATGCCGTCGCACCCGCGGTCCTACGCGGTTTTGGAATCGCCTCCTTCGCTCCCAGATTCATAATACTCTTCGCGATTACTAGGAAGATAATTAGCAAAGCTAATGATCCTAAAACTTTTTTACCGTTATTTTTCCTGTAAATTTTCCTCTAGAACTATAAAACTAACCAAGGAATAGCAGATATTTTCTTGATTAACAACCTTAAAATCTAAAATTTGTTACACTTCCTCTTCATTCAATCAAAAGCATCATTTGCAATTCATATATGCAATTCAAGGGTCATTGAAATTCACTATGTATTATACTTTTGCATTTCATATAAATTAGCTAATTTAAAATTTAGATCATTAAATAATTAAAATTTTATAATTTAAAATAGGTTCTCCAATAAATTAGTTATATTTGTCAATTATATTCTACTTTCTATGCTCAAAATATGCCGACAAACATATAGATTCTTCATGCATGTGATCCAAAATACTTACAATATCGAATGTTTAATTATGTCCCGTGTAACGCACAGGTCAACGGACTAGTATAGAGGGTAAAATCCTCATTTTACAAAAGTTTGGAGTAGTTATATGTTATTACTTCGATTAAAACTATTCATTTTGCTCAATAAAATACAATATTTTATTCACTTCACATTATAATTATTTATGAAGTTAATTTTTTTCAAAAAAGAAATGTGAAGATGAATTTGATTTCTCACATTAAAATATTTTTTATTACTTATGAAGTTACTTTTTAAAAAATAAAACATAAAGTTGACATTTTATTTTCTCATTGAATAATGCCTGAAGTTACTACTTTCAAAATTATATTATTAATGTGGGAAAGACCTTAGTAATGCTAAAAACCCTGACAACCCTGCAAGAAATATTTACACAAGATATATGCACACACATCAATTTCGATTCGAAATATAAATCAAATTTTGTACAGTAGGCCAATTGATATTTTAATATTGACACAAAAACTATACTTTCTATCTTTGTGTATTCCCCCAATAAATAAAAAATAGAATAGTACACAAGCACTAGTATTTATGTCTCTCTTGTTTCATACATGAGCACTCAAGCATAGAAGAAAGCACTCCGGCCTTTGAATTTATCAACAAATTTTGAGCAGCTCACGTAGTTTGCCATTCTAGCTCGACTTGAATAACCCCATTCTTAGAATTGATTAGGTGATATTTCTCGTTGATTCGCCCATTGTTCACCACATCAGCAAGCACAATGTCTATGAATCCAAGTGATTCCTACAATAGACAAAGTGCAATTTACTTAGACATGTAGTTTGATAGTTAGTTGAGCAGCAAAAGTGGGCATTTGAAGGAGAAAAGCACAATACCCTTTTAGTAAATCCAAAAGATTTGCGCTTGCTAAAAACTTCAACATGCAACTTGTCATTCAAAGGTGGTTCATCTACCATGAATTCAAAGTTTTCACTCCATCTTGGATTGCGGTTTTTCTTGATTGTCTGTAGAAAGTTTTCAGAGGACAATGAGTCGGGACGTTATTGAATGAAGGGATTACTATTTACTATAGATAAAAGTAAGTAACTGGGAGGAAGTTTTTTACCGTAGTTTTCCTCCTTTCGCCTCTGAATAA
Source organism: Portulaca oleracea (assembly GCA_029582165.1). Classification (NCBI taxonomy): domain Eukaryota; kingdom Viridiplantae; phylum Streptophyta; class Magnoliopsida; order Caryophyllales; family Portulacaceae; genus Portulaca; species Portulaca oleracea. Next base: position 35,583,400 of record CM055874.1, read on the forward strand.
GATTTGGGCATACGGGTTGGTGTGATACTTGGCAGCCTCAAGATCCTCAGCACCAATGACAGTAACTGAAAGCAGTCCTGCTTCTTCACTAACTGATTCTTCTGCTGGTAATGTTGTGTCCATGCTGCTGTGTTTGTGACTACTAAATGTCTCCCATCTCTTGAAGCTTGATTCACTCTCAAACTTGAATGGGTCAAAAGTGAGTTCCACCTCCAGTGTCCCTCTTGGCTTCTTATTGTGAGGGTCGTTCATGTTTGTATTCTTGAGCAACTCTAGATTGTAATTCTTTGGCTCATTGGGAGTCAGCTCCTTCAATGGAATTACTTGCATCCCCAACTTATCATGCCCTCCAACCTGCACATACAAGTACCATTAATCTTACCCATTAATGCCTTTATCATTCAACACTACTAATCAACCAAGCACAACTCCTTCAAAGGAATCAAACCTTGTCCCAGTCATAAACATGTAATTCAAGTGCCTGTGTTTCTGGATCCTTAACAATTAGCTTAAAGTGTTCGTTCCACTCTGGATTCAGATTCCTCATCTTAATAGATGTTCTCTTTGCTGGCAGATTTTCACCACTCAGCCTCAGTTTAACGTAAGGATCAGATGTCCCTATAACATCCATCTTCAAAAGTTTGGTTGCACGAATCACATTCACATGTAATATGCCAACAGGTTTCTTTACAGCTGCGCTGCAAGGACATGAGTAAAATGTGACATCACAAGATGTAGTAAAAAAAGATACCGCCTAATAAAAAAAAGATTATCTGGTAAAGAAACAAGGGGCAACCCAAAAAAAAAAAAAAAAAAAAAATCTATTTCCCATCAATAGAAGGCACGGCCCTGGGTCTGAGTGTAACCATATAACCAGAGTTACTCCTACCCATCAATATAAATTTACAACATGGTGGAGCAAGTAACTGTATGGTTCAACCCAAACTTCTGACATTATTAAGTCCTGAGTTAACTGAAGAGTACTGGTGATAAAAAATTTTGGCCATATAATAATTTAAATCACAATGCAATCTCAGTGCAATTTAACCATAAAATATGTTACACTTTTTTCATTTGTTCAGACTCCAATGGCATGTATGATATGAGCACATATGTGCCCAATGATTGTTCAAACTAGTTTTAAATCCGGCTTTGGCCTCCTGGGGGTGGAATAAACTGGCTGCAACTGGCCCAATTAAGAGAAAACATCATTGGTAATAAATTCGATGATACTAAAGGATTATCCTAAGAATGAGCTGTCCAGCCTGTCCTTCAGAAAAGGAGGCAATTAGATTTCAAAGTTAAGATTCCTACACTATAGAGCAGAATGCTTGATCATGAAAATCTTACGTGGAAGTGTCAAGCACGGGAATCTCTAGACACTGAGGCCAGAGATAAAGGCTCGCGACTTGTTTCTTGATAGTTTCCTGCAAACAGTAAGATTGGTCAATTATCATGAGCAATTAAATGTCAGTTGGACTGCTACTCGGAAATACATCTCCAGTCCTACCCATTAAATGAATCCTATGATTGCACCTGAACAAGGCGATACACACCGGGTATGGACATGATATCTCCTCCCATCACCTTCAACCCAAAATCCACATATGGCTGCATCAATGTTAAACACAGTTCCAAAATTATATATATATATATATATATACAAATGTCATTAGTTTTTTTAAAAAAAATTGTGCAGTACATTAAGTAAATTGCCTTGTCTGCTCCCTCACCTTTTCCAACAGAGATACTACTATATTGGCGAAACATGGAAAGGTTGGGACAAGTGGCTTCAAATGTATCCTTGGGCTAGCAAATACCTGTACATCAACAAGCTGAGGAAAACGGTAATCAATTTTCTGGGCAGATGTTTCTCAATTTATAATTACGATGTAAGACACTAACCCAGACGGCAATTTCTTACCTGAAATGTAATTTTTACCGACATCAATGTTACAGCCAAAACTATGTTGGGATTTCCTGCCCACTTAATTGCTGGCTCCAGGACCAGTTGATTCTCATTGGTCTCATATACTTTCATACCTACAAATGACATCCAGTGAGGTAAGATGGACAGATCAAAGCACAAGCACAAGATAAACTCAATTGGACGTAAAGCTGAACACACTCAACACAGCTATTGGAAGAGTTCAATTTTTTATTTTTATTTTGTTTTGGGAGGGCTACCTAATTATGTTTCTCTGTACAGATCAGGATAAATTGATCCAAGTCATCTATCCTCTACACATAATCTAGACATAAAACAGTGTAGCTTATAACCAAGGAGGTAAACTGCAAATTGATTGAGTTGGATAAGTTTTATAGACATTAGGGATCATCATTATTGTACGTGTATCAGTTGCACACATAATCAGGAGCAGCAGCAAGCAGATGGATCCTCATCAGTTGCATCTATTACCAACCACTACAGCCGGTTTATTACTAATAAGCCACAACATGTGATAAAAGAGTAGATTCAGGTTTTAGTTAGTTCTTAAAGAAAGCCACAGGTTACGACATCAAGACAAAGACATGTATAATACACGTTTTCTGCTGATATTCGACACTTTTGGAAATGGATGTTGGTACCACATTGCATTAGTCATAAAGAAGAGCATTAAAATGTAAGTCTATGAAAGTGATTCATAACAAACAAGTAATGAATAAAAAAAAAAAAAAGAAGGAAATCAAGTATCATAATTCATAAGCATACTCACCATGAAAGGTAGGTGGAAGGGTTCCAAGGCTTAAATTGTCAAACTCAATATCTTTTATTTGATACTTTCCTATGTAATCCGCAAACATCGGTTTTACTGTGCTTCTAATCATGTTACAAATTGCCTGTTCACAAGGGTTAATCAACCATAAGTAACTGCTCAATGACAAAATAGTTTACGAGGAAAAACTCACCTTGTCAAGATAAGGCCACATATCTGACATGTACTTGTTTAGCCAATCTACCTGAATGCCATCAACTAAGACCACTCAGGGAAAGAAAAAACAAAACAAAAAGAAAAAAAAAAGCAGCATATCAAGGGCTAGTTTTGTGCAACATTAGAAATCAGTACTTACTCGCTCGTAATCAGGACTCTTTATCCAATTTGGAATCTCTGGTAGGAGTTCGAGCAAAGCATTTGTATCCATTTCATGGATTGGAGTGGCAATTGGCTCCTGCAGTAAGCAACCCAAGTTGCACAATTTATCAAGCTCCTGCGTGTCATATAAACATGCAACAAGAATTTTTCCCTTCCACCAAAACCACGTGCGAATTGAAATCACAAAGCTTAAAGCTAGAAATGGGCATGGAAGTCATAACAATTTCATATGCATAATCGATTGCAAAAACACAACATCATCATACAGAGCAAGTGGGTGCCCCTAGCAAGGTCCGAGAATATCAATGTGAGTGCAGCCTCAACAAACACTAGTCACAAAGGATGTTCCCCAAAGAGTCATTTCATTTCCTATATTCTAATGTTCACTGTTCTACGACCCAAAAATTGAAATTAATGACAGCAAGTTTATAGACTATAGTATACAAAACTGGATTCATGGAAATTAAACCATAGGTTTACAAGAATATCACATCATGGATGATGTTCATTTCATAAACATCTATTTTTACTATCAGTATTTAAGGGATGTTGCATCAATCCACAGCGCACAAATGGACACTCCGTTAAATGCCATCTTAACACAAATAAGAAAAGATAATTGGGAAATTACAACAACAAACTCTCAGCAGCAACACGCTTATGTGTGGTCTAAGAGGTCCATATGTATGCAGCCTCCCCAAATGAACTAATGTCTATGGAGAGGCTGATTCCAGCAGACTAATGGGGGGGGGAAAACCCCACTTTTTTGGCACTAAGGACACCCAAAAGAAAAACCTGATGAAAAGTAAGAGAAAAGAAGGAACAAGAAGAAGAGGGGGATACATTGATTCAGAACACAGAATATATATAAGCTCATCATAGGAACTAGGAAGTCACCCCTTGTGAATCCAAACATAAAAATTGATGCTAAACTAATAGAGTAATAGTACAGAATCTTGTGAATAATATAAACAGTAGACAGATAAACTAATGAGTTCATTGAGATGTATTAACAACAACATAAACTAATGAGTTCATTCAGATACATAAACGACAACAGATCCTACTGTAGTTCAGCGAATGCGCGGATTGAGATGTTTAACAATAATAACATCCTTCATGTCTCAGCCATGAAAGCCCTGGTCTAGTGTTTTATATTGAATCCTAACATATTTAGATTCCAACAGACTGACCTCCTTTTTTACTACTACAAAAAGGAAAAAAGAAAAAAAGTTTACCGATCTTTGTGTCAACAATGACACCCCACCCCCAACCCCCCCCCCCCCCCCCCCCCCAAAAAAAAAAGGGGAAAACAAAAACCCACAATAGTGTTTGGGAACGACTTTTAGTTGATAGCTGCAATCAACAAAATGGAACAGGTAACTAGAGCAATAAAATTATAGCTTGCTGTAATGGAATAGTAAACTACTCAGCGTCACTTCAATCAAAGTATTTTCCTTTAGAGGGAAAAAGAACACAAAAAGTAGACTTTCTTTTTCTTCTTCTTTTCTATTTTGTTTCTTTGCTGGGTATAATCTCAACATAGCTCCACATTCCCCTGCAGACAGGGAAATGGGCAAATACCAAAATGGTACCAAAAACAAGGGCAGGAAATGAATAGATTACGTTTATGAAAACAGATAAGCAAGTTAACTGATGAAAACTAAAATGCACATACCTTGATTTCCTTAGGTTTGGAGTAGACAAACAAGAAAAATCCCAGAATGAGCCCAATTGGCAGACCGATGGTAAACCCCAGAATTCCCAACAAGGTACCCACAAAACCCATCTTTTTATTTCTCCTTTTCAATATTCACCTATTCACCATTCACATAAACACCCAGAAAAATCCCACCAACACAACACATGCAACACACACACACACACACAGCGAAAGGCTGGGAAGAGAATGAAATACCAATGAGGGTGGGATAAACAATAAATGTCAGTTTTTATTTTGGGTAGATTTTGATTTGGGTTTTTCTTCGGGTTGGTGGAAAAATCTGAGAAATTCGAAAACGTAACGACAACAAACAAAAATTCGGTTTTGGCTACGTTCGCTCCACCCTAACCTCTGCAAAAACGGCCATTTGGTAAATTGTTGATTGGTTGTTGGCTAATCGACGTTGATTGTGTCCACTTTGAATTGAGGGGGAGGTATCAAAATTGGAAAAATAAAAAAAGACGACAAAATCAATATTTATTATGACTGGGTATCACTGAAAGTGACACCCTTGAAAGCTGTATCAAGGCTAGATGTTTGCACCCGGTAAAACTCTTGCTTCTGTTGGTGAATGGACTGTATAATTGACTATTTTTAATACTCAGGGTCTCTTAAATTATAGGATAAATTCAATTTACTAAAATTTATTAATTTTTATTTAAATTTATTAAAATTTATCAAAACTTATCAAAGTTAAAAAAAAAATTATGTTGATATATTAGCGTAAAAAGTTACCAAAATTTAGCTTTTACCTAACTATATTTACCGATAAATTTTCCACACCCTTAGCACTTCTTTCTTTTATGATTGTCACTTAGGTTTTTATATTACAAATTTTTTATAGTATCTTAATTTATATAGTAACTTATTATAAAAAAATTATTTTAATTAGATTATAATAAAAATATTACTTAAACCTGTACGATGAAAGGTAGATAAATAAGTATTTTACTAATACTTTTCACAAAACTTAACCTAAATCATTGATGTACATATAAGTTAAAAGACCGCAACATAAATTATATAATTAAATGAAAAATATAATAAGCTATTAAAATAAAAATAAATAAAATTAAAAATAAATTTAGGTCAAGAGTTTAAATGAAAAATGTACAACCCTTCAAAATTCATGATAAATTTATTAGACAATATAATTATAAGAATTATTGGATGATAATACACTGAACTTTAGAGGTATTGAATAATAATACACAAGAATTTTTTATTACTTTAGTTAGTCTAGTATACTGAACTTTAAGGTATTAGACAATAATGTCCCTGGAACAATTCTGGTGGTAGTTGATACGGTGGCGGTCGTACTTTGAGGTGTCATTTTTCTTTTTTCTGAAAAAATATATTATTCATCATGCTTATGTGTACTTTCTTAGATGGCAAAAATTTGAACTTTTTTGCACATCATTTTCTCAGTCGCCCACGAGGACCGCCACCAAGTCAACCATCACTGGAATCATTCCGAGTACATTATTATACAATACCCTCAAAGTTTAGTGTATTACTGTCCAAAAAAAAATTCAGTGCATTATTGTTCGATACTCCTAAAATTTAGAGTATTATCGTCCAAAAATCATTTCAATGATACGTATATACTTTTAGCTTTGGACTACAATTATGAAAACACATTTTTTTGTGCATTACAACTAATGATAATTATGAAAATGCATTTTTATTTGTCAAAGTGCTACTTATATCTGTTCCTTAGGGTTCTCGCAAAGTTTCCGTTTTAATAAAAAAAATATCACTCAACTGTGAAAACTGTCAAAAATACCACTCAAGTTTTCAAAATAGTCAAAATTGTCACTCTAACAGGCAATAGCAGGTTTTATCGAATAGGGAGTGGAATTTATTTTGAAAAAAAAAATTGAAAGCAACAAAAATGAAAAGGGAAATTGGCCACAGTAGCTGGCTTCCCTTTCCCTCCATTCTCAACTCCTCCAACCCCTTCATCTTCCTCCTCACCTCCCGAATCAACACCCAAAAAGTGTTTGTGATGGTGTTTGATGTTTGAAAGTTGCAAATTTTTAGTTTTTGGGAGGTTTATTGATTGTTAAATTACTACTGTAAATGTGGACTTGAATGATTGTAATAGTCTTTGAATGATTGAAATTTTGCTCATTTAATGCTAAATGTTCTATTAGATGTGTCATAGAATTTGAACACTATCAAGTTAAAAAACAGCACATGCTTCTGTCTATGGATACCATGAGGTAATCCTCAGCAGCCAAAATTGATCACTAAAGCATGAATGAACAACACCCAAAAGTTGAAAGAGATGTGATGAAATAGGGTAGATGATAATGAACAGATGGAAGAGGGAGAGGAAGGGGTGTAGATCTAGAAAGTTGAGGGGTAGGGTTTAGAAAAGATGAGTGGTAGATGGGGGGTTTTTCTTTTTTATGAAAATTACGTTTACCTGCAACAACAGGTTAAAATACGCTAGAGTGGCAATTTTGGTTATTTTGAAAATTTGAGGGGTATTTTTTATAGTTATCATAGTTGAGTGGCATTTTTTATTAAATCGGAAAGTTTAGTGACATTTTTATCCATGCATTCTTAGTCTCACGATTACTCTCTCAGTCCTCAGAAACAGGCAATTTCATGCAAATTCTAAATACATCTTAAAATCAACAAAGCACATAAAGTGCATCCATGAGGGGATTTAGGACATACCTGGATATCTTCACTTCTCTTCACTTCACTTCAATAAACACACTTGAGCTCACTAAAACGACAAAGTCTAGATCGTGTCTAAAATAAAATGAATTCTATAATCAATAACGTGCTCTCGGAGTTAGTACACACTACCTTCTACCTAACTTCACCCTAGGAATATTAGAAGGTTCCCATCATTGAAGTGATAACATATTTGAACCCCATATCACATTTCACAGAAATAAAACACAATTATAAACACTAAACCTAGACAGATTACAACACATATGTTGCAAAGGCCATAACTTGACTTCCTAACATCTCATGGACCTTATTTTAGACTTTTTGGAAACCTTGAGATGTCTATAAAAGTCTCATGTTTATTCCGACATCTAAAACACACTCTAAGGGTCCCAAACAAAGCAAATAATCAAGCTAGTCCAGTTCTGACCTAAGTCTGGTAATTGGATCATAACTCAAATTATACCCCTCAAAAGCTTGTTCCGTAAAATTCCTATGAAAGTTAACACGCTAGAGAACCTCAACACCAAATGGTTTGGTTAAACCCGAATATAAATTTATGGTGGATTTTCTAACACGACATTATAATTTGTCCCGTTATCGGTTAATTTTTATATGGTATTTCCGACCCTAACTTTAATTAACTCATCCCGAGACTTTAACTTGGGCACCTAGACATCTAACTGAGGTAAAAAGACACATCCTTAACCTCCTAACACAATCAAGGTCAACTCTACCAATCAACTAACACAAAATTCTCACATAAACATATTAATTCTCAATTAAACATGTAAGCCTAAAACTAACACTAATAATCAAAATAAAAACTAAACTTTTGACACAAACTCCTTAAACACAAAAAACACATCAAGGGTTCAATTATCATCAAATATTAACAACATTAAACCTTTTACGTAACGAAAAACCAATAATAACGAAATAATAATATAAGCACGTAATAATAACATAATAATAATATAAATGCATAAAATTTGAAAATTTACTAAACATAATACATTATAAAACATATAAAAACAATAAGAGGGGTTTTAGAACGCTCTTTAGATGATTACAACATAATTTACATAAAGAAGATCTGATAGTAACGTAATAATAATATAAACACGTAATAATCACATGACAATAACATAAATACGTAAAGTTTGAAACTTTAATAAATATAATCAATCATAAACTTACAAAAAGGATTTAAAAACACTTTTAAAGTATACAAACTTTTAAGTACTTACAACATAATTTTAAGTATAAAAACAATACTTAGCTTTAAAACTCTAATACTCATAAAATAACACTATAATTGAACATTTCACTTATAAATATTGTTCGGGGTAGAATTCGGAGTTTGAGTAAGGTTTTCGTATCCATAGGGATGGTGTTTAGGTTGAAAGAACCCTAAAGGGGGGGTGAATAGGGTTATGAAACTTTCTGCACAAATGCTCACTGGTAAAGGACGTTAGGGTCTTAATCTTCTCAGATTAAGATTCAACTTTGAGATAAATCAAAGTAAACTTGAAATAAAGGACAATAGAAAAGATAACTGAATAATCTCCTTTATTTCTTTGGAATAGAATGCAGACTGAATTGCCTAAGGTAAACGTCCTTAGGGTTACAGACGAACAAAGAAACTTCGAACCAAATTTCTGGGTAAACACACACACTAAGCACAGATTTGGTGTAATCTTTAATCGAACCTAAGTCCGTCTAGGATTCGATTACAATCACTCAAATCAAAACCTAAGTCCGTCAAGGAATTGATTCACACAAACTCTCACAAAGAACACAACTTTCTACTCGAAGAAAGAATACAAAAACAAAGCATTCTCTGTTTTTCACACACCCAATTTCTTCCGTGGAATCGTTAATCGTCTTCATCCTTGAATTCTTCTATTTATAATCGTGATGAATCAGTGGAGAAGAGTCGTTTGAAGTTGATTCCTTCTTGATACTTTCCTTCATTGTAAATCTTTCCAGAATATCTTCCTCAAACTTCCCTTTTTGCTTCTCAATATGCGAGCTTCCTTTTTGCTTTATTTCTGGAGATCTTCAATCAAATCTTCTTTCCAAATTCTTGATTAATTGCTTCCTGATATTTTGCTCCTTTTATCTTTCACGACGAAGCTTCTCGCTTGGGGTGAACGTCCTTGTGATGCTGTGAGTGAATGTCCTTATGATGCCTAGGTGAATGTCCTTCTGCCTGCTTTGAGATTTCTTTCCTTGTCAACGTCCTTGGGGGGTTCTAACATAGGTAAACAAAGCCACAAAAGAGAATTCGAGAATAAGGACATGTTCGACCAATTATGCACCAAAATGGGCATGTATCACAACTTCTCTGTCCCAAGAACTCCTAAGCAAAATAGAGTGGCGAAAAAAAAAAAAGAACAGGACTCTAGAAGACATGGTTAGAACCATCATATGTGAAAATGATCTTCCCCTATTCATATGGGTAGAAATCATAAGTTTCGCGAACTATGTACTAAACAGGTGCACAATTAGAGTCATATTGAAGAAAACGCTATATGAACTCTTCAAAGGAAAAGTACTAAACATCAACCATCTCAAGGTCCTTGGCTGCAAGTGTTTTATACACAACAACGGGAAGAAACCTCTAAGTTTGATGCACACACTTCCACGCACATCCCCAAACGAAGAGTTCAAACTTCCCATCAGGTACAGTGATGATGAAGATATGGAACCTTAGCTCAAATCTAATACAGTAGAATCAACTAGAGGACACCATGCCTCCTACTCCTCCAGACACTGCTAATCCTCAAGAAGAAGAACCAGTGACTGAGGATATCCAGCCGCTAGCTCATGAAGCGACAGAACCACAAGGAGAAATTCAAAGCTACAAATTCAAACTGACTCAGCCAGCTGAAAATCTCCTATACGACATAAACTCAAGGTATCCAAACAAGGTCGTTACTTAAAAATTTTGTGCCTTTCATGCCTTTATTTCACAAATTGAACCAAAGCACTTCATGACTCCAATTGGATCACTGCCATGCAAGAAGAACCGAATCAGTTTGAAAGAAGTCAAGTTTGTACATTGATCCCTAGATCTCATCACCACCCTACCATTGGGGTCAAATGTCTCTTTCGCAACAAAGTGGATGAGAATGGCACCACTATTAGAAACAAGGCTCGACTAGTAGCAAAAGGATACAATCAAGAAGAGGGTATCAACTATGATGAAACAAATGCTCATGTTGCTAGACTAAAGGCCATCAGAATCCTCTTGGCATTCGCTTCTACTAAAAATATCAAGCTCTACCAAATGGACATTAAGAGTGTCTTCCTCAATGGCAACCTCGCTGAAGAAGTTTATGTTGAACAACCACCAGGATTTAAGGACGTTCATGCTCCAGACCATGTGTTTAGACTTTATAAAGCCCTTTATGGACTAAAACAAGCACCAAGAGCCTGGTATGAAAGACTAAGAAAATTCCTTCTCAGCAATGGATTCAGTCGTGGAAGAATTGACAAAACCCTGTTCATCAAGACCAAGAATGAAGACTCTATCATCACCCTGATATATGTCGATGACATCATCTTTAGAGCCACCAGTCATTCCCTAGTGGATGAATTTTCGCTCCTCATGGGTCAAGAGTTTGAGATAAGCCTGGTGGGAGAACCAACCTTCTTCCTATGTCTCCAAATCAAGCAAGACAAAGATGGAATCTTTCTGAACCAAAGCAAGTACGTGGGTGAGCTAGTGAAAAAATATGAACAAGACAACATGAAACACCTAGCAACACCAATTTCCTCAATCCTCAAGCTTGACTCAGATCCCACAGGTAGACCTGTATCAGAAAAGTTGTACCGAGGTATGATTGGATCCTTACTCTATCTTACAGCTACTCGTCCTGACATTATGTTTAGTGTAAGCTAATGCGCGCGCTTCCAAAGTGCCCCCGAGGAATCTCACCTATCTGTTGTCAAAAGAATTATGAAATATCTTGCAAGTACCAAGGACCTCGGCATGTGGTACCCTCATCAGAATGATCTTCCTCTCTGTGGCTACACTGATACCGACTTTGCTGGGTACAAGATTGTAAAACCCCGAAAAATTAAATGTGTTTACCGTTACGTGTTACGTTGACTCCTTTACTTTGTGAATTTTTCTGTGAGTATTATGTTGACACTTGAGCTTGTAGGATTGTGGAGAGACTAATAGTGGTAAAATAATCATTGTATGCATGGGTACGTTGCATGGGTGAAAGGGTAGATTGGTAAATTTTACGTGACTAACCTTATGATTATTATGATTGTTGTTGTTGTTATAATTATTATTATTATTATTATTATTATTATTATTATTATTATTATTATTATTATTATTATTATTATTATTGGACAACAATAATATGAATTTTAGGGGTATTGGTCGATAATAATACCAACAATTTTGTTGGACATTAGTAGTATCAACTATGGACCTATTTTCTAACAATAGTACATCACCTAGTTGGTAGGTTTCTAACTTACTAGAAAGAAGATGTGTTGCCTAATGGTGTGAGCTAGTGGCTATAACAAGTTGAAAAAACGTTAATGACCACATTTTTTGTCAATTAAGTAACATTAACCCGCTTAGTTAAACAATAATGTAAAAATAAAACTTTAATTGTTTTTTGGCTAAATTAGTCAACACTGCTTAATTGGCATGAAAAAGTGGTAATCAACCTTTTTTTCCACTTGCTCCGGCCTCCAACTCATACAATTAGTCAACTTGTCGTCTTTTCATCAAGTTAAACACCTACCAACTCGGTGTCATACTATTGGCGAAAATAGGTTTATAGTTAGTACCAGTGGTGTCTAATAAAATTGTTGGTATTATTATTGTCCAATACCCCCAAAGTTCGTATTATCATTATCCAATAATCCTTTAAAATAAAACTAATTTACCTTTAAAAAATGTATAATTAACTAACTATAAGGACTTACCTGAAGACAAACTTAATATAGTTAATTTCATATTTACAAAATTTCATTTTATATAATATCATATAAGACTAACTTATATTAAATTATATAAAACAAATTTATGCTACGTATACACAATCATGATTTACTATATGTAACACTAAGACATTAATTATAAAACATATTTATATTCTAAACAAGTAAAACAAAATTATATACTAATAAGATTAAAGTAAATCATAAACTCCAATTACACAAATTTAACTAAAAAAAGTTTTATGGAGCTAACCTTCTATATAAAACGAACTTATATACACAAATAATAAAACAAATTTAAACTGTACACATGCTTGAACAATCGATAAATTATACGAAATACATTTATACAATAAATCCATCCAAATAAGCAAATACAACATGAAAATAACAAACTCATAAAATGAAATAAGGCACGATTGTTCCTAATACAACATATGATACATGATCATCCAAGAATATCATAAACATGTAAGACGATCAAATTAACAAAACATATTGTGATTTACAATCTAAAACATGCTTTTCATAATTAAAAATAAATATTCCAATCACATATGTTCATTAACCCATAAAGACATAACTAAGTAATAAATAAATTAGAACTAGGCTAATAGTTAACGCATAAATTTTTTATTAAATAACAATTAAATCAGAAATAACACATAGTTAATAATTAGTTAACACAAAATTAAAAAGAAACATAAGAAAGAATTTACTCACTGCAAGTAGTGGGTCAACAACGTGACCCAAATAATCCTATCAAGTTTATGAACAACCTTTTTGTTCCTTTATTAATATCAACATCACATAGAAATTAGCACAAATAATCCTATCAAGTTTATGAACATGATATAAACAACCCAATTCCCTCTCATTGTAAACCCTCGATCTGTATATACAACAATCAAACCTGAAGATTAACACCACCATCACATAGATCGGCGAATAGTGACTCTAATGGTACCGGAAACACCGCCGATGCGCAAGTCAGGCTGCGGTGGGTGTGTCACATGTGCCTCCTCTATCGGTCGTTTTTGTTAGTTTTTCGTCGGGTTTTTGTAGATCGAGTTCTATGGGGTTGATTGAAGGAAGATGACATAGTCTTCGTTGACGGCGTGTCACTTACACGTGCCACCCTTCCGAGGTTATACTATGGGTATGTTTGAAACGACTAAATTTTCCTTCTACTATTTCTGATTTACGAGTTGGGTTTGGATGTAAAACAAACACTTACTTTGAATCACAATAGTGGGAATGTCTCATTTGGGCCGGGGTGGTCCGAGATGGTCCGGCATGATGAGGCTCGATGTTTATAACAAGGAAGACCAGGGAAGGGGCGGTAACAGAAAAAGGGCATAATCACAATCCAAAAACACATATGAATTAATAGGGTCACATAACATTACATGGAGCATGTGCGTAGTGGAATAATAGAAATCTATGCTTGATAATAAATATGCATTTGTTATTCTTGAGGACTGGATGATAATAAACTTGATGGAATATGTTGATAATAATAATAGTCCAAGGAAGAATACACCAAAAGCTTAATCATCTATGGAACTTGATATTTTCTTGGATAAAGGATGATCCACAACCAATAATTTACACCCCGCCATGATTAGATAAAAGAGAACCACCACTAATCAATAAAGGAATGACTTGATTTCACCACCATTAACAATGTAATGGATAAAGAGCACAAGATTTTAGAGAGAGTTTTGAGTAGGTCTCAAAAATAACTTTTTCATTCATCAAAAACTAAGTCTCTCTCTTTTCCAAATACCCATATATTGGTAAGGATAGGGATAGAACCCCAAGAGAAATTAGCACAAAAAGGGTCATTAACCAAGAGTTAATTATATCTCAAAGCCTAATCTGACCCCCAACAATACATTAGGAAGAAAAATGCTTAAAGCATAATCACATTGATTAGGAAAGAAAAGACAAAATACCCTTGATGAAGAAAGGGGAAAAACGACTTAGCAGAGCCGTCTTGGGCACGACACAAGTCGTCACAGCCGTGACGTGTTATCTTGCACGAGGGGGCACCTTTCAGATTTGACCGTCACGGGCATGACGGGAAATGGGAGAAAAACCCTTCAATAATCGCCTCCATGGGTCACGACCACAACTAAGGATGCCATGATCACAACGTCAATATGAGGGACTGACGTCTTGGTCGTGTTGATCACGCCTGCTTCCAGATGTCACGGGCGCGAATTTCCCGTCACGGGCATGACGACCCTTAGCCTCCAACTCCTACACAAGTGAGATTATGGTCGTCACGAGCATGATGGCAAGGTTGGCCTGAGGTCGCGGTCGTGACATGAATGTCACGAGCATGACGATCTTCTAGTCCCAAAGTTGAAAAACAATGGGGAAAAAAGGGTGGGGAAAACAGGGGCCATAGTTGTGACCAGAGTAGTTGTGCTCGTGACGTCCTGTTCCTCAGCCCTTGATGTCCCCTAGGGCCTGTCACGAGCATGACAGGGCGAGTCACGACCGTGACGGGCCTGATGCTTCCCTTTCCTCCTTTCTTCTTCTCCTCCTCCTCACCTCTTCTTCGATATTGTTCTCCTTATTCTTGTCATTATGAAAAGAAGGCTCCTTTAGAGGCTATCATGGCCCATCCATTGGATGGCTGTGAGCCTGTGATCACTCGGCTAGGTCTCGGGTAGATGTGGAATTAGAGCGATTCGGCCGACTGAGTGGTACCCACTTGGCCCAAGTAATAAGTAGGGGTGGGCGCGGATCGGATAACCGATCCGAGCATAAAAATGGATCGGATAACCGGAAAGTCGGATAGTCAATATCCTGATCCGTATTTGATCCATAAATTACGGATAACCGCATTTTGGTTAACCGGATTGTCGGATTATAAATTTTGTGATTTGTATCCGATCCAAAAGTCACGGTTAACCAAGTTTTTGGATCAGATAACGGATTATCCACGAGGCAGTGGGCAAGACGAGAAACAAAAAACACAAACACAATGACATTGTATATTTTAAGTGTGAAGACTGAAGAGATATTGGACTTGAGAGACTAAAGGAGTAAATAGGCCGCCTAGGAATTTTACTGGGAGTAAATACTATGGCGTGCAAAATTGTAAATTGGAGTCTGTTGAAAAAAGTCAGATTTTCGGATATCCGAGATTTTTATTTTCCGATCCGTATCTGATCCGTGATCCGGAGAAAAATAGCGGATCAGATATCCAATGAAAATAAAAAATTATCCGCTAATTATCCGTTTTTTCGGATCGGATTTTCGGATAATTGGATCGGATCTCGGATTATGGATATTGTGCCCACCCCTAGTAATAAGGGTCGAGAAAGGAATCCAAGATGCTTCATCCTCCCCTTTTTGAGAAGGATTTGCCCTCAAATCCACGTTGGGGTCTTCGTCCTTAAGGTAAGGAGACATGTCCCCAACGTTGAAGGTTGATGAGATGCCCATCTCCCCCGGCATCTCCAATCTATAAGCGTTGTCATTGATCCTTTCTATCACCTTGAATGAATTATCGCTTCGGGGCATAAGTTTGCTCATTCGTCGGATTAGAAACCTCTCCTTCCATAAATGCACACCAAATCTCCCGATTTGAAGGAAATGACCCTCCTATGTTTGTTAACCCAAGCCTTATAAAACTAGATCAATATTTGAAGTTCTTTTCTTTTACTTCCAAAGCTTTCAAATGCAGCATTTTCAGACAAACACTACTTGTACTTCATTGCAAACAACTACACCCCTAAATATGCCTAACACCAAGTACAATAGCCAAAACAAAGAAAACCACCCAACATTTTCCCATACAATTAAGCCCACTTCCCTTCCCTTTAACGGTAGAAAGTTCCAATGTACGTCTCCTTAATTCTTCCTCAAGTAGTTTCGGGTGCATTCAGGAAACGTTAGGTAAATTTGGTTATATCTAGGTAGGTTTAGTAATATTGTTAGCTTTTGGTAAAAATAATGCAATGGATGAATCAATCTGGATAAGAAATGAATATTTCATTTAGGAATGACAGTGAGGTGGGGAATCCCCATACCAGCTATGACCATGCCTGATGCCCCACTCTAGGAAAAAAATTCATGCGCTCGACGGGGATGGGGACGTATATTAAATACCCACGCGGGGATAGGGCGTGGACGGGGATGAAACTCTCCCCGTTGCTTTCCGTCGCTTCCCTATTTACCTGCCGGAGAAAATAACCTGCCCTTATACTCATCCCGCTATATATTAAAATTACATATTTACTCATAGAGTTATTAATACGATACCATAATTTAAAGGGCGTGTTTGTAATTGCAAAGCCAAAAAGTTAGATATAATGTTTTCATTTCTCAATCCCTCACTCAACCCTGATCCAAATCCTTGATTCCCTCGTCGGTCCATTTTCCAGCCCTCATTCCCTGTCTCAGTGTCTCCATCAATCTCACACTCTAACCATCTAAGCCATCTGCAATTTCGTAAATCATTCAACTTCAAACCTCCCAAAGAATTTCTCTAATCTCCCTAATGCAAACCATTCACAAGCTACCGTGGAATCTGGGTTTCGAACTGGGTTTATCGGATTCTCACTCAGTTCTCTATTCTTAGTCTTTAGGCTATGTTCTTCTATGCGGTAGGTTATGTGCGTACCACACCACACGCACTACTCAATATTCTACCACATTTCACCACACTTCATCACAATCATTACCAATATATCTTCTTACTTTTCTCTCCCCTCACTTTTCTTCTCTACTTTTTACATTATCTTTCCTCACCTACTCCACCTACTAGAACTTTCACCACACTTTACCCCACTTTTTAAAATTCCACCATACTGCACCATTACCACAGCGCACCGCACCTATAAAAGAACAAAGCCTTACTAGGTTCTCTTTTGGTCGAATTCAGGGCAACATCGACGGCTTTATCAATGGTGTGGCGGCGTCCGCTATTTTTGCTCCTAGTTGTATGTTATTATTGTTCATTGTTCTTTGGACTGGGTTTTTGCTTGTGGGAAAGGTTTTTTGGTTTTACCAAAATAATTGACCATTAACGAGTAATAGTATCTAGTATCCATGAGATCTCTTGGTCTCTGCTTGGGCCACTATTGAGGAGATCCAAGGGGGGAGCCCATTTCAACTAAGACCCATGGTATACAAGTTAACTGAGGTTCCATCTTAAAACCAATTGGTTAAGAGGATGATAAGTGCCTTTTGTGACTATGTTTCTAAGGGATTTTGATAGTGAATTAGGGATAACTTTGATTGTAAATCTTGATTTATACCCCCTATTTCTCTATTATGCTCGGTGTTGTTGTTTTTGATGAAAACTTACAGATTTGGGAACAAAACACCAGCTTTGGGAACATTTCTTGCAGATTTCAGGACACCACGGGCCTCCAAATGTCAAGAACAGACTGTGGCACAAATTTGGGACGAAACGGAGCTCGAAACACACGAACAGAAGCCACCACGGTCAGCCCATGGTGAGCCCCATGGTCCGTGGTGTACGGACTTGTACGGACCGTGGCAAACTGCATATGTAGGTCGGTTATTTTCGCGAGTAGAAAAGGAAGGCATCGACGATTTTTGAGAATTCATTAATTATCTATCATTTTTCCTTCGTTCTTTGGCCGTCAAGGAGAGAAAAGAGAGCCCTAATACTTCCATTCTACTCCTCTTCCCCACCATCAAAATTCAAGATCGAATCGATTCAAGAGAAACCAAGATCAAGATTCGTGAAGGAAAGGAGCGACGTTCGCGGAGAAGGTTCTACCCTGGGATCGAAAGGCTCGATGGGTTGTATTCTTCGCCAATTCTATTCTTTCTTTTTTATTTCCTTCTTAGGTTTGAGATTCGATTATGATGTTTGGAACTTGTTTTGTGTTTTCATTGAATATGAGTGAGTAGTTCCTTTGAATTCTAGGGTTTCGCAACCCGAAACAATGTAGTTCGATTGTTTGTTATTAGTTTGCGTTTGAATTCTTAATTAGAATCAATAGAAGGTTGTGTTTTCCATGTTTATGAGTATTCTTAAGGCCTTGAATATTTGTAAGTTTGAGATTAACCTAAGAAGTACTGAAAGGTGAATTAGGATAATCTGACTACCAACCTATCTACCTAGGCTTGCGAAAGTTGAGAAAGGAGTAGTGAACTAGGGAATCATTAGATAACCTGACTTTTTGAGACCTTCAATTCTGTTTAACCTAAAAGGCACACGAAAGTTGTTGATTAGGTTGTTTAGAATAATTCTATTTAGCATCAAAAGGGCGATAGAATTCAGAGGTTGTCGACTCTTGATTCATTCTTGAATGTATGATTGTGCAGGCTAGGTTTTAGTAATCGAACTCATTGTTAGGTTAACATCTCCCTAGAAGTCTTTCTCTCTTGATAGATTCTTTGATTGATTTTTCCTTGCTTTATTAGTTTGATTAGTTGTTAAACCTCTTCCAAATCCAAAAACCTGATTAGCTTAGCAATCGTGATAGAGATTAGTTTATTGAGCTGCTAAGTGAGTCCCTGCGGGATCGACCTTAACGTGCTACTACGTACACTGTGCGCTTGCGGCCCTGTCAGAGGAGTAACCCACTTGACTTATATACCATGTCCTTTCTCCTTACTTTTCCGATGTGTGACATTTTTACTCATGGGTGAATCCCAACAATCTCCCCTTCACACATGAGTCTCTCCCTCTTGATCGAAAACCTCTTTTTTTGCCAAGGTTTCAAGTCACCATCAGGAGCCCATCATAGTCGCACCTTACTCTACAGAGCCGCACCCTACTCCACCCAAGTCTCATGCCACCACTCTGCCTCAAGAGTCTCAGCCGCATCTTACTCCACAGGGTCGCACCCTACTCCACCTGAGTCTCATGCCACCACTCTGCGCATTCAGGAGATCCAGTCGCGCGTGCGCCATGGTCCCTGCTGTTGTCCATGGTGATTTTCATCAACCACCTCCTGCACCTTGCACCCAGCCAAATGAACCATCGGCTCTAATACCACTTGTTGGGGAGATCCAAGGCAGGAGCCCACTTCAACCAAGGTCCTTATAATACAAGAGACTAAAGGATGTGAAATTACGATTCGTCTCTCTTGTAGAGTGGAGTGTTTCCCTCACTTTTCTTCTCTATCTTCGTCCTCTTTTATATCCAAAGGGTGAGGTGAATGTTGGACTTGTAAGGCTTTGAAAGGAGCCTTCAATTGGAAAGATATTGTTGGAGATCTTCACAAAATCGGTTTCTCATTGATTTCTTGCTGGAAGAGAAAGGAGCCACGTGATACTTGTTGGGATTACAACTATCAATCCTTCCTTAAATGGTTTGATACCTTCCAAGAGAGATATGCCAATAATTAGTAAACATATTATTGGATTTAGATATTAATTTTAATATCATCGAAGGAGGTAACAAATCTGTCAAAATATTCAGGAAAATGTCACTCTAAGATATTAAGATTATACGCCAATAATATTAGAATTTTGACTTTCATTCAAAATCGTTTCAGTCCAAGGTCCTTGAGTCTGAGTTTACCAAGGTCCTTGAGCCTGGGTTTGTTGAGGATCTTGAGGGGTTCTAACAATCTCCCCCTTTTGATGAGAGGCAAAATTCAATGGCACCACGATATTTCTCCCCTTTTTAACTTTTATCAAAAAGTATGTCGGAAGCTCCCCCTTAATGTATGAACCATCTCTCATTCCTGTAATGACTTAATGAACTCATTAGAACTAAGAGAGGTTGTTCCCCCTCAATTCATGGCATGCATAAATAAAGTCCATGAAGGGTGTATGGATGACATACCTTTCAATCTGTGCAAGATGGACACAAGAATTATGCTCAATTCTTACCCGACTAATGTCCTCACTGCTGACCATGTCAATCTCCTTGATGGTTGGACATCCTTGACTTGTTTACACAATCTCCCGAGGTCTTTTCCACAAGGCGGTTAAACCTTCAACTGTGGACCTGCTCTGATACCACTTGTTGAGGAGATCTGGGGGGGGGGAGCCCACTTCAACCAAGACCCGTGGTATACAAGTTAACTGAGGTTCTATCTTAAAACCAATTGGTGTTAAGAGGAGTAACCCATTTGACTTATATACCATGTCCTTTCTCCTTACTTTTCCGATGTGTGACATCTTTACTCTCAAATTGACAGAACACTAAATTATTGCTTTAATGCTACATTCACTTCACTTGTGGGACAAATTTTGATGCTAAAGTAAAGAAAATGCCTTCATTTACGTCGTGCACCAAATAAATTTATCGAACATACATTGTTGGTGCGCTTTAATGCTACATATACTTTTAGTCACTGCCTTGCATAGATGGGCTTGACTATAAATTAATTCATAAAAATAACAAACATGAGATTATAAATTTATACATGTGAAGGGCTCAAGGTTAAACATAATCAATTGCATAAATTAATGCATATAGATAACAAAACTTTAAATTCCCATTAGATATCCACAGAAAGCGGAAAACTCGCGGGGATAAGGATGGGGCTAACTTCCCCACCCGCAACGGGGACAGAGATGGGGGCGAGGTAGGGGGCGGGGAATATATTTTTCGTTCCTGACCCACCATGTTGCCATCCCTAATTTCATCTTCTCTTTCTTAAGTTTACTCCTCAATTGACCAATCAATTTTGTTTTATGGTCGATGCCCACAATATTCTGCAAGCTTTGCAATTCTCAAGTTTACTCCGATATTTTTTTTTTTTTTTTTTTGAGGGTTTACTTTGAAAGAAGGGAAGGGATGGGAGTTGAATTATTTTCAGGGTTAAATATGAAGAAGGGAAGGAAGTAATGAGGGAAAACAAGTGAGGTATTGAATGTAGGGTAGGGAGAATCAATATTAGAGAGTACTTGGAGATTATTTAAATTTTACTTTAATTTCAAGGGCTTTGGGTTTCTATTTGGATTGGTAATTTTTTCCAATCCAATCCAATCCAAACCTTACATAATTCTCCAAAAAAAACATCCTCTTTAAAAACACAAATTTTCAAAAAAGTATCATAACTTATCTAATCCAATCCAATCCAATTCATCCAATTCATCTAAACCTCATTTTATCCAATCCAAAGAACAGCTGAACAGGGCCTTAGACATGCTCTGCGGTCATATCAATTTCTAATCAAGTTGAATTTGATGGCGGGCAGGTGTCACATAATTGGCCTATTTGGCCATCACTCATAAGTTGAACACAGTAAATATAATCTCCTAACTTGGGTCCATCAAAAATTTCTACTAAAAAATTTGTATTATCGTATTCAAAACATCCTTTATTGGTTCATGTGCAAAAACGGGTTTAACAAAAAAATATGGACATTTTTCTTTTTATATTTTGCAAGTTTTTGAAAGTTTTGTATGTATCTAAGTTTGTTGATCCTTCATATTAAGAGTCCACATAGATATGTGTCTACTTTTGACTTGCTTAGAGTTGCAAACCGGAGTAAGAATACATTCCTCCTCTGGCTACATCAAGGTTTCAATTGGACAATACAGGCTACAACGAAACAAGCCATCAGCACTTCAGTGGTGCGGCAAACATCTAACCAAATGTTTCTTATCGTAAAACTAATAGGAGTTCACAAAGACTTAGCAGCACAGAACTAGTATTGAGTTGTTGCATTGAAAAAGAACAAAAATGAAATAAAAATGAAAAAAACTAACAAGACTGAATCAAGTCAACCATTTGGAATCAATACAGTACTATTTTATGAGTTTCTGGTAACAAACTAAAACATTAAACTTGATCTAGCATTGAGAATATGGTACTGACATTATCTTCCAAGAGGTACAAGTTTAATGCCCTGATCTTGACTCAGCTCGCCTCACTTCATCTGGTGATGAGGGGAATAGCTCTACGTAACGTGTACCAATCGTCTTCCTGTCCTTGCACATTGCTCTCTTGGCCTCATCAGCATTTGCAAACTCGACATATGCCTCTCCCGTAGTCTTACCATCAGCACGACATGCAATGTGGATTTTGTCCTCAGCGACATTGAAATCAGCAAAGAATTTAACAATGTCTTCCTTTGTTACAGAGAAAGGAAGACCCCGCATCCTAAGGAATTCAGTGTACTCCAAGAGTTCCTTGTCCACATAGCTTCTAGATTGACCTGGGGATGAGTTTGGCTGATCATTATCATAGATACCCTCATACTTGACCTCAGAGGCCACTGCATTGTAATAGTCCTGTTTCTTGCACCTGAAAACTTCAACATATCTTCTGCCCATGTTTTGGCGATCCCTGTTCAGTGCCAGGTCAGCCTGCATAGGTGAGGCAAGCACCACAAATGCTTCCCCAGAAAATCGGCCATTCTTGTGGACTAAGAGCACATCAACAATGTCGAGGCCAGCAAAGAACTTGATTATGTCAATGTCGCTGCAGTTGAAGGGGAGACCCCTAAGGCGGACAACAGGGAAACCGGAAGGTAGATGACCCGACCCATAACCATATGGCTGGTATCCTCCAGGAGCGCTGCCCACTGCCAAGTACGGATTTGATTCCATCATTCTTTGTCTCTTTGAGCCGACCTCGTACCCGTCCGAAACCCCCCCGCTTCCCAACATTGCCCTTTAAATACCCAACAAAGAACAAAAATCCCCCACTCAACCTGTTAATATAACCAAGCCCAACCCACAATTTCCTAGAGTAATACCTAAACTTTGAATCCCAACAAAGCAATAAAGCCATAACAATATTAAAGAATAAATACCAAAATATATCTGTGCACTTTAAAAGCATGCAAGACACCACACAAAAAGGACTAACAGCAAGACTCATTTACTAAGTATGAACAAAGTTTCAAGCTGGATTCATCCAACGCCTCCAAGGTCATTACAATTTTAGATACAGAATACTCGCAGCATTCAATTCAAACTTCCCCAACTAATGACATTACAAATCCAGTAAAAGCTTGATCATTCCCAGAAATATACTGCAAACTAATTTCACCGCTAATGCCAAAATGACAAACATACATCAAGATCTGAAAAGGAAAAATGAAAAACACACACACACAGAGCTAAACAAGATTAGACATTGTTCAACATGGTTGGATGCAAAAATGTCACTTTGGTCGCTGTACGACAATCCTTTACAAGTTTATCTTTTTTTTTTCCTTTATGACAACCAGAGGGCACTGAACATAAACGCTTCTTTCCCAGCTAATTCATATTGCTTCTTTATTCCAAACACTCAAAACAAAGAGCACATCAACTGAGCCTAACAAATAGCGAACTAGACAAATCCCAGACAGACCAATTTGCATATGTTTGCCTCAATTAACCATTCGATTCGATCCGAAGTTGTGTGTAATTCAGACAACAGAAACAACAATCGCTTAAATAGGAGTAAAACAAACACAAACCCAGAATAAATAAAAATCTAATAGGTAGAATGAAGAAAATCATAGAAGATGAAAAGGGAAATGGTGAACGTACCCTCTGGGTGGATAGCCAGACCCATAACCCGAACCATAACCTGAGGACCCGTACATGCTTGTGTTTATGGCTTATGGGAAAACACCACGAATTCTTGCTAGGCTTCTGCGATTTCGAAAGAGGGAGAGAAGGAGAAACCCTAGGTGCAGGTGGTGTTGAATAGAATAGCGGCAAAGTGGGCAAGTGGCAAGGTCCTTCCCCTCTTGTTTGATTTTGATTATGTGCCCGGAGTCTTCAGACCCGACCCGAACAATAAAAACTGTGTTTTGCTTTCAGGGTGGGGTAGCCCACATTTCTGTCGTACTAATCCAACAGGCCGTTTGGTGAAAGGGAATAGAAAGTTGACAATGAGAATAAAGGAATATGAATTAGAATTCTTATATTTGTTTCATGATAATTAAGAAAAAGAAGGAAATCGGAATGAGAATAGAAAAGGTCTATTTCCAATAATGTATTACCATTGGGGAAAGGTGGTAATAGTAATTGGGAATTTGTTGGTCACTATTAAATACCAAAATTATCCATATTTAAAAAAATAAAAACTCACATTTATTCGTTCATTTTCTTTTATTTATTCTCAATCTTATTGTCTACCGTCACCATCATGTATTATTTTTGCTTATATTAACTAAATATTATTGTTATTACGTTTCTTTTAATTGAGATATTACTAATGCAGTTTAGGGTTTACGCCTTTTCCTTATATTAATTAAATATTAATTATAATTAATATATTAGTAAACCTTCATGTATATATACTTGTTTTTAATTTATTAGAATAATGAGTACTTATTTATTAAAATGTTGATTTATTGAATCATCATACTTTGGGCATTTATATACTTGTTTTTAATTTTTAATTCATATTTGATGCTTAATTAATTTTTATTTGAATTTTTATGAACTTAATTTTTTAAAATTTTTTCATATGGTAATTGATTTTCTTGAATTAAATGTGTGTCAATTATGGCCTTCCATCCATTTCAATTTACTAAAACATTCGTAAATTAATAAAAGGGTATTTTAGTCAATGTATGTTTATTCCCAATCTTATTCCTAATTTGAATTACCACATAACAAACAAGAAGGTCGGTAATTCATAAAGATATTTTAATTTTCATTCCCATTATGAATTCTCATTTTGATTCCCATTGTCTGCCGAACAAGTCGCAAGGTAGGATCATGGAATCAGAATGTAGATTATAGAATCGCTTTGATAATAAACAATAAATATATGAACACAATATTGAGTAATAGAGAAGAACAATAAAGACAAGAGAGATTGAGAGAGGAGAATAGGATGATCTTATTCATAGCCTAGCAGAGGTATTTATATTAGTTACATAGCATGAATCCTGCATAGTATAAACTTCATATGGAAACAAAATCATTTCATATTATATCATACCAATATATAAAGATACACAAAAAAATATCTGATTGATATATGGACATTCACATATATATTATTTTATAACACTCCCCCTTGAATGTCCATTATCCAAAAGAATATGTCTCATTAAAACCTTACCAGAAAAAACCCAATGAAGGAAAAAGAGTGCATACTTCTATATACGCAAACATATGTTGCCTCATTAAAAACCTTTCTAAGGAAAACTCAGTGAGACAAAACCTCGGATAAGGAAAAAAGAGTACAACACGTATTACTCTCCCTGATGAAAACATGAATTAAAATCTTTGAGTTGATGCAATTCAACTTCATGACTGGCTTTTAAACTTTGCAGTCGAAAGCGGCTTGATACATGAATTAACTTAATTCTCACTTAAACGAATTTGCTTCATATTTGTTTCAGCGGGCACATAACTAGTATGTGATTAAAGTGTCATATATAAGATTTAGGTAAATATCCAAGATTAACATAACTAATCAAACCAACATAGAGCCAATGAGGATAATAAATATCTACATCGGTAGTACCTTTGAGGTACCGAAATAGGTTAGATCATGTATGATTAGTGAGATACGTCAGTGCTCCAATAGCATTTAAATCGGTACTTCAGGGCCCAAATACAGTATTTTAGGACTTAAATACGGTACTTCAGGAGCTAAATACGGTACTTCAGGACCGATGAATTTCTCATCATCTTTTCGGGATTGAAAGGAGGGTTGTTTTTGTTGGGAGTGTCCCGACAATGTTCAAATACAACCGAGTATTCAAGCCAACGTAGCACGGTGGTTGATGTCTTTGCTAGAAGATCTCTTAACCAGTGATTGAACTGTTCAATCACAACCATGTTAGTTGGTCCCACAGGGACACACAAGCCAGTACCCTAAGGCAAGAGTATGTTAGAAAGAGGGTCGGATCAATAGAGGATTGAACCAGGAAGGCCATAATACCCTTAGAGGATAAAAAGGGGCAAAAGAGGAACACCACGGAGGTAACAAGACCCACCACGATTCGTGGTGCCCTTGCCACGGGTCGTGGTGCCTCCTGGGTTTCCAGAATGTGTTCTGGACCTCACCACAGTCCGTGGTGATGCCCAGGCGCGCATCCCACATCGAAAATGAAACTCCATTTCCCACATTCTCTCTCCTATATATATGGGTTCCCTTTGAGTGGAAACCTAGTCTTTCCAATCCCATTTGGCCATTAATAAGGCTAGTCTCTATAATTGAGATTAAGGGATACTGGAAAAAGCTTTCTTAAGAACGTTCCTAATTTTAGGGGTCTCAGGGTGATTCCCGAGAAACCGCCCTAAAAGGGAGGAAAGACGGGCCGTATTTGATACGGTCCAACATACTCTTTTGACCTCGGTTTAACCGGGGTTGAAACAGACTAGCAACCGTGCCGAAAGGTGCTGCGTGGACCTTTTGTGGAGGATTCCTTTTTGGAATCTTCTACTCGGAGTTCCTTTGAAGCCAGAGCGTTCAAGAGTACAAGGTCGACCGAGGCGTTTCTATTTGAGAGACCTGAGGTAATAACTAAGGTCATGCTATTTAGTTCATGTTATTTATTGTTTTGGGTTAGTTAGTTTAGATTAGGTGGGAATCCTAATAGTTAGGATTCCTATTCCGCCCCTAATTGAGGTGGTCCCGATTAGGATCGGGTCCACCTCGGGGTGGTTCCAGTTAGAAGGGGCCCACCTATTCTTGTGGCCTAGATAGGTCTAGACCACCCTAACCCATCAGTGGTATCAGAGCCACAATAACATGCTTGTGTTTTACCACTCTCTTTTAATATGTTTCAATTGTTGAATCATGTTTAGAAAGCCTTGCTAGATTGCTTGTTTATGCCTATTATGCTATAATCTTGGTAGATGTGATCTATTATGATGTATACATGCTAGATTAATTGTTAATTTGGCTTGTTATGTTGGTGAACCTTGATTATTAGTTGTAATGATCTTGTTATGGTTGAACCTTGGTTTATGATTGATTGGATATTGGGTTTGGATGTTTGTGTTGCTTATGTCATTTGTGATCTTCATTTGGGTTTCCATATGATATGAGGAAAGCTTTGGTCGTGGCAATTGTTGCCATAACCATAGGTTCGCATTGAGCTTAACCCCTTATTTTGACAAGGAATCTCGAGCACGACACTAAGTGTCTTACTCGGGATTTTGGTGAAACTCATAGCCTTTCTTCTCTCACTTGGAGCCTCTTGAGTAGTCGTTGCGTTTGACGTCGTACTCACGATGGCTCTAGTGATCATGTTGAAATTCCTTTGAGTTTTGTGAGTAGTTGTTGCGTTAGACGCCACATTCACGATGACTCTCGTGATCACATAGGATTTCCTTGGAACCTCTTGAGTAGTTGTCGCATTTGACGCCGCACTCATGACAGGTCTAGTGATCGCATTGGATTACTTTGAGTATCTTGAGTAATTGTTGCTTTTGACGCCATACTCATAATGACTCTCGTAATTGCATTGAGTTACTTTTGAAGTAATTTTGATAATTTTTGCGTTTGACACCGTACTCATGATCACTGTTATTGGATTTCTTTCGAGCATTTTGAGTAATTGTTGCATTTGACGTTGTACTCGTGATGTCGTGTTAGTATTGGTTTCCATGAGGCTGGGCATAGTTTGTATGCGCGTGACATGTGATGTCACACTCATAACTAGTGCCACTTCATGAATTCTTCAAACATCAAACCTACAAGAATTGAGGTTTGGGTCTAAATTGGTTAAACTTGAAATCTCATTTTCTATAACTTCCCGGTTAAATTAGATTTAACTTGAGATATTGAATTGGGTGATTCCATTCAATTATAGCTTTATGGGAGGAGTTGATTTTGGAAATCAAATATCAATTAATCAGTTGGGCATAAACAAATCGTTGTTGTGGAGTTGGTGGCTGGGTGATTCCAGTTGAACCTCTACAAAATGATCCTCAGCATGGATTGAGAATCTGCTGAGTAAGTTTGCTTGATTTTAGAAATTGAGCAAAGATGAGTGTGTGTCTAGCCTTGAAATTTGAAACTTCAAGAAGGAAATGTGTTTACTATCTCACCTAAAATCGTTTTAGGTTGAAGGTCTTAACTTAATAAAATTGGATTTTGTTAAGTATGCATGCGTTATTTCTTGCTTATGTTTAAAATTAATTGGATGCTAAATTTTGTTGGCTTTATCCCTTGGTTTTTGGTTGGTATATTACAAGTTGGATGCATTCTTTAATTGTTATTGAAGCATTCTGTAATTGTTATTGAAGCATGGTTTGATGTATGTTGATATGTCGTGTTGCAATATTGCCAAAATTATTTGTTTGATTGCATGCGCTCTTAGTATGGCCTTAGCTACTCTGGTTTTCTGGCCTGCGTGCCGTCGATTTTGAATATATTTTAATTTTAATTTGATTAAAGTTGTAATTTATATTCGAAATAAATCTCATTTGATGAGACCCGTTTGTAAATCTTGTAATATGGGATATGAAGTTGAATGGGAGCCCAATGCAACTTGGATGTTGGTTCGAGTGGGAGCCAATATATGTATGTTGCGAAGGTTCAAGAATGAGTTCTTGAAAGCATTTCGAGAAGAAGTTCTTGAAGTACCGATAAAGAGAATCCTTGAATTGTTTAAGTTGGAATTCTAGAAGCTTCAAGAAAGAAGTTCTTGAAGTCTTGAAGACTAGTTTATCTTATTTAAAGTTTATTTAATTAAGTTTAGGAGGCCATACTAGGGGTTTTATGTTTATGCTTTGAATAGTTCTTAGCATGTTTTAATTGTTTATTATGCTTTTCATGCTTGATTCGCTAGTTTCTCCTAGAATCGCATGCTTAGGATAATAAATATGCACTCTCCAAAATTTGGACGTATGATTGCTCACCCTAACAACCACCACTTGGATCATGGGCGATCATCGCCAAAGCAAGTCACCTATGGATCGATAACAAGTTGGGTGGAAGTCAGGTGTGTCCATAATGGCGGGCTAGAGGGTCTAGAGTCATGAGCAACGAAGAGAGGAGATGTATGAGATACACACACTCTCGCCAAGAATCGTTTAGAACGATTGATCATGAGATGATCTACCTTAGGCGATTTGACACGAGGTTTGTTTGAGTCAAAGCTTACTCGATGTCGAATTTGTGCCTGTTGGGTCTTGGTTACATTGAAACACTAATTGAGAGTTAAATGTGTTTTAATGTTGAAATTAACACTACAAAAAAAATGGCTTTTACCAACAGATTGCTAGTGACAGATATTTTATCTGTTGGTAAAAATGTATATTTACCAACAGATTAGGTATATGTTGGTATTATTAATAATTTACCAACACTAATATTATCTGTTGGTAAAACAATTTTATTACCGACAGATAAAAATATAACTGTTGGTATTATTTTAACAATAGCAACGGTTATGATATCTGTTGGTAAAACTATTTTAGTACCAACAGATAAACAACTTACTGTTGGTATTAATATTCTGAAAATTTAAGCGCTATTTTTAGGGGGGAAAAAGAACACGGCCTAAACTACTACCATCACATTCATTCAATCATTCAATCTTCATTCCCTAAAAACTGCTCTTCGCCGCTTCCTCTCCATTCCCTCTCATTGACTCGTCCTCTCCCCACTGCTCACAATCAACCCACCAAGACTCACAATCAACCCACCAAGACTCACATTCTGCCTCCACGCCTACTCCAGCTGTCGCGCCCTCACCGCCGACGGTCAGCTGCCTCCTCACTTGGCCGTAGTCGTAAGAATCGTCACGATGTCTTCGATCCCTGTTCGGTAGAAGAGTGAGTGTGAATTGGGCCTCGAATTTCACTACCTGATCATTCAAGGTGTCAAATTGTTGTTTTCTTTCGTTATTTTTTGTATCAATTCGATACCTGATCATTCAAGGTATCCAGTTCAAGGTATTCTCTCTTTCTCTCTCCCCTTCTCTCTGACTGAAACCCGGTAACTCCAGAAAACCTAGAAAAATTGGGACCTCAGCCGTCTAGATCTCCTCCCTGAACAATCATCTTCTCAACTTTCAATCACTGTGAATCAAAGAAGAAATCATCATGATATGCCTCAAGATCTTTCAACCCGGTGAAAATTTTCACAGGTTTTCGAAAGAAGGTTTCAGATCTGCTACTTTTTGACCGATTTGTTCTTCGATGTTAGGGTTTCAGTGAAGAGAATCAAGGCTGTGGATATTCTCTACATCGTTTTGGTGTGCACTTGGGAGAAGCTTAGTGGTCAGTCATATATCACAGGTGTGTTCGTTCCTTCTCTCCTCCTCTTCTTTATGTTGTTTTGGTCCCAATTTGAGGCACGACTTGGGCCTAAAAGGTTCGCGAATCGAGTCTGGTGCCAGTCGTCGATTCAGCAGAGAAGCGCGATTAGATCCCCTTGGTGTTCATTTCGTCGTCTTCATCCAAGTAGTTTCAGATGTGATGCAAATCGAGGACTCTGTGAAGTGATTCCACAAAATACATTAAATCTGACGAAACATGGTTTGTGCAGAAATGCGGAAAGATATCAATGGTTCAAAGATCGGGATGAGCGAGTTCTGTTCGAGGCTACAGGAGATTTCAAAAACCTAAATTTCTGAACTTTTGGCTGAGAAAGATCGGGCGTGAAGAACGTCAGCAGATGGTTCAGCAGTTGCTATCAAATCAGGTGTGTTCATTCCTTTTTTCTTTTATTTTACTTTGTCATTTTGTGTTTGGTCGATCTGTTTGTGGTGATTCCGTCTTCGCTTGGTCTACTCCAAGGTGTGGTTTTACTGATTGCAATGGGGATAATTGTGATGACTTACTAGTCATTTTGTGTTTGGTCGATCTGTTTGTGGTGTTACGCCCTTGCTACTCGCTTTCCCTGTTGTTCTCCATTCTGTTTCTCCCTCTAACTTAGCTCCTCTGCATTTACTTTGCTCTTCCTCCTGCATTCAGTCCTTCCCTCACTGTATTTTCCAACTTTTACTATCTGCAACTGCTAATCATCTCTCTGACGGCCACCAGACAGACGTGTCCTTGCCTCCCAATCGCTACCTCCATTCGATTCGATAATCCGATCGAAGCAACGGAAGCAGTCAAAGGCGGGCCAATCTGAAAATCCACCAATATTTGGTGATTGTATGCAAAGTCTGAATTATTCAATTTGTGTGCAAGTAGTAGCAATTCACATGAATTAGTGAAGCCAATTTTGAGGATTTCATTTTTTATTGAAGGTTTGAGTTAATTTTGTCCTAATTTATGAATTATTCGATTCGATTCTAAAAAAATTCAGTGTTTTGTGACATTTTAGGGTTGTGGATTTGATTTCTTGGAGTGATTTAGACCGACCCTTGGTGGGTTTGGGTTCAAAAGGTATGTTCATCTTTATCACTTTTCGATTTCATACTAATTTTTTCAAGACATGGTGAATAAGCAAAAGAATAGGCAATTAGGGATTAGGGAAAATGGGGTTAGGGATTACAAACATCCAGAAATTAATCGTCAAAAATTGAATATTAGAGCAATAGTACTAGATAGAGGTGTAGTTCTTTATCGAGGTAATGATTAATACAAAGACTAGCTTTTGGATTTTGTTGATATGGTTCTTGTAGAAAGTGTGAGGGCTTGAGTTTATTCAGGTGTAGTAAGCCTTCCAACCCCAATCATATTGAATCTAATGCACATAGCGGACTTACACGGTGTAATTCGGTGGCAATTTACGAGTTGCTTTAGAATTGATTCAATAGCATTTAAAGCTTGGGAAATTTTGTTGTCGTTGGTTTTTTTGGTAGCGATTTAGACTTGTATTCAACCCAATTAATGTGTCTTGTCTGTTGTAGGCATGAATGGGTAAAGCTTGACATAGAACTTGGCCCTCTCGATTCTATGAATTTGACTTCCGCAAATTTGAAGGAGATATCGAGGATCTTTACAATTTGTTTGAAGACGATTTCAATGTCGATCTTGATGAATTTTACAAAGACATCGTTGAAGAAAATGTAGACAAAACATTAGATTTAGGCTCTACTTTTGTTTAAAATATTACTCTTGTATATTTGCAAATCGATTTGATGAACTATTGAGTTTCATTTTGGTACTTTTCACTTAATTGGTGAAAATTCAATTTAGGCATTATGTATTATATAATTGAAGATCCATGAATGAAATTTCAATTTTGGTACATTAATGTAATTATTAATAAATATGAGATTTTTCCATATGATTATTACCAGAAATGTGCAGTGTAGATTAGTATTACCAATGGACGTGCGTATGTTTGAATACTATTACCAAGATAAATTAGGACTATAATAAGATTTGGCGCCAAAATAGTATTACCAACAGAAACAATCTGTTGGTACAAGTGATAACTTTGGCTCCAAAATATTAACACCAACAATTTATTTTGTTGGTAAAAGTCTTTTTACCATCAGTTTCATATCTGTTGGTAAAACACTAGGCAATACCAACGGATTTGATCTGATGGTGTTGCTAAACATTACCAACAGATGCACTTATCTGTTGGTATAACCTTTACCAACGGAGTTTTTACCAACAGTTTTGTGACAGATAATTATCTGTTGGTAAAAGTTATTACCAACAGAAAATTCACTTATACCAACAGATAAGGCCCTGTTGGTAAAAGTCATATTTCTTGTAGTGTAAAATCGGTTTAATTTCCAGAGTTTATTAATGTTTAAATCCTAATTGAATCGTTTTGGCTTGTAGATTCATAATGTCTGTTGATTGTTACCTCCTTGAGAAGGAGAATCTCACTGGATCCAATTACCTGAATTGGGTCAAGTATTTGAGAAATGTTCTCAAGGCTGAGCAGAAAGAGTATGTGCTTGACATAGCTACGGGCGACCCCCTGTCGATAATGCCTCGGAAGTTGAGAAAGCCAATTGGAAACGTCATTGTGATGACGATACCTATGTGGCTAAGTTGATATTGGGTAGTATGTCTCCTTTGCTCCAAAAGTATTATGTGGGCATGTCGTCTTTCGAGATTGTCTCGCTCTGTAAATCTCTGTATATGAAGTAGATTACACAGGAAAGACATGAGACTGTTAGCAAGATCTACAACTCGAAACTAGAGGTCGATGAACCTACAGGGCCACATGTGTTGAAGATGATTATTAACTTCAACAACATGAGTTGGCTTGGCTCTCCTCTTGATCCTATCTTGGCTGCTGACATCATCCTACACTCATTGCATGATGGATTCCAATATTTTAAGATGGATTACATTAGGCAAGGGCATGAGTATAGCTTGTTGAAGCTACAGGAGATGCTCATAGCGGCAGAGAAAGACTTGATTGCTTCTAACAAGGCTTACAAGATCGGTTCAAATGCCAAAAAGGGAAAGCAACACAGGAGGTCTGCTAAGTCAAGAAGAGCCTTGAAGGTCGTGAAAGCTAGCGTAAGGCTGTTGCGCAAGTTCAAGATCTCCAAGTGAAGGCTTGCACAAAGTGCTTGACAAGCTTGGAGCTTGAGAAATGGAATTTCTTTTGAATCGGGTCCATATGTGATTGAATATATCCTAAATGTCTCTACTTTTGGGTATTGGATACCAACTTAAATATCACATTCGTTAAAATGTGCAGGATGGAAGCTGAAAAGTAGATGTGACAACAAGGATAGGAATTGATCTTGGCATGAGAGACAAGCAATTAGTTGCTAGTTTTTGCTTTAAGATTTTGGTTTATCTTTTCCTTCCAAAAGAGTACTTGAACTCAATAGTTGTTGGTTCATGTAACTAATCATAAATTAGATTTCTGTTTTGGGCTTTGGAATGGATGCTTATTCCTTTTGAAATTGTAAAGGTGATGTTTTAATTTTCTAAGGAATGAAGCTATTATGATACTAGCATTTGGTTGAATGACTAGTATATTTTAGATTAAGATAAATATATTCATCACATTAAATGCAAAATAGTTGACTATATGACTCAAACCATCGCAATTTTTTTGGTTTTGTCACTTAAGTCATTTTAATCAGAACAAGCATCCATATGCTGCTTCTAGCAGGCATTTTGGATCGGTTGGACTTTGAAACACTCGGTGTTTGAAAAGTAAATCTGACAGGGGAAATGACTTTATCACCTTTTCATTTGATTTGGTGAGCGAACTAGTAAAGGGTTTATGGCTGGTACATATGAGATGTATTTGGTTATAACCAGAGACTAGTACCAAAAGTGTGCAAGTGTACTTCATTGCCTTGTATAACATCTCTTGTAACGCCCCGACCCCTCTCGGGCCGCGAACATTACCGATAACTGCTTCAAGGATCGCTGACTGGCCCCACAAATCACCACGAGTCTTTCCAGCGTGCTTCGTCCTCGCTCACACGCTGCCTGGGAAAACTTCCCAGGAGGTCACCCATCCTTTGACTACTCCCAGCCAAGCACGCTTAACTGAAGAGCCCAACGGATGAGCTACCATAAAAGAAGGTGCACCTTGGTGATATAAGTAGTCATTTCAATCCTTTTAAGCCACACTTTAACCACATATCCGGGGTATTACATCTCTAGTGGACATGGTTATGCCACTTAATATGTCATGATTTGGAATCCTTTAAAGAGTTTAAAGATTTCCTAAATGAAGTATGGGAACTTGTTAGTGAGATATTCTAAAGCCCTTCTTGTAAGACAAGGTGCTGAAGTTTTAGGCTAAGAGTTCAGTTTTCATCGAAGAGATCGTGAAATCATTTCATGGATCTTATTCCTTCAAGAACACCATGGTTGATGGTAAGTATGCAAAGGAAAGGAATCATACCCTACTGGTTAAGGTATGATCGATGATTCTTGAGTCAAAAGTCTTATGTTTGCTTTTAAGGCCATGTTCTTGATAATTGTCTATCTGTTCTAACCTTTTCTATCTTCAAAGTTGTTGGAAGGACACTATATGGGAAAGAATTGTTCCTTGTCTGTCTATTTTGATTTGAGGTTGCGAGAATCATCAATAGGTTTGACCTATTAGTTGTCTTGCACTCGTATTAAAAGTTTGTTCTTTATAGATTGTCCAAAAGGAACTAAAAGCTCTTCTTATGCACTCGTTCTAATGAAGATGTGTGTTTGTGCCTCCAAAGCTTTCTCCTTAGAGACAAGGTGTATCTCTAAGAGAAAGAGTGGGAGAGATTTTATGAACTTACTGAAGTTCATGAGTCACAAACTACTTCTCCCCTTCCTATCCATGACACCCTACTACTCTCACTCAAAACACTTCCTGAAAGTCAACAAGTGTGAGTTGAGATTCAAGTAGTTGAGGTTTAGATGGATGAGGGTCAAAAGTGTTTGAGGACCAGACTCAAAAGGTTGAGGGCTGGTTGAATGAAGAACTTGTGGAAGAACCTTTTAGTAGGTTGGTTAGATAGGTGCGTCAGCTAAAGAGATCTGGTTATCTAGTTGTTGTCACCTGTTTAATACTTTTGTAAGTAATAAGTCTACCACCTATAAAGCAAGCTTTGAAAGACCGGATTCTATCAAATGACTTGGAGTCATATAATTCCAAAATGGACACCATGTAACACAACTAAGTTTTGGACTTGGGGGTCCTTCCTGAATGCGTTAAAGCCATAAGGAAACCAAGTGGATCATTATTGTAATGAATCGACATGGATGGTTAATTGGATGGTTATAAGGCTTTACTGGTTGTTAGTGATCTACGTTTTCAGTGGTGACTATAAAGTAGACTCATAACTAGTAGTGGACCCATAACCCATAGGTCCATTAGGATACTCCTAGCCATAACCACATAGTATGACTATGATAATTGGCAAAAGGACTTTGAAACTTTATTTCATGGATTTAATTCCAGAAACTGGGAGTGTATAAGACATGTCCCAGAAGTTTTGAGGTTCTCAAAATTGTTGGAAAAGTCCACAAGTGGAGATAAGTCAGTTGTGATTGTCAGTTTTGGCATGGAGTTGAAGATCAATGATTGATCAAGTGATCAAAAGATTTGATCTTCTAAAGGATCCAGTTATTCTTGAATTTGCAAGAAATTCAATGGGAGTTAGTTGTCCTGTTTGGTCCAGTATGTAATGACATACTCCAGATTGAAAATTGACCTTTTCTGGCCTAATGTTTTGAGGCTAAAGGTACAAAGATTTTCATATTTGAAAGGACCTCGATAATGCTCAATGCAATTTTGAAGCTAAGGTCTATATAGATAGATCGATATGTTTAATTATTTGAATTAAACAACTTATAATAATAATAAGTCGCTGAAATCGTTCAGCAGAACTCCAAGAAGGGGATTTGATCCATAATGGCATCATTACATCACTTAGTATGGAAGGATGTAGTTGACATCTAAATCCCAAGAGTGGATGTGAAACCTGATCTATTCCTTGGAAATAGGATCAGTTATGGATGCCGATATGAGTATTGAGCTGTCGAAAGCAAATTATCTTGAGTATGTAAGGTCAAGTTTCAATTAGATTGAAACGTTGTTCTAAAGTGCTTATCATACTCAAGAGTGTAATAAAACTAAAGAGAAGTCTTTGGTTTTACAGGAAGGACAAATGAAAATGTGTCAAGTGTGTAAAGAATTACACTTGTACTTGACACGTAACAGACATTGATGATTATCAGAATCAGTATGGTCACGTCCATTTGAAGAGGTTGTAACTTGGAAGAGCTCCAAGTGGACTCCTCTTGAGGAATCTATTTTAAGTCTAAGTACATCTCGACTTGTTTGAGAAGCCACCTTGGAGACTGTGTGGATGAAGGAGTTCATCAAATAATTTGGTGTCTAGTGTTGCGCAGCGGAAGCTTGGTTATCCTTTTTAGGGTCCATTGCTCGAGCTAAGCAGACTAGGGCGCAAGACAAAGTTTACACACGTTTGTCCCTTGGAAGTCACATCACTAAAATCTTGTTTGAAATGAGTGATTAATAGATGTGCAAGGTTCATTATATTGTGAATGTCACTCTCTAAACCCCTGTTGTCTAGAAATCTTAATGGTTAAGCTTATCTCAACCTAACTTCACTTGACATAAGGATTATATCAACGCAATAAGTTTTAAGATGCATTAGAGAATGCAATAGGATTTGATACGCTTGTATGAACAGTTCATGAGTTGCAAACGCATTGCTGAATGCGACTAACTTGCTTCTTATGGTTATGCTGTTTCACAAGTTGTATTATTCATTAATAAAACTCTAAAGGTTCAGTTCAATTAAAATTTAGAATTGAACGAACGTCAAAAAGGTTAGGTTGTTCCAAAATGAGAAGAACAGATGATGTCTGCTCTTATGAAGCCCCATTCGGTGTAATTGGAAATGCTAGACCTAATCGAATGTCGATCGAGTTCCTAATTGGATCATCATGTTGAGAAAATGATGACTGTGATCAATTAGCATGTGGGGTTGATTTGATGATCAAGCGTTCATGATCATAGGGAACTTGGATGTCGAGAGTCAATCACATGGGTAAAATGTTGAAGAACAATTACTGAACTGACCCGCGGTGAGGAACTCTTCAAGTTATTGTAACGTGTTAAGAATTCTCACCAACTCAAAGAAATTCCTAAATCCTGAGTTCTTTACATTTCATACATAGTTCATGATGACTTTGGAGCGCGTCCGAAACCTTTCGTAACAGGAGGTGAAGTGGACGGTGTCCGGGTTATTTTAGATTATGTAGTGACTTGTAGTTGAACAAGATGGCATTATCCGCCCTCTTTGGGGGATTACATGTCTCACAGGCCACTCGATGAGTTCAGACAGGAAATTGCTTGGCCAAGCCTAGATGAATCAACAGTTGATCATCTGACTTTCAAGTCTGACTTGGAGATTGAGAAACATTCGGGATAAGCAAGGATAGCTTTGGCTTACCTTATCCGAATCCGAGATATTACAGAGACAGGGGAATTTTGTACTTTGAACACTTGTGGGACAAGTGGGAGATTGTTGGGAGTGTCCCGATAATGTTCAAATACAACCGAGTACTCAAGCCAACGTAGCACGGTGGTTGATGTCTTTGCTAGAAGATCTCTTAACCAGTGATTAAACAGTTCAATCACAACCATGTCGGTTGGTCCCACAGGGTCACACAAGCCAGTACCCTAAGGCAAGAGTATGTTAGAAAGAGGGACAGATCAATAGAGGATTGAACCGGGATACCCTTAGAGGGTCAAAAGGGGGCAAAAGAGGAACACCACGGAGGTGGCAAGAGCCACCACGATCCGTGGTTCCCTTGCCACGG
This sequence comes from Portulaca oleracea, assembly GCA_029582165.1. Taxonomy (NCBI): domain Eukaryota; kingdom Viridiplantae; phylum Streptophyta; class Magnoliopsida; order Caryophyllales; family Portulacaceae; genus Portulaca; species Portulaca oleracea. The sequence continues at coordinate 35,621,935 of CM055874.1, forward strand.
GTCGTGGTGCCTCCTGGGTTTCCAGAATGTGTTCTAGATCTCACCACGGTCCGTGGTGATGCCCAGGCGCGTGTCCCACATCGGAAATGAAACTCCATTTCCCACCTTCTCTCTCATATATATATATATGGGTTCCCTTTGAGTGGAAACCTTGTCTTTCCAATGCCCTTTGCCCATTAATTAGGCTAGTCTCTATAATTGAGATTAAGGGATACCGGGAAAAACTTTCTTAAGAAAGTTCCTGGTTTTAGGAGTCTAGGGGTGACTCCCGGGAAACCGCCCTAAAAGGGAGAAAAGACGGGTCGTATTTGATACAGTCCAACATACTCTTTTGACCTCGGTTTGACCGGGGTTGAAACGGTCTAGCAGCCGTGCCGAAAGGTATTGCGTGGACCTTTTGTGGAGGATTCCTTTTTGGAATCTTCTACTCGGAGTTCCTTTGACGTCGGAGCGTTCAAGAGTACAAGTTCGATCGAGGCGTTTCTGTTTGAGAGACATAAGGTAATAACTAAGCCCCTGCTATTTAGTTTATGATATTTATTGTTTTGGGTTAGTTAGTTTAGATTAGGTGGGAATACTAATAGTTAGGATTCCTATTCTGCCCCTAATCAAGGTGGTTTCGATTAGGATCGGGTCTACCTCGGGGTGGTTTCGGTTAGACCGGGCCCACCTCTTCTTGTGGCCGAGATAGGTCTAGACCACTCGAACCCAACAGTTTTCATATCAAATGATTGTACCACTACCAGGTTACTTAAAAGGGAGTGTTTTGCTCATGCAGCATTATTTTAGCACGTTTCTACATAAATTGATCTACGTAAGAAAGTTCATTCTTAAAGTGTGCAACTTGTAAACTAAGGCAATAACAAATTTTACCAAACTCTTTCATTCCAAATGATTTTGTAAAGCAATCAACTTTTGAGGCTCTTCAGGAGTCCAAATCATCAATAACATTTACAAACAATTAGGATCCAAATCATTTAATCATTTCCTTTGATTATGCAATATACGTTTGTACTGCTTTAATTACGTAAATATCTATCACCTAAGTAACCAATATTCTCGATAATTTTAATGTGTTTCCAGCACTTTGAACCCTTCGAAAGTTTTATATAAATATCATTATCAAATTTTTATGAGCTATAGCGATATTTATAAGATGTATTCTTAGCTTTTCATGTACTGCCAATTTTAAGGTATTGTGATGTAGTGACATGAACTACATAGGAGTATATTCCATTATATTTGATACCAAGTCTTCCACTTTCGAGTTTGGGCTAACCTATTCGGTCCTTTACGATATCCCTTGAAATGAACACTTATTATATCTTTTACTCATATCTGAGCCCGAACAAAAAAGTAACATGTATCGTAGCTCATGACTCGGTCCAAGTAAAGATCCAATAGGTATTCATGTTGTCAGTCATCATTCTAGGTCCATATAAAGTTAGGTCATACACTCTCGAATAAATGGGTGAGTCATCCTTGGGTCCGCATGTAGACATCGAGTCCATAATAGGATCCTATGTAGGTTTACCAGGACATGCATACATTGGGTAGTCAATGTGAGAGTCATCTTTTAAACTTTAATAGATTTCCATATAGGCAAGATAGCAGATCCCTGTCGAGCCCGCATTCGCAATCCATAATCAGGCCGGCTCATTCCAAATCTAAACTAGGTTCCACTGCCGGTCCAAACCGGGGTTCAAAGTCAACCATGTCGACAAGATCAGGCGAACAAACCCCTCCTTAGTTGGAGGACATCCCGGTCCATTATGTGTCGTCCCAACAACTTCAAGAACCGCTTTTGAAGTTGCAAGGCACCACGTTCATGGAAAATCATAAGCAGGACCAAAATCTCGAACAAAGGCTCGCAGAGCAGGAAAAGAAAATTAAGGAGATCATCGGTACTAAGTTCGAACAAAGCTAAATGGTGATGGATGGAATACTCGAAGCTCTTGGAAAAATTAGTAAGAAGATATGATGAGATGTTGAAGAAGATGTGGGTGAAGGGAACAAAATGTTGGGTTTTAGGTGATCTATTTCCTAAACAAATACAAATTAATTGACGGAATATTAATAACAATTATAAAATAATTAATCACCGAGGAAAGAATACAATTGCAGAGGCTTAGTAGTATACCTGATCGCTAATCAGACTGATGCAAAGGTTGACCTTTGAGATTCCAATGAAGAAATCATCTACCGTAGGTCCACGCAGCACTCTGAGAACTCGATTGCTAGATCGACCCGATCGAGACAGATCTCAATCTACGATGTACGTGTTTCGACATTATGTAGTTTGTTTCAGGAAACAATAACTGCAAACTAGGAGAGATGGGAACTCAGGAAATCACCTATGTATCTCTCTAAAAGTCTCAAGCAGTTCCCTCGATCTCAATCTCTCAGAGAGACTCCCTTTTATAGTGTTTAGACGGGTTGGGGAAAGGGTTATCAAAACCCTAAATAAATGACTAACGCGACAGCGCAGTCTGAGGCCCAACACGGTCCGTGTTGCAACAACACAGTTCGTGTTAGCCTCCAGAATGCACATTAAGTCGGTCATAGTCACTACGATCCGTGGTGACCCCAACACGGTCCGTGTTGGATCACCACGTTATGTGGTGATCCCAACTCGATCCGTGTTGGGTTGATTTCTCATAGAAATCAATTCCCAACCTTTCTAAACATAATACGATACTACTTAGGTTACATACATTGTTCTAGGGCAATGACTTGTGCGACCCGGTAGAACCAAATAATATAGTTGTAATTAAACTTATTTAATTACCAATTATAGAGGTCTCTAGCAAGATATATAATCACTATATTATTTTAGTTTAAACTCCATGTATATCGAACATTGTCGGGACATTCCTAACACAAAATGACAAAGAAACAACCTTCGACAGAGGACCCTTTAGCACCAACTCCAAGCCTGAACAGGCCCACCAGTTTCTAGTGCCATTTCCACCAATTCTAATACCACCAACGACCCATGATTCAAGACGTTAAAGGCTCAAGAGGATAGCATGAATAAAATTATCTACTCGATGCCTAAGTTAGCATCCAAAATTATAGACGTTCCGGGTCTTAAGAAACTACCCATCAGTGTGCCCGACAAGGTGGAAATCCCAAATATCAAGTTCATTCCTTTTGACAATCCTCTTTATCACGTAAAGGAGTTCACCCGCTTAACTGCTCTAGGCCACATTGGTGTGGATCTCTATACTATCACCTTCCCCTCCACTTTCGAGGTAGAAGCTAAGAAATGGTACCATGGACTTCCACCTGAAATTCAAGAGGGTTGGGACCAATTGCTGAAAGCCTTTTTCAACATTACGACTCACTCTAGAAAAAAGAAGCAACTCTAGAAGATCTGACCTCCATGGAACAAGGGGATGATGAGTCGTTCCTAGATTACTATGCAAAATGGCACAACGCTTTGTCCGAAATACCCAATTCTATTGACCCTAAGATGCAACTCATCACTTTCAAAAAGAGTCTTAAGGATAGTCTTGTTTGCCAGCTTGAAGACACGTCGTGCCTAGCTTTGAGTACTTAAGGGAAATTTGTACTCAAATTGAGGGTATAGAGAAAAGAAAGGTTGCTTACCAAGGTTGGAAAGAGTCTAGCTTCAATAGGAGGGCCAACCCACCTAAGGATGTTGAGACTTATGCCATCAAGAAATACAACATTTACACCTTGTACAACCTACTCGACGTCCCGTATGCCCAAGCTCTTGAAAGACTCATCAAGAAAGGGATCATCGAGTTCCCCCCACCGAGAGGGGAGCCAGAAGACAAAGCAAAGGGATGGAATGCTGCCATGTTTTGCAACTATCATCGATGTAGAGGGTACGAAACTGAGAATATCCCCTCCCCTTCCCCCCTTGTCACTTCGAAGAACCTTAATTTTCTTTCCTTTTTGATTTTATACTTCAACCTTATGACATTTGAATGAATCAAAGGCCTCATCCTTGTGCCTCATCCTTGTGTTTCATTAAATACACATAAGTGCATCTTGAACAATCATCAATAAAAGTTATAAATAACATTTATCTCCTCTAGTTAGCATGCCATTAAATTCACATATATTGAAATGAACTAAATCAAGAATTTCAGTTTTCCTTTCTATCTTAGGAAAAGGTTTCCTAGTGATCTTTGCTTGAATACAAATTTCTCACTTATCTTTCTTGATTTTATCATTTATAGAAATATAGTCATATTTATGCATATATCCTAAAGATGTGAAATTTGATGTGATAATCTAACATACCACAAAGAAAAAGAATCTACAGTATAAACAGAAATAATCAATGTTTAACTTACACATGCCATCACAATAATATCCTTTTCCAACAAATATTCCACACTTAGAATACAACTTGATAAGATTCAGTGACTATTCTAAAACCACCTTTGTTCAAGAGACCTTTAGAAACCAAGTTCTTCCTTATATCTGACACATGATGAACATTCTTCAAAGTCAATTTCTTGCCGGATGTGAACTGTAGTTCCACTGTACCTTGTCCAAGGACCTTTGCAACTGCATGGTTTCCCATCAACACTTCCTTCTCAACAATTTTCTCATAGGTCTTCAACTGTGCCCTGTTATAACACACATGTACAGATGCACCAAAATCTATCCACCAAGCACCAGATCTTGCACTTGCCATATTCGCTTCAATCACCATGTGAATATGCAGATCATTGACAGAAGTAGTAATCATGGCACCAAAATCCTCAATTTGTTCCTCTATTAGATTAGCTTTAGACGACGTTCCTTGTGTTTGAATCTCCTTTCTCAATTTCTTAACCAATCTGCAGTATTTAATGTAGTGACCTTTCCCAGTACAACCATAATACTTCTTATTTTTCTTATTATCAATTTTATCAGAATTGGATGCCTTCCTTTTATGGTTCTTTTTTGACTTACCCTCAATATTGTTCACCTTAGAATTGTTGGGAAGATATGAAACATCTCTTTTTCAAGTCTCTTCTTCAATTCAGAGATGTCTCATAATCTTCTGAAGGATGAAATCTTCTTGCATATGAAGAAATTTTTTCCTATAATCATTCCACGTAGAGGGTAACTTTGAAATAATTGCCCTCACTTGGAATGGCTCGGGTAAAATCACCTTATGTCACGAAGCTTATTAACCAAGACAAGAAACTCATACACTTGGTCAAGAATTGGCATAGGATCAGTCATCTTAAACTCCAAAAATTTCTTAACAAGAAACTTGACAGTACCTTGCCTCTCAGCGGTTTACTTGTCCTCCAATTTCTTCTAAATCTCTCTTGGAGAAGAATACATCATGGAGAGGTTGTACAGATTATTTGCGAGGGCAACTAGAATATGTCCTCGACACACGAGCTCATCATCCTTCCTCTTCTTCTTTAGTTCTGCAACGCTCTGCTTATGCTTTTGGCATCATTGATCTCAGGTGGGTTTTGATCCAGAAGGTAGACAACATTCAAAGCAGTGAGTAAAAACATCATCTTGTCCTTCCAACGATTGTAGTTTGTGCCGTCAAATTTGTCTTGCTTCATGAAATCGGGATTCATGAATTTCATAGCAGAGGAATTCACAGATTCAACCATAATAATTCCTTATAATTGTTGAGCAAATTTGAGAAGAAAAGGCTTCGACGTGATTGAAATTCATTGTCTTTAAGGAATTATTTGCCCTTACTTCACTCACAATGCTCAAAGATTAGCAAATATCCCTCTAGGATTAATAGAGCCTTGTGAAACTTTTTGATAAACAAATAAGTTGGTTTCCCTGGTTTCTTTATAAATATAATGTAAAAAAGGAAGATATGATAGGGAGAGGAAGTTGCAGGCATTTGGAATTACAGTTAACTAAATTAATTAATTGTAAAACTACCTTATAATATCCAAAAACTGGAAATAAATAAATAAATTTATTTAAATTAAATTAAATAAAAAATGGAAATTATAATGTATTTGATACATTATAAACTGCCAAAAGCCAACAACTGCGGTTCAATGCGAAGCATTTTCGCATTGAACCTTGTGCCACCACAAGCCCAATAGTAGCCCATTAGCTAAATATTAGTCCAAATAGTATTTCCTATTACAAACTAGTGAAAAATCTATTTCACTACCAATGTGAAACTTTTCACCTTACACACTCTTTATTTTCAAATATCAAAACTATCAATAGGCGTGACATCTAGTGTCACGGCCATGAACCCTTGTCTGTCACATGGGGCTAAAACTCCAATTGCGGGTCACAAGCATTACATCTCATGTCACATTCGTGACACCCTACAGATTTTCAAAACCCACGAGGGTTAAACACCAAATCAAACCCAATCAATTCATCATTAATCATCAACCCAATCAGTCATATACCCTAATTTGGCTTTTGATTTCGATGACTCCTCTCCGGTGGCTTCTAAGGTCAGAGCTAGGCGTAAAAGGAAGCAACACATTAATTATGGTGAAATCCAAATAATAGTTGGTTAGACAAGCAACTTGCACGAACACCATCTCAAAGAACAAATGGAAGAAAAAACAAGCAGAAAATCGCAGTCAAATAGAGGGATTAGAGAACTCTGTGGAAAACTTGTATGACAGAGTGATTGATGAAGCTCGTAGGACGATAAATATTGGTTGTGACATTGACATCATTCGCGAAGACTAGGGTACTGCAACAAAACTTTTCATAGAACAATAACAAAAAGAAAAGAGGGAAATTTGAAGGATAAATCTTAAATGTTATTTTGTTATGAGGAATTTTGTTTATTTTGCAACCATGTTTTATAGTTGTGTGCGGCTTGTAGTCCTTGAATAATTGAAGAAAAGAAAAAAAGAAGGATATTGGATAACAATATACTAACCTTTGAGGGTATTGGATTGTAATATACCGATCTTTACTATTGGACAACAATATCACTGACCTTTATATTTATGTGAGATTATTATACCAACAGTGACTAAGGGGGTGGTGACTGGTTAAGTGGTCTTGATTTTGACGTGACAGACAGAGGGAAAATAACCGGCCCTTGCCCAATAACCCCGTTAACCCCTCCATTTTTCTCAGTAACCCACGTTAAAAAAATCGGCCCTAACACAGTGACTAATGGGGTGGTGAACCGGTCTTCGTACTGACGTGAAACACAACCAAACAATGTCTTGTAATGTGGGTTAGTGAGAAAAACTAAGGGGTTAATGAGGTTATTGGCTTGAGACAATTTTTTAAACTTCGCCAGCTACGTTGGCGCGCATGGAGACCGGTTCATCACCTGCTAGTTACTGTTGGTATAATAATGTCACTCAAGTATAAAGGTCAAAGATATTGTTGTCAAATAGTAAATGTTAGTATATTACAATCCAACACCACCGAAGGTTGGTATATTTTGGGTTAATATTTTGGTGGAGAGTCGTTTGCTTAATATTTCCGCGTAGTCGACCTTTGCTTGGCGTTGAACATTTTTGCTTCCGTTGAACATTCGACATACAGAGAACCCATTTGCTGAGGTTGGTGTTGCACAAAGATTGACCCGCACACCATTCCTCCTTCCGACCTCAGAAGAGGAGACAGATTCAGAGACGAACACAGAAATATACGGAGAGGGGAAGCCATGCCTCAGATTTCCACTTCTAGTTCTCTCCAAATTTTCGCATTTATCTGTTCCATCTTTCTTCAGTTTATTGCAGGTTTGTTTTTCAGATCTTCATCACTTTTACTTTCTTCAGTTTATTGCAAGGAGACGCGATTTGTCGTCGGGAATTTCGTGGTACTGAGTTAAGCAATCCAAAATAGCACTATATTGGGGTCGATGTACAGGATCTTTGTTCTAGGGAATTCGGGATTTGGACTTTTATGAGAGGATCAGGATTGGGTAAACTCGGGTGTTTCTGTTTGAGTTCTTTTTGATCCTTGGGATTACTTGAGCTTGCTTCATTTTTCATTCATTTGGGTTATCCTTCAGAATTTACACATGATCTATAAGTTAGATGTTGGAATTACTGTTGATATTCTTTTTTATGTGTTTATCTCTGGTTTGTCTTTCCCTTAACAAGAGTATTTCCTGTATTGCTGTTAAATATAGCTACTTGGGATGACAATTATTTTGTGATCTCATTCTGGCTAAATTATTTTCTGCTGTTGTGAAAATTGTTAGGCTGAATGGCATTACAGATCCTTATAACCCTTTGTAACCACTAAGGTGTATGCACTCTTGGGTTAAGGGGCTTGAAATCCAAAGAAATATAGGGATCAAAGTTGTTTCAGATTGCCGTGACCAAGTGCTGATGGATCCACAGGCACTAAGGGGAACTGATAGATGGAATTAAACATACATGGATTAACGGGCTTGAAATCTAAATAAATATGTAGGGAAATATTTATCTTTATTGGTTATACATCATTCCTCACAATAAGGACTCAAGTAGGCCATGAAGCAAAGAAAATTATGCCACATTCTTCTTGTACTTTTAGGTGTAACCATAGGTGTAGAATACGTATTCACAGTTTCTAGCATCTCAGGTTTGACTTTGGGGGTTCTTCTAATTATATGTTTGGACTGGCTAGTTTTTCTAACCTAGTTGCATTGGCCATGTAAAGCAAGTTTATGTTTTACTTTCAACCCATGTTACTCCGACTCTTCATTTTTCCTACCGTACCCGTGTTGGACCCTTGATACTCGGACAAGGGTACGACACTTGATGCATCAAATTTCAACGAAAATGTATGAAATTTCTTTAAAATAGCCGAGTCCGACACCCGTATTCGTGCCCGATATGGACATGCGTACCCGAGTCCGATTAACATAGCTTTCAACATATTTCCAGTTAGGTGTCCAGCTGTAAAGCAGGACAGGACTTGCATTATTTTCATGCTTTGTGGAGGACCATATAATCACACTTACAGTTGCGGAGCAGGATAAGGCGATTATGGGTTTGATGAACATTGCCCCTTCCCCTCCACCCCAACCCAAACGCCCAAGCGAAATTTAGACAAGTCAACTGAAACACGCATGCTGTGATTTCATTTCAGCCCAAGTTTTAATTTTTTCCTTTCTCCAGAAGAGTTGTCAAATTGTCTTTCTTCTTCTGTGGCAGATTCAGAGGAGCTGGATAGAGGGGTATCTTGGATCACCCTCTTCTTCGCCTTGAGGGACTTAGCTAGTTATCTCCTCAATTATTCATTTTGAGCCTTCAAAAGACCTTGATCTTGCATCAAGCTCTCAAACTTTTCTTCTGAAGCTTGAGGGACTTAACAAGGTTTTTTTTTTTTTTTTTTTTTTGTGGGGGGGTTGGGGGGGGGGGAACTAATGTGTCTGGACAGAGAATGTGTTTAGGCTAATTGCACCAGGCCACGAGAAACTTAACGTCAGGTACCAAATGTGACTTCTTGGCTGAAAAGAAGTGATCAAGGACAATGGAATGAATGGAGTCAACTAGGACAGTTTAGTTCTTCGCAGACACAAGGAATGAGATTTAAAATTAAGTGGACTAAGGCAGTTTGTCCTTGGTAGACTAAAGGAATATAGATTGTTTTAAATGTGACAAGTGAAGTGAGATCACCGGGTAAAATTATCACTAACTCTTTGTAAGAAACACCACTAGAATTGATGCTAGGACCCTTGAACCTTCCTTTGGATAAAAAGCATCACCAAAGGTTAGAATAAGGCTCGATTAGCCCACCACTCTAACTAGCAAACATTAGAGATAAGCTAGAGAGAATTTGAGGGTTGGAAGGAGCCTTGCTCTACTTTATGTTATTCATCCAATTTGTCCCTTTACATGGCTAGAAGGAGGTATTTATAAGTACCCAAGTTACCTCAGCAAGCTAAAACTTTCCTTCGTGATTGGGAAAGCTAAAACATACTTAAAACCAAGATTTAGGTTGACCCCGTTTAAGCTTTCAAAAGTTGGCTCCTAACTCAAACTCATACAAGCTGAAAACTATGTTATTCTGACTTGAGTATGGGTATCAAGCACAGATACATATTTGTGGGTCAAACACAATTGTTTTTGCTTTTGTAGGACTCAGTGATATGGTCTTTTACTGGGACACGGGTATGGGTATGGAGATAATTTTTTAATAAGCTAAATATATAAAAAGTTCATAATTATTGCTCATAAAACAATAATAACAACTTACATAAAGCCCAACGTAAAAATAAACAGTAAACTTATGGTGTGCATTCATAAAACAATCAAAATTTCCCTAGTTAGCATGAATGTATTCACTTTACATTATTCTCCAAAATGACCGCTTCAAGCTTTGGATCATCCAAGGAAAACTCAAACCATGTCCGATTGCCAAAGTGGTTGTCGGACACATATCTTATGTCCATGTCCATGTTGCGTCGTGTCGGACAGGTACAACTGCTATTCAGAAAAATCGGAGTATCAAAGGTTGGAAATATGTAATTGAATTACATTTTTCATGAGTTGACATACTGGGTAGCCTACCTACTTTTACACCAAAAGTGCTTTTTGTAGCTACTCCTTTTCGGCCGTCGAATGAGAAGCAAGTTGTGGGTCACGAAATGTCCTCGACTGGTGAATTCTTGGACCTTGCGAACTATTCCATTCAGCATCTTGGGGCTATTTGCAATCCTAGAGCAAGGTGGAGTCCAATTGGGTTGAAGCTCCATCAGCCACACACTAGGTGGAACTTAGAACACCACAACTAAGTGTAGAACAATATTTATTTTTTCAAAAAAAGCAACTAGGAGTTTGCTGAGAGAGGATCTCTCTATTCACTTTTTCATTTAATATCAAGGCATATGGATGACAAGCATTGGGGGTTTAGTTTAAAAAACATACCTCGGGCGCACCTAGGCTTAGAAAAGCTTGACGCCCAATCTATTGTGCCTTGATTTCAAAAGCGCACACTTTTTTGGTAGTTCAAACCAAGGTCAAAATCTTTTGTCTTACAATGATGTCAAACCCCGTTTATTTTTCTTGGTTTTTCTTAATTGTTTTATAACATTTCTCTCTTGCTTTCTCTCTATCTCTCTATTTCTCTGTGTTGTCCCCCTTTGTATCCTTCCTAGACCAAAATAATGCAAAGCATCAATTTGGTTTCAAAAGAAATTATGGTTTGGGAATGATTTTAAGCATTATTGCATTAGTATAAATGCATCTTGCATCGGTAAAGCTTGTGCCTTTGTGTTGAAGCCTGCTCACTAGGCTTGAGGACCCTTTGCATTTTTGTGCATTTCGAGCTTTATTAAACTAAGATTGGGGGCGAGATAGACATGGAGATATAAAGAGCTTTGAGGCCACTCTAACCCTAGGAAATACAACCTAATTGACAATCACATCTATAGCTAGTGAATGGTACAAATAGTTAAAGAATATTGCATCTAAAAGAAAAAGTAGTACTATTTGCTTCACTTATCAAAAAAAAAAAGTAATACTATTTGCCTCTCGTTAAAAGGAAAGTGCTTCCACAACCATCAATACTCGTCCAATTTAGAGCACTATACCTTCCTGGAAAGGCTAGGATGTCAGTTTTCCATGCAAATCTTATGCAAGAAAAATTGGGGTTCTTTCTCCTGCACTCTAAATTTCCATTAATGACCTCAAAATAGACTCGGTTAGGATCCCAAATTTGGCATTGAACTGTCTTAGAAAACAGTTTTTGCATCTGACTTTGAATTGCCTTTTGAAGGGGCAAATGAGGTTCTATTGATTCCAAACCTGCTTTTTTGGAAAAATAACTCTTCACACTTAAGGATGCATGCTTGAAAGTTGCAATCCATCCCTAATTGTCATTAGGTTGGATACTTAAGGTCAACAATGTAGGCCATTTGCTGGAGTGATGAGGCTGGCCTATAGGGTTGAACTTGGGAGCTTCTTTGGATCTTAGGGCCAACTTGAGGTAAGGGGCTTGACCCCTCAATCAGGGACCCACTGTGGGATCTGTCGTGTTTGTAATTATAACTTGTGTGGAAAACTTATTACAATTTGCATACATGGAAAAGGCACTCTCTGCTGCTTGAGAGAGGTTTTTATTTTTTTATTTTTTTATTAGCTGCAGCTTGATAGTTAATAATGCTTAAACATTGTTAATACGCGAAAGAGAAAATCAAGGTCAAGCTAAACGTGTTTGATGTTAGAAGGGGAACAATGATAAATAGTGCTCACTGTAGCCAGATAGGATGGATGCAGTGTTGTGAATGCTACATAGTGTTGCCACTGTGCGAGGCACTCACATGCTGCTTTATGCCTTAGATTAAAAGAGCGCAAAGCCTCCCCGGGCGAGGGGCGATAAAGTGAAGGTGCGGGCTTTTCGTATGTGGGTGTTACATTAGAAACCAAAATAAATAGAGGACGTTTGAGTATTAGTTAGCCAACAAAAAAAAAAAAAAAGGAGATAGCGATGTGGTTAACAAAGAAGTCCACCGAGTTAGAAAAAAGAGAAGAAGGGAGGAATTTGGAAGAGGAAGAGGAAGAAGTAAAAAAGGGATAAAAACCTAGCCAAACAAGTAAGAAAGAGAAAGAGGGAGGAGAGAGGACAAAGAGACTTATCAGGAGGTGAGAGAAAGTAACAACTGAGGGTGCAAAAAGCCCATGAGCTTTGTCCCCTGCACCTGCTTAAAAGCGCAAAAAAATCCCAAAAGCCAGAGCTTTTTGTATGGGGCTGGGCTTCGATGTGAAAAAGCGCAAGGGGGTGCACCATGCACCCCAAGTGTTTTTGGGATTTTTTGCGCCCTGGGCGGGCTTTTTTAAACTAACCTTATGCCTATCCTTGAGCTGTTTTTATATTAGTTTCTTAGGGAATATTGACTGAAGTTATATAGTTAGAAGCATTGGTATGAGGATGGATGTAGTCTAGGGCTTACTCTAGCCTCAAAGATGGGAAGCTCCTGTAATTTATGGTATGATCCACTTGAATTTCACTTCCATGGGAGCAAAATTACCGCCTTCCCTTACATGTTGCTGACAGGGCTGAATTTTTCAGCTTGGGTGGGTGCTATATATGCTAGGAAGCAACAATGCAATCCCCAGTCCCCCGCAATTTGGGTGTACTATTTTAGCTGCAATGCAAAAAGTGTAAAATTCCAAACACTAGGTTTGTGGAGGCATCTTTCTCATTTTGAACCTTGTGAACTGTGAGGATGTCCGGGAATCCTTAGAGAATCCAATTGTGTCTTAATAAAGTTGCCCCACTGTAAAAGACTGAAATGGCCCTGAAATCAGCTTCTGACCTTTGATTTTGAGTGATTTTTTGGATCGACCAAATGAAGTCTGTTGCTCATCAAACTTGATTTATGGGATACTATCTTGAACTAGGATTATTTCAAGTGTGCATTACTGTTTCTTCATGACATTCTCCATGAACATTCAACATTCCCTCTGCTGACAGGCTGCTGATTTGCACTATTTGACTTCCAACTCCAAATTCTTGTAACTTTCAGCTCACTTTCTCTATGAATGTAGTTCCAACTTCCTAAGAAACTTAAGAATGTCTAGTTTCAACCTCAACCCGAATTTCAATGAAACCTCTTGTGAGAGTCAAATGCATAAGCCAGAATTGGGCTGGTCTCCTCAGAAAACTGGGAGCTGGTGAACTTGTACGCTTAGGTTATTCTCATGTTATACTCACTTGATACTTTTGGAGCTTTTCATGGACTTGGACAAATACATAGGCAAACCCTTCAACTTATGGCAAGGAGAAATAGATCAAAGTGCTAGCTTGTATGTCGCTGTGCTCTGCTAAGCTGTTAGCCCATCTGTTTTGATATTTTTTTTTTTTAAACTCTTGGATGAATGAAAAATCAAATTGTCAATGGAGTTGCTTTCATGATGGCAATCAAAGTACACAAAACATTGTGTGTAAAGTGAAATATGTGGAGGCCTAAGTTCAAGTGAGATAGTAACTTCCTAGCTTCACACTACTCTCACCTATAATATTTAGTTCCAAGCTTTTCTTCTCCCTTTTATCTGAGTGGATATATGGGTTTGTTGGACTTGTATTCATGTTTAGGCCTTTCTTTTTTCTTTTTTCTTTTTTCCGTTATCAGGTTCATCAGATGATGCGTCAAATTCCAAAATTGATGGCAAGGGTAGCACCTCAAAATCTCACAGCAGTGGTATCGGGGCCAAGATGGCTATCATAGGCCTTGCTGTTGTAGTTGTGCTTCTTTTTTCTTTCTTCCTTTTCAAGCTATGGCAAAAGAAGAAACGAGAAGAACAATATGCTCGTCTTCTAAAGTTGTTTGAGGAGGATGACGAGCTCGAGGTGGAATTAGGTCTCAAAGATTGAGCAAGTACAAGTATTCCATGTATCATTGGTTTGAAATCAGGTGTGTTAGTAATGTTACATTTCTAGAGTTATCCATGATCGTGAATTTACTGAAATTGCTATCAGCTATGTATATGGTCATTAGCATTTTTCCTACTTTCTAGTCCCCTACCATTCTGTTTAATTGAAAATTGTTACTTTGCATTCATGGGTGCACTAATGGTTACAACTTTAATAACCCACGGTTTTACTTAGTGGCAAATAGCGGTGACCAAAAAATCTGAAATCCGTGACTCGCTCCAAAAATCTGAATATCCGATTTGAACAACGGATAATTAACGGATAATTTTTAAAGTTGGCAGATCGGTTAACCTATCCAGAATTTTTTTGGATCAGGAACCGGATAAGGATCGAAGGTTAAAAAATTCGGATAACCAATCGGTTATCCGAAAATCCGACAATAATTAATTTACAACTTTGAATTAATGAAACACTGTTTTGTGTTAAATTAGTACTCATTTGCTTAGAAATTGAACAAAGTATATCATTTTTACAACTTTGAACCCATGAAGATACGAAAGACAATAATTATGATAGTATGAATGTTTTATAATATGTGGATATACGGTTATGCGATCCGAACCGAAAGTTTCGGATCAAACACGGATCGCAAATTTTCGTATCGGATATGGATCATGATTTCCATTATTTAAATATCCAGTTCACCAATCCGTATTTATGATCGGATCGGTTAACCGATCCATGAACACCCTTAGTAGTAAACCATAGTTACAACTTAAATAATCCATGATAATTTTTTTGATGTAAAATTCCCAGGACAACTGGGGAAAAAAAGTCAAGAAAAATACAATAAAGTCATGTTATGCCAATGTTAATTGCTCAAAATGCGGTGTATGCCCCTGCTAAATACAAATTCTGTGAAACAGATCAATGAGAAAGGCACGGAAAAAAAAAGAAAAGAAAATCGCACCTAAGAAATGGCCTTACCTCTACTTATTAATCATTATTCTTTGCATATTTAGTGAAGATTGGCCTTCTAATTTGAGAATTGAGACCAACATACTGAGGCCCTGTTTTTTTATATGGCTGGCTGCGGTATGACATGGTGAGATGTGGTGGAATTGTGGCGGGTTGTGGTGGGTTATTGGTAAGTTGTGGTGAGTTTTATTTTTTATAAATGTAAATTGTATTGGTAAATGTGAAAATGTTGATTGTGATGGATTGGTATGTTGTGGTAGGTTCTGGCAAAGTGCGGTGTGTTGTGGTACCGCAGCCAGCTAACCGTATAAAAGAACAGAGCCTGAGGCCCCCTTCTTTAGGCCACAATATATCCATATGCACCGACCCGTGCTTATTTACACTAGCAAATATCCATGAGTGCTTTCCAAAAAAATACTCGGGCATTACTTGTTACAAATATAATCATTTATCACCGTGAAATTTAAAACAATTAGTTTGAGGGGAAAAACTTTTATTTAATGCTAAAAAATAAATCACTTGAAGTGTGCAACAATTGCAAAAATTTCAACTCGATCTCATACCATATATGACACCAACCAAAGTGAGCATCCAAAAAGAATACATCATGGAATTTTGTAATTGTTAATTCAAAACAATGTATGGATATTTAAGTTATGTTTCGAGGCATCTAAACCGTAAACCGTTCTCAGTTCAGGTACGCCCATTCCAATTACAGACTGTACATGTTTTTAGTTTACGGTTCAAGACCTTTGTGATTAAATTTCAAAAACTTAATCAATTAATATTATTCATCAATACATTATATTTTTTTACTCTACCAATTCTTATCCCTTTTTATTATTTAAACGCAACTGTTGATTATTTATTACCAATTGATTATAGTGAATATGTAATGATATAAGTTAAGTATTTGACACAAATACAATATCATACTTCAAAGGCGAAAAATTATGCAAATTATATGTGATGTGTAGTATGGTGAAATTTATACTTTAATAATATATACATTTATTTTAAATAATTATGATAAGTTGTTAGGGAAAAATAAGTGATTGCGAGGTTACAGCGGAAGCGAAATAAATTGAGATGACGGAAATTACGACAAAATTCAGGAACCAAAAATAAGTGGTAAGACAACATCAGGTTTACGTGGGAAACCGAAGAACTCAGAGAAAAACCCACGGATGGCGACAACCAGAAAAATAATCCACTATGAGAGGAGGAGTACAACTCGATCACTATCACAGGGTGTGATGTAACCGATAGGAAAGGAGATCACAATATAAATCTCTCTAACTCTCAACACACAATCTCTCAGAATACATTCGGAAAGTATTGGTGAAACAAACTCTCTCTCAATATTGTCTCCCTCTCTGATTCTCTGTCAGACGATGTTGCCGTTCGCCGTTCGCCGTGAAATAAAGTGGAAATAACTGAACCTAGGAGAAGAAATAGAGACAGATTAAAACTCAAATAACAAGTAGTATATGACTTGAACAGGGAATTAGAATTAGATTAAAACTGTATCTTCTACCGATTCTTCTCACGTTCTGGACCCCACCAAGGATCCAATGGGCCACAAAACCCAATAAACTCCACCTTGGACCATGATCTGAGTCATTGGTCCATATAAACATCTCGATTGTCGCCATCAACACGGCCCTCCACATGGTGTTGCGGTATCAAACATCATATACCGCTGCCTGGATGCCTGTTTAAGACATCTGTGCTGTCGAACTCATCAAGATTTGAGATCGCCGCTGCAGTTCTCGTCACTGTAGATCCCTATAGAGTGTATAGATTGTCCTTCTTGGTTCTCTTCATCCGAACCCTGGAACCCGTGCACACTTTTAGGACACCATCTTCTGCTTTGTACCTACAACCGTTAGCCTCAACACAGTTTGCGGTACCAGTTTTGGTGCGGTTATTCTTACTACCCTGCTTCTGGTCTCTCTACTTTCTCCAACAGTTGCTCTCTACATGGCCCTTCTTGTCCACCTATTCTTTAGTAAGAGCTCATCGCCCTTTAGGCAACTCACACAACTCCCATGTATAATTCTTCTACAGACTCTCCATCTCCTTTGCAACACCCAGCACATATGCAATCATAGAATTGGCTTCTTAAGTATACCGTGCTGGTCTCCTGATCTCCCTCATGGGACGATCTCTTGCCATGCTCAGTTTTTCCTCCGCCTAAGGAACTTCAGTCTCGATCTCAGGCTCATCAACCTAAGTTATTTCAGGTGCATCATCAACAGCTTGCTCCTGACTGCAGGTTCCAATGGCTCCACCTTGAGCCTCAACCTGCTCCACCTTGAACTCAACTCTTTCTGCGTCCTCATCGCTCATTGTTTCATCAGTCTTCCCCGTGCTGAATCAGGACCGCCTTCATCTACAGTCTCCTTGTTCCATCGAATTTTGGAATCTCGCACTTCATGATTGAAGCCATCTCCACCTCGCTCTGATACCACTTGTTAGGGAAAAAGTAAGTAATTGCAAGGTTACAGCGGAAGCGGAATAAATTGAGATGATGAAAATTACGACAAAATTCAGGAACCAAAAATAAGCAATAAGACAACATTAGGTTTACGTGGGAAACAGAAGAATTCGGAAAAAAACCCACAGGTGATACCACAACTGTAACACCCCAACCTTAATCACAAGATTAAATACCTACTTAGCACCCAAACCTTTGATTAGCGCAGCGGAACACTTAGGTTGAAGCATTACCGCCGTCCCCAAAAGAGACAAGGCACACACACTTTTTATAAACCACAAAGAGATGAACTACTAACTCCAAAAACTCAACATAGAACAACTTATACAACCATTGATCATAGATACATAAACTCAAAACATAGGAAAATTCCACGTCTCCAAACTCTGATTGCCCTGCTATCAAGCGGTACCCGAAGGGACAACCTCAAAACTTGGGTCACTTCTGAACTGCTTTGCCTTTGTCTTGGGAGCTCGAACCTCCTAAAACAATGATCCACTATGAGAGTTGGGTTTTTCTCCGAGTTCTTCGGTTTCCCACGTAAACCTGGTGTTGTCTTATCGCTTATTTTTGGTTCCTGAATTTTGTCGTAATTTCCGTCGTCTCAATTTATTTCGCTTCCGCTGTAACCTTACAATTACTTACTTTTTCCCTAACAGTTCTCACCAAGAATATTAATGTTTCATCATCATATAATTTTTCTAACTTTAAATTATATGAAGCAGCTTTAAATAATTATTTTTTATTATGCTAATAGGCAGGGGTGGAGCGAGACATTTTTGTTAAGGAGGGTGAAAAAAATCATTTCATATAAAAATTAACACATTTTCACTAATTAACTTAATTAATTAGCTAAATGGGAAATAGAAAGAAAAAATACACTAAAAGTGCTCTCTGCTATAATCACCATGCATAAATGTATACTAATAAAATGCATGATATATATATATACACACCCCTTCGATGCTCCAAATCATGACCAACAAAACAACAACTAAATTAACATGCGAAACAACGCAATATTATGATGAATGTCAACTTTCAAAATTTTTAAAAATAATCATAAGTCATCACTTTAGCCTTAATTTTCTCTTCTCCATATCAACAAATCATCTATTATCAAAATTGATAAATTTAAAGGTGAATGACTGAAATTTCAAAACAAAATTGACTATTATTATATGCACTAATTTAATCAAATCAAAAGATACCCAACAATCACACTTACAACAATTTGTATGACTAGTACTTTATTAACAAATATAAATACTAATTTGATTAATTAACAAAATGTGCTATAAAGATTGAATGGTCAATAAAAATAACAATGTAAATACATGATATTAATGTAAGTACCTTTTGGTGGGTATTGTGCACTTTTGTCTTCTTTCAAATTTTAATTGCAATTTGTAGAATTTGAAGGTGAATTGAGAGAGAGAGAGAGAGAGAGAGAGAGAGAGAGAGAGAGAGAGAGAGAGAGAGAGAGAGAGAGAGAGAGAGAGAGAGAGAGAGAGAGAGAGAGAGAGAGAGAGAGAGAGAGAGAGAGAGAGAGATGCAAATGTCAGGTCCATAGGTGAATTGAGGGGGGAGATAGAAAGAGAGGAAGATTAAAAGTGACGACTGAAAGTGATATAGAGAGAGAAAATTGTACTTTGAAATTTTATTTAGTTTCCAAAACTGATAAGTTACTGTCAGAATACAACTGTGTTTTCGTATCTATATTATATGGAAAAGTAAAGTTATATTTGTTTATTCTAATTTTATTTATAGATAGTAAAGTAATTAATTTTTATTTTTAAAAAAAATCATGGGGAGGGCCATGGCCCTGGCTGGCCCCCCTTAAGATCCGCCCCTGCTAATAGCTAATATAGTTAATCATAACCATTAATAATATATGTAACCCAACACGACAAAGCTTCCCCCTCCCCCCCCCCCCCCCTCCCCCAAAAAAAATTTTAAAAAAAACAAACTGAATGACAAAAAGTGAAACTATTACTGCTACTTATAAGAACATATACCGACATATTTAATTACTTCATCAAACAATAATTCGATACCATACTCAGTTTATAGCATGTTCCTGCATACATTCCTTCCTTCTTTTGTAGTTGCGCCAAAAAAGACTTAAAATGAGAAGTTACCCCCCTTTGGCTAATAACCTTGGTGTGGTTCGTCTGCTAATAGCCTTGGTGTGGTTCGTAACTCTTTTGAAGTTAGTGCGGACGGCTAAGATCCCCTTTGGTTGATATTGGCTCCGATTCGAGTAAAACCTTATCTGATCCGTTTGGTGCCTCTAAGGCTTGGCCGAATGCTAAACGCAAGTTTTTCTATAAAGATGTTCTTTTGAGAGGCTCTGAGTCTGGTGGTTTGGGGGCCACTTCTAATAGTGATTATACCATTAGCGATCCCCTTGTCTCCCTTGATGTTGATTTTTGTTCTGTTTTGCCTCCTAGCTCTAAGGACTTAGCCCTCAAGGCTCCAAAGGTGAAGAATAGGAAGAGGAATCTCAATATAATGTGCAACTCCAAGTGGCGTTTAGTCAGACAAGCTACTTGCAAGGTCGTTTCTTTAAGGAGCTCGGATCTCATAATAGGGATGAAAAAATGCTATAAAAGATTAGAGTCCAACAGTGAAGATGATTTAGAGATTGGTGATGAGGCTTTGAAGGATTCCTGGGAAATATGTTTGGATAAATCGGACGATGAGGCATGCAGAGCGGCTACGGTTGGGTGTAAATTAGGTGTCATTCGTGATGATGAAGACATTGCTGCAAAGAAATTTAGAGACGATTTGCTGGAAGAAAAGAAGGTAAAAGTAAAGTTTTAATTTTGTTTTTGTTGTTTTTTTGCTTCGTGAGCTGGTAGCTTTTGTCTGGTTATTTTGTGTTCCTGAGATGTTTCTATTGTCTTGTTTGACAATGGTTATTTTATGAACTCTTGCCCTTTTTCGGGCTTTAACTAATCCCAAAAAAAAAAAAGAGAAGCCATCCCCTTCCCCCAAATATATATCTAAATGAGAACTCACATCTGTTGAGTGTGGAGACGAAATGGGTGAAGGAAGAAGGAAGTGGAAAAAAAAGAAGAAGAATTGAAGATGAGAAGCCACCAGGGGGGATATTGATGCCACTAGGGGGTGTACCTCCCACCAGCGTTTCTCCGCCCCCCGCCAGCGTCTGGTCACACCTCACCAGCGTCTCGTAGGCAGACGCTAGTAGCGTCCAAGGAGCCCCCCGCCAGCGCCTTGTCCATAGACTCCAAGACCATGACTGCTGCCAGCCTCTGTGCCCCCTTGCCAGTGCTTGTGTGAAAATTCGAGGAATATTTCCGAGATCTTTTTTGTTTCCTTTCTACAATTGTTTCCTAGTTCGCGGTTGTTTCCTTTTTGCTGGAGACTTCTATATTGTTTATGTTACTGCCATATCGTAACCTAGGTTTTCCCTTATACTCCTAGTATATATAGGGGTTTAGGTTCTCCCTATTATGTATCCCCTGAGACAGAGTGAGACAGAGAGAAACACAACCATTGTATTGTAATCCTCATATTACTAATGCATCGATTCCGTAGTTTTTTTTTTCCCGTTTTGGGTTTTTTCCACATTAAACCTCCGGTGTCAAATTTCTTATTTCTTTTCCGCTCTTATCTTACATTTTTTGCGGTTGCTTGAGTGCTCTTCGATCCTAACAACTGGTATCAGAGCCTGCAGGTTGGTGAAAGAGAACTCGCTTTCAAACAATGGCAGGAGATAAGTATGAAATCGAGAAATTTGATGGATCTGACTTCACCTACTGGAAGTTGCAGATTGAGGATCTGCTGTACGCAAAGTCGCTGCACGTTCCACTGTTGGAGAAGAAGCCAGATGAGATGAAGCAGGCCAAGTACGATCTGCTGGATTAGTTGGCGGTGTTCCTGATTCGGATGTCGTTGTCTCGGAATGTTCGGTTTAACGTCATGGAGAAAAATACAACGAAGGAATTGTTGAAGGCACTATAGCAGATTTATGAGAAGCCCAGCGCAGCAAATCAGGTATATTTGTTCACCGAATTAACCAGTTGTAAGATGGCTGAGGGTGGGGATGTGGCTGAGCATATTAATGAGGTTACTAAGATTTTATCACAACTTGCTTCAGTAAAGATGATTTTTGCTGAGAATGTCAAAGCTTGCATATTGTTGTCTTCTATGCCTAATTCTTGGAAAACCCTTGTAACTGCTGTTAGTAGTGCTAAGGATACTGATGAGATGAAGTTTGATGAGGTTAAGTCTGTATTCCTTAATGAGGGTCTTCGTAGGAAGATCTCTGGTGAGGAATCTTCGGGAATTGCGTTAAGTGTCAAGGGTAGGAAGAACAATAAGAATTCGAATAATTCCAAGGGAGGCAAGCCTAGGGACATGAGCAATGTTGTGTGTTATGGTTGTGGTGATAAGGGTCACTTTAAGAGGGATTGCCCTAGACATGGGAAGGGGAAGGGTAATGATGACCGGGACTCTGTCAACTCTGCGGAAGATCTTTGTGAAGCCCTGGTCTTGAGTGTGTCTAGCCGTGAAGAGACTCGGATAGTTGATACTGGCGCATCCTTTCATATTCTTCAAACAGGGATTTATTTCATAATTTTAGGAGTGGAAATTTTGGCAAGGTGTATCTTGTCAATGACAAGTATTATGAGATAACAGGTACAAGAGACGTGACGATTAAGACTGCTAATGATAGTCTTTGGAAGTTGGAGGATGTGAGGTATATTCCTGAAATTAGGAGGAATTTAATTTCAGTGAATCAACTTGATAAGATGGGCTACACTGCAGGCTTCAGGAAATGGATGTAGAAGATCATGAAGGGTGCTATGGTAGTGGCGAAGGGATTGAGATCCGGTACGTTGTACTCTACCAGGGAAAGCACTAACAAGATTTCTTATGCTTCTTGTTCTAGTTTATGGCTTTGCAGGAATGAGAAGAGGGTCAGTTTCGCTAAATTTGACGGGGAACCCGAGGAGGTATGGAGTGACTCAGGTGACAAGAAGCTAGTGGGAACTAAGGCAGTCAAGGTTTCTGGTAAGCTGGGTGTGCCTAGGGAGGAAACAGAGGAACCACAAGAAGCTCTACAGGTTGCAGATCAGGTTGCTGAAGAACCTGAACCACAAGAGCTAGGTTAAAGCTCTAGGGCTCCATCCACTGTGAGGAGATCCAGGAAGGCTACCAGAGATGCCAGTTGTGCAGGCGGAGGCCCGGTTCAAGTGGGAGCACGCAATGGTTGATGAGATTACGTCACTTGAGGGAACCTGGAAGCCGGTGAGATTGTCTGCAGGGAAGAAGGCCAGGAAGAAGTTGGTCTATAGGATCAAGGGTAAGCCAGTGGATGTTGGGAAATTGAGGCTGGGTGCGATCTCAGGAGGCCTCTGGGACTGATAAAGAGACCGGTCTATGCATTAGGGGAACTTGTGGTGAAAGTTGAGGATGGTTAAGGTTAGGTCTCCAAGTGGGAGATTGTTAGGTGTGGAGACCAAATGGGAGAAGGAAGAAGGAAGTGGAAAGAAAAGAGAAGTATTGAAGATGAGACGCCATCAGGGGGGATATTGACGCCACTAGGGGGTGTACCCCCACCAGCGTTTCTCCGCCCCCGCCAGTGTCTGGTCACACCTCACTAGCGTCTCGTAGGGCAGACGCTAGCAGCGTCCAAGGAGCCCCCCGCCAGCGCCTTGTCCAGAGACTCCAAGACCATGCCCGCTGCCAACGCCTGTGCCCCCTTACCAGCGCTTGTGTGAAATATTCGGGGAATATTTCCGAGATTTTTTCTATTTCCTTTCTACAGTTGTTTCCTAATTCGTGGTTGTTTCCTTTTTGCTGGAGACTTCTATATTGTTTAGGTTACTGCCATATTGTAACCTAGGTTTTCCCTTGTACTCCTAGTATATATAGGAGTTCAGGTTCTCCCTATTATGTCTCCCCTGAGACAGAGTGAGACAAAGAGTAACACAACCATTGTATTGTAATCCTCATATTACTGTGCATCGATTCCGTGGTTTTTTTTTCCCGTTGTGGGTTTTTTCCACCTTAAACCTCCGGTGTCAAATTTCTTATTTCTTTTCCGCTCTTATCTTACATTGTTTGCGGTTGCTTGAGTGCTCTTCGATCCTAACAACATCCACTAAAAACTCATCTCTTAACATAATACTACCTTTGTTCCTAATTATTTGTCACCTTTTTTAGGGAAATTGGATTCTAATAATATGAACTTTTGGCCATATAAGAATAAATAATATGAACTTTCGATTTTGCGATAAATAATACGAACTTTTACCTCATGTTGCTCTGAACAGTACGCCAGTTTCTTTGTATTTATCAAATTATTTAACTTTTACAATTCCAACAATCAAATATCAATTTTATTCCTAATAAATAAGCTCTTTACCTCTTTCCAAAGGTATTTTTAAGGGTATTTTTGGCGATTTAAAAATTTCTACCCCATCCTCCATATTTATTGGTTTTGATAAATTAACTTTTATAATATACAATTAGAGACGGAGATAGTATTAATTTAAATGTATAGGTGGCATATGTAAGTGATTTCATTCACACAACTATAACTAAAAATCTCATCCCAAGGTATATTTAAATGACAACCAATAATCTTTGTTAGTCCAACAAACCTAAGACCCCACAAATACCCGCGTGTAGTCACGATTTTAATTAAAAAATATTCAAGAATTGCTAGGTACAAATAAATATCCATTTGCTGACTTGACATTAGCTCTCTATGTGACATTAAGAAATCAAGTGAAAGTTGAATCAGTTGTGGTGACATTAAATAATAAATACCCATATACTGGATCGATATTAGCTTTGTATACATACAAAAATTATTAATAATTTTAAATTTACCCGCCCCTATGACAAATGTAGGCATTAAGATTATGCGTGACCAATATATTATTACAATTATTTTATCATTTTATGATCATACAATCCATATTGTTTACCACAAATTATATGAAAAATTGTGTCCTTGCCACCCTCAACCCATGTAGAGATACACCATTCCCCTAATCATCATCCCTATCTATGCAGTTCGAAGGCAAAGTTTTTATGCATTTGGGCTGACAACTAAACGGGCCACAGATTAGGCTACATAATTAAATTGTGGCAGTGGACTACCACCATAAAGCATCATGATCTCATACTTACTATCTAATTTTTACATGCATACTCACCCATATTATTATCAAAATAATAATTAGCTCAATTACTAATTTAAACTACTTTAATGCTAAATACTTTTTTATATTAGAAAATTAGTTAAATTATTCACCATAAACGAAGCATACAGGCAACTTCAAAGTGTCAACCAATCATGGATCATGAACCCCATCCTAAAGTATGAAAGTTAATATTTATCATTTTATCCATTTTTATTATAAAAAAATTCTAAAATTGTAAATTTTCAGCACACATATCGACTAATAAAATTTCAAATTTATAAGTTGAAACAAATAAAAAAAGAAAAATCCAACATCAAGTATATAAGTTATTACATGCACCAAACATTCCAATTAATCTTTTAGAACGAAAAATTATACTATGTATTTATTTGTCAAGTCAATAGGTCGGGTTGGGTCGAACACAACCCTAATTAGGTTGGGTACCTGAAGTTTTCAAGTCGACTCACGTCAACCAAAAAAGTTTGACCCTAACCCGCAAATTTTCAAGTCTGGTCGGATTGCTTCGACCAAGTGATCAAGTCTAGGTGGATTTAGAAATATTTAAGTAGGTGGAGCATTACCGTCGTGGTCGGATGATGAGATTAGCTTGAGTAGATAAATGGATTCAACAATCGACAAGAAGCTTGAACACCCAAAAGCAGGATATGACCTTGTGGCAAGGTATTCCACAACCCAAGGCCTAACACCCCACCAAGATTATCATAAAGGATAAACCACCAAATAATCTATAAAGGAATGACTTGAAACACCACCAAATTACTTGGATAAAGTAAACAAGATTTTTGAGGAAGTTTGGGAAAAACTCTACAATGCATAAGCAAAGCAACAATAATAATCTGGAAAAACTGCCAAAACAGTGCTAGGGAGGGGGTATATATAGTAATGGGGAAAAATTAAGCAAAACACAGCATTTCAAGCAAAAAACACGCGCAGGATCAGTGGTGTCGCGGGCGCCAACAACGCCGCCGCAGCAGCAGCAATAGTAGCAGCAGGATCTTTGCGGGCATCCGGCAGTGAGGGGTCGCGGGTGCGACCATGCCATCGCGGGCACGAAGTATCAGGCGCTGGAAGGGGTTTATGGGGTTTTGGCAGCGTTTCTTGGCAGCGTGGAAACTGGCGTTCTCTGGAGTGGATGCTGGCAGCGGTTGCCAAGGCGCTAGCAGCGTCTCTCTTTGTTGCCCAGCCAGGAAGTGCTCTCCCACAAGTTGTCGCGGGTGTTACGCCTCCTTGCACAGAGGGTAACGGGCGCGACCTTATAGGTAGCGGGCGCTACCATGCTTGCCCAGGCTGCCTTGCTTCCCTTCTCGTTCCTTTGTACTTGGCTTGACTTGGGACGATCCCGAGGCCCACAGGGCCGGTGGAGCCAAACCCGAGCCTCGCCGTTCCCCGACAAGCGACGATCCGAACCTGACACGGTTCATACTCCCACTCTTGAAAAAGAGTTTCCCTCAACTCTTGGGAGTTAAAACCGAGGCACTCTCCTTCAATTGGCTCCATAGAACTTCGAGCATCCCGAACGCCATGGACCATCGTGCTAGACATCTAACAAGCTTCAAATCCCACAATGTACCCATCGTCCAAATGCAAGAAAGTGAAAGGAGGCTTGTTTGTGGAGGTGAGGGAATAAGGGAGGGAATAGGAGAATTTTGTGGTGCTAAGGAACTCTCAATCTCACTAGGCTCGCTACAAGGTAAAGACAAAGCAAGAGGTAGCTCGTCCTCACCAAGAGCACTCTCAACCCGTGTTTCGCTCATCATGAGAAGGTTCCTCAACTCACTACCCATCCCGGGTTTCAAAAATTTGGTTTCTCGGGGAGAAATGGGAAGTAGCTTGATCTTCTTGCCTTGATGGGTGAGGGTATAAGTGTTTTTCAACCCATTGTGCACCGTTTGCTTATCGTATTGTCATGGACGACCCAATAAAATGTGACAAGCACTCACAGGAATGACATCACAAACAAGGGAGTCATCATAGTTAGTACCAAAAGAAAAGTTCTCCAAGACTTGCTTAGTTACCTTGACGCCGTTGTGATCATTGAGCCAATGAAGCGAGTAAGGTTGAGGGTGAGGTAGTAATGGCAAGCCAAGCTTCTCGACCATATAAGAAGATGCGGCGTTTGTGCAACTCCCTCCATCAATAACAAGAGTGCACACCTTTCCACGCACAAAGCACCGTGTTTGGAACAACTCTTCCCTTTGGGCCTTGTCGAGAGGAGTTTCAAGGGCATGCAAAACTCTCCTCAAAACAAGGACACCTCCATGAACGGGCGGTATGGGAGCGACATCCTCCTCGTCACTCGTTTCTTCCTCATTGACAACCACTTCGGTCTCCGCTTGAGCCTTTCGAAGCTCATCCTCAATTTTATGGGTCTCTTGGAGGGTTAAAGTTCATCGATTCGGACAATTCGCTTGAAAATGGCCATACCCATGACACTTAAAGCACTTCTGGCCTTCCATCCGTCGAGAAGGTTCCGTTAGAGTCGCCATAGCAAGTCCCTTTCCTTTGTCAATTCTAGGTGTCGATGTGGACTTCGGTGTCTCGCTAGACTTCCGAGTGCCGAAGTAAGGAGAAAGTGTGTTAGAAGGCGAGAAGATGGGCTCAGTTGATTGCTTGAAGGTGGTCTTCTCGTTTCTTCACTTCTTAACCTTGAGAGCAACACTACACAACTCATCCAACGAGTGATAAGGTTGAACCTCAATCTTCTTGGCAATAGAGGGATCCAACCCGTTCAAAAATCGCATCATTGTTTGCTCATCTGGTTCTCGAAGGTCGCTTTTGATGAGGAGTTGTTCGAAATCCTAAATAAAGTCGCTCACGGACCCTTTTCCCTAGGTGAGAGCATAGAGCTTCCTTAGGACATCCTACTTGTATATGCTGGGCAAGAAGCGGCGGTTCATCAATTGTTTCAACCGTGCCCACGAAGTAATTCTCGATCGACCTTCTCTAGCCTGTTGCGCCTTGACATTCTCAAACCAAAGTGAAGCGGCTTTGGTGAGTCTCAAACTGGCGATCGTGAAGGCTTTCTCATCGTTGTACTCCTTAGTTTCGAAAATCCTCTCTATCATTTGAACCCATTCAAGGTAGTCGTCGGGGTCACTAGAACCATTGAACTCCGGAATTTCGATTTTAACATCTTGAAAGTCATCATGAGGGGGCCTAGCACGTATCTCCCGACGAGGACGGCGTCGAGGGGAGGCTCTATCATCGTCACTCGACTCAAAGGTAGCAGGAGGACGGATAGGGCTTTGGGCGTGCCTCCAACGTTCATTCGAGGTGGACCTTGGAGGTTCAAGGCCATGTTGTTCATTTGGGCCGCAAGGTTCTGAAGAGTCCGCTCGATGGTGGATAATCGATTGTCAAAGGTGGTGAGTCGGTTCTCGATGGTTCGAAGTCGAGGGCTACCCCGGTGGCTTGATCCCTCTCGAGTGGAGCTAGCCTCTTCACCATTTCGAGGGAAAAGGTGAAGGACGATATGTGTTTGGGATATTTTGTGGAGTTTGGGGATTCTTTTATAGTTGGCTAGTGTTTGGCTAAGGGTTCTTTGTGTTTTTCTCACTCAGACATTTCATCGAACACCTTGCGGGCACTATTTTCCAACTTCTCCTCAAAGCTCCAAATTGCTTCAATAACACCAAATACAAACACAATGCAATATATTCCAATAATCTTTGATAACACGGGGGTTGGGGAACACCAATAGATGCAAGAAATCCAACAATAGAAAACTATTCTACTAAGAACATTGAACAAAACTCAAGCTAATGAAAACCAAAGCTCTGATACCAAATGGAGCGTTACCGTCGTGGTGGGATGATGAGATTAGCTTGAGTAGATGAATGGATTCAACAATCGACAAGAAGCTTGAACACCCAAAGGAAGGATATGACCTTGTGGCAAGGTATTCCACAATCCAAGGCCTAACACCCCACCAAGATTATCATAAAGGATAAACCACTAAATAATTTATAAATGAATGACTTGAAACACCACCAAATTACTTGGATAAAGTAAACAAGATTTTTGAGGAAGTTTGGGGAAAACCCTACAATGCATAAGCAAAGCAACAATAATAATTTGGAAAAATTGCCAAAACAGTGCTAGGGAGGGGTATATATAGTAATGGGGAAAAATTAAGCAAAACACAACGTTTCAAGCAAAAAACACGCGCAGGATCAGTAGCGTCGTGGGTGTTATACGCCAACAACGCCGCAGCAGCAGCAGTAGCAGAAGGATCTTCGCAGGCGCGACAGATCTGTCGCGGGCACGACCAGGAGATGGACGGGGCAATTCAAGCAGCGACTGGCAACCGGCAATGGGGGGTCGCGGGTGCGACCATGCCGTCGCGGGCGCGAAGTATCAGGCGTTGGCAGGGGTTTATGGGGTTTTGGCAGCGTTTCTTGGCAGCGTGGAAACTGGAGTTCTCTGGAGTGGACGCTGGCAGCGTCTCTCTTTGTTGCCCAGCCAGGAACTGCTCTTCCACAAGTTGTCGCGGGTGCTACCATAGTGTAGGGGCATTACGCCTCCTTGCACAGAGGGTAACGGGCGCGACCTTATAGGTAGCGGGCGCTACCATGCTTGCCCAGGCTGCCTTGCTTCCCTTCTCGTTCCCTTGTACTTGGCTTGACTTGAGACCACTCCCGGACGTCTTTACCATGTAGTCCTTCGTCTCAGGTTGACCCGACACGATCCCGAGGTCCCCAGGGCCGGTGGAGCAAAACCCGAGCCTCTCCGTTCCCTGACAAGCGACGACCCGAACCTGACACGGTTCAGTAGGAGGGAAAAAAATTATTTAAGAGTATGTAAAATTAAATTATGAGTAATTTATAGTGGGAAAGAACAGGGTTGTATAGAATAATAAGCTTTAAAAGAAAATATTGTAATTCAAGCTTATGTTCGTCACACGGTAATACTACCCTCAAGGCTCAACCCTCCAATATCCTCTATTTCAAGTGGATTTTGATTTTGTTTAGTATACCTTCATCTCCATGACTTTATATATGTTCACCGTCCATCTTCATCATCATTTTTAATGTCTCCCATCTAACTTACACCCCAATTTTCTGTGAACCTAATTCGTTATTTTTGAATCATAGTTAAGAATCTTAATTTTTATTACATCCTCATCCTCTCTTTCCTTATGAATTGTTAAAGTATGTGTTGTGGGTCAATTCATTTTCCAAATGCCTTCAATCTTGAAATGGGATCAAACTTGCACCATACTTCACTGTAGAATGCAAACATTCACATGTATCGGATTCATAATCAATGGAAATCAATGAAAAAAATAGACATGAATTAATTTATTGAATGATCACCTAATAAATATTAACACTAATATCCGACCTTCTACCTCTGTCCCAATTTCTTTATCATTATAACTAATTTTATTGTCCCAAAATGTTTGTCACTTCTCCAATTTCAATAACTATAATTCTTATTTTACCCCTGATAAATACTACTATCTCTTTTATTTTTATTAATGAATTTGAATGAATAAAATAAACCATCTCTTTTTCTGCACAAGAATTATGAAGGCATTATTGGTAATCCACAACATTTTTACCTCAATTCTCATAGCACATTGGACTTTTAAATTTAGTTAATTTGACAGAGAAAATGGGACGGAGTAATACATTACTAATGAAAATGCAGACATTGAAAATGGAGAGAAAAGGCGTATCCTTTGAAATATTCTAATATATTTCCATTTCCAATAGGACATTTACAACCAAAAGCTTTGTTAATTGATAAGATAAGTTACGATTTTTGGGGGAAGACAAGAGATGGAGAAAAGGGGAAGGGAGAGTGTAGTTGATGTTCGGTAGGGTAGATTGGAAGAAATTTGAATGCAGTTAATTGAGAAGTAGTTAATTTAAAATAAAATCAAAAAATTGAACGGTTTGGATGAGATATGGGAAAGAATCAATGGATATTAGGTATTTAAGCCCTACAATTAAGGAGAAAAAAGGCAACTTGATTTTGTAACTATTATATGTAGATGTAGATTCACAAAATATCTTTATTTCTCTCTTTGTTGCCACCGACAATAACAACAACAAAAAATAAGGTGCTAAAAGGGGAGACTGAGAAAGAGTGAGAGGAGAGAGGTTGGGGGAGGGAGGGGGTCTGGCTAAAGCAAAATATCTTTCCATTTTTTAAAATTTCACCTCACCCCCCCTCCCCCTCTCTCTCCTTCCTTAGCGGACCCCTCCTCCCAACCTCTCTCCTCTTACTCTTTCTCAGTCTCCCCTTTTAGCCCGACCCGTCCCTCCCCCAGCCTCTCTCTCACACCCCACCCCCACCATCACCCTCCTCTCCTCTACCACCACCGCCGCCGCCACAACCACCACTACCATCGCCACGCAACAACATTTGCCAAACCCTCCACCTTCACTCATTCTCTTCCACCCTCTCAAATCACCACAACACTTCTCACCACCATCATCTTCAAACCCCTCGAAAACTCTAGAATTGAAATTCAAAATCAAACTCAAAATCCCTAATTAGCAAGTGGCTGATCTATCTGGGCTCGTGATGATTGGTGCGACAGAGATAGACGTTGAGGGAGGGTCGCCGGTAAGTGGTGGGGCAGTGGTGATTTCTGGCAGGGCAGGACTCTGTATGAGTTTGATGGTTAGAGTTTCTGGGTTGGTGTAAAGATCTGTTATGGTGTTCTAGGTTTTGAGTGTGTTGTTGTTTTGTAGTTGATTGTGATTGACTCGTGAATGAATGAATGAATGAATGAATGAATATGAGCTTTTGTTAAGTTTTGATGGTAATGATACATTCTTTCTTTTGGTTTGTTGTTTAATTTTTTTCGTGGGTTTTGGTTTTGAGTATTGAATATGGTGATTTTGGTGATGGAGATTTGGTGGATGCATTTGCACACCAACTGTTTGTGAAAATATCCCTAAAAGAGTTTTGCTGTCAAGAATTAGGTTCTCACTTATTTAAGCAAAAATAATTGCAGTTGGTCACATTCAGGAGAGAGAGAGAGAGAGAGAGAGAGAGAGAGAGAGAGAGAGAGAGAGAGAGAGAGAGAGGAGAGAGGTTAGGGGAAAGGGGGTCGTCTAAGTGAGAGAGAGAAAGAGAGGAAGTGAATGGAAGAGGAGAGAGGTTGGGGGAGAGGGGTCGGTTGTGTGTGTGTGTTTGTGAGAGAGAGAGAGAGAGAGAGAGAGAGGTGAGGTGAAGTTTTTAAAAAAATGAAAAATAATACCAAATCAGCAAAACACATGCCCTTTTTTCTTATTGCTTTTTTTTTTTTTGCTTAAACAATCGCCACATAAGCCACCGCCACATCACACTTCTGACGAGTTGGACTCGGTGGCGATTCGTTGAAAAAAATAAAGTGTTAAGTTCAGCCTGCCTAAAATAAATGTTCAAGGTTGGTTCGTTATATCAAAGCACTTCCAAAGATTGGTTTATTTAATTCCCATTTCCCTTATATATATTGAAAAATTTATAGTTAAAACATTTTAAGTATGACTGTACAATTATCAAAAAAGGACAAATGATATAGAATAGAAGTAGTATATTTATAACTAAATGACCACTAAACCTTTTGCCTCATAACAACTCCGAAAAAGCAATTAGCATATTAACATTTCCAAAGTCTTAATTATTGATTTCTTTATCTCTCATTACATGATTTCTTGCATCCATTGCCACCGCTACTTGATATACTATTTCTATATCATTCTACTAAGGCTCTGTTCGGCAAAAAGAGCGGATTAGGTAGAGGATAGCTGTTTATGTAGCGGATAGCGGTTGAGGTAGTGGATAGCTGATGTATATTAGCGGATAGCTGTTAGCTGTTAAAGTAGCTGTTTGTAAAGAATGTGCTCGGTAACACCAAAGGTTGGAGTAACTGATGAATGTAAAATAACCAAAAAGGACATGTTTGTTGTTATTATTATTGTTGTTGTTTTACTGTCATCGTTGTTATTATTATTACTATTATTATTACTATCATTATTAATTAACTATTCCTCTCGTTTGAAATATTGTTCATGTTTGACTAATGAGGTGGAAAATTTTAAATTTTGACCGTTAGTTTATCAAATTATATATTGAGCTATTAGATAAAACTAGCATTGTTAGATTTTTAATAGAAAATGCTTTTACTTCAATATAGTTTTACAAATCTTGGTAAGATTCAACGTAAAAAATTATTGATCAATGTGTTGTATCGAAGACCGTCAAAATAAAATGAGACAATTTTTTTACGGATGAAAAAAGCATTATTATGATCATTATAATAATAATAATAATAACTATTATTATTATTATTATTATAATAATAATAATAATAGTGGTTATTATTATTATTATTATAATAATAATAATAATAGTGAGGTACACTTGGTAAAGTTGATTTTGTCAATCACAAATACTGTTGGGTTGCAATTTTATTAGTTGAAGTGTTGCCATGGAATTTAGCAGTAAGGGACTATGGGGTGGGTATATGTGTAAATCCAATCACCAAACGCTCTTCATCATGGTTGACGTTACAATTAGTAACGTCAAGTAAATTTATCCAAATGCTAGTTTAAACCGCTACTCGCTCATTCTAAACGCTCTTGTACCGAACATCTAAAATTTGATAAAATAACGTTTTGACGGGTCAAAACGCTAAAAGCTACTCTAAACGCTCTTGCCGAACAGGGCCTAATCCTGCCAACCAAACAACTTGCATCCCTTTCCAAGGAAAAAATAATAATTGTAGGCGGAAAAATTGTCGTCAAATCAGAAAATGACATGTGGAAAATAAATTAAATTTATTTGGTCAATTATTATCCACCACGTGTTAAATTAATTACGACGGTTCATTTGATTAAATTTTAAATGGAAATGCATCATGGCCATTAACGTCGTGACACATGTCAATTGTGATGCAGAAAACATCAATTATTTCTTTATTGTAAACATAAACGAATAATTAATTAATTAATTTGGATCAAGCCCAAAGCCCAATTTAAACTCTATGCCTCCAAAGCCTATAAACAGGGGTCATCTCCCTCATTTTTAACACACTTTGCAGTTTATATCTGGCATTCGGCATTTTGCATTCCATAGATTTCAAAAGATCGAACTACAAGTGGCCTCCAGCTACCAAGCGTCAAGGATCAAAGTCGACAAAAACTCAAGATCAAACGCTCCAAGTTTCCTGCACATCAAGGTCAAGAACTACGACTGAGTTCTTCAGCTCGGCCTACCCTCGAGATCGAGATCAAGTGTCCGCGCCGTCGGCTCACCCAACTTTCGAGAGATCGAATCATAGGACTACTTTGTTGTAGTATTTAATATAGATATTGTACCCGTATACATTCGAATATGAATACAAAAATTAAATTTGTCTATTTTTCTTGTCTTTGTTTATATTTATTTTAGATTAATAATTTGTGTTTACAAATTTAGCACGCTCAGGGGGACTACTCTGCCTCTCATCTCTTTCTCCAAGAAGTCCATTTCATCTTTGACTCGAGCAACGTGATGGCACCCAAGAAAGTTGTCTCTCAACAAGAAGGATGGCTTAAGCTTCATCCCAAGAGTCAGCAACTACAAGTACTATATCGAGCGGAGTAATGACTCGAAGGATGGCAAAGGCTACCCTACTGCTGCTGCAATTTCTGCTGCGTTGGGGGAACCAACTACGAATGCACCAACTTCGTTACGGAAGAATTCGGTTGTCGACTGCAACCTACATGGAGTGCCTCAAATGGCTCCTTGCTCTTTAGAAGCTAAGCACTGTGATTACCTTCGACTTAGTCATGACTACCCCGTGTGGAATGGATGAACTCCAAACTCGCACCAACCCAATCTTCGAGTTTGAGAGCTGTGAAGGCCATTATTACTCCAACGAAGATTCTTCCCCAATGTGTGAAGAGGAATCTATCTTCTCGAAAGTTGAGATTGAATCTGCTTAAACTGTCATCATGCCAGTGATGACAACTGGCACTACCAACATGGGGGAAAAGATAGCAGAATTAGAGGCTATGCTGAGAAGGCTTGCTAGGGAAAGCAAGGCAAAAGACAAAAATATCGACGAACAAAGTGAACAAATCGTGAAACTGATGAAGAAGATAGAGAAACTCCCTTATCAAGAGTCTAACGAAGAGACGGATAAGGAATAGTCTGACAAAGAATCTTCTAAGGGTGATGGTGAAGACGAAGAAAAGAAGAGCTCGTCTTCAAGGTCTATGACTGCGGAACAGATCCAGAGTCTGATTGCGAATGTAGTAAAGGCTCAACTCGGAGACACATCGAACAAGAGTCACTTGTACACAAAGTCCTACACAAAGAGGATCGATGCGCTTCGGATGCCCCTAGGTTATCAACCCCCAAAGTTCAACCAGTTTGATGGAAAGGTAACCCTAAGCGACACATCGCACATTTCATCGAGACTTGCAGCAATGCTGGGACGGAAGGAAACTGGCTGGTGAAGCAGTTCGTCCGATCATTGAAAAGGATTGCATTCGATTGGTAGGATTTAGAATTCAAGTCTATCAACATTTGGAAGAAATGGAGCGAGAGTTTCTTAACCGATTCTACAGCACTCAACGTTTCGTTAGCATGACGGAGCTGACGAATACCAAACAGTGGAAGGGCAAGCCAGTCCTTAAATACATCCATCGTTGGAGGGCTCTTAGTCTTGAGTGCAATGATCGCCTCACCGAAGCTTTGACCATCAACATATGCACTCAAGAGTGCACTGGGACCTGCTCTACATCCTCAAAATGGTCAAGCCAAGGACCTTCCAGGAATCGGCGACCAAGGCACATGACATGGAGATAACCATAGAGAATCGACGAAGGAAGTCTTCATCTCCGTCTGAACGTAAGAAAGGGTACTAGTGAGCATTAGAAGAATGTGAAGCCATCGAAGACTTTAAAGAGGGAGTCCATGTCTGTTTCAACTGAAGAGCTAGTTCAAATCTCCGCTAAGCCTAAGCATGAAAGCAGAAGAACCACATTCTCGACAAATGATACTAAGAAGTGTCCAACATTGAAGGAACTGCAAGAGAAGAAGTACAATATTATCCCGCTTTTTCAGCTAATTTCATGATACACTCTTTCAGAGTAATACATTTCTATTGATTGTGGATGTCCCAGCAAGAGTAATGGAAGCACGCTTAATTTAGCACCACTTGATAATGAAAACCTCCAAGCCAGCAACTTCGCTCTATGCCCAAATAAGTGTGCATAAGTTTTCCTTCTATTTGGAAACAAATAGTTGTAAACAAAACTGAACCTGAATCTCCAAACCACAACAATCATAGGGGCAGAGAATTTCAAAAGGTGAGATGCAAGACAATTACTCACAGTAATAACTTCGTCACACCAAGTATGCAAACATCAATGCAAAAACAACAGGCATCTAATATTCTAGTGACAGATATCAGCATAAGTTTTCCTTCCAAACAGACACAGAACTTACTGCCCAAACTTAGTTTGCTACAGTTGAGACTTAAGAGCTAGAGAAGCAATTTGAACTGTTGAGGATCTTTTTCTCCTCCAAAGCCAGGCTTTTAAACAGTTGCTCCTGGTGTTTTGAAAACTCCAGAAATAACTCCTTGAGCTTCCCAGCCCTTCTGAATTCTTCGCTTCCTAACTTGACAATTTTCAGTTGACTGCCAGTTGAGTGCAACGTAGTCTCCTGTCAAGCATATGCTCTAACTAATGATATTCCATCTCATAGCAGTTCAATACCAAAGAAATCCAAAAGAGCTTAAGTAGAATATATACCTTCATACTAGGTTCCAAGCACCAAAAATAAGGTATCGCCTGGTCAGTCACTGATGAGGTTGGCACAATCCAAGGTCTAACAGCAACAGAAAGTTTAGTATCAAATCAAACTGGCAGAATACCCAAATTTGCATAACTTTCTCAACATGCAATGTCTGCAAAATTAGAATACTATGACAGAATTAGTTTAAGCACAACACTAAAAAATGGAAAGAAATGGTGGTATCCACCTCCCCTTGGATGATATAATCATCTGATCTTGTCTGCCCACAAAATCGCATAACATTTCAAGCTCATCAAGAGAGTCAACCACTAGGACTCCTCGGGTATATGGTTCCGAGGACAAAGCCAATAAGACAACAACTTCAACATCAACCAAAGTTGCATCTCGTACAAAATCCACAATTGTTGAAGGGGAAACATCAATCTCCAAGTTCTCAACCAGGATAAAATAGCGATCATTTTTATGAACTGAATTAATCTTAATCTGGCCTTGTCTTTGCAAATCAATGTAAGACACATCCTTCACTAGTCTGTCCATTGCACAAGAATAATGACCGTCCTCTTCACCTTTCTTACTCGAAGCCTTGCCTTGTACTAAACCTGTGCCACAATATTCTCCCCTTATTGAATCAATGTAAGTGAAATCTTCCACTGTATCCACCGGAAGAGGATTCTCACAACTTCGTTTAACATTGGAAAGGATACAGTCTCCTCCATCCAAGTCTACATCTTCATTCCTTACAAATGGTAAGTCTCCTTTTCAAAACAGACAATCGATTAGTTGAGTTGAGTATAACACAACCTGTTTGCTTTTACTTTTTTTTTTTAATTGTTGGGGGAGGAGGAATGTATACAGGAACTATAGACTGATAACCCTTATTCACAATTACGAACCTTTGTCATGCAAGGATGCAATTTGAATCTTCTGGGCAGTATCTGATTTCTACAGAAAAAAAAAAAGGGGAAAACATCATGGAGGAAGCCATAAAAAGGCCAAGTTCCAAGGGAGCAGAAAGAACATGAAGAGCATACCTGAGTTACATAAGAATGTGTATGCTTAGAAGAAGATAGAGGAGGTTGTTGGTCATGGTTATCATCATCTCCGAAAATGTTGGAAGATGGAGAAGCTATTCCATGCTTCCACTTTGCTATTTGAAGAAAACAAGCAAGCCTAGGATCAAGTTGAAGACATGACTGGAGCGGGCAAAGGTCTTCAACTGTTACTGATGTTAGTGTTCCAGCTTCAGGCCCTTGCAGCCATGAAAGCACAAAGGAGCAGGAACACTTTTCTATTCCATTCACAGTAGTATGCTCATTGTGCATCACCTAATCACAAGTGAAGCAAAAGAGGAAAGAAAAGTATGCAACTGAAACAAGAAGAAGAAAGAATTTGGAATGAGTTGGAGAGCAAAGACAAAAGGAGGGGAAACCGCTTCAACAATGGCGTCGTAGTAGCGGCGATCATCTTCAGCAAAGTGACGAAGAGCACAAACCATCATCCCTTGTTGAACAATCCAACAATCGAAAGCCTCCAACTGTTTGCTGAGGGGCCGGAACCTTCGTCGGAAAGATGTAATCTTGTCGGAAGTTGTAAGGTCGCCGGCGTGGAATTCCTCATCAGCGTCGCCGGAAAATTCTCTGTACTTGACGAGCAATGTCTCCCCTTGGAGAACCAAGTTGACGATGTACCAAGCGTCGTTTTCGCCATTTCTAAACTCACATGGTGGACCTACGGGCGGTGTCTCTACGCCCACTGAGCTCTTCTTCACAGATGAACTTCTTCGCTTCTTGCTTCCCATTCCACCCCACGCTGTATCAACTATCAAAAGCAGGTCTCATTTCGGTCTGCCCTTTTGTCTTCACAAATACATGCAAATTATCTCTTTTTTTCTCTGCAAATCTGCCCTCAAATGTTCATCAATATGTGAAAATGCTTTTGAAATTTCCCTGCTCTTATGACATACCAGCAAATACCGGGTATTGCCCCCAACCAATAAATAAATAGAAAATGATAAATATCTTGTATAAGACACATATTATGTGTCTTATTACTATAAAAAATCTATATATTTATAAATTAAATTGAAAAAAAGTTGCATGATTGACTTCTATAACTATAATAATATATATAAATTGTATAAGATCACACATTTATCGATATTTTTTAAAATTTACAAAAAGACGTCTAAAATATGCTCAACGGATGGGGTTCATTCGTTAGGGTATCAATTTTAATTGTTGGCGTAGCCTAACACATTCCAAGCTTCTTATAATTGATAATTAATAGTATTTGTCTAAAAAAATTGGGGTTAAAAACGATAATAAGTATTGATTTCATAAGGGAGAAGACATTTAAACAATGTCTTGGGGCAAGACACTTATCATCACCCAACGTGTTATTCTGTAAACTTTTAGAATATATATTAGGGAGTGTTTGGTAGCAATCTCAGAGAAATTTTTCCCAGGGAAAATTTTCCATAGGATGTTTTCCATGGGAAAAATTTCCCTTAGCCCCCCTAAGGGAAATTTCCCTAGGAAAATGGAGAAAATGGTGGGCTTATCGTGAAAACTTTCCCAAATCCAAACATAGGGAAAATAAGTCAAATCGGGAAAATTGATCATTTCCCCGGTGTTATTGACCAACCAAATGCACCTTTAATGGTAAGCGGAAGGTGAAAGGTAAAATTATACAGAGCGAAAAGTTTGAAAACTATTTTATAATGCCAATATATATTAAAATAATTGCATTTCACATACACATTAGACAATTACATCAATCGTATAAAATTGCAATGTAACAAAGTTACAATTAAATGCCAAAGAAAAATATGAAAATGTGTACAACTAAATATATATTGCGATATGATCATAAATCATAAATAAAATCACACAACATTAAAAAAAAAACACAAAATCTATATATAAAAGATAAATGCTAATTGATCACCCGAATAAGGGCAAGGAGATGGAATATAATCATATATTAAACACTATATTAATACATGGTGAAAAAAACAATATCACCAAACTCCCAAGAAAAAAAAACAGGGCGAAACAGAAGTAAAAAACAATTGAAAATGAAATTATTGTTAAAAATAATCAACTCTGAGAATTAGGAGGAAATATATTTTTGGAGAAAGGCACCACAGTACCCATCAAATTGGTGTCGTTGGTAGAAGATGGCAAACGTACGATGGTATATAGTATATACATACTACTCCAATTAGATTATATGCATCTTGCACTCTCTAAGTGATAACGTATCTTTATTGTAGGAAGCAAATAATTAGACAAACACAAAGTTTGACAAAAACTAATCAAAATAGAATAATTAAGAGGGAATACAACTCTGAATAAAACCTCAACCTCATGATTCATCATTCATCATATCATATATTAACAAGTCCGTGTCGTGGCAGATTGATATGACTATTAGAGATATTAAGATGTATCTTCAAATCTTCGAGGATGTTTCGGTTAAACATATTTTTAGGGAAGCCAATATGGCGGCAGACTGACTAACAAACAAGGGACACTCCACTCAAAACCTAGAAGTTTGGAGTCTTAGCCCGTCATCTGAGCTTTCTTTTATTTTATTTCATGATAACTTAGGAAGACGCCTTGAGAGAAGAGTCTCCTAAGTTTCTTTGTAATCCTCTTTTACCCGAATTCAAAAAAAAAATATATATATATATTAACAAGTCCAAACCTTACCAAGAGAGGTATCATACATTTATGCAACTCTCATCTTTCTCGGCATATTTTCTCATCTCCTAAATTAGGACCACCAAATGGAGGGAAATTGAATTTTAGGTTTAAATCTAGTGATCTTATGTGTATACACCTACGGGTAAGCTGGAAGCTTTCAAAACTACCCTTACAAAGAAAATGAAAGACGCAAAATTAAAAAAAAATCTTAGGATGTGTACCATTTAGCTATGTTATTTCGACTCTTCATTTTCTCTATCGGACCTGTGTCAGACCCTTGATGCTCGGGCAAGAGTACGACATTCGACACTTCAAACTACAATGAATATGTATAAAATTTCTTTAAAATACCCAAGTCCGACACCCAAATCCGTGTCCTATATGAACATGTATACCCGAGTTCAAGTAACATAGCCATTTGGTCCTAATAGAGTACGTAAACCTAGAATTATTGTTTGGCTTTCAGGCAAGAAAAAAAAAAGAAAAGGAATTATTGTTTGGCTTCCTTACAACTATGTCGGTACATTTGCGATACCTTTATTGATCATCAAGCTATGTTTCACTTTTAGTATAATAGAATGCAAATAGTGTCAATTAGGTGTGAACCAAATGATAAGCGGCTCATTAATGAAAAGATCTCATAATAGAATGCAAATAATACACTATAAATGACTAATAAAAAAACACCAAAGTTCTCAACATTCTAACAAACTGAAAATGTCATCGCAAAAAATAGGTTAACCTTATAAACTTCCTTCAATTAAATATAAACAATGAAGTGATGTTAGCAAGACTTACTTTTCCGGTTTCCATACTCCAGAATCAAGATTCTCATTAACTTTGTACATATCAGCTAGCCTTCGGTCAACCCAAAACTGGAAAAAGGGTCTGCAAAAATACACAAAGTAAGTCTCAATAATATTCAAACTGAATACTAAAAACCATCAATCTAACAACATATGTCCTCATCCATCCATAGAGATGTAAATTCTAATTGATTCAGATGAAGAAAAGCAACCTAATTATAGTCTACAAAAATGATGAAATAAAGAATAGTTGATGCCTGATAGAAAGAGAAACGGGGTAGAACATGAAGTAGGGAATAATGGGACGGAGCTGTGGCTGGGTTGCATTGATATGGGGGAGCCCCAGTACTTCCTTGCGGGGAACGAGGAGGTCAGCAGCCGCTCGAGGCTGGTGGCGGTGGGGCTGGGCCATATTAATTATTAGTTTATTACTCCCTCCCATATTAATTGACACTTAAACTAATTTTTTTTGTCCCAAAAGAATTGTCATTTTCCATTTCCCAATACCTAATTTAATTATTTTAACTTTAATAATCATGTTAACTTTTTACTTTTTCAATTAATAAAAACTACTTCTACTCACAATCTCTCACTACCTACGCCTTGGTATCGGAAAATAGTGTTATTTAATTATATTGATAGTTTTTTTAGTTAAACATTGGTATGTGAAAATTTTCAAAATATGTCAATTAATATGGAACGGAGGGAGTATTACTAATTACTATTTATCTATTAATAATATATAAAAGTAGTATTTTTGAATTTTGAAATCGTGAGCTATGAGTGAATTTCGATCTTTCTATCCAATAAGAATTTAGAAAAATAACAATCAGCAACCATTTTTCCCGCCCATAAAAAATACAATACAATTTCACCCAAAATTAAACTCTAAACCTTTGACCGTAGTTATTACCCCTTGCTTTTTACAGTTATAACGACCTGCAATATTTGATTTTATTATCCCTTGATTTTCGCAACTATAACCACCTTCAATATTTGATTTTTTTTTCAATTATAACTCTTTATATTTATCCCCTTCAACATAGATAGGTTTTTGAGCAGTTTTAGAGTCGTCTCCACATCTCTATCCTTCACGACCCTCTTTGTCTCACTCCTCTTTTCAGACTTGTCGAAACGCCCAATTCGGAAACCATCCCTCCCATTCTTGTTGGTGGCCATTAACGACAATCCATGAAATATAAAGTCGTCATCATTGCCTGATTGTCGGTGCTTATTCGCGTTCTGCATTATCATTGCCCGATGACACGATGAGGTTTGGTGAGGGCGATGATGACGATTTCCCTAATACAACTCTCAAATTATAAGTGTTGAAATTAAAGTCGTAAACTATTTCCATTTTGTTGGTTAATATTGAAGGCAATTGGTTCAACTTAATAAAATGGTAAGCATCCGTGGTGTTTTGAATGGGTCTTGACAAACAGATTTTCATAAGATTTTGGTGCTTACACGTAGTTTTATTTTTGTTTGCTTCTTAGTTTTTTTTTTTTACGTGATTTTCCTTTTATTTTGTTACTTTATGTGTGTTGATTCACGTATGTCTCATGCATTTTGATAGTGGGCATACATGCTTTTATGGTTCGCAAATTTGTGCTTTCAACCATATTACTAATGATCTGAAGATAGCAATGGTATTACAGTATTATGTTATAACCTCGAGTTTCTTACTATAAATTCTCTTTTAGTATTTGAAGCAAATTCTCTATTATAACTTGATGAATTTTTTAGCATTAAGCACTTCAACTCATTTACGATTTGTTCATTCCGGTGGCCCGGCCATGGGAGATATCTTGCTCAGACAATTAATCAATCTTTGAATTTTGAAATGGTGAGACGAGAGTAAATTTAGGTACCCACAGCCAATGAGATTAAAAATAAATAAAATACATTAACAACTTTTCCCTCCCTTTCTCATCTAAATATAATACAATATAACTTTATTATTAAAAAAAATCTATATCTATCTATTAATATATAAAAGTAATATATTTAAATTTTGAAATACTGAAAGAATAGTGATTTTCGAAAACTATGTCAATCAGATTAAAGAAAAATCAATTAATTTAAATATAATTTCTCGCCCAATGAAATTGCAGTTATCAAGTAAATTCAACCACCATATTGCTTGCTTTGTTCCAACCATTTGTTAATAATTAAAAAATAGGTGCACTAATTTCGCAAATAACTGCTCAAATTCAATCCCACTACACCACAAATTTGGAAAATCCTTACTGGATACCATCATATAACCAATAACCAATTTAAATTTACAATTCCCACTACTGCTATATCAAATTTTGATGGTAATTTGTTCTTCAAC
The DNA here is from genome assembly GCA_029582165.1 of Portulaca oleracea. Taxonomy (NCBI): domain Eukaryota; kingdom Viridiplantae; phylum Streptophyta; class Magnoliopsida; order Caryophyllales; family Portulacaceae; genus Portulaca; species Portulaca oleracea. Next base: position 35,665,479 of record CM055874.1, read on the forward strand.
CAGTTTCTTATAATCAAATATCATGAAGTTCTCTTTAACCATTCTGTTTGTATGTTACAAGTAATCTAAAATCCAAATCAAGTTAACCACATCAATCTTGTAGGTAATTTGTTTGTATTTCGCAACAGTATTGATAGGCCGCAAGCGCACGGGTGTACGTGTAGCAAATATCAAGGTCGATCCCACAGGGACTTTTCCTTTCAACGCACTGAACTAGCCTCCTAGTTGATCGCTAAGTCGATCCGGTTTTTGTGGTGAATCAACTAAATCTAACTCTAATCACAATCAAGAACTAAACAAAAGGGTATTCACACAAACTATTCTGATAAAATCAAGGGAAAAAGGTGTTCAGGGGATGAAACCTAAGTCAAATAACGAATCAACGATGTGGATTGAACTCTCATTTTATTAATTTGCACAATCAAGGTTCGATAATCGCATAGAATACTTCGCAATGAGATTTTGACACTAGAGCGAATTGCCAAGACTAACCAAGCACCTACTTTCGTGGTTATTTCGATTTAGTCAAGGTTAAAGATCTAATTATCTCAAGAACCCTAGTTAAAACTTCTATGTCTAGATAATTTTAACTAGTTCAATCTAGGTTTTTGGGTAATCAAACTTCTCCTTTCGGTACTTCATTCAACAACCTATTAACATGCAATTGATCAAGCAAAAACAATAACAATCCAATTCAAAGACCAAATAGATTGAAACAAACTAAATTCATGATAATTCAATCCAACAAAGTTAATTCATCAAGCAACTTCAAAGGTTCATCCCCTAAACTAAAAGAACTACTCACAATTCATGTTTGAAACTACAAAGCAATTGAAATCTAGTCTAGAAAGCATATGAAAATCTATGAGAGATTGAGAAGTAAACCAAAGGGAAGAACAATCTTGCTAGGAATCCACTATGGAAGACTTTTGCTCCTCCACTTCGAAGTATGCTCAAATTGCTCTTCGATCTTCAATCTTCTCTCAATCTTCAATGATGGAATGGAATATGGATGATGAATGATATGATAAGGGCATGAAATGGATGATGGTGGATGATTCTCCCTAAACTCGGCCAGAAATCCGCATAATATAGGCAAACATCGCTTCAAAACCGCTGAAAAATGAAAAGACAGGAAAGACACGGACCGTGCTCCCTGTGACACGGACCGTGTCAGCTTCCTTGTTGAATTTTCTCGCTCTCTGGCCACAGACACGACCCGTGCTCTTCCTGGGGGCACCCGTGTCACTGCTTTCTCGAGCCTAGGGGTACTTTGGGCCATTATTTGGGCTTTGGATGATCCAACATCTCACTTCTTGGTCCTTTAAGCTCATAACTTGGATCTACACTTGCTTTTTGGGCTCGGTTTACATCGATTCTTCACAAATTTCCTACAAAACTCACCAAACTCCAAACCAAGTGTAATATGGGAAATTCGGGTATAAAATAACACAATCAAATCAAATATTTCCCAAATTCCAATCAAAACAACCAAGTATTCATATATACAAGAAGCACTTATCAAGTATATTGTTCATGTCTACTTAGATTCTGCTAATACCAAGATTGTAATCTAGACATATATCTTTATTCGTCAAATTGCATGAAAATTAAACTATGTTTTCCTTTAATCAACATAATCTATTAAAATATAAAAGTAATGTATTCGAATAGAGTAAGGTAAATTGTTATTATTATCATCTACATAACTAATGTATCCGAGTGGGGTAGATACTTGATGGATGGTTAAAATAAATGAGGTTGAGGTGGAAACTGACTGATGAAAAATTAATGATCAGCAAAATGATCGGTTGAAACTCCACAAAGCGCACACATGCAAAGGATTTTTAAATTTTACATTTTGCAATTATTATATTATAGATTATAGTCATTTTTTTTGTATTGTTGATGATGTTGTAAAGAAGAACGCTATATATGGCACATTATATGTTTATAGTTTTGGTCAATCTTATATAATCCTATCTCATTAAATTATTATCCAATGGCTTAATTAGACATTATGTTGGTTTAGCCAAGTAGTTTTGAAGCTCACCATGTATTAGCTTACTTCTCATACTACAATACTCCATCCTTCCCAAATTATGTGTCACTTTGGAAACAATTTAAAAGACAAAAAAAAAATTCCATTTGCATTAATTTAGTGCATTGGAAATGTAGAAATGTTGAATGAAATAGTGAATAAAAAAGGGAAAAGGTGAATAAAAAAGAAAAGTTGAAGAAAAAGATGTAATTAATAAGGTTAATTTGATAAATTAGAAATTAATGTGTTATTAGAAATATAAAGTGACAGATATTATGGGAAAAAAAAGTTAAAGTGACAAATAATATGGGAAGAATGAAGTATTATTCTATTGTATAGACATATATATTATGACTTTTTAGTTAAACATGTGTGTCATTTGTGTTGGTTTTTATGCCATTGTTGAATGTTTTTGATATTTTGTTGAAGTATTAAGAGCATTTGCAACTCACCATTTGTTTCAGGTACTCATTAGTGTGTTATGGTTGAGGAGGAAAGTTGTTATCCCATTTAAAAACTTATGCATGGGTTGTTTATGCTAGGATCACGTCATGCCTCCAATTATCATCAAGTTTTTACCTTAGTTCTCGGGAAATAAAAAATCAACTTTATTATATTATTTCTTTAATTGATGATATCATTTATGATGATTCACTATATTATAGATTATTTTTAGGGACATTTATGCTTTAGTTGTCTTTTTTTTATATTAAATATATACTTTTATGATTATAATGTTACTCATTGCTAATAAAATACGTGCTATACAATTTATATCATACATTGCACGAGTTTTTTTTATAATTTGTATGTATATTTAGATTATAGTTGATTTTTTATTAATAAAAATCAACTTTTTTTAATATATCCGTGCATTGCATAGGTTTAACACTAGTATTACTAATTACTAAGGGCATGTTTGGAGAGAAAAATGGAATGGAATGAGTATGGAATTAGATATCTAGAGGGTTGGGAATGGAATTTGATTCCAAAATAGAAAGTGTTTGGTGAGAGAAGGGAATGGAATAAGGCAAGGGTTCTAATTCCACCCTTTTGATACCCCCATATATGGGAGGGTTCTAATTCCACCCTTTTGAGGGGGATTAGAAACCTGAGGGTTTCCCAATCCCATTCCAGAAATGCTTCACCAAACACCAAGAAAAGGAATTGGATACCTATTCCATCCTTATTCCATTCCATTTTTCTCTCCAAACATGCCCTAATATTAATACTCAACTAATGAGAAATATATTCTTATAAAAAAAATAAGAAATATATATATATTTACAATGACGTAACCACAACCCCCAAAAAAAAAAAAGAATTATAATAGCAACTTCATCTTCATATTTATCTCACATGATGCTTGTTCCTCGAACACTCCAACGAAGGCATCTATATAATAAAAAAGTAATGGGTCCCCCACTCTTTTCTTTCCGTCCCTAATCCTTCAGTCCTATGAAATAAAAATTATTAGCCATTGATTTTTTTTAATTTTAAATTACAACCATTAATATAAAAAATATTTTATTTAATACACCTATATATATAATAAAAAGGAATAGGTCATCTACTCTTCTCTCAATCCTTGAATCATATGAAATAAAATTTATTCAACCATTGATTTATTTTGATTTTAAATCTCAACCGTTAATCTAAAAAAATATTTTGTTTTTATATATTTTTCAAAAAGGAAGACAATTATTAATTTTTATAGATAAAATTAGACAGTTATGCTTCCAATGTCATCCAACACTCAACCCAAAATAAGAATATTTGTACGTATCTTAATATTCCCTCCGTTCCATATTAATTGTTACTTAATTTACTGTGACAGTCTCCAATATCACTCTTACTTTCATAAAATCAAGAAATATAGGGAATGAAGTAAAAGATTTATACATTGCCAAAATTGACCTTGAAAATATCCTTGGAAATGTGTAAGAAATGCATGTATTAGGGATAAAATGGGTATTATAGTTATTGGAAATGTAAAAGTTAGGTAATTAGACAAATAAAAAGGGACAGAGAAATTAGTTAATTGGACAAATAAAAAGGGACGGAGGTAGTATATTGATAATTCCGTGTATAATATTTTATCAACAATGCATATTATATTTCTAGGACAGTATTTTTTGTTATAAATCTAAAGATAGCAATTTTACATAGCAAATCATTGTACATATTAAGAAATTTACAGTCAAAATTTTAAAAAATTGACTACACAATTTCCTAAGACGACAATTAATATGAAATCATTACTAGCCCTAACCTTAACAGCACACATGTACTTCAATATTTTCTTTATTCATTATTGTAATTGTACATTGACCATTCAACATAATATACTAATAACCAAATAATTATACCAAACTCCTTAAATAATACGCCTAGATCGCAATATTTTTTTTATTTGTTGCTGTAATTTTGACCATCAAACAAAGCAGATTAATTGCCAAATTCTTATAACAAACTCCACATGTAACAAAAATTAAAGTAACAATGAAGAATCATTGTTAGTGTTCATAAACCTTACTAATTACTAAATGAGTAGTCTTTATAGTTTTACAGATACTACTAATTACCAAATTTGATTTTTTCTTCTTTTATACATGTCATTTGTTTTTCCACACAAATCGGTTGCTATCAACATCTTGGTGTCTGAGTTATACATATAGGAGGCCAGTGAGTGATAAATAGAGAGTTGCAGATATTTGTCTAAAGAATTAAATGATTACATTGTAAAGAGAGGAGTCTCGCGACATTGGAGAGGCAGCGATGGTGTTTACAGAGAGAGGAGGAGGTTGGTTGAGTGTTGGAACAAAATGTTGCTTCTAATCTTTCATTAGTTTGATTATTTTTCACCTACTTTCTCTTTGTTTGCCTAGCATACAACTTTACTTTTTTTTTTTTTTTTGCTCTACCAAACTATTATACCTATGTACCAAAGTTACACCCACTACTACCTTTACAGATTAATATTCATATAAAAATATTTTAAATAATTTTCAACTCATGAACACTACAAGACTATTAATAATTTATGTTTTACTTAAAGACATTTGAATATTTTGAAATAAATAAATAGTATACATTCATATATTATTTATATACATTATATACATAATCTTTCTGATTTAGATGAGTAGTTCCCAAATATTAAAATAAAATAACTACTTTTGTTTGAATTTATATTTGGTTTTTGTCTTTCTCATATTCTTTAATATTTTCGTCAATTATTCATCTATTATTTATGTTTACTTTCATCCAACGAAACTAATACCCGTTCACCAAAAAAAAAAACTAGTTACAAAAAGTAGCAACTCCATCTTCATATTTAACTCCCATAATGCTTGTCAGGCCCGATCTTGACATTTTTGGGGCCCTAGGCAACATAGTAGACTAATCTGAAAATGAGGCCCTTTACAAAATTACGACAACATTCATATTTAACAATGATACAAAGATTATCCTTCATACATACATATATATATATATACATCAACAACTTATAATTACGCTTACAGTACCAATGATTGATGATTCTACTTTGATGTTTGATTATTTGAAAGCTTCTGCATACAATTTTGATGAAACACATCCTTCTATTGCTTATAGTAATTTTTTTTAATGATTAGTGGGCGATAGCCCTTCTTTTTTCAATCACAATGAAAAAGTGCCATGAGCACTTGCCTTACATTACATTGTTCTGCAAATGCCAGCTAAAACAGTACATGAATTTAGCTTTCAACACAAGGGTGCCTATTTCATGCAATACTGTAATAGCCTGTACTTATAGCTCACAAAAGCAATTGAAACACAATAGACAACTAAATAACATGCCCCTTCTTCATTTTGACCCACTAGCATGCACCCTAGACCTTTCTCTTTCTTACAGTCTTGACAGTTATGCTAGCCCCAGCGTACTTATGCAAATAATTATAGAATTGCACTGAAGTTATTTGGTAAAGATTGGGGTGAGTATGGCAGTTTATGTTCAATCGCACTTCTAGTCTATCTACTGATCAAATTACTGCACCTAGTCTTGATGTTTCTTCTACAACACATCATCAGACATTCATACTCTACAAGATCAATGCATTTCTTATTCTCGAATTGAGTTGAAAGAACAACTCATCAATGTATCCTGATTTCAGTTGCAAACAATAATCTTATAATTCTTGTTTTTAGTCCACTATGATAATTTCAAACTTTTCAGTTTGCCTGACCACCATGTCGATCAACAACTCCTAAGCCCTAATCCACCAAAATCACTCTTAAAAGAAGAACCTATCAATCTTCCTTAATTTTTAACAAGGACAGTAACATCTTAAATTCTCATGGGAAAGAAAGATCTGACTTTTACTACAACTACGAGTCTATGATGCTGATTTTGAGAGGATAGAGAAGAAAATTCGTAAGATTTAAGATTTGCTAAGAACATTATCTATCTATGATTGAACCAAAATGAGATTGAAAAAGCCCCAAATTTTTTTCAACCAAACAAACATTCATCAAGTTTCCAGACGTCCACCAAAACCAGACCTAGGTTACTGGGCACCTTGAAGATCGACCGCCGCCGCAAATCCCGCAATCTACCGCCGACACTTTTTCGTGAGGATGAAGTGAATTATGGCAGGCAGAATTGAGGAAGACGATTCACAGTTCAGGGTTGTCTCCTTCAGTCCCCATACGACAGTTGGGGGCCCCGAATTCCCAGAAGTGAATTAATGGTCAGAGAAGCAATTGACTATTGACTTAAATAATCAATAAATTGAGGTTGCATGTTTTTTTTTTGTTTTGTTTTTGGGCCTTGACGCCTCTTAGGCCCATTACTAACGTTGCTGCGCTTATAGACTTCATGCTCGGGGCCCTAAATCACACCCAATTTCTTTTTTAAAATGGTGGGCCCTGAGCGGTCGCTCCTTGGGCCTACCCCCAGAGTCGGGCTTGATGCTTGTTCGGATATCTCTTGAAGAAATGGGGAAGATGTAGTTGTGTAGATGCGGTTATCATAAATGGTTCCAACTTTCCCCTAATTTTCAGGTCAAATATATATCTTTTCTTTGTACCATTTGTGTTTGGCAGTTGGATGATTTAAAATATCAAAATCATACCCATGCAACCACTATCACCCCCCAAAAAAAGGACAATAACAGATAAATTATCAAAACTATCGAGTTCATCACTGATATATTTTGCTCAGAATAAACACGGGTAAATTAGACGATAAAAAACAAAACCTTTACCCAAATTGCTGCCCAGAAACAATTGGGGAGGAACAAAAAAAAAAAAACTTGAGGTTGAAGACTAAACACGGGTAAATTAACGGATGCTATTAAAATCCAATTCTCTGACACATGAATACGCAAAAATGAAGCACTACAATCAACTTTTTTCACCATTCCGAGGAGTAAGTGTCTAATTATCATCTCTGCAATGGAGGCCTTGAAACTTCTTACATAGGAACCAGAACAATACCTAAAAGAAAAATAACACAACTTTCATAATCATACATTGATATACTGATTCCATTGATAAGTAGACTCATTCCTCTATGTTAGGATCAGATTCAGATCTTGTTGCCAGTTGTTAGTCACTTGTTAAGGTGTAAAATAGAGCAATATATATGCAGCGGAAAGAAATACAGGATGATTATGGAATCGAGGATAATAATAGAGAGGCAAAAAAAGATATATGGGTGAGATAGTATTTTTACATGGGAAACCGAAGAACTCGGAGAAAAATCCACAGGCAGCAAACAGTATCCACTAGTATAAAAGGAGATATTACAAGAGGTGAAATATAATCTCTCATACACTCTCACAACCTAGGGATAAGTAGGGTAAAGATGTGGAAATAACACCGTACCACCCTCGTGGGGAATTTTGAAGGCTCTCACATCGACTATGTCTACCGCTTGCCACATATTACAAGGTGAATAAAGACCTCTATTTATAGGGGTAAACATCCTATTTATAGGAGTAAACATCCTATTTATAGGGGTAAACATCCAATAGATCTGGCTAGACTTCCACTCCAAATACAATTAGGTTTTAGGTAGAATGTTATTACAATTAGGAAATTGACCTAAATATAATTAGGAAATAAAATAATTTCCTAATAGCAACCAATAACTTGGAGTTCAAACAGGTTTAGGAAACTTGCTAAATAATGAGTCAAGAGAATTTGGGCCATAAACCCAACAATCTCCACCTTGGACCAAATTATTCGATTACTGTCAAAAAACCCTGAAATTTATCTTGCCAACGAACTTCTCGACGTCATCCTGTTAACAACACTCTATCACCCCGGATCTAATAACCAAATTCTGACTTCATCCTGAATTTGATTGAACCCGACTCTGAAGGAATTTGACCTGACTCCGGCAAGATTAGAATTTATTGACTCTGGTTGTACCTGGCTCTGAAGAACTTTCACCTGACTCCGATAGGATAGAAATTTGACTGAATCTGGTTGTACCCGGCTCTTGAAGGAATTTAACCTGCCTTCGGTAGGATTTGAATCTCATTGAACCTAGCTCTGATACCACTTGTTAGGGTCAGATTCAGATCTTGTTGTCAGTTGTTAGTCACTTGTTAAGGTGTAAAATAGAGCAATATATATGCAGCGGAAGGAAATACAGGATGATTATGGAATCGAGGATAATAATAAAGAGGCAAAAACAAAGATATAAAGGTGAGACCGTATTTTTACGTGGGAAACTGAAGAACTCGGACAAAAACTCATGGGCAACAAACAGTATCCACTAGTAGAAAAGGAGATATTACAAGAGGTGAAATATAATCTCTCATACACTCTCACAACCTAGGGATAAGTAGGCTAAAGATGTGGAAATAACACCATACCTCCCTCGTGGGGAGTTTTGAAGGCTCTCACATCGACTACGTCTACCGCTTGCCACATATTACAAGGTGAATAAAGACCTCTATCTATAGGGGTAAACATCCTATAGATCTGGTTAGACTTCCACTCCAAATACAATTAGGTTTTAGGTAGAATGCTATTACAATTAGGAAATTGACCTAAATATAATTAGGAAATAAAATAATTCCTAATAGCAACCAATAACTTGGAGTTCAAACAGGTTTAGGAAACTTGCCAAATAATGAGTCAAAAGAATTTGGGCCATAAACCAACAATCTATAAACCCAAACTAAAAATCAAAACCAAAACTAAACTTCAGAATCCAAAAATAAAACAATTGTTAACTCATAGACGAATAAAAACTATTGAAATCCATCACAAATTAGCACTAAATAGAAAACAAAATGCAGAATTAGCATGCAAAGCCACCACATATGTGAAATGATGATATTTCTAACCTTTCAATCTTCTATGTTCTTCCTACTTTAATGGTTATTGTGTTGACATCAGCAGCTGCTTCAAATCATTGGGTGGCAAACTCAGTGGTTGCATTGTCCATTCATCACTTTGTGTCACTTCTCTCTATGGCTTGCCTCTCTCAATCTTCTTCCTCCAGAATAGATGATGTAGGGATGAGTAATACTTAAACCTTTAAGTATTAGAACTATAAAAAGTGAGAGAAAGATAACAGTAAAGAGAAAGGTAGAGAAAGAGAGAGGTAGAAAGAAAATACTCGGGCTCAGAGAAACATGTAATAGCCCATAGAATAACGTATCTCTTCAGTGGCCTGCTTTTAACCGTTGGACGGTCGACGGTCAGTGTTTTTTTTTTTGAATATTTTTGGGCATCGTTATTCATCGACCCCTATTCATTTTAACTCACATTCACTCATTCTCTCCTCTCCCTCATTCTATTTAATTCTCTCATTCTCTCAATCTCTCATTAATCTTTAAAATTGGTTACGATTTCTGAAATTCAACTTAAAAACTTAATGGAAGGTGGTAGATTATCGGACGGAGAAGAGGTTAGTTTGTAAAATTTTAATTTTGAAATTTTCGTATTAAACATCGAAAATTATCTATCTAGAAACATGGTCGCACGTCATTTGTGGCGCTGGTCGCGACTTGGCCGCTCGTAGATTGCGTCCCAGCTGCGGTTAGAGTCGCGATCAACGTGCGGCGTATGCCGTGACGTCGCCACATGTCAATCGCAGCTCTAGCCTCGGTTGGGGCGCGATCTGCGTGCGACCAAGCCGTTGCCAGCGCCCCAATTGGCTCGCGGTGTGATTCATGCAACAGAATTTGAAATTTTTTTAAAATAAAATTTTTTAATTAAATTGTTAATAATAATTATAATGTTATTATTATTAGTAATGTTATTATTATCGTTATTACTATTAAATTATTAATAATTATTAATAATTATAATTAAATCTATTAAACTTTCAATTACCTTTTTGGACTTGAGGTTGACTTTACTAAATTTTCATTTGTAGTGTTTCCCCTAGGAGATTGTTGTTATTGCAATTTCTTATGTTTTAAAAATCTAACCTTATTTTTCCACATTTTTGAAGTGAAATAAGATATTTTAAAGTAGCATCTGTTTCATGTTGGAAAAAAAAGAACTTATATTTGACTGGCTAGTTGCTTTAGTGTTTTCGTTTTGCATGAATTATCTGTCAGAAAAAGAAGAATAAAAGGTGTAAATCTTTGGAGAATTTTGTAGCGAAAGGTTAGAATATATTACCTGGGAATTTGAAGGGGAGGAATGCAATTGGTGAAAGTGACAAATTTGTGTGCAGCTGCAAATGATAGATGTGGCTGGCATAAATTAAAATTGTTATGAATTAGGATTGTAATCTATATTAATTTAGTAATGAAGATTATAAGAAGTAAACTTAGAGTTATAAGAACAGTGGAATGTCATCATTTTTGGTATGTCGTGTGTGAATTGTGTGAAAATTATTGTGAGAAATTAAGAGATTTGTATAGGAATAGTAGAATATGTAGTAACGGTATTTGTGTTACTATGATATAATAGACATTTGATTGGATATAGTGCTTATTAAATTTGTAAGTTGACTAAACTTTTGATTTGGTGGTCGTTGGAGTTCTGATAATTGTGTTGTTTTGAAGGGAGGGTTTCAAAGGGGTTTGGGTTCTTATAACTGACCTGTTGATTTGTGTTGAGCAATTGATAAGGGGTTAATTCTTGTAGAGGCATAGATTGGGCTTCAATGTATGCCTCTTTGACTTCAGAAGTTCATGAAGGGTTTATTATTTTTTTGATAACCGCATGAAAGGGTTTATTAAGGCTTCGGCAATTGAGTGTTCGATTTATGAGCGGCTTTGGACTGTTCTGTTCTGTTTTGTCATTTATTACATTGTTGCTCTTAATTATTACGTGATTTGGTTGTACCCCTCATTGTTGTAGTGCCCTTTTTATTTTTATTTTTATTTTGTAATTGTTGGTTGTAATTTCTAACAACCTATCGAGAGTTAATGATTGAATATGTATTTGATTATATTTTAATAAATGATTTTTAAGTGGTTTGCGGTTTAGAATTGCTTAGGAAATATTCCAAACCTGTACTTTTTGAACATGTGACAATTAGCTAGTTTGGTTGTCTGGTTTTAATATAGTTAATAGATAATAGATTAATAGAAAGATATGTGGAGTGCTCGGATTAAATTGCCACTTAACTTGTCAAAATTGTCACAAATGGCACTGAAATTTTTTCTTTTGTTCCAAAATGCCACTCAACTTGATAAACCTGTCAGATATGCCATTTTAACTTGCTATAGCAAGTGATTAACAGTTAAACCAAAACTTAACTAAAAAAGCAACATAATCATCTTCTTTATCTTCTTCATCCTAAACCTACCACCAATTTCTATCACCACCGCATACCACCATGCCTTCCCACCACCACCATCCCCTTCCCCTTCCACCACCTTCAATCAGTTACTCCCCTCTCTCTCCTTCAAACCCCCTTGCTTTTTCAGTCCCTCAAATCATAAAAACCTCTTACTCCCTCACTGCCACACTCTTCTCTTTATAGGAAAGTGAGAGGTAATATTTTTAATTCTGTTTTGGATCAAGTATAATATTGCACCGACCTCACCTCAAATCCTTAAAATCAAAGCAGTATATCGTTTTCTTCTCTTTATTTGTCGCAAACCCAGAAAAAAGCAACCCAATTGGAGCCTAGAAAAGAGAGAATCTTAGTAAAGTTGTTGTCATTTAGTGAGTAATTTACTGAGTATGGAAGAGTAGCAAGGAACTGTGACTTGTGGGAAGTGGGTAAGTGACATGATAATGTCAATTTGGTGGTTCTGGGCAAGTCTTTCAAGTCGTCAAAATCGGCGCTTGAGATTTTCTCCTATGACCCAATAGCCACTTGTCTATCATCTTCACCTTTGGTAAACTAACTCCTTTTTTTGTATTTGTTTGGTTTGATGTTTGTTTAATTTTTCTGGGGGTTTGCTTAACTGGGTTGGTGTATTTTAGGATGCCCATGATGTTGTAATTTGTACACAAATGCTTGTGGGTTTGTCATGGAAATAATTGCAGCTTGACTATATATATAGATCTAAAGGTCCAGTTGGGTTGGAATTGGGTTGTGGATGAGATGAGGAGGGACTCGAGGGTGTTAAGGTTGGAGTGGTAGGAGCTGGTGCCGGTGTAGTTGCAGAAATGGGGCATGTAATTGGAAGGGGATGAGAGAAGAGGCAGAACGAATTGAACGAGAGTTTGGAGAAGGAGGAGATGCAGCCATGGAGATGGAGGTGACGGGGCCTTCATTCTAACATAGTTGCCATTATATTTTAGAAGGGGTTTGGAAAGAGGAGAGAGAGTTTTGAGGGAAATTGGGTGTGTGGAAGTTATTGATGGTTGGGGTTGAAGGTGGAAAATGAATCTTCTGTTGGAGGAAAGGGAGTATAAGGTATAGAAACAATGAGACTCGCTTGGATATATCGCTAAGATTCGTGGATTGTACTCACTTTCCTTAAGAACTATTTACTATATCGTAAATGTTCAAAGCTAAAACTTAGCATTTGTAACACTCAAGAATGATAGTTTCTCTCTTAAATCACTCAAGTATAGCTGCAGTTTAGACAAGAATGAGGTTGTGATTAACTTAGAATTGGTGTGTCTCAAATGGCTTGCAATGTCTCCTATTTATAAGAGACTTCAACCCCTAATGATATCCTTTAGTCAAAGGATAATCAATGGCCTTAATGAGGGATCATATCCTTAATATGATCTTGACCAAGTCAAGTCATATAGCTGTTGGAAACCCTTAATAATTGTATTTAAAAACGATATCAAACACTAATTATACAATATCATATAGCCGTTAGCATTAAAAACAATTCTGGGTTCCAACACGGTCCGTGTTAGATCAACACGGTCCGTGTTGGGTGCAACACGACCCGTGTTGAGCCCATGATAGGTTTCTTTGCTCTCTGGAGACCAACACGACTCGTGTTGGTCTTAGACTCACCCGTGTTGATCATATTCTTGATGTTTCACTTATATATGATCCTTATACTTGTTACATATAATTCTTTAGGCTATATAATTAACTTGTACTCTTGAAATAATTCCAACATCTTCTTCTTCCCATCTTTCTTGACCAAGAGAAAAGACTCCGGGGTAGTGGTGGTGGTGGGTGGGGGTGATAAGATTACATAGTTTGTTAGTTTGTTATTTTCTATTATCAAGAATAGCTTTCTTGATTCTTGTAAATAGAAGTAGTATAAATATAGGATGTAGACCCTTTCATTCAATTCATTGGAATACATTCTCAAATATATCAATAATCATTCTTCTACTATGTCTTTCTCTTCCTGTATTCTGATTCAAGTCAAATAACATGGTATCAGAGCTTCCGTTCTCGATCTTGGTTCATTGCTGCGTTTGGTTTGAAGATTCCAGGTTTTGAAGTTTTTTTTTGGATTGTTTTTCTTGAAAGTTTTCAATTGCATTTGATTGAAAATGTCTGCTGATGCTGTTGATTTATATGCTGGAAATGTGAATGATCCTTCACATATTCTGTATCTGCATCCATCAGATAATCCTAATAATGTTCTTGTTAGTGAATTGTTGAATGGTGAGAATTACGAGCATTGGAAGAAAGCAGTGGAGATTGCTTTGATAGCTAAAAACAAGTTGGGTTTTGTGATGGGAGAATGTACCAGGCCAACTAATGCACAACTTGTTTCACAATGGTTACGTTGTGACAAGATGGTTCAATCGTGGCTTATGAATGCAGTCATTCCTGATATAGCTCAGAGCATTCTGTTCTCCACTGGTGCAAGAGAAGTTTGGGTTCAGTTGGAATAATGCTTTGGAGAAGCTGATGGCACTAAAGTGTTTCGTGTTCAACGTGATTTGGTAAACATTTCTCAAGGACATCTTTCTGTTACTGAATACTTTACAAAGATCAAGAAAATGTGGGATGATTACTATTCCTAATTGTGCTTATGGTATAGTATGTGAAAGTTTGTTGGCAGCACAGAAGTTGATTAAAGATCAACAGCTAATGCAAATTTTTAGTAGGATTGGATGAAAGCTATAGAGTGACTCGAGGCAATATTCTTATGCTTAAGCCTCTTCCTAATATTGATCAAGTTTATCAAATTGTCCTACAAGAAGAAAAACAAAGGTCTCTATGTGGAAATACTCAGCTTAGTTCCACTTCAGCAGCCTTTCATGCATATTCTGATTCTACTTTAGCCTTTCAACAGAAGCATGCTTCAACTAGTTCTCAAAGAACTAATTATTCTGGTTCAGGTTCATATAATTCTGGTTCACATCGTTCAAATAATTCTTCTTATGGTTCAAATACTTCTTCTCAAGGCCATGTGTCACAGAACTCTGCACAGTCTTTTAATCAGAATGCTAGAGGATCTTCAAGGTTTTCAAGAAATCAAGAAATAAGATCAAATTTATTTTGTGATTTTTGCAAGAATCTGGGGCATACTATAGAAAGGTGTTACAAACTTCATGGTTATCCTCCTGGACACAAGAATTTCAAAGGCAGAAGAGTTGCTGCAGTTGCACAAACTGATTCAGAAAACCCAGAACAAGATCCTCCTTCAGCTTCAGCCAATCTCATTGTTGAGGAATATAATCAATTGATGCAGTTGGTTCACAAGCAATATACTGAATCAAACAACACTGTTTTTGAGCAAGGTTCAACTAGCTTCTTTGCAGGACAAGTTTTCAAAATAACTGTTTTGTAAACAAAGAAGAGTACAATTCATGGATCATTGACAGTGGTGCTAGTAACCATGTAACTCATCATCTCAATTTACTCCATGATATACAATTATTGTCTAAACCTTCTTTTATAATCATGCCAAATGGAAAAAAGGCTTCGATTACTCATTTTGGTTCTCTTTTTCTACGATCTGGTATTAAACTTCATAATGTTTTATATGCTCCTGAGTTTCACTTTAATCTTTTATCTGTGCAAAAGTTAAGTGTTCAGCTTAAAACACATATTCTTTTTACTCCTACTAACTGTTTCATGCAGGACCTTACATCTCAGAGTCTTCTTGGTAAACAAGAACATGGTTTGTATTTCTTACACCATCAGCATCTGCCTATTGAAACAAGAAAGGAGCAGTATGTTGCTTGCTTCAACACATCAGAACTGTGGCATTTCAGAATGGGGCATTTACCCTTTGATCAAATCAAACATACTGGTGTTATTTCTACTTGTTCTGATGTAAAGCATAGGACCTGTCAAATCTGTCCATTAGCAAAACTTCAAAGAAAATCTTTTCCTTTAAGTCATACCAGAGCTACTTCTTGTTTTGAATTGCTACATGTTGATATATGGGGACCATGTCCTTCTAAAACTCATGATGGGTTTCAATATTTTCTTTCAATAGTAGATGATCATTCTCGTTGTACTTGGGCACATTTGATGGCAAATAAAAGTAGTGCTTTCTCTATCCTCAAAGCTTTCATTGTTTTTGTTGAAAAACAATATAATGCTTCTGTCAAGATTATTCGCACTGATAATGGCCTTGAGTTTCAGGATTCTTCAGCTTTGCAGTTTTACAAAGAGAGAGGGATTTCTCATCAAACAACATGTGTTGATACCGCTCAACAAAATGGCATAGTTGAACGAAAGCATCAACATCTCCTTCAAGTGGTTCGAGCTCTCCTATATCAGTCTAAACTTCCTAACAAGTTTTGGGGAGAAGCTTTGCTAACAGCTGTATATCTCATCAATCGGATGCCTTCCACTGTTCTAAATAATAGTAGTCCTTTTGAAATTTTGTTCAAAACAAAACCATCCTATGATCATTTAAAAGCTTTTGGATGTTTGGC